>JARHVA010001736.1:1842500-3139739 GCA_037957365.1 Torreya grandis | reverse complement strand
AAGGTAGATACTAAATAGGAGGAGGAGATAAAAGTCATTTTGGACTCAAAATTAGTGAAGAATATGTAAAGTAAAGAATATAAAAAATATTTGATAAAGTGGAATAATCACATAATTGGGGATTCAACATGGTTGGATCTCATAGATATTGGTTGTTATGGTCATACGTTAAAATATTTTAACCTATAAGCAAGAGCTCACATTTTTCAACTACCTAGGGTGTTTGATGCAAGATCTTCGTAAACGAAGACAAATCCTACTTTACCTAATTATAGATAAGTATTGGGCACAAAAACATAAATTTTATGGTGTATAATATATTGCATGAAGGCAAAGGCAAAATTATCAAAAATATTTAAATAGTTAATTATAGTAGGATAATTTTGGTAGAAGTTTTGATTTGCATAAGGGATCGCATGTTGTGTAATTACAAAAATATATGGTGTGATGTATACCATTAAAAATATATGTAATCAGCTCAATATTATCTAAACATGCACAAATACATATTTCTCTTTAATCATAGAATAAGGTTAATTTTGAGGCCTTTGTGTGCAATTGAAAATGAGTAAATGCACTTTAACTTAATGCTTATGACATTTGACACCATACAAATCAAATTAAAAGTAATATACATATTTATCACAAGCCTAATACTAAACTATATGGGCCTAAAATGAGCCACCATGGGATCTCATCAAGTTACATGAAGTACAAGTAAATATAGAGGGAAAGAGTTGATGAATTAAATGCATGCATAACTATCCTCATAGGTAGTTGGGATTTAGTAGCTTAACCCTCATAGGAGGATATAATTCTTAGGTAGGTCTATGGATTTTTACAATCTAGGTAATATGTGTAGTGATTCATTAAATGGTTATATCATCTTAACATAAAATTCAACTAAAAAGCATCCAAAAACTTGATAAGTATATAAGGATGTCCAAGGCCAACATTTTAAGCATCCAAGTATATAACTCCTATGTATATTTTATTTAATTGTAGATAGAGAGTGTGTATTTTATGCTTGAATTTTTTCATGGAATTCTAAGAGAATCCATAATTTTAAAATAAAATTTATATGTTTACAACTATAGCTAAGTATATCATGTAGCTTATGCCCTAGGGGTAATTATATTTAATGATTTTTTTCATATAAGATAGATCATATTTTTATATTTTATGTGTGTGAGAGTGTATGTTTTACTTGGATGCATGGTCTAATATAGTTATTCATAATATACTCTAACCACATATGCACCATTTTTATAGCTTCCACTAGGAATGAAATATACCTTGACAAATTAATCTACTAGTGGAGATTGATATGTCACCTCTAGTTTCACAATGATTAAGATACATGACTACATCCACAAGGCCTTCAATCTTCCTAAATGTGTGTGTGTGTGTGTGTGTGTGTGTGTGTGTGTGTGTGTGTGTGTGTGTGTGTGTGTGTGTGTGTGTGTGTGTGTGTGTGTGTGTGTTTTTGTGTGTGTGTGTGTGTGTGTGTGTGTGTGTGTGTGTGTGTGTGTGTGTGTGTGTGTGTGTGTGTGTGTGTGTGTGTGTGTGTGTGTGTGTGTGTGTGTGTGTGTGTGTGTGTGTGTGTGTGTGTGAGGGTATTTGAATTATAATACCTTAGGTAGATGGATTAAATTAACCAAGTATATGGATCAATAAAGAAGAAAAGTAATTTCTTCAGGCTTCTTCAAAGCATCCATGATATCACCATTCTAAAAATGAACTCTCATTAATGCCTAGGTGAAAAACTAAGGAAACTTGGATTTGAAACTAAGGATGAGAAATGGGATTATGTTTTAGATGGGTTATTTTCAACATATTTAAAGTGTATCAACTCTATGAAATAATTTCCTATGAGTTATGGCCTGAAATTGAAGAATGTAGGAACCCCACAAAGTCAAATCCTAATTTCCCTCTTAGCATAATAGCCAAGAATTTATAAAAAGTCATAAAGGTTATAGTTTTTATAGCTAAACCTATAAAATATTTTACTAAAATAAGGTAGATTTTTATCCTACCCTTAAGATGGACACTAATGCTAAGAGTAGAGTATGAATTTTGGTTTGGTCCAATGATAAACTTTAAGCATGGTGAAATTTTCACACAAAAACCAGTTCAACAAACATTCCATATGAATCCCTATGATATGATGAAATTTTAAAGAATGTTTATGTCCATAATCATTTTGATCAAGAGGTCAAAGATGAGTTGGATATGATAGTAAATATGCATGATCATGTCTAGCAGCCTCTCTCTAATCCTAAATCCAATATTGAGCAAGATTTTCCAAAGAACCCAAACCCTAAAGAACTAATCATTGAAAAATAAGAATTATTTAATTGATGGTCTTAGACCCAAATATTTATTTACCTACATCCCCTACTTATAATAATTACAAGTCATCCTTAGTACAAGTCAAGACTTGGAAGTGGAGAAATAAGGGGCTAGGATTTCACTAAAAAACTAAAAAAAATCCCACTTCCCTTAAAATATAAGTACCATATACTAAATAGAGATTAAGTGAGCCTTCAAACCAGCATATTAATATTCTAAGGGTAATATAGATAATACCAAGTTAGGGTTTGTCCTTAAAAATAGTAAAGAATGGAATAAATCAAATGGCAAGAAATAAATAATGAGAACCATCAAGATTCAAGTCATAAGTGGAATAAGGAGGATAAAGAGTAGAAAGTGAAAGATAAAAAAATATTCCCTTGGGACTCCTTATATTAAAGGACCCATAGGTATGGTTGTCTTTCTTGTGATTATTTCCCTAGTTTTTAATAGTGTCTCAATAAATGCTTTCATAGTTGGTGTTTCTTTGTCTTTTCTTTCTATTTCTCAAACCTTGAGTTATCCCTCTTTATTATTCCCTATAAATGCTTCCCATGTTTATTTTTCTCTTTATTTTGTAAATATTACATACTTACCTTCATTTTCACCCCCCTTGTGACTTCCCAGTTTAGGAGTTATTCTTTTAGGCCCCTACCTTCCTCTCATATTTAGGAAACCCCCACCTTAGAATCACTAACATGGGTCTCATCTTCCACTACACTCCCTATATTTATTATTGTACCTCAATATAAATTATAATGGGACCTTCATTTCCACCTCCCTATTCCTTCCATTGATATACACCTACTACCATAAATTGGATTCATCTTGGTAACCATGGTGTCCATGGGCTAGATTCAATCATCATATACTATATATGTAGGTGAATAAAGGCACATTTGATAGAGATATGAAAATATTTTATGTAGAAAGGTGAGAAATAGCTCAAATAAGGGCATGCTATTACCTGGTGGTATATATCACTTATTTAACCCATATGGTTTCATATTCCACCAAAATTTAAGGGGACATGTAAGCATCCAACTATGATATTATCCTAGTCACCTTATCTCATCAAAATTGTAATCTTATTGATATAGTGCAACACATTTAGGCCTCAAATATAAACATGCCCACTAACTACTTGATGACAAGAAAGAAACTAGTCAAGTAGAATAAATAGATATAAGTATTAGGCAAGAACTTAAAATATCAAAAAATCATAATTAAATCCCAAGAAACAAAAATTAGATAATTGCATACAAACTTGGCATATAAAGTCCATTTGGACCTTATGAAGAAGGAAAAGTAAAGAGTAAAATAACTATAAGGAAACCTCTAGGAATTAAAATTATATAAAATAGAGTTAAAGGCAAAACTAAGGAATTTGGAGGATAAGCAAATGGAGTTGGAATAGAAATTTGACCCACTAGAACTCGTAAAAGGAGTGAGCAACTTAACTTATACAAACATCATCTCAGCCACTGAAAGATTATTATTGGCATTGGGATTTTTTATTTAATTATTAATAAAAACTCTAAAGTGGTAGCATACGTGCTAGAATATTTTAAGGACATGGGTACTAAGGCCAACTAATCTCTGACATTCATACAATTGATTAGTATCCTTACAAATGATGAGTTAAGTAGGAAAGGCATATTTAATAGGTTTGTGGCCACCAAAAAAGTGATCTTTGTCATAATAAAAATAGATATGGAATGGGAATGTTTAAAATATTATCATAATATAATTATTTTTTCCAATACCATCAAATAAATATAGAGCCAATTTAGTTAGTTTGAGTAACTCAGTCTCCCTTCCCCCTAGGGTAATGACAAGAGGATATTTCTAGATGTGGTTTTTGAATAGGCCATCAAAATAAATCAAATGACGAGCCTATGTTTTTGAATTGGATAATTATTCCTAATTCAAAGGATGTATACAAGATACTCAAGCCACTAACTAATTTAGAAATTAAAATTCACCATAAGGATGATGCAAAAAAATTATTCTCACACGACCACTCATTTTAGATAACTAGATGATAAATCCTTATGTAGAGAATTATGTTATCAATGAAGAAATAATGAGAACCAATAAATCAAGCCTTTGCATGAACCAATTTTCCACTATCATTAATAATATTCCAAAATAATAAATAAGTTATCTTAAAATATAAAACACCACCTCTCCTCATGAAAATAAATAATCTAAGTGAGATTACCCAACCTATCAAATACAACAAGATTTTGATTCAATAAGCCTTGCCATCACCATTGAATTTAATTTATGGGACCACTCCAATCACTTCACTTGATACTCTAGACTAACACCACCTAATGCAATCAGAAGCATAGGCTAGCCTTTTTTATTAAAGATGTCAAATTGGCATAAGAAACCATTTATGGTAATAATAAAAAGATATAAAGTTTAATTATTTTCATATAGTCTATAAATAATATCTTTTAATATAATTCAAAGTTATGAATTGATGGGCATCAAGTACAAAGGTGATTTTTTCCTCCACAACAGATGAAATAGAATTTTAAGTAGTTAGCATTACCTGTCATCCTAAAATAACTAAATGGTAACCCACATAACCAAAATTTATTATTTAAATTTATTTCATCCATCCTCCCAAATAAAATAATGCCCAAAAACTAAAGGAAGGTTATATAGTCAAACAAAATAAAAAATCTTCCACCTCATTTGATGGAAAAGTAGTACTTTAGACATTTTTTCCTAAAATGGGATGGAGGTACTTAGAAAATCACCAAGTGAACATAAAAAATGTCTCCTCCTATTAATGGATAAGAAGGTTATTTTTTTAACTGACCCTTGCCAAAAGATTTGGATCATTAGATTCTAACCCATACTAACTTTCATAAAGAATAATAAACAAGCAGGGGTCATGCTAAGACACCCTTGTTATATGAACAAAGTTATCATTATTCAAAACAACTATGTAGGGGCATCTCAAAGTCCTCAAAAAAATACCATGATAGTGTGTAATCTCCAAAGGGTCAATTGGTGGATGCTTCTTGGGGATCATTGAACCCTTAGGTAACCTATGTTATAGGAAATCCACTAGTTTCATGCTTGTGGCCCAAATAAGGCCACTAGTCTACAATCTCAAAGCTCCATAACCATAAAATAAGTGTTCCAAACCCTAACACATTATAAGGATGGGAAGTTTGAAATGATTATTTTATGTCACTTCATATCATAAGGGGAGAAATAAAGGTGGCAAATCTGAGATTCATGGCTAGGGAATAATGAGCTAATAGAGTTCCCATTCCATATTATCCATTTATACCAATTACCATCTCTTTTTAATCTATATAGATCACACCACCTTCTCACTATCTCCCAACAAGAGAAAAAACCTCATTTTTCCCCCTTATTGGAGGGATAGACTGAATCTATTACTTAGTGAATAAAGTAGCACAATCTAACTAATTCTTTCAAGTAAACATCTCCTTACAAGTCACTAGAAATATAGTATGAAAATAAGGATACAATGGGGTCCAAAATCCTTAGCCATTCCTCAAAATTAAAATTAACTCTAATATTAAGCTATTTTCCTTTCCCTAAATTTCAAAAAATTAGATGGAACCATTGTAACATAGGATCTATAAAATCATGCATATGTAGGCACTCTATCAACTCCAAATTAGCTTGAATCTCATACCCAATCAATTGATATGATTGGATAAATCAAATTTATTATTATAAGAAATTAAATTATATCATAGATAGTAACCCACTACCCAATCACTAAGTGACAACTCGTATGTTAATGTAGTGGTAAGGTAGTCACACACCCCATTCACCTTGTTAACACACTATAAACCCTGATGTTGTATTATTGGTTAATCAATATAAATAGACATCCTAGCACATCCATGATGGAAAAAACAAAATAAATTCTTCTCTCTTATATTGTATAGGTTCCTCCACATGATAACATATTAGCAATGTGGTCTATGAACACCACATTGATTCTCCACCAATGATGAGTAACTCTGGAATCCACACAACCATTAATTCACCATAGCTAACTCCCTTATGACTTATATAATAGTTTTTAGGCACCAACTAAGAATTGTAAACTATATTATGAAATCCAAACTGCAACTCCTTATTTGGCAAATTAGATGACATTTGGAGCATTCAATTCTATGTGGTGAACATTCCCTACACAACTTGAACACATTGGTTGCCTAAAATATTCATTATGGTCTATTATAGTGTTGGATGAATTATCCATGGTATAAAATGCCTATGAATCACATGAATAGTGATGATAAGTGCCCCTACCCATTTTTAACTCCTTTAATTCAAAACATATTCTATAAATGTAATGATCTTAGTTAGAGCAAGGGATCAAAAAATTAGATTTACACTTTTCTCTCATTGATTGTGGAAACTTATGAGTGCCTCAAAAAATTTATTTATAATTATTATTTCTTTATAATACCTTTAAAAATTATAAATACAACTATGTAATTTTATTTAAGTGTCTAAATTAGCACATTTTAGATATTATCTTCCCTTTTTCTTAATTTAGTTATCTTAAATGTTTCTTATTGTATAAAAATAATATTGTGTGTCTTCAAAGAGCGTATGAGTTGATATGTCTTATAATCTATATATTAAATATATTTTGGTCATCACTCTCTTTGTGCATCACCACATTTCCTTTTTACAATTTTATTTAATTTATTCTTCTCTCTTTCCTTCTACAAATATTACGTTTCTTTAATTATATTAGCATAAAGAGAATTCCTTTTAATGTCATAGGTTATCTTGAAACTAGAGCTAAATTGTAGGATTTCCATAAATATGTTGGTATGTGCCAAAGGCTATAATAAGACACATTTAGCTAGCAACAAGTCAAATTCTAGTTTTATGCAAAAAATTAATCATTTTTTTATTATACATCATTGTTAGACAAAATTTGACCCATTAATACTTATAACTAAGTAAATGAAGGTATTTGTATTCCATTAAAATATACCAAAATTCCCAATAGATGTCCTAATGGGATATGGGCATGTAATTGACAACTCTTTATCATATATATTTTGTGTTTGTGTGTTGTTATTATAAAAACTTAGACTGACCAAGGCATCTATCAATTAAAATTGAGATAATGAAGTTAATTACAAGGTATGCGACACAATCGATTAGGTCATTTATTATTTTTTTGTGTTCACATTTTTTATTACCATAATTGACTAGCCAAGGCCTTTATTAGTTGCAATCAAGGAAATGATGGTTGGTTAGGAATATCAAAACATAATTGACCACCATTTATCATTTTTTATTTGTGTGTTGATGTTAATTATATTTTAACCTCTTCAATTTCACCTAATAGCTACAATCAAGGCATTAAATGTTGATTTTGGGCTTTAAGAACTCAATTGATAACCATGTGTTGTTTTTATGTGTTTATATATCATTTTTAGACTAAGTTTGATTGAAAATGGGGCCCTATTAGTTATAAATGATAAATGAAAGTTGATTATGGGGTATACAACATAATCAATTAGGTTAATTATATTTTAACCTCTTCAATTTCACCTAATAGCTATAATCAAGGCATTAAATGTTGATTTTAGGCTTTAAGAACTCAATTGATAACCAATTATTGTTTTTATGTGTTTATATATCATTTTTGGACTAAGTTCGATTGAAAATGGGGCCCTATTAGTTATAAATGATAAATGAAAGTTGGTTATGGGGTATACAACATAATCAATTAGGTTAATTATCATTTTTTTGTGTTCACATGTCATTTTAAAACTAAATTTAATTGAAGGCTAATTTTGGGAAATGGTCACTTAATTTACTATAAAAAATAGTTATGTTTAACTATGATTTTTAAACCTAATTTTATTTCAAAGGGATCCTAACAGTTATAATAAAAAAATTAAATGTCTATTTTAGGTTATGGGCACTCAATTGATCACCATTTGTTGTTCTATGTGATCCTATGTCATTTATCCTAAATTTAACTAAACATGGCCCCTATCACTTGCAATCGAGAAATTAAACCACGTGCTTGGGTTATGGGAACACAAATTACCACCATTATTTATTTATTTATTTTTTTGTCATTTAATGACCAAATTAATATGAAAAGGGTCCCTAACACTTTCAATCAAGGTTTATTGAAGACTAATTTTTGGCTATGGGCATAAAATTGACCAACATTGTCATTTTTTTTGAGTTCATGTATCATTTTTATCTTGAATGTGATTCAAAAATACCCTAACACTTTATTACAAGGAATTGAGGCATATTTTAGGCTATCAACACATAATTAACCACCCTTTATTATTTTTTGAGTCTTTATGGTTTTTAGCACACAATTGACTAAAAATATCCTATAATAGTTGCAATCAAGGAATAAAAGGCATATTTCTAGCTATGAACACCCAATCAATTGTTATTTTCCATTCTTATATGTTTACATGCCATATTTACACTAAATTTGACTAAATAGGTCCCTTAGTACTTAACATTGAGGAATTGAAGTTTAATTTTGGCCTATGGGCACATAATTGACCACCATTGATCATTTTTTATGTTTGTATGTCATTTTTAGCCTAAATTTGATTGAACAAGGCCCCTAAAACTTGAAAGTGAGGAATTTAAGCTTGATTTTTGGATATGGAAAAATAATTTGACTTAACATGACACCTAATGCATATAATCAAGGAATTGAACCTTGATTTTGGGCTTTGAGAATGTAATTAAAAACCATTATGCATTTTTATGTTTTCTAGTTGTTAATCTAAATTTTACTAAAGTGTGTGGACCCCTTAACACGTATAATCAAGGAATTAAAGCCTAATTTTGGGATATTGACACATAAATCACCATCATTTTTCATTTTTATGTGTTTTTGTACCATTTTTAGCCCAAATTTGACTAAATAGGGACCGTAGCACTAGCAATCAAGGATTTGAAGCTTGATTTTGGATTATGAGCACATAAATGATCACCATTTGTCATTTTTATGAATTTTTGTGTGTTTTTTAACTTAAATTTGATTAAACATAGCCCCTAACATTTTTACTTGAGGAAGTGAAACTTCATTTTGGGTTATGGGAATATAATTGACCACCTTTTTTCATTTTCATGTGCTTACATGTCATTGTTAGCATAAATTTGACAGAACAACCTAACACTTACAATAGAGGAATTAAATCTTAATTTTGTGATATCGACACACATTTTACCACCAATAGTCATTGGTATGTGCTTATGTGTCATTATTAACATAAATTTAAATTAACAGGATCCCTTACAGTTTAAATAAAGGAATTGAAGCCTAATTTCAAGAAATGGGCACACATTGACCATCATTGGTCATTTTTGTGTGTTTATGTGTCATGTTTAGCCCAAAGTTAATTAAATAAGGCCACTAATGTTCAAAATCAAGAAATTAAAACTTAATTTTATGATATGGGCACATAATTTATGACTGCTAGTCATTTTTATGTGTTTGCATGTCTTTATTAGATCATGTTCAACTAAAATGGATCATAATACTTTAAATCAAGGAATTGATGGATAATTTTTGGCTAAAAGCATACAATTATCCACCATTTTACATTTCAATGTGTTCACGTGTCATTTTTAGAGATAATTGATTGACAATGGCCCTTTATAGTTGTAATTAAATATTAAAAGCTAAAGTTTTTCTATGGGCACCCAATTCACCATTATTTATCATTTATGTGTGTGTTTTGTCATTATTGTACCTAATTTAACTTATAATTACCCCTTATAGTTTTAATCTAGGAATTGATGGCTTATTTTTTGATACAAACACATAATTGGCCACCATTTTTTGTTATTATGCATTTGCATGTCATTCTAGACTAAATTAGACCCCATGTAGCACCCTCATGTGCTACTACAAAACCAAATACAATTTATTTCCTTTAATCCCCTTAATTTCATTTTAAAAATCAAATAAACCCATGCATTCACCAAAGGTTCACCTCTATTAAAAAATATTTTATTTACAATATAGTATTAATCTATTCATATTAATATGGAAGGTCTGTCAATTCAGCCTCAATTTTTCAAATTCCAATGCATGGTTAAAATCTTAGAACCTATGGGTTATCAACCTACATAAGATGTCTTCTCAAGTTTTTATTTTATCTCATGTATGCATAGTAGATAATTCTCTCTGTTATCTTTATAGATGCATAACAATATGGGTGTATTAGTTAATTGGGCACCCAATCCATAAAATATCAAGTATAATGTCAATGATTATCCAAGGCTACAATAATATGCTAACACAATATAAAAAAATATAGGAGATTCATATAGATTTATATAAATCTAAGAACTATGATGGTCTAATGGCTAGGACAATTGTCAATCTTTAACTAGGCACTCATAGGCTGATGTGAATGACTAAGTCATGGGTCATGCCAACTAGGTGACATAGTGTCCCCTTTTCTTTACATCTACATAGCATCATTTCATATGATCACAACTCTATTTGATCATTCAAATTAAATCCTATCATTTTTATATGATCAAGCATCATGATGACACTTGGTACCTTATGATTAGCTTATAACCTCATGGTCCTAGGTCTTTTTGCCATGTAAACATACTGCAAATTGCATAGGTAATAAAATGTTGACACATGACATGTTGTGACTACATCATATTGTAGTATTATAGTGTTAATCCCCCTTTTTCCTTATGATTAATGATATGTTATAAGGCCATGAAATAGTGACATATGGCCAGCATCAATTACCTCATAGTCTCATGGTGCTCGAGCACATCACCAATTCCCTTTTCAACTTGTGAGGGTCTAAGAGTGTGAAAATGTGCCATGTTTCCAATAGTTATTTCCTCATAAATACTCTATCCTCAAGCTTTACATAAACTTATTTCACATTCATGAAAGTGTGAAAATGTGAAATCATGACATGTGGTATGGAGGAGCCAAGTCAAATTCATGCCTTATAAAAAAATTTGAAAAGTTTCAAAGTTGCATTATTATGTGATGATGATGTGTGGCAAGCTTAATTAACTAAGTGAAAAATATGCTACTAAAAATATTGTGAGAAGGTGGAAAGTGGTAGGATGTGCATAATTCAATGATGAAATAAACTAATATTGCTAAGTTAATAAGTGGCCAACCTCAAAGTAAATCCATTTTTGATGTCAATGGATAAGGAAAGAAACAATGCCAAGGTCAAAATAATTGACTAAGAAAAAAACACATATGACCAAGAAAAAATAAGCATAGAGTAAAGTAACTAAGTCCTTTAATATTTATAATATAAGGATGTCTTTAGGCCAAGGAAAAATCAATTTATTGAAAAGTAGCTAAGGAAGGTAAATAATGTTAATGCTAATGACATGTGACTAATCTAAAACACGTGACCGAATCATGGGATCTCCATGATAAGGGGCAGTCCTAGACCAAACCTTAAAAGGAAGAATATAACTTTTGGGATAAACTTCCACTAGGTCTTCATTACCTTAGATCATAAATTATAGGATGTCTTGAATTAAATGTTTGAATGTCTTATTTTCAGTAGATCTATATAAGGATTATACTTGATAGAAGTTTAAATATTCGAGTAAAAAAACCCATAAGTCATCATTTGAACTTCATCTTAATAATGTGCATCTTTCAATTCTCTTTCTGAGCATCTATTACATAATGGAAATGCCCAACTTTAATGTTAGATTAAGGGTTTATTATTTTCCCATATTTATTTATTATGGGCTTTGTTCCCTCACATGGAGTTTTCCCACTTTCATAGAGAAGCTTGCTTAGGTGAAAATGTTAATAGGATGACTAGGAAGTAACTTCCTTGACCAGTTATTCTAGGTATGGGACTGACTCCTCTATTCTTGGCTATGTTGACCACCTTTTATGGAGGGGTTACTATTCTATTCTACGGGTTTGTTAATCACCTTTTGTGGAGTTACTCAGCATTCTTTTATTTTTAATTCTCACATTTTTTAGCTTTGTTAATGGAAGTTTCCTTTTGGCTCTAATCTATTTTTTTTATTCTCATATTTATTTCATTACTTTTACCTAAATTATGTTTTTCACTTTCTTGGCTTATGTGATCATTCAACTAGTGTATTCATTTTATCTAAAGACCTTAGATTTTACCCTAATATGGTATTAGATCCACCTTAGTAATCGTGTGTTTGGTTATTTGTTGTAAGCCTTATTTTAAAATCTTGAGATTGTTTTTAGTGTATTTTGAGGCATTTTTTAGAGGGTTTTCAAAAACAAATAAGTGTTTTTTCAAAATCTCAAAAATTATAGGGGTCCATTTAAAAAAATCATGGGTATTACTAATTTTGGAGGTGGTCTTTTGTACATGGTTTTTACTTCAAAAAGGCACCTTTGCATGTATTATTCAACATCCTTTCATGCCCTGGTTATGTAAATAAGACTCTCATGACCTCCTCTTGGTTATACAACCTCTTTTAAGCTTCAACGACCTGCATATACATTCTGAGGGTTACCATTTAGTTTATTTATGGTTTAATGGATTGATGGTTATTGGTTCATTCTAGCATTGTCTTCTCCAACCAGGCATCACCATTTAGATCTAATGTGTTCTAAGGCACTCTTATTTCATTGCTTGGCTTTTTTTATGTTATTTTGACCTAATCTCAAGCATTCAACCTACTATCAATCTTTTTTGGCCATTCATAGCCTTGTCAGAGATGTGTTGACTATTTTTACACCTTATCTTTGGTTATCTCCTATCTGGGCTTCCCACACCATTCAAAACTATTTATGGTTTGTGTCTACCCTCTTTTGAAGATTTTGTTATTCCCACTACTTCTAGTTTACACCATTTTGGATTTCATGAAAAGAATATATGCCTTTTGGTTCCCATGACTAGTAATTTTTCCCTCCTATCTCTCACATAAATTTATCTTCTTATTTTCAAATGCCACCCTCTTTGCATTGTATGGTATTTAAAATAATGGTTTACCTAAAAACCTATGGTTTTGGGTATTAACTTATGGTTTTAAGGTTTTTTTTTTAAAAATAAAGGAGATTGGAAAGTTTTTTACATAGAATTAAGTCAAAGATTAACATTTTAAATTATTACAAGTATTATAAAAAATTAGGGTTAGTGTATATTAATTTTTTACTATATTATGATGGGGGGTGGGGGGGGATTTTAAGGGACTATTATTTCTTTTTACAAAACACTATTATATTTATGGGTGTTCCTTTGTTGATTGTTTTTAAACAAAAACAATATATTGTGAGCACTATTATTAAAAGGGAAATTATTTTTGAGAAAAATATTCATATTTTCACTAGATGAAGACTAAACTTGAGGTCTAATTTGGAAGGTGACCAAAACCCTCACATTCAAACAAAAATTTCTCTTTTTCTCTCTTCCTCAATTTGTGTACTCTTTTTGGATGCATTATTGCTTAAGCTCGACATCCTCATTTTGTCTTAAAAATCATGTATTTTTTGACTTTTGCACTAGTTTCTCTAAATGCATTCTCCATTGTGACTGATGTCTTTTAAACATGCATTATTTACAATATTTAGGGGGATTCACCACTTCATAGTTCACAGGGAGTGTACTATGTTTTTGTGTCACTTTCCATTCTATTTTTTACTTATATTTCTACAACAAACTCAACTACAACTATTGCACTTTATTTATGTACAATGGATACAAGTTTATTTAGTCCTCTAATGCCATTTAACTACTATGACTGGAAAACCAAAATGAAAATTATATTAAGGATCAAGGGTTTACATCATAGTATAATGGGAAATGAGACTAAACCTAATATAAACACATAAAAT
Organism: Torreya grandis; assembly: GCA_037957365.1. Lineage (NCBI taxonomy): Eukaryota > Viridiplantae > Streptophyta > Pinopsida > Cupressales > Taxaceae > Torreya > Torreya grandis. The sequence continues at coordinate 3,125,524 of JARHVA010001736.1, read as the reverse complement.
TTTAATTGGTAGAACCATTGTGGTGAAACCTATTTTATGTCTCTTGATATTTTCATTCACTTAGAACTTACTAAATATCCCAATGAAGTGTGGACCATCTTAGAAAATCTTTTTGGGAATCTAGATGTGATAAGAGGTCATAAACTTGAAATTGAGCGTATCATCTTAAGTTTTAGCAACTTTGACACCCTTCAAGATGTCTTCACGAAGTTAAAGTATTCAATATTGTAGTTGAAATAATGTGAAATAAAGAAGAAATATGATCAACTTATTATTTATATACTCACTAAGCTAGGTCTTAATTACTCATTCTTTATCTCTACTTTCTATGCCACTAAAGTGCTCTAGGCACTACATGGAAAATTCCCTTTTTAGATGCCTTTATTGTTGACTTGACTCAAGAGTAAGACAAGTTAATAAAAATGGGCATATTGAAGTCCTCAAAACCTCAATCCCTAATTATTGGGAATGGGAAACAAAAGGTTCCTAACAAAAATATGAATAAAAAGAAAAAAGATCAAGAGAAGAATAAAGAATCAACCTTTGCAAAAATAGCCATTAAAACCTCCTCTTCCAATGACAAACCTAAGAAATATAAGGTTAAGTTTATTTATAAGGTTTGCACCCTTGGGAAAAATCCCAAAGAGAAATTTGAAAAATACAAAGATTGGAGATATTCACAAGCATTAGAGTTAGTACACAATGATGTATATAGGCATTTCCCCACCCTATCTTTCACAAGGTCTAAGTATTTACTTACCTTCATGATGATTCTTGTGTTACACGTGGGTTCACTTCCTTATGTATAAATATTAAGTTTTTGACAATTTTAGATAATTAAAATTTATTACAAATAAATAATCTGAGAAATGCATCAAGGTTCTTCGAACTGATAATGGGGATGAGTATGTCCACAACAGGTTTGAGAAATTTTTCACCATATACAGAATTGATTTTTAGTAGATAGTTCCATCCACTCCTCAACAAAATAAAGTTGTAAAAAATAAAAATAGATCCTTGAGATAGATGTCTAATTGTATGATTCACTCTAATTCAATTTCACCATAGTATTGGGCCAAAGTAATCAATTTTGCTTTCTACATTTAGAACAGGGTTCCCCAAAAATATTTAAAAGGCATAATTCCCTTTAAAGCTTAGTATAGTAGGAAACCCACAATTGATCATTTTAGAGTCTTTGTATATCTAGCTATAACCCATATACCTAAGAAAAATCACAAGTCTATGGAGCCTCAAATTAAGCCTTACATATCCATAGGTTATCTAGATGGTGTCAAAGGGTACCATCTTTTTCATTTGACTACACATGAGATATTCATCAAGAGAAGTGTTCATTTTTGGGAGAGTCCCACAACCTCAACACTTGACACTTATCCCACTTCATCAGACTCACTTTGATTTGATTCAAATGATTTAAATCAACCTAAGTACATTCTATATGTTAAGGACAATTGAAATTTTGATAGAAAGATCCTTGATGGGGATTCATCTCCATCCACATCTAGCAACACTTCATAAGATGATGATTCTCTACCTAACTCATCCACTTTTGGTCCATTTTTGGCTAAGTAAACATTGTAGAGTGGAGTTACATGGGTTGGAGATCCTTCAAATGATAGGCAAACACATTTAGAGTTTCAATGTGAAACACATGTTTTTTATACCCTTGCCTCATTTCCATAAAATTTTAAATAGGTATCAGGTATTCTTAAGAGAGATTATACCATGTATAAGGAATATAACTCCCTGATTAGGAATCATAATTGGGATTTGACACTTCTTCCTAAGGGAATAAATATGGTTTGGTATAAATAAATATATCAGACCAAGTATGTAGCATATGGGTACATTGACAATTTGAAGGCATGGTTGGTTTAAGGGGTTTCTCATATGTGTCTAGCATTGACTATATAGATACCTTTGCACCAGTCTCTAAGATGAACTTTGTCAAACTCACACTTACCATTATCATAACTAATCATTTAGATGTTCATTAGATAGATGTGAAGAGTGTCTTTCTTCACAATTATATTTAAAAGGAGATTTACATGGATCAACCTTCAGGATTTGTTAAGGATTATTCCCTATGTAGACTCTAAAAATCCAAATATGGCCTTAAATAGTCCCTTGAAAATTGGTACACCAAGATGGATTCCTTCCTTCTTGCAGTAGGATTCATCATATGCCACTTATATTTGAACATCTATCTCTTATGGTAGGATGATTCACTCTTGATTCTGGTTTTTTATGTTGATGATGTTTTAAATTACTTCCTTGGGATTCATATTTCTCAGTCCAACTCAAGGATCACTCTTTCATAGCCTAAGTATGCTCTTGATCTACTTGTTAGGTTTCACATGGCTGATTATAAGCCATCTCCAACTCCTTTTCTATCTAGATTCAATATTGAGTAATATTTTACTTCACCTTTGGTCTATTCTACCTTATATCAATAACTTGTGGTTAGTCTTATCTACTTGACACATACCAAACATGACATATCATATGTAGTGGGCCTAGTATCCAAATTCATATAGTAACCCCATGAGTTGTACTAGAAAGTAGTTAAGAGGATATTGTACTATATTTAAGGCACGTGTCAATTTAGGAGTCACTAAAGAGCTAGCACTAAAATTGAATTGATTGGCTATACTAACTCATACTAGGCTATCAATATTCAAAATCTCAAGTCCACTTCAAGCTATGGTTTCTCCATTGGTTCAAGTTTGATTAGTTGGTCAAGCAAGAAGTAGAATGTTATTTATTTATAATCTACTAAGGCATAATATAGGGGAGATAGTAATTGACTTAGGTTATCTATCTTCAGGGGATTCTCATAAAGTTTGGTATCCAATTTAGATGACCTATAGTCATCTACTATGACAACCAAATTACTATTCAAATTTATAGAAATTTGGTCTAGCATCAATGGACCAAACACATGGAGATTCACATTCACTTTATCAAAGAGCTCATTCATTGGGACACCATTGATTTGAGATATTTACAGATGATAGAGAAAGAATTAGACATCTTCACCAAACATTTCATAGAGAGTAAGTACCTTCACTTGAAATCTCTTCTTTAAGGTTTGGGATATAGTAGTATCATCTTCCAGGGGGCCTTCTATCCTATTCTTTTTTGTCTCTCTTTTGGGGGGAGTTTTTTCCTTCAAGTTTTCTCCTTTTTATACTTTATGAGAGATTTTTTTGTACATGGGTACCTCAGTAGGCCTAATTGTTAGGACCCTTTTTTTACACTGCCCACCTAGGTTTTGATTATTGTGGGGTGTGTTAGAGTAGGGGTTTATTAATGTATTTATTTATTATGGAATTTTTTCCATCGCTTATATTTTGTATACTTTCATGGATAAGTTTTCTTAGGTTTATAAGTTGATTGGATGACTAAAAAGTAACTCCCTTGACTTTTTATTCTAGGTATGGGAGTTACTCTTCTATTCTTGGATCTATTGACCACCTTTTATTAAGGAGTTACTATTCTATTTTAGGGGTTTGATGACCATATTTTATGGAGTTACTCAACAGTCTCCTATTTTTCCTTCTCACATTTTTTAGATTTGTTAATGAAGGTTTGGTTTTGGCTCTAATCTCTTTTGCATTATTCTCATATTGGTTTCATTTCTTTCAACTACATTATGTTGTGCAATTTCTTGGCTTGTGTGATCTCTCAACTGGTGCATTCACTCTATCTAGATACCTTGGATTCTATCCCAATATTTAACACATCCTAAAATTTGTTTAATAATTTATTCTTAATGAGAAGGCTAATTGAGTTATAAGTGTGTAACTCTGATCTATTTTCATCTTACATTATTCATGTAAGCAATGGGATGTTAAATATATACCCAAGTATTTATGTCTCAAGGATTTATTTCATTTTATTCCATCATTTAATGTAACTCCTAAAAATTTTAATAACAAATGGATCCATTTATGGGTAGAGATACTTTCATAAGCATCAAAGATTAGTAAAACCTAATAATCAAAATAAGATGAACTATCATAGTATCACTATCACTAGCATATTACACTATACTTGGAAAGTAGAAAATATAGGGTTTGTTATCATTTTAATTTATTAATGAAATATATTTAATCCAAAGAATAAAAATTCACAAATATCCCCAAATATTTAAAACAAGGGACTAAAATTTATAAATCTATTTCCAAGGAAATAGATCATAGATAATTATTTATGGTTCCTTCTATTATTTATTAGAGCAAGATGCAATTATGTATGCCTTTATTAAGTTAATAATATAAAGTTAATTAATCATTTTTTAACTAATTTAAATCTCATAAAGGATCAGGAATAACATGCCATAACTAGTTCTATCATTACTCTGAATCGATACTCAGATTTACCTTCAATATTTTATACTTTCAAGGAAATGAAGAGAGGAATTTTAAGTTAGAACATGTGCACCTATTTATTAGGTATTTTTTATTTAATAACAAGATCCATAATTCTCATTCTTCAATATTGGTTATGAGATGATTTGTTTCCATGATCCACCTAGCCACACACATGGCATTTTCATGTAATCTATAGGGTGAAACTGAGGAATCCATCTCGATAATATATCCTCTATAGTTGTAACATCCTTTGTATAACTATATAGGTTTGATTTAGCATTAAATAGTTCAAAAATGCTCTAAAAATTTCCATCAGATGAAAAATAAACATGGTTGATCTAATTAAGATCCAATGCATTCAACAATGTTTCCAAAGATTTTCCTCAAGATAAATATATCTAGATAATCTTTCCTTTATCTATAGAATTGAGTATGAATTATACTAAGGTAACTTCATTTGGATAATAACTAATGCATTATAATAATTTTTTCCAAGGATTTCCTTCAATCAATCAATTTCTCTAGCTAATCTTTTCTTTGCCATATAATTTTGTATACATTACACTAAAGTGTCTAAATCTAGCTAAGTGTCTATAGATGAATATGCCCCAGGTTGACATGAAGCTTCACAATAGATACTTTGTCCTTGATTTTCTAAATTTATCCCAAAACTTTTTATCCTTTAAAACTAATTATCCCTCTTCATAATTTCATGTCTTCTTTGAAGGGATATCTTTAAGAGATATATTTATCTATTCATTAGAGAGTCACTTAGATCATTTACTATTCAATCTACCTTCGGCTAATCACATTAAATCTAATATTATGTTTGATGTTCTTCATTAACTATAATAGTGCTTGTGACTACATTTTCCTCTATTCACATTTATATTCTATAGGATATAAGGTCAAGGGTCATTTCTTTTAGTAGTCTCCATTCTTATTCTACAAGTTATCTACACTCACATCTCTTGTACCCATTTTCCATCTTGTCTACCTTTACTTTTGTTATTGATCAGTTGTGTTTCTTGTCACATTCCACTTTATTATTCAATGTCTATCAGCCACCATGATTTCATCTAGATCCATATGGTGACTTATATGGTCTTTGCCATTGTTCTATTAATACTAGCTACTACCTTCCTTAGGCTACTCATATAAAACTTTCACATTAAACATTTTCCAACAACCATGGATTTGATCATGGCCTTTATTTAATTATTCATTACTTTAATACTTGATTTGGATGCCACCAAGCTACTTATAGAGATTATTTTACAACTTAGAGTTATATTTCACTTTGATATTTGTGAATCCCTTTGGTGATAATGTAAGTGATCCACTTACTAAATTTATTTTACTTCAATGTCTTCTTAAAACTTTCTTGCAAATAAGTCTCTTCCTGACCATAAAATATCTCTTATTCTACCATAAAATCTCCTAATTATTGATCTTGTAAGACCAATGACCTTACTCTTTAATACTATTTCTCAATTTCTTGAATCTTTGTATTTTGATAAAAGACACCCTCACTAATTTCAAGATAATGATCTACCTTTGAACATGATCCTTATTCAACTTATAACACAACTAAATGCACATTCTCACTTCAAATTTATAAGTGTATTCTTTATGTTTTCTACTTAAACTACTTTGATCAGTAATAAATTCAATTTCACAACTCAAATTACAAATTTATCTTTTATAGACCTATTAGGCCTAATTCTACCTCTATGGGATCAAATTTCAATCCAGACCTTCAAATAGATTCAAATGACTCTTTTATATTCTAATTAATTTGACAAAAATAATCTTAGTCTCTATGTGGGTTTCTAAATCCAACAATGTAATCACTCAAAACCTTCTAAATTTGGTCTTCTTGATGATAAACTATAGATTGAATAGTACACAGTCCTCAATAGTTGAATGCTCAAGGAATAATTGGATTCAAGGACAATTACAATTTATTAATTTGATGATAATGGACATTCATATATGTTTACATAATTTTAAACACTGGCTAGTTTACCAATCACCAAGAAAACTTGACTCTAAGGCCTTTTTGTGCTTAGAACCTTGTTTTAAGGTTTTCACTATGTGTACAGAGGCCAAGAGTTTCTAATTGATTATTCATAAATATCAGGATGTTTTTAAGTTTAATTTCACTTATATTATGAGATTTAAAATATTTATTTACATCCCTAAATGTCATTCAAACTCATGCATCAAAAATTATGTTTATCTAAGAGACTATTGCATACTATAAGTATACAAAAAATAGTAAAATGAAGGTTTTAACAACAAGAAATCAATTAAGTGAAAAATAATATCAAAATTTATTGTAACTAACTCACACATATGATAATTATATGAGCACAATGATTCCACACAACTATATCCCTTTATTTTCAATAAAATCAATGTTCTTCTCATATAGACCCCTATTTCACAAGGACTGATTATCACTCTATGCTTGGAGTCATCAGTTCTTCACTTTTTAAGCTTGTTTTGATCTAAAATTCCTTCTTATTTTGAGGTTATAAGTTTATCAATTTGTAGTATATGTACTATACTTAGAGTTTGTTATCTTTCCTTAGAATCTTCTTAACAATCTTGTTCTCAACTTATAAAATGACCTTATTTACAAACTTATTGAGTTGCATTTTGACTTATTAGTCTATTTGGATAAGTTAGATGAATCAAACATCTAATAAACTCATATACACATTCTAATACCCCTATATAACTCATCATGATCACTTATCATTAAAAATATTCATGTATTACGAAAGAAACATTTAAAAATTCAAATTCTAACTTTTTGGAGGGAAACTTATACAAGACTTCTAACTTACCTAAATTGACTTCTAAGACTTATACAAGGTTTATTATGAATTTAAATGACCCTCTAAGTATCTACAACTCTTGACAACACCATTTTTATCATATTTTCAATTATGTTCTTGCATCACACTTGCTTCTCTTCTTATTTTATTTCCTCTCCATGTACACATGGATAAAGGTCCTCAAAAACCACATTATTATATTTGTATGCCACATAGGAATAAGATGGTAATTAATAGGCATCCAATGTGCCATATATTTGGTTTTACCCAAGTGAACCTCGGTACCAATCTTATGCCAGAATATATGCTTAAGGCAATTGTCCATTGTTGAAACTCTCACTTATATTGCATCAACTCAAATAATAATTTAATGCACTAACTTCAAACCCAACAAACTCCTATCATAGTTGGTATATGAATAATTTATCAAATCATTTGTAAACACATATTGATTTTAAATGCACCAAACTCATCATGGTACCTATATGGTATGAAGAAATATAAATTAAATCACGTTAATCAACCAAGTATTCATCATAACAATAATAAACATATATTCTCCCATGATCCAATATAATATCACCAAAGGATTTATAAGATAAAACATGATAAAAAAATGAATAGATGGCATATAAATGGGTCCAACCCCAATTAAAACTTAACCATGTGCATAAGCCAAGGTGAAGTTAGGCAGTGTGTTACATCCCATTTGTTTTTTTGCATTCTCACATATGTTTAGTAACTCATGCAAGTTATAATAAAATAAATCAACCATATTGTGCTATAATGATATATTTTTAGATTACTAATAAGTTGTGATGAATTTAATGAAGTCCCTTTCTACCAAATACTCCAAAAGAAACTAGTTGAAAGTGCATTATTGTGTATATTGCTTATATTTCATATGCATTATAACATATACAAGTTTATTTGAATTACATATTAAAAATTAGTTTCCAATGTACCGTATGCACTAAATTTTGAAAAAAATATGTTTTATTTTATTCTACATGAATTTGCTCAAAAAAATTCCATCATTGCACACTTCAATTTGAGTTTGGTCCCATGTATGTTACTTGTAAACACATTCTCAGACATTTGAGGGAGCCATTATCAATTGATCTCTATGGAGTATTTAGTCTGGTATTTTTTTATTTCTTTTCAATTCATCATGGGTGATGATCAACATCTAAATATACAAATATAATAACACAACATGCCTGATAATTTTTAAGTAAAGAGAGAGATAAGGGATAAAATGCATAAATTTTGTGAAACAAAAAAATAAATCTCTTGAAGAAAAGGTAAGTAAAATATCTAAAATGAATCTATTGTTGAAATGCTACTGACATCACCAATTATAGTTGTGGAAGATGAAATAATGAGTGAAGATAGAATCGCTAGTGGAAATACCAATTATAACTTAGATATTCTCACACTAAATAAAATTGTAAATTATAATTCAAATATCACACTAGTAATCAATGAAATCTCTAATTATTATGTTTTCAAAAAAAAAATGCAATTTCAAGCTCAAAATTAAATGCAAATTCAAATTATGATATAATGTTAACTTGTGTCCAAATTCCAATTCCCATCAAATGATGAATGATATTGCACCCTTTGATATTGTTATTCCAAATTGAAAATCTATAATAAACATAACCCCTCCAAATATTTATGTACAAAAGTGACGTATTTAATGTAAATTAACAAAAAAATGGAATAATCCTAATAAAATTTTAGATTTTACTCCAAGAGACATGATGATAAAATATTGGATGATCACTTTCAAAAATTACATTCATGCACTAAAATATGTCAATTATTTTTTCAAATGATTTGAATTAACTTAAGATCATTATGAACACATTAGAAGAAACAATGTCCAATGTTGATGACAAAAATAAATCCGTTAAGAGTAACAGTATTTCCATAGTGAGCCATCATCATAATCAAAAAGATAAGATAATGATAATAGAGTGTGACTCAAAATGTTTATCCAAAATCACTCAGACATTTGCATCTAAAAACATTCACTGTAAAAAAAATCCATTAACTAAAATCTACATAATGCATACCATTTTCTTAGTGTGACCTCACAAAATAAAGATAACAATGCTACCCAACATGCAATCAAAATATATATAGCAATTAATAAAACTTATGAGGACCACTTAGGAAAATAAGTATAGCTCTAAAAATAAATATGAAAACACTAATGAAATAAATTAGGAGATGTGAAACACTTTAGTATTCTAATAGTAATAAATTGTAGGAATTCTTTCATAGACTACAATAAAAATACAAGGTGTTAGTTGAGTCTATTGAATATTTACTTGAACAAATTTGGAAAGAGAAGACAAGGTTCTCATCTAATCAAATAGATGTAGTAAGATGAATAAAATATTCTAAAAATCATGAAACACATCATATTTTGTTTTGGACATGACATGAAATGAATTGTACTTCAATTTTGTAGACAAATACCCATAAATAAAGATCAGTTAGAGATTATTTAAGATGGCCAAGCCTTTCTATGTCAAAATTAATCTCACACAAACCACTTATTTTTTTAGGTACTTGTTAAATTTGTTATGCACTACAATGTTTTCTACCATGTGATTTTTTTTTTTGAATACTAACAATATTTTATAGGAGTGTATAGTGGAAGTTACACCTCAATTAGTAAGAGAATTCATACCCACTATTTTTTTTAAAGACATGATGGATACTTTGTGTACAATAAAAATGTTTAAATAGAACATGAAACACTAGTGGTAGATTTTTGTGCTTAAGAAATTATATGCACCAAGATATTAAAAAATAAATTAGAATGCAACTAGCTGGTTTTGATAAGTACAAGTTTATGGCATACACATTAAAATACAAAGATGAGTCAAAAAGGTATGAGCTAGTTAGTAAAAATACATGTTTCATTTTTCATGTTAAAATTCAACAAGAAAATTATGCACTTATCTATAAAACACATAGTCAAAGGTCGATGTTTAGATGATATGTTTAAGATATGCAAGAATTCATTTCCACTTGGTATCATTTTTTAAGTTATGTTCTTTGTAGATAATTACACACTATATGCATAAAATGAAGTTCGATCCCAATATTAAAACTCAGCGTGGGTTTCCATTTTCATGCATATATCATTCATGCATGCACTTTTTTTAACTAAAAGTGGATTAGGTCTAAATAACCAAAACATAATAATCTAAAACATGTCCACAGTAAAATATAACATACACTCCTACACAAACTACAATTAATACCAAAAATAGGGTCATACTCACATCATAAATTATATGTTTTTTTATTTTTTCATAGTGAAAATTTGAGGAATTTATGTCATTTTTAATAGCAACAAGGTAAAATAATTAATCACTTTTACTTCAAATATTTTTGTACCACCTTTGTGTGACATTAGTACCACCTTTGTGCCACCTTTAACCAACATAAAATGGCATAAATATAATTTAAAAATTAAATATAATATAATTATTTTTAAATTACAGATCATTTTTTGTAATTACAAATAATTGTATTTTATTTATTTTTTAAATTATTTAAAAATACATTACATATAATTAATGTGTTTCTATACATTTTTATAATATCATATATAATATATTATATTATTGTATATTATATTTTATCATAATATATATGTTTATTTACTATTTTAGGTTTATAATATTAATGTAAAATTTAAAAATATATATATCCAAATGTTATAATTGAATAATCAAAGAAGTGAAGATTTAAATTTTAAAAATATATATACAATAATACACAAAACAAATAACTATAGAGATACATTCTAAATGTCCTCAATCGTCATCCTCATCCCTATTCTTGTTTTTGTCCTCATTATACTAAGATTAATCTTCCTCATTCTCTTCCCCAATGATAAATGGGTTTTGGACCTACAAATACATAATAATAAAATTATATGAGTTTTTTTAATTTATAATTTACATAATTATCAACTAATTAAATAATGCATGTCTTACTAATAAAAACGTATTATTATGGCCACATTTCGAAGGTAGGTGTATCACATCCCATGTTTTTAACATCATGTGCACTTCCTTTTCTATGTACTTATCATAGCACACTTCCTGTAAAAATAGTTATATGATAAAGTTAAATGTATTAATAATATATATAATAGCTTATATAAACCAAAAACAATTCTAAAATAACTTATGTAAAACTTATAAAATAAATTATAGAGCTGATTTTTGTTTCATCACCCCATGTGATGAGTCTCCTACTACCTTTTTTGCACCCCTGCTTCATAACTCTTTATTTGGTTACTTTTTTTCCATGCATTAATTATAATATTTGTAAAATATTTAATTAAAAAACATTTTTTATATGTCAATAAATAGGTTAACTAACTTGTAACCTTGTCAATGCTTTATGCTAGCCATTTGTTGCACAAACTATTCCAAGCATCTATATCTATTCTAGGTGGTTGAATATTTATTTTCTCTGCATAAGCATTTCTTTGGTATTAAACCTACAAATTATAGATAATATAAATTATTATAATATTTACAAAAATGTTGTATTTATAAAACATTATTCCCCTCAATGCCTCTTTAAAAAAAAAAGTTGTATATATGCAACATAATTCAACCCATATGCCTCTTTATTCACATAAACCCTTTTGATGCATATTTTCCAATTAAAGTATTCTTGTGGTGGGCAACCTTGAAGTCATCTTGGATAATAGAAACCATCTTTATGAATTTTTCATCTGGTATTCTATACCAGTCTATATGGCAATATGAATAAAAAAACGTTTAGGCTCAATCAACATATTGAATGTTTTTACATGAAACTAAGAAATATTAGATGTTAAATATATCATACTTTAATCAATCACAATACATTAAGAAATAAATAAATGGGGAATAGAAAAAACTAATAAAATGATAAACTAAATAAAATAGATTTAAATACTCAAAAAACATAATAAAATACTTACTTTCCATGAGCATCTAATAATATTATCATGTTATCATTTACATACATCTCCATCTTGAGTGAGTGTGACATTCAATATCTATAAACCTCATGAGTAAGATGAGAGGGTTTATCATCATATAAATCTAATGGGGGAATCCCTACTTTTTTAAAATCCTTTTTGGATATAAGGGTAGGGGGAATAACCTATTCAATTAAGGGGTAAGTTATTCTAAAAAGTAAACCAATTAAATGAATTCAGATTTATAATATTCTAATAAATATGCTAAATATAGAAAATTACAACACCAAATAGTAATTTTAAAGTTTAAATATTAAGGGTAAATAATACTTAAGTTTATTCAATGATGTGTAGGTAAATCTAAAAATTTCATATGTAGGATAAGATATTCTAATGTTCCACCTTGATTCATCGATTATATAAATCAGTTCACTAGCATCTTAGACATTACCATGATGATCTGGACAATAGCATTGACACTTTTGTTATAGTTTCAAATCTTTTATATGATATGTAATATAGGTCATTTTTTGGAATGACCACTTTCACCTATTATGGTTCACTCTCACCTTACATATTCTCTATTTGGATCTCTTGCACAATTCTAGATATTAATATTTTGTTCAAAACCATAGGTCCTCTAACTTGGGCATGTCACCTTGAAAAATGGGGGTTAGTGAGCTAAAGTCAAATTTCACTAACCTCAAATACCCCTATATTAATGGTCATTACCTAAATATCCATATACTCTAAATAGGGCCTCAAATTGGTGTAATTATCCCCTTTATATGAACTTGTGTGTGAATAATTATGCAATATGATATATGTGAATGCATGTAGTGATCTATATTGAAACTTGGAAAATATTACTCATGGAATGCTCTTTTAATGTTTCATACATGTAATAATACTACTCCTATGACTGATTTGTAAATATGGAAGAATATGGTAGTACAACTTAGATGTATAAATTATTATAGTGTGAACTTGAGAGGTGCTTGCTTGTTAATTGCTAGATGATAATGAATGATATTTTATTTTTATTTATACCACACCTTTTTAAATTATATTATATAATGGTGAATTAATATAAATATTTAGACCCATACATGTCAAAATATTTATAATTTGATCATTTTGAAGGCTTAGACACTAGTGTTAGATATGGGACACTAGCATTGAAACTAGTGTCCAAATCTTGATAGTAGTGTCTGAAAATATAGAAAGTTGCTGATGATTTGTAAATTTATGAGTAGGATATAAATCAAGTTTTATACAATTTTTGGGATACATATGATCTAGGTAATCATAATAATAGGGTTATATCCTAAGATAAATAATTTGACACAGTGAGATGGCAAACATGAGATTTTTTATAGTGGAAAGATCATGGACTGAAGGTTTGAGCCATGATTGATATTTATTAAGTGTATAATACTATTTTATCATATAAAATCACATTTTAGTATCTACATTCCCCCATTTAATTTAGTAATTTAAAAGGATGAAATTACTAGGTTAAATGAAATATATGTATATCATGGTGTGTACAACACACCTTGTCTTTGCTTGAGCCTTATTTGTATTTGTTATGTGTGCATTACCTATAGCCAAGTTCATGTTACAATGTAATTAGTGTCTATAATCTAAAAATTAATAATTGAAATGCTTGGCAGTAAAGATATCAAGAAAGGAATACACTTGTGTGTTAATACAACCATGTTGCCCCTTAATACTTTACTTTTGTGATGATGCTTCCTTGAATAAGCATTAAATAGAGAGGTTCATAATTCAACCTTAGATAATTAAAGATATAATTGGAGGGAGATTGGGAGTACTAAATCTCAATCATATTACCCAAGTGTAAACATAATCTATCCAATCTCACTCAGGTTGATTTGTGTGACCATATCAACCTATAAAAGGGGAGTAAAACCTAAGGACTTCAAAGGTGTTGAGTCTTGATTACAATATTCAAGGGATTTAAAGGATGGGTTGTGCCATAGCCATCAAGAGCACTAAATCTCAATCATATAACCCAAGTGTAAACATAATCTAGCCAATCTGATCCAGGTCAAATGGTGTAAACATCTCAACCTAAAAATGTAGAGTAGTGCCTAAGGCCTTCAAGGGCATTGAGTCTCAACTGCACTACTCAAGGGATTCAACTACTACATATAGGTAAAGTTTAATTAGTGTATGTTATTAAGGGAAGTGCATATATAATCAAAATATATATCTATAATTTGGTGCATTTGCATGTCATATGCACTTCTAATGTGTTTCAAGTTGAAGTATCTATCAAGATGTAACCTTTGCTTTATAATTGTGCATGATATATGTCACATATATGAAAAATGTGTAAAAATCAATGCCAAATGCATAAGATTATGTCCCAAATGTATATCTAAATCATGTAAATTGTATGAAAATTTTTTAGTCCTAATAAACATGAGCCTTTCGACAGTGGGAAGGTCATGAATGAAAGGGTTGGGTCATGATTTATATTTTTCAAGTATACAAGACTCATTTATCATATAAAATCAGATTTTAGTATCTACATCACCCCCCCCCCATTTAATTTAGTAATGCATAAGGATGAAATTACTAGGTTAAAGGAAATAAATGCATACTATGGTGTATACAACACACCTTATCTTTACTTGATCCCTATTTGTATTTATTGTTTGTGCATTTCTTGTAACCAAAGTAATTTTATAATGTAATTAGTTCATATAATCTAAAAATGAATACTTGAAATGCTTGACAATAAAGAAAGTAAGGAAGGAATAGACTTGTGTGTCAATAAAACCATGTTTCCCCTTGGTACTTTACTTTGGTGATGATGCTTCCTTACATAATTATTGGATAGATAGGTTCACAACTTAATCTTAGAGAAGTGAAGATGGAATTAGAGGGTGATCAAGAGCATTGAATCTCAATTATACAACCCAAGTTTGAACATAATCTATCCAATCTAACTCAGTTTAAATGGTTTACCCATCTCAACCTTCAAAAATGGATTAGTGCCTAAGGCCTTTAAGGGTGTTGAGTCTTGACTACACTACTGAAAAGAGCTAAAGGATAGGTTGTGCCAAGGCCATTGAGAGCATTGAATCTTAATCATACAACCTAAGTGTAAACATAATCTATCTAGTCTCAACCAAATCAAATGGTGTAAACATCTCAACCTAAAAATGGAGAGTAGTGCATAAGGCCTTCAAGGGCATTGAGTCTCAGCTACACTACTTAAGGGAGCTAACTATTACATATAGGTAAATCTCAATCAGTGCATTTTGGTAAGGTCAATGCATGTATAAAAAATATATATTTATAATTTGGTGTATTTACATGGCATATGCACATCTAATGTGTCTCAAGCTAAAGTATATATCAAAATATACCTATATTTTGTAACTATGGATAATATATGTCACAAATATGAAAAAATGAGTAAAACTCAGTGTCAAATGCATAATTTTATGTCCCAAATGTATATATAAATCATATAAACTATATTAAATTCTTCCAATCTTACCAAATTTGTGTATGTGGACTCATGTCTCTATGGCATGCCCCCACTGATATGCTCTCCCTTTGACGTGAGGTAAATACAACTTGGAAGTCACATTCTCAAAAGGATAAGATAACCACACCATATTTGTTTCAATCATATAGTAAAGAAGAATTTAATAATATCGTGTCTAAGTAGATATATTAATGAATCTTAAAGTATCCAATCACAACAATCCATAAGATGCATGATATGGATCATGGCAATGTCTAGGAGTAATAAACACAAGATCAAAAAATAATCAAGCATACACATAAGATCACTCAATGTCACACAAAAATATTCTAAAGAGACCAAAAAAAATGGGCATGTTCAAATGTCAAACACTCAAGGAAAGGACATATTCAAATGTTCACACACCAAATAAACAACAATTAAGGGCATTGTGGACAAAAACCAAAGAACATGTTCAAATGTTCCACAATCAATACAAGGTATCAAACAAGAAGTACACTCAAGTAAACCATGTGATAGCATGAATAAGTAAAATATAAGTAACTATAATAGGAATATCATACTAGTCCCTTCATACATGTGTTAGTAAAAAAAACTGTAGCATAGCTCATCTAACACACTATGAAAATATAATAATGAATATAGACATATGTAATAATTACTATATAAGTTCAACATGATAATGTAAAGTGATAATAAAATAATAGACACTATATCAATCATGATCAAAGATGAAGATGCCTCCAATGTAGTGTGTCACATGAGTGGAGGAAAAGGTCCAACATTTGTATGCTCATTTATAATGTATCTAATGTATGCTTGTATCACACTCATGTACCTTTGAAACATACATGTGTATAGAAAGGAAATGATATGTTATCTACTAATATAAATTAAACAACATATATGTAAAATCTAGTAAATGTGTAAATGCTATATATTTTTGTATTTTTATTTTATTTGAATGTTTTTTTCATTTTCTTGGTTTTTGATTTTTTGTATTTTTCATATATAAAATGATAATAAAATAAGCTATGTAAAATGAAAAGTGCTACTAGAAGTTGAATATGTCATTAATGGGATGCCTTTATTTAGGCCTTATGTCATGTGTGTCATAACCTCAATTATATTTCCATATTCATATTGTGTGTAATCAACATTGTTAGGATCATACAAATATGTAATATCATTATCTTGATTTTTAAGTTTTGGAATGCCACTCTTATCTTATTTTGTATTTGTATATGAATAATTAATTTCCCCATACTATGGGATTTCACTTTCTTCTTTCTCTTTTACAATATTGATTGTGTCTTATACCTCTACTGATAAACCATTAATCTTATCTATTTGTATAGTAGCTAAAGACATGTTTTCTTTTATTTTTTTTTCTATAAATATAATCCTTCTTTGGAAAAGGATGTAACCTTTCCTTCATGATCAAATGATATACAATTTTTTTTTAAATCAATCATTACTCCTAATGAGTATAACCATGATTTTACAAGCACAACATTATATGCACTAGGATTATAAATAACACAAAAAGTAAGATAACTTTTTTTTGAATTTAATGAAACTCTTAACTGAATCTATCCCATACTTTTTGTAACTGCATTAGTTTCATCTATTTGTTGATGTTTATTTATAAGAGCACTAAGAAATTACATAGAAAAAAAGCGTATCTTGATAATCCATAATCTTTATTTTTAAGTTGTTTACCATCTATGTGAGTAGTGATAGTGAAAGGGTCCCAATATGAGGAAAGGCTTGTAATTTACCCCTTTGAAACCACATTTAAAAATTTATCTTTTTCAAGAGTGTCTTTATTTTTGACCTCTTTTGTTAGAAACCCTGCTTTAAATATGTTGTTATACTTATCTTGAATTTGATTTTCCAAATTCTATTTTAGTAATTTTACTTTTTTGTGTTGTGGATTTTGTGACCTTTGTTTTTCAAATTGTTCCTTTTTTAATTGTTATTTTTCATCTTGTGCCTTGTAGAATCTTTTCTTTCTCTAATTGTGCCTTTTGAATCTTTTCTTATTATATTTTTCAATTGTAACTATTTTTTATCTAAGTTATCCTTTTGTACCCATACTTGTTATTTTTTCACTTTTGTTGTATAATATGCATGCACAAGGTGAGTGGGTTTATTGATTGATGTATCTATTATAGGGTCACCACTATCGATTATACATTACATTTTCTTCTTTAAATCCAAACAACTATATATATGATGCCATGCATTCGATGATATGCAAAACAATATTTTGGTCTCCTTAAAATGATATATAGTAGGTAGTTTGATCAAATTATTTCTAAACATCTTCCTTATAATCTCACTTGAACTCTTATTCACTTGAATTTGATATAGTTTACATGATTTAGATATAGCATGGTTATCTTATCATTTTGAGATAAGGTGACTATTAAGTTACATTCCCCTCACCTCAAAAGGGGGTGCATATTAGTGGGGTCATATCAATGAGGGATGAGGAGGAACATGTTGAACATATCCATTATGTGATAACCTACCCTGTTGGTTGGTAATAACATGGGCTATGATATCCAATATAAGTTGTGGGAAAAATAATGAGAGTGAGATAATGACTATTATAACCTATTAGTGTAGGTGAAGAAATGAAAGGTGTCGTACATGTCCTTTGTTTCATAATTGTTATTTATTTTAATTGGAAATTAAAGTAATGATAATTTGATAATGTTTGGGATTACCTTTTTTCTAACTTTATATCATTCTAAACATAAAACTCTTCTTGTTCATAAGTTATGTTTGATTTAACAAAGTTGTCCATGGAGTATTTTTTCATTTTATCACCTAGAAGTAGTATTATTTTGATCAAGATGACAATAAAAAATAAGGAGAATAAAATATAAAACCCTAGAAGGTTTAAAACATTAGAGCAAGCTAGGGTGTTCATAAGGAGACTCAAAGGTTGGGGTCACCAAATGTTTAACCCTTTTTGGATATAAGGGTGGGGGGTATATTAATCAATTAAGGAGTAAGATATTCTAAAAATTAGGCTAATTAAATGAATTCAGATTTATAATTTTCTAATAAAAATGTTGAATATGATAATATGTTGAATATAAAAAAGTATAACACCAAACAATAATTTAAAAGTTGAAATAAAAATTAAAAATAATATTTAAATTATTCACTAATGTGTATTTAGATCTGAGAAGTGTAGATGCAAGATAATATAGTATGATGTTCCACCCTAATTCGTCAAATTCTGGAAATTAGCTCAATGGAAACTTGGACACTACTATTGGAATATGGATAGTGGCATCGATGCTTCTATCATAGGTTTGGTGATTATGTCTTGTAATAAAAATAGTTTCTTTTTTATAATGACCACTTGTACCTATTATGGTTAAATTTTTCCCTGAAAAATATTTATTCGGGTCTCATACACATGTTCTAGATATTAGTCTTTTATTCAAAACCCTAGGTCCTCTACATTGGGCATGTCACCTTGAAAAATGGGGTTTAATGGGATAAAATGAATTAAATTTGACCTTAAATACCCCATATATCAATTATCATTATCTACATATCCATATACTCTAAAGTGAGCCTCAAACCAATATAGGTTTCACCTTATGTAGGCTTGTGTGTGAACAATTATGCAATATGTTGTATACAAGTGCATATATTTATCTAGCTTGAAACTTGGTAAATACTTCTCATGATATGTTATTTTAATGTTTCAAACCTATAATAATAATTATTCCATGATTTATTTGTAAATAAGGAATAATAGGGCAATATAACTCAG
Organism: Torreya grandis; assembly: GCA_037957365.1. NCBI lineage: Eukaryota > Viridiplantae > Streptophyta > Pinopsida > Cupressales > Taxaceae > Torreya > Torreya grandis. Next base: position 3,105,945 of record JARHVA010001736.1, on the reverse strand, counting down.
TTTTAAAAATGATTATATTGTGAGCTTGAAAGGTGTCTGCTTGGTAATTTATAGATGATAATTAATGACATTTTATTTGTATTTATACTAAACCTTTTAAAATTATCTCACAAGAGGGTTAATTAATAAAAATATGTTAACCCATACATGTCGAAAGATTTACAATTTGATCATTTCTAAGGCTTAGATACCAACATTAGATTTGGGATAGTAGTGTCGATGTTAGTGTCCTAATATAGATGGTAGTGTCTAGAAGATATAAAGTTGTTGAGTATATATAAATATATAATTATTATATAAATAAATTTCTATGCAAATTAGGGGCTACAGGTGATTTGGGTAATCAGAATATTAGGGTTAAACCATAAGATAAGCAATGTGATATAGTGAGATGGTGAGTGTGAGCCTTTTGAAAGAAAGAAGGTCATGAATTGAAGGGTTGAGCCATGATTGATATTTTTCAAGTGTAAAATATTATTTTAGCATATAAAATCATATTTTAATATATACAACTTCATCATTTTCTTCCCCCATAATGCACTACAAAGTATCTCATTGATGTTAGTTGGGGTGATCTCTTGTCATTTGGGTTTTTAAATTATTTTCTTAGGATAATAGGGTCATGCACCTAATGAGGATATAAAATAAAATTATAATACATTATATCTCAATTATTTAAAATTAATTCAATTAACAAAACATAGAGTTACACCTTTGGGTAAGTGATTCTTTCACAATAGATGAAGGATGTATATTACTCATAGTGCCCTTATCCTCCTACCAATTAATATGGGAAGTAGATTTGTCACAATAAAATTATATTATAATTTTTCAATGAAAAATATTCTCAATTAAAAATAAAAATTAAATTTATACCTTTGTTTGGGTGAATCCATAGTAGTAAATGAAGGATGTTTGTTCCTCCCAGATCCTTCATCCTCTTGTTGGTCTAGATGGGAAGTAGACATGTAATGCATAAGTTATATTATAATTTTTAATGAAAATAAATATTTTTAATTAAAATATAAAAATAAATGTATACCTATGTGATGGGTCCTTAGAGTTCCAAGTACAATCACTCCTACAAACATGGCAGTCTCTATCATATGGTTCCTGCATATTCCTATAGCTAGTATAATTGTCATTTTCAAGTTGTATAATTAGAATTTTTTCTAATGAAAATTAAAAATTGATATATATATATATATATATATATATATATATATGTATATGTATATATATGTATATATATGTATATATATGTATATATATGTATATATATATAAAAACTTATATAAACTTATATCTCTATATTAGGCACATAGAGGTCAATAGACGTTTCCTCGTGGAATAGCATTGAGGTGGCTCATAAGCCTTGTCTAATTCATCCTGCATGTATTCATGTTGTGTAGAAGTATGACTACTAGAGCTAACATAAACAAATCAACTAATTTATACAACACATTATCTCTAATATCCGAAAAAATGGGAAGGATATAAAGAATGGAAATCATAGGATATTACACAAAATCAATTATTCTTCAAATTTAATATTTTACATTTTAATTTACATTTGTAACAATTTTTTCAAGTCTCACACTATAGGAATATTGAAAAAAAAAAGTGGAATACACATGAGAGTACACCAAATCACATGAGTAATTAAGCTAATTATAAAAAAATGATTTCCATACTACACTAGCATTTGATAAAATGTAGACAACTGTCAAAATTATTGATAACGTTTTGAAAAAATGCCCTATAGAAAAAAATGCATTTATTTTAGGTTATGCACAAATTTTTCTTTAAAATGTTTTAAGGCTTTCCAAATAAACTCTCATATCCAAATGTCTTCTCATTAATTTTATGGTTGTTAAAAAACACAAATGGGTTTGATGGATAACATTTTAAGCATTTAAGCAAATATGATTTCCAAAATTAGGTCATCCTGAAGAATTTATTTTTTTCAACTAGGGTTTGTCAATGGGTTGACTTGAAGAGTTTTATTTTTGTAATTCATTTCATATAATTTGTTTTCCATTGAATAACTAGTTTTTTTTTATGTCAATTTTCCAAGAATAACTAGGGTTTATTTCCTCCAATTTATCCTGGGGTTTACATAATTTATCCTAGGGTCTCTACAATATATCTTAGGGTTTACATAATATATCCTAGGATTTAGACAATTCATCCTACAATTTACTCCTTATGATTTTAACATTTGATTTCATATGCTTTACATAGTTTTTCATCAAAATTAGGTAAAATATATGCATACCTATAATCTAGGAATTTTCAAAGGCTCCACATAGTTTTCCTCTACTTCTTCCTCTTCTTACACTGGAGGTCTAACTTTTCCTCCATGATTATGTTGGTATCCATTATATGTTTTTCTCCTTTCTCCTCTTTTTTTTCCCTTTCTCCTCTCCATTTTATTCCCCTTCTTATTTCCATATCCCCTTTCCATTTTTCATCTCCCTTTCTTCTTTCCATTTCTCCTCTCTATTTTTTATTATTTTCTCCTTCAATCACTATCGCTATGTTTTCACCTCCTATCTATTAACATTAAGAAATAAAATATTAAATTATGAGGCCTTTCAGCCCTATCACTTTATGTTTTTTAAATTTTAAGGATCAATTTGATGCAAAATATATGAAAATTACATGACTTTTGAGTGACCTTTGCATAATTTTTCTAAAGTTTAATGTCTGCAAGGATATTTTAATATAATATATATACAAAATAGCATGGATTTCACGTGACATTTGTATCACCTCCCATTAGAAAAAAATAGTTTGATATGCCTATAGGCATAATTTTTTTATCAGTAAAATATAGTTGGGACTCCCCACCCCTTCCATTAATATCTCAAAAATAAATAGAAGAGTTAAAGTTACCATGAGGATAACAACCATTCAAAATTTCAAGCTTTTTAAAGGCTTCCCAAAAACAACCCAAACTACGAAACAACATAACCTCGTTTTCCTTAACTTCTTCATACAAAATTCATAATTTATTTAAAGCATAGAAAATATGTTCATTAATTAAATATAATAAGATACTATAAAATATAATAAATAATATGTTTTTAGTTAAATATTATATTTAATAATTTAATAAAAATAATATTGTTTTAATATGTAATATTATAATAATTATATTTATATATAATTAAATTATTTAATAATTAAAATATTATATAAATTTTATATATATATATATATATTAACTCTAATAAAATGTTATAAATTTTTGTGTAGTATATAAAAAAATTTATAAAAAAAAGATACACACTAAAAATAATGCATATGATTTTAAAACATTTGATTTTGTAACAATCATTGTTGTGAATGTTTAAACTATTCATTTTGATCTTTCTATATTTCCTCCATCTCTTCATTGGTTATATGATTGGGATTTGCAATCAATAATAATTTCCCTTTTATCTTCATGTCTATATATTTATCTATTGGCATCTCCTATTCAATATCATAATATATACCAATTAGAATATTCCATTCATCATCTTATTCACTATATGTAGATTCTCCAACATCATCACCTTCACTTTCATCAACTTCAATAGCTTCAATTTCTTAAACTTCATCATCTTCAAAGCTAGCTTCACCAAGTTGATCATCATGATCTCCAACTTTAATAATATGAAAATTTGCACAAATTAATCCTTGATCACAACATTGATCAAAGCAAATATGGCTCTTTTTCCTCAGGCAATGCTCTAGTAAAGTCAATTGGATAAAGACCACTTTAAGTGTCCATTTATAAAATTTTATTTTAAATAGAAGGGTACCATGTATACTTAAATATGATAACTTAAAAACTTCTATAATAAAGTTTTATTATTTATTCTATCTTTTCAAAATAATCTAATTACCTTTGGACCAATTTCTTGTCTTTTACACTTGCTCAGCAAGCCTGTTCAAAAGGAATTGTAACTCCATAACAAATAGTGACCTATCTCTTGTAAATGATTTTCACATGAAAATATTTTCCATCTAAACATATTTTGGAATTATTACTCACCTTCATTATGTCCTATCATTTTTTAAAATTATTAATATAATTATTTAAAAAATGATGTGCACTTATATAAAAATAATTTTTACAATTTAGCACATCCTTGCACTATGTCCAATGCTTTTTATGTGACTATCCTTATATTGGTAGCATGAATATTCTCCAAATATTAATTCATCCATTCAAGAAAAGGTTTATATGACAATGGTTTATATAGCTTAGGTTGGGGTGGTTTACATGGATGTCATCATATCTAAAAAATATTTCAACTCTCATGGCTAGTCTTCTCTTCTTCATATTATTCAAACCACACAAATATTTTTAAAATATTGAAGAGTATGAACTAATTTATGGATATTTATTAACAAGAACTAATAATTAAACATGTAAAAAATTAAATTAATTTTTACACACACTAATCATACATATTATATTTTTTTATGAATTTGAATACATAATAAGTTTCAAGAATTTTATTTTTCCAAGAAGGTTGTCCTCAAATTTTTCATTTCCATGGTCAACATCCCAAATGCATGGAATCTCTAGAAATTCCTCTCCAAGATATTCTACCATGTATGAAAATATATATTGAATTATTATCCTTTTTCTATAGATCCCTTTAGATGTGATAACTTTTTCAAAAATCCCTTAAGGTCATCATATACCTCATTGGTCAAAACATCCATCACATATAACTACACATGCCATTTGAAGATCATTGACTAAATGTGGTACTATATGGATTTAAGAGTCCATGAAGGAGGTAGGTAGTTCATTTTCCAATTTTCAAACTATGTTTGTAATATTTTACTTCACTTTCTCAATATTTGCTTGGAATATCTCTTTTGAAGATATCCACCTATTTTACAAATAATTTTAGTCATGCAAGTTACTCTATTTTTTCTCATACAATTAGTTGAGTTATAATCAAAAATAAAAATTATACCACCTCAAAAAATTAAATTCAATACAATGCCTTTAGTAGATCAAGAGCAATATTACAAAATGTCCCCCTTAATGCCAAGGGAAATATATTTTACATGAAAAAAAAGGTTAAATCTCAATATTTTGAATTACATCTCTAATGTAAGAGGAAAAAACACACGAATTGCCTTCAAAATGTTATGAAAATCAATTTTTTTTAGTCTTATGATGTGTCCATCAGTAGTAAGTGCGTGCTCTATAGAGGACCCATAGACATTTGAAGTGTGAATCTCTCACATTATTTGATTCACCAATTTGACTTGCTCTCTACATAACGTCCATGGAGCACCTAATTTTTTAAGACTATTATTTGTCCCACTAAATTTTAGATATTCTCTAAAACTTAGAGTGTATTTTTCCTTGATAGAGATGTGATTCCATATAGATATTTTTATGTTATTTAATATATACATTGGATCCAAAAGATACCCTGCTAATAAATTCTCCAAGTATGGAAGATTATAAAATATGGATAATTTATTCTTACTGGGATTTCAACATTTTCACTATATCCATAACCAATCTCTCCACCAATAGTGAGGAATAAAAATATTTGATCTTAAGCATGCTTGTGTGCAGGATTTGCACCATTCTCTAGATGATATAATCTTCAGAGATTATCTAGTATGAGTTTTTCCATCAAACTTAATTATTTAAACATGGTATTCATGCTCCATCAATAATAACATTTGATATCCTTCATATATATTTTTTTGATATTTTTGGATGACCTTCCACATAGTTGATCATTGCACTTTGAATATACATATTTTTATTTTGTTGAAATACTTACATATATAAATAATTTACAAACCTAGTATATAGTGAGAAAAAACACAAATATATATTTGATATTTTTATTTCAAATTTTAACATATGATAAATACCAAAAAAACATTTTTCCTAGGAAAATCATGAATAGTCTAGCATAAGATACCATAACAGGTGAATTTCCCTTGACCAATAGGTTTTGAGATGCCAAACATTATAATTCCATTCCATAATGCTCACAACACATTAATTATAGGTTCAAAGTAGACATCCATGTTTTTTAATTAATGCTTACTAAGCACCAATCATAAAAAAATTAAATACTCCTTACAAAACATCAACCATGGAGAAATATTATAATTTATAAACACTACAGGACAAATGGATTAGAGTTGACATATTAGAAAATGAGTTAACACCATTCATTCCCTAACTAAACCATACATTACGTGACATGTCTCTAAAGTTTTTAGGATACATTTTCTCAAGGTGATTCATTGCATTTTAATCTAAAGGAACATGTGAAACTCCATCACTACTTCTATTCTAGTAATGAAATGACATTAACTCTATAAGTGACTTGCAAATTAAAAGATGCTTGAGTCTAGGAAATATTTAAAATTGTCATAATATCTCAATTGGAATGGTATTACCTCTAACTCTTCAATATCATGAAGGCTCACAATTGGGACAACTCATATCATGCTTATATTCCTTCCTAAATAGAATGAAATCATTCGTACATGTATCATAATTCACATGGACAACCCTTAAATTTGATGATATTTGTTGTACCTCCCAATATGTATAGGAAGTGTGTGTTTTTTGGAAATAAACTATTTTTTACTAGGCTACAATTAGAAACACAAAAAAAAAGATAAATCATACATAACTTAAGATAAATATAATAATATCAAACATGATATATAGCTCTGTGTTGTAGTCAAAATTTAAATTTCCCCAAAATTTCCCAATTTTTAATCCATTGTGTTAAGTCCAAAAAACAAGTTTTAAGAATAAGCAATAAGGTTATAAAGTCTATTGTGAAGGTTTAAAGTTATATTTTTTGAAAATTGATACCACATGTTTTTGTCAAGCCCAATGGAGTCTTGAAAGTTAAGTTCCTTTGGTGCCAAAGTACCAGATAATCCTAAAGGGCCTAATAAGGGATATCTTGGCTTAAATTATATAGGTTTTATGGGGACATTATGGACCTGATATATCTTACATGGTCTTAGGGAAATTTTTCTAATAGTTTTCTAAGTTCCAGATACATTTGACAATCACAAGAGAGAATTAAAAAACAAATGTTAAATAGTTCCGTTAGTGTTTGCGTGATGTAACATGCCTGATATATAATTAAATAAAGTTTAATGTTCCCAAAAAACATGTCATATCCTTTATAAATTCATTATAATTGTTCTTATTTTCTAAAAAACACTCGATATACTCCTTTGATTACTCTCATGCCTTACATGCTCTCTTACTTCCTTAAGATACTATATTTTTCCCATACAAGGTTAATTTTCTCTTAGATTATTAATTATCTCTATATTTTTCCCTAATTTATGATTTTTTCCTTTCCATTTCTATTTTTACATCAAACATTGAGTCTACCAAATATTTCCCTTGTATTTTCTTCTAGTTTCATGAAAACTTATTATTTCTCACACTTTTGCATGTGTCTAAAAAATTTTAAATGCCATATCCCCAAAAGAAAACTATGTCTCACAAATGAAAAGAGGAAAATTTTAAAGTTTACATGGTTTTTTTAATTTTAGGCTTCATTTATGCATGCCTTTCCTCTATATTCCACCTTCAAAATTTTAGAGTTACTTGCTACAACAACTTTTGTCAAAATAAATAGAGGAAGATGAAGTTAAAACATATGGGGTATAAATAAATATCTTTAATATAAACATAATACCAAAGATCAAATAATCTAACATTATTCATGTGAACCTTTCATAATTATAGAAAAACATGGAAAATGGAAAATTTAGATTCATTAGACAACACATTTTTGAAAGTGGACTTATACAAGTTGTGGCCTTCCCAACATTGGTCAAATATACTAATTTCATTTTGGCTTGCATAAAATACTACAATAAAGATACAAGAGAGGTAAAAACTTTAGACAATGTGTTGATTTCCAAGTTGGATGGCCTTTCTATAAGGATAACACTTGGAATTTCATCACATGATGAAGTGGTGAAATTAAATAATCAAAATGGATAAGAATTATGGGACCAACATAATTATAAATGTATACACATGTCACCTAATCTTTGTTAAAAAATAAAATAAATGGGCCCTCGAATCTTCAAAATATATATATATATATATGGTTGATTTTTCAAATAACTTTCTAATATAATTACCTTTATAAATATCATAATGGGTCACTTCAACACCAATGAATTTCAATAGTGTATATGTATATTCATGAAATTTATCTATAAATCAAAATAATTCATTGACTTTGGGTACATAAACATTGATAACCTATGAAAAAATTACAAATAATGAGTCTATTAGTCGGTATCTCTAAATTACCTATGATATTAAGAATTCAAAATCTCAAAATATAGGGGATTTTGCCCTCCCATTTTAGGATTGTTATTGGTGTAGCCCAGGGCATGAGTTTCATGTATTGGTATCTGTTAAATATCATGCTTATAATATATCTCAAGGTGTACATTTTTACATTGGGGAGCTCAAACTATTTTACTCCACACTACAATGAATATAATAATTCTATGCCACCTAAGCTATTATAGCTACTAATAATTTAAGTTCTTAAGTCTAAACGATGAATTTGATAAAATAAAAAAATGGAGATAAGGTAAGGCATGAAATGAATTCTCTCAGGTCAAATGAAAGTGTTAATACCTTGCAGGCACTCTATGAATATAACTTAAGTTAACCTCTGTATAGTTGGCCTTAGATAGGCTCAGACCAAACTGAACATGACAAAGAGTCTCAAGGACTATAATAAGTGCAAATCCCTACAATATTATCTCTTATACTTAACAATAATAATAGTGTTAACAAACACTTACACCTATAATTTTTTTAGTATACATGATAAATCATAGAGACCAATTAGAATAGTAATTAGCTCATACTAAGTATATACACATATAGTTCTAACTCATTTCATAGTCTATAACACATTAACATTCACCATTTCACCAAGAGAGAATAGAAAGGCTTCCATAAATATAACATATCAATCATGAATGATTTTACAAGTTTATTGAATTATTTATCCTTTTTCTATAGATCCCTCCAGATGTGCTAACTTTTTCACAAATCCTTTAAGGTCATCATATAACTCATTGGCCAAAACATCCATCACATGATAACTACACGTGATATTTAAATATCATTGACTAAATGCACTAATATATGTATTTAAGAGTCCATGATGGAGGTAGGTAGTTCATTTTCCAATTTTTAAACTATGTTTGTAATATTTTATTTCACTTGCTCAATCCTTGATTAAAATATCTCTTTTGAAGATATCCACCTATTTTACAAATAATTTTAGTCATGCAAGTTACTCTATTTTTTCTCATACATTTAGTTGAGTTATAATCAAAAATAAAAATTATACTACCTTAAAAAATTAAATTCAATACAATGACTTTAGTATATCAAGAGTAATATTACAAAATGTCCCCCTTAATGCCAAGGGAAATATATTTTGCATGAAAAAAAAGGTTAAATCCAGTATTTTGAATTACATCTCTAATGTAAGGAAAAAACACATGAGTTACCTTTAAAAAGTTATGACAATCATGTTTTTTGAGTCTTATGATGTGTCCATCAGTAGTGAATGCATGCTTCATGGAGGACTCATTGCCATTTTATATGTGAATCTATCACATTGTTTGATTCACCAATTTGACTTGCTCTCTAGATAACATCCATGTATCACCTTATTTTTTAAGACTATTATTTGTCCCACTAAATTTTATATATTTGTTATAACTTGGAGTGTCTTTTTCCTTGATAAAGATGTGATTCCATATATATACTTCTACATTATTTAAAATATACATTGGATCCAAAAGATACCCCACTAATATATTCTCCAAGTATGGAAGATTGTAAAATATAGATTATTTATTTATTCTTACTAGGATTTCAACCTTTTCACTATATCCATAACCAATCTCTCCACCAATAGTGAGGAAAAACAACATTTTATCTTAAGCATGCTTGTGTGTAGGCTTTGTACCAATCTCTAGGTGACATAATCTTTAGAGATTGTCTAGTATAAGGTTTTCCATCAAACTTATTTTTTTAAACATGGTATTCATGCTCCATAAATAAGAAAATTTGATGTCCTTTATATATATATATATATATATAGAGAGAGAGAGAGAGAGAGAGATCTTTTGATGACCTTTCACATAGTTGATCATTGCACCTTGAACATACATATTTTTCTTTTGTTGAAATACTTATATATATAAATACTTTACAAAACTAATATATAGTGTGAAGAAACACAAATATATATTTAATATTTTTATTTAAAATTTTAACATATGATAAATACCAAAAAAATATTTGTCCTAGGAAAATCATGAATAGTCTAGCATAAGACACCATAATAGGTGAATTTCCCTTGACCAATGGGTTTTGAGAGGCCAAAAATTGTAATGACATCCCATAATGCTCACAACACATCAATTAGAGGTTAAAATTAGAAATACATGTTTTTTAATTAATGCTTACTAATAACCAATCATAAAAAATTAAATACTCCTTAAAAAACATCAACCATGAAGAAATATTGTAATTTATGAACACTACTGGCCAAATGGAATAACTAGTTGACATACTAGAAAATGAGTTAAGACCATTCATTCCCCAACCAAACCATATATTACATGATATATCTCTAAAATTTTTAGGCCACATTTTCTCAATGTGATTCATTTCATTCAAATCTAAATGAACATGTGAAACTCCATCACTACTTCTATTCTAGTAATGAAATGACATTAACTCTATAATTGACTTGCAAATTAAAAGATGCTTGAGTCTATGAATTATTTAAAATTATCATAATATCTCATTTGGAATGGTATCACCTCTAACTCTTCAATATCATGAAGGACCAAAATTGGGACAACTCATATCATCTTCATATTCATTCCTAAATAGAACAAAATCATTCATGCATGCATCATAATTGACATAGACAACCCTAAAATTTGATGATATTTTTTGTACTTCCCAATATGTAGAGGAAGTGTGTGTTTTTGGGAAATAAACTAGTTTTTACTAGGATACAATTAAAAACACAATAAATCATACATAACCTATGATAAATATAATAATATCAAACATGATATATAGCTATGTGTTGTAATTAAAATTTGAACTTCCCAAAAACTTCCCAATTTTTAATCCATTATGTTAAGTCCAAAAAATACGTTTTGAGAATAAAAAATATAAGGTTAAAAAGTCTATTTTTAAGGTTTAAAGTTATATTTTTTGAAAATTGATCAAAGTTCCACATGTTTTTGTTAGGCCCAATGGAGTCTTGAAAGTTGAATTCCTTTAGTGCTCAAAGTACATGGCATAATAAGGGATATCTTGGCTTAAATTATATAGGTTTTATGGGTACATTATGGACCTGATATATCTTACATGGTCTTAGGGAAATTTTTCTAACAGTTTCCTAAGTTCTAGATACATTCAACAATAACAAGAGAGACTCAAAAAACAAATTTTAAATAGTGTTGTTAGTGTTTATGTGACATAACATGCCTGATATATAATGTAATAAATTTTAACATTCCAAAAAACACATGTCATGTCCTTTATAAATTCATTATAATTGTTCTTATTTTCTGAAAAAAACTCGATATATTATTTTGATTACTCTCATGCCCTCCATGTTCTCTTACTTCCTTCAAATACTATATTTTTCCTACAAGGTTAATTCTCTCCCAAATTTTTAATTACCTCTATATTCTTCCATAGTTTATGATTTTTTTCCTTTCCATTTCTATTTTTACATCACACATTGAGTCTACCAAATATTTCCCTTGCATTTTCATTTAGTTGCATGCAAATTTTTTATTTATCATACATTTGCATGTGTCTAGAATTTTTTAAATGCCATATACCCACAATAAAACTATGTCTCACAAATGAAAAGAGGAAAATTTTCAATTTTATATGGGTTTTTTAATTTTAGGCTTCATTTATGCATGCCTTGCCTCTATATTCCACCTTCAAAATTTTAGAGTTACTTGCTATAACAACTTTTTATCAAAACAAATAGAGTAAGATGAAGTTTAAACATATGGGGTATAAATAAATATATTCAATAGAAATATACTTATTGAATATTGAAGACTCTAACATCAGTCATGTGAACCTTTCATAATTATAGGAACACATGGAAAATAAAAAATGTAAATTCATTAGACAACATATTTTTGAAAGTGGACTTGTAAAAGTTGTGGCCTTCCCAACATTGGTCAAATATACTAATTTCATTCTATCTTGTATAAAATACTACAGTAAAGATACAAGAGAGGTAAAAAATTTAGACAATGTGTTTATTTCCAAGTTGGATGCCCTTTCTATAAGGATAACACTTGAAATTTAATCATATGATGAAGTGGTGAAATTAAGTAAGCAGATTGGATAAGAATTATGGGACCAACATAATGATAAATTTATTCACATGATCACCTAATCTTTGTTATAAAATAAAATAAATGGGCCCTCAAATCTTCCCAAAAACTTATATATAGGGTTGATTTTTCTAAATAACTTTATAATATAATTACCTTTATAAATATCATAATGGGTCACTTAAACACCAATGAATTTGAAAAATGTATGTGTATATTCATGAACATTATCTATAATTCAAAATAATTCATTGACTTGGAGTAGATAAACATTAATAATCTATAAAATTTTTACAAATATTTAGTCTACTAGTCAGTGTCTTTAGATGTACCAATGATATTAAGAATTTAAAATGTCAACATATAAGATCTTTTTCCCTCTCATTTTAGGATTATTTTTGGTGCAGCCCAGGGCATGAGTTGCATGTATTGGTATTTATTAAATATCATGCTTATAATATATCTCAAGGTGTACATTTTTACCTCAGAGAACTCAAACCATTTTACTCCACACTGCAACAAATATAATAATTCTATACCACCTACGCTATTATGGCTACTAATAATTTAAGCTCTTAAGTCTAAAAGATGAATCTAATAAAATAATAAAATGGAGATAAGGTAAGGCATAAAATGAGGTCTCTCAGGTCAAATTAAAGTGTTAATACCTTGCAGACACTCTATGTATCTAACTTAAGTTTACCTCTTTCTAGTTGGCCTTACATAGGCTCAAAACAAATCAAACATGACAAAGAGTATCGGGAACCATAATAAGTGAAAATCCATACAATGTTATCTCTTATACTTAACAATTATAATATTCTTAATAAAGATTTACACTTATAATTTTTTTACTATACATGATAAATCACAAAGACCAATTAGAATAGTAATCATCTCATAGTAACTAAGTGCATACATATATAGTTTTGACTCATATCATAGTCTATAACACATTAACATTCACCATTTCACCAAGAGATAATTGGAAGGCTTACATAAATATAACATATCAATCATGAACACTTTTACAAGTTTCTCTAATTTCCTACATTTATATTAATAAATATGACCTCAAAAAACTATTACAATACAATATATAGAGCATAAGTGACACCTGCCACCTAAGAGCATGGAATCACTCTCATAGCCATCATGGATAATTTGGCTAAACAATACATAACTAGAAGAGATAAAACAAAATTGGACCCAAAATCTAGACACAACATTCTTATTTTGGGGTTATTTAGATATACAATGATTGATATTCAGTTGGAACCACCACCTAATTTTTTCTAGGCTTTTTGTGCCACCAAAACTTAAGCAATCATGTTATCTTCTTTATCCATCTTGGTAAGATTGATATGTGATTTCCATTAAAAAAAACCTATCCATATTTTAGCATATGTTTATGGGTATTTTATGGGAGGTCTAAGGTGATCTTGACTATTTTAACCTTATCGATGCTCCCCATGGTGTATATGGATAAGTACATTATGGCATGAGCTTTAGCCTTATTGTATTTAGTGACCTTATTCCTAAAGGTATACTTAAAATTTTTGAGGTACACCCAAACCTCCTCTTTCTTGATGAATGTACCATTTGGGTTAAACAATATGGTAATGTTGACCTCTTTGAAGTAGGTCAACATTTTTCCCTTATTCTTCTCTAAGGGGATAATTTTTTCCCTCATGTCCCTTAGTCATTCCTCTTATGAGTTCCTCATATTTCCATAAAAAATTTGATACAAGTTGAGATACATCAATGGCAAGATCCTTAACCAAGATATCATCCCCTTGTTGATCATAATTATCATTTTCTTGAGTTTTTAAATCCAATCTAATCATTTTCTCTATATATGCCTATGCTTTATGATAAAGTGTATTCCCCTTTGTAAGAGATTCCATAACCTCCCCCAAGGTGACAAAAAAATCAAAAAGTGACCCTTACACCTTATCTATAAATCCAAGTGGGAAGTTTTCCTCACTTGAGACTCTAAGATTTTACCCTAATCCTTCACTTCCTCCATGATATTTTTTGTCATGTCATGGAAGGCCCTCACTATAAAGACTAGGTCTTCTACATATGTTATTCCCCTAATTTCCTCCTTTTTTGAGTAAAGGAGAATAATTCCTCTTCTATTTTACATGTCACGGGGTCTCCTTGTGTAATTTTGGAGTAATGAACCTCTTCATTCATACCTTCTCCTTGTTTAATTTGAATTAGATGTCAAGGTCACCATGGTATATCATCTCAATTATTTATAGTTTATTTTCCTACAAGGCATATATATAGTCTCCCCCTTAATATTCTCTAAGATATTTTGAAGTAGTATGAGCAAAATTCACCATGATGGAAGTGGATAGTGAAGGCATGGATGGAGAAGGCAAGGGTGAAATAAGGGATTTAATGGGGACAGAATATGGAGGAGGATGAGTGGGATCAAAAGTTTAAATGGTGAAGGATACCTAATTTGATCTAGTGTTATATGGAATATGGTTCCAATGACATCAATTATATATGTCATCATCCTTACAGAGGAGATAGGCCTATTTAATTTGAATCTTAGGTGATCAGGGAAGTAAGAAATTGGATCCCAAGAGAGATATTTTGCTAGTGTAGGACCATGTTGTTGAGGAGGCCAAAATTAATATAAGGACCCTTTGAAACAAAGGGTGTAAAAAAAGGGTCACTTGATAAATTTGAGATTATATATTTGTTGGGTTTAGAGAGTTTCAAGGTATTTATCTTGAATCATGGAGTGGGAGTAGGTTGAGGACTAGTTGTCTAGGTAGTGACACTCAGAAGTGGAGAGCTTTAAGAAGATTGTGCCATTGGTTCATTTATTTTGTAGATAATTATTACACATTATGTTAATTTATTACCCATAAGATTTTAAATTTAACTAAATTAAGTAAAACTTGAAACCTGAAGGATAGCAAGAGTTTGGGAACTAGGAGCTACAACACTTAAGACTACATGACTAGAAATTAGAGCAATCAGAACTACAAAATTTTAAGTACCATTAGGAGGATAAATATTTGTAGGGATAGGTATTTTGATAATAAATATTTTAGTACTAAAAATTGGAGAAATATTAGTAACAATAGGTGGTTAAGGGCTATTAAGATAGTTAATCTTAGCATACTAGGGATTACAAGACTAGGGGAACTAGTAACAACATGAGGTCTAGGTAGAGCTTGACTAAGAGCTTACCCAATTGGTGAATTAAATGCTTATTTTATGGGCATGGTGAAAGTGGAATTCCATGGATATAGTGACATGGATGGTTGAACCTATGGGGAACTTTATTGAGACTTAGAACCACTAGAGATATGTAATGCCTTCTCAAAAGAATGTGGAGTTACCCAGGCCACTTCTCCAACTAAGATAGTAGTGGATAATGAAGATGGGGGAATGACTAGGGGAATACCCTAAAATATTATGTCTTTAATCCTCCTTATTATCCTTGGGTAATCATTTTTGGGCATGGGCTCATTAGGTCTCTCCTCAAATATTTGCTTCCTAGATTATTGCCTCTGAAGTGCCCTTATATTATGCAACTTCCCAAACACTTCATTATCATCATTAGAGTTCATATGGTACTTGTCATCTTCATGATATTCATGATGATATGTGATATTTGGTATTGATCTTAATTCCTTCACATGGATTTGGACATACCCATAAGGATCTTGTTTCCCATCATCATGAAATGGTAATACAAAATTTTTATGTGTGTTTTCATAACTTCAACAACTACAATGTGTTTGTACTCATTATGACAAATGATAATATGTAGATAAGTGTGGGGTCTTTGCCTCATAATAACATAATGATTTACCACACCATTAGTATATTGATATGATATCTCCTATGATGTAAACTTATCAGACACATAATAGGGTAGTTTGAAAGGGGGACCCTAGATTCCTTCAATTCTAATCACTCTAAAGGTTATATAGCTATAAGCTCCAATAGACATAATTAAAGTTCTCATTATTTTAAATAACCTAGGAATGTTCTTTTCATCATTAACAAAGTAAAATGGAGGGTATAAATGGTTTAAAATGTCCTCAAAATGAGCCTTGAAGTGGTTAATGTAGAGTTTGGAGCACACTACATCCATTGGAGAACTATAAGGTGTCCATGGTGGAAAATAAGTGTGCTTGAAAGGCATGGTAGCACAACATGCATATATAATATATGACATCATCTATAAGTTACCCCTACTCTGACTCAAGCTACTTACCAATTTTAAATGGGATAATTCCTCCCAGAGTTGGGACCTACTTCCCCTAAAATATTATACTACCAAGGGGGACCTAAAAAAATTAACATGCACAATGTCATTGGCTCTGAATAATTGGTTGAGAAAAAAAAATGCCAACCCTAAATCATTCCTTGAAATTCTTGATCGTGTAAATGTCAATATCTTTATTGTTAATCCAGAGACTTGTGTCATATGCCCAATCCTTCAGGGTTTCTAAAATATCATGACTATTCACCCACTTGATGGAAATAACCCTTTTATATGGGATGTTGGGCTCCAAGAGGTCATAGAATATCTTGAATCCATCCCCAAATTTAGATATATTCTATTGCTATTATTTTCTATTTGAATGAGATAATTTTTTTATGTAGAGAACTTGAGCAGATTGTAAAAGAGACCACCACAGGGGAATACCTTTAGTTTGGTTAAAAATTTGTGGATTCTTGACTTATAGATAGCCAATAGGTTGACTAATATTTTAACTTCATCTTCAATATTGTCATTATTATTTGATAGTTTTTACATCTCATCCATTACTTTCAAGAATTTATTATAGTCCTTATATCTGATAATACCCTATATGAATGTGGTGTCCTTGAATTCTTATGCAGATTTAGGGTTTGAGGATGATGTTTCTATGGTAGTTTCCAATCTTGGATAACATTGTGAACTACACATAAGCTATGAGAAACATAGGCTCTATAGATAAATATCTTTGGATATCTTTCACCACTAGATAATCTAGCTTTGGTAATTTAAACCATAAGAATAATGACAATGAGCCCTACTCAGATGGGACCTTATAGATTTTAAATTAGGATCACAATAATGGAAATGGTGATTCAACATCATGTGCACTAACTCCGACTTAGTGGAACTATTCAAATTAATTTCCCTTTTATATTTTAATTTATCTTTAAAATATTTCATTTTATTTTAAATTTTCTTTTAGTGATGTGACTTGTCTAAGTGTTAATCTCTGACCCCTATAAATGTCTCATTGTTGGTGCCTATCTAGTTTGTTGAATGTTGATAGTGTGTTAATAATGCACACAAACCTTGATTTCATGGCTCTGAAGGAAGTTCTCTTAGTCTTCCAAGTGTCATTTTCATGTCAAGGTGGACCCCAAGGATGTTAATGATAATTTTAGGTGACATACAAGGTTCTAGGTTTACATTAGGGATACAGGGCATGTTATGACTAGGTAAGGTATCCTATGGTGTACCTCTTTCTAACATCCTAGGATATATATATATATATGTATGTATGTATGTATGTATGTATGTATGTATGTATGTATGTATGTATGTATGTATGCCACATGGTTCCCTCTAATTCATTTAAGGGTCTTGGGCCATACAATCCTCTAACATAAAACAAGGCTCTAGGAGTATAATATGACAAGTGGATATACTAATTGGATGATGCCTCTAATGTCATACTTCTTTAATACCACTTTGGGTGTTATAAAAACCATGTGGCATATTTTGATTAATTCATGGGATCCTAAGATCATAAAATATTTTACATAGTGAAGCATTTCAAGAATACAACTCTAGGACTCTAGGACATGGGCCAATAGTTGGAAAGATATGATTGGATGCTTCATGGAATCATATATTTTTTTGACACATCATGAGACTCTAGGACCTAAAAAATGCATAATATACTAAAGTTAATTAAAGTCATTTTAGAGAGAAAATTATGCTTACTTTTCATGAATGATCTCTGAAAAGAGTCAATAAGACTCCTAGAGTACGACTTCGGGACTCTAAGAGTGCGAGACCTACCATGTGAATGTTAAATTTTAAAAAGGAAAAGTTAGTGATCAATGAAATTTGAAATCATAAAAGTTACAACCTTTAATATGTAAATAGACTTATAAAATAAAAATAATAAAATCAATGTATTAATTGAAAGGGTCCTTGAAATGTTTTACATAAATATGAGCATTAGACTCGATTTACTTATTAGGGGAGGGATTTATTTTAAATAGATTATTACATGGATTAAATGGCTTGATTGATAATTTATCAAAAATAAACTAAGGCTACGGGGCCACATTTCCTTTTACTAAAAGGGATTAGTTAGTCACAATAAATGGAGACTATGCGGGGAAAACACAACCCAAGTGTTTAGAACTTAAACTTTCTAGTGTTACCTTAGATAAAATAAGTGGACCATGGAAAATAATTTTATAGTATTGAAGATCAATGAAATATTTGAGTCTGATTTGTCATATAACATACTAAGTTTTAATCACTCCAAAAAGCCAACTTGTGTGAAAGGTGATATATATATATATATATATATATATATATATATATATATATATATATATATATATATATATATATATATATATATATATATATATATATATATATATATATATATATATATATCGAGATTCTCATAGAGATTAAGAGTGGCTTTGGTGATTTGAATTTTTAAAATATTATTGTATTTTATTCATATTATCTATGGAAAAAGGCTTGGGTATTGATTTGTTGTTAGATAGGCATATATAGCCCTGATAGAAATACCTTGGGATCCACTCTAAGCCTTGCTCCATTGACATCCAGGAAGGAAAGCCTATGATGGAGGTTAATTGAATTACCCTTTCTTAGTTAATGACTTTTGATTTTATTGAGTCATTCAAATTTATTTTTATCTTTGATATTTCATTTTATTTTGTCCATGAGGGTTGGGAACCAATGTATCTAAGGTGACTAGAAAGTTTAGAAGATCCTTGTCATTTAAGGATTCTCTTTTATTATTTACGTAAACTATTAAATTGGATTCCTAATGTGTTTAAAAGTGTAGTGTTGACTTCTCATCAATAAGAAAACTATTATTAATTTACATGATAAGACCCAAAGTCATGAATTCATTCTTAATTAGTACTATGAAACTACTTGTCAAATTACCTTGATGTTCAAAGCAAAAATAATGTTTCACAATCCCCAACTTTTGTGTTGTGCATTCAACATCTTATTTTATATATATATATATATATATATATATATATATATATATATATATATATATATATATATATATATATATATATATATAAATAAATGGACAAGAACTGAAACAAGATTGGAATAAGTTACTTAAAATTTAGGAAATAAATGAATGGACAGAACAAATAGGAAAATCAAAGTGAAAGAAAACAAACTGATAAATAAGCATCCAAATAAAAAGTAAACTAATCTAAGGCTACACTAAA
Organism: Torreya grandis; assembly: GCA_037957365.1. Classification (NCBI taxonomy): domain Eukaryota; kingdom Viridiplantae; phylum Streptophyta; class Pinopsida; order Cupressales; family Taxaceae; genus Torreya; species Torreya grandis. The sequence continues at coordinate 3,085,974 of JARHVA010001736.1, read as the reverse complement.
CCTATACTAATTCTAAACTAAAACTTACAATCATTATAAAATAATCATGGATGGCATAATTGAGAAGTGGAACTTCAATAATTATCTATTATTAAGTAGACAGAGGTCATTTCCTTCAGTTTGAAGGCATTTCATCCTAATATTTTAGTGATCTAGTAAGGACCAATCTAGAGAGGATATACTTTAGAATGTTGTCCCATTTTTTCATGGGCCTTGTACCATAATAATACCAAATTAGATATTCTAAAGTATTTTACTTTGGCATTCCTTTTAAAACACCTCTTGAAAATTTCTTTATGTCTACTAAAATTTTGGAAGGTTTCTTCACATGCATCTTCTTTCTAAATAATGTTTAGCAGTCTCACGTTCACCCTCTCATCACTTTTCATGTTTCAAGACATACACTATGATGAAATGTGAACTTGTAAGGGATTATTTGTATCTGTTGTGATCAGATCAAAGTTTATATTTTAATAATGAGTGCTAATATTTGGGTCACTTCTCAACTGACTTCTTGGTTTCATCCACTATATTCTTATTTGTATATATATCTATCCCATTTCTATTTGGGCAATAATTAGAAGATAACTTTAGGGTGATATTGTTTTCATAGGCCCATTCTATAGTTATACATACTGGAAATCAAGTCTATTATTTTAAAACTAGTGAGATTGGCACCCCAAAATTGGTGACTATATTCTAATCTATAAATCTAATTACCTTGTATTAATTATAATAGTAATGATTTTGTTCACCTTGTGCAATAATTTGTAGTAGTCAGCATGAACTTATGACCAGCTAAATAAATACGATCAATGACTCTAAAAAATCCAATTATGACTAAGAAAGGGATGTTCTTTGATCACTAGTTGAAGTGGAATCGCAACATGAAATTATCTCTTATAAAAATTATATCATTCATAACAAGTTATAACATAATTTTACACATCCCTATAGATATTTAGTTAATAATACCCATCTCATATAATTTTATGATTATTTATGTTCCCAAAGGATGGCCACTATATAACTTCTCATGGAAGTTAGTCATAATTTCTCTAACTTCTTCTTTTGATAAGCATCATAGATATATTCCTTCATAATTATGTTAAGCATGAAATATACTAAGAGGGGGGGTGAATCAATATATTATATATCTTTTTACTTAATCTTATTTCTTTTCCTTAACCACTTAATCACACATTCAAGATATGCAATAAAACTAAAACAATAATTTGCACCACACAAGAGAGAGAGAGAGAGAGAGAGAGAGAGACCAGATTTTTATATTGAAACCCAAAGTGGGAAAAACCATAGAGAAAAATCTCAAGTATATAAATGAGTACCAACTCAAAATACAAAGTTCATAAGCACCAACTTGTAGGAGCACCAACCCCTTTCAAAGATTTGTGAGCACCAACCCCTCTTGTGCATAAAACACAACTATCTCTCAATGTTGCTTACTCAACAAATGATAGAACTCTACAATATGTCATATTTTTATTTCTTTGAAAACAAATACAAACAATGCACTCTCTTGCATATTACAAATGGCTTCTCAAGCCTTTATTTATAGCTTTTTAAAATATATTTGGCATTCACCCTTTGTGACTCTTCAATCCTCATGGAAAATGGTGCCAAACTTGCATGACCCTTCGTATCCTTGCATTTGAAAAGTCATATGATGACCCTTCATAAGAAAAAAAGCATCCTTTCCTCTTTTGTCTTTATCTTGGTGACTTTTTGTATTCCTCAAAGTGTCCCTTCATGGAAAAATGTGTCATACCTCTTTTGTCTTCACATAGTGACTCTTGGAATTCCTCAAGATGACTCTTCATGAGAAAATGTGTCCCATTCCTCTTTCATCTTTTACCCTATGACTCTTTGACTTCTCCATGGGCCCTCTTTTGACTTATATGCAACCAAAAATATATTCATTGATATTAAATAAATATTAACACACATTAGCCAAGATATGAATATTAAAAACACAATTAAATGCAATGGGGCCTTTATCACCAATAATGCTAGACCTTTGACATCAATGACAATATTTCCAAAAAATTATTGTGATATAGCACTCCTTTCTTTGACATGTAATGGTTTGATTTTAGTAGGATATCTCTTCTTTGTTATCTATTCAATTCGAAAAGGGATTTCCCATACATAGAATAGTGAATGATTGGAGCATACCAACCTTGGTTCACCATTTATCTCTGGTCTAGATGCACCAAAATGATTTGGGGATCAATGTATGTCATTAATTATGTGAGGCCATGGTATCTCACCATTATGGTATGATTAATATCTAGGTCATACTCTTGAATCTTAGTTACCCTTCTACCCCTACATTCACCAATCTCATTCTACCCTAGCATGAGTTTATAGTAGCATTAAGCATAATGAGATGAACCTTATTTTTTAGAATGTAATTCTCAAACTTATTAAGCATGTTTATCTAAGGTGAAATATTTAAATTATGTGTCTTTTAGGTGGGTTCTCATAAAGGATATAGGGTATTATTATTCATTAGCCTTTTATGTGAGCATGAAATCTATGGTATGCTTATAAGCAAAGGAGTAAAGGTGGAATTCCTTCATATATTTTGGATTGATAAGGATTGACACCTACATGATGGGGTTCTTAATATCCTAGAAGGCCACTTTGGCTTGAGAAGCCCACTCAGATTTTCTTCCTATTTCAACATATCATTCATAGGTTTAGTAATCTTGGTGAAACCAGATATAAATTTATGCACAAATTTAATCTTTTCAAAGAAATATTTTAATTCTTTTTTCTATTACTAAGTGGTATCTCAAAAATATCACTATCTTGTTAAGGATCAATGGAGATACCATCCCTTGTGAGGGTGTGACCAAAATGCTTACCTCATGTGACACCAAATATGATTTTATTTATATTTATGGAGATACCATATCTTCTCCACATTTTATATATCATTTGTAGATGATGAATGTGGTCATACCTACATTGTCAAAATATATTTAAGTCATCCATATATATTATTATACATTTGTCGATTATGCCTTGGAATATGAAATTTGTGACTCTCTAGAACATGAACATAGCATTAATGAGGCTAAAAGGCATTTTATTAGAAGTAAATGTGCCCCACTTTGTGGTGAAGGTAGTCTTGAACATGTATTCATAGTTTATTAAGACTTGGTTATGACCTAAAAATTGGTCCAAAAAAGACACCATCTTCAATCCATTAACCATCATACTTACCTCATCTAATGATTATAAAAGCTAGTTATCTTTATCTGAATCTTGGTTTAGATTTATGAAACTGATGCATAATGTAATTTCACCATTTTTCTTATGAATAGGCACTATATTGGCCACCCAAGTGGAATGGTAAACTTGGAAAAAAATTCCTACTGAGAGTAGCTTATGAACCTCCTTGTGGATGAGGGGATATAAGATGGGGTTTGTAGGTCATTTTCTTTACCTAAAGGAATTTTTTCCTTGCTTAAGTAGGATAGTGTGCACTATTACACTATGATAGAAAACTTGCATGTCATCATAAATCCAGGTGAACACATCTTTATACTATATAATCAATCATTTGAGTTCTTCTATTTCCATCCTAATATAATTATAACCAATTTTGACATTTTTTGGTTCATTAACCAACCCAAGGTTCATAGTTCTGGATCATTGAACTACATAGTCTGGTCTTTCAAGTTTATTGCTTGATTTATACAAGTCAAAATCATTTTGAATGAGATCATACCTTTTGGGATGCAATTTTATTTTAAATTCATGATTTCAGCCTCATCATAGTCATTATTTTAAAGGTTATCTCTCTCCTTTTTGTCTATGATTTGAGCATTGAATACCCTAAATTTACTCAATAATTCTAAGATATGGTTATCATCATTAAAAAATTGAAAATTTCAATTTTTTCTAGGACTGAGGGGAAGGGTATTACCTCTATGGATAAATATTATAGCCCCAAATCACCTAGTGGATCTAAATTCATTAAAAAGTTTGTTAAGGATTTTGTGACCTAGTTATCCTCTTTCAGAATAGGAATAACATTAAAAACATTGAATGTTTCAATTAAGTCCCATAACCAATGTTTGTATTTCTTTAGATATGATAACTTACATTAGAACTTACTCCTGACCTGGTAATTGACTAGTTCAGAGTCTGTAAATACTTGTAGCTAAATGACCTGGTGCTATATGGAAAATTCAAGCCTCATATTAGGGCTACATATTCTAGAATATTATTGGTTCATGGTAAGTATAATATATAAGATGTTCAGTGTCACTTTCCATGTAAATTTATCAACATAATCTAGCTCTAGAACCTTGTTTAGAGTAGGGCCCATCAAAATAGAGGGACCATATGCCTAATAATTTAATTGTTTTATTAATTTCATCTCTATCAAGTTCTATAGAAAGGGTGTAAATGCCAATGTAAATTTATACTAAATTCATATTTTTATTTATGAAATTATATTTAGTGATCATATGTTTCATCTAAATCTCTTTATCAATATGTATTTGGTTAGCAATGCCTCCCTAATGTAGCCATATGTGAGAGAAATATGATTCCATATACCCATTTAGTTTTTTTTACCAATCCCTACTTAATAACATCATGAATACTTAGGTATTTCAAACATATATATGTATATAAATTTTTAGACTCTAGGATCATATTCTAACTATGGACATTCAAGAGTTCACACACCCCTTTGACCTTAGACTTGTCTAGTTGGATGACTATTTTATCAGACTTGATAGGAGTTAGTTATAGACTTTTCAAAATCCTAGTGAGTATGAAATTAGCCAAGGCTCTTGAATCAACCAGATGGTTATGAAAATTATTTCCAAATATTTGGATTTTAAGGAGGAAAGAGAGAACCTCAATCTTGCTCTTTGCCTTTTGCTTGGGTTGAACTAATTTATTGGTTAAGTATTTAAAGAGGACATCCCATTGTTTAGTAATTTTGTCTAGCTCATGTAACATGATATTAATATTTATTTTATTCATTTACTCTACTATGTTATAACCTATTTTATTGAGATTAGGTTGTGATTCCACATGAGGTCTTTGATCACTACCTTTTGAAAGTGGGGGATTGTTATTGGCCTTGGGATAACTAGGCATAGCACCATTATTTAGGGAAGTGGACATTGTGATATGTTTTTCATAGGTACTACTCCTTAGTGTGTATTTATTCATTTGGTATAACTAAAAATCATGGACCTCATATGTGGCCTTTGGGCTCATTGTCCTCCTATCTAGGGAATTCAAGGGTTTATAACATGATGGCAATAATAAGAGATATTGACATGCTAGGGGAATCAAATGATTTCATCACATTTTAGGGGTTTTGAACCACCTTATATCTTTCCAAATAATTTTTTAATATGTCAAAGGTGTTTCATAACTCAATTTAATCTAACTCTCCATGTTGGCTAATGTTTTGCACTCTACACTAGTTTAGCAAGGCCAACTCACAAATGTTGATCTCAGATAACTTGTTAGGTGAAGGCTTTGGCTAGTTATTAGAATTATTAAATGTATGATTATATCTCTAAGAAGATAAATTATTATTGGATTTATCTCAACCAGTATTTATAACATGCCTTTGAAGACCTAAGAATTTGTTAATAAGCTTTTTCACACTTTATAACATCTAAGTCACCCTTAGTAGATTTGTAGGGTACAATTTGGATGTTGTTTACAATAGGAATCAATGTGTGGTTATGATCTTGGGGTGATAAGTCACTACTATTTGGGCCAAGGAAGCCTAAATGTTGGTTAGGCATAACCTACCTTAAGGGCATTTTATTTATCACTGGCATTGGATTTTTCATTAGTATGTTTTGATTTATGTTAGGGATAGGATTTAGGGTTGATAGATTTGGAATAAAATTGGGAATAAATACCATCATCTATCCTTAGGGGTTAGTTTACTATCTACCTTAATATATTCTATGTATTATAATAGAAATTCTACTATGAGAGGATCCATTTACAACAACACAGCGTTATACAGGTCTAGCATTTTTGTATAGTTTTACAGTTATCAGGGCATATAGTCTATATAATGTAATGATTCAATTGTACATCTTCTAGAACCTAGCACTGAAATGTATAATGGGATCATTGGCTTCTCTTCATACTTTATAATTATTGATAAAGAACATTGTGGTTTATAACCTATCAAAACTAAGCTAATGAGGTGTTTTTAAACTAATCCCAACTAGTAATAGAGTCCTCAGGTAGATTCAAGAACTAGTCATAAGCAATGTCTTGCAGGGTAAATGGAAAGAGTATTTTTAGGTTACATCTTCATATTCAACATTAAGAAACATCATGGGAGTATTTTAGGAGGTTATGTGTCCCTCATTTTTTAATACCCCATTAGGTGTAAAGTGGGGTATTTATGTTTTTGGGTTCCCTGTAAAATCATGGACATCTCTAGCCACATTAATGGTGGATCTAGATATCTAGGCCATTAGCCTAGTAGGGAAAAGATAAATATGTTGAGTCAGATTAGGTTGTGAAAGTATGGAAATGGTTTAAACTATAGGCACTCTTTGTCTCTACCTTCAATCCTAGGCCTTTTGAACATTTCTATTGGTATAAATAATAATAGGTTGGAGTCAGACTTGGACCTAGTGATGCATTAGGGAGGATTTGGGTTGTTCTAAAGCTAGTTAGTGGTTTGGTGGAGGTGATTTTTACATGTGTCTTAATATTTTTTGGGTGCCCTCATTATATTTGTAGTTTATATTAGTGTATTTGAATTTACCTATGATATTAGGCATTCCAAAGTCTAACTTATAGGTAATTTTTCCCTCTTATTTTAGGACTATTACTAATGTAGCCCATGGCATGAGCTACATGTATTAGGCTCTCTTAAACCTAAATAGAATAGATATTAAGGCATGCACTTAGATAGGTCAAACAATTTTACTCCACACTATAATGAATATAATAATTATATGCCACCTAAGCTACTCAAGTTGCTGATAATTTGGGCTCTTAAGAATAAAAGATGAATTTGATAAGAGAAACAAAATGGAGAGAAGGCAAGGTAGAAAAGGATTTATCTCAAGTCAAATGAAAGTGATAATACCTTATGGGTACTTCTAACTAAATTTTACCTCTATATATTTGACCTTACATAGGCTCAGACCAAATTAAATAGGGTAAAGAGTCTAGGGAACCATAATAAGTGTAAATCCCTACATAATTATCTCTTAGACGAAACAATTATAATATTTTTAATAAACACTTCCACATAAAATTGTTTAGCTAGAAGTGATAAATCATAGAGACCAATTAGAATATTGAATAGTTCATCCTAACTAAGCACATACACATACAGGTAATACTTATATCATAGTCTATAGCATAATAACATTCACCACTTCACCATTAGAGAATGGGAAGGCTTCCATAAATATCAAACAATAATTTTGAACACTTTTATAAGTTTCTCTAATTTTTTACATTTTATATTAATAAATCCAACCGAAAAACACTATTACAATATAGTTTATATAGAAGAAGTGAGACTTGCCACCTAGGATCATGGAATCTCACTCCTATCCCTTATGGATTAGCTAGTTACAATTGTACATAGAAGAGTGAAAACAAAATGGGACCCAAAATCAAGACACAACATTCCCATTTTGAGGATATTCAAGTATGAAATGATTTTTATTCATTTGGGACCTATGGTGGGACCACAACCTAGTTGTTTCTAGGCTTCTTGTGCCACCAACACTCAAGCAATCATGTTCGCCTCTTAGTCCAACTTGGGAATATTGATAAGATGATCCTATAAAATTAACTCTTCATGTGTCAACAGCTCCTTGTGGGTCTTTCATGGGAGCTCCAAGGTCTTGTTGACTATGTCAACCTTATTGATGCTTCCCATAGCTAGTGTGGGTAAAGGCATAATGGCATGAGATTTAGTATTGTTGGATTTCATGACCTTCTTAAAGGTAGACTTAAACCTTTTGAGGTGCACCCTAAATTCATCATTGTTGATTATTATACCATTTGGGTTAAATAATATGGTAATAATGACCTCTTTGAATCAAGTCAACATTTTGTCTTTACTCTTTACCAAGGGGTTAATTTATGCCCTCATGTCTCTTAGCCTCTCCTTCAAGCAAGTCCTCATATTTCCATAAAAATTATAATATATGTTGAGATCCATCAATGGCATGATCCTTAACCAAAGGAATATCTCCTTATTGATCAAATTTTCCATTTTTTTGAGTTTATTATCCATTATAATAATTCAATCCAAATATGCATGTGCGTTTTGATAAAGTACATTCCCCTTTCCAAGAGCTTACATCACCTCCCCCAAGGTAAAAAAACTTAGATAGTGCCCCTTCTACCTTATCTATCAATTCAAGTGGGAATATACTCCTCACTTGAGACTCAAAGGCTTTAACCTACTTCTTAAATTGTTCTATGATTTTTTTTGTCATATCATGGGATGCCCTGACCATAGAGACTAGGTATTCCACAATATGTTCTTCCCCTATTTTCCTCATTTTTTATTTAAGGATAAAATTCCTATTTTTTTCATATCAAGGGTCTCCTAATTATGTGAATTTTTGAATCATGACCCTTTTCATTCAGTTTGTCTCCTTGTTTAAATTGAACTAGATGTCAGGGTTTTCATGGTATATCATCTCAGGTCTCTATAATTTCTCTACCTAAAAATCATCTATCTAGACTCCCTTTTGAACTAATCCAATAGATCTTGAAGTTGTATCAATAGATCATGAAACTATGGAATTGGATGGTGAAGGCATGGATGGAGAATGTTAGGGTACAAGAGGGGCTTGAATGGGGATGGAAGATGAGGATGGGGGTGGAAGTAAAAGTAAGAATGGCAAAGGGAGTTTTCCATGGGATCATGTGAGCCCTGATTTGATCAAGTGTTAGATGGACTATGGGTCTAATGACACCCAGGAGATTTATCATCATCTTTAGGGAGGATATTGTCCTTTTGAATGTGAATCCTAGAGGAATAGAGACATATTAAATTGGATCTCAATAGAGATATTGTTGGTGTAGGAATAGGTTGTTGAAGAGTAAAATAAGTAATCTTAGGGCCCTATGGTACAAAGGGTAGAATATAAGGGCCAAATATGAAATATGGGATTATGGAGATATTGAGTCTAGAGGGTTTCAAAGCAATTAGATTTAAGTGTGTCATAGGCCTTGGTTGAGGTCTAATTGAATGGGTAGTGGCTCTTAGAAGTGGGGGGATTTGAGAAGTGTGTGCCACTAAGCCATGTCTTGTGTAGACCCTATTTACACCTAATGTTAAGATATTTCCCATAGGATGGGTAGTTGAATTGAATGGATTAGGGGAACTTGCAATTGTAGGTATGCCAAGAGTTGGGGAACTAGGAGCTAGAGCACTTAGGATTACATGACTAAAAATTAGAGCAATGGTAACTACAAAAGTGCTAGAAATAACATGAGTATTAAAATAGATCACCATAATGGAATGCCTACTATGTACCTGGGGATATGATGTATTGATGTATATGGGTTGATGGAGATACCGACATGTGGCACACATCCCCTTAGTTAGTTATATGGGTACAATATATTAGGATAATAAAGTAACTTGTGGAATTAGTAAATTGGGTAATGGTCGGCCTACATTGGGATTAGGAGGTTATCCATCCATGGGTTAGATAGATGTATATATATAGGAGATGATTTTCATGGTAAAGATATCAAGTAAGCTTATATATATTGAATATCAAGATCAATATCAAGATCATTACAAGTGGTATTAGAGCTTCGATTTGGCCAATTTGTGTGGAGCGAAACACCATATAATACTCCTTTAGGAAGCAATAACTCCACAATGTCTCTTCGAGGGGACAACCTCCAATATCCTCTTACAATAGAAGACTCAATGCTTACTTGATATCTTTACCATGATAATCATCTCCTATACATATACATCTATCTAACCCATGGATGGATAACCTCCTAATCCCAACGTAGGCCGACCATTACCCAATATACTACTTCCACAAGTTATTCTATTATCCTAATATATTGTACCCATATAACTAACTAAGGGGATGTGTGCCACATGTCGGCATCTTCATCAACCCATATACATCAATACATCATATCCCTAGGTACATAGCAATACCTTTGATTTGGATACAACATTATGGTGTATTAACTTCTAGATATCTAGTAGGTCATTTTACAATTCAATTATATCTTCATTATCATTGTCCTTATTTGATAGCTTTTGCATCTCATTCACTACTTTTAATACTTCATTATAGTGTTATATCTGATAATCCCATATATAAATGTGGTATCCCCAAATTCTTTTATAGATTTAGGGTTCAATGATGATGTCAACATGGTAGTTTCTAAGCATTTAAAACACTTTGAATTGGTTTTGAAACACATGAGCTATAAGAAATGTGAGCTTTGTAGATAAATAACTTAGGATATCTTTGATCACTAGATACTCTAACTTTTGTAATTTGAACTACAATAATAATGAGTATGGAATCTCCTCAGATGAGACCTTGTGAATTTTTTATTTTAATTTTATTAATGGTGATATAAATTCACCATCGTGCATACTAAATTGTGAGTTGGTGGTGTTATTGAAATTAGCCACACATATAGCTTTTAATTTATGTTTAAAATCTTTACTTTTTTAAAATTACTTTTGATGATGTGACCTATCTAGATGTCAATATCTAAACCATATAAATGTATCGATGGTGGCACCTAACTAGTATATTAATCATAATATTATGTTGGGTATGCACCAAAACCTTACTTTTATGGCACTAATGGAAGTTACCACTACCTGTCAGGTGTCATTAGTGTGTTAATGAGGACACCAAGGCTATCAATGATAATTTGAGGTGGCATATAAGGATTTGAATGTATGATAGGGACACATAGTATGATATTACTAGGTAAGGTCTCTTATGTTTTACCTCTTTCTAATATCCTTAGAATTATATAGATGCCACATGACACCCTTTTATTGGTTGAAGGGTCCTAGGGCCATACAATCCTCTCACATATAACACGGCTCAAGAAGTACAATATGACATGTGACCAATGTTGATTGGATGAAACATCCCACATCATACTTTCTTAATACCACTCTGTTTGATTTGATTAGTCTATGAGATTGTACATTATTTTACATAGTGAATAATTCTAAGAGTATGGCTTCAGGGCTTTGGGATGCAGGTTGATAGGTGGTAAGTTGTAATTAGATGATGCCTCCTAGAATATTATAATTTTATAACACAACATATGACTCTATAACCTATGGAATGCAAAAAATTATAAACTCAATTAAAGTAATTTTAGATAGAAAAGTGTGTTTACCTATCATGAATGAGATCTATAAGGTGGCCAGTGAGACCTTGCAAGTATAACTATGGGACTTCATGAGTGCAGGACCTATCACATCAATATTAACTTTTACTAAGGAAAACTTAATGCCCAAATTGAGTATGAAATTTGAAAGTGTAAAATGGATTAATCTATAGTATGAAAAGATACTTACAAAATAAAAATTATATAATCAGTGTATTAATCCAAAAGGGCCTTGGAATATTTTTCATAGATATGAGAATTAGACTCGATTAACTTATTAGGAGAGGATCTGATTTTAAATAGATTAATACATAGATTAAATGGCTTAATTGATAATTTATCAAATATCACCTAAGGCTAAGGGGTCCCCTTTTTAATATGAAAAGGGATGTGTTGATGACAACACACTCAATAATTATACATGACCATGTACTTGTTCTATTAGATTTTAACCATTATAATATGAACAAGCCTCTCTTTAAATGGCCAATATACTCTGATGATTTATGATAATCCACCACATCTTACCCTTGAGGGATGCATGAAAAATTTTAGGAGGGTCAATGATGCATTTAAAATGTTGTTCATGAGGACATTGGAAGATAAAACTATAATGCACATCTCTAATGAGGTTGTTATCTTAATGATAAAATATTGGAGCTATTTCATTCAGTTATAAAAATTCACATTTTTTAAATGTTCTATATATATTTCCAAAATATGCCAACAAAAAATAGTTCTAATTCAACTATGCAGTCAACTTGGAGAAGTACATAAGAACTACAAAAGTAGATATGTGGCCAGAATTCCATTCCATGTGTTCCTAAGTTACTACATTTTTAAAAATTACAAACGATGCATTGAGAATTGAAAAAAATGGTCAGTTTCACAATGTCATTTCATACCGAAAGGTTCTCATTTTAAATCAAAGGTTATGTGAAAACATCACCTCAAACTTGGTGCAATATATTCACATATGTTGATATTAAAGACTACAAGTAATATTGTGAGAATAATTTTTAAGAGAGAAAAAGATATTATATGAGAATGAATTTAGATTTGTTTAAGGCATATAGGTTAGAGTGGGTCACTCAAAGCATTATTGATGATGGAAATGATATGGTCAACCCCCTATTCACTGACAAAGTTTAATTATTACATCTTCCTTTGAAAGATTGGTCTATTTAGGAGGAAAAATATTTGGAATCATGTACACAATTATTATTTCAAGGGGAAAAGATCTATCTTGGGAAAAATATTGATGAAATCACCACATCAAGAGGCTAAAATAAAGGTGGATCTTCTAAAGGGAAGACACCATTTGTTTCATCTTTATCAACAAATAATGCACCAAAGTATAATTCAAGTTTCTAAAGTTTAGTGTGGTCAAAGATGTTGTAAGTTTAGCATATGGTTGAGACGAATAAGATCTTTAACAAAATAATATTCCATAAAAACAAGTTTGCCAATGACTCATCAATGATAAATAATTTTGATGTCAAAATATCTTCAAGTGTTTTAGCACCTATAAGTGAGACATCTATAGTTACGCCCTTGACTCTTTAGTATTGATTAACAATACAACCCAATAATTCTTAGCATTAGATCAAGGGTCAATCCATACACCTCCACATCTTGATCACCTCCACATATTCCCTCTCCTCTACATTTATCTTATCATTCTCATTTGTATCCACCTCATTTTCCTTCGCATTCATATCTTCCTTATTCACCTCCATAGTAACCTATTCTCCATGTGGATTCCTTTTCTACCTATGTAACCCAAATGATTACTTCTTCAAGTGATTCACCTTTTACTTGGGTGCACCAATGGTTAGTAAAAGTAAAAAATCCATAGTAAGGGTTGATGCTCTTAATTTTGATGTTGTTTCCAATATATTTCAAATTCTTCAACCTAGAAAGGATAAAACCACTTCAAAGTTGGTATTGGATTCATCTGGGGCTCAATTTACTAAAATCACTCAAAGAATATTCCAATAATAATAAATAATACATTACCCCTATTTTTTATAGTTTTATTCAAATATCTCTTAGAGAACCAACTCATGGAAGTGATATTCATAACTTTCAATGATCTACAACCAGGTTGATCAAGAGAATAGGATAAGGGAATAAAACTCAAGAACAACATGTAGACACCTAAAACTGGCCACCAATAACCTCCAACCAGGCTTTTGGCCAATTTCCACTTAAAATACACAATTTGGCCTAAAAACACTAAAGCACATTAAATGAGTTTAAATTGACATATTTAATGCCAATTTTGGCCAAGGTATCACTAAATGGGGCAATGCAACTTATGGGCCAGCTAACTTTGATTAGATCATTTTGAGTCAAAATGCCAATTTTGCACTTAGGTGCTCTAGATTGCTCGTTCCTATCAAATATCTTGCACAAGATGTGTGCCTTTGTTATTTTTTATTGATAACATCCTAAATGGGATAATGGATTGAATGCATCTAACATCACATCCTAATTCCAATCCAACCAAATTTTGGACTAATAATAAGCATTCTAATCAATTTGAGTAATTTGTGCACAAATTACTTAATCATGCTTAAGAGATAATTAAACCAAATTATAGCCTAATTAATAATTCTATGGAAACTTGTTGAATAATTTTTTTTGGAAATGAATATTAAATATCTACATCATTAGGTGACGTCATTTCTTGGGAAGACATCCCTAGGCCATAAATGCCACAAATATTAGGATTCATGCCTCCCATACCTCATCAAAGCCCTCCATGCCTCTTAATTGCTCCTATATCTCAAATATTAATGAGCCTATTTATCAATTTTAATTACATAATTGGATTAATCCTTAGCCACACATCTCAATCTTGAGATGGACAGTTTAGGTTGATTCTAGCCTTTTTTTAAAAATTATAAATAGAGAGGCCTTACCACATCATTTCTAATCTATTTTGGTGCAAAGTTATTATGCTCAAATATATTCAAAATCTATTTTGGTGCAAATTTATAATGTAAAAATATCTTCAAGAAGCCATTGCAATTAGTGTTACCATGCCAAATTGATTTCAAACCAAGCCAAGCCAAAAGCCACAAGGTGCCAAGGAGAAGAGGAGATATCTAAGCTTCCTTTAATGAAGACTTCATGAGCACAAACTGAGCAAGCCACTAATACAAAGGCATTTGGAAAATCCAAGGAAGGTAAATGAATTTGTGTGTTTTTCTTACTTTTTAGTTGTGTTCATCATTTGTTTTTGTTACTAAGCTCACCCTAGTAACTAGGCATGAAGATGTTAGCGTAGTGTATTTTTAATTTGGTTTCATTCACTAACACATACCAATCTCCTCTTCTTAGTTAAATTCTTAGTTCACATATGGCATGCCCGATGGGACCAAATGCATCCCACACATGAAGAAGATCATTATGCAGCTTTAAAATCTTCATTTGTATCATTAAAACTCTTGCAATTTGATTTTCTAACTTTGTTTTGTTGTTTTTTTTGTCACAGGTTTACACAGTAGCTGAAGTCAATTAGTAAAATCATCATCAATTGGATAGTTGTCATCAGTCACTATTGGTATAACTGATGTTGATTAGATAATCATCATTGGTTAGTAAGTGTAACCATCATCAGTTATATAACCAACATTGGTGACTATGTTTTTTTTAAAACATAAACCCAAGAGCTCTTTCTTTTAAGTTCATTGTTTTAAACCTAAAATATCTTCAAGGCTAAAGTAAATGCTAATGTTTTGTTGTAGGACCAAGCTTGACATTTGCTAAAAACATGTTTAGATCACATTTTTAATGCTTAAAAATGAATTAGGAACATTATTTTGGTGCTTAAAGTAACATTTAAGGTACTTAAATAAGTATTTTTATCATTATTTTTCAAAGTTACAACTAAGACCAAGGGGTCAAATGAACACCACCTCATTTTTTTTTTGGGCTTAAAAATGAACTCATCTTTCAAATTTTTTTTATTTTCAATAGTTATTTTATCTAATTTTGTTCAGCAAAGAGAGGGGTGTTCCATGTATGCTCTTCCACTTGTCCCCTTTATGGAACCCTTGGAATCAAAAGTGCCATTCCTATTGCAAAAAGCTTATTCCAAGGCTTAGAAAGAATGTCATCTAAAGCACTCCCCAAAAACTCATCAAAGTTTAGGTGACCTTGAAAACAACCCTAAAGTCTTTATTTTTTTATGTCTTTCATTTCATTGCATCTTGGCTTGTGAGGGGGATGTCATTACCTCCCATGATTTATTTATGGAAGCTTTAACCCAGGGTTTCATCTCCTAGCATTGACTTCACTTACTCCTTCTGAGTTGCATATGGGACATATCTGTATTTAGACATCACACTACACTGAGCAACTAGTAAGATGTAGTGGTTTTAAAAAGGAATAGACCTTTTTACAACTAGATAATTCCATGGTCACCCAATTTTTGTGTTTATATTTTACATCATTTGATGTGAAAGTCATTGTACAATTGATTCCCCTAGAGATGTTTAAAACTTGATAGTTTAGTTAACCCCACATTGCCAAACCCTTGTTAGGATTTGGATGATTATACTTAATATATTTTGGTCATTTACCTTACTTGGTGTTTTTGAGACCAAAACTTGTTTGTTTGTTCATAAATATATGTCAAAACTAATTTGTCTATATGTCACTCTTTTGTCTAAAGAGGCATTATGCTGGCTATTTTACACCACACTTGTGCCTTGAAATTTTTTCTAAACTTATTTATGTGTGTGTCATTTGAGTTATGAAGGGTAGCGTTATGCTACCCAAATCATGTCAAATCATTTGTGCCTTTAATTCTTTTGAAACATAGCATAGATCACATCATTTGATTATGCTTACATCATTAGGCTGCTTAATTTGTTTCAAGACTAGTTTACCTTGTATCAAAAAATATTTGTTTCAAACCATTTCACATCATCCATTTAGACCTTTGTCTTGTGTCGTCACGCTATCCAATCTTATCTAGCTTGTTTGGTCAAATTCTAGTTTTCAACATTGAGTTTTCAATTAACCTTATCAAGTTTGGATCCAAACATTGATTTATTTTTATTTAAGCCTCAATTTGTGGGGTTAATACATATATCTTTCTCTTTTGAGTTGCATAACTTTGGTTAATCGATTACCCAAATTTGAAAACTATTGATGGTTTGTTTGTTTAATGCCTATCCTCATCATTATTTGTGCTTTTATTTAGGAGAACATATCCTTTCTCAAAGAGCCTTTTATCTTATGCCTTATGCCAACTAATCATGTTTATGTTTGATTTAGTGTGCCAGGTTTATGTCAAAGTTGTTTCCAAACTTGTTAGATTAAATCAAATCACATCAGCCTTTGTTTCAAGTCTAGATTTTGACATCAATTAGTTAAAATTCCTAGCATATGCCTATATTTTGACTCTGCATTTGGAAAAAATACCTAGAAACTCAACTTTTCCCTTTCCTAGTTTAGACCTTGTTTGGAACACTTTGACCTATACCTTTGACATACCAATTTTTATTCAAATGCTTGACCTTTTATGTGTATGACATTTGACATTAGACATTTGATGTTAGACTATTTTATTCCAAGTCTTAGCAAAAATCATTTTGGAGATATAGCTCCACTTTCAGACCATATTGGAGATACATCTCCACCTTTTAACCAAGTTAGACTAAGCTTGAACCATTTTTCCTTTGGATAGTTTTTCAGAGTTTGTAGAACTCTAAGATTTTTTGTTTTAGAGATTTCATAATTTATATGGATATGTCTAGCTACACTTATGGTAAAATTATGTACAATCCAACTTATGATAGAATGGCTACACAAAATCCCACTAGGAACCCCTATAGAGAAAGATTTTCTAAGGAGTTTAATTCTTCTCCCTACAATACTCCATATCAGGAACATAGTCAAAATCCAAAAAATCCAAATCAAGACCTTGATTGGCATGAAGAGGCTTGTGAGGAAGACTTTGAAGACCTAACTATAGATAATTTTGTTTGGGATACAAATGCATACCCTCTTTGTAATAATTAGTACATGGAACATAGTCAAGAACTAGCTTATGAGCCAACTCATGATTGGGATGATATGGTTTATGAGGAAGACTTGGATGCTTTGACTTGTGTGAGTAATTAGGCTCCACCACATCATACCATTTTTCTTCTAGGACCACAATGTCACACCATTACCATACCAATACCTCATCCTTTGGTTTTTATGAGTAATCAGGATCTATAATGCCAAACCATTTCTATTATAGGACCTCATCCTTTGGCTTGTACAAGAAATCAATCTCTATAATGCCCCTTCATCATTCCAAGACCTAGTCCTTTAGCTTTTGTGATAAATCAAGCCCCATAATGCCGTATCATTACCATTTTAGGACTTCATCTTTTGGCTCATATGAGCAATTAGGATCCCCAAGGCCCTACTATTATCCAACCACAAGTTATTCCTCATCCATTACCAATCCCATCCCAACCTCGACTAATCTAATCCTTTGAATACTAAGATGTGTTCAAAACTAGTATTTTCTAACTCATTAGAAATCAAGGCCAAGAGAACCAACCAATCTAAGATGTTTCTATTGAATCAACCATTTGTGATAAGTCAACCTATGATGAATCACCTATTGATCTTATACTAGTTGTTGAGGAGTCTCACTCTGACAAGTTAGTCTTTGTTGAGTCACTTTTTAATGATTATAACCACCTTTGGTAAAATAAAATCCTTGATCATATGCCTATTTTTCAAGATCCTCTTATTAATAAGCTAGTCTCTGAGGAGTTATCTTTTGACCTATTTCCCACCCTAGAGGAGTCTCACTTTGACAAACTAGTTTTTGTGGAGTCCATTATGCCATCACAGGCTATTATTTATCTAATACCAAATATTTAGTAAGATATAATTATAATAAATTACTCATTAGATGAAGAATTAGAGTTAGAGTTAGGTTTTATTCTTGAACTGATACCAGATTTAGCATCAGAATCATAATCAACAATACTCTTGACCTCAAATTTAGAGTCCCTTAAGTTAAAATCAAATTCAAAAGAAGAATATGTTCATGGTTATTACAACATTGGTTATGCATGCCCTTGATATCAATTTGAATACATTTGTGATCCTTCTACAATTTTTCAAGATGAGTACTTCAACTTCAACATAAGTTATCCTAGTATCTTCTACAAGGATTGTGTGGCCTTTTCCCATTCCATTATCATTCCATATCCCATTACCATCAACCAAAATAGCCATATCATTAACATTCCATATCCCACAAGTGTTGATTATGATTGACAAAATCACACTTAATTGAACTACATCCATGGTGACATATCAATTGAAGAAGAGCAAGGAGACCAAGACCACATTCATGTAGTAGAAGAACACTCTCCTAGTGAAACCTTTTTAGAGGCACCAGGGGACAATAAAAGTCAAAAATCAACATATTTTAGTGAAACTTTTTCAAAATTGATAGAATACAATAAAATTCAAAAGTCAACATTCCTTAGTGAAACCTTCTCAAAGGAACTATGAGACAATCAAGATAAATTTATTGGTGAAAACCTCTTTGAAGTACCAATAGCTGAGCATATAATTTCTTCACTGTTAGATGAAGACAAAATCAAAGATCAAATAAGAATAGCTTCCAATCTACAACCTAATAAAATGGTAGCTAATCTCAAGATCAAACAACAAAAAAATCTGGTGGTCCTATCGAGAGAACAAGTATTCGGCCCCACCATAACCAAAAATATGTCAAATCTATTTATGTGTGACTGAACATCCTAATCTTCATTTATTTCCCAACCATTCCACATTCCATTATCATCAACCATTCCATTTCACAATCAAACCTACCATCCATTATTTGTCCTTGTTTACTATCCATGGCCACACTTTCCTTTGCAAAGGCTATAAGGATACCTTGTCTTGATGCTTGATAGAATCAAAATCAATGACCAATAAAGATCACAAAATCATTCTCAACAACCAAATATATAGGCCATTTTTGATGGAGTATTTATTTAGATGAGGTGTGGGATATCTATTAACATGATCAAGTATTATATTTATATCATTTGTTGATTAGGATGTGCATCTCCCCATTGAAAAGAATAATAGAATTAAAAACCACACCCAAGTCAAAAACATGTACCATGCCATTTCATTGCCATGCTATTACCATTATTACATATATCCATTTTCCATTGTTTTATATCCTAATCAATCACCCCATCACTTTGGGGAAACCCTCTTAACATTTTATCTTATCTATCAAAAACCATATTTATCCTTAGCAAGACCATACCATCATATCATTCTATTCCTATCTAGACCAAAGTCTGTTTCTAGTCATCTTACCCAATCCTATTTTAATCTTGGCTACTTTGGTTCTAATTGCACTTTTTTCAAGGGGGCTCCAATAAAATTTCAATAATCATTCAAGCTCATGTTTAAATTATAGTCTATGAAATTAGTGTGATAGTTGATCTGGCAAGATATCTTTCATCCTATCAAGTTTGTTTATATGAGCTTGATTATAACCACCTATGGGCAAGTCAGTGTTTCACTAGTATTGATACTAATTATAACCACCTATGGCCAAATTATTATCATTGAGCTATGTCATTGTATCCTAGTTATAACCACATATGGGTAAACTAGGGGCAACACTTGTTTATCATGTATTACTACATCACCTTACCATTACTATTTTCATTTGACTGGCCATTTACCATATTTGAGAACTTGTTGGGACCTAGTTAGTTCTTCCTTACCTTTTGTGTGGATGTAATTAATATGACTTGAGGTCATTTTAGTACTATGTAAGTCATGCTCAATTCATGTTAAGGTCACCTCAATTCTCCTTTCCATATGCTTTCACCATTTTATGAACAACCTAAGCCAAATGCTCTCGCCATTTTGTGAGCAGGTATGTTGTCATCCTCTAATGAGTTAAGATACCTCAAAATTCCAAAAACATTCATAACATTTCAAAAATCCAAAAATATTTGTCATGTCTAAACCTAGTCAGTTATCCTTGATCCACCTTACTATGGCATTGTCATTGTTAGGATGCTTTCTTTTGCTTTTGTTTTTAGGCTTTCTATTTGTTTGTTTATTTATTTGTTTGTTTTTTCTGTTTGTTTGTTCACCTACCCATTTGTTTGCTTTTAGCACTATTGCCTTGTTTTGGTTTATGTGTGTTGATTAGGTGATTCCTTTCCCACACTTATACTTGAATCCATCCATATTCATACATAAACATTAACATTATGATTTTTATCATTGGCTTATTATTTTTGAGTGTTTATTGGATTGAGATTCAGTCCTTACGCATATTTCAACCAAGTCTTCATGGTTTTCTATCATTAAACCTATCATCACATGTTATAGTAAAAATTAGCTTCACAAAGGTCTACAATCAATGGAGCCACAAAAGTTTCTCCTTGGTACCTTGGAAAATCCTTCCATCCCACCCTTGATCAAATCAACCCATTAATCATTCTAGTTGTATCATTGCTAATAAGGACTAACATCTCCTCATTGGTAGGTATAACTGAATCATTTCTAATGATCAATCTTATTCATCTATCCATCTCATTCATCACTTTGCACCCACTCATCTTTAATCTATATTCCAAGTTATATCCTTGATTTATGCTTGCTAATCATCCCTAATTAGGGCACCATTAGTTTTAGCCAATCTAGATCTGCTTAATGATTATAACTACCTATGGGTAAATCATTATTTTGACTTTTATTCTTGATTATAACCACCTTTGGGAAAATTAGCATCTTTTTTACATCAATGCATGCAAGCATTTTCTTATT
This sequence comes from Torreya grandis, assembly GCA_037957365.1. Lineage (NCBI taxonomy): Eukaryota > Viridiplantae > Streptophyta > Pinopsida > Cupressales > Taxaceae > Torreya > Torreya grandis. The sequence goes on along the minus strand of JARHVA010001736.1, from coordinate 3,064,719 downwards.
TGGATTAATCTCAACCACGAGTGAATTCCATCTTTCTTCTTGTTTCTTTTCAAGGGACTGTCCAATAAATGTGATGGCCACTCCCTCAAGGGGACATCATCATAGGCTTTCCAAAATCATTTGGAGCTTTATTCTTTAATCATCATCTTCCTATTGGCATACAGGGCTTTTCTCATTATTTGAGAATAAATTACTTTGCCTATGGTTTGCAACATCTTCCCAAATAGGGGTAAACTATAGACACCTAAAACTAGCCACCAATAACCTCCAACTAGGCTTCCACTTAGAATACACAATTTGGCCTAAAAACACTAAAGCACATTAAATGAGTTGAAATTGACATATTCAAGTGCTAATTTTAACTAGGGTATTACTAAATGGGGCAATGTAATTTATGGGCCAGCTAACTTTGATCAAATCATTTTGAGTCAAAATGCCAATTTTACACCTAGGTGCTCTAGATTGCTCTTTCTTATCAAATCTCTTACACAAGATGCATGCCTTTGTTATTTGTCATTGATAACATCCTAAATGGGATAATGGATCCAACACATCTAACATTACATCCTAATTCCAATCCAACCAAATTTTGAATCAATAACAAGGTATTCTGATCAATTTAAGTAATTTGTGCATAAAGTGCTTAATCATGCTTAAGAGCTAATTAAACCAAATTAGAGCCTAATTAATAATTCCATGGAAACTTGTTGAATAATTTGTTTTGAAAATTAATATTGAATATTTGCATCATCAGGTGACCTCATTTCTTGGGAAGACATCCCTAGGCCATAAATGCCACAAATATCAAGATTCATGCCTCACATGCCTCATCAAGGCCCTCTATGCCTCTTAATTTCTCCTCTATCCCAAACATTAATGAGCCTATTTATCAATTTCAATTGCATAGTTGGATTAATCCTTATCCATACATCTCAATCTTGAGATGGATGGTTTAGGTTGATTCTAGCATTTTTCAAAAATCTATAAATAGAGAGGCCTTACCTCATCATTTCTAAGATATTTTGATGCAAATATATTATGCTCAAATATCTTCAAAATCTATTTTGGTGCAAATTTATAATGCACAAATATCTTCAAGAATCCATTGAAATTAGTTTTACCATGCCAAATTGATTCCAAACCAAGCCAAGCCAAAAGCCATAAGGTGCCAAGGAGAAGAGGAAATAGGCAAGCCTCCTTTGATAAAGACTACATGAGCACAAACCAAGCAAGCCACTACTACAAATGCATTTGGAGCATCCAAGGAAGGTGAAGGAATTCTTGTGTTTTCCTTACTTTTTAGTTGTGTTTGTCATTTATTTTTGTTACTAAGCTCACCCTAGTAACTAGGCATGAAGATGTTAGCTTATTGTGTTTTTGATTTGGTTTCATTCACTAACACCATAATAATATCCTCTTCTTATTCAAATTCCTAGTTCACATAATTCAAAGAACATGTACACACTCTTTTGGCATATATTAAAACATTCTTGAGTCAATCTGACACTCCTCTAACCCCCATTCTAAACTCAAATCCTATCGAAAATATCAACAAGAATGTTTTTAAAAATATTCATAGAAATAGTAGTCATGGAAAAGTCATGTAAATATAGGTTTAACAACTCATCACAGATGGGCTCAAATTCATTTAAATTTAAATGAAGATAAAGTCAATATTTTTGAAGAGGTGAAAACATTGAATAAATAATTAAGACTATGAGTAAGTATAACCAAGTATTTCAATGGTATGGCTCATACAGATGAAAAGGTCCTTGTATCTAAACAAAAAATCTATAAATCTAAAAATAATTATTCATGGATATGGTCATAGGGCATAGAATGGAATATTGTTATTGTTTAATAAGCTTTGAAAGACTTATAAGATCAAAATAAACTATGCAATGAAAATCTGAAATTTATGCTAATGTTTGGTTTGTTGACTATGAATTAATGAAAGAATGAGATTTTGAATCCTACACTATCATATAAATGAAAGAACGTCTTCAAAGGATGATAAAGGAATAATTGTTTGGCATAAGTAATTTTAAGCTTGAATCCATGAATAAGTTGAGTGATATCCACAATTCTCTTTTAATAGTCAATAATAACCTTCTAGACTAATTTAAAAAATAATTAATAAATGACAAAAATAATGGAATCATGGTTAACACATGCATCCAACATAGTCATTCCTAAATAGTAGGGAATAGTCACTATAGTATTAAAAAAATGTGATTATACATTTAAGTCTTTCTAAATCAAGGAACAAATCCAGGTTGAAGTAGATGGGCATGTTTCTTCTCAATTTAATAAATATTCTATCTTTAGTTGATAAAGCCTTTTTCATTGGGTGATATATTCAACATCCTCATCATGAAAAAAAATTATCATCCCTATTCTTGGTTTACATATAATTTTTTTCTTGTTAGGAGCATGATTATAGGTGATATCTTGAAATTGAAAAATGAGTGATAGCAAGATGAAATAGGAAAAAGAAGCTATGTATAGTATATTATATCATTGAAGTACAATAAATGGGCTAGCAAGGCTAATTGATAATCATGTATAAATGTCAATAAATGAGATTTATATGAGTTCATGGAGTTAGATGTGTCACTAAAAGTATCAAAAATATGATTATGAACTATAAAGTAACCTAAATCATCATCACAAAGAGATTAATTATGGTGGTGGGCTAGAGGAGCCACCTTAACCTCTTGAAAAAAATCACATGAATTAGTTTGAATGTTTCATTGTGTAGTTAAAATATTTTTATATTATTTATCACAAACATATGTAAGAGGTTATGATAAGACTATCATGACATGTATGAGTATGTATTTCAATTCTAGGTGGAGTAACTATAAGAGATATAACTCAAGGAGCTATATCTATATATTCAATAATTGTAGGAACCATAACTATAGAATATGTAAATCTAGAAGACGTAACTTGATGTTGTATAATTTGTTATTTAAGAAGCATTTTGGGTAATACCTCATGTCTTCTATGATGTTGGATGGATAACTAATAAGGTGTGTTGTGAATAGTAGACACTTTATTATAATTCAAAAACCTAAGGCATTGTTATAATGTGTATGAGATAGCACTCATTTGATTTATCCATGGGTGTCCAAGTAATAGATAATATGTATCATTATTTTACAATACATTAAACCATACTAAAAGGGTCTTGGGACCTATAGTGATAAGTAATGTGATAAACCTATTAGGTGTCTATGTGAGAATGTCATAAATTTTAAGAACCATGGTTGCACTGAGTAAGTCTATTTTTAGTATACCTTCTATTAGAAATAAATAGCATTGTTGTTTTAACACTTTTGGGAATAATGGAGTTTTATCCTTAATTAATAAATAGGTATGGAATGAAGTAAATCAGTAAATAATGTTCAATAATTAAGCCACTGATTTGTGTAAATAGATTGTATTTTTCCTTTTCTAAAAATAGTAATAAATGAGAGAAAGTATGACTTAGCTTATTTTGGGTTGTAACAGCTAAGATAGAGACTAATACTAGAGGAAAAAAATTGGGAGACTATCACAAACAGGATGTTGAAGTTCATTTTTAAGTTGGACAAGAGAGTCAAAAGTGGGACACCCTATTGTTCAGTGTTTTAGTCCTTTTTTAGCACTGTTGTCTAGGTGATCTAATTTTTTTGGGTTCTACTCAATAGGTCTATATTACCCTATCATTAAAATATCAGAGCCTAAAAGTGTGTGGAGCTCACTGTATATCTATTTTAAATATTTGAATCCCTAGGAGCTCTTTGTGCTTGAATTTGAATGAAAACTTGGGAAAGAGAGACAAGGGGTTAGTGTGTAAAGGATACATTGGATGCACTTCACACCCCATATATAGGCACGTTGCCTACATACCAATAATCTGAGGAGGGATCAAGCTAATGTAGTTCTCCCATTGAAGTGGTTGGTGCAATTATGTATGAAAATTCAACTAGATGAGAAACTTAGTGTACTTTAGAGGGTTAGGGACTGGTGTAAGGGTTTGAATAAGCTTTTAATAATATTGGAAGGTTGTATGAAAAGAATAGGAAAAAAAAATTGAGTATACTTGTTGGTATTCTTGTTTCTCTCTTGTAAATGAGTGTTGACCCTTATAAATGGACATTGAATGACCTTTTATAGGGGATTTAATGATCATGGGTTAAATTAATTCATGTTAGGCTGACAAGGAAAAGGAAAAGATCCAAAATAATTTGACCATTAGGACCAAAAATACACTTGGACAATAACACCAGAAATAAGATACCCTGGGTTCCAGTGCTCTTGTCAAAGTTGGGTGTTATTATCTAGAGGGAATGAGACCTAGGGGGATGGATCTAGACTTGAAATAATTGCTTCGGTCCATAAGGGTTAAGTTTAAAAAGTTTTGGATGAATGGGAATTAGTGAAAAAAATCCTAGGAGGGTTTTGCAAGCCAGTAGGAGGACCTATGGATTAGGTGTTATTAGCGAAACTAAAGTTGTATAATTTTTCATTTTATATGACTACATTTCCCCCCCTTTATTATAGTGATTTAGTAAAGCAAAATACTAGGATAAATTAAAGTAGAAAGTATACCTAAACTTACATGTAATGGAAAATCTTATGAAGTTGTATGATGTTAGATGTGCATAGAGAGAGTGTGTTGTGAAGTGTGAATCTATAATAAAAAACATAGAGTAGATTAGTTCTTACTATATATACTATATCTAAAACAATAATGTACAAAGCTGGGTAAGATAGAGAGAAAGAAAAAGGAATGAATACACCTCATCGAATACATGAACTAATATAAAACATGTTGTGATGTTGGATTGTGTTGGATGATGTTGGGTATGTGTTGAATCAAAATTAATATCATGAATGGATCCAAGTACTCAATTCCACAAAAAGTGGCTCAAAAATGTAAAGGTTGGCCCTTTGGCTCCATCCTCACCTACTAAGTGAAGTTAATGAATCATGCATGTGTTAATCGAATGTTTAGACTATGTGTCCAATACCTCTAAATAGGTGGCTCAAGAATACAAATGTTAGTTAGACCTTTGGCTCCATCATTGCCCTATGAAGTGAAGCTATGAAGTGATATTATTATAGAGATATATGTCATATGAGATGGCTTATGGATCCCATGTATGTTCTATAATCTAAAAATGTGATGTGGATAGTTGAATGTATGTTAACAACTAGGCCACTCTTGGCCATTTCAAAAGATGTAGGCTAGGATTGTATGAAAGCCACTCAAAAACTGATGCACTAGGCTTATGTAGAAGCCAACTTGAGAACTCAAGTACTCAAGAAGTTAAAATTGTATGAAATTTCAACTTAAAAATGATGCCAACCACCTACAGATGGATTAAGGCATAAAACTACTGAGAATGCCTAGGCAATAAATTGAATTTAGAAATAAAAAAAGACCAATGTGTCATGCACATTACCCCAAAGCATTGGTGTCTAAAAAATGGATTCTGATCTAGAAGTTATGTCAACTACTTAATCTAAAATTGGAAGTTATATCCATCATGCCATGCATGATACCCCCTATATCTAGATTCTCTGAGAAAACTGTACTGAAACTACTGATTCTGACTAATCTGGATGTGTAAAAACTATATTTGAGCTAAAAGAATTCTTGATACTAGAAAACTTATGTGTTTTTTTGCATGGATAAGAGTGGTAAAATGAGGGCACCCTTGTTTAAGGCATCATTGTCTATTTTTAATATTGTTATCATGTGTTGAAACTATTTATTAATCTAGAATTATCACTATTTTTTTGTTTTATTATGATTGGTTTGGCCTCTAGATTCTAAACTAGGTCATCTGAATGTTGTTATTTTAACTGTTAGGAGATTTGGTCTCTATGACAAAACCTCTATTTATTTCCCCTTCTTTTGAGGGTATGAATGATGAACCTTCAATGACTACCCTCAAAAGAAAGAGTCCTACAAGTGTGTTATGATACATAGGTATATGATATAGTAATGATATTTTGATAGGATATCTCTAGATATATCAATGTTCGTATTAAGATATTATTAGATCAATAATGGTATGCTTATATAGATATAACAATGTAAAAGCATGTGCAATGTATTGAATTGGAACTAGAAATGTTAGATGTTAGTTGTTAGTTATGAGTTATGAGTTGTTAGTTGGTAGGGATGGAGCGTGATGTCCATCATGGCATCCAATAAACTAAGGTAAAATGCATGATAAGGATCATGGAATTTCAACAATCGAAGACATAAACAAGCAACAAACACATGAAGCAAGAAACATACAAAGGTGGTCAAAGGGCCAAGCAAACAAAGGACATGGGCATATGTCACTCAAAATGGAAAACAAGCATACAAAATATGTTCAAATTCCACATACACATACGATTTGAAACAAGCAAATATTGTCACATAGAAGAGTACATACAAGGGACATTCAAAAATGTCCAAAGGTACACACACATGAAAAAGAAGCAAAGGTTATTCAGCAAATGTCCTAAGTCACATACAAGAGACAAGTAGAAATCAAAAATACAATCACATAATGTACACTAAGAAAGAAGAGAAATAATGTAATAATCAAAAAGATATGATCATACCTAACTAATCAAAGAAGAATTGAAATTATGCAAGACATGTTAGTACAAGAGTAGGTATATGCTAAGAAATACATAAGTGCAAGATACTATTGAGTGTTGATAAAGTAATCTATGTAAGCTATTGAGTAATTTATATCAGTATGATAAATTAGAGTGTGTAGTGTAGGATTGGCATAGCCCAAATGGTGTAGTCATGTAGAATATTCCCCCAGTGGGAATATGTATCGATGTGTGTTTCATATTTAAAAGTAGGGTACCCCTTCAATGGGTAGAGTGAAGCAATCAAGGAACTAGAAGTCACTACACACACTCAAAGAAGATCAAGTGAAGCATGGTAATGTAGCTAATTGACAAACAATAACATAGAATAGTGAATGTAAGTCTAATATAGTAGCATAAATGTAAATCATAGATGATAAATATAATCAAAAATGTTTTTGGTGTTTTTATAATATTTGAATGTTTTCTTTATTTTGAATTTTTTAATATTTTTTTTGTATTTTGATATAAGCTATGTAAAAAATAAACTAGGAAGAAATAATGTTAACTGATGAGTCTCAGATAAGGCTCCCTATCATGGTGTCATATATCGAACAAAATAATCATGTATGATCATGAGGCATGATGGAATGTTTGAGATTGTGAAGCTAAAATTTATGTACATTGTAACTACTCTAAAATATCTAAAGTGGAAACTGAATGTGGGGTCCTCCTATAACTATGAGAAGTGGATGAAATTGTAGGTTTCTTAGGGACCCATCTGGAGGTAGGAGAAGGAGTTCTTTAAAAATTTGTTTTACATTTAGAAGCATGAGATCTTAATGTTACTGCTCTGGGTGTGAATATTGTAGTTATAAGTTGTCTATAATCTTGAAGATATGGAGGTGTATGAACTCTCTGTACTGGTGATGGATGCCTCAATTGTTTTTGAATCTAAAATGGAGGAAGTACTAAAACTAGTGGGGAAACTGTAACTGGTGTAGAAACTAAAACTGGTGACTACAAAGTAGGAGATGGCTCTGAAGTGGGGAGTGATAACTTATATGGAACTCCACCAACTATAATAACTTGATTGTCATGAATAAATTTCATGCATCTATGAACTGTAGATGGTACTACTCAAATTTTCTAAACCCATGGATGACCAAGTAACATGTCAAAAACTCCTACACTAGGAACTATGGTGAAATGTGTTGTCATATGTCTGGGACCAACCTATAGAGGAAGTGTAATCTCACCTAATGAAATATTTATGTGCGCACTAAATCCATTGATAACTATATTTATGGGAGTAATATCTTACTCTGAATGACCTAAATGTTGTAATAATGTAATGGTGCATATGTTGACACTAGAACCATTATCAATGAAGACACTATGAATGGGTTGATTATAAATATGTGCTCTAATAAAAAGTGCATTATAATCTAAATTATCCTCCATAATATCCTAATTTTATAAGGATATCAAAATTCTATCTATAACTATGGACTCATACACACTTATCATACCACTCAAATGATGTGACTCAAATGAAGGTGCCTAGTATGTATGGTGAACACCTGATGTGTCCCCTTTATATTGTTTAGAGTATTGTGGAAATGGATTTGAGAATATTTTCAAATCTTTATCCTATGTTGACTTTGCCTATGGAGGCTCAATTGAAGTTCTCAAATCAAGTAGATTGTCATCTATCAAGTCCTGTATCTTATGTCTCAAACTAATGCATCTATTTGTTGTGTGGCTTGGTGCCCTATGAAAATTACAAAATTCATTATGATCATATCCCCATGGAAGAGTCTTTATTGGGTCAAATTCTTGAATATGAGGGAGAGATATGTTACATTCTAGTAACTATTGTAAAACCCTAGCTGGAGCAAGTAGTAGATTGGTAAATGCATGATAAGGAGGTGATGATAAAACCAAATGTTGAGGGAGCTCTAAAGTTGCATTAACTATTGGTTGATTTTGATTCTTGTTGTCATTGACTTTGACCTTGTATGGGACTTTATTATTACTCTTGTTTTTTATGTTTGAGATACTTGAGTACTTAAGTTTTCCCATTAAAATTAGCTTGACTTCTCTTTCCTTTAGTGTATGACACAATTCAATGAAGGAAGAGAATCTTTTAAACATAATATATTCATGCAATGTTGGTATAAGGCTCTATTCAAATATGTCTTATAACTCTTTAGTGGCCATGGGGTTAGTTATCTTAGCTAAAATAGTCTTGTATCTAAGAACATAATCTGTGAGGGGCTCATTTGACCTTTGTTTCTACTATGAAATTTATGCATAAGGCACCTTACCACCAATGTTGATATTGAAATATGTTAATAACATGTCTACTAAAGGATTGAATGCATTGACTGACTGATTTGGTAAACTATAGAACCTTTGTAATGCATAATCATTTAGACTTTGTGGAAATAGCTTGGTAAGTAGCTAGTCATTGGGTACATAGTCCAAGCATGTTGCATGAAAATCTCTCAAATGTGTCTCTAGATCACCCTTTCCATCATAAAGAGTAATCTTGGGTTGAAAAAATCCTTTTGTCAAGAGTGTAGAAGCAATGTGGCATGCCAATGGTGTATGCAGTAAAGCAAAAGAATCTAATGCTTGCGTAGGTCTAGATACACCTTGATCAAGATGTTGCACTTTGGATTGAAGAGATCTTATCTTTTGCACAAGGGTTTCCACATTAGGAGATATTGATGTATTAGTTGTAGCTGGTGGCATTGAAGAAGGTTGGGTTGCTATAGGGGGTTGTTGAGAGATAATTTCACCCATAGTGTCATGTGCAAATTGGTGGCTCTAAAGGACTAGAAGACTCAACTTACTTAGCCTTTTTGATTTCCATGATAGATTTTAAGATTAGTGTATGATCTTTAGGTTATTCCTTAAGTCTTTCTCTAAAATTTTGTAGAATTAGATATTTGTTGAGGATAACTTTAATATCAATAATGTGTGGAAGTGGCTCGATTGTCTAATGCGGTGGAGCATGAGAATTTGTGTACATTATCATTATTTTTTCATATTTGTCATGGTCAAAGTTATCTTGATCAAAATCTATATAATTTAGATGTGTAGAATCTATAGTAAGAGTATGATCTAGTTGTTTATCCATGGTATATAGTCAAGTTGAAGGAATTTGGGTGAACTTAGGAGGATTGCCAATAAGTCTTGCACTTCATCTTTGAGGAAGAGATGTAAGGAACTTAGGTGGTATAAGGAAAACAACTTGGATAATGAAAGAGAGAATAAAATGTGTAATTTATAATTTGGAAATAATGTACTAGATTATGCATAAAAGGATACTGAGCTGCCAAACATGTAAGGTGATACCGTAAGAATCAAAATAGGAGGTAGTATATGAAACTAGGGTTTTTTCAAAAAAAAATCTAAATACTATGAATTTTTGAATTTGAAATTTAATTTTTGAGTTAGATATGCAACTAAAATTATAGAAAATGATTGGAAAATACTTGGAAAATAACTAAGAGCTAGTTGATACAACTAGGGTGTTTGAATGAATATTTTAAAATTAGTATGATAATTTTAAAAAAATTATATGAATTTATAGAAAATTTGTATAATTTTTCTTGAAAAATTTATGAAAAATGTAAAAATATTTCTAAAATTACCAATATATTTTTCCTAGTGTTTGGAAGGGGTTTGTATGCAAAAAGGACCTAGTATGTGCAAACTAGGGTTTTAAAAAAATATATGATAATTTTGAAATTAATTTATAGATTTTTTATTTTTAAATACAATAAAAATTAGGAAATTATGGAAAAAAATTAGAAGTAATTTACCCTAGGGATTCTAGGGTTTTGTGCAAAAATTCAAAGTCAGGTTCACCAAATATTTTAACAATTTTGGGAACAATGGAGTTTTATCCCTAATTAATAAACAAGTCTAGAATGAAGTAAATCAGTAAATAATGTTCAATAATGAAGCCACTAATTTTTGTGAACAAATTGTATTTTCACCTTTTCTAAAAATAGTAATAAATGAGAAAAAGTATAACTTAGCTTGTTCTATGTTGTAATAGCTGAGACAAAATCTAATACTAGAGGAACAAGACTAGAAGACTATTGATAAAAATATCTTGAAGTTCATTTTTAAGTTAGATAGGAGTGTCAAAAGTTAGACACCTTATTGTTTGGTGTTTTAGTCCTTTTTTGGTGTTGTTGTCTAGGTGATCTGAGTTTTTTAGGTTCTTCTCGATAGGCCTGTATTACCCTATCAATGAAATATCAGAGCCTAGAAGTGTGTGGAGCTGTATGTCTATTTTAAATCTTCAAATCCCTAGGAGTTATTTATTCTTGAACTTTAATAGAAACTTGGGAAAGAGAGATAAGGAATTAGTGTGTAAAGGATACACTGGACACACTTCACACCTTGTGTGTGGGCACACTACCTACATTCTAATACTCTAAGGAAGGATTAATCTAATTTAGTTCTCTCATTAAAATTCTTAGTGCAATTATGCATAAAAATACAAATAAATGCAAAATTGAGTGTACTTCAAATGGTTAGGGACTAGTGTAAGGGTTTGAATAAGCTTGGAATAATATTGGAAGGTTGTATGTAAAGAATAGGGAAAAGTGTCTGAGTTTACTTGTTTGTATTCTTTCTTCCCTCTTATAAATGAGTGCCAACCCTTCTAAATGGAATTTGAATGGAATTTTATATGGGATTTAATGATCATGGTTTGAATAAATTTATGTTAGGCTGTTAAGGAAAAGAATAAGGATCCTGAAGAATCTAACCATTAGGACCAAAAATACACTTGGACAACAGTGCCAAAAATAGGACACCCTAGGTTTTAGCACTCCTATCTAAGTTGGGATTTGTTGTCTAGAGGGAATGAGACTTGGGGGGATAGATCTGGTCCTAAAAGAGTTGCCTAGGTCTATAAGGGTTAAGTTTGGAAGGTTGTGGATGATTGGGAATTAGTGAAAGAAAAATCTAGGAGGTTTGTGCAAGCTAGTAGGAAGATCTATGGATTGGGTGTCATTAGCCACATTGAATTTGTATAATTTTGAATTTGATATGTCTAGAATTTTACATAATTTTTGGATTAAATAATTATCTACCATAATCTATGTGTAATTGTAGAATGTGAATTAGTAAAAACAAGTATAAATAGTAGACCATTGTTAGTGTCATTAGTTGGTACCTCATGGTCGTAAAATGTAATAAGTTTAGATTGATTTCATAAACATGTGATGATACCCATAATATTGTTTATGATATGTTCATTTGAAATTAATGGTTAATGTGAAGGTATTTTCTTGTGAACATTATCTTGATTTAAATCATCATGATTTAGAAGTGGATTCTTAAATATTTTCAAGTGTTAGTTAGGTGTATTCATTAATTCATTCAATGTAGTAATATGTATGTACACTTGAATAACATTACTATCAATTAAATCTTGTATCTTATGCTTCAATGTATATAATCTATTGGTAGTATGTCTTGAAGATCTATGGTACTCATAATATGTATTTACATCATATATTCTAGTAAAAGGTCGAGATATATCCAACTCGCATATGGGAGGTAAATATATCACATTACATTCAAGAAACCATTTGAGAAATTGTGAGGAGGCTCAAATAACCTTGTTAATTGCATGTGCTCTTGAGAAGATGGAATAAAAATCATTTCAAGTGGTTGTGATACTACATTAATAATTTTTTTGCCTCATTCTTAGCTTTAAAATCAAGTGTATCATTAACCTTAACTTTCAATGTTTATTTACCTTGATATTTGGATTTGGTAGAGGTAGGGGCATTAGACCCATATTTTAGCAAGTTGGATTCTAAAATTTTTATCTCATAGTTGTTAAGCATGAGTAAAATCTCATCAAAATATGGATATGTGTTAAAGAAGGCTTTGTTTTTTAGAGGTTAAAGCAAACTATTAGAGAAAATAATTTAGAACTCACTATTATGCAATGAGAGACATATTTGTAAGTATAGTATTGAATTTAAGTAGATACTCATTGACATTCTCATTAGGTCCTTTTTTATGTTAAGAAAATGTGATATTTTATCTAATGTTGATATAAAAGTGGGCTAAGAGGGTATTTACCAAATCATTAAAATGACACATGAAGCCCAAAAATAAGGCATAAAACCAATCCAAATAATTGTCCTTAAGGATTTTAGGAAAGATCTTGGTCATCAATAAATCATTGCATACAATATCAACACACAAAGAAAAGAAAGGGTGAATATGATGTGAAGGGTCACCCATGTTGTATATTTCAAATCTATGAACTATAAAACCAATAGACAAAGGGTAGGTGAGGACCCCATGAGCCAATGGATTTTGTAATAAGTCAAATCATAATATTGTATCCCATGTTTTTCCATAAATAGGCCACAAGCACTCTAATATTCCTCCAAAAAAACTTGATATTTTTTGTACTAAATTAATCAAACATGTGTTTGAGCTTGTATATATAAAAACATACTACATTAACATTTTTCAAGAAAAAATTAAGTTTTTAAATTATTTTTTAGGATATATTTTTTATTTATTTTTTAAAATTTTTTTTAGCCACCTAATAGGACACAATATTATGCTTTGACCATAATATATCTTGAGAAGTGACCACATGGCTAGGTCTCTAAAATCTTGGGTAAATTTATTTGATTTGAGCTTACATATTTGGAAGATCTTATTGAGTAAATGTGTCCTTATAAGCATGTGTATGGTTCAAATCATGATTAATATCAATAGGAATAAATTCTCTAATATTCTAATAAACACCAAGACTGATAGATAAAACATTAAGAACATGTCAAAATGATCTAGTAATAGTGGGAGGTAAAAAGGATGTAGTAGACTAAGTAGGAATAGTCTTAGTAACTTGAGTAGTAACTATAGGTGGAGGCATACAAGTATTAGTACAAACACTAGGATTTTTAGCCTTAACACATAATTTAGAAGGAGAGACTCCATTAGGTAAATTAGAAGCATTCAAAGGATAATTGGTCACATTTCCATTCTCATATGCAAATTCCTTAGCCATTATTTCTTTTGCACTTCTTTTAACTTGTGAAACATATCTTTTAAGCATTCATGATTGTTCTTAAACACATTTCTAAAGTAATCAAGTCTTTTAAATCTTTCTTGATGGATGTCGTTATCATTCATGTAATTATCATCAAAAGCATTATCCTCATACTCTTATTCATCAAATTCATATGTATCATTTACATTTGCATCATTTATATATTCAATAACTACCAATTTATTTTACAATTAATCACTAGTACCAAGAAAAGGAAGTTGAATCAAATCAAAATAATACCAATTAATCTCACACTTCACCTAGTATGCATTGTATATCTAACTATATTAATTGGCATAAGATGTAAACTTGAGAATCATGAAAGAAGCTAGAGTTAATGATAAATTCATGAGTAATACACCAAAAAATGAAAATTAAATTTGACCCTGGGAAGTGAAGAGAAAAAGAAACCATAAGGTTGACTAGTCAATAGAATATATTAACCAAATTGATTTAACAAAATGGTGCATAATAAAGATTACATTATGAACAACATATTAAAAATATGACACAAGGTAAATCTAGGATAATACAATAAATAATAGTAATTCATATCTATTGAGTTTTAAAATAAAGAGACTAAAAGTAAAATCAAACTATGATTAAGCAATGACAATGAAAGGAGAGAGATAAGTGATTGAAATAGACACACCAAGGTTATGGAGTTGACTAAGATGATATGAACAAAGTTTGAAATAGAAACATAAGATCCCCTGAGAAGTAAATTTTGTCTCTGAAATAGGGCCAAAATTAATGGATCATCAAATACAATATGGGACATAATTGACTACCAATTATGACCCACTACTACAATTGTGTCCTCTAATGACTTTGTGGATGTGAATTTTTTTGAGATGATTTGATAGCTCTTAGACATATGATTATAAACAAAAATTTGCTTGATCTAATGATGTGAAAAACTATCTAATTTTCTTATTCTTTAACTTAGACCTAATTTGCCATAATATAAAACGAATAGAACTTGTGTAAGGTTAGTTAGCCCAAAAAACTATTTTGAGGGGTTGTAACTACATCTCCCACATGCTTAGATTTATGGATCAATGTAGTTATAGTGATTTTGAGTTTTCCCAACCCAATGAGAGAAAGGACTTCACCTCCTCTCCCTAGATAATCAAATTTAACTATATGATTCACTATGAGTGATGTTATCTTAGTATGAGTGTGATGGAAAAAGATATATGAGCAAATACTTACATCAATGTGTTGACTAGTTGAAAAAATATGCAAACATATTGATAATACTTGATCAATGTGCATGAGAGACTTGGATTTCAAAAGATATGGATGATAGGAATCAATATAAAATCACGTATGGTAGATGTGTGTATAGAGGGATATTTGAGTTTAAATTTAGACACGTGCATATTTAGACCATAGATAACAATGATAATTAAAAATTAAGGTGTGTGAAATCAGTGTAGGGTGAAAGGACCTGTAAAATAAAAAGGGTCAGAATTAGAAAACTACCAATTTTGACCCAAACAAAATCAATTAACCATTAATTATGACCCAATAAGAAAAAGGCTCTAAACATGGATAAAGTTCAACAGATGATGATTAGATGGGATCCTGATGCTAATAATTGATAGAGCTTGGCTTTTTATGAGGAAATATCAATGACACAAGGTTGTTAAGGGTAAAATGTGGATAGAAAGTGTTTAAAAGGGGCCAAACATACACAGATGGTTTAAGTATAATAAATCATGACAAAGATGGAATGAAAAATGGTATTGTACCAAAATTAGGTGTCTATAGTAGAAAAATACTTTTACTATCAAAATCAGGATTGCTTTGGCACCCATGGAAATCCTTGGTCTCTTTCTTGAATTCTCGCATCTTTATCCAACATAATTTATTCAATTATCCTAGTTTTTCATAGTAAGTATACTCCTTGAATTTCTCTTGTTCTCATCCTTATTGATTTGGTCCACATTAGAAATCTATTTCCCATTTTAACCAATAGTGCACATCTTGATGATATTTTACTATTATCCCATCAACTTGTACCACATACTTATAAAAAACATATTTTTCCTTCTTCACTACAACTATCTAAGAAATGTGTGTAGAAAGAAACACATCATATAAAGGCTTCAAGATGTCCATCATGACCTCAATGATCTCAACAATTTTATTCTTATACCCCTTGTTTCACACCTCTAATTAAAACATAAGATCCTTCACATGAGCTATGTAATCCTCAATTCTCTAAAATAAAAATGGATCAAGATTACTCAATGATTGATTCAAACTATGATCACTTGATAAATAAACTTTCTAAAATAATGTACTCATATCATCCCACATCTTCTTTGTGTCTTTTGACTCCTTGATGTGAAAATTAAGCTTAAGTTTGACATGGGTCATCATCAACCCAATAAAATAATCTTCTTAATTTAAGTATGCATCCTTATTATCCTTGACAAAATGGTTTTTTGTCTTTGATTATACTATTTTAGGAATTTTGAAATGTAAAACCTTAAGTAGATAAAGATCTGAGTATATAAATCAAGGAATAAATATAGAAATATCAACATCCATTGATTTGTATAATAATTTATTTGTTTTCTTAGCCTATAAATAGTAATGAATTACAAAGTAGATACTTAGTTGTAGAAATGATTGAGATAGATAATTGGTAGGCTAGAAATTGGCATAGGAATAGTGTAAGGTGTCATTAACATAGAACAGGGGTTAGAGTCATATCCAAACAATAACATGGTCCCTTAGCTAATAGTGCATTGCACTAGTTTCCTATTGTCTCATGCTAATGACCTTGATCAAATGGAACATCAAGTTCTTAGAAAGATGTTTGCCTTGTTCTGATAAGCCTATGTTGTATGACTAATTCTTGAATCATTATTTGTTCTATGTTTTTGACTTATCTCAATGTGAAACCTTGAGCCTCCATGCTTTTTAGGGTTTTTTAGGAACACAAGTTGAATTAAAGTGTAATTAGTAGGGTAGGTTAGATGTGACTTCAACACCCCATGTATTGAGCATTGCATACATACCAATACCTCAAAAGGAACCAAGCTTGATGTAGTTCTCCTAATATAATTATTAGTGCAAGTACAAGTGAATGCTAGTATGAATGTTGGTTTGAATATTTTGAATGTGTATTGAGACTGAAAACCTAAGTAATCTAAGATATAGTCTATTGTAGATAGATGTATGCATAAGCAGTGCAGGATAGGGATTAGTGACCTTAATTTTCACAATTACTTATAGATTTATTCATGATAATTGTATCTATTTTCCATCTAGGGGATAAATAAATGAGATTGGTCTTTATATAGTATTTTAGTGTTTGTCGAGATATTAAATGAGTCTAAACCAACCCTAAAATGATTTGGGAAGCATAAACATATTAATTAGGGATAAAGAAGTCTGAGGGTCAATAGCATTTCTCCTTTTCCAATATCACAAACCAATATATGCATGATAAACCAATATAATGTGTATACATGACATCAAAATGTAAAATAGTCTGGGTATAAGTTGGCAATTTATGATTTATTAGTGTAGGTTTTTAGTTTTCCCTATTTATTAATTAGAAAAATTGTATTTCTTGTGCATACTTGGAGTTTTCCTACATTTGTGGGATAGGCTAGCTTATGTGGAGGTGTGTGTCATAGCTGTGTCATAGGTGTCATAAGAATGTCATAAGTAACTCCCTTGATGGGAGTTACTTCTCTATTCTTAGCACCTTGTCACCACCTTTCATGGAGGAGTTACAGTCTATTCTTGGGGTGCCTTGTCCACCTTTTGTGGAGGAGTTACTTATGTACTCTCCTATATGTATTCCTCACTTTGGCCATCTCATGTTAATCAAATTTTGGTTTTCTCCATTTTGTCTTATGCAATTTATCTTCTTATGTTATTTTCAAATTTCTTTAGCATCTATGTGGTGTGCACTTGCTTCAACTCGTGTGATCACGTCTCCATTTCACTCGCATTATCCAGATTCTAGCAACAACTCTGATATGGTATCAGAGCAAGAACGGTAATTGTGTGTCTGTTTATGCTTTTAGTTCATTTTGAAATCAAGAGGAGTGGATTTCTCTTTATTTTTTTTATTTTCTAGATTTGATCTAAAATAAAATATATATATCATTTCTAGTATCATTTCTTACATCTTGGAATCCTTGGCCTTTGGGTGTCTTCGCTATCTTCACTTCAGGGGTTGGTTCAGCAGTTTGCTTGGGCGCCATTGTTGCACTCAGCAACAAAGGAAGGAGCAGTACAAGGAGCAAAGGGAGGAGCAGCAACTCCAAATAGCAAGGCACCTCCTTTCTACGGCCACGCCATCATTTGTACGGCATCCAAAATAGGTCATACGGTGTGCACTTCTATTGTTATCCTTCTAGCTTTTGTGCCTAGCTTCTGGTCTGCAAGTCTACACCAATTTTTGCAACGCCTTCAACCTATGTCCTTCTAGCACGCCAGTCTCCAGCAAGGCACCTTCAGTTATACCACCAAGCAGGCCATACGGTGCATCTAGCAGGTATGCACATTTGTCTTTTATCTTTTTTGTAGATAAATTTTGGACTATGCCCTTTTGGGTGCCCCTTCCTTACTTGGCATCCCATGTGGACCCTTAAATGCTTGGCCAGCTGTTCAATTTTGTCTTTACTTTAATTTTTTTAGTTAAAATTGACTTGATAAAACAAAAATTAGTCAATTTGACTGAATATTCAGTTTTATAGACATTTTTGTAATTTGGGGGTTTTCATTTTAAACTTGTATCTTTCCCTATTGAAGATGAAGGGTGAGGCCCAGATTGGTGGGAGGCCAATTCCCCCTCACACAAACCTCTTTTGGATTCCTCATTCCATGCCAAATCCAATGAGTGGTTGGAAGGCCACTTTCTCTCTCAAACTAGGCATTTTTTTAACGTTTTAGTGTTTTTTTGTAAAAACACTAGTTTACGAGAAAATTGAACCTTTAATATCTTGCAAATGGTAGCTTGGATTTGGGTGCCATTTTTTTTAAAAATGTTTTTAATTCAATTCTCCACAATGTAGGCTTGTTATTTTTTAAAAATGCACTAGTTTATAAAGTGCCAAAAAATTGGGTCTCTCGAGACGCATTTTTGGCTGAGTCTGACGTCCTGTTTGCTTTAGTCTTGCACTGATTGCTCTAAGACGCATTATTAGCTGAGTCCAATGTCTTTTAAGTGTGCACTTGCATATTTGGGGGGGGGGGCTCAATATTTTGGGGGGTGTGATTGTTTTTCACAACTTGCATATATTTGCTTTCATTCTCCTTTCTTCATAAATTCACAACTTGCAATCAACACAACTTCACCTAAATTTAGCTAACAATGGATTCTTTTCAACTTAAACCCCTAACACCCTTCAACTATCATAAATGGAAGGTTAAAATTTCAATAATTCTTAGAAGCAAAGGGTTGTATAGGATCACCATGGGTACTGAAGTAGAACCCAACACTGATGCTAAAAAGGTCAAGTGGTACAACCGTAGTGATGAAGCTTATGGATTACTAAGCTTGTTTATGTCTCCAGAACTTCTCTTCCATTTAGAATCCTCTCAGACTCCTAATGACATATGGGACACCTTAGAAAAGTTATTTGGGAAGCTTGATGAGATGAGAGGTCATGAGCTTGAAAATGAACTCATAAGTCTAAGTCCTAGCAACTTTGACACCCTACAGGACTTCTTCACTAAGTTTAAGGCCCTTAGATTGCAATTGAAAGAATACAAGATAGAGAAGAAAGATGATCAACTCATACTTTCTATTCTTGCAAAGTTAGGTCCAAGCTATTCAGTCTTTGTCTCCACTTTCCATGCCACAAAAAGTGCCCTTGGCACTACATGGAAAATGCCTTCTTTGGATTCGTTCATTGCCGACTTGACTAGGGAGCAAGATAAGCTAGTTCAAATGGGCACAATGAAGTCTACTCAACTCTAAGCTTTGATAGCTAGAAATGGTAAGGATAAGACTTCAACAAAGGAGAAAAAGAAAAAGAACAAGGACCAGGAGAAGAAGAAAGAAAACACCAATCCTACCAAAAACAACACTGAGACTTCCTCTTCCAATGCTAAACCTAAGAAGGAGAAGGTTAAGTGTGCCTATTGTAAAAATATAGGGCATGATAAACACAAATGCATGAATAAAAAAATAGATCACCTAACTCATCTTCTAGAGAAGAACAACATAGGTGTTCCTGAGTCCATCAAGCAGAATTCATCTACCCAAGATTCTACCAAGGCAAAAGGCAAGGCCCTTGTAGCTACAATAGCTTCTACATCTTCATGGGTCATCGACTCAAGTGCTTCTCATCACATGGGCTCTTCACTAGTTGAGTTTTCATCTTTAGAGCCTTGTAGCATGACTTCAATTAGTTTGGGTGATGACACATCAATTTTTGTTGTAGGGGGAGGGTCAGTTGAAATGGAAGGAGGAACATTCAATAATGTTCTAAGTGTTCCTTCTCTTTCAACCAATCTCCTATCAGTGTACCAAATCACTCACATTGGTCAGGGCATGAGAGTTGAGTTTTCACCAGATTCAGTGGTTATCAGGGAGTTGCATAGTGATACTACAGTGGCAGTGGGTAGGGCAAATCACCAAGCCAAGTTATACACCTCACATTTTGCATCAAATTCTTCTTCAACAGCATTGCTGACTCATTCAAATGGAGTTATCAAATTATGGCATGAGCAGTTTGGCCACCTTAACTACCACTACCTTGAGCAACTTTGCAAAAATGACATGGTCATTGGCTTGCCTCATGTCCAATTCTCTAAAGGACTTTGTGAGGGGTGCTCCCTTGGGAAGCATCCTGAAGCAAAATTTGACAAAGGCAAAGCTTGGAGGGCTTCACAACCTTTGGAGTTAGTACACAGTGATGTATCAAGACCCTTTCCCAAACCATTTTTCACAAGGGCCAAGTACATCCTCACTTTCACTGATGATTTCTCAAGGTACACTTAGATATATTTTCTCAAACAAAAGTCTGAAGTGTTTGAAAATTTTCTAGACTTTAAGGCTCTTGTTGAGAAATAAAGTGAGAAATATATCAAGGTTATTCAAACTGATAATGGAGGGGAGTATGTCAGTAACAAGTTTGATCAATTTTTCACCACAGAGGGGATTGATTTGTAGCACACAGTCACTTATAGTCCTTCACAGAATGGGGTTGCAGAATGCAAGAATAGGTTCTTGAAAGAGATGGGTAGCTATATGATTCACTCCAAATCCTTAACACCATAGTACTGGGCTAAACCCATCAATTGTGCTTACTACATTCAAAATAGGGTTCCTCACAAAGCTTTGAAAGGGATAACACCCTTTGAAGCTTGGCATAAAAAGAAACTTGATGTTGAGCACCTTAGAGTTTTTGGATCCCCATCCATGGCCCGCATTTCAAAGAAGAAATGCAAAGCTATGGAATGTCAATCTAAGCCTTACATCTTTGTAGGATATCTAGATGGTATTAAGGGATATCACCTTCTAGATCTAGTCATTCATGAGTTGTTCATCGAGAGAAGTGTCCATTTTTAGGAGAGTCATAGAGACTCAACACTTGACACTTCTTCTCCCTCATTAGATCTACTTCTTCATGATGATTCCTCATTAGATTCAGATCATCCACAGCAGGTTCTTGAGCCAGAGACATCTTCTTCTTCTTCAAGTTTAGACAGTGATGTAGAGTCATTCACCTCTAGTCAGTCAGAGGATGAGGAGTTAGCACCTGACTCACCCACTTTCAGGCCACTTTGGGCCAGACAGACACTTGAGAGTGTTGGCACTTGGGCAGGAGATCCCACAAATGACAGACGTATTAGGGGGATTTTTAGAGAGATCCACATGCCTTCTTTGCTTTAATTTCAGATCCATAGACTTTTTGAGAGGCATCGGGGGTACTTGAGTGGGATAATGCTATGGAGGAAGAATATTCTTCCTTAATCAAAAATCACACTTTGGATTTGACTTCACTTCCTAAGGGAAGAAAGATCATTCGATGTAGGTGGATATATTAGACCAAGTTTGTAGCAAATGGGTCGATTGATAAGTACAAGGTGCGATTAGTTGCCAAGGGTTTCTCACAGGTGGCAGGCATTGACTACTTAGAGACCTTTGCACCCATTGCAAAGATGACTTCTATCTAACTCACCTTGGCTATTGTCATAGCACATGGTTGGGATGTGCATCAGACGGATGTGAAGAGTGCCTTTCTTCACGAAGACCTAGAGGAGGAGATCTACATGGAGCAGCCACTAGGATTTATTCAAGATTCTTCCTTAGTATGCAGACTTAGGAAATCTATCTATGGCCTCAAATAGGCCTCTCAAGCTTGGTATGCCAAGATGGATTCCTTCCTTCTCACAGCGGGTTTCACTAGGTGCCATTCTGATCCCAATGTCTACTTCTTGTGGTAGGATGATTCGCTCTTGATTTTGGTTCTATATGTTGATGACCTTTTGATCACCAAGAGTTCTTCATTGGCTATTACAGCAGTGAAGGCATCTCTTCAGGATAGATTTGACATGATAGACTTGGGTTTGTTGCACTACTTCCTTGGCATCAAGATCTCACAGCTAGATTCAGGGATTTCTCTTACATAGCCTAAGTATGCTCTTGACTTATTGGCTCAATTTCACATGGCTGATTGCAAGCCATCTCTGACTCCCTTTCTATCAGGAGTCAAGCTTGAGGCTGATTGTTTTTCACCATTGGTTGATGCCACTCAGTATCGATAACCTGTTGGTAGTCTCATCTACTTGACTCACACTAGGCTTGACATATCATATATAGTGGGACTTGTCTCTAGATTCATGCAAGAACCTCATGAGCTACATTGGAAAGCAGCTAAGAGGATCTTACATTACATACAGGGTTCACATAAATATGGGATTCATTATAGATTTGGCATAGAAGTTGTCTTGGTTGGATATACAGATTCAGACTAGGTTGCGGATTCACATACTCGTAAGTCCACTTTTGGTTATAGTTTCTCTCTAGGTTCTAGTCCTATCAGCTAGTCTAGCAAGAAGCAGAATGCTATTGCTATATCATCCACAAAAGTAAAGTATAGGGGAGCTATTAATGCAGCTACTAAGGCTATTTGGCTTCATGGGATACTTTCTGAGTTTGGCATTCCTATTAGGCAGCCCACTATCATTTATTGTGACAACCAGAGTACCATTCATATTTATAGGAATCCAGTTCAGCACTAGCAGACCAAGCACATAGAGATTCACATGCATTTTATTTGGGAGCTTGTTCATAGTCAAGTCATTGACTTGATATTTTTTTAGTCTTTGGAGTAGGTTGCAGATATCTTCACCAAACCTTTCACTGAGAGCAAGTTCATTCATCTATGAGCTCTTCTTGGGGTGTGGTCTACATTTGCAGTAGCATCATCTTCAGGGGGGCCTTTTAGCCTTTTCATTTCCTCTATGTCTCTCTTTTGGGGGAGAGTTTTTTCCTACAAGTTTTCTCCTTTTCTCTATCTTAGAGGAGATTACATTTGTACATGGGTACCTCATCAGGCCTAGTTTTTGGGACCTATTTTATATTTCCACATTGCCCACTTAAGCTGAACTTATGGGGGGGTATTGGTGTATGTTTTTATTTTTCCCTATCTATTAATTAGGGAAATTGTATTTCTTGTGCATACTTGGAGTTTTCCTACATTTGTGGGATAGGCTAGCTTATGTGGAGGTGTGTGTCATAGATGTGTCATAAGTGTCATAAGAATATCATAAGTAACTCCCTTGATGGGAGTTACTTCTCTATTATTAGCACCTTGTCACCACCTTTCATAGAGGAGTTACAGTCTATTCTTGGGGTGCCTTATCCACCTTTGTTACAGTATGGAGCTAAAAGCTTCACCAAAGAGCATACTTTAATAGGTTCAGGTCTACATAAACACTGGCATCGATCAGGAGCGATCGACGTCGATTAAGTGCAGTCGCAGAGACACCGACGTCGGTAGTGGGTCGGTCGACGGTGGTCACAGACAAGCAGCAGGAACTGACGTTGGTTACCTGTGCATCTAGAAAGCTATTTCTGAGGACAGAAGCGAGTGTTTGCATGATGAGTTTAAGTTGTAGTCTTAAGCTCGCATCTCTATTATTAGAAATATTATTTTTAGAGCCCTTGTTCAAGTGGCTTAACTATTTGTTGGAAGTGCATGCTCAAGTCTCCTAATTCTATATGTAGAATTAGATCTTCTTAGCTTTGAGTGGATTATTGTAGTAATTCATTGTATGTGAAGAACAGTACAGAATTGAATCAATCCAAGCTTGTTGGAGTTGATTGTTCTTGAGAGAGAGAGCTCTTGAGGAATAGAGATCTAGTGAGAGATCTATACATCTAGGAGAGGTGTGGAAGAAAGAAGTTTCTTCAATTGTATTCCTTTTGTAAAGAGTTTGTTAATAGAAGTTTTCAGGGTGGTTTTTTGTATCTCTTGTTCTTATTTTTTATCATTCTAGTTACCTGTCTATCTGATTTAATTCTGTGTTTATTGCTTTCACAAGTGTAATCTATTGTTGGTTGATCCCCAACAAGTGGTATCAGAGCCTTGGTTGCAGGTTCAGAGCTTGATATCCAACAAGTGGTATTAGAGCTCAGGTTCACTAACAGGTGGTTCAGATTTATGTACTGTGTATTGATTACAGGTTCTCACAGGGGTTTCTGCAGGGATTTCTGTTTGAGTGGGAGAAGCAATGGTAGATGAAAGTAAATTGAGAATGGAAAAGTTCAATGGCAAAAATTACCAAAATTGGAGAATGCAGATAGAGGATTATCTGTATCAGAAAGATCTCTACTTACCGTTAGGTGGGGTTGCAAAGAAGCCCAAAGACATGGAGGATGAAGAATGGGAAGTTCTTGACAAAAAGGCTCTGGGGTCTATAAGACTGAGTCTAGCATCCATTGTGATATCTAATTTATCACAGGCAAAGTCTACGATAGAGTTGATGACTACATTAGCAAATTTGTATGAAAAACCCTCAGCTTCTAATAAGGTATATCTTATGAAGCAGTTATTTAATTTGCATATGAATGAAGGTGGATCTGTTTCTACTCATCTGAATGATTTCAATGGAATTGTGAATCAATTGAGTTCAGTCAATATAGTGTTTGATGATGAAATAAAAGCTCTTTTGATATTATGTTCTTTGCCTGAAAGCTGGCATGGCTTAGTAATGGCAGTAAGTAATACTGCATCTGCATCAAATATTTTGAAAGTAGAGGATGTTGTTAGTGTTATCTTGAATGAGAAAATATGCAAGAAAAGCACAGAAGAGACATCTGGGAATGCTTTAAGTTTTGAGAGCAGGGGGAGGCAGAAAGAGAAGAGCAAGAAAGGCAGATCAAGATCCAAATCTAAGGGGAAAGGCAGATCTAAATCCAGAAATGGCAGAAGGCCACAATGCTAGAATTGTGGAAAGATGGGGCACATAAGCAGAGATTGTTGGTTAAAGCCTAAGGAGGACAATTAGCACGAAGGAAAGGAAGAAGCCAAGGTTTCAGGTATTGCACAAGATGCTTTAATTTTCTCTCTGCATAATAATATAGAATCTTGGGTGTTAGATTCTGGTGCATTTTTTCATGCTACCCCTAACAGGGAATATTTTTGTGACTATATCCATGGAGATTTTGGAATAGTGTATCTAGGGGATGATGAACCCTATAAAATAATTGGCAAAGGTAAAGTGCAGCTTAAGATGTAGAATAGCAACACATGGGTGTTGAGAGATGTGATGCATGTTTCTAGCTTGAAGAGAAATTTGATTTCTGTAGGAAAGTTAGGGGATGAGGGTTGCACGGTAACTCTCACAGCAGAATCTTGGAAAGTGACCAAGGGTGCACTTGTTATGGCCAGAGATAAGAGAGAAGGTACTCTCTATTTGTGTAATTGTGTTACTAACAAATCTCTTTTTGTATTATCTACTTCAGATGTGGATGCTAAATTGTGGCACTCAAGGCTTGGCCACATGAGTGAGAAGGGGATGTCAATTCTTAAGTCCAAAGGTATGCTTTCAGATTTAAAAGGCATAGATCTAGAGTTTTGTGAGCACTGTGTATTCAAAAAATAGAAAAGGGTTAGTTTTCTCAAGATTGGGTCTACTAAGAAGAGGCATAAGTTACAGCTTGTTCACACAGACGTGTGGGGACCGGTTCAAGTTGCTTCCATTGGAGGATCATAGTACTATGTATCTTTCATAGATGATGCTACAAGGAAGGTATGGATCTATTGTATCAGAAAGAAATCTAATGTATTTGAGACTTTTAAGATTTGAAAAGCTATGGTTGAGAATGAAATAGGTAAAAGATTGAAGTGCCTGAGATCAGACAATGGCAGTGAGTTCTGTAGTCATAAGTTCAGAGATTATTGTTATATGCATGGAATCCACAGGCAAAGGACAGTTCCAAGGACACCTCAGCAGAATGGAATTATTGAAAGCATGAACAAGACAATAATGGAGCGTGCAAGATGTATGAGATTGCATGCCAATTTGCCCTTATAGTTTTGGGCACAAGCTATTGACACTGCAGTGTACCTGATTAACAGAGGACCCTCTATAGCTCTGGATGGTGGTATTCCAAAAGAGGCATGGACAGGTAAAAATATTGATCTCTCATATCTCAAAGTTTTTGGTTGTGAAGCCTTTGTGCACATAGATAAAGAAAATAGAAAGAAGCTTGATGCTAAGTCTATGAGGTGCATGTTTATTGGCTATGGCTCAGATGATTTTGGTTACAAATTGTGGAATCTAGAAACTAACAAGGTAATTAAGAGCCATGATGTTGTTTTCAATGAAAGAGTGATGTATTGTGATCAGCTAAGGAAGTTGAATCAATCTGAGCAAAGCAATGGTGAATTAGATGAGGTGAAAGTCCAATATGAGCTCACGAGAAAAAGAAATAATCACTTGCAAGAAAACACAGAGATCGACGTCGGCAGGGTAAGAACCGGCGTCGACAGGAAAGAAACCGATGTCGGCCATACAGAGATCGATGTCGACAGTTCAGGCACTGAGGTCGGTCAGGCAGAACCGACGTCGGCCAGTAACAGGTCTGGAGGTGACCGAAGTCGGTCACTGTTAGAGAATTTGGGTGGACAGTGTGTTATGAACGAGTCTCAGACATCCATCAGGAGGTCAGAAAGGGTGAGTAAGCCTCCTATTAGATATTCTCCTTCTTTATTTTATTTATTGCTAACTGATGGTGGAGAACCAGAGCGTTTTGAAGAAGCAATACAGGTGGAGTCCAAGAGTCAGTGGGAGCATGGCATGGTTGAGGAGATGGAGTCCTTAAGAGAGAACCAAACATGGGATTTGGTTGAATTGCCAACAGGTAAGAGGACACTGAAGAATAGATAGACTTACAGGTTGAAAGAAGGTGAGAATGGACAGATGAGATATAAGGCCAGATTGGTAGTGAAAGGATTTGCACAAAAGCCAGGTATTGACTTTGGTGAGATTTTTTCTCTTGTTGTTAAAATGACTTCTATAAGGGTTGTATTGTCTTTGGTTGCTTTTGAGGATTTGCATCTTGAGCAGCTAGATGTTAAGACAGTGTTTTTTCATGGAGATTTGGATGAGGAAATATATATGGAACAGCCAGAAGGATATGAGGTCAAGGGTAAGGAGAAGTTTGTGTGCAGATTGAAGAAAAGCTTGTATGGCCTCAAGCAAGCTCCTAGGCAATGGTACTTAAAATATGATAGGTTTATGACTGAGCATGGCTACAGTAGGTGTCATTATGACCATTGTGTGTATTTCAAGAGATTTGATAATGGTAGATATATTATTCTATTGTTGTATGTAGATGATATGTTGGTTGAAGGATCACACATGCAGGATATCTCTGAGCTTAAGGTGAAATTAGCTCAAATGTTTGCTATGAAGGATTTGGGAGCAGCAAAGAAAATCCTTGGCATGAGCATTAAGAGAGACAAGAAAAATTACAGGTTGATATTGTCTCAAGAAGATTATGTGGACAAGGTGTTGAAACGGTTCAATATGCAGGATGCTAAACCGGTAAGCACACCTTTGGCTGGACATTTTAAGTTGAGTAAAGAACAATGTCTTAATTCATATGATGAGGTAGAGTACATGAGTAAGGTTCCATATTCTTCCGCAGTAGGAAGTTTGATGTATGCAATAGTGTGTACTAGACCAGATATTGCCCAAGCAGTGGGAGTGGTAAGCAAGTATATGGCCAATCCAGGTAAGGAACATTGGAAAGTAGTTCAGTGGATCCTTAGATATCTGAGAGGAACCAATAGTAGGCACTTGTGCTATGGAGGTTCAGATACTTCTCTACATGGTTATGTAGATTCAGATATGGCAGGTGATTTGGATGGCAGGAGGAGCATTACAGGTTATGTTTTCACTGTAGGTGGAATGGCGGTTAGCTGGATATCTAAGTTGCAGAAGGTTGTTGCCTTGTCAACTATAGAAGTAGAGTATATTGCAGCCACAGAGGCTAGCAAAGAGATGATATGGATGACACGGTTCATGGATGAGCTTGGTAGGGAGCATGAGAATTGCAGATTGTATAGTGACAGTCAGAGTGTAATTTATTTGGCTAAGAATTTAGCTTTTCATTCAAGAACAAAGCACATACAGCTAAGGTACCATTTCATACGACAGGTATTGGAAGATGGTGAGTTGAAGCTAGAGAAGATCCATACAGATAGGTTTCTCGCTAATATGTTAACCAAGCTAGTTACAAAGGAGAAGTTGATTCTTCATTCAACTTCTGTTGGTCTTCATGATTGACTTGAAGATGGAGGAGCTAGAAGATGTTGTTGTACAGGTACTGGTGTAGCTGTTTATCTCCAAGTGAGAGATTGTTACGGTACGGAGCTAAAAGCTTCACCAAGGAGTATACTTTAATAGGTTCGGGTCTACACAAACACCGGCGTCGGTCAGAAGTGACTGACATCGGTCAGGTGCAGTCACAGAGACACTGACGTCGGCAGTGGGTTGGCCAATGGCGGTCACAGACAAGCAGCAGGAACTGACGTCGGTTATCTGTGCATCCAGAAAGCTATTTTCGAGGATAGAAGCGAGTGTTTGCATGATGAGTTTAAGTTGTAGTCTTAAGCTCGCGTCTCTATTATTAGCAATATTATTTTTAGAGCCCTTGTTCAAGTGGCTTAACTGTTTGTTGGAAGTGCATGCTCAAGTCTCCTAATTCTATATGTAGAATTAGATCTTCTTAGCTTTGAGTGGATTATTGTAGTAATTCATTGTATGTGAAGAACAGTACAGAATTGAATCAATCCAGGCTTATTGGAGTTGATTGTTCTTGAGAGAGAGAGAGCTCTTGAGGAATAGAGATCTAGTGAGAGATCTATACATCTAGGAGAGGTGTGGAAGAAAGAAGTTTCTTCAATTGTATTCCTTTTGTAAAGAGTTTGTTAATACAAGTTTTCAGGGTGGTTTTTTGTATCTCTTGTTCTTATTATTTATCATTCTAGTTACCTATCTATCTAATTTAATTCTGCGTTTATTGCTTTCACAAGTGTAATCTATTGTTGGTTGATCCCCAACAAGTGGTATCAGAGCCTTGGTTGCAAGTTCAGAGCTTGATATCCAACAAGTGGTATCAGAGCTCAGGTTCACTAACAGGTGGTTCAGATCTATGTAGTATGTATTGATTATAGGTTCTCACAAGGGTTTCTGCAGGGATTTCTATTTGAGTGGGAGAAGCAATGGCAGATGAAAGTAAATTGAGAATGGAAAAATTCAATGGCAAAAATTACCAACATTGGAGAATGTAGATAGAGGATTATCTGTATCAGAAAGATCTCTACTTACCGTTAGGTGGGGTTGCAAAGAAGCCCAAAGACATGGAGGATGAAGAATGGGAAGTTCTTGATAGAAAGGCTTTGGGGTCTATAAGACTGAGTCTAGCATCCACTGTGATATCTAATTTATCATAGGCAAAGTCTACGGTAGAGTTGATGACTACGTTAGCAAATTTGTATGAAAAACCCTCGGCTTCTAATAAGGTATATCTTATGAAGCAGTTATTTAATTTGCATATGAATGAAGGTGGATCTATTTCTACTCATCTGAATGATTTCAATGGAATTGTGAATCAATTGAGTTCAGTTAATATAGTGTTTGATGATGAAATAAAAGCTCTTTTGATATTATGTTCTTTGCCTGAAAGCTGGCATGGCTTAGTAATGGCAGTAAGTAATACTGCATCTGCATCAAATATTTTGAAAGTAGAGGATGTTGTTAGTGTTATCTTGAATGAGAAAATACGTAGGAAAAGCACAGAAGAGACATCTGGGAATGCTTTAAGTTTTGAGAGCAGGGGGAGGCAGAAAGAGAAGAGCAAAAAAGGCAGATCAAGATCCAAATCTAAGGGGAAAGGCAGATCTAAATCCAGAAATGGCAGAAGGCCACAATGCTGGAATTGTGGAAAGATGGGGCACATAAGCAGAGATTGTTGGTCAAAGCCTAAGGAGGACAATCAGCACGAAGAAAAGGAAGAAGCCAAGGTTGCAGGTATTGCACAAGATGCTTTAATTTTCTCTCTGCATAATAATATAGAATCTTGGGTGTTAGATTCTGGTGCATCTTTTCATGCTACCCCTAATAGAGAATATTTTTGTGACTATATCCATGGAGATTTTGGAATAGTGTATCTAGGGGATGATGAACCCTGTAAAATAATTGGCAAAGGTAAAGTGTAGCTTAAGATGCAGAATAGCAACACATGGGTGTTGAGAGATGTGATGCATGTTCCTAGCTTGAAGAGAAATTTGATTTCTATAGGAAAGTTAGGGGATGAGGGTTGCACAGTAACTCTCACAGTAGAATCTTGGAAAGTGACCAAGGGTGCACTTGTTATGGCTAGAGGTAAGAGAGAAAGTACTCTCTATTTGTGTAATTGTGTTACTAACAAATCTCCTTCTGTATTATCTACTTTAGATGTGGATGCTAAATTGTGGCACTCAAGGCTTGGCCACATGAGTGAGAAGGGGATGTCAATTCTTAAGTCCAAAGGTATGCTTTTAGATTTAAAAGGCATAGATCTAGAGTTTTGTGAGCACTGTGTATTCGAAAAATAGAAAAGGGTTAGTTTTCTCAAAACTGGGTCTACTAAGAAGAGGCATAAGTTACAGCTTGTTCACACAGACGTGTGGGGACCGGCTCAGGTTGCTTCCATTGGAGGATCACAGTACTATGTATCTTTCATAGATGATGCTATAAGAAAGGTATGGATCTATTGTATTAGAAATAAATCTGATGTATTTAAGACTTTTAAGATTTGGAAAGCTATGGTTGAGAATGAAACAGGTAAAAGATTGAAGTGCCTAAGATCA
Organism: Torreya grandis; assembly: GCA_037957365.1. Classification (NCBI taxonomy): domain Eukaryota; kingdom Viridiplantae; phylum Streptophyta; class Pinopsida; order Cupressales; family Taxaceae; genus Torreya; species Torreya grandis. The sequence continues at coordinate 3,033,657 of JARHVA010001736.1, read as the reverse complement.
GACAATGGCGGTGAGTTCTACAGTCATAAGTTCAGAGATTATTGTTATATGCATGGAATCCACAGGCAAAGGACAGTTCCAAGGACACCTCAGTAGAATGGAATTGTTGAAAGGATGAACAGGATAATAATGGAGCATGCAAGATGTATGAGATTGCATGCCGGTTTACCCTTACAGTTTTGGGCACAAGCTATTAGTGTACCTGATTAACAGAGGACCCTCTATAGCTCTGGATGGTGGTATTCTAGAAGAGGAATGGATAGGTAAAAAGGTTGATCTCTCATATCTCAAAGTTTTTGGTTGTGAAGCCTTTGTGCACATAGATAAAGAAAATAGAAAGAAGCTTGATGCTAAGTCTATGAGGTGCACATTTATTGGCTATGGCTCAGATGATTTTGGTTATAGATTGTGGAATCTAGAAATTAACAAGGTAATCAGGAGCCATGGTGTTGTTTTCAATGAAAGCGTGATGTATTGTGATCAGCTAAGGAAGTTGAATCAATCTAAGCAGAGCAATGGTGAATTGGATGAGGTGAAAGTCTAATATGAGCTCACGAGAAAAAGAAATAATCACTTACAAGAAAACACAGAGACTGACGTCGGCAGGGTAGGAACTGGCGTCAGCAGGAAATAAATCGGCGTTGGCCATACAGAGATCGACGTCGGCAGTTCAGGTGCTGAGGTCAGTCAGGCAGAACCGACATCGGCCAGTAACAGGTCTGGAGGTGATCGAGGTCGGTCACTGTCAGAGAATTTGGGTGGACAGCGTGTTATGAACGAGTCTCAAACACCCATCAAGAGGTCAGAAAGGGTGAGTAAGCCTCCTATTATATATTCTCCTTCTTTATTTTATTTATTGCTAACTGATGGTGGAGAACCAGAGAGTTTTGAAGAAGCAATACAGGTGGAGTCCAAGAGTCAGTGGGAGCATGGCATGGTTGAGGAGATGGAGTCCTTAAGAGAGAACCAAACATGGGATTTGGTTGAATTTCCAGCATGTAAGAGGACACTAAAGAACAGATGGACTTACAGGTTGAAAGAAGGTGAGAATGGATAGATGAGATATAAGTCCAGATTGGTAGTGAAAGGATTTGCACAAAAGCCAGGTATTGACATTGGTGAGATTTTTTCTCCTGTTGTTAAAATGACTTCTATAAGGGTTGTATTGTCTTTGGTTGCTTTTGAGGATTTGCATCTTGAGCAGCTAGATGTTAAGACAGCATTTATTCATGGAGATTTGGATGAGGAAATATATATGGAACAGCCAGAAGGATTTGAGGTCAAGGGTAAGGAGAAGTTTGTGTGCAGATTGAAGAAAAGCTTGTATGGCCTCAAGCAAGCTCCTAGGCAATGGTACTTAAAATTTGACAGGTTTATGACTGAGCATGGCTACAGTAGGTGTCATTCTGACCATTACATGTATTTCAAGAGATTTGATAATGGTAGATATATTATTCTATTGTTGTATGTAGATGATATGCTGGTTGCAGGATCACACATGCAGGATATCTCTGAGCTTAAGGTGAAATTAGCTCAACGTTTGCTATGAAGGATTTGGGAGTAGCAAAGAAAATCCTTGGCATGAGCATTAAGAGAGACAGGAAAAATCACAGGTTGATATTGTCTCAAGAAGATTATGTGGACAAGGTGTTGAAACGGTTCAATATACAGGATGCTAAACCAGTAAGCACACCTTTGGCTGGACATTTTAAGTTGAGTAAAGAACAATGTCCTAATTCATATGATGAGGTAGAGTACATGAGTAAGGTTCCATATTCTTTCGCAGTAGGAAGTTTGATGTATGCAATGGCGTGTACTAGACCAGATATTGCCCAAGCAGTGGGAGTGGTAAGCAAGTATATGGCCAATCCAGGTAAGGAACATTGGAAAGCAGTTCAATGGATCCTTAGATATCTGAGAGGAACCAGCAGTAGGCACTTGTGCTATGGAGGTTCAGATACTTCTCTACATGGTTATGTAGATTCAGATATGGCAGGTGATTTGGATGGCAGAAGGAGCACTATAGGTTATGTTTTCACTGTAGGTGGAATGGCGGTTAGCTGGATATCTAAGTTGTAGAAGGTTGTTGCCTTGTCAACTACAGAAGTAGAGTATATTGCAGCCACAGAGGCTAGCAAAGAGATGATATGGATGACACAGTTCATGGATGAGCTTGGTAGGGAGCATGAGAATTGTAGATTGTATAGTGACAGTCAGAGTGCAATCCATTTGGCTAAGAATTCAGCTTTTCATTCAAGAACAAAGCACATACAGCTAAGGTACCATTTCATACAACAGGTATTGGAAGATGGTGAGTTGAAGCTAGAGAAGATCCATACAGATAGGAATCCCACTGATATGTTAACCAAGCCGATTACAAAGGAGAAGTTGAATCTTCATTCAACTTTTTTTGGTCTTCATGATTGAGTTGAAGATGGAGGAGCTAGAAGATGTTGTACAGGTACTGGTGCAGCTATTTATCTCCAAGTGGGAGATTGTTAGGGTATGGAGCTAAAAGCTTCACCAAGGAGCATACTTTAATAGGTTTGGGTCTACACAGACACTAGCGTCAGTCAAGAGCGACTGACGTCGGTCAAGTGCAGTCGCAGAGACGCCGACATCGGCAGTGGGTCAGCTGATGGCGGTCACAGACAAGAAGCAAGAACCGACGTCGGTTACCTGTGTGTCCAAAAAGCTATTTCTAAGGACAGAAGCGAGTGTTTGCATGATGAGTGTAAGTTGTATTCTTAAGCTCGTGTCTCTATTATTAGCAATATTATTTTTAGAGCCCTTGTTCAAGTGGCTTAACTGTTTGTTGGAAGTGCATGCTCAAGTCTCCTAATTCTATATGTAGAATTAGATCTTCTTAGCTTTGAGTGGATTATTGTAGTAATTCATTGTATGTGAAGAACAATACAGAATTGAATCAATCCAGGCTTGTTGGAGTTGATTGTTCTTGAGAGAGAGAGCTCTTGAGGAATAGAGATCTAGTGAGAGATCTATACATCTAGGAGAGGTGTGGAAGAAAGAAGTTTCTTCAATTGTATTCCTTTTGTAAAGAGTTTGTTAATACAAGTTTTTAGGGTGGTTTCTTGTATCTCTTGTTCTTGCTGTTTATCATTCTAGTTACTTGTTTATCTGATTTAATTCCATGTTTATTGCTTTCACAAGTGTAATCTATTGTTGGTTGATCCCCAACAACCTTTTGTGGAGGAGTTACTTACGTACTCTCCTATATGTATTCCTCACTTTGGCCATCTCATGTTAATCAGATTTTGGTTTTTTCCATTTTGTTTTGTGTAATTTATCTTCTTGTGTTATTTTCAAATTGCTTTAGCATTTATGTGGTGTGCACTTGCTTCAACTCATGTGATCACGTCTCCATTACACTTGCATTATCCAGATTCTAGCAACAACTCTAATATGATTATGTTAGATCTATCATTCACCAGGTTGTCAATATAGATATAAAAATGTAAGCATGTAAATGAATAGTAAATCTAAATATAATCTAAGCAAACTACCTAGGGGTTTAGGCCTAATGTCCATAAATATACCCAATGAGGAAGGGGAGATACATGAGGTCTCTCATGGCATCGTGAATTGGATGTGAATGTCAAAATCAAGAGACAAGTGTCATGGCCATGACATATACATACAAACATATGAGGCATGCAAAGTAGACCAAGGGGACAAGGGACATGGGCACATATCACTAAGTATTATAAATATCATACATAAAAGGACATGTTCAAATGTCCACATACACAAATAGAAATCAAGGTTGACATAGAGCCATAAGGAAGGACTTGTTCAAATCTATACATACATAATCAAGAAGCACACATAAGTACATGGGCACATGTCCAAATTATACACACAATGAAAGGAATAGTGTAGATCCATAGAAAAATGGCATATTCAAATGACATCAAGTAGATGTAAAAGCATAGAGACAATCAAATATAAACTATTAAATCTAGAAATTAAAGTATGTACAAGTATGTGGTATAAATCCGTATAAGAACAAATATGTACATAAGTTGAGTCTATAGTAGTAGTAGATGGAAAAAATTAGTGAAGTATAGGATGATCAATATCAAGATATAATCAATGTTAAATCTCTAATGTGGAGTATATCAATATATAACCTGAAAAATTGGAAGTTTTATGTAAGATGCCCACAATGGATTTGATATGTCAATGTTGAATCTATGCATATGTGTATGTGCCCTCAATGGGTAGATAGTAGCAAATTGGATCTATGTAGAGGACCTGAGTCATGTTGTAATCTATGAACACTCAAAAGGAACAAGTGAATTATGTACATATGATAAAACTAACTATACTAGCATAGATAACATAAGTAGTATCTAGAAAATAGAATTAATGTAAAAATAGAAATGTATGAAATCTGAAATTTGTATTTTTTGAGAAAATATTTGAATGTTTTTGTATTTTTTGAGTATAAGTTATGTACAAGTAACATGAAAATGAAACTATATACAAGGAGCAAGATAAGGGAAACTATGTACAAGTAATACTAAAAGTTAATAAGATTATATACAAATGAAATGTAGTGACTCTAAAGATCTAAGAGCACATCCACAAGATGTGGATAGTCAAATGGAAGATATGGTGGGGGCCATCTAATGTTAGATATTAAATCAACCCAAACTTAAATAAATCATCATTGTGATCATCATACCATTATGTCTATATAAGTATATCATTATCCTTGGCATTAATCTAGATTTTATGCATTTGGATAGCATGCTTATCTACTATGTAAGAAGACTCATGTGTAGTTTCAAGGTAGACCACATTAGACCACTAGATTTCTATATGAAGTCTATGATTTTCATTTGGTAAATCATGTAAAATGTAAACTATGTGTCCCTCATAAAATAAATTCAAACATATGTTTATCCAATAAATTGTGGAATCCATTGTGTATAACCATTTACTACCAAGTTTAATCTATATGTGAGAGAGAACCTATGATCATGACAAAAATTAGTGTGTTGACCACCTTAGGCCCACATGTAACTAGTAGTGTGATATATCTTAAAGAATCTTGACAATGTATAGCATGATGTAGTTCCATATCCTAGTGCCTTATGTGCTACAATAATACCAATGCAAAAGTGTTGGGATCAGAATCTATATCTACAATGACATGAGGGATATATTGGTATTTTATGAAAGCTCTTATATCCAATGGATCATTCCTATAATTTTGATTTTGGTGAAGAGTCTATTATGGTGTCTATACTAGTGGAGGTGGAGGTTATGTAATCTAGATAATGCCCTTAGCTTTGATTTTGTTCAATTTCTATTGTAATGTTGAGCATGTATTTGTATCATGTATGATAATAATGTGAAAGTGACAAAATGGTATATCATCTTCTTTTGATAATCTACTAACAGATCTATGGTAAATGGTGGGTAATGTTATCAATCCTATGTCAAGTAATATCTATAAAATCAATTGTGGTATACCCTGCGTACTACCTACCTAAATTTAGATAATTAGGTCAATATCAATAGATGTAATCATATGTACTAAATGTATATAATAATATACTTCTAATTGAAAGTGTGTGTTAGGGCCTATATTTGGGGTATTATGAACTAGTGGTGATGCCTATGTAGGGAAAGGTATGAGTGTCATAGTGTAATATCCCCACTGGGATATACCTAGAATAATGCAAAAAAAAATATGTAATTTAATCATTGTATTATTCAATTAGATTTTACCATGAAAATATAATTAGTGATATAGATAAAAACACTCTAAGTATATTAACTGTAAAATAAACATGTAACATTTATTCGTCACTGATCACTATTATTAGATGAAATGCAACATAACTAAATATAGGAAGTAATTACATATTTCTAGCCATGGCTAGTACAAAAATGTAGCCACTTTTATCATGGTACAATAAGTAAATAATTACATCTCATCAGGGTAATGTCTCAATAATAATAAATATAATATAATGTATAAGATACAAGGCTCCACGGAGCATGACTTCCCTGAACTCAATATTTATGGCAATCTCAAGAGTATTCTCTAAATAAGTACTATTATGGGGAGGGAGAGAATCATCTAAGTGCTTTTCTACACCAACCATGGACCATCGATCCCCCGTACAATCCCTCATCAAGGAATGGCCTTCCCTTGATGGATGAGTAAATAGTGATGGTGCAGGAATCTAGAGAGAATCTATTACCCATATGTTTTATGAATTCTAAGAACATGATGTGTACCATAAATAAATAATTTCTAACATGATATCGCATAAGCATATAAATCATACATATGAAATGATAATGTATAACTAACATTACTTTGGCCAAATTTTTCAATAGTTATTGATCTCTAAGATCAATCAAATTTATACATATCACTTATTTGGATTATCTTCATCTGGAATTGATGATGCTATTAATGTAGTGAAGTTCATCTCACTACTTAATCAGTACCATCAATATGAGATTTGGTTAATATAAATATAACTAATATATTCATAGAGATTAATGCCTACTAGTATTCAAGAAACATGTTAAACATAGGAATAATCAAATGCATATATTTAATCCATCAAATATATGAATGAATCTCCATCATAATATTCATCACTTAAATAATATGCATAATAAGTATAGTTTATACCAATTGAGTATATATATATATATATATATATATATATATATATATATATATATATATATATATATGACTACATACTTATAATTTCTATAAGTAAACATAACTATAATATATTCCATGACAAGCACTAATATCACAGTCCACTATTCTATGTTCACACTAATCAATTTCAAAACAGCCAGTCATAATAATTTTAGAGAATCAAATAATTCGCAAACCAAGTTATGTCTCATGTTAACATAATCTTTCATTTAAATAATTATTACAATAGGAAACTATGTTCATATGGTTTATAGTTTCATGACCCATGGGATCCTTTGACTTATTTTTACCAGTAATAAAATTATATTTATAGGTGCATGACCTAATACACTAGTTAATGTTATATATTTATATGAATACTTTAGTCCATATATAGATATATTTCCTATACAATGTACTTGTTCATATTAACTATACTCATACTATCAATCACATACAAGTACTAAACATTATATAAATAGTGTAAATTCAATAGTCATCTAAAATTATAATTAATGATTTCATATGATTTCAATAAATATTATAATTATACATTCATGTTAATAGATCAGGTACTTAAATCAATAGACTATCTATATACATATTTTTCTCTTCTCAAGCCGAATCAAAATCAAACACTCATATGGATGCCTCACCATGACTTATAATATATACAACCCCTCTATTAAACATCATACTGAATATACCTAAATATATACTTGATTATGGAAGTCACGATACTGAGTATATGGGTATTAGAATCATATTCATGTCAATCCATGGATATGAGGTTTAATACTAAATTTCACATTACTATGTTAATATCATAATTAATCCCTAGTTTCATGATGGGCAATAAACACATAGTTCTCTCTTCTATTACATAATTCAAATTATACTGAAAGAGTCAACATCTTATATTACTCAATTACTTTAATAGTCTCATAGCTCATTATAATGGTCTCACATTTCACTACATGGGCATTGGTAATGTCTTTGCAATAAATAACTTGTATTATCCCAATTATTATACAAGTCATCCCATTCGCTGCATGAAATCTCCCCACATAGTTTATTATGGCCTCATGTGTCAAATAATATAAGTAGATGTGGGTATCAATATGTGGGGATAGTAGTTATTATAAGCATAATTTATAATTGTGGATATGAACATGTCACTACAGCTAACATGTTATGAAAATAGTTATATGCACCTCTCTCCACTATTTTAGGACTATTTCTATATTATATCCATATTTCCATCAAAGTTATTAAGTCATAGAATCTTGATATAACTTAGAATGTTTTAGGACTTAATGACTTTGCGTGTTAAATCTAATACAAGTTAAGTCCAAACATGAAAAGCTCATGAAATACATTATCTATACATTATCTAATAACTCGTATAAACATGTATATCTCATTATATCCAAATTCATATAATATATCGAATTATATCTTATATCTGAATTCCATAAACTATTGTGCTAATCAACATCCATTTTATGGTATATGATAAACTAATATGTTATACCCAGTATCATATAGCCAATGTTTGGTAATTAAATAAACAAGGTAAAATGATTCATACCATGGATATAAAACATATCAAATGTACAGTGAATCATATCATGGATATAAAATATACCAAGATATACATGATAGGCTATACAATTGGCATCCTTGGTATACATAGAAAATATTGCTATGTATATTGTGATCTAATATATTATTTATCCTATAATATGATATTTTATACAAGATATTGTGTATATAAATATGTATTCCATTTTTTCCTTATATAAAATGTATGATAATGTATAAAACTATATAGAAATTATGCTAGGCCACCACGTAATCACTATCCCCTTAGAATTATTTTTATACATGTCACAAAAAGGAGAAAGTGGATTAATAATTAAATATTTGTTGTAATTAAATATTGTTAAATATTCATTACATTAATATAATAGGTTCGTTATGTTACTATATGTGTTATCTACCACATATAGAAATACTAAAAAATATTATCAAATTGAACAAGTTCATTGTAAGTTCACTATATACTTGTTGAATTTCGCATATATAGATCATTGTATATATATTACATAGTCCAAACCCCTTTTTTGAGTTAGATCCTAAAAATAATGGTGCACCCTATGTTTTTATGTCAAACATCTATATAGAAGTGAGCTGATTTCAATAAGGTAAGAGGATTTATGCAAAGCTGGAGAATTTATATTCTTAGATTCAGATAATCATTCCTTTGCCACTATATTGAGAAATTGGCAATTGCATTTGGATTATTAAACACATCGTTTAGTAAGACAACTTGTTAAGATTGAATGAGCCTTTACCAAACTTTAAATGTATAATAAAAATTATCACTAGTTTAAAAAATGAATATTAGAACAAATGTATGCAAGCACTTCATTTAGATAAAATGTCTACTTTTATTATTATTATTATTATTATTATTATTATTATTATTATTATTATTATTATTATTATTATTATTATTATTATTATTATAATATACAAACACACACATCATTATACATACTCAACCATAAAATTTTATATGACAAATATATAACCAAGTGTTACGATTTGATATGTCAGATAAATATATTGAGTCGTACAATTTTATATACAGATAAATATACTCATATTCACCTAATATTTTTACTATGATTTGGAAAACAAATGCACCATACAAATAGGTATATATTTTTCATTTTAAATATTTCACACGTAGATCACCATTATAACACCTAAAATTTTGACTAGTTCCACTTAAAATTTTAATACATCACCTACCTATCAAAAATGTTTGGCACAATTCTGAATACCTTTGCTTGGATCCCACTTCCCTCTTCACATTATTCTCCACTTCATGTTGTCTTCTTCTCTCTGATTCACACTTTTTAACAATGACTCTCATGTAGGCAAAAACTAGTTTCTATTTTTCATCCACTTTCTTTCTTCCTATGTCATGTCTTTTCTCCATTATTTTCTATTTTTATTTTATTCCATGATTTTTTTCTCTTTTTCTTTACATGAATTTTTCCATTTATTTCTCTTTAAAGCTCAACCCCTTTTTTTAATTCAATTATTTTTCTCTTTTTTTATTGATTTTATTCCTTTTTTTTTTGTTTTCTTTCCTATTTATATCTTTTTTCTAATTAAGATACCATATAATCTAATTGTTAATTATAACACAATTCTAATAATGATATCTATTTATATTAAGTCATTATCTATTGATAGTGTTATCTATATATATTAAGGTGTTAATCCCTATAATGATATTACTGAATATCATAAAGATAACTAACTTATGTTCTTGTCATTACTAAGACATGTTGGTTAGTCTACATACCGTAGTGTCAAAGACAATTCATGTAAATTTGCATTTTTGACAACATTAATAATCATGAATACAATGACATGACATAAATGCATAATAACATTCATGATGTAATCACATGAGTTTAATTCAATTAAGCATAAGTCTAAACTAATACACATATATGTAATTATCTAAATATAGGTAACATAAAGAATTTACTAATGTTAATAATGCAAGCAATGCTTATAATATGTACTATCTAATGTGGTATGTACAGGGTTCTATCTATTTCTCTACCATCCTTAACAGCTTCATATATGTCACCCTCTCTGATGATACTCTAGCTCTATCATGCTCTAAGGGATTTAATCTCTCCTACATCAAACTCAAATTAAATAGGTAGTTAGTCCATAACATCATGACATATCTCATAAACTACTACTAACATAACAAATCAACATGATCATAATGTAAATTATATACAATATAGCTAACACATAGCTATGTAATCATTAAATCAAAGCAATATTCAACTGTCCCATAATAGCATATGACTTACATCTTAGTTAATAATAATCAAATCAAATCACCAATCATAAATATCCACAGATAATCAAGTAAATTTTCTTAGTGAGAAATCCACATGTAACATTCTTCTCCCCTAAAGTTAGTCATCATCCTGATGACACTTATTCAAATATAAGTTTTGAAATAAAACATTATTCATAAGAAAATAATATAGTATGAAGCATCAAATCAAGTAAATAAATGTGAAAATCACCTGTATAACTCATCATAGTCTTCCCAAGCAGCACTATCCTCATAGTATTGGTCCCACAAGATCTTACACTGTGATATCTCTCTATTATACAAATGAAGTTTGTGAGTGTCAATTACTTTAATTGGTTCTATCATGACCACCCCAGGGTCCAAAACTTGTAAAGCATTCCAATCTAACACATGTGAAGGATTAGTTATATGTTTTTTAAGATAAAAAACATGGAAGACATTATATAATAGAGCTAGGGCTATTGGTAATGCAAGCTTATATGATATAGGATTGACCACTTCTAACACATTGAAGGGTCCGACATATCTTGATGATAATTTTTCTAACTTTTTAAATTTAATATTCAACCATAAGCACATGAAAACATCACAAAATATAAAAACAAATGGACAAAGAGAGTTATACAAAGCCTCCCAACCCCTCTACATACCTCTCTAACCTAGAGAGTGTTTTTCTTATTTTTGAAAAATGTGTTTAGAGAACCTAAAAAGAACAATGTGTTAAGTCAATACCATCACTACTCTACATAGCTCCTACTAAGTATGACATGTCAATATTGCTTATATTCTATGTAGCTCCTCACAAGTATGATGATGAATAGAAACTATAAATAATATATTTCTAATGTATACAAAATTAATGAATAGACATTCCTCAATATACATGCATATGGCCATATGACTAAATTTGATAAGTCCCCCTTACCAAATCTTAGATTCAATAATATCCCCTTGTCGGATTCAAACTCAATAACTACTGAGTCAATGTGAGACTAACTAGGATCCACTCCCATATCTTAGTAATAGCGTTTCTAATTCACCACTCATCCCTTAGGTCTCCATGACCTAATGATATCCAAAATGTGCACATGGTTCAATGAATCACAAATCCATACTAACATATCCTAGAGTGCAATGATATAGACTAAATAGTTCATACAAATATTTCATAATTATATTAAGTTATCATTAGCCAAACATAACTGGTATTAAATTTCATGGCTTAAACCATCTCTGTTATATTCATAGTTGAGAGGAAATAATGTTAAAATTAACAAAACAAAAAAAGACCAAGAATCACACCATCCTTACAACCTTATAAAAGGAACAAGAAATATTATGCCTTCCCACTTACTCAATTAGTTACACAATAAGTTATAAGTTTATCCCAACCCCTTAGACTAATAAGATATTTTGTGCATCTTATTCCATACTCACTTTAGGTGAAAGTAACATAAATGACTCATCAAAATAACATGTTTTAATCAAGAAGAAAATAATAATAATCTAATCAATGATGAATTACAACATAATGATTATAATCAACTTATAAATCTTAATCCAAAATTAATATAAATTCAAATTTGCCACTCCACATGGTCAAAGTTCACAAGTTTAGTGTCGTAACCTTGCCAAATAGTGCATTATAGTTTTTATTAACCCATTAGTTTGGTAGATCTATCCTGGCTCTAGTTGACATTTTATGTATTGTTACAACTAATTATTATGACTTAAATGTTATGATTTTGATTATCATGATTTATTGGTTTCAACTAGCACATTATTATCATGGATGCATATGCTTGATTCATTGAAGACATGTTTCACATTCTGTACATAGCATATTTTATTATTTTTGATAATTATTTCTTGATCAGATACTATTGATATCACACATTGGAGGTTGCAGGAATAGGTCAAGTTAATAGTTAAATTATAAGGTGACATGAAGTTTAAGCCATGGGTTATTTTGGGTCTTCTGATTGCATTGGTTCATCTTTATTTGACTGATTTGTGATGTGTAGATTTTGGTCTTGTCATCATTGTGTGTGTGTACGTTAGTTGTTTATTATTCCTTATGTGGGTTGATTAATTATAATATTATTATTGCTCTTATTCCATTTGTCTTTGTCCTCAAAATTTTCTTATGTTTGGGTATTATTCCCATTGCATATTTTATCTATTCTTGTGCCTTGGACCACATTATTATTATTGGTTTTGATTTCTATGTATTGGTTTTGACTCCTTGGTTCCTTATGCCTATGAGGGCCATGACTCAGATACACTACTTAGGGGGTGTTTGGTGAGGGGGTCACCTTGTCACAAGAGATAATTGTACTATTTTAATCATATGGTGGATTAAATTATACTCCATACCAAAATATGAAAAGGTATTCATTGTCATTTATTATGGGGGTTGTGTCTTTGGTCTCAAAATGTCTTCAATTAATATCATTTAATACATGCTTTGAGTCAACTTGAAGGGCATGCAAAAAAAAATCTATGCAAAATTTTTATTGTCTATTATTTTTTGGGCAGTGATTAATATTGGACATCACACCAAAATTCTATTAAAATATTTTATTGTTATTTATATTGGTTAGGGTCTCCCCAAAACATGTTGGAATTAGACATTTTTTTAGGGGGAGGTTTTATTAGAGAGAGACATATGTATATTTTGTTTTTTTATTGGTTAGGTCTCCCAATGAGGGGTGGGGGTATTATTATTTTAATTTATTTAGGGGGGAAAAAAGGGGAATCAAACTCCATTGCTGAATAACCGTAAGTCACACCAGATAGAGGAGGACAATGTCCCAATGGGGGAGAGTTGGTTGGAAGTCTAAAGAGCCACAACGATGGGCAAGGGTGAATGGGAATGAGGAACTAGCATAATTGGATATGTTTTGATCTATAATCACCTGAAAATAAGTGGTATTTTGATTTCATCATATGCTTAAGACTTACTATTGCATTCTAAATCATGATGTAGTTAGTCCAAACAAACCCTTGATGCATAAAATTGATTTAGTCGATTGGACTTCTACTAATAAGCTTTGAGATATATTTTGGAATGGCATTAGCATTATATTTTATCCTAGTCCAAATTAGGTAGACATGTTCAATATTTCCCTTTCATTTTTTTGGAAAGGGTGCTAGATTTGACTAGCTGAGTTGATTTTGAAGCAGTGGCTAAAATGCATAATCTCACAAGAGGCTCGACCTCCTAATACCCTATATCACTTTAAGGCTTAAGTTATAGTTTTTTGTTTAAAGGAAAATCAATTTGAGTCTTTTATTTTCAATTTTGGAGGGTTTTAAACTGAAATTTAAATGGAGATATGAACCCCAAATGTATTAAATTTGGCACACCCTTTATTAGGTTGCATCTATCCTCCTTCATATGTCCTATTGGGTATTTACTATTTTAAAATGTGTTTGCATTTTAAAGAGACCCTGGTAGAATTGGGTTTAGAAAAGGGTTTGCGATTGCCATTTCACTTAGCCATAGCATTTTATAAAATCACACACACACACACACACACACACACACACACCATTGTACATACTCAACCATTAAATTTTATATGATAGATATATAACCAATCCTTATGATTTGATATGTCAGATATATATTAAGTCATATGATTTTATATACAGATAAATATACTTATCTTCACATAATATTTTTATTATGATTTAGAAAAAAAAGGCACCATATAAATAGGTATCTATTTATCATTCTGAATATTTCACACACAGATCGTCATTATAATACCCAAAAATTTGACTAGTTCTACACAAAATTTTAATACATCACCTACCTATCAAATATGTTTGACACAATTATGAATACCATTGCTTGGATCCTACTTCCCTCTTCACATTCTTCTCCACTTCATGTTGTCTTCTGCTCTCCAATTCACACTTTTTAACATTGATTCTCATGCAGGCAAAAACTAGTTTCTATTTTTCATCCACTTTCTTTATTCCTATGTCATGCCTTTTCTCCATTATTTTCTATTTTTATTTTATTCCATGATTTTTTTCTCTTTTTATTTACATGAATTTTTCCCTTTATTTCTCTTTAAAGCTTAACCCCTTGTTTTTAATTCAATGATTTTTCTCTTTTTTCTTTTATTTATTTAATTCCCCTTTTTTAATTTTCTTTCCTATTTATATCTTTTTTCTAATTAAGATACCATATAATCCAATTGTTGATTATAACATAATTCTGATAATGATATCTATTTATATTAATTCATCATCTATTAATAGTGTTATCTATCTATATTAAGGTGTTAATCCTTATAATGATATTACTAAATATCATAAAGATAGCTCACTTATGTTCTCATCATTACTAAGACATGTTGGTTAATCTACATATGATAGTGTCAAACATTATTCATATAAATTTGCATTTTTGACAACATTAATAATCATGAATACAATGACATGACATGAATGCACAGTAACATTCACAATGTAATCACACGAGATTAATTCACCTAAGCATAAATTTGAACTAATACATACATATATAATTATCTAAATACATATAACATAAAGAATGTATTAATGGTAACAATTCAAACAATGCTTATAACATGTACTATCTAACATGGTGTGTGCAGGGTTTTAGTCGTTCCTCTTTCATATCCAACACCTTCATCTATGTCACCCTCTCTGATGATGCTCTCCCTCTATTATGCTCTAAGGAATCTAATCTCTCCTACATCAAACTCATAATATATAGGTAGTTAGTCCATAACATCATGACATATGTCATAAAATATTACTAAACTAACAAATCAACATGATCACAATGTAAATTATATACAATATAGCTAATGCATAGATATGTAATCATGAAATCAAAGCAATATTCAACTATCCCATAATATAAAATGACTTATAGCTTAGTTAATAAAATCAAAGCAAATCATCAACTATAAATACCCATGGATAATCAAGTAAATTTTCTTAGGGAGAAATCGACATGTAACATTCTTCTCCGCTAAAGTTGATCATCATCCTAATGACACTTATTCAAACATAAAATATGAATTAAAATATTATTCAGAAGAAAATAACATAGTATGAAGCATCAAATAATCAAATAAATGTAGAAATCACTTTTAGAACTCATCATAGTCCTCCCAAGTAGCACTATTCTCATAGTATTGGTCCCACAAGACCTTGAACTATGACATCTCTCTATTACACAAATGAAGTTTGTGAGTGTCAATTACTTTAATTGGTTCTACCATGACCACCCCAGGATCTAAAACCTGCAAAGCATTTTAATCCAACACATGTGAAGGATCAGTTATATACTTTTTAAAATAAAAAACATGGAAAAAATTATGTAATAGAACTAGGGTTGCTTGTAATATAAGCCTATATGCTACAGGATTAACCACTTCTAACACATTGAAGGGTCCCACATATCTCGATGATATTTTTTCTAGCTTTTCAAATTTAATATTCAACAATAAGCATATGAAAACATTGCAAAAGCCAAAAGCAAATGGATAGGGAGAGTTACATAAAGCCTCCCAGCCCCTTTGCACACCTCTCTAACCTAGAGAGTGTTTTTATCATTCTTTAGAAACATGTTTAGAGAACCTAGCAAAAACTATGGGTTAAGTTAATGCCATCACTACTCTACATAGCTCCTAATAAGTATGACATGTCAATATTGCTTATACTCTATGTAACTCATGACAAGTATGATGATGAATAAAAACTATAAATAATAAATTTCTAATGTATATTAAATTAAGGAATAGACATTCCTCAATATACATACATATGGTCATATGACTGAATTTGACAAGTCCCCCTTACCAAATTTTAGATTCGACAATCTCTCCTTGTCAGATCCAAACTCAATAACTACCAAGTCATTATGAGAATAACTAAGATTCACTCCCATCTCTTAATACTCAAGTTCCTAATTCACCACTCATCCCTTAGGTCTCCATGACTTAATGATCTCTAAAATATGCACACAATTCAATGAATCACAATTCCATACTAAAAGTCAAGTGAACAATTAAATTATAGGGTGACACAAAGTTTAAGCCATGGGTCATTTTAGGTCTTATGCTTGTATTGGTTCATCTTTGTTTGATTGATTTATGATGTGAAGATTTTGGTATTTTCATCATTATGTGTGTGCATGTCAGTTAATCATTATTCATTATGTGGGTAGATTAATTATAATATTATTATTGCTCTTATTCCATTTGTCTTTGTGCTCAGAATTTTCTTGTGTTTGGGTATTATTCCCATTGCATGTTTTGACTATCCTTATGCCTTGGACCACATTCTTATTATTGGTTTTGATTTCTATGTATTGGCTTTGAATCCTTGGTTCTTTATGCCTATGAGGACCATGTCTTGGCTAGACTATGTAGGGGGTGTTTAATGAGGGGGTCACCTTGGCATAAGAAATAATTTTACTATTTTAATCATATGGTGGATTGACTTACACTCCATGCCAAAATATGAAAATGTCTTCATTGTCATTTATTAAGTGGGTTATGTCTTTGATCTCAAAATGTCTTCAATTAATAACATTTTATGCATGTTTTAAGTCAACTTGAAGGGCATGCAAAATAAAATATGTGTAAAAGTTTTATTGTCTATTATTTTTTGGATAGTGGTTTAGATTGGATGGCACACCAAAATTCTATAAAAATATCTTATTGTTATTTATGTTGGTTAGGCTCTCCCCAAAACATGATAGAAGATAGACATTCTTTTAGGCAAGGTTTTATTGGAGAGAGACAAACGTATATTTTATTTACCTATTGGTTGGGTCTCCCAATACAGGGTGGGGGTATTATTATTTTAATTTATTTTAAGGGGAAAAAAAATTGCATCAAACTCCATTGCTGAATAACCCTAAGCCTCACTAGATAAAGAAGGAGGAAATGTCCTAATGGGAGAAAATTGGTTGGAAGTTTGAAGAGCCATGATGATGGGCAAGGGCGAATGGGAATGAGGAACTAGCATTATTCACTATGTTTTAATCTATAATTACCTATAAGTAAGTGGAATTTTGATTTCATCTTATGCTTGAGACTTACTGTTACATTCTAAATCATGATGTAGTTAGTCCAAACAAACCCTTGATGCATAAAATTGATTTAGTTGATTGGACTTCTATTGATAAGCTTGGAGATATATTTTGGAATGGCATTAACATTATATTTTACCCTAGTTCAAATTTGGTAGACATGTTCAATATTTCCCTTTCATTTTTGTGGTAAAGGTGTTAGATTTGACCATCTAAATTGATTTTGAAGCAGTGGTTAAAATGCCTAATTTCATAAGAGGCTCGACTTCCTAATACCCTATATCACTTTAAGACTTAAGTTATAGTTTCTTGTTTAAAAGAAAATCCATTTGAGTCTTTGTTTTTGTATTTTAGAGGGTTTTGAACTAGAATTTAAATGGAGATATGCTCAAATGTATTAAATTTGACACGCCCTGTATTGGGTTGCATCTATCCTCCTTCCTATGTCTTATTGGGTATTTATTATTTTAAAATTTATTTATGTTTTAAAAAGACCCTGGTAGAATTGGGTTTGGAAAAGGGTTCATGATTACCATTTCACTTAGCCATAGAATTTTAGAAAACCATATTTACACACACACACACACACATCATTGTACATACTCAACCATTAAATTTTATATGACAGATATATAACCAAGCACTACAATATGATATATCAAATATATATGTTGTCTTATGATTTTATATATAGATAAATATACTCATCTTCACCTAAGATTTTTACTATGATTTAGAAAACAAAGGTGCCAAACAAATAGGTATATATTTTTTATTTTGAATATTTCACACACAAATCGCCATTATAACACCCAAAATTTTGACTAGTTCCACACAAAATTTTAATACAACACCTACCTAACAAAAATGTTTGGAATAATTTTGAATACCGTTGCTTGGATCCCACTTCCCTCTTCACATTCTTCTCCACTTCATGTTATCTTATGCTCTTTAATTAGCACTTTTTAACATTGATTCTCATGCAGGCAAAAACTAGTTTCTATTTTTCATCCACTTTCTTTCTTCCTATGTCATGCCTTTTCTCCATTATTTTCTATTTTTATTTTAATCCATGATTTTTTCTATTTTTCTTTACATGAATTTTTCCCTTTATTTCTCTTTAAAGCTCGACCCCTTTTTTTAATTCAATGATTTTTCTCTTTTTTTATTGATTTTATTTCCCTTTTTTTGTTTTCTTTCCTATTTATATCTTTTTTATAATTAAGATACCATATAATCCAATTGTTAAATATAACACAATTTCGGTAATGATATCTATTTATATTAAGTCATCATCTATTGATAGTGTTATCTATCTATATTAAGACGTTAATCCCTATGATGATATTACCGAATATCATAAAAATAACTAACTTATGTTCTCATCATTACTAAGACATGTTGATTAGTCTACATATGGTAATGCCAAATATTATTCATGCAAATTTGCATTTTTGACAACATTAATAATCATGAATACAATGACACAACATAAATGCATAATAACATTCACAACATAATCACATGAGATTCATTTGTCTGAGCAGAAATCTGAATTAATACACACATGTAATTATCTAAATATAGATGACATAAATAATGTACTAATGCTAACAATTTAAATAATACTTATAGCATGTACTATTTAACATGGTGTGTGCAAGGTTCTATCTATTCTTCTATCATATTTAGCACCTTCATCTATGTCACCCTTTCTAATGATGCTCTCCCTTTATCATGCTCTGAGAGATTTAATCTCTCCTCCGTTAAACTCATAATAAATAGGTAGGTAGTCTATAACATCATGACATATCTCATAAAATGTTACTGAAATAACAAATCAACATGATCACAATATAAAGTATATACAATACAACTAACACATAACTATGTAATCATGTAATAAAAATAATATTCAACTATCCCATAATAGTATACGACTTACAGCTTAGTTAATAATAATCAAATCAAATCACCAACTATAAATATCCATAAATATTAGTTTAGGTATTTTCCCACCTAGTGGTTTTACCTACATGTCTTTTTAGCTTACTTGGGTTAGTTAATTAAGTCATTAGGGGTCATTTAAATTTAATTGGATTCTTATTGTGAATTAGAGTTTTACCTTTTTGATGACCTAATTTCACTCTATATGTACTTTTTTCTTTTTCTAAGTTGATTAATAAAAATATTTCATTTGTAATTTTTTTTGTTTTT
This sequence comes from Torreya grandis, assembly GCA_037957365.1. Classification (NCBI taxonomy): domain Eukaryota; kingdom Viridiplantae; phylum Streptophyta; class Pinopsida; order Cupressales; family Taxaceae; genus Torreya; species Torreya grandis. The sequence continues at coordinate 3,013,731 of JARHVA010001736.1, read as the reverse complement.
GGAGCTCTCATTCTGCACTACAAGAATTTGACATTATTACATGCTCGTTATTTAGAGATCTTGGAAAACTCTAACATGATATTAGAGCTTTCCTGATAGCCTCATGTGTTTGTCTCATTGGCATGATCTCCTGCTTTCATCATTACTAGTTTTTCTTTTATACGGCCACATTTTTGACCCTAGAGATGTGATTATTCTCTACATCCAAACTCATGTCAAATGACCTCAGACCAAAAATCTAGTTGCATATTCCTTTTGGGTTTTTTGAGATCTCAAATGGGTCTCTATTAAATTTTTGAGAAAGTTCACAAATTTATGGCCATATTTTTAACTTATAGAGACGTGATTCTTATCTACCTCAAAAATCATGTCAAAAAGCCATTGATAAAAAATCCACTTGCATATTTTTTGTGGGTTTTTTGAGATCTAAAATGGGTCTCTCTTATATTTTTTAGAAAGTTCATGAATTTTCTAGAAATCAAGTTTTCTTCTTGTTGGTTACATGTTTGTACGAGTGAGTAGAGGAGCCTGTAAATTTGATGACTTAAGAAATCAGACTTCTCAACCCTAGTAACTTGGAAGTAATCAGACTTCACAACCTTAACAACTTAGAATTAATCAAAGTTCACAACCCTAACAACTAGAAGTAACTAGACTTCCAAAACCCAACAACTTGCTTGGAGAAGTCATTAGACTTTCAAACCTTGACTACTTGAAATTTGTGTTCTCTAGTAAAATAGGTCTGAAAACCTGGTTTACACTATTATATACCAACTCAAGTTTATGAAAGGTAATTACTAACTCATTAAAATAGGTCTGAAAACCTGGTTTACTCTATTATATACCAACTCAAGTTTATGAAAGGTAATTACTTACTCATTAAAATAGGTCTAAAAATCTGGTTTACACTATTGTAGACTAACTCAAATTTGTGAAGGCCAATTACTTGTTTAGTAAAGTAGGTCCAAAAGTTTTAAGTAAAGAAATGTCGAAACCTTAGGTAAGTAAAGCAGTATCAAAACCTTGAGTAAGTAAAGTAGTGTCAAAAACCTAATTAAATAAATTAGTGTGGAAAACCCAAGTAAGCAAACTCAATAAACCCACATGACATTTAGGAGGGCATCAATTTTGTATTTTTAGAAAGGGTCTAGGAATATGCGGGAGTAAGAACTTGAAAGTGCTATAACTTTCAATCTGGAGCTCTATTATGAGTATTGTTTTTTTGAAAGTGCATATTTATTTAAACTCTATGCATTAGTGGTATTGTTTTTAGTTTTTATAACATGCATTTTTTCATGGTGTAATGGTTTAAATCTCACTTCATCCCTATTGTACTCTCTTTTAGATGCATTATCGGTTGAATTTGACATCCCTCTAGTTCCTTGTACTTACGCACCTACTACTCAAGATGAATTTTTGGTTAAATCCAATATATATATGAGTGTTCTTGTATTTGAAACATTCAGGGGGGTCATTACTAATAGTTCTAAAGGGGTCACTATTGATAGTTCTAAAGGGGTATTATGTTATGTTGTGCATTCTTTCTTTTTTTACATTCTTCTTTACTTACTGCAACAATCTTTACTTGTGCACTATGGATTCACTCTCTATTAGTTTGCTTACACTATTTAATTATCATGAATAGAAACCTAGAATGAAAATCATCTTGCAATCTAAGGGTTACCATCAAATTATAATGAGCACTGAGACTAAACCTACTGATGCTAGAGTGAAAATCAAATGGTTTAACTATTGTGACAAAGTCCATGGACTACTATGTTTTTTCATCTCCCTAAATTTAATCTTTCACATTGAATCTGCCAAAACACTTACTGAAGTGTGGGATTAACTCACCAAGCTCTTTGGGGTATAGGATATGATGAGAGGACATAAGCTAGAAAATGAGCTCATTAGATTGAGCCCAGATGACTTTGACACTCTTTAGGACTTCTTCATCAATTTTAGACTTTTGATATTGCAATTGAAAGCATGTGGAATTGATAAGAAATATGAACAACTTATTTTTTTAATACTCTCTAAATTGGGTCATGAATATTCTATATTTGTGTCCACTTTCCATGCCATTAAGAGTGATCTTGACACCACATGGAAGATGCCTTCTTTAGATATCTTTGTTGCTGCCCTAATTTGAGAGCAAGATAAGTTGATACAGATGGGCACAATAAAGTCACCTAAATCTCATGCACTACTTGTAGAGAAAGATAAGGCTTCTAACAGTAGAGAGAGAAAGCAGGGCAAGAAAAATAATGAGAAGGGTGAAAATCTTTCCACCTACAAATCAAACAAAGTGACCTCTTCTTCCAGATATAAGCCTAAGAAAGATTGGATCAAATGTGGGCATTGCTTAGGTAAGCATGATGAGAGTAAATATTTTAAGAAATAAATTGACCACCTTACTATCCTTCTTATTCAAAACAACATAGGTGTTCCAGATTCAGTCAAACTATCTTCATCAACCCATGAATCCACTAAGGCAAACAACTTTGGCAAAGAAAAGGCAAAAGAGAATAACAAGGGGAAATAAAAGGGCAAATCCTTAGTTTTAGTTGTGCCTCCAACTCTTCCTACATGAGTCATTGACTAGGGTGCTTCACACCATATAGCCTCTTCATAAATTGAGTCCATTTCTTTGGAACCATGTGACATGTCCTCTATACAACTAGGTGACAACACTTCTAAAAAGGTTCTTAGGAGAGGGTCTATTGAAGTGAGAGGTGGAACATTCAATAATACTTTAAGTGTGCCCTCACCCTTAACTAATCTCTTGTTAGTTTACCAAATCACTCACCTTGATTTGGGAATGCAATTTGAATTCACTCTAGATTTAGTGTACATCAGGGAGTTACATAATGATATTATTTTGGCTGTGGGACTGGTCGATCATCAAACTTGACTATATAACCTCTCAAACTTTGCTTCTAACTCTCCTTTATATTCTTTAGATTCTTCTTTGTGATCATCTATACCTATTGACACTTTTCAGCTTGAACATTTTTTTGACATTAACAACTCTTCTTCTATAAATAACTACAATAGTGAAGTGGACACACCTCCACCATCTCCTTGTCACCTTTTAAATATTCAAGAGTTAATTCCTGATCCACCTACCTCTAGTCTACTTCTAAAATTATAAGGAAATGGTCTACTAATCCAAGATACATTAGACATCAGGCAATCTATTTCATAGTTACAGAGGATTTTGTAAACCTTGTTTACCTCTACTTCTAGTGCACCATCTTGGCATAGAGTAGTTGGCCCATCTACCTTGTAGTATGAGAATCATTCCTTTTTTAGGAATTACACTTTGGTTGAATATCCATTAGGCACTTGGTAGAAAAACTCATTATTTCAATATGAACCACTCTTCACTACATATACTTTTGATTCACCATGACTTCCAAACATTCTTCAGGTGGACACTAGGTGGCTACAATAAATTATAGTATTTAGTGGGGCTTTTTATCTCTCTTCTCTTCTTTGCTCTTTTTAAGGGAGGATTTTTGTTCCTACAGGTTTTCTCCTTTACCCTGTTTATGAGAGTTACATTATGCTTGGGTACCTCATTAGGCCTCGTTGTCAGAACCTAATTATTCTACCCACCTAAGTTATGCTTCAAAGGGGGTGTTAGTGTAGGCATCTTCCCATCTAGTGGTTTTACCTACATGTCTTTTCATCTTATTTAGGTTAGTTAATTAAGTCATTAAGGGTCATTATACCTTTAAGTGGGTTCTAATTGTAAATTAGGGTTTTATCTTTTTGGTGACTTGATTTCACCTTATACGTACTTTCTTCTTTTTCTAAGTTGATTAATGCGAACATTTATTTTTTATAATTTTTTTATTTTTAGAGCTCTCAATCTACATCTACAGGAATTTGACATTACTACATGCTCACTATTCAGATATCTTGGTGAAATCTAACAATGGATAATCAAGTAAATTTTCTTAGTGAGAAATTAGGATGTAACATCCTTCCCCCCTAAAGTTGATCATCATCCTGATGACACTTATTCAAACATAAGTTCTAAATTGAAAAATTATTTAGAATAAAATAACATGGTATGAAGCATCAAATCAAGTAAATAAATATGGAAATTGCCTATAGAACTCATCATAGTCTTCCCGAGTAACACTATTCTCATAGTATCGGTCCCATAAGACCTTGCACTGTGACATCTCTCTATTACAAAAATGACAATTTTGAGTGTCAATTACTATAATTGGTTCTACCATGACCACACTAAGGTCTATAACCTGTAAAGCATTTTAATCCAAAAAATGTGAAGGATTAATTATATACTATTTAAGATAATAAATATAGAAGGTATTATATAATATAGCTAGGGTTATTAGTAATGCATGCCTATATGCTACAAGATTGACCAATTATAACACATTGAAGGGTCCCACATATCTCAATGATAATTTTCGTAACTTTTCAAATTTAATATTCAACATTACATGAAAACATCACAAAAGCCAAAAATAGATGGACAAAGAGAGTTACACAAAGCCTCTTAACCCCTTTGCACACCTCTCTAACTTAGATAGTGTTTTTTTCATTATTTATAAATGTGTTTAGAAAACCCAGCAAGAGTGATGTGTTAAGTCAATACCATTACTACTCTACATAGCTCCTAATAAGTATGATATGTCAATATTGCTACTACTCCATGTATCTCCTAATAAGTATGATGATGAATAAAAACTATAAATAATACATTTCCAATGTATACAAAATTAAGGAATAGACATTTCTCAATATACATGCATATGCCCATATGACTAAATTTGACAAGCCCCCCTTACCAAATCCTAGATTCGATAATCTCCCCTATTGGATCCAAACTCAGTAACTACCAAGTCAATAATAGACTAATTAGGATCCACTCCCATCTCTTAGTACTGATATTCCTAATTCACCACTCATCCCTTAGGTTTCCATGACTTAATGATCTCCAAAATGTTCACATGGTTTAATAAATCACAAATCCATACTAACAGATCTTAGAGTGCAATGATATATGTTAAATAGTTCAAATAAATATTCCATTATTGTATTAAGTTGCCATTAGTCAAAAATACTTGGTATCAAATTTCATAGCTTAACCCATCTCTACTATATTCATAGTTAAGAGAAAATAATGTTAAAATTAACATAACAAACAAAGACCAAGGATCACACCATCCTTACAACCTTATAAAAGGAACAAGAAATACAATGCCTCCCCATTTGATCGATTAGTTACACAATAAGTTATAAGTTTATCCCAACCCTTTAGACTAACAAGATGTTCTACATGTCTTATTCTATACTCACTTTAGGTGATGTAGACACCTAAATCTGGCCACTAATGATCTCCAAGCTTTTGACCAATTGCCACCTAAAATGCACAATTTGGCCTAAAAACACTAAAACATGCTAAAAGATGTGAAACTGACATATTTAGGTGTCAATTTTGGCTAGAGTATCTTAAAATGGGGCAATGCAATTTGTGAGCTAGCTAAATTTGATTAGATCATTTTGAGTCAAAATGTCAATCTTGAACCTAGGTACTCTGGATTGCTCTTTCCTATCAAATCTCTTGCACAATACATGTGTCTTTGTTATTTGTTGTCAACAATATCCTAAATAGAATAATGGACCAATAACAAGGCATTATGATCAATTTGAGTAATTTTTGCACAAAGTTCTTAAACATTATTAAGAGCTAATTAATCCAAATTAGGTCCTAATCAAGAATTCCACAGAAACTTGTTGAATAAGTTGTTTTGGAAATGAATATTGAATATCTACATCATCAGGTGACCTCATTTCTTGGAAAGACATCCCTAGACCATAAATGCAACAAATATCAGGATTAATGCCTCATCAATACCCTCCATGCCTCTTAATTACCCCTTTTTCCAATGACCATCATGAGGATAATTATAAACTTAATTTTAAAAAATTGGATTAATCCTTAGCCACACATCTTAATCTTGAGATGGATGGTTTAGGTTGATTCTGATCAATCTCAAAAATCTATAAATAAGAGGCCTTACCACATCATTTATAAGCTATTTTGGTGCAAAGTTATTATGCTCAAATATCTTCAAAAGTTTTGATAATACAAAGTTATAGTGCACAAATGATTCTAAAAGCTATTGTAATTAGTGTTTTAGATTAAGGTAAAAACAGGTTTTGAAGGGACCCCGAAACCCTTTAACAGATTTTAAAAAGATAGAGCAATTACAAGTACCAGGATAAGCAATCCGTAAACCTACTAAAAAGTAGCAACAAAATTAGGTAATACAAGGACAACATCATTATCCATTTAATATTCAGCCCCCTAATAATCTAAATAAAGATTTTCTATCTATTTTTTAGGGGTAAAATCCAAAATAGTTGCCTGCCTGCCATCATCAATATTCTGCATACTTTCTAGCTCTCTGTTTTTCTTTGTGGATCTTCTTCCCAGTCTATTTGGAGAGCCTACATCCGGTTTCACCTTTAAATATTGTTCATCTCCTTTTCCATATTTATCCATAGTAGAATCAAGATGTTTCACCTTCATTTGTTGGTCTTTTTTGCTGCTTCTAGTTTCTACCCCCTTAGTAATGGTCTTTTTTATCAGCGCTTTTCTTTGGTTTAGAAAATGCTTTAATTTTTCTCCATTATCATTTACAGTAAGCTCCTAAAGAGGGAAATCATTCTCAGCTTGAGTCTCCCTGGACTGAGAAAAAAGGGAATCTCCATCCTCTAATTTATTTCTAACTTCAGCCAAGAATTTTTCTCCCTCCAGTTCAGTTTTATCATCTACATCTCTCCATCGGTCTTCTATCTTTTGATAGACAACGATTTGTTTTGATAAATCTATCAAATCATCTATTCTTTGTACAGGAATTATGGTTTCTAATTGCAGCCCATATCCTTCTTTCTCAAAATTTTCTTTCTCAACAGCAAACTCTTCATCCGCCTCAGTTTGTGGAGCTTTGGGATTTTCAATAGAAAGCTCTTTCTCTGCCTCAGCATGTAGAACTTTAAAATCTTCATTATTCTTTCATTCTTGTCGATTATTTTCTTTGGGTTTCCATACTTTCTTGTGTTAAACCTTGATCTTTCTTTCATCCAAAACACTGCTAGGATAATTTTTACTTTTATAAGGACAGTTTCTGACCCAATGCCCCTATTTTTTACAAGCATAGCAAGAGTTGGGCAGATCTTCAAATAAAAACCTTTGAGTTTTTTTGCCATGCTTAGAAATTAGATCTAATCTTTCTAGGAGATGATTCAAATCTGCCACTTTAACATAAATTCTGGCACTTTGAAGTTTGGATCTGGTATATGTTGCATTATCCAATGCCACAAGTTCACCAAAAGAGTTGGCTATACCTTTAAAAATGTCCTCATGCCAAAACTCTAAAGGGAGGCTAGGAAGTCTTACCCAAATGGGAGTGTTTAAGAAAAAAGAATTTGAAAGATCCATGTTAGGCTCCCATTTTTTAATGGTTAGAGAACATTTGCCAAAAGACCACGGTCCTCCACACAGCACCATATTCATGTCCTCCTTACAGTTGAAGTTAAACAAGAAGAAACCATTCAACATTGATGCCACTTCTACCTCTCCTCGAATAACCCATTTCCTTTTAACCATTTTAGTAATGGATTCTATATCTGGTCTTGCCCCTAAAAATTTATCCACTAGGGTGAATTCCAAAGAAGACACAAAAAAATCTATTAAAGGATCTGGAATAAAAACTTGAAACTCGCTTTTCTCCCAACAAGATTTGGTAATCACTGGTGGGAAAAGAAGTTTTCCATTGGGTTTCTTACCAAATAGAGATGACCACTTCTTTTGTTTAGAATACTCTGCCTTCAGCACTTCTGAGGATTTTTCCTTATTTAAATGCACATTATCTTTCTCCTTTTTAGGCTCTTACCCCAACATAGCGAGAGGATAATCCAGTTGGGAGACACTGATCCCACAAAAAGGATTAGATCTGCTCAAAGGTTTTCCTATTTTTTCATCAGCAAAAAATTCTGACCCAACATTTTTTTATACATCTCCTATTGTCCCTCTAGGGTTTGTACCTCTTGCCTGGTTTTCCACAACCAATTTTCTGTTTACCTTCAAACCTGCATTTCCCCCCTCTGAAAGGGTGCCTTCTATCTACCACCTAGCACATTCAAATTCAGGGTGTGCTTCCAGCACGCCCAACACACCCAACGCGCCTAGCGCATCCCAGCACGTCATTCAAATTCCCAGCACGCCCAGTGATAAATGTCTCTAATTATATGTCGCCCAGTGATAATTAGTGTTATCATGCCAAATTGATTCTAATCTAAGCCAAGCCAAGCTAAAGCCATAAGGTGCCAAGGAGAAGAGGAGATAGCCAAGCCTCCTTTGATGAAGACTTCATGAGCACAAGATGAGCAATCCACTAGAAAAAGTGTTTTAAAGCATCCAAAGAAGGTAAAAGAAAGTTTATTTTGCATTTTAGTTGTGTTTTATTCATGTTTGTTAACTAAGATCTCCCTAATTTCTAGGCTTAGAGATGTTATGCTAGTTAATGTGTTTCTTTTATTTTGTTTTTATTTTGAAACTAACATGATACTAACCATCCTCTCTTGAATCAAATTATTAGTTCACATAATGGCATGCCTGTTGGGATCAAACACATCTCACACATGAAGAATATCATTATGCAACTTTAAAATCTTCATTTGGATCATTAAAACTCTTGTAATTTGATTTACTAGCTTTGTTTTGCCATTTTTCTTTGTCACGGGTTTACACAGTAACCATCATCAGTTAGTAAAACTATCATCAATTGGCATAGCCATCATTGGTCACTATTGGTATAACCATTTTTAGTTAGATAACCATCATCAATTATTAATTTTAACCATCATCAATTATAGAACCAATGTCAGTCACTATGTTTTTCTTAAAAATACAAAACTCAAAAGCTAATAGGCCATTTTAAAATGCTTGGTTTGGGGTCATACAAACTTCATTTTGGATGATTTTTTTTTTAAACCATGTGTTTTATCTTAAATTTTTATAATTTGACATTATTTTAGCTTAAATGTTTATATATTTTTCACAAAATTTTGAAAATATATTTAAAATGTTTCTAATCTAACATAATTATTTTTGGGGTGATGCCTTAAGGGTAGATAAGTAATCAACGAACTTAGAACTTGTTAAAGCATGTTATTAAGACATATTTGACATGATTTTAAAATGAATTAAGAATCTTGTTTTTGGTGTTTGATGTAACATTTAGGTGCTTCAGTAAGTTTTTAACATTAGCTTTCAAAGTTCACAATCTTAAGACCAAGGGATCAAATGAACACCACCCAATCTTTCGAATTTGGTGCTTAAAAATGAACTCATCTTTCTAAAAGTTTTTGGTATTTAATAGTTGCTTGATCTAATTTTATTTATAAAATAGAGGGGTGTTGCGTGTATGCTCTTCCATTTATTGCCTTTAAGGAACCCTTGGAATCAAAAGTGCCATTCATATTGCAAAAATCCTAGTCCAAGGCTTAGAAAGAATGTCATCTAAAGCACTCCCCAAAAACTCATCAAAGTTTGGGTGACTTTGAAAATGACCCTAAAGTCTTTATTTTCATGTCTTTCATTTCTTTGCATCTTGGATTGTGAGGGGGACATCATTACCTCCCATGATAACTTTAGGGAAGATTTGACCTGGGGTTTCATCTCTCAGCATTAAATTCACTTACTCTTTTTGAGTTGCACATGAGATGTATCTGCAATTAGACATCACACTAAACTAAGAAAACATCAAGATGTAGTGATTGTAAAAAGGATTAAACGTTTTTATAACTATCCAATGCCATGGTCACCCAATTTTTGTGCTTATCTTTTGCATTGTTTGATGTGAAATTCATTATGTAATTGATTCCCCTAGAAATGTTTAAAAACTTACTAGTTTAGTCAACCCCATATTGGCATACCCTTGCTAAGATTTGGATGATTATACTTAGTGTATTTTGGTCATTTTTGGTTGCTATGTTTTGAGACTAAAACTTGTTTGTTTGTTCATAAGCCATGTAAAAACAATGTATTTAAGTTGAAGGTAGTGTTATGCTGCCTAAATCATGTCAAACCATTTGTGCCTTTGAGTCTTTTGATACATAACATAGATCACATCATTCAAGCATGCTTATGCTATTAGGCTACTCAATTTGTTTCAAGACTAGTTTACCTTGTATCAGAAACCATTGTTTCAAACTATGTTATGTATACCATTTAGACCTTTATCTTGTGTTGTCATGCTATCAAATCTTGTCTAGCTTGTTTAGTCAAATCTTAGTTTTTAATGTTGAGTTTTCAATTAGCCTTGTTAATTTTAGATTCAAATATTGATTGATTTCTATTTAGGTCTTAATTCGTGAGGCCGATACATAGATCTTTCTCTTTTGGGTTGCATAACTTTAGTTAATCAATTACCCAAATTTGAAAACTAATGATGGTTTATTTTTTCAATGCCTATCATCATCATTATTTGTGCCTTTATTTGGGAGAACACAACCTTTCTCAAAGATCCTTTTGTCTTATGTCTTATGCCAACTGATCATGTTTATGTTTGATTCTGTGCCAAGTTTATGTCAAAGTTATTTCCAAACTTGTTAGATTAAATCAAATCACATCATCATTTATTTCAAGTCTAGCTTTTGATGTCATTTGGCTAAAAGTTATAATATATTCCTATTTTTTTGAGTCTATATTTTGACTCCACATTTGGATAAAGACCTAGCAACTCAAATTTTCCCTTTCCTAGTTTAGACCTTGTTTGGAACACTTTGACCTAGACCTTTGACATGTCAATTTTTATTCAAACACTTGACCTTTTTTGTGTATGACATTTGACATTAGGCATTTGATGTCAGGTTATTTTATGCCAAGTCTTATCACAAACCATATTGGAGATACAACTCCATTTTCAAACCATGTTGAAAATACAACTCTACTTTCAACCAAGTTAAACCAAGTTTGAACCACTTATCCTTTAGACATATTTTTTTTGGAGTTTATAAAACTCTAAGCCTTTTTATTTTTAGAGCTTTCATCATTTATGTAGATATGTTTAGATACACCTATGGTGGAGTCACTTATAATCTAACTTATGATAGAATGGCCACACAAAATGACTTTTATGGCTTTAGTCAAGACCCTCATGATGATAATATGGTTTGTGAGATAGATTTATATCCACCTCATAATAATCATTCATGGGAACAAAGTCAAAAAATAGCTTATGATCCAACTCAAGACCTTGATTGGTATGAAGATGAATTTGAAGACCCAACTATAGATAATATTGTTTAGGATGCGGATCCATACCCTCTTTGCAATAATTAATACATGGAACATAGTCAAGAACCAGCTTATGAGCCAACTCATGATTGGGATGATAGAGTTTATGAGGAAGAATTGGATGCTTTGGATTTTTCAAGCAATCAAGTTTCATGACATTTTTTGGTTATCTGATCATCAACTACCCCTAACCCTCCTTTGGATTATACGAGCTATCAAGCTCCATAATATCCAAGGAATACCATTACCATTCATAGACCTAGTCCTTCGGCTCATGCGAGAAATCATGCTCCCAATGCCCTACCATTATCCAACCATAGACCATTCCTCATCCAATACCAATCCCATCCAAACCTGAAGCAATCTAATCCTTTGAAGACCAAGTTGTGTTCAAAACTATTATTTTCTAGCTCATTAGAAACCAAAGCCAAGACAACCAACCAATCTAAGATGTTTTTGTTGAACCAACCACATATGATAATTCAACCTATGATAAATCACCTATTGATCCTATACTAGTTGTCGAGGAGTTTCACACTAATGAGCTAGTTTTTGTTGAGTCACTTCTTAATAATTATAACCACCTTTGGGAAAATCATTACCTTGAGCATGTGCCTATTTTTTAAGAGCCTCCTATTGACAAGCCAGTGTTTGAGGAGTTGTCTCTTGACCTTTTTCCCATCCTAGAGGAGCCCCACTGTGATAATCCAATTTTTTTGGATCCCATTGGGCCATCACAAGCTATTACTTGTCTAATACCAAGAATTCAAAAAGACATCATTGTAATAGAGTGCTCATCAAATGAAGAATCATAATTAGAGTCAAGTTCTATTCTTGAACTGACATTAGATTTAGCATCAAAATCAAAATCAACATCAGTCTCAACATCAAATTCAGACTCCCTTGAGTTAGAATCAAATTCAGAAGAAGAATATGTTCATGGCTATTACAACATTGTTTATGCATGCCTTGTAGACCAATTTGAATACATTTGTGATCCTTCTATGGTTTTTGAGGATGAGTACTTTAGCTTCAACATAATTTATCCTAGTATCTTTTATGAGAATTATGTAGTCTTTCCCCATTCCGTTACCATTCCACATGCCATTACCATCAACCAAAATAGCCATATCATTGACATTCCATCTCCCACAAGTGTCGATTGGGATCAACAAAATCACACTTTGTTGAAATGTATCCATTGTGACATGGTAATTAAATAATATCAATAAGGCTAGGACCACATTCATGTAGTAGAAGAGCACTCTCCTAGTGAAACCTTTTCAGAGGCACTACGAAACAATCAAAGTCAGAATTCAGCATCTTCTAGTGAAACTTTTTCAAAAGTGCTAGAATAAAATCAAATTCAAAAGCCAATGTTTATTAGTGAAACCTTCTCAGATGCACTATAGGACAATCAAGACAACTTCATTGGTGAAAACCTCATTGAGGAACTAATAGCTGAGCACATTAGTTCTTCACTCTTTACCAAAGATAATATCAAAGATCAAATCAAAATAGCTTCCTATTTATAGCCTAATCATATGGTAGCTACTCTAAAGATCAAACAATAGAAAAATATGGTGGTATTATTGAGAGAACAAGTCTTTGGCCCCATCATAACTAAAATTATGTTGAATCCAACATCAATAAAATTACGTGTGACTGAACATCCTGATCTTCATTTTTTTCCCTACCATTATACATTCCATTATCATTGACCATTCAAACTTACCATAAATAATTTTTCCTTGTTTACCATCCATGATTGCACTTTCATTTGCAGAGGTTACAATGATACCTTGTCGTGATGTTTGAAGGAATCAAAATCAACAACTAATGAAGATCACAAAATAATTTTTGACAACCAAATCTATAGGCCATTTTTGTTAGAGTAGTTATTTAGATGAGGTGTGGGATAGAAATTAACATGATTGAGTATTCTATTTGTATCATTTGTTGATTAGGATGTGCACCTCCATCGCAACAGGAACAAAATAATCAAAAACCACACTTAGGTCAAAAATATGTATCATACCATTTCATTACCATGCCATTACCATTGTTACATATCCTTTTACCATTATTGTATATCTCTTTCATTTACCTTACCTTACTACTTTGGGACAACCCTTTTACCATTTTACCATTTTATCAAACCATATTTATCCTAGAGCAAGACCATGTCATCCTATCATTTTATTCCTATCTAGACCAAAGCCTATTTTTAGTCATCCTACCCAATTCTATTTTGACCCTGGCTACTTTGGTTTTTCCTACACTTTTTATGAGAGGATTCCAATCAAGTTTCAAAAATATATCAAATCTATGTTTAAATGATAGTCTATGAAAGTAGTTTGATAGTTGATGTGGCAATATATCTTTCATTTTCCATCCTATATCAAGCTTCTTTATGTGATCTTGATTATAACCACCTATGGGCAAATCAGTGTCTCACCAATCTTGCTACTAATTATAACCACCTATGGGTAAATTAGTATCATTGACCTATTCTATCGTATCCTAGTTATAAAAGCCTTTGGGTAAACTAGGGGTAACACTTATTTATCATGCATTGTTGCTTCACCTTGCCATTATTATTTTCATTTGATTGGCCATTTTCTAGATTTGAAAACTTGTTGGGACCTAATTGGTTTTTCCCTACTTTTTGTGTGGATGGAATTACTATGACTCAAGACTATTTTAAGACTATGTGGGTCATGCTCAATTCATGTTGAGGTCACCTCAGTCCCCCTTTCCATATGCTCTTGTTGTTTTGCGAGCAACCTCAGCCAAATGCTCTCATCATTTTATGAGTAGGTATCTTATCATTCTCTAACGAGTTAAGATACCTCAAAATTCCAAAAACATTCAAATATTTTAAAAACCCAAAAACATTAAAATATTTTAATAATCCAAAAACATTTGTCCTATCTAAGCCTAGTCAGTTATCCTCAATCCACATTACTAGTGTATGGTCATTGTTAGGATGCTTTCTTTTGATTTTGTTTTAAGGTTTTCTATTTTTTTGTTTATTTCAAGTTGTTTGTTTGTTTGTTTACTTTTTATTTGTTTATTTATTTGTTCATTTGCCTATTTGTTTGCTTTCAACACTATTGCCTTGACTCAGTCTATATGTGTTCATTGGGTGATTCCTAGAAAACATTATCCTTGAGTCCATTCATATTTATACGTTAATGTTATCATCATGATTTTTATCATTGGTGTTTTATTTTTGAGTGTTTATCAGATATCAAGAGTCAGTCCTTATGCATTTTTTGGCCAAGTCTTCATGGTGTTCTATCATGATGCGTACCATCACATGCTATAGGAAAAATTAGCTTTAAGAAGGTCTATAATCAATAGAGCTATAGAAGTTTCTCCTTGGTACATTGACAAATCCTCCTACCCACCTTAATCAATATAACTCATTTGACCATTCTAGTTTTATCATTGTTAATCAAGATGAGAATATCCTCTTTGATAGATACAATTGAATCATTCACACTAATTAATATTATTCTTTTATTCATCTATTTCATCACTTTGCATCCACTCATCTTTAATATGTATTCCAAGTTATATCTTTGAATTATGCTTGTTAATCAACCCTAACTGGGGCATAATCATCTTTAGCCAATTCAAGTTCTCATAATGATTATAACCACCTATGGGAAAATCATTAGTTTGAATTTTATTCCTAATTACAATCACCTTTGGGCAAATCATTATCCCTTTTACATCAATGCATGTAAGCAGTTTCTCATTTGGATTAATTTCAACCACAAGTTAACTCCACCTTTCTTCTTATTTCTTTTCAAGGGACCCTCTATCAACAAATTTGATGACCACTCCCTCAAGAGGGCATCATCATAGGCTTCCCAAACACTATTTGGAGCTTTATTCTTCAACCATCATCTTCTTTTTGGCATGCAGGCCATCTCTCATTATTTGAGAAGACATTGCTTTGCCTATAGTTTGCAATGCCTTCCCAAACAGGGGCAAACTATAGACACCTAAATTTGGCCACCAATGATATCCAACCAAGATTTTGACCAATTTCCACTTTAAAACACTAAAACACACTAAAATATGTGAAATTAACATATTCAAGTGATAATTTTGGCTAGAGTATCATTAAATGGGGCAATGTAATTTGTGGGCCAGCTAACTTTGATCAGATCATTTCAAGTCAAAATGCTAATTTTGCACCTAGGTACTCTAGATTCTCTTTCCTATCAAATCTCTTTCACAATACATGTGCCTTTGTTATTTTTTATCAACAATATCCTAAATGGGATAATGGATCCAACACATCTGACATTGCCTTCCAATTCCAATCCAGCCAAATTTTAGACCAATAACAAGGCATTCTGATCAATTTGAGTAATTTTTGCATAAAGTGCTTCAACATGATTAAGAGATAATTAATCCAAATTAGGGCCTAATAAATAATTCCATAGAAACTTGTTGAATAATTTGTTTTGGAAATGAATATTGAATATATGTATCATTAGGTGACCTCATTTCTTGGGAAGACATCCTTAGGCCATAAATGACACAAATATCAGGATTCATGCCCTCCATGATTCATCAATACCCTCCATGCCTCTTAATTGCCCCTTTTTCCAATGACCATGATGAGGATAATTATAAACCTAATTCCAAAAAATTGGATTAATCCTTAGCCACACATCTCAATCCTAAGATGGACGGTTCAGGTTGATTCTGATCAATCTCAAAAATCTATAAATAGAAGGCCTTACCACATCATTTTTAATCTATTTTGGTGAAAATTTATTATGCTCAAATATCTTCAAAATTCTTGATAATGCAAAGTTATAATGCACAAATGATTCCAAAATCTATTGCAATTAGTGTTACCATGCCAAATTGATTCCAAGCCAAAGCCACAAGGTGCCAAGGAGAAGAGGAGATAGCCAAGCCTCCTTTGATGAATAATTCATGAGCATAAGCTAATAAAGCCACCACAACAATCATTTTGGATCATCTAAGGAAGGTAAAAGAGGGTTTTTTTTGCATTTTAGATGTGTGTTTTATTCATGTTTATTAACTAAGCTCTCCCTAGTGTCTAGCCCTAGAGATGTTATGCTAGTTAGTGTGTTTCTTTCATTTTGTTTTCATTTTAAAACTAAAATGACACTAACCATCTTCTCTTGAGTCAAATTCCTAGATCACAGGTGAAAGGTACATAAATGACTCATCAAAATAACACATTTTAAGCAAGATGAGAATAATACTAATTTAATCAAAAGTGAATTACAACATAATGATTATAATAAACTTATAAATCTTAATCTAAAACCAATATAATTTCAAGATTTGCCATTCCACATTGTTAAAGTTCACAAGTTTAATGTCGTAACCTCACCAAATAGTGTGTTACAGTTGTTATTAACCCATTAGTTTGACAGGTTTATCCTAACTCTGGTTAACATTCTACGTATTATTACAACTAATTATTATGACTTAAATGTTATGATTTTTATTATCATGATTTATTGGTTTTGACTAGCTCATTATTATCATGGATGCATATGCTTGATTCACTGATGACATGTTTCACATTCTTTACATAGCATATTTTATTATTTGTGATAGTTATTTCTTGAGCAGATATTATTGATATCCCACATTGGTGGATGTAGGAATAGGTCAAGTGAACAATTAAATTATAAGGTGACACAAAGTTTAAGCCATAAGTCATTTTGGGTCTTTTCCTTGTGTTGGTTCATCTTTGTTTGATTGATTTTTGATGTGTAAATTTTTGTCTTATCATCATTATGTGTGTGTGCATCAGTTGTTCATTATTCCTTATGTGGGTTGATTAATTATAATATTATTATTATTCTTATTCCATTTGTTTTTATGTTCAAAGTTTTTTTGTGTTTGGGTATTATTCCCATTGCATGTTTTGACTATCCTTATGCCTTAGACCATATTATTATTACTATTTTTAATTTCTATGTATTAGCTTTGACTCATTGGATCCTTATGCCTATGAGGGCCATGACTCAACTAGACTATGTAGGTGGTGTTTGGTGAGGGGGTCACCTTGGCACAAGAGACAATTGTATTATTTTAATCATATGGTGGATTGACTTACACTCCATGCCAAATTATGAAAATGTCTTCATTGTCATATATTATGTGGGTTATGTCTTTGGTCTCAAAATGTCTTCAATTAATATCATTTTATGCATGTTTTGAGTCAACTTAAAGGGCATGCAAAAGAAAATATGAGTAAAAATTTTATTGTCTATTGTTTTGTGGGCAGTAGTTTAGATTGGGTAGCATGCCAAAATTTTATAAAAATTTCTTATTGTTATTTATGTTGGTTAGGCTCTCCCTGAAACATGTTGAAAGATAGACATTCTTTTGGGAGGAGGTTTTATTAAAGAGAGATAGACGTATATTTTTTTTTTATTGGTTGGGTCTCCCAATATAGGGTGGGGGTATTATTATTTTACTTTATTTTGGGGGAACAAAAAAGGGGCATCAAAATCCATTGCTGAATAACTCTAAGCTGCACCAAATAGAGATAGAGGAAAATGTCCCAATGGGGGAGAGTTGGTTGAAATTCTGAAAAACCACGATGATGGGTAAGGGTGAATTGGAATGAGGAACCAGCATGATTGGCTATGTTTTAATCTATAATTACCTAAAAATAAGTGGAATTTTGATTTCATTTTATGCTTGAGACTTATTATTGCATTCTGAATCATGATGTAGTTAGTCCAAACAAACCCTTGATGCATAAAATCAATTTGGCCAATTAGACTTATATTGATAAGATATGAGATATATTTTAGAATGGCATTAGCATTATATTTTACCCTAGTTTTAATTTGATAGACATGTTCAATATTTCCCTTTCATTTTTGTGGGAAGGGTGTTAGATTTGACCTACTGGGTTGATTTTGAAGTAGAGACTAAAATGCATAATTTCATAAGAGGCTCAACCTCCTAATACCCTATAGCACTTTAAGACTTAAGTTATAGTTTCTTGTTTAAAGGAAAATACATTTGAGTCTTTATTTTTGGATTTTGGAGGGTTTTGAATTGAAATTTAAATGGATATATGAACCCCAAATGTATTAAATTTGACAGGCCCTGTATTGGGTTGCATCTATCCTCCTTCCTATGTCTTATTGGGTATTTTTGTTTTAAAATGTGTTTGTGTTTTAAAGAGACCCTGGTAGAATTGGGTTTAGAAAAGGGTTTGTGATTACCATTTCACTTAGCCATAGCATTTTAGAAAACTATCTTTATGATTTTTAAAATTTGGACTCATGTTGGATATAGGTTAAGCCCTAGCTAAGGAAAAAAAACATCTTTGTATGGACTTATGTCGAATTTATTTTCCAATTGATTACACCCTATCTTTTTGGGTTGATTTTCTTTACTCAACTTGAACCACGTACGAGATTTTCAACCTTGTCATAAGACAAGAAAAAATTTGTTTTACCTTCATGAATGAACCCTTTTAGACCACATTTTATTGTCCATATATTTATGGTTGTAAGGGTTAAATTTCATGAATGGGCTAGATACTTATATCTATGAATATATACTCTCATATACCCTTGTGCTTACTTTGGGAAATCAATATTGGCTATACCCGATTAGATGATATCTCAAGTTTCATTCATATGCAATATTAACTTTTTAATTAAGTGTTATTTTGATTTAAAAATCATGTGGACATTAATACAGATCTTTGAAAAAATAATGTAATGCGAGTTATACTCTACCCTTTGACTTATCTATTGAAATGCTTTACCACTCTATTAGATGAGAAATTTTCTTTCGTAAAGTAACCTCAAATTTTTGGAAGTTCATTGGTCATGATAAATGCCTTTGATGATTTATTTCATTTATTATGAGGCAAGTATTGATGGGTTTAAATTTAGAATTTAATCATTGCCCGTGAATTTTGATAAGTTAGCCAATGGGCTGCCCAACTACCTTGTTTCATGTGAATGTAAACCTCTTGATTGAGTAGGACCAATTTTGAATCTTGGATGTTGAATTAGTTAAGTATATGGCTTTACAGCTACTCTTCTGATGGTTGGATATTTATGTTGTGTTATATGACTTTTGTCAAATTCTCTTTTTTTAGTTGGATGTAAAAGTGGAATTTTATTGTTATGTTACCTTTTATGAACTTTGCGATAAAGGCTAGTTGCCCCCATGGGTGTTGGTTGGTGTTTGTACCTTTTTATTATATGTTGTCTAATTATGTGCTTGCCTTTGGATTACTTATTTTTTTTGGAGTTAGACCATGGATTCTGCCACATTAATGCTCATCACTACCTAGTAAAACTTGAATGTTTGATTCTACCATCTAGTTGATGGTTGGGGTGGTAAGGGCCACCGAAGGTTAGGCTCATCAGGTTAGACCTTCAAGTTTTGACATCTTGTGGATTGAGTACTCATCTCCTGTTTATTTTGGATTTCCATTTTATGGTTGATTATTCTAGTGAATTTAGTGTATCATATAAATGTTGATGTTTAGAGATGTTAACAACAGTTTCATTAATGTAATTAATTCTTATGTTAATTTATGAACCATGTATTTTAGATTGTGGTAAGAGGAATATCATGATGGTACTTAAATTTATTTGTGTATATAATATGCATACCATAATATAGTGTAGTATTATGATACATGGATATCAATTATTTATTGATTTTGTACTTATCCACATTATGTAATTATGGGTTCATTATAGTTGTATATTTGTAGAATTTGTATGCTTATAATTACACCTTGAATAATGTTGGTATTAGAAGCTTTTTACACTTATATTGTTATTCAATATTTGTTGAACCTAATTAATATATCAATGTTGTGTTGGCTATAATTACTCTTGATTTCTATTTTGGAATGTTGTATCCCTTTAATCTTGGCATGCAAGTGTGTTGTTTTGATATTTGAAGCCTTATATAATGTTGGATATGTTATACATTAACTAGATATGGAAATACTGGCATAGACTTATAAATTTCCTATTGATATAAGAATGCACATGGCTACATATGAAACTATACAATCATTTATAGCAGTAAATGAAGCATTAGTTCAAGCTTAACATTATCCATAAATCCATATTAATTTCTAACTAATGTGAGTGTAGTAAATATGATTGGAATATTATTGAGTAGTGCTTATAATGGTATCTTTTATGATATATGTTTACGCTATGTTAGTATCAAATTAGGATGTAAGCATATCTTGGTTTATGGTATTTTGGTTCATTGTTATTAATTGAGAGTTAAGTGTTATGATTTAATACTCTTGTTGATCCATGGTTAGTGTATACTTATTTTTTTTAATCAAATGGATTTGAGTATCTAAGGTTGAGTGTTGCCTTCCTCCTTAGTGGGTATTATTTCATAAGGAAATCAAATACATAAAAGTGATAATTGTGCTTGAGACAATTTTCGTAGGCTTGAATGATAAAATTTATAAATAACTTAAAGGTGTTAAGTTCATATGGAATTTGTTGGTTTAAACATTGGTTGCTTAGCCTCATATTAGTCACCTTGGTTGAGGTTTTAGGTGGTTACATCCACCTTGAATGATGTTGGAAATAAAACTAGTGCATAGCACATTTGGTAGTAAATTATAACTTGACATGAATACATGAATACATGGTTTCAGCATATATACTAATTCCATTAAGTTGTATGGATAGCATAGGTAAATTAATTTCATGTTATTCCCTTCTCATGTGTAAAAGACTTTTGGAGACTTATTGTACCCAAATAATGCTTCTTGTTGGTAATTACTAAAATATATGTATTCCCTTTATGTTTTAAAAGGTTATATTAGGCTATGATGGATATCGGCCTTGGTACTGATGTTTTCCATTAAAACACCACAACTATAATTTATTATGAATTTATATTGCTTAAGCAATGAAAATAAGGAAAATTGAATTGAAGGAGTATGTGGCATTATATAGTTTGGTGCAATAAAAATCATGAATTTCTTAATGGGCATTTCATTGTGTATTTTGAACATATTGACAACCCCATGATCATTCTTGGTACATATTTAAAATATATTGGTTTTACTAGGGTATACATTATAGCATGATTTTAAAATGTTGATTTAGAGTCCCTGTCATTGTCTCTTTGTGTCATCCTTGTTCATATGGTTAACATGATATGGATGGAGATATTATTCCCCTTTTCCAATCATATGAAATATCAATTATTATTAATGAGATGGCATTAAATGTGAGAAATGTTGCATTGAAAAATCTCATTTATATAGAGGTAAGTCAAATCTAGCTCAGTGAATAATACCACCAATTATGTTGTGAACAAACCATTAGGTTATTAAATATAGGACAAGATTGATGTCTCGAAAGGAAAACCAATGTGTACCCTTATGATATGGTTATGTTTGGGATTCTTCTTCCTAAATAATGGTTATTTTGATACATAATGCACTCTAAATGTGCTAGTATGTTATGGTTTGTTGTTTCTTAAGAAATTAACGTTTACCTAGAGAATTTTTTTTTGCTATCCTCTCTTATGTTAAGGTATAACTTGAGTTAGACTCTAGGGTAATGTTCTTGAGTTTTCCTAGATGCTTTATTCGCCATTGTAGTGGATTCCTAAGGTATTGGTTTTATCCTCTGAACCTCTAAATTGATTCTCTTAAGAGACTAAGATGTTAAAGTAGCATTATTGGACTGTTAAATGATTTTATGAGGGGTCCCTACTCTGAATATAGATTTTAGCATATATCGGTTTGTGCACACACACTAATATACCCTAAACTATATCTTCTTTTTTGATGAAAAACTCCCTTATAGAATCCTTTGATGAGGTGGTAATCCTAGTTGAGTGTCTCTACCACCTAATAAGTTATATGTTGTAAGTATGAGAGTATATAACCAGATTTTGTGTTGCCTCATGACCTTAGTTTATGTGTGGGTCTATGCATGTAGTGCCATTGCATACTCTAAAATTTATTAATTCCCAAAAAGCAAAATTGGGGTTATTTCATCTAATGTTAGAGATATTTTGTTGCTCTAGGGAAATTTGGGACATTAAAATGTTTTTAAGGAACTAATAATAGTTACATTGAGCTTAACTATGTGGTGATTTTGCAAGGGCACTTGATCTCTTCAATTAGTTAAGACAATGCCTCGTTTCATAATACAAAGGTACTAGAAATTCCCAAATTTTTTGAATACAATGTATGTACAAAAATAAATAATTTTATGCAAAAACACTTGGATACTTACCCATATCCTTAGTTGGGTCAACCCTTCCCAGATTAATTTACATCAGGGCAAGCATTGCTTATTGACTATTGACTTATATGGGCAATTCAATGAGAGACTAGTGATAATCATTTCACCCTTGGAATTAAGGAAATAATGTTCAGTATATATTATTGAATTATATGGGAAATTCATCAGTAGATGCTTAGAACATCATGACCTCAAGAAGACTGAGGGTTAGGCTTAAACCTAGAGGGTTGAATGGGGTGAGAGTATCTGATTTACTTGGGTAAATATGTAATGCTTGGGATCTTCACTTGCGAGGGAGCATCTTGAGTTGAATTAAAGCTTGACCTTATTATGAACATTTGGTCTCCTTAGAGTTGATCAAAAAAGCATGTGGTCTCATAACTCTAAGAGGTTAAAATCCATTATGTGTATGGATATGTTTTGATTCCATGATACTATTTATTTTGATCATGGGTATGTTTTAATCCCTTAAGGAGGCTATGATGATCATAGATATGTTTTACATCTATGAGGATATTTATTGTGAATTTCATTTGAATTTAATGATTGTGAGAAATTATAATTTCCACAATGATGATATGACACTCACCTTGAGCCTTGGATAAGTTCACCATTTTCCCAAAGTGATGTGAATCAAAGCAAGCATCATTATTCAATCTTTAACTTGTTGGAGTAATTCAATTTAGAGAATTATGATGTAATCTTGTTGTTGGAATCATGAAACAATGCCTTGGAGCTTGCATGAGCGATCCATCTGATGATGTTGAGGTATAATAACTTGGGAAGTCCAAAGGTGCAACTCAAGCTTGAATGGCCTAGTGAGGTGATTGTGACTGATTTGATTGGGGTAGTTAGAAATTTTTGGGGATATCT
The DNA here is from genome assembly GCA_037957365.1 of Torreya grandis. NCBI lineage: Eukaryota > Viridiplantae > Streptophyta > Pinopsida > Cupressales > Taxaceae > Torreya > Torreya grandis. Next base: position 2,990,211 of record JARHVA010001736.1, on the reverse strand, counting down.
TATTGTTATTGGGTATTGTGAATCATCTACTCTATAATACATAAACATTGTTGGCAAATTTTTGAAACTCATGGAATTAGATTTATGGGCTTTGTTAGAGCAGCACCTTCCTTCAGAGAAAGTGATCATAAAGTTGATATCCTTAGTATTGATCATGTTGTACTATATGATGGATATTTGATGTCATTGGGATGGCATTTGGACATTGGGTGGACCGATGGAAATCATGGATCCTTGTGCTTCACCATCATCTATGCTTAATTATTATGATGTAAAAATACATTAGCATAAATTATTGAACACCTAATTCATATATGCATGTCCTAATTCATGTGGTTCCTTATTTTCTTTTAAATTTGTTGAATTTTGTGTAAATCACTTCATTTTTATTGATTATATTAAATCATGTAAGCTTGTAACTCTCCATACTATGTAAATGTAGTCAACTATGTGGACTTCCTTATTTGCTCCACGTTTCAACTTTGTTGTATGAGCACGTCATCTACATGATTATATGTTGTTAACCATAAAACATGTACTTGATGGTAAAAACCTTGTGTAAGAAATCTTTTATTTTTCAAAATCAACCACAAGAACCTTGTTTTGCTCTATGTTTTTGAAACTGTTGTATGAGTATTTCAAGTACATGTCATGGAATAAGTGTGACTTGATATTGTTAAAATGTTAGTATATGGTAATGTGATCATAAAATACTTATGTGATGTGAATTTCGCCTTCTAAAACAAACCTCTATCATTTGAAATTTTCCAGGGTATAGTGTTGTATTGTGTGGTGTAATCCTACAACACTACCCTAGTAATGAGCATTGGTGCAAGTATGAGGTTGAGGGTATAAAATAATTATATCCATGATGATTTAAAATGGGTATGGTCTAGGAATTAGAGTCTCTTGTAGGCTAAAAACCCACTTTTCTCCTTTTCACAAGTAACCACCTAATTCATTCAGGGTGTGCATCATGAGAGCCACAAGTTGGTCATGGGATCTTAGTGCATAATGCTCACTTCACAGATTTAATGTTCCTTTAACTTCCTCTTAGAGGTTGTTATAAAAATAACCCTTGTGAAATTTTATTGTTATATCCTTATGAAGAACTAACTAATCTTGCTATTTAGACATTTATGCAAAATCAGCAAGGTGGTACCTCGTTGAAATACATGCATGTGTTGGCCTGTAAGTGTAAACATGTTATGGATGGGGTATTATTTTTATTTATACCTAATAGATATATTCTAGGATAAATATTTTTGATTTGTTTTAAATAATGACTAGTATGCATGCTAATTTTATGTTCAGAAGGAGCAATGTAAAGTCCTAATCAGGTTGAATTTTGAATTTTATGTACTTTTTAATTCTGCCAAGAAGTAAGTGCAGTAAGATGGTGGGATTTTAATCCTTGTAACTATTATGTGATCTTAAAAAATTTATGGAGAGCATATTGTAAGCTTAGGGTTGTATTTGAATGTCTAGGATGGCTTCTTCGATGTTCAATGTGGTTGGTGCGAGACACTACTCTAACCCATGATTGGTAATTATTAGAATATAAAGTAACTAAGCAGTAGGGGTTACTATCTTTTGTTGTCATTTTATGATGAATGTTATGAGGTTATGTGCAAACATAACTTTTATGTGTTGGGAAACACTATTTTTGGATCTTGGGATTGTGTTAGAATATGAGTGGATTGAATTAGTGCCTTTGATGTCATAAAAAGAGTAGATTTATGTTGTAGCCTATTGTTGTAATAAATAAATGGTTAACCCAAAAGTTGTCATTATCTAGATGTTGACCTAAATTTAAATATCTACGATAAAAAAATAATTAATGTCTCTAACTTATATGATCCATCAACTATAATCTCTATTTTGAAAGTGTTGAAAACTCTCTTGTTGAATAATCGTTAAGGTGAAGTTTATCACCATCACGAAAAATTTATTTTTTGTCAAATGGCTTAAAATTAAACCTACTCAGTGGCTAGAATTTTATTAATTCTAGATTAGTTGTGTTTAAAATTATCAGCTTACCAATAAAATTCTACTAAGGTAAGCACATTTTTTGAGGCAACATGTCTATTACAAGTAGTAAATAACTATTGGTTGAAAAAAATGGTTGTGTGTGTCATATGAGGGCAGAAATAATGCTTCTAAGTCTAATGCACATGGAAATGTAGTGCTGAAAAAATATACAGCGCCTTATTTGTTCACCATGATGTCATGAGTTGGCATGTGAATTGATAAGACAATTTATGAAGGGATATAACTGTCTTTATGGTAATATTTGGAATATTATCACATAAGACTAAATATTTCCATCTTGGAGATGTGTTATATCCTATTTTCATACCAAGAGGTAAGTTGACTATAACTTCCTTAGGTTTTATTGCTGAAATACGTAAGTATGAAACTAACTTAGCACTGTTTTGATTAAGTAAATAGGTAAAAGATATTACCAAGCAGTTACTTCATTACTAGAACATAGTTGATGGTGTTTTATGTTGCAAAATATTTTTTAAAACATGTGATAGAATATTTTTTTGGGTAGGAAGTTCCCTAGTTATTTAAATAGTCACCAATATAGATCCTCTTTTAGAGGGGGAGGATGTCATAATCCTTCAAAATAGTGCATTATAGTTTTTATTAACCCATTGGTTCAGTAGGTTTAGCTTGGCTCTGGTTGACATTCTACAATTATTACAACTAATTATTATGACTTAGATGTTATGATTTTCATTATCATGACTTATTGTTTTGACTAGCTCATTATTATCATGGATGCATATGCTTAGTTAACTAATGACATGATTCATATTTTGTACATAGCATATTCTATTATTTGTGATAGCCATTTCTTGAGTAGATATTGTTTATATCCCACATTGATGGTTGCAGGAAAAAGTCAAGTGAGCTAAGATTGATAGTGGATTTTGATAACTAAGATAATAATAGGTAGGACTTTTTATCAGTCAAGTTGATACCAATAGGTAAATTATAAGGTGAAACAAAGTTTAAGCCATGAGTCATTTTGGGTCTTCTACTTGTGTTGGTTCATCTTTGTTTGATTTCTTTGTGATGTGAAAATTTTGGTCTTATTGTCATTGTGTATGTGTGCATCAGTTGTTCATTATTCCTTACATGAGTTGATTAATTATAAGACTATTATTGCTCTTATTCCATTTATATTTATGCTCAAAATTCTCTTCTTGTGTTTGGGTATTATTCCCATTACACATTTTGACTAGCCTTGTGCCTTGGACCATGTTCTTATTAGTGGTTTTGACTTATATCTATTGACTTTGACTCCTTGGTGCCTTATGCCTATGAGGGCCATGACTAGGCTAGACTATGGAGGGGTATTAGGTGAGGGGATCACCTTGGCGCAATAGATAATTATACTATTTTAATCATATGGTGGATTGACTTACACTCCATGCCAAAATATGAAAAGGTCTTCATTATAATTTATTGTGTGGGTTGTGTCTTTGGTCTCAAAATGCCTTCTATTAGTATAATTTTATGCATGTTTTGAGTCAACTTAAAGGGCACATAAAAGAAAATTTGTGCAAAATTTTTATTATCTATTATTTTATGGGTAGTGGTTTATCATGGGTGGCATGCCAAAATTCTAGAAAAGTATTTTATTGTTATTGATGTTGGTTAGGCTCTCCCCAAAATGCGTTGGAAGATAGACATTATTTTGGGGGGAGGTTTTATTAGAGAGAGATAGACCATATATTTTGTTTTTCTATTGGTTGGGTCTCCCAACGTGGGGGGGTATTATTATTTTATTTTATTTTGGGGGAATAAAAAAAGGGGCATAGAGATCCATTGTCAAATAACCCTAAGTTGTGCTAGATAGAGAAAGAGGGAAATATCCTAAAGAGGAGTTAGCTAGATGTTTGAAGAGCCATGATGATGGGCAAGGGTGAATGGGAATGAGGAACCAGCATGATTGGCTATGTTTTGATTTGTAATCACCTAAAAGTAAGTGGAATTTTGGTTTCATCTTATGCTTGAGACTTACTATTGCACTCTGAATCTTGATGTAGTTAGTACAAACAAACCCTTGATGCATAAATTCGATTTAGTCGATTGGACTTCCACTGATAAGCTTTGAGATATATTTTGGAATGGCATTAGCATTATATTTTAACTTATATTTCCCTTTCATTTTTGTGGGAAGGGTGTTAGATTTGATCATCTAGGTTTATTTTTTAACAGTGGATAAAATGCATAATTTCACAGGAGGCTTGGCCTCTTAATACCCTATAGCACTCTAAGACTTAAGTTATATTTTCTTGTTTAAAGGAAAATCCATTTGAGTCTTTAATTTTGGATTTTGGAGGGTTTTAAATAGAGATATAAACCTAAAATGTTTTAAATTTGAGACACCCTTTATTAGGTTGCGCCTATCCTCCTTATGTCTTATTAGGTATATAATATTTTAAAATTTGCTTATGTTTTAAAACGACCCTAGCATAATTAAGTTTGGAAAAGGGTTTATGATTACCATTTCACGTAGTAATGGCATTTCAAAAAATTATCTTTATGATTTTTAATTAAAGTGGAATCATGTTTGATATGGGTTAATCCCTACCTAAGCAAAACAAAATCATCTTTGTATGGACTTATGTGGAGTTTATTTTCTAGTTGATTCTAGCCTATCTTTCCAGGTTGATTTTCTTTACTCAACTTGAACCCCGTATGAGATTTTTGACCCTATCATAAGACAATAAAAAAATAATTTTGCCTTTATGAATGAACCCTTTAAGACCAAATTTTAATATCATAGGTGTATGGTTGTAGTGGTTAAATTTCATGAATGGGTCAGATACTTATATTTGTGAATATATACTCTCATATACCCTTGTGCTTGCTTTTAGAAATCACTATTGGTTGTATACATACTTAAATTTTTAATTAAGTGTTGTTTCAATTTAAAAATACTATGGACATTAATACGGTTGTATACAAAAAAAAATGTAATGCAGACTATACCCCACCATTTGACTTATCTTTTAAAATGTTTTACAGCTCTATTGGTTGAGCAGTTTTCTTTCATGAAGCAATCTCTAATTGTTGGAATTTAATTGACCATGTTAAATGCCTTTGATGATTTATTTTATTTATTATGAGTCAAGGATAGATGGGTTTCAATTTATCATTAAATCACTACCCGTGAATTTTGATAAGCTAGCCAATGGGCTACCCAACTACCTTGATTCATGCTAATGTAAACCTCTTGATCAAATAAGACCAATTGTGAATCTTGGATGTTGATTTTGTTAAGTATATGGATTTGTAGCTTCTATTGTGATGGTTGGATGTATATGTTCTATTGTATGATTGTTGTCAAGTTCTCTTTTGTCTGTTATTTATACATGTGGAATTTTATTGTCATGCTACCTTTTATAAACTTTGTGTTGAAGCCTAGTTGCCCCTGTGGGTGTTGGTTGGTGTTTGCACCTTTTTATTATTGTTGTTTACTTTTATTCTTTCCTTTGGATTAATTATCTTTTATGGAGTTGGATCATGGCTTTTATCACATTAATGCTCATCACTACTTGATAAATATCGGATGCCTAATTCTACCATTTAACTAGTGATTGGGGTGGTCAGGGGCACCAATGGTTGGACTCATTAGGCTAGACCCTTGGGATTAGGCATCTTGTAGATTGAGTACTCATCTCTTGTTAATTTTGGATTTCTTTGTTTCAGTTGATGTTCTAGTGAGTTTAGTGTATTATATACTTGTTGATGTTTAGAGATGCTAATAGTAGTTTCATTAATATAATTAATTCTTATGTTAATTTATGAGCCTTGTATTTTAGATTGAGTTAAGAAAAATATCATGTTGGTACTTGAATTAACTTGCATATATAATATGCATACCATAATACAGTATAGTATTATGATACACAAATATTAATTATCTATTGATTTTGTACTTATCCCATATTATGTAACTTTGGTTTCATTCTAGTTGTATAGTTGTAGAATTTGTATTCTCATAATTATACCTTGAATAATGTTGGTATTAGAAGCTTGTTACATTGTTATTGGTATTGAATAGTTGTTGAACCTGGTTAAATACATTAGTGTTGTGTTGGCTATAATTACTCTTGATTTCTATTTTGGAATGTTGTATCCTTTTAATCTTGGCATTAAAATGTGTTGTTTTGATATTTGAATCCTTATCTAATGTTGAATATGTTATACATTAACTAGATATGGCACTACTGGCATAGACTTGTAAATTTCCTATTGATATAAGAATGTACATGGATGCATATGAAACTATATAGTCATTTACAATAGTAAATGAAGCATTAGTTATATCTTGATATTATTCAGAAATCCATATTAATTACTTACCAATGTGAGTGTAGTAATTATGCTTAGCATCTTGTTGAGTTGTGTTTATGATGGTTTTTATCTCTTGTGATATATATTTACACTATACTAGTATTAAATTGGGTTGTAAGCATAACTTGGTTTACGGTATTTCTTGTTCATCATTACTAATTAAGAGTTTAAGTGTTATGATTTAATAATCTTCTTGATCAATGGTTCATGTTGACCACATTTGACTTTTAAGTCAAATTGGGGCACCAATAGGTAAAAAATTGACTTTAAAGGTATATAAGGGGTTTAATATTTTATAAAAAGGTGTTTTATAGGCTAATTTATGTCATTAAATGTTATACTAGCCTTTGTTCTAATTTATTTTAGTCCTTTTAGTCATTTTGGGTCATTTTGAGGTTTAAAAATGTGCATTTAATGACTTGTATAGATTTATTGGGAAGTGTGAAGGTTATAAAATGTGATTTAACATCCCATGTGTCCTTATAGGTCTTAATTAACTGACATAACCTAAAAGTGGTAGGTTCATCAGAAGAAAAGGTTGTTTTCTTAACAAAAGAGAAGAAAATGGCACTTGTACAACTCATTGGGAAGTGTGCCACATGGGATAAGATCATAGTATATCTATTAAACTTCCCTAAGCTTAGTTACACATTTTAAGTGATATATAAGTGCCATTTTTGTCCCAAAATTGATTTGCTCCTTTTTCACCCTTTTTGGCAAGCAAAGGTGACCTTCAAATTTTTGCTCAGTATGAACAGCTGAAGAGGTTTCAAATCAAATGCTTTTGGAAGGTTGTATTTAAAATATATACCTTCATTTTCATATATTTATTTTAAATAATGGTGGCTTTTTATTCATGAACCATCCTCATGAATTTGCTTGTACCTTTTTACCTACTATTTCATGCACCCTATGGGTTTTACTCTATTTTTGGTAAATATGTACAAACTAGTTGGTGATGTTGAATCCAGATGATGTTACCCTCATATAATTATTTATATGGTTTTTTTCATGTCTCAAGTTGATTTTATAGTCCAAATAGCTCACTTTCCAAGAAGGTGTCACCATTTGAGGTTTCAGTCAAAGATATTTATTTATAAAGTGTTTAGTTATTAGAGAAAGCTTATAGAAATATCATGTGATGTTTATCATATATTAATTCCATATTTATCATCTCCATTCATGATTTATCCCATTACATAATGCTTGAAATAAACTTGTAGTCTACTATCATACTCAGTCCACTTCTTGTTCACTCCTACTTGCAATTATGGTGAAGTACATGTAGGGGGCCTATAAAACATGTTAATAAAGGTGTGTTTAAGGTTTTTAATTATTTATTTATCCTTTATCATCATGAGGTGGTGATTAAAGATTCCATATGGTGAAAAAAATGGGACTATGGTAGTCATGTTGAACATTTCACATAGTTAGCCATGGAATTGAACATTTCACATAGTTAGCCATGGAAGCACACCTATAAGTGCTCTCAAGGGTTACATTCACATTTAATAAAGGTACTTTGGACTTATTTGAAGTTTACCTAATATGTAGGAAACCATATGAACCTTAAATTGTTGCAAGTTCATGTTGCATTCCCATAATCCTTGCACCCTTTCCAATGTTTCTGACTACCTACATGTGGTGCTAACAAAGCATGAAAATACCTTTTGAGGTGTTGAAATAGATGTAAAATACTTATTTGGGGTCTTAGTATGATTTTGAGATCATGGTAGACATAATATTAAATACTACACTGTTAAACAAGTTAAGAATCAACCTCAAATACAAATGACCATGTACATGCCCTTATTCCTAAATTGGCAAAACAGAGAACTTGAGCCTTTTGTCGATATTGTATGATATGGTCTCAAAGATTTTAAATGCCTCCTAATGACTTAATCTCATATTATTTATATATTATAATACCCTTTCAAATTTTTAATGGAAAATTATTAAGGGAAGATGGTTAGAAGAAGGCCTAAAAATGCATTTTTATGCAGTGGTTTTGGGTAGTGAAATTGTAGGTTGGAGCTCCAAGTAGACTCTTCATCCAAAAGTTGAAAAGCTAACCTTGTTATCATATGTAAATGGTTTAATATGGTTTAATAAACATATTTTTCCTAATAAATCATCAAAAGGACTCATAATCTATGTTTTTTCTTCCTAGACCATTCTCAATCTATACAAGTTGCCCAAGATGTCCACCTATAGTAGGGTCTTAAGGTAGTTTTCTTAGTCATGATAAAAAGAAACTCAGTCATGAACCCAAGGAGTTTATAAGGTGAATAAAATGTGTATTAATATATCAGATGGATCTTTTTATCATGGTTTAATGGAGATTCTTTTCACACTATGACCAAGTCTCATTGAAGCTACTATATGCATCTACAGGGGTCAGAATATGCAGACAGTAAGTTAGTATTGGTGTTTTAGTAGTGTTTTGAGGCATCTAAGGTGAGTGTAGTAATAAAATATGTTTTTTACCTCATTTTATTTCAAAGAGAGTGTTCAAATATCATGAAAAAGTGTATTTATACCTACAAGTAGGGTTCCAAAGAGCAATACAACCAAATAGGGAAGGATTCATTTCATGAGCTTAGAGTGTAGGTAAGAGGTATAAAGAGAGTTTGAAAAATGAAATAAATTTATAAGTACCTCCATTATAGCCATTATAAACCTCATAATCTCTAAATAATGTGAATAAACATATATTGACCTCTTGAAACCCTATGAACACCTACAGCCATTGTAGGGATGATTATAGACAATAAGCTGAGAAGGAGGCCCCAAGTGATGATATAAGGTCACCCAAAGTGAACACGTGGTTATAAAACTTGTATTAATGATATTAAAATATATTAATAACTCATGTGCATATCTACAAGTTAAAATCAGGCATGAATACCTATAGGCATAATTTTAAGAAGCAAAACACAATCAAGGTTATGTCACGCTCAATCTAAGCTAGGTAGGGATCTGAAGAGTTCATGAGAGGTTAGAGGGATAAGTTGTGAATTTAATACCTTAATTATAATCATTATTTCTTAATTTATCCTCTATGATATGTAAAAAATCAAGGAATATCCTAAATAATGAATTACACTATCTAAATTAAATTTCTTACACACAGTCCCTACTTGACTGGTTTGTTTTGGATTTTTGAGTCTTTAAAGGGTCAAATGGATATACCAGAGACTTAAATATTTAATAGAGGGTATTTTTAACCTATAAAATCCTCCCAAATGTTTATTTATTTTGGTAAAATAGGGGAAGTACCTTTTGTTTTATCTTAGATAGAGGGTACTTCCCCTCATGCAAACCCTGACAGTTTTGGGAAGAAATGAAAAAAAGATAATAAAGAATTTGTGTGTATATTTATAGAATGTGTGGAGAGATATATTAAAACTATTAAAACATAAAAAACAAATCGAGGGATGAATCATAACAGGTTATCCCAAACTACAAGGTTTGCAAGTAGGCCTACTAGGCAGGTTTTGGCCTAATTTGCAAATGAAGGGTCACTCACACTTATAGCCCTAATTAAGATTTATATCTTATTGAATAATTTTTGAGGGACCATAATAGATTTTTATATATATTTTAGAATGCATGGGAATCTTAAAGAGGTCATATTTGGGTTTGGAGGTATAGTCAGGCTATAAGACCAACATTAGGCCTATGTCCAAATGAGGGGTCTTTCACACTTATAGCATAATATGATATTTTTAACCTATTATAACATGTTAATAAGGTCACTATAGGTATTTTAAAACCTAAAATATTTAAATTAAATCCTAAGAAATCCATTTTTGGCTCAAAACTAACTTAGACCCGTAGGAAAAGAAGAAAATAAGCTCTATAGAAGAGGTTCAAGTGCTCATATCTTTCAAGAAGCATTTCATACAGGATAGAGGAGTTTTGGAAAGTTATTAGGGGTCATAAAAACCACATTAGTGTAATTTTTCTACAAATCTAATGTCAAAACTTTATGAATGAACCTTAAGAAGTCAAATAGGTCTAAAACCTTTGCAAGTGACTAGTTTGTGAAAATAGAGTTAGATAATCTAGTGGAATATTTTTCTTATTAAAGTGATTTAACCTTGTATATTACCCCCTCAATGTACTCTCCATTCTTTTTTGTTGTATGGACTTATACAGATGGAATAAGAAACATGGTATTTTTGACCATTTTATGTATTTTGTAGATTCTAAGAGTCTGAGGATAAAACCAACTTTAGGAGGAATATTTAGACTTGTGATAACTCCCCATTTTCATTTAATTCCTTAATAACTTCTAAGTGTGAAAAAAAATAACTCCATCTCAGCCAGTCAAAATTGGCATATTGGACAAACTAGTGAGAGGGGTGGAAAACTTTAAGTGGGGTGATTTTAAGTTGTGCCTAATGCTTTTAATTACATGGAGGTTATTTAAAATTTTCATCCACTCCATCCCATATATTTACATGAATAAATTATTCCAATTTTTAGGCCAAGTGTGCAGGGTGCATGAAAGAGGAGTTTTCTAGACTACAAATGATGATAGGTCCTTTCTATGTGATTATAGATAACCAAGCCTATAACCAATGCAAGGAAATGCATGTCTAAATTCCTTATCCTTTATTCTAACCATAATACCTATTCCTAATCATTTATGAGGTTTTAAAATAGGTATAATCATGCACGCTATTTTTTGAGCCAAAATAAGGAGTTTTATGCCACTTTGTAAGAGTTTCATGACTTGTATGGACACTTGGACTTCTTAACCTTACATGGTTAATCCCATATCCTATTTGTATGCAAAATTAACATATTCTCTTGTCCTGACAAGTGTTATTGTGACCCTTGGACCTTTCTCTTCTTCTCACTCTCTCAAGTTCGATAAGAACTAGCCATTTTAACCATTACAACTCATGTTCCTCCTGAGTATGGTGAAGCCATGCTCATGCACACTATTTTATCAATAATACTACTTATTTTTACCTCTTCCATAATTTTTCATAGTGTTTTCAATTATATGATGAATCTTTATTAGTGAAAACTATGAATTCCTTAGCATGTTATTTCATTCTTTCACCTATTTGTAGCCTCTTCTTGCAGGGCATGTGAAGTGTTTCAAGATATGTCTAGGTTTTAGTGAGTTATTCTATTCACTAGTACTATTCAAAGGCTCTTATCTAGTCCTCCTAACCTAAGACGCTCATCTATAACCTCACAATGTAATATTGATGCAAGAATACATAGATTGGAGAAGTATATGTTTAGTCTGTCCCCTGATTTCATGTGTAACATGCAGTTGATTAGAAGTCATCATCTTATTTGGTCTATCACCCCTTAGGATAGTTTTCTTTCAGTTATCTCTCTCCCTTTTCACCCCCAAAGTTAGGTGTAGTTGTAATACAAAGTGGTACATCAAGGGAGCTAGCCCTATCTAGAGATTCACCTCATCCTTAGGCTACCCACAAGCCTAGAGGTGTTTCCATTGTGCCACTTAGATGAGGAGAGCTTAGGCATCTCCTCAAAGGGTGAAAATCCAAGTGACAATAGTTAGTGTATACTTCATTTTGTTAATCGAATGTATTTGAGTATCTAATGTTGAGTGCTTAGTGGGTATTACAATATTACCATCTTATCTTAAAGCACATATTATTTCATAAAGTAAACAAATACATAAAAGTGATAATTGTGTTTGAGACAATTTGTTTAGGCTTGAATGATAAGATTTGGAGATGGAAGTTTTTGGTTTAAACATATGTTACTTAGCCTCATATTAGTCACCTTGGTTGAGGTTTTAGGTGGTTACATCCACCATGAATGATGCTAGAAATAAAACTAGTGCATAGAGCATTTGGGAATAAAGTATAACTTGACATCAATACATAAATGCATGGTTTCAATATATATACTAATTCAATTAAGTTGTATGGACATCATAGGTAAATTGATTTCCTATTATTCCCTTCTCATGTGTAAAAGACTTTTGGAGACTTCTTGTACCGAAATAATGCTTATTTTTGGTAACTCCTTATATATATATATATATATATATATATATATATAGAGAGAGAGAGAGAGAGAGAGAACATTTGGGAATAAATTATAACTTGACATCAATACATAAATGCATGGTTTCAGTATATATACTAATTCCATTAAGTTGTATGGACAGCATAGGTAAATTGATTTCCTATTATTCCCTTCTCATGTGTAAAAGACTTTTGGAGACTTCTTGTACCTAAATAATGCTTATTTTTAGTAAATCCTTATATATATATATATATATTCCCTTTATGTTACAAAAGGTTATATTACGCCATGATGGATATTGCCCTTGGTATCGATGGCTGCCATTAAAATTCCACAACTACAATTTGTTATGAATTTATATTGCTTAAGCAATGAAATTAAGGAAAATCAAATTGAAGGAGTATGTGGAATTAACTAGTTTGGTGCATTAAAAATAATTAATTTATTAATGGGTATTTCATTGTGTTTTGTGAGCATATTGAAAACCCCATGATGACTCTTGGTACATATTTAAAAGATAGTGGTTTTGATATGGTATACATTATAGCATGATTTTAAAATGATTCTTTAGAAACCCTATTATTGTCTCTTCATGGCAGCCTTGTTCATATGGTTAACATGATATGGATAGAGATATTATTCTCTTTTGCCAATAATATAAAATATCAATTGTTCTTTATGAGATATCATTAAATGTGAAAAATGTCACATCAAACAACCTCGTTTATATAGAGGTAATCAAAGTTTGGCTCAGTGAATAATGCCACCAATTATGTTGTGAACAAATAATTGGGTTATTAAAAAAAGAACTCAATTGGTGTCTTTAAATTAAAACCAATGTGTACCCTTTATGATATGGTTATGTTTGGGATTCTTCTTCATAAGTAATGGTTATTATGACACATAATTCACTCCAAATGTGCCAGTATGCTATGGCTAGTTAGTTCTTAAGAAATTGATGTTTACTTGGAGGACTTTTATTTCCATCCTCTCTTATGCTAAGGTTTAACTTGATTTGGACTCTAGGGTAATATTCTTGATTTTTCTTGGTTGTTTTATTCACCATTATGGTATATTTGTGAGGGAATGTTTTTATCCTCTAAACATCCAACGTAATTCTCTTAGGAGATCAAGATGATTAAGTAACATTATTAGACTATTAAATTATCCTATGAGGAGTCCTTACTCTGAGTATAGAGTTTGTCATATATTGGTGTGTGGACACATACCAATAACCCCAAACTATATATTCCTTTTTGATGAAAAACTCCCTTACAAAATCTTTTGACAATGTAGTAATCCTGGTTGAGTGTCTAATACCACCTAAAAGGATATTAGTTGTAAGCATGAGAGTATGTAACCAAATTATATTTTTCCTCATGACATCAGTTTGTGTGTGGGATCATGTACACAGTGCCATTATGTTCCCAAAAAAATTGGGTTTGTTTCATCTAGATAAAGTAGGACTGGAAAGTGTGACTCTAAAAACTCACAAGTGGAAAGTAGTGAACTAACATATCAATAATAAAACTTTGAAATACCCTCACATGGTATGATAAAAACATCGCAAACCAAGTTTCCAAAATCACTACACACGTACCAAACCTATAAGTGTAGTATCACAACCTATTTCCATAATTGGAAAGAAAAAATATTAACCACATAAATGCATCAATCCATTCCATTCCTGCAACTTATCTATCAACAAGAAGTAGAAAATGCAATCCCATGAACTCCAAGGAATATTGTCAAAACAACATTTCAAAAACAATTTTATGATTAAGGGAACACTTAATCAACATCATGAAAATATGAATATACTCAGTGGGATTATAATGATGTCAAAGGAGGTTGAGAGAGTAAGAACTCACCTCTATGCTAACTATGTGAGATGACTCCACTTCCCAATTCACACAAACATATGGGGTACCAATACATCAGCAAACTCCTAACACATAGGAATCCTCAACAAAGATAACTACACTCCATTATAAGGAGAATTCACACTGCACTAAGTGGTGCCAATCTATAAGTGGTCCTTTTAGGATTCCCACTCCTAGGATTAATGTACACAAAACTCTATCAAAAATGCACATATTATTAAGTGAAAATTATCCCATGCTTTTTGGACACTCAAAACACAAATGACAAAGATGACTTGATTACCAAGTAATGATGTAATCATTATCAAGATGTTTGTTCTAAGTTTAAAATATTATAGTAATCTCTTATTCATGACTTATGAACTATGTTATGCATTCACCTACCCAAACATCATACACAACCATCACCATCGAGATACTTGATAAACCAAGCCTTTAGCAACTCTAAGAGGGTATGAGTGCTCCTAAGGGTACACACTCAATGTACCACACAACATTCATGAAATCAACTATTAATCCTTGTCACTTCATAAAATAGGTCAAATATGATTATGCCTTATCCTTTCCATAATTACCTTCTATTATCTTGATGTTTCACACATCAAATGATGTATTTAAATTAGTTCTTGGGAAAATTAGACATAAGACTTTTAATAGAGGCTAATTGATTTTTAGTGCAAATTTTAAAAAAATCAATGCCTACCTAGCAAAGGAGGAGGAAAGACCTTGCTTAAGGAGTCAAAATAAAAAATACACTTCTAATAGATTAAGTTATTTGATCAAATTTAGAATTCATCCACATAGATAAACATAATTTCCAAGAATCATGGATGTTTATTACCTACAATAGTCATCAAACCATACATGAGGATCTACTAAATATCACAACTCCAATCATGGTGTAGCATGATTCTGCACTAAGGCACTAAAATTCTAAAATACACTTCAATTAATCAATAAAATATTACAAGTCACTAGGTTCCCCAAAATAGTTCCATTGAACTTAGGTGGATTCACCTTTTTCATATATCTAGCAAACTCCATAACTACATGTGCTCTTTCATCCCAATGGTTTTCCTACTCAATGGGATGCTCTTCAATTTCATCTTGGTGTTCCTCATCTTCATGGCCATAAACATCCTATTCTAGGGCTGAAATTTAGTCCCTGGTTTCATTCATGGCTATGATAATCTGATCCAACTTTACTGATTGCTCAATGGCAAATCGATTAGGATCAAATAGAGATTTATTGTCATTGACATTTGAAGGACCCTCTCTAGATACTTTATTTTTTACCATTCTCCTTTCTGATAAATAGAAAGATACGAAACTGTTAGTAGACTCATTAGGTCTTAAAGTTTGAGCCATAGCTTTGTTACCACATATAACGTCCCCACTAGGATCTACCTAGAATAACACAAAAAAAATTATTTAATTTAAGAAACATATTCTTTAATTATATTTCACCACAAAAATCTAATTAGTGATCCAAATAAAGCACACTAAGTATATTAACTATAAAATAAGTATGTGACATTTATTCATCACTGATCGCTATCATTAAATGAAATGTAATAAATTGAATATATAAAGTAATTACAAATTTCTATCCATGGATAGTACAAACATGTAGCCACTGATGTCATGGTACAATAAGTAAATAATTTCATCTCATCATAATAATGTCTCAATAATAATAAATACAATATAATGTACAAGATACAAGGCTTCACAAATCATGAGTTCCTCAAACTTTAGTATCTATGGTAATCTTAAGTGCCATCTCCAAATAAATACTATTATGGAGAGGGAGAGCATAATTCGATCACTTTTTCACACCAAATATGGGCCATTGATCCCATGCATAATCCCTTGTCAGGGAATGGCCCTCCCTTCACAAATGAGTAGATAGTGATGGTGAAAGAATCTAGAGAGACAAGCTAGTACTTGTGTGTTGTGTGATTTCTAAGAACATGAAATGTACCATAAATAAATTTGTTATAACATGATATCACACAAATATGTAAATCATACATATGAAAATACAATGTCTAACTAACATTACTTTGGCTAAATTTTTCAAGTTCTCTAGGATCAGTGAAATTCATACACACCACTTGATCAGATTACCTCTATCTAGCATTGATGATGTTAGTAAGCTAGTGAAGTTTGTCTCACTATTTACTCAATACCAATAATATGAAATTTTGTTAATATAAATATAACTAATAGATTCATATAGATTGCTTCTTACTAGTAGATATGAAACATATTAAACATAAGAATAATCAAATGCATACATTTAGTCCACCAAATGTATGAATGAATCTCCACCATATTATTTATCACCTAAATAATAAGCATAATAAGTATATTTTATACCAACTGGTTATAATATATATATTAGACTACATACTTCTAATTTCCATAAGTAAATATAATTATAGTATATTCCATGAAAAGCAATAATATCACAGTCCACCATTCGATGTTCCTAGTACTCAATTTCAAAATAGCTAGTCATAATAATTTTAGAGAATCAAATAATTCACAAACCAATTTATGTATCATGTGAACATAATATTTCATTTAAACAATTATTACATTTTTAAGAGGTTTTGTTCATATTGTTTATAGTTTCATGACCCACGGGATCTTTTGACTTAATTTTAATAGTCAATAAAATTATAGTTATAGGTGCACAACCTAATACACCAGTTAATGTTATATATTTATATGAATACTTAAGTCCATATATAGATATATTTCCTATGCATATGCACTTGTTCATATTAACTATACTCATACTATGTGTCGCATACAACTACTCAATAATATATAAATACTATAAATGTCAATAGTCATCTAAAATTCTAACCAATGACTTCATATGATTTCAAATTTCATTATAATTATACATTCATGTTAATAGATTGAGAACTAAAATCAATAGACTATTTACATACATATTTTGCTCTTCTTAAGCTGAATCACATCAAACACTCATATGGATGTCTCACCATGACTTAGAATATATACAACCCCTTTATTAAACATCATACTAAATATACTAGAATATATACTTGATTATGGAAGTCATGATACTGAGTATATGGGTATTATATATTCATGTCAATCCATGAATATGAATTTTAATATTGAATTTCACGTTACTATGTTAATATCAGAATTAATCATTAGTTTCATGATGGACATTAAACACACAATTTGGTCTTCTATTACACAGTTTGAATTATACTACAAGAATCAACATCTTATATTACTCGACTATTTTAATAGTCTCACAGCTCACTATAATGGTCTCATAGTTTTCTACATGGGCAATTGTAATGTATTTGCAATAAAGAACTTGTATCATCCTAGTTATTATATAAGTCATCCCATTCACTGCATGAAATCTTCCCATAGTTTATTATGGCCTCATATGTTGAATAATATAAGTAGATTTGGGTATCAATATGTGGATATACTAGTTATTATAAGCATAATTTATAATTATAGATATGAACATGTCACTACAATTAATATGTTATGAAAATAGTTATATTTACCTCTCAAAACTAGTTCTATATTAGATCTACATTTTCATCAAAGCTATTAAGTCATAGAACCCTGATATGACTTAGAACATTTTAGGACTTAATGACTTTGCATGTTAAATTCTATAAGAGTTAAGTCCAAACATGCAAAGCTCATGAAATATATTAGCTATACATTTTTTAATAATTCATATAAATATGTATATCTCGTTATATCTGAAATCATATACTATATCAAAATATATCTTATATTTGAATTCCATAAACTATTATGCTAATTGACATCTGATTTATGGTATATGATATACTAATATGTTATACCCAATATCATATAGCCAATGTTTGGCAATTAAATATACAAGTTATGGTGATTCATATTGAGGATATACATGATAGGCTATACAATTAGCATCCTTGGTATACATAGAAAAGATCACTATGTATATTTTGATCTGGTACATGATTTATCATATAATACGGTAGTTTATACAAGATTTTGTGCATATAAATATGTATTCCATTATTTCCTTATATCAAATGTATGATAATGTACATAATTATATTGGAATTATGATAGGTCACCATGTCATTGTTATCTACTTAGAATTATTTTTATACATGTCACAAAAAAGAGAAAGTGGATTGATAATTAAAGCTTCATTGCAATTAATTATTTTTAAAGCTTCATTGCAATTAACTGTGTGGTAGATAACACATATATTAACATAGTGAACTTATTATATTAAAAATAATTATCAAATTGAATAGGTTCATTGTAAGTTCATTATATACTCATTGTATTTCACATATATAGATCATTGTATATATTACACAATTCAAACTCCTTTATTTTGAGTTAGATCCTAAAAATAATGGTGTGCCCTATGTTTTTCTGTCAGACATCTATATAGAAGTAGGGAAATTTCAATAAAGTAAGAGGATTTAAGTAAAGCTAGAGAATTTGTATTATTATATTCAAAGAATCATTCCTCTACCACTATAGTGAGAAGTTGGAAATTGTATTTGGCTTGTTAAGCATGTCTCATAAGAAGAGAGCTTGTTAAGATTGATTGAGCCTTTACCAAAATTTAAATGTATAATAAACATCATCACCAGTTTAGGAAATAAATATCAAAATAAATGTATACAAGTGATTCATTTAGATATGATGCCTACTTGTATTTTATTATTATATATATAGACACACACAAAGATCATTTTACATACTCAACCATTAAATTTCATATGACAAAAATATAACCAAGCCCTATGATTTGATATGTTAGATATTTATATTAAGTCATATGATTTTATATACAGATAAATATACTCATCTTCACATAAGATTTTTACTATGATTTGGAAAACAAAGGTGCCATATAAACAGGTATATATTTACTAGTTTAACTATTTCACACACAGATTGCCATTATAACACCCAAAAATTTGACTAGTTCCACACAAAATTTTAATACATCACCTACATGTCAAAAATGTTCAGCACAATTCTGAATATCATTTCTTGGCTCTCACTTCCCTTTTTGCATTCTTCTTCTCCACTTTGTGTTGAATTCTGCTTTCCAATTCACACTTTTTAACCTTGATTCTCATGCAGGTAGAAACTAGTTTCTATTTTTCATCCACTTTTTTTCTTCCTATGCCGCACCTTTTTTCCATTCCTTTCTCTTTTTATTTTATTCCATGATTTTTTATCTTTTTCTTTACATGAATTTTTCCCTTTATTTATCTTTAAAGCTCAACCCCTTTTTTATTCAATGATTCTTCTCTTTTTATTTTTATTTGTTTTTATTTATTTTAATCCCCTTTTTTTGTTTTCTTTCCTATTTATATTTTTTTATAATTAAGATACCATATAATCCAATTACTAAATATAACACAATTTTGATAATGATGTCTATTTATATTAAGTCATTATCTATTGATAGTGTTCTCTATATTAAGGCATTAATCCCTATAATGATATTCCCTAATATCATAAGGATAACTATCTTATATTCTCATCATTACTAAGACATGCTAGTTAGTCTACATATGGTAGTGCCAAGCACTATTCATGTAAGTTTTTACTTTTGACAACATTAATAATCATGAATATAATGACATGAAATAAATACATGTTAAAATTTATAATAAATCACATGAGATTAATTCACCTAAGCATAAATCCAAACTAATACACACATATACAATTATCTAAATATAGATAACATAAAGAACTTACTAATGCTAACAATTCAAACAATGCTTATAACATGTACTATCTAACATGGTGTGTGCAAAGTTCTAGTCATTCCTCTATCATCCCTTAACCCCTGCATCTATGTCACCCTCTCTAATGATGCTCTCCCTCTGTCATGATCTAAGGTATGAATCTCTCCTGCATCAAACTCATGACAAGTAGGTAGTTAGTCCATAACATCATGATATATCTTATAAAATATTATTGAAATAACAAATCAACATGATCACAATATAAATTATATACAATATAGCTAACTCATACTATGCAATTAAATCAAATCAATAGTAAACTATCCCATAATAACATAAGACTTATAGCTTAGTTAATAATAATCAAATCAAATCACCAACTATAAATATCCATAGATAATCAAGTAAATTTGCTTAGTGATAAATCAGAATGTAACACTTAGAATCATCTTTGTGCACTTTAGGGCCTATTGGTGTGAATTTCAATCCACATATATAGTCATCAATGTTCAGGGGTGTTTTATTATCCTCTATCATGGTCTAGGAATCTATATTTGAGTTTTTGATGTATATTTCCTCTGAGTTAACAAATAATGGTAATTGTGCTATGAAGATCTCATCATCTATAATGGATGAGGGGGAATGTGTTGTAGGAGGGTCATTCTCCATCATGGGTGAAGGTAACTCTACTATAGATTGCTCTAGAATGGGTGTGAGAATAGTAGTACTATATTCCCTGACCTCGTATGTATGCATTTGTTATATAAGAATCATGTGAGGCAATGACTCTATGAGAATTTAAAATTTCACATCTGAAGAAATACTTGAAGAAGTGGGGTTGGTGACTTTACAATATCTGAATGGTTGATTATCAGTTGGACAAGTGTATAGATATCCATCATGTAAAGACTTGATGCATCTATGTAATGTAGAGGTTGTTACCTCTACAACATGTATCCAAGGTCTCCCAAGTCATAAATTTTAATGAAAATGATTAGGCATCACCTAAAATTGTATAGATAGGGTTTTGGGCTTGACCATGATATCCAAAGTAATATAACCCAATGCCTATTGTGGAATGTCAACAAAACCTTGAGTGTTCTTATATATCTTCTAAATGGATGTTATATCAACCCCCATAGTCTATAAGAATGTGAGGTTCCATATGTTAAGACCTTAACCATTGTCAATTAGAACTCATTAAATAGTGGTGGTTTTAATTTGTGCTTGAATGAAAAGTGGTATATTTTGATTGATAACTATATATGAGGTTAATTCCTCATTTCCAAAATATATAACATCCTCAATGTCCTTTATAGTGTTCATGATAGATGAAAATAAGTCAACTCTATATCATGAGGTAAAGATGTATGATTGACTGTTTAAAAAATAATGTTTTTGAAGATGGTTGCTTGTTAAAGTAATTCCACTATAGATATTTTGGCTCATGTATTTATCAATTGATAAATAATATAATATGCTCTATGTTGATTCCTAGGTCCCATTGTATTATATTAGGGATGAGGAGGCATTGTGGGATTATGTTGTTCCTATATAGGCTAAGGAGGTATCTAATTTTGTCTAGTAACAGTTCAAACCATGTGCTCTACTATTTGCCAAGGGTGAGTAGTAGAGGTAGGATGTGAATGAAGGTAGTCAACAGGTCTAGGTAAATTAGTAATAAAAGGAGTCATTTGATCCCTCTATCATCGATTAGTAACTAGAGGTAAGTTAAAATTAGCCATGCAACAATGCTCTCCATAAAAGGAGGGGCCAAGATAAAGGGGACCAATATATGAAATGAGTTGAGTTATAATATTATCCATGAGAGGAGTGACATACATGTTTATTTTTCAACAAATGGAAGGTAATAAGCATGCAAGATAAACCACAAGACTTTGTACCAAAAAGTAAAAAATGGATTATGTCATGATGATCATGATGAAGATTTAAAATTGAGTAAATTATAAAATAAGAATGGAAACCCTAATAGTTCACTAGGGTTTTGATCAATATGTTCGAAGTAAGTCAGGTTCACCAAATAATTTAACTATTCTAGGAATTATGGAATGTAAAACCTTAAGTAGATAAAGAGACGAGCATATAAATTAGGGAATAAATATATCAATATCAATATCAATAGAGATTAATTTGTACAATAATTAATTTGTTTGCTTATCCTATAAATAGAAATGAATTACAAAAGACATACTTATCTAGTAATATGACTAAGATGGACAAGTGGTAGGATGTAAATTGGCACAAGAATAGTGCAAGGTGTTGTCAATAGGGAATAGGTGTTAGAGTCCTATCTAGATAATAGCACGGTCTCTTTTTCAATAGTGTGTTATGATAGTGTCCTCTTGTGTTGTGTTAATGACCTTGAGTAGATGGAGTAGTGAGTTCTTGGGAGGATGTTCACCTTGTTCTATGAAGCATGTGTCTATATGACCAAGTCTTAAATCATTGTCTATCTATGTTTTTGATTAATCTTTATGTGAAACCCTAAACCTCCATACTTGTTAGAGCTTTTAAGAATAAAATTTGAAGTAAAGTGGCATTATTAGGGTAGGATATATGTAACCTCAACACCCCTTGTGTTGAGAATTACCTACATACCAATATCTTGAAAGGGGATCAAGCCCAATGTAGTTCTCCCAATCTAAGTGTTGGTGTAAGTGCAAGTGAATGCTAGTATGAATTTTAGTTTTAATGCTTTGAATGTGTACTGAGAGTGGAAACTTAAGTAATCCAAGATCTAGGCTGTTGTAGATGGTTGTGTACAGAAGTAAGGTATAATAGTGATCAATAACCTTGTTTTGCACAACTATTTCTAGGTTTGTTCATTAGAATTACATCTATTTTCCATCTAAGTGATAAATGAATTAGATTGGTCTTTATATAGTGTTATGGTGCTTATCGAGACATGAAATGATTCTAGGTTGACCTTAAAATGCTTTGGGAAGTGAAAAGATATTCATTAGGTGTAAATAAGACTGAGGATCAATAGCACTACCCCTTTTCTAATAGTGTAGTGTGTTATAACCAAAGGGTTGCATTTTTGTCCAGGTGGCTAGAACGAGTGAAAAGGGGTACTCGATGCCTAGGAGATTGCCTAATGTGGATTTTGGTATATTTAGGCATGGGCTAGGTGTACATATAAGTTTAAAAGGATCAAAAGAGTCCCTAAGATAGGTATAGGGCTAAACTAAGGATAGGGTGGTCTTAATTGACACTCATTGCATTAAAATGACATTTTAGATGACTACAGTCTCTATAACTATTTTGGACTATTTTATACATATCTTGGACATAGAAACGCCTTATCAAACCTCATTTTTTTCAATCTACATCTTTTATATATAGATTTAAAATATGTTAATTAAATGACTTGATGTTATACCAAAATCCATTTTTTTAATTTCCCATTTTAAGCTTTACAACAAAAAGAATTTTTTTGGGTAAACTGTAGATTATAAATAATATGGGGTTATTTTTTGCACTCAATATAAAGTGACAAAATATTACTTGAGGAAAATTTATATTTGGTACACTTGAATTTTTGCCTTGTCTATTTTGATGACATTAGTTGACATACTTGTGATTCATGTTTTACATAGTTCCTATTTGGGACAACTATATTTAGCACTTTTATGATGTGTGTCTCCTTCAAGAACTCTTTCTTATCACCTTATTCTTGAAGACACTAAAATTTGGTGTTTGATGCTTAGAAATGTCAATCTTGATCTACACTTATCCTACATTACTTACATGTCTTCAAACAACTCTCACTCACCATTCCCACACTTGCATGATAGTTATGAGCCCGATCCATTCTAAATTACTATCAATAACCTATAGGAACCCCCCAGTATATGATAAAGTGGTTAAATATCATATTTATACATTGCCAAATTATCACTTTTTCAATTTTGTCTCCAAGATAGTAACATTAGGCTCAAACAATATCATCAACATTATTGTCCTAAGGTTGATGTTACCATCTTTCATCTAGTAATGACTTTTTTTCAAAATCAATTCATTCCCATAAGTTGGCCCATTCACCAAACAAGTTGATGGCATGGTAAAATATCAAATTGAGTGCATATAAATACAAATCAAGGTCAAGTTTATTCATTATCTAATATTCTCAAGTATAGAACAAGTATACTATTTAACATTAAGAAAATTTTCCTTATTTTGCCCAAATTGTAAATTAATCATTAGGAGTAGTCATCATCCAAGTCTAAAACACACCAAACCAAGTCAAATTCCAACATTGCCAAGATCAAATATAGATTTATAGGTGCATTCATAGATCAAAATAACACGATTTCACATTCACACTAAATGGAAGACTTATATGTGGCTTAACTTCCCTCTTTAGAGTATTAGATACATAAGAAACATTCAATCGTCAATGGGGGTTATTGGGGTCAGCTCATCCCAATTATACTTCCTCACTTTTTACATATTTTTATTCTTCATAAATGTACCTAGGGTTTCAAATAGAATGAGGTTGATTTTTGGAGTTACACATACAATCAAGGGTCAAATATCACACATAATAGGATATATGAGGTAGGCATACTACACTATATAATCATAGAGAATTAGAATATTTCAAGATAGTAATGTCATCTTTAGGTCACCTACATTTAATGAATCTGATATTGACCCAATGCACATAGACACTCAGTTTTAGATCTAAAAGAATCATATACATGCTTCTAATATGTTTTCACTATCAAAACATAATCACAGTCAAATAATAAAAAACTAAGTATCTTGATCTCCTTGGTATTTTTCATAAATAGTAATTACATTATAAATCTCAATCAGTTACATTTATATTTATGCTTGATTTTATATATTAAAATTTGAATTAATTATAAAATATTAGCCTATTTTGATTCATGTAATCTAAAGATTGGGTAAACATACTATTGAACCCATATATTGTTTGATCACTCCTTTCTATAGTTTCATATTTTTTTCTTAGAGTTTCATTTCAAGCTTGATTTTCAAAAGTTGATTTTTGATTATTTAATACTAAGCACAATTCATCCTTTGGCTCTAGATTTCTTTCTACATGCATGTTTTTATCACATGCCATCTAAAAAGGTTGATTCCCTTGTTAGTCTAAGGCAAAGTGATAAGTAAAGTGGTTTGAAAATTGAACATGGTTAAATTTATCTTAACTAACCTAAATTGTCTAATGAAATAAAAATGGATATGCCTTCTTATTTATCTTTTTTTTATGTTTCAATTGTCAATGAAAATGTGCAAATGAATGATAATGTTCACATTCCTAATCTATAACATTGTAATCAAGATAACCATCATGATAACCTTAATGGTGTAGGCCGTTATAAATTTCAATCCTAATCTCAATTTTAAAGTCATATAAACCAAAACCCTTATGAATTGGATAAAATATTAAAGCTAATCCTAATGTTTAAATCCAATCACCAAGTTAAGGTTTATACATCCAAGGCACAATAACTCTTTATTAATAATACTATTCATAAATCTACACCTCCAATTACACATGTGATGACCACCCAAGGTGTGAGGGAAACACAAGGCCTCCCATAAATTTATATCCTATTCCTACGTAGGATACATATTCTTGTCCTTTAATTAATATGGATATTACATCATCTACTTTGCCTACTACATGTTCTCTTGAGTATATTATTATAGTTGTGAAAGATAATTTGTTGTAGTTAGAGAAAGGAATATCTCGAGCTAGTCACTCATTGGATTTGCATACTTTTCTTCATAATCCATTATCTCCTAAGGTATTATTATATCCCCTACCTTTAGGGTTTGTATAGACCAATCTCCCATTATATGACAAAATATATGATCCTGAATAACACCTTCAATCCTTTCATGCAGCATGGTCGGATTATGCAACTAACAACTATTTATTGACCAAGTAATTTCCATGAAATCTCAAAGATTTTTCATTTATATGGTTCTATGACCTTCCACATTAGTTAATAAATGTCTTCCTTCCTCTATCTAATTAGTAAAACAATTCTCTATCAACATTGATGACAAAATATCTTATGCAGAAATTGACAAACTTAAGCAAGGGTTCAATGAGTTAATCAATAAATATGTACTTCGATATAATACCATGCTAGATAAGATGACCAATCCTATGGAATATAATTAAATACAATATATCTTCAAGAAAATCTTGATTTCACCACTTTATGAGTCCATATTAATCAATAAATTCATATATTTTGATTGGTTATGCCATACAGTGAGAGATCGTGAACTCAATATCCTTGTACTCAATAAGCTTAAGTACACTCATACTATTGCTACTTAAAATTACAAGTTTCACAAAAAACCAAATCATAAGGGAAAATTAAATGAGAACAAGAGTGAAACAAAGCTTACAATTAACATAATATCACAACCTACAATAAGCTTATCTTACTTGCTCCATAAAATATGCATTTATCATGCTTATATAAAAATCCTCAAAGATAAATAAAAAATTTACTTGAGTAAAACCTTTTATCTTACCCTCCACCACTATTGTTTGACACTATCAAACCTTTACCTATAAGATATGATCAAAATATTTGTTGAGATTATCACCAATGTGATGGACATTATAGGAATAAATGCTTTAAGCTAAGGCATAAGATACAAGATCTTATTGATGACAACACTAATGAACTGAGCACACCCATAGAGGAATACAAACCATAATCAAATGGGAATCATCATTTGAAAATATTTAATGACCCATTTCTAAAGCATGAGGAAGCATCAACTAAGGACACTTCTAAAGTACATCATACATAATTCATATCCTACTATCGAGACATATAGTTATCAAATAGACATGATTATTGGCACAAATATGAGTAGATTAACAAAATGACCTATGATTACATTTGATGATAGTGAGATCATCAAAGATGATGTATATTTCTATGCATTATTCATATGATTACATATCAATGATCACCCTATACATAATATTATGGTTGATAATGGTTCAAGATAATAAAAATTGCATCATGATACTTATTAACTCTCTTGGATACACATAGAATAATATAAAAGATATTACAAGAGTGGTCAAAGGGTTTAATTGACATATATAGGAAACCCTTAGATATATCATATTACCTCTATAGATAGCCCCACCATAATGGTTGATTCATTCTTAATTATACCAAGTAATGGGGTCTTTGACATATTTTTAGGATACCCTTGGATTCAGAAGCTTCATGTCGTACCATCTAAATTTCATCAATGTGTCAATAATATACACTACAATATGGTAGTTATAGTTTCAAGCATTCAATATGAGTATCCTTTTCAGCTAGTGGTATCACCACCTCCACCCACACAACCACCACAGTTGGTTATTACTCTTATTAAAGATCATTATACAAATTCATTTGTTGCTCCTATGTAGTACCATTATTTAGAGGTAGTTAGTGCACTCACCCAAGATTTATCTATACATTCAATGTAGAGGAGAATAGTTAATTATTATACTCAACCAATTTCAAAATAGTTATCACATCATAGATTTAATCAAGATTTCAAGAATCCTTTATCTATTATACCATGTACCAAGTTAGTCCCATGGATAGTCAATTATGTTTCATGATAAACATAGGCACATGTGCATTCTCATACTATACAACAGACTCCACAGATTCCTAGGCCTTCTAGATTTATTCATCATACATAAGATTCTATGATAAAAATGACAATGGTTACATTACAATGCTTGGTTTATTTTTGGATTTTGATATATCCACACTTGTTACCTTTCAATTTTTAAATATAATCCTTGCACCATATGATTATTACACCTCCAATTACTATCACACTGATGGCATAATTGGTTATCACCTCTATACATATTCAAAATAAATTCAAAAATACAAAAAGATACAAATATTCAATAACATACTATAACATTCAAATATTAAAAATCAAGACCTGAGCATGACATGAGTCTCTAGATTACATTATTTATATATGTTACTTATCACATGTTTGGTAGGTAGCATATTTTTTTCATACACACATGAATTTAGTGAGATATATGAGTGTGATGTAAGACATACAGATCATACATATGTGGATGATGGACCTTTATTATACCCAAGGGCCATTATAATGTTGGGGCATCTACTTCCATATGTTACATTATCAAATGTTATATCTTCTTATAACCTCTTTTAGATATCTAAATATAGTCATAGGTACTTGACAATGTTAATTCTGAAGACATCTTGAACCACTTGACTTACACTCAAATATACTACTCTTATTCATGATTATTCTAGTCATTTATCTATATATGGGATCAAACCCTTTGTTCATTATCACTACTACATAGGAATTTCCAAGTCAATGTTCAAAGTATGTTATATCACTCCCAAACTAATTCCAACCTTAATATAGTTGTCCCTAATTTTTTAGGATAGGTCTGTCTTAGATAGATATGTCTATTATCAGAGACCTATCCACCTAGTGCAACCTCATTCCTATGTTATTTAACATCAAGTTTCCAAATTTCAAAATATTCATTTGGGTTATCCTTCACATCTCACAAGTTGGTTAAAGGAAATTATTCAAAAGTTTCATTATATAAGAAAATCAAAACCCCATTTCAAAGGGACTAGATATCTATCTGGCATATATCTGTTACACTATTTAACATTATGAAAATCTTCCCTATTCTTCCCAAATACAATATAAATCACTAGGAGGAGTAATAAATTAAGTCTAAAGCATTACAAATCAATTCAAGAGTTTATATTGTCAGGTATCAAAGCCAAATTTATAGATGCATACATATAATAAAGGAGCACAATTGCACAATCACACTAGGTGGGAGAATTACATGTGGATTCCCTCCCTAGATATATAGATACATATATAGATGTCAATCATTAGCTAGGGCGATTTGGGTCAACTCAACTCATTACACTTCCCCTTATTTTTTGCAAGTTTTTAGCTCTCACAAGCACCCTTAGGGTTTCCAAGGCAAAAGAAGAAAATAGAGAATTTTATGTGGCACTAATTGAATCAAAATATTTCATCCCTATTAGCAAACATAGGTGTAACCTATGGATCAATTAAATTTTTTTCACAATCAAAATAGACAAATCCATAATTAATGGACAAGGCCATACTACATTGTTGTCTAGGGAGCACAGATTCCAAACATAACCATAGACTCTATTTCTGGATATGAGAAATCACAATCCTATTTTATCTCGTTTATCATTTTTGAACACTTGTTATAGTCAACCAAAAACTAGAATATAGTATCTTACTATTGGTAGTACTTACTATTTATAGCATATACCATTTCTCAGTCAAATTCAATTGCCAATTTTGCTTTACATTTAGAATTATGTTTAAATGTCATATATTACAATTTGAATAATCTTTAAAAGTTTTATATCTATTAAACATTATTAAATCAAAAATATGGGAAAACATATTGATGAACCCATTTTTTTCTTGAACATTGTTTTTTTTTAATTTTTATTCTAGGGTTTCAACTAAATTCATGATTCATATACACTAAAGATAAATGTGATCATCTTTTTTAAGATATGATTGAGCATTTTTCTAATATTTCTCTTTGAATTAGGGTTTTGGGTTGAATTCTTGATTTTCATGCACAAATATATTTTCTTCTATTGGTTATTAATTTCATTTTATTTCTTTTTCTTGATTTATAGAACAGTGTTCCTACAGTTGTAAAACTCATAGGAGTCATCATTTTAGGCAAAGTAGTAATCTATATTACCTGAGGCATGGTGTAAGGGGTATTTATCTAATACTCAAAATATTAGATAACACTATATACAAAATCTATTTTTCATGTACCTCAAGATATATCAAAAATTCATAGGGTTTTTACTTTTTCAACAATAGGAAACCTTTAAACCATTTAGTTTTATAGTTCATCGATAAGCGGTTAGCTTTAAGAAGTTACTCCCAATGTACCTTAGACATGAGATAGTGTGACTATAGGATAGTGGAATCCTCTTTATTGAGTTCTTCTTTGGGTATTTTTCACTTTTTATGACTAGAATCAATATATCTATAAACCTATAAATCAAACATGCCCTACCTACTTACACCCTTAATCACATTTGCAAATTCAAAGTTTCAAAATCAAATTATGGCTATAATGAAATAATTTTTCTTATATAAAAGTGATAAAATGTATAATGTACAATATCAAGACCTCCTCAATTAATAATGTTACAATATCCAATCTTAATTATTTCTATCACCACTAAGCACTAAAGGGTGTACATGAATTTATTTGTTTGTCCTACTCTATATGGGTTTTATAATGCATAATACACACTCCGTTTATAGACTTCTCATTTCTAGTGAGATAGGTAAAGCTAATACAAATCAATAAGATGAAACTGATAATAAATAATTCATTGAATATCTTAATTCTAATCCACATAAAATCGATGCATTATTATACATTACAAGTTATGAATGAAAGAAATCAGTTTTAAGCTTCCACATCGAGAGAACAATATGATTCCTATTATGATCTTAATCAAGCCAATAATTTCACTTCATGTGTCCCAATTTCTATTATTACTTTTATTCCTATCTCAATACCTCTAGTTACATATGTGACATCATCCCTAGGTATGGAGGTATTGCAGGCTTAAAATAGATTGATATGTCTATTTCTACATAGGCATCATACAACCTCCTTTAATTATTATGCATGGTCCACCACTAACCTCACCTAATGCACATTCCCTTGAGCATAGTTTTATATCCCTACATGTTAAGGTGTTGTAATTAGAGCAAGGTGTCTCTAGATTTAGTCACTCAATGGATTCACATATTTTACTTCATAATCCTTTAGCACCTAAGATAACATATTAACCATTACCAATAGTGTTTGTAGTTCCTAGTATTTCACTCTATGAAGGTATAGGTGATCCATAAAAATAGCATCTATCATTTCATACAACATGCTTGGATTATGCATATAATGATAATTTATTAACCAAGTTATTTCTATGAAGCCTCAAAGAATATAATTTGTGATGGTTTTATGATCTTACACTCCAATTATCAAAAGCATTCAAACCTTTGGAAGATCAGTTTATATCACACTTATCTATCTTATGCACAAAATTTTAAACCCAAGAAACGTTCCAATGAGCCAATTAATAAATATATTTTTTGATACAAAAATATACTAAGATGGCCAATTATATAGAAGATAATGAGTTACAAGATATCTTCACACAATTTTGTCTAGCACCACTTCATGATTCTATCATGTTTGACAAATTCAAATAATTTTATGAGTTATGTCATACAATCAAATAATGAGAATTCATAACTATGACAAACTCAAGTATGCACCAAATACTACAACTACTTCAAATACTATGTTTTAATGAAAACCAAGCTACAAGGTCAAATATAATGAAATCAAGGATGAAGAAAAAATAAAAAACAATAAAATATCACAACCAACAAATAAACTTTAGTTGAAAACTCCACCAAAGAGGAAATTTTCAAAGTGACAATCACCTCCCATATATTGTTACCAAAGTTACTTGAGTACAATCTCATATCCCTTCACCATTAAAGTTTGATATGACTAAGCCTCAACATAATGGATTTGAAAATAATGCATAATGAAACTATCATAAATGTATCAAACATTCTACAAACAAGTTTTATAAATTAAGGCATAAGATACAAGATCTTATTGATGATAATAATATTGATTTAAGCACTCCCACAAAGGTGGCTAAACCATAGTGAAATGAAAATGCAAAGTTAAAAATCTTTAGTAATCCATTTCCAAACCATGGAATAATATAAAATATGGATAATTCAGAGGAATGCCATGCATTCAATGTGCATCCTTCACCTTCGATATATAAACATCTAATAGATGGTATTATCATTACAATTACAAACACATCAACACCACATTGTATGATCACATTTTATGATAGTAGATGTTTTAGGATGATTCAAATAGACATGCACTCTTTATTCCATCTTGTATTAACAAACAACTCATACACGGTGACATGATTAATGATGGGTCAAGTGAAAATGCATGTATAATGACACTTATTTGTACTCTTGAGTACATAGAGAAAGATTTAAAAGATGCGTCAAACATAGTTGAAGCATTTTATAGACACATACATGATACTCTTGGGCATATAGTGCTATCTCTTCAAGTTGGTTTACTAAAAATGCCCACTTTGTTCTTAGTCTTATCAAGCACAAGGGTCTATGACATGTTATTGGGGTATTATTGGATATAGAAGATCCATGTATTGCCATCCACATTACATCAATGTCAGAAATATATACATTTTAATTAGGTGGTAAAAAATTATAGCATTCAATATGAGTACCCTTTATAGTTAATGGTATCTCTTCCTTGTCCCACACCACCATCGTAATTAGTTATTTCACCTATTCAAGAGCACAATGTAGAGATGGTCATTTCACATCTTTAAGAGCATAGTATAGAGATAATTTTTATACCTATCATGATATTTATATATAGATAGTTAAAAAGAGACGAGTACACCTTCCTATCCAATGAGCCTCACATCAACAAGTTGTTCAAAATTCAAAGTGATCTTCATCTTCTATAGTGAGTCTTAAGGTAGCACCTTGAATGATTCAGTATATGCCACAATGAATTCAGGTAGTGACACCTTATCCCAGTATACAATAGACTCCCACAAGTCATGTGCCCTCTAGAGTTACACATCTTTCAGAAGATTATATGAGCGGTGATAATGATAGTTACATTACAACCCCTGATTCCTTTTTAAATTTAAATTATCTACATGTAGCACTTTTTGCTCACGTAAAGTCACCCTCCCATTCTATGATATAGGCAAGCATTATTTTCTTCCCATTGATGGGATCCTTATCTAGTTTCTTTTGCATTTATAGAAGTAAAAAATATATACATAAACATTAAAATATTTCAAAAATATAAATATGTCAAAAAATACAAAAACATTCATATATTTAAAAAATACAAAAACATTTAAAATATTCTTAAAAATAAAAAATCAGGACTTGAGCATGACATTAGTTGCTAGTTTACTCATTTACACATGTTATTTATCACATGTTTGTTAGATATCATATTATTTTTCATAAACAAATACATTTCATAAGGTATATGAGTGTGATGCAGGACATACCTATGATAATGGATTACTAGATGTTGGACTCCCTTTTACCTAATGGACATGTCCCTATTGTGGGTATCTTATTCTACAAGTTATATATCTTTGTGACCTTTATACCATGTTAAGCTACATATCTTACAAATTCATTACTAGTTTACTCATATTTTACATTATCCTACATGGGTATTCTACTTTACTATTATGTAAAATAGATACATATGGATGTTGTGGACTATTTTTCACTTGTTTTATGTTCCTTTGATGTTGTTACTTTCTTACATGATATGCTAGACATTTATTTCTTAGTGTGTGGCCACTTGGCCTTGTATGTAAGACACATTTATGTCCCTTATTCAAGACATTCTTAATATCCTTTTCATGTGTCCCTTGGCCTTGATTTTTTACTACAACATTTTAATGTCCATTGTATGCAAACCTTGGCCTCATGTGTGACATTATATGTTGTTTTTGTTGCACTTGTTGAGCTTGATAAGTGGTTTCATGATCCATGTCATGACACCACTTATTAATATATATTTATTTTACTGCATGCCTCATTATATATATATATATATATATATATATATACATGACGCTTGTATGCCTTGCATTACATATGTTTCATACATGAATTGATGATATACATAATACTATGATAACATGTTCTCCATGTGTTGACATGATTATATATTTATCACATGATATAGTTAACTCTTTTCTTGAGATGAGTGACTTGCAGGCTACATCCCTCATCTCAAAATGGGGGCACTATAGTGGGCTTATCTTAGAAATTCAAGCCTCCATAAACGAGAAAAATCAAATTTTATGATTGAATACAAATTTTAAAGATTCAAAGTAAATCATAAATTAGATACATGATAGATATTAGTAAATCAATAAAAAAAATGGGGGAATACGACATGCATATGCACTCACTTTACATAGACTTTAATACAAATTCATTGACACTTGGATGCATATGTAATTGCATATGCAAAATAGTTACAAGAATAAGAATTATAGGTTTCACATACAATTATATTTGATCCTATAGATGCATGACATTATATATCATTTGGCACATATTCAGTGGGCATCATGTTGGTTCATGCACATATATACATTTTTCAAAGTAAAAAAGGCATGATATTGGTTCATGTGCATATCCACTACAATAAAAGTTAAATATTCAATGGAAAATGGTTTTTATTTCACTCCAAATATATTAAAATTGTAGTCATGATGGGGCATAATTATTCTTTATTCTCCTTCGATCATATAAATAAAATATAGATTAATGTGTAGTGGTGTGAATCATTATGTCACATGTAATGTATGTTTGATTCTAGTGAGACTCTATGTCCTTGGCATTACTTATAGATAACCCAATGTACATTCAAGTCTAGTGATACTTAATTCCTTGGCATCACTTATAGTGAACTTATCATAGTTTCACCTTATTTTGGATTAGTGTTTTGGGTACTTCTTTCCATTCATGAGAGTTGGAGTATGCATCCCTCCAACTCAAAGGATCGATTATTTATTAAAATTTGGGTCTTTATTACTCTTAATTCACCATTGGTTCAACACGAAGAACCATCTCTCTAAGTGAATTGATAAGGGAACACACTTCTCCAAATACTTCATCAGTTTTTATAGGTTACATGACAATATGGTTTCATCTTCCTATAGGTGTACTCCTTCCTTGATCTCATTTCAATTTCAAATTTCAAAGTTCATTTTTGTTAAATTTAAAATATGAGCATTGACTACTTCATGTACTATTTTAGGGTTTTCTAAAATAAGTGCCTTGAATGGAATTTCCTATAAAAAGATAAAGTATGTTGTACACACTCATATTTATCTTTCTCCTTTACTCTATAAATTTGTTACTAGAATAAAAATGATAAAATTTAGCTAACTAAATTTTATCACAGTTTTTTACAAAGTTAATTGTGCACACATCTTGAACTATTTGACTTACACTCAAATATATGAGTCTTATTTTCCATTCCTCTAGTCATTTATCTATATGCAAGATTGACCTCTTTGTTTGTCATCACTAAAACACATGAATTTCCAATTCAATGCTCAAACTACCTTATATCATTTTCAAACTACTTCCAACCTTACTTTAATTATCAATACGTTTCTAGGATAGGTCTGCTACCATGTACTTGCCCACCCAGCATGCACTCATCCCTGCACCATTTTAAAACTAGTTTCCAAAATTTGAAATATTTATTTGGGTCATCCTACATGTTTCACAAGTTATCTAAACAAAATTATTTAAAATTTTCACTATATATAAGCAAATCAAAACCCCATTTCAAAAGGACTTTATATCTATCTGGAATCTATCTATTACACTATTGTACATTGAGCAAATATATCCTATTCTTCCCAAATTCAATATCAATCACTAGGAATAGTTACAAATAAAGTATGAAGAATTCCAAATCAAGTCAAGAGTTAACATTATCAAGTATAAAATCTAAATTTATAGCTGCATACATATAATGAAGGATCATAATTGAACAATCACACTAGGTTGGAGAACTACATTTGGTTTGATTCCCTCCTTAGAGTATTTAGATATATAGGTGACGGGTAATCATCAATTGAGATGATTGGCTTTAACTTATCCCATTAAAATTTTCCTTTTTTTTGTAATTTTATATCTCTCATAATCACCCATAGGGTTTTCAAGACAAAGAGAAGAAACTATAGGTTTATATGTGGCACTAACTGAATCAAAATATCTCAACCCTCTTAGTAGACATAGGTATAAGCAATAGAGTAGTTATAATTTTATCACAATAAAATTAGATAAGTTTGCAGTCAATCGATAGGTTTATATTGCACTATTGTCCAGGGACTGTGAACTTATCTAGACATAATCGTGGACTCTATTTTTGGATCTGAACTATCACACTCCTATTTTATCATGTTTCTCACTATTAGACATCTATTATAGTCAACCTACAACTAGAAAATGATAAGTATATTACTCTTGGTTGTACTTAATTTTTTGAACATATGCCCCTTTTAAATTAATCTCAATTATCAATTCTTCTTTACATTTAAATTTATGCTTGAATTTCATATATTACAATGTGATTAATCTTTCAAAGTTTTATACCAATTAAACATTATTAAATAAAAAATATGGTAAAACACCTCTTTACCATATTGAGCTTCATATGTTACTCACAAATGCCTTGATAACTACTCATTTATTACACATTACTACATAGATATGTTATTTACTATGTTATGATATTGACATATATGGATAGTGCAGATTATTTTTCACTTTTTTATGCTTCATCGATGTTATTTATTTTGCATGATAGGATAGTTATTGTTGTCTATTATGTGTGTCCCTTTGGCATTTTTTGTGGATCATTATCCTCACTTGTTATGGAATCCATGCCCCTTATTTTTATCTCCGTATCCTTTCTTGATGCAACATTCATGCCCCTTATGTGTGGCTCCTTATCATTGTTTGTTGTTGTTTTTTTGCCCCTTGTTTAGGGCTCCTTAACCTTGCTTAATAGTGATATATCTATGTCCCTTGTATGTGACCCTTGGGCATTATGTGTGACATTTTATGTTATTTTATGTCATTACAAGTTGATCTTATGTTATTTTTATTCTTGTGTCATTATCTATGTCATGCACCTCTCTTTTGTGTGTGATGTCATGATTTATATCATGCACTTCCTTACTATACAATCTTATTCCATGAAAGTTACTATTATGTAATTTGTATATACATATATCTCAATATACCACTTATATGCCCTTATATTCCATGTGTTACATACATGCCTTGATGTTATATGTATTACTATGGTGACATAATCTCCACAAGTTGAAATGATTTTACATGATATTATCTTTATACATGACATGATACAATGCATTTCTCTTTTGAGTTGAGTTACTAATATGATTCATCCTTCACCTAAAAATGGGGGCATATTATTGGGATTTGTCATAGATATTAAATTCTCCTTGAACATATTTGAGTACAATATACATATTTCATAGCTTATATGTGATTCAGATATTATATTAAGATAGTTATTTTCCATCTTTAAATAGAATTTTTGGGCATATGTTGGGTATATGTACTCCATGACTAAAGAATTTTATATTTTTATAGATTCATATACAATTGGGGGCATGTGCGAGGAACATGTAAACCATTTTACATGACAAATTCAATTGGGCATAATGCTTGTTCACACAGATACATACCATTTCATACTTAGCTGAGCATGATGTTGGTTCATCCACATATGTGTTATTTTAAAAGTTTAGTTGGGTATGTTTTTGGTTCATGCTCATTATGACATATTACAGCTGACATTAGTTCATGCACATTTACACATTTGGAGTTACTTTTCAATTATTTTCAAGTAATTTCAAATATGAAGCCAAATTGAATATATATAAGTCCATCTGTAATGGTTGATTCATGATTTTTAATGTAATATACATTGATGTTCAGTGATGCTCAATGGCCATGTAATTACCCATAACAAATCCACTATGTGGTTCTCACTTTATCATCGTTGGGTTATAAGATTAATGTGTGATTACTTAGATATAGGTTGCAATAATTTTTATTTCATTACATGGCCCTTACCTTAGTCAAATTTAAAATTGGGGATTTATCACCCTCAATATTTCGATGTTATCTATGTGATTTAGTAAGGAGTCATAGTTCTCCAATGCTTCAACAAGGAATCATCATCTCCAACAAGTTATAAGGGCAACATAGTTTACTCACATATGAGTGTACTCCTTCCTTGCTCTTTCAAATTTCAAGTTTCATGTATAGTTAAGATTTTAAATTTAATTATATGGGAATTGATTACTAAATTTTAATTACAAGCTTTACTTGGGGTAGCTTACACATTTGGAGCGTTCTCCTATAGACAAAGTGTGTTGTACATACTCAGGTATGTCTTTATCCTTTTACTCTAGTATTTCCATTACATTGTAATACTAGAATAAAAGGGAACATTTATAGACACTAAAATATGATATTTGACACTAAGAAATGTCAATGTCTACTTACACTTATCTTACATTACTGGTGCATCTCCAAACAACTCTCACTCATCATTATCACACACCTACATATTAGTTATGATCATGGTCCATTCTAAGTTTTTTTCTATTAGTCACCTACATGAACCTCTAAATCTATTCTAAAGTAGTTAAATATCCTACAAAGACATTCCCAGATTACCACATTTATATTTTTATCTCCTAGATAATAACACCAAAATCAAATAGTAACCTCAACTTATTATCCTAAGGTTGACATTGTAGTATTTTTCCTAGAAATGGCATTTTTTTTAAAAATCAAATCATTCCCATAGGTTAGTTAATTCACCTAGTGTGTTAGTGGCATGTGAAATTACCCAATTGAGTGCATACAAATATCAATCAAGGTTAAACATATTCACTATCTAGAATTTTAAAGTACCTACCAAGTATATTATTTCACATTGAACAAATCTTCCCTATTTTTTCCAAAGTAAAAATCAATCACTATGAGTAGTCATCAACCCAGTCTGAAACAAACCAAGTCAAGTCAAGTGTCAACATTTTCAAGATCAAAGATATATTCTTAGGTGCATCCATATAATGAAACATCATAGTTTTACATTCACACTAATGGGAATAACTACGCATGGTTTGACTTCCCTCTTCAGAGTATTGGGTATGTAGGTAGTAGTAAATCATAAACATGGGTGATTAGCCTCAACTTAACCCAATTACACTTCCTCATTTTTTATAGGTTTTTATCCTTCACAAGCAAACCTAGGGTTTCAAGGAGAAAGAAATTGATTTCTAAAGTTATGCATATAGTCAAGGGTCAAATATTGCACACACACACACACATATCTTAGGTAGGTGTACCATACTATATGATCACATAGAAGAAAAATATTACATTATACTAATGGCATCCTTAGGTCACCTTTTTATAATGAATCTACTCCAAGCCTAGTGTTAGTGACCCAACATATATAGATAATCAATTTCATATCTGGATGAATCACATGCCTTATTCTAGTTTGTTTTCACTAGTAGAACATAGTCACATCAACAACTTTAAA
The DNA here is from genome assembly GCA_037957365.1 of Torreya grandis. NCBI lineage: Eukaryota > Viridiplantae > Streptophyta > Pinopsida > Cupressales > Taxaceae > Torreya > Torreya grandis. The sequence goes on along the minus strand of JARHVA010001736.1, from coordinate 2,950,744 downwards.
TTTTAATTTTTTTAATTTCCTTGGTGCTTTCCATAAATAGTAATTGCATTATTAGATTGATCTCAATCAGTTAAATTCATATTTATGCTTGATTTTCATACATTAAAATCTAAATCACTTATACAATTTTAGCATATTGTGATTCACATAACCCAAAATTTTGGTAAATAGTTATTTATGTGCGTATATCCAATCACAACTATGGTTTCCCTTTTACACTAATCTCAATACTAAAATTTTCACTTTGCTTAAAGATGTGTAGACACTATTTCTAATTTATATGTTAATTTAGTCTTATACACTTGAAAAATATATATCATGGATGTACCTTTAGTTTCTAGACCTTCTTGCTTCCAAAAGGCTCACATACACTATCTTTTTATAACAAATTGCTTATCTCTAAGTACGACCACTATTATCCTGATGACTCAGACCTTATATCATACTCAAAATGTTATAAACATTTTTATCTTATATATATTCATGTTATGGAACTATATTTTTTTTCTAGTTACTCAGACACTTACATCCCAGTCAGATATCTATGTCGACACAAATGTCTTATTCTGACACAAGTGTCTAGTGCCCTAAAGTCATCCAATTTACAAATGAAAAAAAATAATATATTTGGCCTAAGTTATTTAATGTGATATATTATCCAAACATATTGGTATATATGCATGGCCAATCCTTATTCATTATTCACCTAACAAATTCTTACCTCTCATAGGGTAATTTACCAAAAGCATCCAATCAAGCATTCAAGTGAGTAAAGCTTACCTATTTTTCATTATTTTCATATCAGTCATAGGGAAAACACATATATAGTTATAAATTAGTGAATGAGCATCCTATGAGCTATATTTCCCAATTTAAAATCTAGGTTACTTTATGTACTTGCTTATCACGCATTTCATCCTTATGCACACACACAAGCCAACATATAGGAGAGAAATACATAAGTCTACGGCCCTCTTCAGAGTATTGGATATATAAGTATCACCCATTGATAGAGGGGTCCTTTAGATAGCTCAACATTGTGAGCCCACTAACCCATTTTTTTCATAACCATATGAAGATGAAGAACTAGGGTTTTTATTTGACAAGGAGTGATAGCCCATGATCAAGATCTGAGCACACCAAAGTGAAGGTGATATAGAACCCAAAATATCCTAGGTGGTTACACCTAATTATAGAAGGTATTATATACAAGATACATGTGTTTAAGTTAGATAAAAGCATCAACAAAACTATTTGAGGTTGACACAAGTGTCTAAGGTGAAAGAGGCATAATTTTCAAAATAATATGACTGATCCAGAGTTTAGATCTAATTTATTTATAGCTTATTCTATATCATATTTTCATGTTCATAGTGAAGCAACTAATTAATCTTGTTTTATAATTTATTTCATTATAAATCATTGGTTGTACTTATTATTTTTAGCATATCTCAGTATTTAAATTTAGAATATTGTTTATCTAAGTTTATAAATTATTTGGTATGTTATAGAGATAGTTTATCACCCTTGTGCCCTAGCATATCTCTACCACTTTAACACTAGATCCATTAATCTAAATTTTAATATTAAACATTTTTTTAACCCAGAATTTGTCTTTATGTGCAACTCCTAGTGTTCTTTAGGGTTTTTTGGATCTTTCAATTATTACAATTTATTTCAAAAATCAATATTTATTTTCCTAAAATCATGTTTAATATAGATAAAAATAAATTCTTCCTTCTCCTAACCCTAAGGGGGGTGATATATATGATCCCTATAACTAAGTATATGTTATCACTCCTTTAAGGGGTAATTTAAATGGTACATGTATGCATATTCAATCCAAAAAACTTAGGGTTTGTGCTTGTGAAGCCCTAAAAGGTCAAATCACCAATATGAGCAAGTCAATAAAAGAGTTAAAAAATAATATTACATACATTAAAAATTAAAAACATGTTATTATTAATCATGTGTTTTCATCTTCATCTACTAATATTATGCCAAACAAGGTTTCTTATCCAAATGCAAAGTTAAATCAACATACATCTAAAATAAGTGCTTCAAAAAGTGATGAAAAGGTTACTAAGATTCCAAGTGAAATCATATAAGATATTCTTCAAAACAAAGTGATTAAATTACCTCTTCTAGATCCTACAAGGAGATCCAAGTACTATTATGCATGTCATATAATGCATGGGTATCATACATATTATTGCTTTACATTAAAAAGTAATATACATAGTCACAAAGATAGTGGTGATCCTATAATTGATACATCACTCAAGAAAACCACTAAAATTATGAGTACCTCTCCTAAAAAATAGGTGTCCAAATAAAAAATATGGGTACCAAAGGATAATTTAAAGCAAAAACACTTGTAAATGTAACAATTCAAGAAATAAAACATTCCAAAGTAATGTTACAAAAAGAGCAAGAATAAAAGTTTCTAACTCCAACTCGAGATAAGCAAACAAGCATTCTCAAAATAGGGTTCATAAGAAAAGAATTTCTAAAGCAAGACATGCATACAAAATCAAATGATACAAATATGGTGGCTAAGGATACAAAAACCATATCTACTTCATGCATAGATGAACAAATAGTTAAGTGTAATACTACAAATTTTATACTTTAATCCTCAAATAAATAAGTACAAGGCATAAATTACTTCTTTTCTTAGTGTTCAATAAAAACAAGCTTTCAAGAAGGAAACTCCAATATATGATACAGTTGGTTTTTCATACACAAATGCTTAAAATGGTATATCATAGGTTCAAGAACAACCTAAAAACTTACATAATTCTCTAAAAATGATTACATCAATGATTATGATCCTAATAACATAGAATATTGGTATGATCCTAATGATGTAGATTATGTAGTATATGAATATGAAACACCTAATACATATCCTTCACAAAAACATTTCTTTGATGAGTAAAATAGATCTTGGTATCACTTTCCCTTATACATGTTTTCTTTGCAAACATTTTCAAATATTCTACAAACATACCAAAAACAAAATCCAAAAATACTTTCAACATTTACATGTCATATTGAATCCTTGACATCAATTTTGTTCGTTCCATATTGGTAGATATCATATCATTTCTTTCTATATACACATGTGTTTCATGCATCTTTTATGTATGATTCAAACATATATAGATACATGATTTATGCACTTTCAGATGTTGGGCCTTTCTCATACTCATGTCATGTGGACATTAGAGGCATATACTTCTTTGATCATGATACATCTAGGTTATATTATTCTATGATCACTTTACAATATCATTTTTGAGCTTATGTACTTACACATGCCTTTGTCAATGCTTATATCTTTCATAGTGTACTTGATATGTTGTGTACTTAATGTTTTTTTTTCTAAAACATACGATCCATGAGTTAGTATGATATGTTATGTTGGCTAATTATTGTCCATGCTTTCCATTTTTCACTTCCTTGAGTGTGTCCCTTGATTTATATTATCAGGCATTATATTAATTATTCAATCAATTGAATATGCTCCATTGATTATGGCCATCGTGCCTATGTTTTCCTACTATGAAATTTCATATATCATGGTTTTTATATGTTGAAATTTGAATATGTCCTTTTCTTAATTTGTGAACAGTTGACTAAGTCATGTCCCTTTAATTGTGTGGCATTTAAACATGCCCCTTATTTAAGGTCTCTTTAGACCATTGACTTTTACTTTTATTTTGAGTCCCCTTGTGTGTGTTTTTGATTGGTTTTTGAACGTGTATTGATATTTAGATGTTTCCATGATCTATATATGCATCTTAGAACTTTATGTGGTCATATACTATGTACCTCATTGACATATCTACCTAGACATGTTACTCATATATCCTAAATGATATATTGATAGATTATACAATTATATTATCCTTTTAAGGTAAGGTAAATACCATTTTCTACTTCCCCTCACCTCAAAATGGGGAACCTGTTAGTGAGGGCATGTCATAAAACATGGATTCCACATCATTCATAAATTTAGATATATAGTGGGACCATGTGAAAATAAAAAGAGCATTCTTCAATTCTTTTATATGAAAAGTCACATGGTAACCCTTCATGGGAAAATGCATCCTTTCCCTCTTTTATCTTTATTCGCTGACTCTTTGAATTCCTCAAGGTGACCCTTCATGGGAAAATGCATCCTTTCCCTCTTTTGTCTTTAGTGGTGACTCTTTAACTTCCTCATGGGCCCTCTTTTGTATTTATGCAACATGGAATATATCCATTACTATATTAATAATATTAATACACTTTTAGCTAAGATATGAACATTAAAATCACCTTTAGAAAATAAATGTTATGGGGCCTTTGTCACCAATTCTACACCTTTGACATCAATGACAATATTTCCAACAAAAATGGGGAACATGTTAGTGGGGGCATGTCATAAAACATGGATTCCACATTATTCACAAATTTAGATATATAGTGGGTACATGTTATAGAAACATGTTCTCCACACTTACACCAATTTTTAGTTTCAGATTATAGTGGGGGCATGTTATCCACACTTCATAATTTTCAAATCGTCCAAAATTCATAGTTACATGATTCAAGGACATAATTATGGTAGAATTCTATACATTGGTAATGTTGACCAAATTTCACCATAGGTAAAATTAGGTCAACCCCCTACCTAAGAAAAAATTTCATAGGTTCATTCTAAGTTTGAAATGTTCACAAAGGTCTTAAATGAGGTTAATTCATAGTTTGAGGGTCACATAATATGTTTTCACCTTGGTCACATTTGTTTAGTTTGTCTTCTGTCCTTTTATACCACCGTTTGGTCATTATAAGCAAGTTGTACAATTTTCCACAAAATATAAATGTTTCAAAAAGCATTATAACATACTACATGTTAGGTAATATTAGAGAAACAATTTTGAAATTGAAAATTTACAATTTTAACATTAAAACAAGAAGATCATCTGTAAAAGGTTAGTTTTAGATAGTTTTATAGATTGAGGTAACTTATCTGGCACATGTGAGATTTAATAAGATGTTATGGAATTCCCACATGTCATTTATAATCTTAAGTGGATTTAATAGATCTAAAATTGATCAAAACTAGTTTCTCTCTCCTATCACTCTCTTGGACAAGTCAAAAAGGGTCAATAATTTTCTACTGGTACAAACAGGAGAAGATCAGCTGGAATGATTACACTTGGTATATGTTAGTAATCATTGTGTACTTCCATTTCATGGCCATATTTTCAATTTTGATGGTCTGTACTGTATGAATAATCACTAATATTTTTAAGACCTCCAAACTACTTGTGTAACCCTAACATCTTAGTTTTTCTCATTTTATTGCATTGGTCTATGTGAACCAAGTGATGTATGTGGACTTGCAGAGTATTTTCATCACTTTCATGTTTAATTGAATTAATTTGGCATGTGTGTATATGAAGCAATAGGCATAAGTATCTCATTATGTTATAAGTGAGCATCATTGGTCTATAGAATAGTGTTTTATCAGTTGCAATGTTTTGTCCTCCTATGAATGGATTTAGGTAAATACTAACATGTTTTTTTTAACTTCACAGAGCATGGTTGATCATATTCTCCACTAAAGGTTTGGTCTCAAGAGAACCATTGATGGAATTCAAGGTCTTGGACACTTGATACAATCAAGTGACCCTGTATAGGAACCTATAGGTTGCTACATGAAAACCAATCATGTTCAAACCCAAAATAGATATCAAAGCATGTTTGGAAACATTTTAATTCATTTTTTTATCTTAGAACCAATCCATTGATCAATACAAGATCATAGTGTAAGTGGTGAGACAATCACATACTATCAAACCTAGATAGAGAGGTTAGACTTTGAAGAAAATTTCAAATGGGAGGTTTTACCTTAAATTCTATAAAAGGATACTTTTTTCCATATAATTTCATATTGTGGTTCAAATTTATGATGTCTATGTAAACCTAAATGGTTTCATCCTTTCAGCCTAGGCCTAGTAGTAATATGCCAATTCAATAAAGAGATTGTTTGGTTAAGAGAGAAGAGGATAAAGTGGTTTTCAACTTATTCAAAGTCTTGATGGAAACACTAAAAAAAATATAGTGCCTTTATGTCCAAATTAATATGGAATAATGCACATTACAAGTGACACTTAATGCATTGATTATAAGGAATGGTTATATGATCTCAAGGTAGAGACAAGTGTATTTAGGTGTGATGTGTTCCTAGTGACCTCAAGAGGAAATTGAAATTGAAAACATGGTAATAAAATAAATATATCCACCTATATGAATCCCTTATAGTCCTAAATGATCACCCATAGTTTGACTCATGCTTAGATTAGCCTATGCAAATGGAGAATGTAGGTTTGGAAGTTTGACAGAGCTATAATATGGATGACCAAATAATAGATCATTCTCAAAATGATAATACCATAATTATAATATATTTTTAGAGGCAAGGAAATAGGGTAAAGGTGGATCTAAGTTGGGTTTCTAAATCTCATTATCAATCAACTAAATCTGGCACACAGTCATAATCATATAAGCTAGTTTTAAGAAGTTGAGAGGTTGAAGGATCGAGAAGTGTAATCTAGGTTTGAAACATGATATAGAGTGTCATCATAACCTAATAAATATCTCCATGGGCTCATTTGGGTCAGACTAATAGGTGAATTTCCCTTTATTTTTTCTCAGACCAGAGGCACTCCATTGTCAAGGTAGCCTATAGACATGGTACATGGATAGTAAAAAAGGATGAAATGTAGTCTTAAGAGACTATATAATGATGTATAGGTTTGTAATAAAGGTGAAAAAATGTTGAGAATCACCTATATCCACTGGAAACACTCATAAGTGACCATATACTCAAATACACGGTCCATGTCTATTAGGCCTATAACTATGCATGAACCCTTATGGTGTCTATTGTCACTCATATGATCATTAAAATTAATTTTACACCCTTCATGGTAGATTTAAGGATTTATTGGACTTATTTTTTTCAAATAACAACACATGATTGGGATTTTTGGCTTAAATCTACCTCAGAGGTATCTAAAATACAAGCAGTTAATCGAGAAGCAAATTTATTTCACTCATATATATATATATATATATATATATATACAAACAATGTGCATGGGTTCTCAATCATTTAGGGGTAGTTGAGGAGGTTAATATACTCAAACTTAGTGGCATTGGCTTAAGGTTTAAGGGCTTAACCTTTATGAATCATCATTAATAACCTAAATGACCTAAAACCCTTCTAAAACTCTTATATGAACCCAATGAGGAATATATGAATAATAATAAATATATAATGGGTTAATTAGCCTATAAGATGATTTTAACATATTTGGAACCCTCCCAAGCTCCCTACCACTTAGTTGTTTTGTACTGTCACTTGTATAGATAGGTTAAAATTTGTATTTTCTATAGGATTTGAGGTGATTTGAAGGTGAAAAAGGGAATTGATAAGTGAAATCCATTTTGGGAGGTGTATGGAGACTTATTATAACTCCTTAGACCCCATTCTCACCTCAATTATTCATGTAAACTCCTATGCTAGATTGATTGTTGTAGGCACTCTTAAATATAATAAGGAGAAAGAATGTGACTGCCTAAGTTGGAGATGAGGAGTGTGATATTGAATATTTTGAGTTATAACTAATGGAATAGAATACAAAGAGGTCTTGATGAGGTGTTCACACCTATGTAATGAATTTCCTTGACTATATGTAAGTCACTATAGTGATAAGTGGATCACCATCCCAATCAGAATCTAAATAGCTTGCTAAAGAAAAATTACTATTCAAGGTATACTCGATGTCATAAGTTAGAATACCTTTAATATAATGAAGAATTACTTTATAATATTTAAAATGAGTAGCCTGAGTTTTATACATAAAGTGAGAAACCAATCCAATAGAAAAGGCAATATCAAGATGATTATGAATAAGATAATTTAAACTACTAACTAATTGTCTTTATAGAGTTTGATCAACAATTTTTGTTTCCATGTCATTAAGTAATTTAACACTAAGTTCATGAGTAGAAACAAGTTTTAAATCTAACATATTAAACCTAGATAAAAAATCATATGCATATTTAGATTGAGAAATAAAGATACTATCTTTTTCTTGTCAAACTTGAATATCTAAAAAGGAATGCAAGAGACACAAATTAGTCATTTCAAAGGTATTTTTTAAATAATTTTTAGTAAAATAAGCCATTGAACTATTAATACCAATTATTATTAAGTCATAAACATATAAAATAATTATAACTATACCATTAGAAGTATTTTTGACAAAAATATTAAGATCATTATAACTATGAGTAAAGCCTTGAGCTATAAAAAATTGATAGATTTTAGAGTACCATTCTATAGGAAATTGTTTTAAACCATAAATGGATTTTTTTAACTTGCATAAAAGATGTTATTTTCCTTGTTTAATAAAACTAGGGGGTTGAGACATGTAAATTTCTTTATGCAAGTCACCATTTAAGAAAGCACTCTTAACATCCATTTGATAAACAAGTTAATACATATGAACAACTAAAGCTAAAACAACTTTAATTATGGGTATTGTTGTCACTTGTATTTTCACCCCTTGAGGATATTCCTAGCTCTCCTCATCTAAGTAACACAATGGAAACATCTCTCTTGCTATGGGTAATAATTCCTTGAGATGAATCTCTAAAAGGGTTAGTACCCTTGATGCACTCTTTGAAGTACTTTATTACCTATCAACTTTGGATAAAAAGGGCATATAAAAACAACTAAGAAAACTAAAAGGTGATACACCAATATTTAATGTCCTCCTATTGACTTAAATTACACTACTTGGAGCTAAACAAAGCTTCCTTCACTCAAGACTCACAACTCAAGATGGATTGTCACATCAATATTTCATAAGTTAGGTTCAAGAGGTATTTGAATGCTTAGGATGGTAATGGATGATTACTTTGGGGAATATAATCATAAACCACTTCTATAACACACATACACTTAAGACAAAACACTAACAAAGACCTATAACAATTACTCTTTTGTACATTGGAGAACAATCAAGGATAACATGCTAGAAAATATCATCTTCTACTAGACAAGACCAACAAGATTGCATCAACACTCAATTATATAGAATGTAATTAGGCAAATTCACTTGTTTTATTTCTTCAATATATATTCAAGTACAAAATTGGCAAGGGTTACACCATCAACCAATAGAGGCTACCCAAAATAGCCAAAAGAGTCAATATTTATATCCTTTAAGAGAAGAGCAAGACAAGGGAAGTCCAAAGGTCACTTGGACACTTGTTAATCTAATAAAAGGGGTTACAATTTCATGATAAAAAGGTATGGAATGACCCATGTAATGTCAATAGGACCAAGTGTCCATACAAGTCATGTAACTAATGAAAAGTGGCATAGCACTCCCAACCCTGGCTCAAAAAACTGCCTTCATAATTTGAACATGTTTGAACGTCCCACAACTGACTATGGATAGTTCTAATGATTTGGATAAGAGGTAAGGCCTTAAAGGCATCAGGCATTCTTTGAAAGGCTCACACTTAGATTTTTCACCCTTCTCACCCTTGTGTCCACTATCCTAGTTTTAACTGGTTGAGATGAAGGTAATTATTTAAACACTTAGAAGATTTTCCCAAGGATTAAATTACCATGAGGGGTTATATCAAGTCTATATGCTTCATCCAAACTTGATTGCATCTTTTGAAACCTCCTATAACCTAAAAAACATAAAAATTGTCAAAAATACCTTGTTTTGCATGTTATCCATACAATTTTATATAGCTCATTTTGGTGGAAAATATCTTGAGGAGTCCTCTAAATCATCCAATATATTTCATGGTCAAAATATGTCATTTGGATATCTCTCCAAGCTTATTTTCTCCATCAGGTCCTGGTTGAGGGTTTACTAGGGTTTTAGGTAGTTTTAGGTCTTAATCTATATTCATAAAACTTTGAAATTTAACCTACCACTAAATACCACAAGATTTATTCCAAGGTACCCTAATAACACCCCCAAATTCCTTTGTCTCCCATTCAAATCCTTAGAAAAGATATGGGCATTTGAAAACACCTCATCGAGCTTGTCCTTACTTTTCCTACATGTTTGTACTCTCTCTAGGATATAAATGGATTTTTTGTAAGTTACCCTACATAATATAATTTCAAACATGTCCATATACACCTCCCTAACATGCCTCAGTCATATAGATAGTCCACTAAGAGCTACAAATGAATATGGACCCCCAATTGGTTTTAGGTCTCCTCAAGGCCTAATAGGTCTAAGAGGCACCCTGTTAGATTTGGCTAATAGGACTGATATCTCAAAGGTAAGTTAGTGCATCATGAATTTTCAAAACCCATTTGAGTTTAAAATTCCATTTCATAACTCCCTATGTACCCTTCTTCATCCTCTTATCTCATTCACCAACTAGACCTAGTGGAAACTTGCCTAGTTGGATTGTATACAAGGGAAATTTTGGTCATAGAGAGAGATTTTAAATTGGTCTAGTACTTATCATAACCTATTAACCTTCCATTCACCTCAAAACATGTTTATATGAGGTTACCAAAGCTCCATATTAGGTCTTTTTCTCATTTTGCCCTCACTAGCTCATTTTGCCAAAACCTAATTTTCATGGACTAGCTAAATGTGAGATAAAATAGTGAGGTATATCCTTCATCCCCATGGAAAATTTGATATTTTTAGAGTTTTTAAAATTTATTATCATAATTTTTACTGAATTATTTTGCTTTATTCAATGATTTAGGTGTTTAACCAACTCCAAATGCCTAAAAAGGCCTCTAAAAAGCTTGTTTTCCTGTATTTTTATCAAACCTACCTAAGAGTGACACTTACATGCTAAACCCACACTTCTAGGATTATTAAACATTATCCTAATATTAAATTAATTCTCATTAATTTTTAACTCATCCAAAAACACTTGTTTCCTTGGATTCCACATGTTCATCTATTGGGACAAGAGGTTTCCTAACTCATGTACGAATTGATAGCTTTGGCAAAGTAAGGAAGATTGGATGGAAATGTATAAGGGATATTTTATTGTGTATAACAATTCATCAATAAATCATGTACCATATTAATTTTATTCAAAACTTCTCTCTTCACCTAAACACCTTCAATTCTTCCCTTCACTGTCATGTCCAAAACCGCAACATGGTGGTTGTAGATACATATAGGGGTACAAGAGATCCTTTAGAGGTTTGTTATATGATTTTTATGGTTAATTAATTTATCATTACTTTTATTTATATGAACACATGCTTTTCCAATCACCTAGACTCCCTCGTGGGCCTCATATGCATTTCTTAGTCAAAATTGGGTACCCTTTTGTACTTTAACTGAGACCCTTATCCGTTTACCCCTATAGATGCTTATTTTCTCACTTGAACTATGTTCATGATATGTGAGGGAATTAATTATATCATTAAAACTATAATTAAATAATTTCCAATTCTACCAAAAACCCTAACTCTACCAAACACTTTAACTAGACCTTGTTTTTAACTTGGTGAACTGTTGATAGAGACACTCTTAGTTTGATTATTGCAGGTGTAATGTGCATCACTTATAGATTAGGTTATAATTTCAAAGGTTTATTGAATCCAAATTTAATTCACACCATGTGTTTGAACCATTAGTCTTCCTTGAAAACCTTCAAAACACCATTAGGGTATCTAACTTCGGGTCATTGTCTCATACCCTATTGGACTAATACACCCTTACTTCCACTGAGATGATCATAGTGATTATATACCTATTTTAACTCCCTATAATATTTCAAATTAACCATAATTATCTTAGGTTCACCTATATTTTCCATGGAGGCCCAAACTATGTCCTCATTAGACTAGGATACCCCTACCTTTTAGGACCCTGTTGTAGGTTCACACAGGGATTGGTTGAGGTGAATGTGGTGTAAAAAACTTCTTGAGTTCACTTTTAGGTCATATAATATGATTGATTACCTTGAACTCACCCTATATGGATAAACCTCATCAAATACATGTTTATATCATCGTTTATTCACCTTACCTTTACTAGCTTCTATAGGTGGCAATTTCCATGCTTGAAGGGTACTTGTAGGTAGTTATAGGGATCTACAAAACCTTATCTTAACCCCTTATTATTATAATTCAAGTCATTTGACGTCATTTCATTAGTTTAAAACCACTAGTCATAAACCATCTGCTCAATGTAGGTCCTAAGGGTGACAAAAGGCCATTTACTCCTACAGGTTTGTAGATATTACTGAAGCATTTCAGTGTGTTTTAGGGCATGTTTGAGGTCTCAAACAACATAATTTACCTCGCTATTTAACCTTATTTTTGGGTAGAGGTCTTTTTTATTCTATAGGTCATGACATTCACCTCATTTTAGGCCTTGAATCCTCTTGCAAGTATGTCATAAGGGATTTACAAAAATCCTCTAGAGCTATGTTTAGCTATTTTAGGGAAAGCTTCCCTAAACTCAGTCCTTTGTCTCTTCAACATTATTGCACACTCCTTTGCACATTTACCACTTTGTATGAGTCTTTAAAATATTTATTATTATATCATAACCTTGAGTAGATGTCTAGTTATCTCTTCCTCTCCATGAAATCATTTTAGTGCCCTGCTCAGCCACTTGTAAGTGGATGCTGTGGTATACTAGCAGTGAACTAGATATGAACAATATGGAACTTTCTATGGAAATTAACTTTATATGCTTCCATCAAGCATGCAAATGCACCTCTATCAATGCTAAGAGGTTGTAAAACATCTTTTTCCCTTTCACACCTTAGTATGATGTTAGCAAGGCCCTATAGGTGTACATTTAGATGTTTTATGTAGTTAGGACATGGAATTAGGCAAGAACATGTTAGGAAATAGCTTCCAAAACCACTCAAATATAGTTTTCAACCTTCAAGTAAGTGATCTCCATCAAGGACACCTTGAAACCAGCTTTAATACACCGTTTTAACATGAAAATCACTTGCATATACATGGAATAGAGCAATCAAGAACCTCAAATGATTGTTTAAGCATGATGAATATGCTTGGGACCACATTTTCACCTTTTTCAAACATCTCAATGCACTCTCTTCAACTCTTGATGGCTTGGACAACTGATACACTATGAATACAACTTCGAGAATAAGATGGACAAGCCCATACATGTGATTATAATTGAAGTAGACATGGAATTGACAATGGAGGAAGACAAGCTTGAAAACTACTCAAAGGATGACATCGTGAAAACAAAACATATAAAGATGTGTTAATATGACCATGAGACCTGTACAACCCCATTTCCCAACTATAAGAGACCCCTACAGGAGAAAAACACTCAGCAAATAAGAAACACTTCAGCTAAAACTACACATAGTGACACTTTCTTGCATCATGGACTAACTTACTCATCTAAACATTATGAAAGATGAAACTAAGAATGGATACCATCTGAGAAGGAATTCAATATCCTTTGGAGCTCACCTTAGTAATTATTTCATATAGAATTTCTCAAAATTAAGCAAAACCTATGAAATAACTAGTAAAAGAGCATAGTCAAATTGTTAGTATTGGTCCATAAAGCACACTTGATCAATAATTGTACTTGTGATATGAAAATGAAGGTCTCTAAGTATAATATCATCTACCAAAATCATTTGTCTTGAAACCTCATGAGTTGTTTGTACCAAATACAAACCTATAAGTCACTTTTACTTGCTAAGAAGGATTGAAAAGGAGTAGAATAGTTTTGATAAAGAAATGGAACTTTCAAATTAAACCAAACATGGAATTGAGCATGAGGAAGATGAAGAGGCACTTCCTAACCATTTTTCATGTAGCACACTTCCCAAGGAGGTTGTACAAATGCCAAATTCACCATTTCCTTCAAGGAAACTATCTTTTTATAAATAACCTACCAATTTTTAGTTGGTTTCAGTTACTTAAGACTTCCTAAGACACATGTCACTTGAAATCATCCTTTACACCTTCACATTTCCTAAAAAACCCATACAAAGCATTAAATGCATATTTTTGACCAATAAAATGACTCAAAATTACATGTTGGCTATTGAAATTTATGACCAAAGCTAATATATCATTGAATAATATTAAATGACCTATAAAACACTCAATGACAAGATATTATGCCCCCCTAAACATATATAAGTTAATTTTTTACATAGGGATGCCCCAATTTGACCTAAAATTCAAATTTGGTCAAGAGGTATCTTAGCAACGGGAACAAAAGTTTCATTATATTCAATTCCTATAATTTGAGAAAAACCTATAACAACTAATCTAGTTTATATTTTTTAATTTGATTGTTAGAATTTAACTAAGTTTTAAACAACCATTTACAACTTACCAAATTATGCCCTTCAGGTAGTGGGACTAAGTCCCAACTGTTATTAGAAATGAAATAGTTGTATTCATCATGCATTGTTTCTCCCAATAAGGATGATTTTGAGCTTGTTTTGTAGTTTGAGGATCATTATTGTGCATAATTTTAGACAACAAATCATAATTATAAAAAATTTGCCTAGTTCTATGAGTATCATTAAGATCTACATGAATTCTAGAATCTTCTATAGTAGTGTTAGCCCATTTAGGCATAGATTTAGGTGGAGAAAGACTAGAAGAAGGAGAAAGAATTGGAGGAACATCATTATGCAACACATAATTATGATCATCATTAGTTTCAAAATGAAAATAAGCATAAATTATATTAATAGAATTAGAATTTAAAGCATAATCAAGTACACTATTTTCAGCAATGTTAACATTCCTTTTAAACTTGATTTTGTTATTTTGAGGATCATACATCCTATAAGCTTTAGAAGATTCATCAAAACCAAAAAATATAAAATTATTTGCTTTAGAATATAACTTATTACATTTTTCAATTGGAATATGAACAAATGCATTACAACCAAAAACATGTAAATGTTTTAAATTAAGTTTTTTAACCACTCCAAGCTTCTTTAAGTGTAATATTTAAAACAACTTTAGTGGGAGACCTATTTATGAGATAGATAGCACAATACATGGCTTCAGCCCAAAATTTATAGTGCATATTTTTATCATTCAACATACACATATCCATTTCAGTGATAGTCCTATGTTTACATTTAACAACACCATTTTGTTTAGGTGTGTAGAAAACAATTTTCTCGTGCTTAATTCCATGTTACTTATAATATGCAATAAATTCATTGTTAACATATTTAGTACCATTATTAGTGTGTAATATGCATAAAGAACAATGGTATTATTTTTCAACAAAGGCAAAACTTGATCTTTAGTTTTCAAGAAATAAAAGTGTCTAAAACTTGGTCTTTAGTTTTCAAGAAATAAATCCAAACTCGCCTAGTGCAATCATCAACAAAATTTAAAGCATACTTAGCACCATTAATAGAAGGAGTTTTCATAGGGCCTAAAATATCACTATGAACTAAATGAAATGTTTTAGTATCACACCAAGAGTGACTTTTAGGAAATGTTTCTCTATGAATTTTACCAGCCATACAACCATTATAAGTAGAAGTAGTGGGATAAATTGTAGGCAAACCTTGCACCATATTAAGTTTGTATATAAGTGTAATACTTTGGTAACTGATATGTCCTAATATTTCATGTCATAAGTTATCATCATTAAAAATAAGTAAAGCATGAGAAGAAGAGGAAGAAGAGAATCCAATAAATTTTAACAAATTATCATTATCTAAAAAAGAGTAGCAACTACTTTAAAAACTTGCTTAGTAGATTTAACATAACAAGTATTATTAATAACTTCTACCTTATGGTCTTGTTTTCATAATTGAGGTACGAAAAGTAAATTCAATTTCACTCAGGAATAAATAAGACATCATGCAATTTACCATCAAGAATTTTAACATTTCCTATGGCTTCAACATTGCAAGAAGCATGATTTACAAGACTTAAATAATTGTTATAAGTTCTAGTTCTAAATAAGTAAACAATTAAGCATTATATGTCATATGTTGAGTAGCACCAGAATCAATAATACATTCAAAAGGAGAAGCACACAAAGTACAAATAAAAGTAGCTCTAGTATTAGACTTTTATTTTGCTTGAGTCTTATTGTTACTAGTGTTAACATTGTCTTTGACCTTAAGCTTTCCACTTTTGATATCAAGCTTATTTTTAAAGCAATGATCTTCATCATGAATATTTTTGTCATAATAATTTCACCCTAAATTTTTATTAGGTGTAGAGTTAGATTTTTTTTATTTTTATTTTTATGTTTTTGTCATTCTTATGTTGGTGTTTAGAAACAAAAGCATGTTCATTAGTCTTAAGACTACCAAATTGAATCAATTTTTTTTTATTGATGTAACAAAGTGCAAAATAATTCAAATGTCAGCATAACATATAGCGTAGAAAAAGCTAGTTACGAATAAATATTATTAATAAAATGTTGAAAAGGTGGAGGCAAATACTTTTTCATGATAATATGAATCAAATTCAAATTAGAGAGTTTAATTCCTAAACTAGCTAATTGAGAATGAAAATAATGAACTTTAATAAATAAATCATCTCTAGTTTTGAAGTCATTGTCTTCATTCTCAGTTGTACACCTCTATAATTTAGCCTTGTTTACTTGAAAAAAGGGATAACAAGCAAGGATGAAAAACCCACTAGTATGTCATTATAGTTAGGAAAGGGTTTAGCATCTAGGATGGGTTAAACATAGAAAATGATCAGGAAAGATGTATAAAGGGTATGGTCAATTCCCTGCTACTTTGGGCTCTACCTAGACCAAGGTGAGAGAAGCTAATAGAGTAACATGTTCACATGAAGTAATCTTGCACTTCAATCTTCATGAGGATTATTGGTATTAAAAGGGTAATATGATCAAAGCACAACCAAACTTATATGTTTCACCCACAAAGGGTTGTCACACAAAATGCACAAATGTTTTGTATCATATATAGGCTACTGAAGACAAATGAAAATGTGGTTGCAATCTTTATCTTGATGATTACTTTAATGATAATGGAAAAATAGATAATTATATCATTGAGAATTAAAACACACATAATGAATACATTTAAAATACATAGAGTCCCATGCATTCCCAAGGCAAATAACACCTATAATATGCAAATGGTGTGTTATATGCAGGGTAAGATGAGCTAAAGTTATGTTGATTTTAAAATAAAAGGGTAGATGGTTGGTATATGAGCATGAATAAGTTCTCAAGAAGCTATAATATTTTAATCGATGAGTGCTCATCAACTTAAAAATAGATAAAATGAAATCATGCACAAATGACCCTTAAAATCTTACAAACAATACTGCTTATAACATTTCAAGAATTCCCTCTAACTGAATTCATGTGCCTAAGAATACCCTTAAAAATACTATCAACACCATGTTCCCCAAATCTCAAAGCAAAAAGGAATTTATGCTTTGGATATAAACCCTAAATGACTATCATAAAGGAGTATACATCAGATGACCAAACTACAAATAAATTAGAACAAATCATTGTACTTCAATAGTTGAATGATCAAAAAATCATGAGCAAATTCCATTAATCAACTGAATCAAAATTGTATACATGTCTCAAAATTTACATAACATAGCACTATGTGAAAGAAATCTATAATAAAGGAGACATTATGGATGCTCTCAAATCTTTTCAATGGCTTTACAACATAAGTCAATTTGGCACCAAAAAAATCACATAGGGAGAACTTTTCTAAGCTATAGCTTTAGACTCAAAAAATTGACCAAACCTTGTAAAGGGGCATACCCCCTTATATAATTCTAGTTGTGCCTACCATATCCCTAAAGATGCTCCAACTAGAAAATTCCTTCACGGGCTTGGAGTCTATTCAAAGATGTAACAAAAAAGATTCCTCAGATTATGCTTGTGCCTATATGATGATGACAAGCTCATTACTCCACTATGGTAGAATATTTTCAATTATACACATGGAGAGAAATCCTACAAGGGAAAAAACAAACCAGTATCCACTTGCACAACAAACAAAGGCATCCCTTTCCTTAATAAAAAACTAACTCTAAAAGGGACATGTTACTAATGGGCAAGGTACAATAATTTCCCAATGGTAAATGAGAAAAGAAGAAACAAAAAAGAGGGAGAAGAAAAGAAGAAAGGAGGGAAGAATGACATAATGCCAACTCAGAAGAAATAGAATTATTTGGTTATGTTATAGAATCAATGTTGATGACTGAGTCCTTTACCAAGTTATTTTTATATGTAGTGTACCATTTGATTATGGTGACAAGAATATTTTGATTTGGGCCTACTTGGTATTTGAATTTAGTGTTATATTTGTTAAGCCAATTAGCAACCTTTTAGAGCATTATTTGCCTTTTCCTAACAAATGCTTTTGATTGGTCACAAGATTTTATGATATTTTGGATGTCAAAGGCTCCATAAGGTGCATCAATGAGGATTTCATGGCAACATCTAATTCCTCCTCCATCATGTCACATGCACCATCAAGGTTCACCATCTTCCTTAGGGTGCCTTCAATCTTCTTTTTTATAGTCCTAAGGGACTGCTTTTCTCCCTTTAAATCAAATGCACCCTTCTTAAGCACCACTAACTGATGCTTAACAACTAGATGATACTCTCTGGGTTGTTTGTGATCATTCAAGGAGATGATCTTTTCTACTATTAAAGTATCTATGCCCACATTATAAATCCCATCCAACTTTGGCCTAAGTTTTTCCTAATTCTTGATGTTTGCATCATACATGAATACCTGGGAGTCACACTTTCTTTGTTTATCTAGTATGTCATCTAAAAAATTTAGTGGTGAGTGGATTACTTCTTTGGCTTAGTTGGTCAAATCTTTTTGCCAATCTATTGTGGCCCATCCTCTGATTTTCAAGTCCTTATCATGGCTAAAATCAAGTGCACCTAATGAAAATATAAGAGTATATGGGGGTTTACTAATAGTTTAGGTTACTTCCTTAGGCTCACTTAGTAGATTTTGTAAGAACTAGATCATGACCTAGTTTTATGCCTTTAGCTCCTTAGCTTTATCTTTATCCATTTAGTGCACCACCATGCTTACTAAGACTTGTGATCTATGTTTTATTTTGTTCCTTGATGGATCCCCTAAATAATATCTATACATAATATAGCTCTCAAGGGGAGCATCCTTTTTTATAGCTCCTGGTGGAGGAATGGCTATTTCTTGTGTTCTTTCCCCTATAATAGTGAAAGTGGTTTGTGAGTACATTTTAGATTTCTTAGGGGGCTTAGCCTTATACACCTAGGCGATCTTCACTACATCTATGTCCCCAAATTTGCTTAAAATACCCTTTTCTCCTTAATATACTCTTCGACCCAAAGAAAGGGTCTAGTCTGAAACCCCATAGGCATGGTGGACATTGATGCAAGCTTTGAAATGATAAAGGGTGGTGTCATTAAAGTTATGGATGTAAGGAGCACCACTGATTTTGGTTGTGGGCTCAACATAAAATGTTCAGTCTCTTCATCACTATCTTGCTTCTCATCACCCTTATCTGATTCATGCCCCTTTTCTAACCTCAACTCTATCTACTCCAAAATATCAAAATTTGATCTGGGTTGATATGACTCTATGGTCAAGCTATCAATGGAGTTCCCATGTACCATGGGCCAGCTAGAAGGCTTAGAAACTACTTCACCTCCCTTAGTATCTTGAGTTTTTGTAATGGAAGAGGCTATGGTAACTTGCTTATTGCCTTGAAGAAGCTCTTTACCAATCACATCCTCAAAACCTTTATTATGAGCTGAATCATGAATCTTGATGTGAGGAAGGAGACCTTGAGGCACTTTAGTTGAATTAATATTCCTCAAAATACCTTCCTCAGCATTTTTAGTGAATTGATCAAATTCTTTATTAGTCTTCAAATGGGTGGGGGTACCCATTTATAGGTTTGTTCCCCCACCTTCCTCTACATTTATATTCTCATCTAACATTGAGCTTGATACCTTCAAATGGGAAGAGGCATCTAAAAATACACCAATAGTAGCTTGTTCTTCCCTGTGTTCCTCTACCTATGTGCTACCAGTGAAGGCTTGGTCATCACATTCAGGATCTTACCCTCTAAATTCTTAAATGCCCTCAATTTCATCAAATTTGTCTTGGCTTGGTGGTTGACTAATAAAATTTTCAGTAGATGCCTCAATGTATGAAGATAATGTCTCTTTTTCATGAGGGATCTGAGCCTGGGCTACTACCTCGACTCCAAGTTTTCCTACATCTTTAAATGATAGAGGGTCATTTGAGGTCAAGACATCTTCCTCATTACCTCCATCCTTTACTCCTAAGGGATCTTACTTAGTAAATAATCCCACCATCGAGGTCTTCACTGGGGTTTATGGCCTTTCCTTTGGAGTTCTTTACACCATATTTACATGATGGGGAGTGAATGCATGTTGCCTTTTCATCATCTCAAAAATATGCCTCCCTTCATTTGAATCCTCATCATCACTCGTGTCCCTCAAATTATACGGTATGAGGATTGATCTTATGTATTCTTCACAAATGCCTCTTTAGAAGGCACATCTTTGAATGTAACCTCCTTCCTATTCTTAGGACTCCTAGGTGGAGGTTACAATATTTTATTTGGCCTCTTTTATTTAGGTTTTTTTGGCCCTTCCTCTACCCCCCTCTTTCTTGTATAGGTCCTTGGAGAAGGATCAACTACCAATTGTCATGCAGGTGGAGCAAGTGGGCAAATATATGGAATGGATGGCATTACGGAAGCTCTCTCAATTACTATGGATATGAAATTGGCACTAGATAGTTGTGTTTCCCTTATTGTAATCTTGTCCCAATTTTTTTCTAGACTTGTCAACTTTGAGAATGACAATCCTGATTTAGATTGGGAAGTTTTTATTGATTCTATATGAATTATCTTAGTTAAGTCAATATCACCAAGCTTGCATTTCCTTTTCCCCTTTACTAGTGCCATTGGATACGAAGGATCACCAGTGTATGTTGGAAGAAAACCTTTAGTTTCATGGACTTGTCTAAGATCCTAGAGAGTATAGGTGTCATAGGCACCTAGGTTAACCCTTTGTTCCTTCAACCACCTAAAGGTTCTCCTCATAGTTAAAAAATATCTTCATGTAATGGATTCATCTTCCTTGATATTGAAATATACCTGTGTTATGGGTTGAGCCTCAACATTGGAATCAATGTACACACTAGTGTCATTTTGTTATTTGTCATGTCCTTAGAGATAGGTATAATGTTGTATGCAAGGACCTCCTGCACCATCAATCTCATGAAGTCTAGTTTTATAACATCTTCCTCAATGGTTCAATTTGACCACATATCTACATAGTGTGGTTGATGTAGGATCACATTTGTCATTGTATTTACTAACTACTTAATATCATAATTTGGCCTAGGCAACATCTTTTCAATACTATAACTACCCATTTATTACTCTAATCCTTTATCTTTGGCAAGAGAAAGATAAGTGTAGTATCCTATCTCAACAAGAAATTTGAAAGGATTATTAATTTTCCTAACAACAATCATCTCGTACGGATACATCATCTACCTTCTCAACTCCATTACTATAACTTTATCATCTAGATACCTTGGTAGCTTATACAAAGATCCTAAATAACCACTAACCCTAATGTATGTGAAAGTCCTAAACTAAATGTATGAGGTACCATATTTATCAATTGCATTTTTGGCCACTGTAGTCATTTTGTTGAGGCTCCTTAGTGGGAAAAAGACACTCATCATAGTGTTAAAAAAGCAGTTGTGGACTCTATAGAATTATTTTTGAACCCCTCTAAAGTAACCTCTAGGTACACTTCTATATCCTCATTCTCAAAGGGTTCGTAGTGAGTCCCTGGAAGGTCTTATTATGTACTAGACTATACATTAAATAAGAGGACATGTAGAAGGTACTTAAAAATGCTTCTATCAAAAAAATTACACTACTGAGCTACATCATTTGATTATGAAAATTTTCACTCAAAATGGTTGCCGAGTCCAATTTCTTCTTTCTTTCCAACACAAAAATTAGGATCAAGAACATCCATGGTTCAAACTTTTCCATAGTGGACACTTTATAGATCTAGGCTACCATGACAATCATGTATTGAGGTAGCTCATTAAATTATGTTAGCTTTAGATTCCTTGACATTATGAAGACCTTTTTCCCCTTTTTATCAAGCCAATAATAATTCATAATTTCCTATACCACTTTATCATTCTCCTTAGCATATTACTGGCAATCCTCTAAAGTAAGTGTAATACTCTCAATTTGGGGATGAATCTTGATCATGGTACTGAGGGCCTCAGGGGTGAATGAACTCATAACTAATTAACTTTCATATATAATAATCCTAGTATCTAGGTGATAAACCTGGGCACACACAATAACCAGCTCAAGATACAAGGTAGCCAAAGGAAATGCCACCGTAGGAACCATGTATCTCATGCCGAGGTTGAAGATAATGGGGAGAGGGCTTGGTAGTTGTAAAACTCTAAATAGAGTTTCAAAATCTAACCCTTAAACATCTATGTCTCTAATCTAATCAATAAAAAAAGTAATGTTACCCCTCACTGATGTTGAAGATGATGCCATTTTCTCAAATTCACTAGTGTGATACCTTAAAATGGTAGTTCAAATTCTTACCCCTAATTACCCTCTAAATACCCTCTAATACCCTAAAAATCACAATATGAAAGAATAGAAGAACACTTACTGGTAGCTCTGAGGACAGTACACAACTGAAGTTATAAAATTTGTGAAAAATTCATCACAATCCCTATTCTTTCACTATACCTCATTATGGCACATAGATTACTTGAAGGCACAAATATTAGCTCTGAACATGAAGGGTGAGTTCAAATGAAGATAAATTCCTAGTTATAATCCCTTGTATTTTGAGATTAGGGTTACCATTAATGCTCTGAAGTGAAATAGCTAATTACCAACTACCACATTTATTATTTAAGTAGTTTTTGAAAAATGGAGGGAAGTGTGTTGACATTTCTCTTTTGTGACATGTGGACCTGCTCAAGCAAAATTTTACCTTTTATCACCCCTTCAAGTCCTCAAGTTTTTTTCACCTTCTCACTTATCACCTTCTATAGTACACCAATGTAATATAATCTGAGTTCCCTTATGAGATGTAAGATTGACACGTGTTTAATCCTCATTGGTGAATTTAGCATTTGGGTCCTCAAGGACTCCTTGCACCCTTTTCACTTACCATCTCCTTTTGGTGCAATGGTGTAAGACATCATGAACCCTAAATAGGGTTAATGAATACCGTGTGTCATTACATTTGGCATCCAAGCCTTCAAGGACTTTCAGATCCTTGCTCATAGGGTGATGCAATCTTTAAAAAGGGCCCGAAACTCAAAATATCTTGAGGAGGCAACACGTGGAATTTTCACACTTACTCATTTCATCACTCAACTCCTAAAAACTTCCACACTTCACCCACAAAAATTAAGAGGGACAATATTTAATAGGAGCCTGAAACTTGAAACTCCTCGAGAATCCATAATGCATCCTAATCAGACGTGAACTCAGATTTTCCCTCACTTCTTTACTTTTACACCATTATTTTTATACGAGGAGGAGAGCAAGATTCTCTTGATGCACAAAAACACTTTCATAACTTAATCATTGAAAATATTGAATATGCAACAAGGCCATTTCCTCTGGGGCCATAGAGCTTCTTCCCTTGAGCTTAATGTAGCAATTCAATATACACATAGAAACATACACATACCTCTATTCTTAGAGAATTTTCTTATCATGAAACACCTTTTAGAGGTAGAGAAACTTCCCCTTGTATTATGAAGTATCCTTTATAAATTTCAAAGATATCTCTTACCAGATGATAATCAATAAAGAGTACTTAGCCAATTTCACATGAACTTAACTTTTTGAAGAAGTATGTGAAGACAGAAATAAAACCACTAACTTTAAACATTGATACAGATAAGGGTCAAAGTTTTTAGATATCAAAACTTAGTGTGGTCTAACTTATGCTATTTTGATGGTAAATAGGGGACAAGGTTCCAATTTCTTAATGTAATTTTGGGCACTAACATTGTCTCTCACTCAGGGATGCATACCCCCTGCAAGTGTGCAAAGAACCATAGAAAATAAAATCAGTGTCAATCCATTTGGTTGTGGAGTCATGATTAAGTAACTTTGAAAGTTTTAGTGAAACACAATAGGCTCATAGAGCTAGATCAAAAACACACATAAAAAGATATAAGGCTATACAAGTAAAGCTCAAGAGAAGGGGGCAATAAAACAATGATAGGATGAAATAGCAAGGCATTATACAATATAATATATATGTACACAATCTATGATAGATTTAGTCTAAAAATGCTTCAAATGCTTTCCAATAACTGGCAGCTCTAATATTTCACCATCTAAGTCTCTCAATAAGAATGTATGCTCCCCAATTTAGTAATCAATTGAATAGGGGCCCATCCATAAGGCATCAAACTTGCCATGCTTTCCCTTCTCCTATGCCTATTATCCTAGATTAAAACCAAATCACTTACCAGGAAGGTTCTTGGAGCAACCTTGTTATCAAATATCCTCTTTAATTTCTCCTTGAACTTGATTTTTTTCATGAGCTTGTCTTCTAATTTCATCAAGCTCAATAATCTAGTTCAATTTGCTCTGATAGTGTTTAATCTGCTCAGCATCTTCTAGCTCTGCATCTCCTATTTATTGCATACACTGATAAGTTGGTAATCAAAAATTTATGGGTAGAACTTCTTTATCTCCATAAATAAGCTGAAAAGGGCTTGATCTGAGTAATATTTTAGGTGACAATTTAGGTGACGGTTCTACCCCAATTGGTGGTAGATTTTTTAGGAGCCATAACTTTTACACCATAACTTTATTTGACTCCCCATTTGAACCAATGGAAATCTAAGAATGATTGGAACATCGTGATATGGCATGAGCTTTACTTAGTGGGTTTTGACCCCCAACAAGCAAATCAAAGTGCCCCAAATTTCAATTTTGGTAGTGCAATCTAAAAATAGTAACTCTTTAAAAATAGTAATTCTTCGAATTATGTATTGTTGTAAATCATGAAAGTTAAACCACTTAATCTCCCTCAAGATTGGTGACCTTCCACATCCTTCTCTGACCTTCAAATTATGTATAAATGAAGATGTAAACTGAAATGGAAATGAGACATCTCTTCTCAGAGATAGGCATATGTTTGGGTCTACAAATTTTATTAATAAAACATCTCTTCTCAGAGATAGCATTATTATAATTGTGTTGTTTTTATTTCTCCAATTATCTTTCAACAAAAACTTCTAAGTTTTGGAACAGTAGATATCAGAGCCATCTCATAGTGTTCCCCTCATTCTTAGCTTTCCAACAGTTCAAATGGGGAGTCAAATAGAGCTATGGTGCAAAAGTTATGGCTCCTAAAAGTTCTACCACCAATTGGGGTAGAACCATCACCCAAATTGTCACCTAAAATATTAATCAGATCAAGGCTTCTACCTATGTCTCCCTTGGGCATGACCCTATTCACCCATAAAGCAAACTCTAACTACTCACCCCACTTTCTCTTATTTACTTCCAATGTTTGTCTAATAATCTTAAGCAAATTCTTATTACTTAATTCTACTTGTCCATTCCCTTGAGGATTGTAATTGGAAGCATAGGTGACTTTCAATCCCATAATCTTTGCACATTGCCACTAAAATTTTAGCCCTGAAGCTCATATAATTATCAACAATAATTTTAATAGGAACACCAAATCTACAAATAATCTAGTTCAACCAGAAATCTATTACTATTTGGTGTGTTTCCTTCTTCATGGGAATCACCTCTACCTACTTTATGAAGTAATCAATTGCAACTAAGATCCATCTATGTCCAGCACTTGACAAATCAAAAATTTCTCCAATAAAATCCATTCTCCATTATCGAAATGGGCCTTTAATCATCATAGTCTATAATGAAAGAGAGCCAGAAGCTTTTAACCTCCTGACGAAGTGCTAGCATTTCTCACATCTTTTAACCTTCAAAGTAACATATTTACACATAGATGGCCACCCATAACCCATTCGTAATATTTTATGGGTTGTAACTTTAGGTGCAAAATGGCCACCACATACTCCACTATGGAAATCTTCAATCAGGTTAGCAATTTGTTCTTCCAGCACACATCTTAGGAGAATTCCATCTAGATTTTACCATGCAAGTCCATTTGGGACATAAGATTAAGGGTTCTTCTTTTATTCTTATCTAGGTTAGGGGATAATTCAATTTTTTTAAGTAATAGATAATATCCCTTTACCACAGAGACATACCAAATTGAGTCAAAGACTCATCAATGTTGAGAATTGCATTATTTACCTCAACAGCTTGTAAATTAGTCTCAACCATAAGCTTGGTTAGACCCATCCCTCTTACCAATTTGGTGGTCTAAATATCCATGTCATACTATCTTAAATTGTTGACCCATCTGTACCTCTTATTAGATATGTTGGTCTAAGTTAAAATATCCTTCACCATGGTGTGAAGGATGTAGGCAACAATCTTAGAACTCAAAATATAAAGTCTGGACATTTTAATATCCTTCAAAAGGGAAAAGGCCTATTTCTCCAGAATATTGTAGCTTAGTTCATATCCTTGCATAGATTTGATAAATAAAGTTATAGGTTGATCATGGCCACCTTCATTCTTTTGTAATAGAATAATAGCAATAGTGTGGGATGATGTAAAAGAGAATATTTGAAATGGTTTTGCATAATTAGGACTGGTCAAGATAAGAGTAGACTTAAATGTTATTTTGATGTCACTAAATGCTTTCATGGATTTTTCCTCCCACCTGATGGTTTGGTCTTTCTTCAACATGGAAGTGATAGGCAAAGTAATCTTTGCAAAGTTAGACACATACTTCCTTAAAAAGTTAATCTTCTAAAACAAAGACCAAATCCCCATTTTGGATTATGGGATAGGCACTTTATCAATAGCTTTGACCCTTTTTGGGTCAATCATGATACCTTCTTTAGACACTATATGTCCTAGCAGCTTATCCCTTTGTACTCCAAAGTGACACTTCTTGGGATTAAGCGGAATGCCAAATTCCCTACATCTGATTAACACCTTCTCAAGGTGTTTTAAGTGCTCATCCTCATGTTTGGATTACATAGTGATATCATCTTAATATACAATAATAAACTTATTAATTATCCCTACAAAGGCAATTTCCATTGTTCATCGAAATGTCACATCAACATTCATTAGCTAGAATGGCATCCTCATGTATACATAAGTACCCCATGGCATTGTGAATGCAGTCTAGGACCTCTCTGATTCTCTTACCATAACCTGGTTATACCCAGAGAAGTCATCCAATATGGACATCATTTTTGATCCTATGACACTTTGTATCAAGTTATCCATATTTGGCAATGGATAATTATCTCTCAAAGAAGCTTTGTTCAAATTCTAGAAATCCACATATAGGCGAATATCACCATTATTCTTCTATACAGGGACTAGATTTTTAACCCATGATAAATACTTGATAGGTTAAATAATGCCCCCATCTCTTAGCTTCTTTAACTAATTCCACATCTTGGTGGTCAAGATGGGTTTGATGGGTCTTTGCTTCTACCTGAAATGCTTGCGATCAGGTTGTAATGGGATGACATACTAGAACAAATATTCCCTATATGCTTTCAACTCAAAATAAGCCCATGCTAAGAAATCTTGGTAATTCTTTAGCAAATGTATATAAAGCCTTTTCTCATTTTCACTCAAGTGAGTACCCAACCATACCTTCCTTGGGTTCTTTGGAGAACCCAAATTACATTCAGTCACATCTTTTAATATAAATAAATCTCTCAACTTGTCTCTATTTGATCCATCAAAAGATGCCTCCAAACTGACCAATCCTTTGGGGATAGTATTTATCTTCATCTGAATGATGTCTTTCCCAATCAAGGTCTCCTTCCCATCATAAACATGAAACCTAGGATCAAAGTCTATAAGCTGGCCATGGAATTCAACCTCATAATTTAAAAACCTTCTAATTTAATCATCATCCTCAAATACTTGCCAATGACAAATATTATTCAGTACTGAAGGTATAACAAGTACTTCCACTTGATACTGATAGCAAGTGTTAGGAACCCAAGGAAGCACCATTGATTACCATGCACAAGCAACTTAAATATGTGGAATTAACTAGAAGTAATAAGCAACTAGAAATCAAAAACAACACAGAATATGAGAGACAATACAATATGTATTAATACTCATCCAGAAAAGAATACAATAAAGAAGATGCCACTTCTTCTTCACACCTCTCAGAGGCTTCCCACACCTCAAGTGTACAGTAATTCTTTCCTCAAAGCTCTCTCTCTCTTATGGTCCCAACACACAACTCAAACACAGAGTTGGTGTTCACCTCCAACCAGTCAGTATCCACTACTGCCAATACACAAGTACTCCACGTACTCCACAAGTGCTCCACGCAATCCAAGTACTCAATGTACTCCAAGTAGATCTCACCTAAACTTGCAACAACCTGCAACTCAAATGATCTTACTTATGGAAGGAACTACCTTGCCTTCCTCTTTGCTCTCCAACTGAGTACACATCATACTCCAAGTAGATCCTGCCTGACCCTGCTCCCTGTTGTGTTGCTGTCACCTTGATTCTACTGCCACCTACAAATCAACCTAGTTTTTCACACCTACAAACCTTAGACCTTGCACACACATACTCCTGTAGATCAATGATCTTACTTACCATGTAGATCTCCAAACGTGGACTTGCACACCTACTGACCAAGATCCTACATACATGAAGAATCCCTCTGATTCTCCAAACCAGCACCCATACTTGGCACTATGGCACTAGGAGGAACACACCTTGCTCTCTTCACACACAGAAGGAGCTAATATTTTCTCTCTTACTCTCTATCACAAATTACAATATAGCCCATGAGTCTATTATATAGATCTCATGCAAATAATAATTAGACACCTAATTACAATAATTAGATCCATAGCTTCTAGTCTATAATTGGCTCTTAACATGCAAACACTCGGTTCATTAACAAACTATCTATAACACTCACAGTTCTAAACCGCACAGGCGACTGACGTCAGTCCCTGTCTGCCTAGAGGTGATCGACGTCGGCCAACTCCTATCAATGTCGATTGCATTCCTATCCACCACTGGCTGTCGTCGATCAGCCTAACCAATGCCGGTGACTGTGACACTCAGCAACCTCCTTCCCTATTTGCATCAGTGAAGCTTTTAGCTCCATAACCTAACAATCTCCCACTTGGAGATAAATAGCTGCATTGTACCTATACTTGTACCCCATCTAATCTGTATCCTAGCTTATGTCCCTCTTCAAGCTCAACCTTGAAGACCACCCACCAAAAAACCTATGGTGCACTTCCTATCATCCAAGTAACCTACCGCATCTACATCTACAAACACATGTAGAAAAGAACTTGACCCTACATAACATGTGCACCTGCTACTGGTCCCTCTCAGACACCTAAGAATCCACTAAATTGCCCTCCAGTGCTTCTTTCTCGAATTGACTACAAACTTTTTGACAGCACCCACTTCTTAGGCAAACTCAGGTCTATACTAGACCTCATGTGATTTTAGACACTAAACTGTCTAGCCCTTGGTGTGCTTCGATTTTGCATCCTATGTATTGAACCTCACCAACACCTGATTCACATCAGCTCCCACTGGAGACAAAATCAACCTGTGATCTTCTATGTCTCTCATGCCAAAGAATTTTGCTGCTCCAAATTCCTCGTGACATGCCACTGAACTAACCTTACCTTTAGCTCAGCAAAACCTTATATGTATGAACCTGCTAGCATATTACCCACATATAGTAACAAGATAATGTTGCGACCATCATCCACCTGGTAAGACAAACGCAATGGTTACACTGACATTGACTAAAGCCCTGCTTTGTCATCCACATGTCAAAACCTATACCACTATCCTGCAGCTTCCTCAAGACCATATGACCTGGCCTTCCATCTCACGTGTTCATTCTCTCTATTCTTTAACTAACGTATCCATTCATCTTAGTGCTTTCTTTCAGCTGGCAACCCTACCAAATCTGTCGTTTGGTTCTACATCCTAATCATGCCATGCTCCCACTATTTCCTGGATCCTTCCTGCTCTACAGTGAGCAATGAGTATAAAAAAGAGGAAAAACAAATTTGAGGCTTACTTACACTTTCAATCCTCCCCATGGGTGTTTGAGACTCCTTGATAGCTTGTTGTCTGCCCAAAATCCATCTCAGTGACCGACCTCAGTCACTACACAGTCTGCATCTGATCGACGTCAATTCCATGCGACTATCCAGGTCATCGATGCTGATTATCCTATCAACATCGGTCTCCACCTGCCTGACACCACTGACTTCTCTAGTCTACACATGATCGACATCAGCACCTGTCTGTTCGATGTTAGTTCCCCTTGACCGATGTTGGTACCTGTGTACACCTGTGAGTGATGACTTTTTACCCACGAGCTTTCTTTGAATCAAACCCATGTCCAAACTGCCCTACTCAGAGTTACTCAGCCCCATCCACTAATCTCTATCCATCATATCCTCCAAAAACACCAAGGCTTTCTAGTTCTTAAGTTTATCAAATACATTAGTCTTCCTTTTCCTGCAATAAACAAATCCTTTCTTGTAGCATCCCATTGCTCACAGAAATCTCAATTTATGCTCTTCAAAGCTAATCTCTTACCATCTGACTTAAGAACATCCATTCCCTTCTCACTTATGTGACCAAGCCTACAAAGCCACACCTATGCAATAGAAGTGGAATCAGTAATACAATCAAGTAGATAAAGAGTACCTGCTTTCTTACCACATGCTAATTCAAGTGCATCCGCTGTGAGAGTTTTTGTGTATCTCTCATCACACAACTTTCTTGAAGCAATCAGCCACATCTTCAAGACTGGGACCTGCATGACCTACTTCATCACCCATGTGTTGGTCACCTACAATTTCAGCCACACTTCCCCTTTGCCAATACTTTGACAAGGGTCACCAACCCCTCTACTTGGGGCTGCATGGAAAGAGGCAACATAATCTATTAACCAAGATTCAACTTTATCCAAGAAACATCCTAGAGCATCCTGTGCAACAACACTTGCAACATTTGCATCTTCAGTTCCTTCATGTTGATCTGCTACCAACCAACAATATTTCTTTACCTGCTCTTTCTTTCCATAACACTGTAAGTGACCATTTGTACTATTCAATTTCTCCATTCATAGCGTACTTTCTTCTATCGTTGCTATACTCCCACTCAATCAAAAACCCCTGAGAGTGACCTATAACCAAACACAAACCTACTTCCTACAACCTTAACTCTGATACCAACTATTAGGAACCTAAGGAAGCACCATTGATTACCATGCACAAGCAACTTAAATATGTGGAATTAACCAGAAGTAACAAGCAACTAGAAATCAGAAACAATACAGAATATGAGAGACAATACAATATGTATTAATACTCATCCAGAAAAGAATACAATAAAGAAGATGCCACTTCTTCACACCTCTCAGAGGCTTCCCACACCTCAAGTGTACAGTAATTCTTTCCTCAAAGCTCTCTCTCTTACGGTCCCAACACACAACTCAAACACAGAGTTGGTGTTCACCTCCAACTAGTCAGTATCCACTACTGCCAGTACACAAGTACTCCACGTACTCCACAAGTACTCCACGCACTCCACAAGTACTCCACGCACTCCACAAGTGCTCCATGCACTCTAAGTACTCAATGTACTCCAAGTAGATCTCCCCTAAACTTGCAACAACCTACAACTCAAATGATCTTACTTATGGAAGGAATTACCTTGCCTTCCTCTTTACTCTCCAACTGAGTACACACCGTACTCCAAGTAGATCATGCCTGATCTTGCTCCCTATTGTGTTGTTGTCACCTTGATTCTACTGCCACTTGTAGATCAACTTGGTTCTGCACACCTACAAATCTTAGACCTCACACACACATACTCCTGTAGATCAATGATCTTACTTGCCATGTAGATCTCCAAACGTGGCCTTGCACACCTGCTGACCAAGATCCTACATACATGAAGAATCCCTTTGATTCTCCAAACCAGCACCCATACTTGGCACTGTGGCACTAAGAGGAACACACCTTGCTCTCTTCACACACAGAAGGAGCTAATATTTGCTCTCTTACTCTCTAGCACAAATTACAATACAGCCCATGAGTCTATTATATAGATTTCATGCAAACAATAATTAGACACCTAATTACAATAATTATATCCACAGCTTCTAGTCTATAATTGGCTCTTAACATGCAAACACTCAGTTCGTTAACAAACTATCCATAACACTCATAGTTTTGAACCGCATAGGTGACCGACGTCGGTCCTTATCTGCCTGGAGGTGACTGATGTCGGCCAACTCCTGTCGACGTCGGTTGCATTCTTGTCCACCACTGGCCGACATCGATTGGCCTAACTGACGCCGGTGACTGTGACACTCAGCAACCTCCTTCCCTGTTTGCATCAGTGAAGCTTTTAGCTCTACAACCTAATAGTAGGGGCTTGTATTTATAATGTCAAACTAAGCACCTAACCTTGCAAGTTTGTCAACTTCTTGGTTGAGACCTCTGTCATGATAAGAGATGTTGAATGCATCAAATTTTTCAATCAAGTCCCAAGAAGCATTCTAGTATTATTTTAATCTCTTATTCTTGATGGCATATTCATTGTGGACCTATTTAACTACTAATTTTGAATCACCCTTGATGAGTAGACACTTGATTCCATACTTCTAAGTGATCCACAAACCAAGTAAAAGTGCTCATACTCCATAATAATGTTCATGCACTCAAAAGCAAGGTGAAAAGAAAATATATATAATTTATTATTAGGGGCATATAAGACCACCCCAACTCCATTTCTAAAGTTAGAGCAAGATCCATCAAATCACATTTCCCAAACTGAATCCTCTTTGTTGAGTTCTTCATCAAGGGCAACTAGATGATCATCAGCATCAATATTCCTAACAAAAATACCCATCTCAACATCAGTGTACATTACTTCACTCAGAGCATGACTTGGATCCTCAATTTTATGTAACATCTTAGGCTCTCTATGAAGCTTGACCATCTTAACCTCTAAAGGAATGGTGGCATACGAAAGGTCCATCTATACACTTCCACCCATACTGATAGCCCATTTTCATGATAACAACATTCACCATTTAGGTGGGAAATCCACAACTACCACATCCATATTCAAGAACTTACTAGGATGAACTGCCAACTATACAACCAACCCTTTAACTTGACCCACAACTGGTACCTCCCTTGAATCCATGGCATAACACTTGCCAAAGTTTGATGTTATTTTCACCCCAAGATCATTTATGACACATAGGGTCATCACATTACAAGAAGCACAAAAATCAAACATGTAGTTGTGTACAATCATGCCATTGATCATTAAGGTTGTGTAGAATGGCTCCATATCCAGTTGGATTTCTACTAATGTCATTCCCAAATAGCTTCAGGCTATGTTTGATAACCTCTTCTAACTCTTTATAGTCTTTCAAAAGTGCTTGGGGTATCTCAATCTCATTGGCAACTAGATTCTCGCCAAACTCTAAATATTTGAAGGCCCTCTTCCTATGATCAAATATTTGTAGTAGTTAAACAAGTGTCATCATAAATTCTATTTGACTCAACACCTGAGCCATGTCACACATGCTATAGTGGGGAAGAGGTGTATTTGAAGGAAGCATAATAGCACAGTCAACTAGGAGATAACTATTCAAATTAGGGGTGGGTTAGGAATCTTGGTAGTAGTCTTCAGAGGTGGATTCTGCATAGCCTCGTTAGCACCCTTAAGGATACTAGACAACATATGCATTTTGTTGCTCTTTAGAAGGAACCTACCTAAACATAGTAGCTTAAGCAATAGGTATTTTCTTGGAGGCCTCTAGGATGTTTGTAGATTTCTTTGTTTCCTTGCCTGCACCTCCTGCCTTTAGATGTACGGAAATAGTATCTTAAGAGTAGCACCTAGTTACTTATTTCTCATGTTGATCTCACTCTTCTAGTTAGTTTTTGCATTAATCAAGAGTCATCTATCCTCATCTAATGGATTTCCCTCAAGATATTTCTTGATCATCATAGAATGTAAATGATCAAATTTATGCATAGGCAATTCATATGCTTGGGCTACATTAATATCACATGCAGAATCAAAGGTTGGGGCACATTCTAATTCAATAGCACTCCAAAACTAGTCAATCATAGTAAAAATCCTTAAATATATGAGAATTATCAATTAATTTCAAGTATTTTGATAATCAAACATAAAAACCTCATAGTCATATGAAGCATCTTTAGGCTCACTTGGCTCTTCATCAACTACCTCGACCATGTCACATGGGGAGTATGGGAGGAAACATCTATCACACCAATCAATATCTAATTCAAAACTCATAGCATTAACCTTGGCATTCAAAGGATTAGGCACTTCTTTTTTGACTCCTCTACCATGGGTTATGTCCAATCTTTCCTCACGTGCATGCCTATTTCCTTTATCATTATCTTGATTGTGTAAAGGAGGTCCCATCTGAGCTCAATGTAGATTTGGGGCCCTTTCATGACTGGTAGACATATTAGGGATGCCTTTTTCATCTCTAACCAACTTATATGACATTTCTTTGATAGTAGAAGCCAAAGTCTTAATAGTATCTTCCAAGCTATTAGCCTTAATAGATTGTGCCTTTTCTAGATTGACCAGCTTCACATCAGCCTGTTTTTTTAAAGGCTTTCCCATAGCTTTAATATTGTTCTAAATTTGGATGGCCATATTTAAATCCAATCATATATTTATAGGAGCCTTGTCCCTCAAGTAATAAGTAGCCTTTTAATTAAAGGCATCATAATATTTTATTAAGCATGCAGTGTCACTAGGTTGGATGTTCTCAAGCAACCACATCATAGCTTTATTGAACTAGGTATTAAAATATTGCACACACTCATTATGATTCTTCTTAATATTTTCAAACTCAACCAAGAGAAACCTTGGATCAATCATTTCACCATATTGAATCATAAAAACATTCCTCATTTCATCCCATGAGTCAATACATCCCTGCGGAAGGGAATTGAACCAGTCACGTGCATCATCTTCCAATGTGTGAATGAATAACTTGATGCACACATACTCATATTCAACCTGTAATCTTTGATGTTTTTTTGAAAGGCTTTCAAATGTTGGTCACCAGTTATTGTATTATTTCCTTGAAACATTGGAAGGCATTTTCTTATCTCATTTGGAACCTCATTCAAATAGCCTTCCATCCCCTCAAAGTTGATAAGTCTAAATCTAGGAACAAAGATGGTAGGACACTCATTCCCATCCTGATCCCTATGCCTCATGATTGGTTCAATGATATGTTCAATAATAAATGGTAGAGGGTTTAAAACTAGTAAATGAGGTAGACTCACTAGATCAGACCTAAGAGGAGATTGACTAGGTTGGGAAGGAATAGGATAATATACAGGGCTATAAGGCTTAGAGGAGTTATGTGAGCTATGGTAATCCTTGCTAGAAGATGGTCAATAGTCAATTCAAGGTCACCAGGACCCAAATTATCTTTAGCAACTAAACTAGGCCCTTCAAAAAGCCTCCAAACTAGTCCCCTCTTCCTTTGAGGAATACATAATGGAGAGACAAGCCGCTTAGATGGGTCACTTCTGAATGTTGAAATCAACTCTTCTAGCATTTCAAATAAAGGAGCATGCACAATTATAGGTTAATAGAATAAGAATAGAGAAAGGCACTAATCTGATATAAAATAAAGAAATGAAACTTGAAGTCACCACTAGAAGTAAATCTCTATATTATAATATCTAACAAACTACTGTGATATGTACTAAATGCAAATGTTGATCAAGCTTAGTGAGGTACAACA
Source organism: Torreya grandis (assembly GCA_037957365.1). Classification (NCBI taxonomy): domain Eukaryota; kingdom Viridiplantae; phylum Streptophyta; class Pinopsida; order Cupressales; family Taxaceae; genus Torreya; species Torreya grandis. Next base: position 2,914,658 of record JARHVA010001736.1, on the reverse strand, counting down.
CAAAGACATTGAATCTTCAAGATAATGTTCAAAAGGGACAAAACAACTTCTAACATATAACATTGTAGGTCTTTTGTAGATAAACACAAGAGAATCATATTGTTAAACCTTAAAACCTTCCTTGGTAAGCACTCAGTGGAACATGGAGCATATTAATAGCCAAGATAGTAAATTCAATGTAATAACAGTAGGGGGATTCATGAGACAAAACACTTACCCTTCCCTATGAGAAATTTTGAAAGAACAAGAGTCTGGGATCAAGGCTACACAAAATAGTAGAAAGCTTTAGAATATTATGATTACTCTCTATAAACGTCCTTGGAAATGATGCCAGAAGTGTATTGGTTCCTAGTTGTACACCTCTATAATTTAGCCTTGTTCACTTGAAAAAGGGATAACAAGCAAGGATGAAAAACCCACTAGTATGTTGTTACAATTAGGAAAGGGTTTAGCATCTAGGATGGGTTGCATATAGAAAATGACCAAGAAGCACGTAAAAAGGGTATGGTCAATTCCCTTCTACTTTTGGCTCTACCTAGACCAAGGTGAGAGAACCTAATAGAGTAACCTGCTCACAGAAAGGAATCTTGCACTTCAATCTTCATGAGGATTATTGGTATTAGGGGAATATGGCCAAAGCACAACCAAACTTATATGCTTCACCCATAAAGGGTTGTCAAAAAAAAAAATGATTTGTATCATATATAGGCTACTGAAGATAGATGAAAATGTGGCTCCAATCATTATCTTCATGATTAATTTAATGACAATGGAAAATCAAAGAATTACAGCATTGAGAATTAAATCACACATAATGCATACATTTCAAATACATAGAGTCTAATACACTCTCAAGGCAAATAACACTTGTGACAAGCAAATGGTGTGTTATCTACAAGGTAAGATGAGGTAAAGTTATGTTTATTTTAAAATAAAAAGGGTGGATGGTTAGTATATGAGCATGAAGAAGTTCTCAAGACAGCTACAATATTTTCATCGACGAGTGCTCTTCAGCTTATAAATAGATAAAATTAAATTATCCACAAATGACTCTAAAAATATTATAAATAATATTGCTTATAACATCTCAAAAATCCCCTCTAACTAAATTCATGTGCCTAGGACTACCCTTAAAAGACTATCAACACCCTATTCCCTAAATCTCAAAGTAGAAAGGATTTTATAATCTAGATATAAACCCTAAATGACTACCATAAAGGAGAATACATTAGATGACCAATCTATAAATCAAGTAGAACAAAACATTGTACTTCAATAGCTGAAGGATCAAGAAATCATGAGCAAATTCCATTAATCAACTAAATCAAAACTATATACAACATGTCTTAAAATTTACATTGCATAGCACTATGTGAAAGAAATTTGTAACAAGGGAGACATTATGGATGCTCTCAAATCTTGCCAATGATTTTACAATAGAAATAAATATGGCACCAAAAAATTCACACAGTGAGAACTCTTCTAAGCTATAGCTGCAAACTCAAAAAATTGACTGACCCTTGTAAAGGGGCATACCCCCTTTACTTATACAATTCTAGTTATGCCTAGCATATTCCTAAAGATACTCTAGCTATAAAATTCCTTGATAGGCTCAGAGTCTATTCAATGATGTAACAAACATGATTCCTCAGATTATGTTCATGCCTCTCTCATGATGATAAGATCGATACTCCACTATGGCAGAATATTTCTAGTTATACACATGGAGAGTAATCCTACAAGGGATACAACAAACATTTGTCCACTTGTGTAACAAATAAAGACGTCCCTTTCCTAAACAAAAAACTAACTCTAAAAGGGGCATGCCACTAATGGGCAAGGTAAAATAGTTTTCCAATGGGAAATGAGAAAAGAGGAAACATAAATGAGGGAAAATAAAAGAAGAAAGGAGGGAGGAATGACATAATGCCAGCTCAGAAGAAATAGAATCATTTGGTCATGTTGTATAATCAATGTTGATGACCAAGTCCTTTGCCAACCTTGTTTTTGTATACAGTGTACCCTTCAATTATGATGGTAAGAATCTTTTGGTCTAGGCCTACTTGGTATTTGAATTTAGTGTTATATTCATTGAGACAATTAGCAACCTTTTAGAGCATTATCTTCCTTTTTCTGACTAAAGCTTTTAATTGGTCATAATATTTTTCAAGTGACACCAACTCTCTGATCTTCTAGATGTCAAAGGCTCTATGAGGTGTATTAATGAGGATTCTTAGGGTAACATCTAATGCATGATCTGTCATGTCACATGCACCATCAAGGTTCATCTTCCTCAGGGTGGCTTCAATCTCCTTTTTTTCAGTCTTGAGGGACTACTTTTCTCCCTTTAAATCAAAAGCACCCTCCTTAAGCAACACCAACTGATGCTTAACTACTAGCTGATACTCACTGGGTTGTTTATGATCATCCAAAGAGATGATCTTTTTTGATATTAAAGTATATATGCCTATATTACAAATTCATCCAACTTCGACCTGAGTTTCTCCTAATTCTTGATGTCTACATCACACATGAATACCTGGGAGTCACACTCTCCTTGTTTATATAGTATGTTATCTAAACATTTTAATGTCAAGTGGATTACTTCTTCGTCTTGGGTGGTCAAATCTTTTTTCCAATCTTTTGTGTCCCATACTCTAGTTTTCAAGTCCTCACTATGACCAAAATCAAGTGCACCTAAGGAAAATATAAGATTATCCAAGGGCTTTCTTACAGTTGGGGTTACTACTTTAGGCTCACTCAATAGCTTTTGCAAGTACTAGATCATGGCCTGGTTCTATGCCTTTAACTCCTCCATTAAAGCTTTATCTTTATCCATTTCATGCACTACCATGCTTTCTAGGACTTTCAAGCTATGTTTTATTTTGTTCCTTGATGTCTCCCCCAAATCATATCTAAACATAGTATAGCTCTCAAGGGGAGCATCCCTTTTTATAGCTCCTAACAGAAGAATGGCTATTTCCTATGTTCTTTCCCCTGCATCAATAAAAATGGTTCATGAGTGCATTTTGTCTTTATTAGGGGGCTTATCTTATATGCCTGGGTGATCTTCACTACATCTATGTCCCCATCTTTGCTTTAATACTCCTTTTCTCCTTAATCTGCTCTTTGACCCAAAGAAGGGGTCTAGTCTAAAACCCCATAGGCATGGTGGACATTGATGTAGGCTTTGAAATGATGAAAGGTGGTGTCATTAAAGTGATCAATGTAAGGAGAGCCACTGGTTTTAGTCGTGGGCTCAACACAAAATACTTCCATGTCTGAAGAGAATGTCTCTTTTTTATGAGGGATCCAAGCCTGGGCTACCGCCTCAACTCCAACTTGTACTACATCTTCAAAAGATAGAGGGTCATTTGAGGTCAAGACATCTTCCTCATTACCTCCATCCTTTACTCCTAAGGGATCATGCTTAGTAAATAACCCCACCGTTGGGGCCTTCACCAAGATTTGTGGCCTTTCCCTTAGAGTTCTTTGCCCCATCTTCACGTGAGGGGGAGTGAATGCACATTGCCTTTTCATCATCTCAACAATAGGCCTCCCTTCATCTGAATCCTCATCATTGCTCATGTCCCTTAAATTTTGGGCATACAAGGATTGATCTTTTATTTTCTTCATAGAGGCCTCTTTGGAAAGCACATATTTGAATGCAACCTACTTCCTCTTCTTAGGACTCCTAGATGAAGGTTGCAATATTTTATTTGGCCTCTTTTATTTAGGTTGCTTTGGGTCTTCCTTGACCCCCTCTTTCTTGTATAGGTCCTTGGAGAAGGATCAACTATCAGTTGTCATGTGGGTGGAGCAAGTGAGGAAATAGCTAAAATGGCTAGCATTGTGGGAGCTCCCTCAGCTACTATGGATATGGGAGTGGCACTGGCCAGTTGCACTTCCCTTGTTACAATCTTGTCCCAATTTTCTGCTAGACTTGTCAACTTTAAGAATGACAATCCTAATTTGGATTGGGAAGTTGTTATTGATTTTATATCAATTGTCTTGGTGAATTCAATATCACCAATCTTACATTTCCCTTTGCCCTTTACTGGTGCCATTGGAGATGAAAGATCACTAGTTTATACTAGAAGAAAACCTTTCAATTCTTAGAGTTTTCTAAGCTCCTTGAGAGAAAGCGTATCATAGTCACCCAAGTCAACCCTTGTTCCTTCAACCACCTAAAGTTTTTCCTCATAGTCAAAAAATCTCTTTGTGTAATAGAGTCATCTTCCTTAATATTGAAATCTACCTATGCTATGGATTGATCCTTAACTTTAGAATCAATGTACATATTAGCTAGTATTACTTTGTTATCTTCCATGTCCTTGGGGATAAGGATAATGTTGTATGCAAGGACCTCCTGCACCATCAATCTCATGAAGTCTATTTTTCTAACATCTTCTTCATTGGTGCAATCTAACCACATATCTTCATAGTGTGGTTAATGCAAGATCACATTTGTCACTGTATTTACTTACTACTTAATATCATAATTTGGCCTGGGTGACATCTCTTCAATACTATAATTTCCCACTTCTTGCTCCAATCATTTAGCTTTAGCAAGAGAAGGACAAGTTTAGCATCCCATCTCAACTAGAAATTTGAAAGGATTATTAATTTTCTTAATAGTAATCATCTCGTGTGGATACACCATCTGCCTGCTCAACTCCATTACTGTAACTTTATCATTTAGATACCTTGGTAGCTTATACAGAGATCCTAAATAACCATTGACCCTAATGCATGTAAAAGTTTTAAACGAATGTATGATGCATCATATTTATCAATTGCATTATTGGCCACCTTAGCCATTTTTTTAGGCTCCTCAGTGGGAAAAAGACACTCATAATAGTGTTAAAAAAGCAGTTGTGGACTTTATAAAAATTATTTTTGAACCCCTCTAAATTAAACTCTAGGTATACTTCATATATCCTCATTCTCGAAGGGTTCCTAGTGACTCCCTAGAAGGTCCTATTATGGACCAGACTATACATTAAATAAGAGGATATGTAGAAGGTACCTGTAAATGCTTCTATTGAAAAAATTGCATTATGGAGTTGTATTATTTGATTATGAAAATTTTCACTCAAAATGGTTGCCCAATCTTACTTTTTCTTTCCTTCCAACACACAAATTAGGATCAAGAACATCCATGGTTCAAAATTATCCATAATGGGCACTCCATAGATCCAGGTCACCATGGTAACCATGTATTGAGGTATCTCATTAAATTTTATTAGCTTTAGATTCTTTCACATTCTAGAGACCTTTTGCCTCATTTTAGCAAGCTAACAAGAATTCATAATGTCCCATACCACTTTGTCATTCTCCTTAGCGTACTGCTAGCACTCCTCCAAAGTAAGTGTACTACTCTCAAGTTGGGGAGGAATTTTGAGCATGGCATTAAGGGCCTCAGGGGTGAATGAACACACAAATGAATGAATTTTGTCTATAATAGTCTTAGTATCTAGGTGATAAACCTAGGCACACATGATAACCAATTCAAGATACGAGGCAGTGAAAGGAAATGCCATCGTAGGGACCATGTAGCTCATTTTGAGGTTAGAAACAATAAGGAGAGGGCTTGGTAATTGTATAACTCTTAATAGAGATATGAAATACAACACTTAAACATATGTGTCTCTAATCCCATCAAGTACAAAAATAATTTTTCCCCTCAATGATGTCTAAGATGATGCCATTTTCTCAAATTCACTGGTGTGATACCTTAAAATGGTAGTTCAAATTATTCTCCCTAATTACCCTCTAAATACCTTCTAATTCCCCTAAAAAACATAGTCTAAGAGAATATAAGAACACTTACTGATAGCTCTGAGGACTATATGCAACTAAAGTTAGAAAATTTGATAAAATTTTACCATAATCCTTATTCTTGCACTATATGTTGTTCTGGCACATAGATCGTTGGAAGGCATAAATATTAGCTTTGAACATGAAGGGTGAGTTAAAATGAAGAGAAATGCCTAGTTATAATCCCTTGCATTTTGATATTAGGTTTACCATTAATGCCTTGAAGTGAAATGGCTAATTACCAACCACCACATTAATTATTTAAGTAGCTTTTGAAAAATGGAGGGAAATGTGTTGATGTTTCTCTTTTACAACACGTGGCCCTGATCAATCAATATTTTACCTTTTAGCACCACTTTGAGTCCTTAGGGTTGTTGCACCTTCTCACTTATCACTTTTTTATTACACCAATAGAATATAACCTGAGTTCCCTTATGGGATGTAAGAGTACCACATGTTTAATCCTCATTAGCAAATTTGGCATTCGGGTCCTTGGGGACTCCTTGTACCTTTTTCACTTACCATCTCTTTTTGGTGCAATGGTGCAAGACATCTCGAACCCTCAATGGGGTACATGAATACCATGTGTCATTACCTCTAGCATTTGGGCCTTTAGGGACCTTTAGATCCTTGCTCACAAGGTGATGTAATATTCAAAAGAGGCTTGAAACTCAAAAGATCTTGAGGAGGCAACACGTGGTATTTTCGCACTTACTCACTTGATCACTCGACTCTTGGAAACCTTCTGCACTTTTCCCATAAAAACTAAGTGAGACAATATTTAATAGAATCTCAAAACTTGAAATTCCCCAAGAATTCACCACATGTCCTAATCAGATCTGAACTTAGATTCTCATCTACTTCTTTACCTTTGCAATATTCTTTTTATATGAGGAGAAGAGCAGGATTCTATCGATGCTCAAAAACACTTTCATAACTTAATCATTAAAAACATTGAATATGCAGTAGGACCATGGAGCTACTTCCCTTGATCTTAAGGCATCAATGTAATATAAATACAAAAACACACATACCTCTGCTCTTGAAGAATTTTCTTGTTGTGAAACACCTTTCAGAGGTAGAACAAGTGCCCCTTGTCTTCTGAAGTATCTTTCAAAAAGTTCATAGATATATCTTACCAGATGATAATCAATATAGAGGACTTAGCCAATTTCACACAAACTTAACTTTTTGAAGAAGTATACAAAGATAAAAATAAAACTACTGACTTCAAAATTTGATACAGATTAGGGCCAAAGCTTTTAGATATTGAAACTTAGCATGGTTTGGATTATGATATTTTAATGGTTAAAGGGGACAAGGATCTAATTGCTCAATGCAATTTTGGGCACTAACACATTGTACTTTAAATCAGATAATTGATCTTGAATTTGAATTTTATGAGATTTATTCATAACATCATAAATAGCTTTAACTTTAGACCAAGTAGTGGAGAAAAAATAACAACCATCAATGTGGACATGTAATTCAGGGGTCATGGCCATGCTAATTAATCCTAAGGCCTCATCATTTTTAATTGCATTTCTCTTAAATTTTAGTAGAGGTAGTCTTTGTATCTGGTTGAGGATCTATGTCGTCTACTACACGCACCAAATATTTGAAAGTGAAAATATATTGTATATGTGATTTTCATAAATAGTGATTGGTGGACACGAGTTTAAATTCGAGTAACAATTTAGTCATTGTGCCTTGAAAACTCATCTAATGCCCAGAAAGTGAATAGGCAAAAAATCATGTAGGCAACAAAGGTGTAGGAGGGGTAGGAAACTAAAGTAATGACTTTCAAGAATGCAAAAAAAGATAGCTAGTAATAAATGAGAGTCAGAACAAGGATAGAGAATTGTAATAAAAAAACTTTGTCAAATTGATAAGAAATAGATACTATCAACTAAAAAAGGTCTATATTTGTTATTAATTTCAAAGGCAAGGAAAAAAATAGATGTCTCCTTAAACAATGAATTATAGTTGAGAAATCCCTTAATGTAGGTTGCAAATAAAAAAACCTTTATTGTTCTTAAATAAAAAACATTAAATGATTTTGAAGAGCTTAGAGTTTTGTTTTTCTTTAATAATGATTAAAAACTAAAAAAAAGATTTTTTGTTTATCCATTAGTGCGTCATACAGCAAGGATGAATGCCATGGTGTTAAAAAGCCAAATTTTAACAACTTATATAGTTAAAGTGAAGTAGCCAAATTTTAACAACTTATATAGTTAAAGTGAAGTATTTAAACTTTAACAAAGAAGTTGAAATTGTGTTATTGGAAAGGAAGCTAATAGAGAATTATACTATTTTATTTTATTTTGTGAATGAGATTTGTCAAAAATAAAATGTTCGAATAAAAATAAAATACCATGAACAAAACAAAAAGAGGATAAGGTGCCACTTGTCAGCGTCAAGAGTAAAAACACACCAGAAAGAATAGAAAGGTTAGAACAATACATAGAATAATTGCTTTAAAGAAAATGCTTTACCAAAAAAGATTTTAAAAAAAAAAAGAAAAAATTAAGGAGATCTATGAAACAATGCAGATAAAAGCGATAAGGAATAATGGTGTAATGAGGTAGAGAAAATCTCTAAGTAAGTATTGTGTAATAAGACCGACAAAAAAACAAGGAAATATGGTGCAACAATAAAAAATATGCATACAGATGCTATAGAAAGCAACTAGCTAAGGAGCAGACACTTTGAATAAGAAGAAGCGATGCCATAGGGGTAAATAGAAAAACATAAAGCTTAAGATAAATAACTAAGATGGCCCCTAAGGACACATAGTAGATAAATAGTAAACAAAAGAATGAAGGTCAAAGAAAAGATTGGACAGAAGGGAAATAATATTAGAGAAAAGGCACTAAAGGTTAAAAATAACCAAATGTAGGCAAGGGCAACTTAAAGAAACTCAAAACTAGTATAAAAAAGGCAGAAATAAATAGAGTCTTACCTATTTATAGTAATGAAGAATGAGATGGAAAATATGTTTATTCCTTGAGGGGTGTTGATCTTGTCTATCTGCATAGAAAACAAATATGCCTCTTCTTTGGATGAAAATATTGATTTGGAAAAAAAACCAGAAGGAATAAAAACTAGTTAAGCAGAAATTGAAATATAATTTTTGTGTAAAATTTTTAAGTGAATGAGTAGCAAAAAAATCTCTCTAAAAAAAATATATAGATTTAATTTATGAGCAAAAAAAATATTAGAATATGGCTACATATATATGAAATTTTTTTAATGCTCATTAAAAAAAACTAAGCATTAGTAATAGGTAAAAAACTTAATTATTTTTGTCACTAATAACAAACTATTAGTAACAAATTACAAAAAATCATTTTTTTTTTTTAAGGTTAGAAAAAATTCATTAATTTTAATGTGGCTTAAAACCTGCAAAAAAGGATATCAACCACTAAATTTAAATAAGGAAAAAGATTTTAAAATCAAGGGCTAGAACCCAAGAAAAATGCAAGTAGTCTCCTTAAAAATCTGTACACTTTTTTAAAAAATGACATTAAGATGACCATAGCTCTAATACCATGAAATATTTTAACCCAAGAATAATCATCAATGATATAACATTAAAGTTTGAGAAAAAGAAAGAATGCACAACACTAAGTTATTATTGACGCTTGGCTTTGCACCCTTGAGGAAATGTTTAGCTCTCCTCATCCAAGCGATAAAATGGAATCATCTCTCTTGTTGTGGGTGACAATTTTATTGAGATGAATCTCTAGATTAGGGGATATCTCCCCTTGATGCACCTTTGAAGCTCTCTCTAATATATCAACTATGTATGAAAAGGGAGAAATAAAATAACTAAGAAAACAAGCGATGATGCACCAATGTATGATATCCTCTCACTTGACTGAAATCACTGCTTAAAGACCAAAAAAGTTTCTTCACACAAAACTCAAAACTCTTTCTGCATTGTCACATTAGCATTTCATATGTTAGATTCAAGAAGGCCTTTGACACTCAAGAGAGTAACAGATAATTCCTTGAAAGAATATAATCGTAAACTACTTCTAAAATGTCTATACACTTATGAAAGAATACTAACAAGGACCTGTAACAATACTTTGTCTGCATAATTGGTAGGTAATCGAGGATAATAGGTTAGGAAAGATAAACTTACACTAAACAAGAACAACATGATTTAGACTGATACACAATAGTGCAACATGTGAGTGGTAAATGACTTGTATTATTTCTTCAAAAGTTTTACAAATATAAATCTAGCTAGAGTTTAACTATAACCAGTGGAGGCTCATTAAAATAATATAAAGAATACATATATATAGCTTTTGAGAGAGAGATCAAACAAAGGGAAATCCAAAAATGACTCAAACATGTGTCAACTTAAGATTAGAAAAGTTATATTACATTCTATAAGATATTCTCTTTACAGTTATGCCAACAGAATCAAGATATTTTGAACTACATTTTTCCATAATTGATCCATTGGTTTGAATTTTGTTTGGATGCTAGCTGCTCTTTATTAGCTTGTTGAGCTATGAAACGGTACAATAACTTGAACCATCAACCCACCTATTTTTTATTATTATGCGCTAGATGTTTAGAATTCTATCATATGTCACTTCCACATTTGTCTTTAGGTTCCCATGATTCTTCGATTCCAATGGCTATCTTCTATAGTTTGAAGTTGACATTTTTTGAGTTGTCATCCTTGGGTATGTTCTTCAAACTTCTTGTTTTTGGCACTTGTCTTCATATTTTTTGTCTCTTATTTACTTTCGAATAATTTGTCCACAACTATTTATCTTCAAGCTTTTTATTTTTGGTGCTTTTTTTTTCCTTCAGGTTTTTATTTTGACATTCTCTATGGATAAGGTTTTCCAAAATAATTCTTCAGACAATCTTTCTAAAAGAATTCTTTTGGGCTATCTGCAAATGACCCTTTGACTTTGTGTAAATGTCCCTTCAGATTTGTGAAAACATCCCTTCATTTTTTTTAAAAGACCCTTTTGGGAAGTATGAAAAGGACTCTCCTCTTTGAACTTTTATATTGTACCATTTCTCATAGATAATTCTCTGAAAAACCCTTCAGACGTTCTATTTGGCCCTTCGAGATTTGTGTAAAAGATCCCTTTTAAAAAGAACATACCCTTTGAAATAAATGTAAAGTACCTTTTAGAAATTTGTAGTGATCTTTTAAAAAATACATGTACTTCTTTGGCTTTTGAAATGATCCTTTCAGCTTTTTTTTTTGGTCCATCTCCTACAAAAATAATCTTTTGGACTTTTGAAAACACCCCTTTGGGAAATTTGTCAAGTACCTTTCAGAACTTTGAAACAACCCTTCAGAGTTTTTGTATATGACCCCTTAGACTTGAAAGTGGCCTTCAAAAAAAAATTAAAGAGCTTTGGAAAATTTGAAATGGTCTTTCGATATTTTTGAAATGGTCCTTTGGGATTTTGAAGTGTCTTTCAAAAAAGTTACAAGCACCCTTCAAAAAAGTTGTTTCAGATAAAAAGTTTGAAATAATTCCTTCGAAAAGATTTAAGTGAACTTTCTTGCAAGAAAGATACCCTTCAAAAAAATTATTTGGACTTTCAAAAAAGTTGAGTCAGACAATTTTCTTGAAACAATTCCCCTTTAAGAAAATTGCCTTGGACAATTTTTTTGAAAAAATTCCTTGCAATTAGATTTAAAAACTCAAAATAATTCGACAAAACTTCCAAAATAAACACTTGAACAAGTACTCCAAAATAAATATCTTAAATAAATTGAATGCTTAGTCAAAAATAAAAGACCTGAAGGCTTAACAAAAGACCAAAACAAACTTTTTGAAAGAATTAGACTTGTGCATTTACTGCAGGTTTTATACAGGATACTTCTCCCGAATGAAAACTTCATTACTGGGTCCAACCAAAGATATAGATAAGTGGTTGAATGAATAGGGGTGCCTAATTTTGGCTTGAAAGGCCAAAATTTGGTCAACAATTACCTCTCAAAAGAAAACAATAAGTGATAAGAGTTTTAAAGTGGAAAACTGAACGTATCAAAGAAAAGCTCACTTGATCTTATTAGAAGGCTTGCAACCAAAATTTTCAAAAGTGCAAGATTTCATCAAGAGCATAAGAGAAGAATAGAGAGAGTTATGGGATTCTTAGTGAGAAAAAAAAAGAGGAAATGTTCTTTTAAAGAGATAAAGGAATAAAATGGGAGTTACATAGAATCCCATTATGACCTTACAAGCCCCCTAAGTATGTGTCACTTGTATCATAGTCTCTTACAAATATAAGGGAGGTGTGTAACATTTGGGTAAAGAGTTACTCATGCAAGTAACTCTCAAATATTAAGGGAACACAAAGAGGTGAGTGACACCTCATGGAATCTAGATTTATAAGAATTAATAATTCACTTATATATAAATTCCTCACACATGAAAAAAAAGCTTAGGATAAAATAAATTATATTAAATAAATGGTAAATTTAATAACTTTATTAAATCATTTAACCTTACTAAATTTATAGTTTGATTTAACTTATTTCACTCACACTCACCAGGTTATAAGTATGATTGGGTTACACGATTGAGTTAATCTCAACTATCAGGAAGAAACTCATCTTTTCTTTAAGGTTTAGGGTATGTGTCCTCCAATATCTTTCTATCTCTTTAGATATATGCACTTTAAAAAAATTATATTTATCTTAATATCAGTTTCAATGATTCATAATGATATATCTTTCAAATTAAGTTGCCAAAAGGCAAAACAATTGCATTGATATATGTGTTTACTCCTAAACCTTGATCTTTCAATTTTAATCATTTTAATGCTTTCAATTTCAAATTATATGTATTTATTATATATTGTAACATACTCTTGGTTGCAAGTCACTCACTAAGAAAGCGCTCAAGTTGGACTCAATTAAAGGCAAGGTGTTTTATACACACCCAAGTATCAATTATTTTTCCTTTAATCTAGTAATTTCGTTATTAGATTAAAGGGAAGGAAAATGTAGACATTATTTATGAATTATTTATCACCTCAGTCTTGTACACTTGAAAAATACATATCATGGATGTATCTTCAATTTTTAGACCTTTTTCATTGCCAAAAAGCTCACATACATTATCTCTATGTGCTTAATTGCTTGTAACTTAGTCCAAATAATGTCATTTTGATGATTGATGCCTTTTATCTTGCCCGAAATGTTATAAACTTTTTTATCAATTATCTCTTCAAGTTCTTGACCTATACCTATTTTTGTGCTTCTCAAACACTTTCATCCTAGTCAAATACATATGTCGATGCAAGTGCCATATTTTGATGTAAGTTTCCAATGACCTAAAGTCATCCTATTTACAAATGAAACATATTCTTATGGCCACCTAAGTGATTTAATGCAAAATATTGTCCAAAGGGATTGGTATAAATACAATATCAATCCTCATTCATTCCTCATAAAAAAACCTAGAAAACCCTATAAACTCACAAGGCAGCTTATCAAAAGCATTTTATCAAGCACTCGAATGAAAAAAGCTTCCCTATTTTCTCATATTACATATTAGTCATAGGAACAACACATATACAATTTTAAAGTACTGAAGGAGTAACCCAAACACTATATTTTCAAGGTTACAAGCTAGGTCATTATTGTATTGCTTATCACACATTTCATGATTCACACACAAGCCAACATGTAGGGGAGAACTACATTTTTTTCCATAGCCATTATAAAGATGAAGAAATATGATTTTATAATTTGATAAGGAGCGATAGTCCTTGACCCATATTTTAATGCATCAAAGTGAATGTCACATAACCCAGAAGCATCTAGGTGGTCACATCCAATTTCAATAGATATTTATACTAGATAACTACATTCAATTCAGATAGTATTTCCAATGCAACCATCCCAAATTTGCATAAGTGTCTTTGGATATAGAGGTACAATTTATCAAATAAGGCAAATATTATAGAATCTAGATCCAGTTTACTTTCTATCTATTCTAAATCTAGATCTATATTAGCATCAGAATCAGTGAAGTATCTTAGCATAATAAATTCAATTTATGTTTTATTTGAGTTTCACAAATAATTAACCTACTTTAGAGATAGTCTACCATCCTTGTGTCATAGGCTATCGATTACCCCTTTAACTTTAGATTCCTCATATCTAAACATTTTAGGGTTAAACAATATCATGTTTTATAATTTTAGTATCATAATCCTTTAAGTCTTTGTAGGAGCAAGTGAATATATCAATGAATGCCTTAAATAATTTAATAAATTATACATTTTTCTCAATAGTATAATAAATTTTTAAATAAACAAATTTAGGATCCTCTTCAGTACCACGATTAATAGTAATTATCTCACATATAATTCTCCTAGATGGATCCTCAGTTTGAGATATTTTAAGTTGATCATGAGGTGTAAACATTGATTCCAAGCTGACTAAACTAGTAGGTAGTTTATTAGTGCTTAACTACAAATAATCACCATAATTGATAACATAGTTATCATGATCAAAATAATTACCTTTCAAGAAAACATAAATATATTCATCATAGTAAATAATAGAATAATTAACATTAAGATCAAGATCTTTAGGTCTAAAAATCTGAAAAGGAATAATCAACAGAAGGTTCAATGTCATTTAATGTAGGTTCAAATCAAAAAGAATAAGCTTATATGCACGAAAATTGAATTCCATGAGCATATGTGTGATGTTGAAAGCTTCAATTTTTTTTGTTAATGACCAAAGTTTCTATGTGTATCTATGAAAATATGTTCGATCGTTCTTGTAATTTTATCTATCCTATCTTATAATTAATTCAAAATCTCCAAGGACTTCTAAATGTTTAATTTTCAATTCAAATGTCTTTTCAAGACCTAGACATAAAGCCTCAAATTCAATGATGTTGTTGGTATTTTCAAAAGATAATTTGCAAGTTTATCTATGTAGATAATAAATCTAAATATTTATAGCATCTCAGTCTTGTACACTTGGAAAATACATATAAGAGCTCAACCCTTCAACCTAGACATTATTACCATTGAAAGTATCGTATTCATCATCTCATTATGCCTAAATGCTTATCTCTTAGTTTGATCCATGTCATTTTGATGACCTAGGTCTCATGCACTACATAAAAAGCTCAAAACTTAGTAAAAATTCTTCATTATCAATTTTAGATTCATATATGTTTTCTAGTTCCCTTGATATTATCAAACATATAAAGACATTATCACTGATGGTAGTGTCCAGATCCTTATCTAGTGTTTAGTCCTCTTCTATAAAATAACCCTATCCATGGGTCAGCCTATTCTTTTTAATTAACCCTATCATGATATATTTTCAAAAGGTGTGGTATAAATACAAGTTTAATCATTTCCATTCTTCATCTAGTAAATATCAAGAAAGCACCTACAAAGGCTCATTTAATGATTCACATAGCTAGGTTATTTTTTTCTATTTGTCCCAATTTATTTATCAGTCATAGGAGTAGTCATACAAAAGGTCTGAAGCATTTAAAGATTAATCCATGAGCTATATTTTCTAAGTTACAAGATAAATCATTGCATACATCCACATATAGTATATTTCACCCTTGTGGGCACATTTTACCACACATATGGGATAACTACATTTTTCTAAGGTCCTCATCAAAGTAGTGGCTATATAGGCAATTCTCATTGATATAGGGTTCATTAAGGTTAGCTTGACTTTGTGAGCCCACTAACCCTTTTTGATAACTCATTCTAAGGGTGAAAAAGGGTAAATAAGGGTGAAGAGTTTGAGTTTGATCAATTAAAAAAGAGTGATAATCAATATTATATATCTAAATACATCAACAAAAAGGTAGTAGAAAACCCAAAACAATGAAGTTGGTTACATCAAAATCTAGTCATTATTTCATACTAGACACTTATGTCATAGTTGAACAATAACATCAATGGTAGTGTCTAGATCTGATGGTGGTATTTATGGATACATAAGTATAATTTCTAAAATCTAGTAACTGATCTATAATCTTGATCATGTGCATTATTGCCTATGTCCAACCCAAATATGCATGTGCATAGTAATCCCAACTAAATATCATTTATCCTTTGTATTTCAATCAATTTAACATATTTCTAATTTGATACTTTCTATATTTAGTATATCTCAATATTTTAATTTAGAATATTAATATATCTGAGTTTTCAATTAATTAGCCTAATATAGATATATTTATCACCTTTATGCTTAATCTTGTCTATATTTTTAACCCTATCCATCCATATAAATTTAGGGTTAAACATTTGGTGAACCTAACCTTTGTGTCTCTTTATGCAAACCCTAGGGTATTTAACCTCTTGAAGTTTTTCCTTCTTGTTTTTTCAGATTTATTCTATTATATGTATGCAACTTAAGCATAGCCGTAGATTAGGTGGTGTTTCCATTGAACACTTGGAGCTTCCTCTTGTACCACCTAAGATGCCTCAAACTAATGAAGTATAAAATAAGATTCTTAATTAGAGTACCAATGATGAAAATGAATAAAATATTGAATAGGTTATCATAGAAGATGATTCTGATCATGAAAATAATGAATCTAATGAAAATTATGAATATAAGCAAATATATCAAGTGTAAGTGCAAGCTATTACAATGTTTCAAGATCATATTCATCAAAATCCTAAGGATCATGATGAGGCCCTCAAAACCATATTGGAAACTAAAAAATCAAAAGGCACAAATGAATTATCCCTCCCCATGAGTACATCATTAATTCCTACATCTAGTTGGGGCACGAATTATGTTTTCAAATCATTGTTCCCCAAGGACCAAAATATTATTACTATACCTACCATGGGGCTAGTGAATATTTAAACTAAATTATTGACTACTCAACTATCTAATGTTAATCTAAATGGGTCTACAATAAAAAATCTTCTCCAAGTTATAAATAATTTGGAAGACAAGGTTAATATTATTAAACATAATGCTTTAAAATCTCCTCACGTTATTGATTCACAAGATGTGCTACAAAATCCTCTTACATCTGAAATATCTTTGAACCCTTTGCCAACTATTTTTTTTGCACCTAAGTTCACATTTTTTAATGTCAAGGGTGATCAAGAACAACATCTATAATCTTTCTATGTGACATGCTCTGATTATGTTTCCAATGATAAACTTTTGACCAAATTATTTCCAAGGAGCCTAAAATATTATGTATTGCAGTAGTTTTATTACTTACTAATACAATTAGTTAGATCACTCAAACCCCTATCAGATCAATTTTTAGTACATTTCTCTATCAACATCAATAAAAAGATGTCATATTCCCAAATTTTAATGATCAAACAAGGAACTAATGAACCTATCAATGAAAATGTTTTGAGGTGCAATAAAATGTTGGCCAAAATGACAAATCCAATGGCAAATAAAGAGCTTCAAGACATATTCAAGAAAAATTTATGTACCCCATTACATAAATCTATTATTTTCAATAAATTCAAATATTTTGATTAATTATGCCAAGTTGTTCGAGATTGTGAAATGAAACTTATTTCACTGAATAAGCTCAAGTATGTAATAAATATATTGTCTATATCTAATAACAAGTTTCATATCAAATCAAGCTACAAGGTAAAACTATAGACACTTTTTATGAATTATATATCACCTTAGTCTAGTACACTTGAAAAATACATATCATGGATGTACCTTTAGCTTTTAGACTTCTCCTGCTACCAAAAGACTCGCATATAATATCTCTATGTGCCTAATTAATTATCTCTTAATCCAACCAATGCTTTTCTGAAGATCCATGCCTTATATCTTACATAGAATGTTAAAAACTTGCTTATAATCTATCTCAAAAAGTTATAAATATGTGCTTATTTTCTAGTTGCCTAGACACTCGTGTCCCAATCAGATGCCTATATCGATATAAATTTCATATTCCAATGTAAGTGTTTATTCCCTAAAGTCATCTAATTTACAAATAAAATGTATTCTTATGGTTAACCTAAGTGATTTAATGTGAGATATTCTCTAAATATATTGGTATAAATACATGATCAATTCTCATTTATTCATAACCTAGCAACTTCTTACCTACTCATAATTAACCTATACATATAAAAAAGTACTCAACCAAGCACTCAAGTGACTAAAGCTTCCCTATTTTATTCTATTTATATATCACTCATAGGGATAATTTATCTAGCTCTGAAGTATTGAAATAGAAGTTTAAGATCCATATTTTTCAAGTTAAAAGATAGGTCAATATTGTACTTATTTATCACACATTTCATGGTTCACACACAAGACAACATGTAGGGGATAGATATATAAGTCTGAGACCCTCTTCATACTATTGGCTATGTAGGCAACACTCACTGATAGAGAGGTCTTTGAGGTAGATGGACACCATGTGCCCACTAACCCATTTTTTTCACAACCTCTATAAATATGAAGAACTAGGGTTTTATAATTTGACAAGGAGTGATAATCTATGACCTAGATTTAAATGTATCAAAGTGAAGGCAACATAAAACTAGAAAGTATCAAGGTGGTCACATTTAATTTTAGCAGGTATTTCATACTAGACATCTATGTCCAAATTAGATAATAGCATCAACATAACCATTGTAGGTTGATGCAAGTGTTCATAGCTACAGAGGTACAATTTTTAAATTTGGGTAACTAATCTAGAATCTAGATCCATTCTACATTATGCTTGTTTTAGATCCATATATGTATTAACATCAAAACCAGCTAAGTGTCTTGTTTTCATTATCATTGCAATATAAAACATAACTATACTTTTTAGTTTTAGCATCTCATCATAATAAATTCAGTATATGTTTTATTTGAGTTTTGAAAATAATGGGCTTGATTCAAAGATAGTCTACTATCCTTGTGCCCTAGACTATTTCTATCCATCTAACCCTAGATTACCCTATATATAGATTTTAAAGTTAAACACTTTATGAACCCAACCTATGTGAATGCAAAAAAAAATATGATCTAGGGTTTCCAACTTTATTATGACCTTAACCTATAGTGTGTCTAGGGATATGTGTGGTTGACTTGTGACTTACATACTTTCATATTATCTTATTACATTTTTTGATGTTTTTAGTATGGTCAGCTTATAGAATAATGATGGATAAGTAGAGTATATATAGGAGGTAGTGGTTAGTCTTTTATCATCATATTATATTTTTTTCTTTTATTGAATTATTATGTAGGTTACCCCCTCGAAGTGGTTTGGTCATAATATTCAAGTATTCTACGCTTTCACCAATTTTTTTTTTGGATTTATTTATTATGTTCTGAATTATGTGATATATTATTCTATTATTATGAATCATCTAAGTAATCTCATTACAAGTGGTATCAGAGCTTTGATTTGGGCAAGTTTCTATGGCATGGTTTTTTTAAAATTTGGTGTCCTGAGCACTAAAAGGTCAAAACAACATAACTTATGACCCAAAAAAAATTGAATGTTTCATTACCATATTTTTGTTTGTAGATTTTTTATAGAAAAGAAAAAAAAAAAGTCTAGAAATTTATTTACCTTTTGAAAATTAGTAGTTGTTGGATTTATCTCTATGAGATGATCAAAATGGTATATTTTTGGGCAAAAATTTTTCACCCTTGTGTACATTAGCATTCATTAGATTCATCAACAAGGCAATCATAATGGTATCATCTATTGATACACCTTTTTTTAGGATTACAACCCTCCTAGGGTTTATACATGAATGGACCTAACACTTGTGGACATGAGAAAGGGAAAAAAGTGTCAAAAACTCCTCACAAAGAGGAAATGGAGACTAAAACTTTGGATATGAGTATTTTAGTGGTGGTTCAACACCTTCAATAAGAATAACATAGCATCATGTGGAAATATGATCTCTATGCAATTCAAGGAGAAGTCATGGGGATGAGAGGGGAAATGAATGGATTGAGGGATAAATCACAATAAATAACTGGAAAATTGGCCAACCTTGTATCTCAGCGTTTGTAAAATAATTCTCCACCACTCCAGCTTGAGTCTCCCAATCCAAAAAAAATTAACACCAATCTGAGCCTAAATTCGATGTTGCCAAAAGTGAACTTGTGCAAGTTTTATTGTAATAATTCGCTCACATGGATTAATAAAATTAAAAATTTATTTGATATACATCAGACTCCCTATTCTTAAAAGGTGGTCATGGTCTCTCTATATCTAAAACCTGAGTAGTTCATTTAGTATTTTTGGTTATGTGCTTCAAATAAAAAGAAGTGTGTCTCAGATTCATGGTCAGTATTTTCTAAGAAGTTGCAACTCCACTATTACAAAAATGTCTCTAAAAACTAATTTAGTTAGTAATACAAACTATGCCAAATTTAGATTATAAAGGATTCCATTCATCAATTTCAAAATCTCTCTTTACATTTGACAGACATCACTAAATAAATTTTGACTAACCTTTGGGATGGTCTTAAATATAACATCCAATTAGTTATTTGCATGTTTCATTCCAATAATGTATCTAAAGTCATACCAAGAGCGTGTATGATTAAGGAAAAAGAACTAATCTAACGAACACCTTTCACTAGTGTTCATGAACACACTTTTTGAGCACCATCATCTCCATAGTCTACCAAATTGACCCCTCAATGAATTGAATAAAAGCATGCAAAAGGTTTATGTTTTGGTTGTGATAACAAATGGAAAAAAGGACATTAATGTGTTGAAAAGAAGTTATTTTACATTGAAGGTGCTAATGAGGAGGAAGAAGATGATGAAGATTCATGTGTAGGTTTAGAAAAACCTGAGGATGAATCTGAAGATTCTCAACCTAGTATTTCTTATCATATACTTGTAGGCATTATTACTCTTCAAACACTTAGTGTGGTGGGTTTCCTAAAGAAATAGAATGTGACTATGTTTATTAACTCTAGGAGTACACATAACTTCATCAATAGTAAGCTAGTTGCTTGTTTGAATTATTTCATTTACCCAGCTCTATAATTTTAGGTCATGATTATATATGATGGTACCATTAACTGTTTGAGAAAATACCATAGCATTAAAATTGTTATGGGAGACTAATTATTAGATTTACCTATGTTTATTATTCCCCTGAGAGGAGTTTAAATTATTTTGAAAGTGAAGTGGCTCACCACTTTGGGCACTATTGAGATGAATTTCTAGGAACTATTCCTGAGATTCCATTTAGAAGGCAAGACCTTTGAACTGCATGGATTAAGGGATAAATCTCCACAACTAGTTAGTTCTCATTAGATGAGGAATATTATTAGAAAAGGTGTTGAAGGATTTGTGGCATGCTTATTTTACATAGAGTTTCAACAAACCAAAGAATCTACACATCTTGATTTTCAAAGAATATTGGATGACCATTTTATTGTTTTTTGTGACACTCCAAAGGGACTTCCTCCAAGTCATGCACATGATAATGCCATCAGGCTCATTCCAATAAGTATACCACCCAACATCAGACCCTACAAGTATCTATATACCTAGAAGAGTGAAATTGAAAATATGGTATAGGAGATGTTGGAGGCAAGAATCATTCAACATAGTCAAAGTGAATATTCATCCCCTGTGGTCATTATGTGAAATAAGGATAACACTTGGAAGATAAACCTAGACTACAAATAACTCATCAAGCAAATAATCAAAGATAAGTTTCTTATTCTAGTAATTGATGGTTTTCTATATGAATTGCATGGTTTTGTTTATTTTACCAAGTTAGATCTTCATTCAAAGTATCATTAGATTTGAATCCACGATGAAGACATACCTAAAAAAACTTTTAGAACTCATAAAGGCCATTATGAATTTATGGTCATGAATTTTCGCCTCAAAAATGCACCATCTACATTTTAGAGTTTTATGAATACTATTTTTGGACCAATTTTGAGATAGTTTGTATTGGTTATTTTTGATGATATCCTCATCTAAAATAAAAATTGGGAAGACCATTTGAAGCATGTGAAATATATTTTTTCAATTCTGAAATGATTTCAACTTTATGTTAACCTTCCAAATGTGTTTTTGGTGTCTAAAAGGTGGAGTATTTGGGTCATATTGTTTCACATGGAGTGTGAGTTGATTTTTAAAAAAATCAAGTGTTAATGGAATGGTAAGTTCTCAATACCCTCAATAATATCCAAAGATTTATGGGGCTAACTGGTTACTATTGTAAGTTTGTCAAAAATTATGGTAGTATTTCAACCCCACTCACCTCTTTATTGAATAAAGACTCCTTACAATGGACTGATTCACCTACCAAGGCATTTGGAATAATTTAAAATGGCCATGTGCAAAACTCTAGTTTTGGCTACTCCTAATTTTTCATAAAATATTATTGTGGAGAGTGTTACATTAGGATATGGCATGGGGGTTGTAATCATGTAAGAAGGTAAACCACTAAAATTTTAAATTCACCAACTAAATGAAAAAATAAGCTCAAACCAATCTATGAGAAAGATATGATATATATTTTATATGCAGTCAAGCAATGGAGACCTTATTTGATGGGTCATCACTTTCAAGTAAAGACTAATCATGATAGCCTCAAATATTTTTTGAAACAATAGTTCTCATTTGAATAAAAAAATGGGTGACTAAAATGTTAGGCTATGATTTTGAAATAATTTATAAGAATGGAAAAGAGAATGTGATGGTAGATGCACTATCCTAGATGGATGAATCAGTAGAGGCATTATTATTTTCAATGACTATTTATCAAGCAGATTGGATAGAGTCCAAGAAAGATTAGAATGAGAGAATGATACCCATGATTTGATTCAAAATATTCAACAAGGTTTTGGGGGAGCTAAAATAATTACATGGAATGGGAATGCATTAAGGTATAATGATAGATTGTACCTTTGTAAGCATTTTTTGTCAAACATAAATTCCTTTAAGAACTTCATGCATCTCCACTAGAAGGTCATTCGTAATTATTGAAAGCATATCATAGAACCGAGAAGGATATTTTAAGGGAAGGACTCAAGGAGGATGTCTAGAAGTATGTGGTTGAATGCATGATATGTCAAGAAAATAAATATGAAACCATTAAAACCTTTGGTCTTTTGTAGCCTTTATCCATCCTTAGCCAATATTGGGAGGAGGTTTCCATGGAATTCATTATTGTGTTACCATAGTTTGAGGGTAAAAATTTAATCATGGTATTTATAGATTGACTCACCAAGGATGCTCATATTTTTTCCTTATCACAACCATTTGTTGCAAATACAATAGCTTTTACTTTTCTCTATACAATTCAGAAATTGCAAGTACTCCAAAGATCATTATAAGTAAAAAAGATCCCATATTTACTAGTAGTTTTTGCATTGAATCATTTGCATGTTTGAGTACCTATTTATCTCATATCTCATCCTATCATCCTCAATCTTATGGATAAATAGAGGTAGTAAACAAATTTTTAAAAGGGTATCTTCATTATTTTGTTTATGATAAATAGGATAAATGGGTTCATTGGTTGCACTTGTCGAATGGTGGTATAACACTTCTTTTCACACTTCTTCCAAAATGTCTCCCTTTGTGGTATTGTATGGGTATCACCTCCATCCATTACTTCAGCCTTAATGGTGCATCTTAATATTCAATCTATTGAGGAACACATTCACCATTAACATGACGTACTCATTAGTTTGTGAGAGAATTTAGCAATAACATGGAATAGAATGAAGTAGTAAGTAGATCAACACTGGAGTGAGCGACATTTTGACATGGGAGATTGGGTCTTTGTGTGTTTGCATCCATATAATTAGATGTCTCTAAGGCAACAAAAAAAGGATAACAAGCTATCATGTAAGTATTATGGCCCTTTTTAGGTCTTGTAGAAAATTGGTAGTGTGGACTACAAGATGGAATTTCCCATGTCCACTCACATACATCTAGTATTCCATGTATCTTTATTAAAGAAGGTAATTAGACATAGATTTTCCACTCGGACTAAGTTACATGAATTGGATGAATAAGATTCATTTTGGATCTTAAAGAGATCCTTCACACACACACTAAATAATTATGGACCAAAACAATTACGGAGTATTTGATCAAATGGAAGAACCTACATTTTAAAGATGCAACATAGGAGTATGAAATGTTCCTGAAACAACATCTTGGGTTGATTTAATGTTGAGGATAATTTTATTTTGAAGGGGAGGGGCATCTTATGCTCTTAACCTATATTGTGTCTAGAAGTATGTGTGGTTGACTTATGGCTTACATACCTACATATTATCTTATTACATTTATCGATGTTCTTAGTATGGTCAGCCTATGAAATAACCATGGCTAAGTAGAGTATATATAAGAGGTAGTGGTTAGTATTTATCATCATATTATGAATTTTGCTCTTATTGCATTGTTGTGGAGGTTGCCCCCTCGAAGTGGCTCGATCATAATATTCAAGTATTTTATTTTTTCTCTAATTGCTATTATGGATCTACTTAATTTATTATTAATTTTTAAATATATTATTATATTATTTTAAATCATCTAAGTATTATCATTACAAACCTCCTAGGGTTTCATCTTGTTGTGATGAATTTTTAGATCTGAAACTTTACCCTAGGGTTTTACCCTCCTCTAGTCATAAGGGCTTCGTGTGTATATGCTTATAAGTGGATTGTTCCTTGATTATAATATGTCTTCCTCCAAACTTATCCATTTTAAAATTTCTTATAGGTGTTTGTTACTCAAGTTTGTATACTAACAAACCTCTTTTTGTTTGTTAAAATTCAGTACATAGTTTTCAATTTTTGCAATTTAATATTTTTAATAAATATTGACATACATGATGAATGGTGTGCTTATGTTGTAATTAATTTTTGGGTTTCATCAAAAATAATATTTTATTAAAAAAAATCTCATATCTCTAAAAAAAATTATTGTTTTATCGAAATTATTAAATTTTTATTAAGAATATTCTAAGGTTTTACCTATAAAGCATTCCACATTATTTGATCTATTTCTAATTCATAATAGATCAAGTTAAAAATTCCTCAAAGGCTTTCCATAATTATGTTGATATAGAAAAAACCTCTTTTTTTGTCAAAACAATTTACAAACTTTTCAAATTTAGCATTTTACTATTTTTAGTAAATTTAGACCTACATGTTGTACATTGTACTTTTGTTTCCCTATTTTTTTGGTTCATCTTGTTTCCTATTTTTCTTAAAAAACCTATTTTAGATTCCAAAATTTCTTACCCAATCATTTTATATTTATTTTTCTTTATTTGGCGCATTGTGGTGACCTTAACCTTTGGTCTCAAAATCATAGTTGTCCTAGGTTTTCATGATTTTATGTTTTCTAAATTCTAATTATTGATTTCAAAGTGTTCAAAATTTAAAATTTAAAATTTCACTTTTTCCAAAATAATGTTCAATAGGGATACATCTCTTAGTTACTTAATTATACAATACATAATGGTAATTGTTACTTATTATGTTTCATGCATAATTCAATCAATTAAAGCTAAAAGGGTTCAAAATCTAATCATTTCAAAACAACAAAATCAAAGAATGATCACAGTCAAGATAAAATTCAAACTTATCTTTACCAATCTTTTTGTAATAATATTGAGTGTCTTCACTAATGAGATGTGGGTGAGTTGGTAAAGGAAAACTTGGTTGCTATAAGCACTACCCAAGTTCAAATCTCTAATGATATTGAAGGTTGGTTGTAGCCAATCATTGATATTAGGTTGGTTGTGGCCATTGATTGTATTCTTGGACCAATTATGGCTATTTATTAGTATTTTAAGGCTGATTGTGGCCATTGGTGGTAATTTTGGTACTTATATACATGGGGATTTGGGCCCCTAATTATGTCCCAAACTGGTTAGACCTCCGATCAAAACCATATAAGGGTAAATATCCCATCAAAATTGTATTTATCTAAAAAACAATATTGAGTCTCTTCTTCTTAACTGTAAAGAGGGTGATAACTACCATCCCTCTATCCAGGTCCATGGTATCACTCCTTTAATGGGTAAAGTAGATGGTTTATATATGCATATTCAATTTAAGGTACCTATGGTTTGTGATTTTGAATCACTAAAAGATCAAATCATTAGTATGAAAAATTTAATAAAAGAGTTACAAAATTAATTTACATGCCTACAGAATCCAACCCATAGTAGTGTTAATCATGTGTTTGCATCCTCATCTACTAATTTTGTGCCAAACAAGGTTTCATATCCAAATTCAAGGCTAAAATAAAATACATATAAAACAAGCCATTAAAATATTATACCAAAGGTTACTAAGAGACCAAGTGAAATCTTAAGAGAAATGATTTGAGATAAAGTGATCAAATTACCTCCTTCACAGCGTATAAGGAGAACCAAATACTATTGGGCATATCATAGAATGTAGGGCATCATACATATTATTGTTTTGCATTACAAAACAAAATATAAGTCTCAAAGATAGTAGTGATCCTATAATTGATACATCATTCAAGAAAACCATCACATTATGAGTGTCTCTCCTAAAGCACATGTACCAAAGCAATAAATGTGGGTACTAAAAAAATTTTAGAGCAAACACAGTTGTAAATACCAAAGATAACACAAGAAAAGGTTTAGAAAGCAAAATCAAAATAAGAAAATCATCCAAATTTATCTCTTCATAATGATACTTGGCTTTCCAAACCATATGTTTTTAGGCAACAATATCTAAAACACTTTGGTTATCATGGTCAAGGATTGGGAAAACATTCTCAAGGCATAACTCATCATATCTTTGTATCCAATAATAATGAGTGTCAAGGCTTGGGATATATTGGCAAGACTAATGTAAATCATTCAAAAAGGCATATCCATTTTGTTACTGAAAAAGAACTAGAGCCTATAAATGAAAGAAATTTCAAGAAAAGGGAACAAATATAACAATATATATTGCCTAAACACCAAGAAGAGAAAAACATGATACAAAAGGATCAAGTACAGAAAGAGCAAAAAAATCCTCAAAAGGGTAATGTTATATGTGTGTCTTCATATGAATCAATTACCACTCTTTACTCAGAGTATCAAATCATTGAACCTTGAATAGATGGAAAGCAAGGCCAAAATATTATAGTTCAACCCAACTTGTGAATTCAATAAATGTACCTGGGAATTTTTTATATCTCTAGGATATGGTATGGAACATGTGAATAAAGCTACGGCATCTATTTTTTATGTTGGGTCTATTTAGTGTAATGCCACACATGGATCAAAACTCTACTATATTCTATATATTAGTCCATTTTTTACAAAATATAATGCAAAACTTGGGAAACCATTGTTACTAAAAATGAAGGAAAACATCTTTAAAGTAAAGATACTAAATAAAAACTTACTAAAAGCCCATGTTATGGCTCCTACTTCTACTATGCACACATATGGTACATCTTGTTTCAAAAAAGTTGTACATTTACCACCTGTTACAGATTCTCATCCATTGGATGAGATCATAGGGTAGTTATTTATTTAGAATATTCTAAAAATACAAAAAACATTAAAACAAATAAAAATTCCAAAAATATGATTAACATTTACATGTTCTATTAACTCATGGCATATATGTTATTGGTTTCATGTTGGTAGATGGCATATCGTTATTTCCTATATATACTTATTTCACACATCTTTTGAGTGTGATATAGGCATATGAAAATACATTATTTATGCACTTTTATATGTTGTGTTTTATCTCTACTCATGTCGCCAAGATGTTGGTGGCATCTACCCCTATGATAATGATACATCCTAGTTATATCATTCTATGGTCACTTTACATTATCATGTTTGAGCTCATATATGTACTTACACATTCCTTTATCCATGCTTATATCTTTTACAATGTACTTGATGTGTTATGTACTTAATGTTTTTTGCTAACACATATATATAGGTACTAGTGTGATATGTTTATGTTGATTGTTTATGATTTCATTTATGCACTTTTTTGAGTGTCTTGCCTTGTTGTAGTCTTAGTTTTTTGAGCATTTAAATATGCTCCATTATTTTTATCCCTCATGCCTTTGTTGCCTCTTTGACATTTGAATATATCATTGTTTGTTTTATGTTGACATTTAAATATGTCATTATTATTTTTGTGGACAACTAAGTCATGTCCTTTTGATTGTGTAGCATTTGAACATGCCCCTTGTTTGAGGTCTCCTTGAACCATTGTCTTTTGATTTGATTCTGAGTGGTTTTATCTATGTGTTTGATTAGTTTTTTATCTTGTATCGTTACTATTTAGACATTTCCTTAATCTACATCATGCATCTTAGGAATTCATGTGATCACATTCTTTGTGCTTAAATGATATATTTATGTAGACATGTTCTTTCTATATGTTACATGGTACATTCACAATTTACATAGTTATCATATCCTTTTGAGATAAGGTTACTAATAGTTTCTACTTTCCCTCTTCTCAAAAGGGGAGCATATTAATGGGGGTATGTCATATAGGTATGAATTCCACATTGCTTCATAGATTCAATTTACAGTGGGGGCATGTTTTGGAAACATGTTCTCCATATTTATCACAATTTTAAATTTAGTGGGGTCATTTTTGAAAACATGTTCTCCATATTTATTCAGTGTGTAGCATACCTAGATTATAATGTGTGCATGTTTTGGAAACATGTTCTCCACATTTCCACTTATATCAATTTTTAGTTTCCTCTACATTATCATTTATATCAATTTTCATATTCCCCCACATTGGCACTTACACCAGTTTTTAGTTTTAAATTACAGTTGAGGCATGTTTTGGATACATGTTCTCCACTTTTACACCAATTTTAATTTAACAATAGTAGGGGTATGTTTTGGAAACATATTCTCGACACTTACATTATTTTAAATTGGCCAAAATTAATAGTTATATGATTGAGATACATATTTGTGGTAGAATTCTATATATTAATACCATTGTTATACATAGTTTTAGCATGAGACCTATCTAAGTTGTCTATGATATGAAATGTGCACCTACTATTAATAAATCAAATCATTTTTTAGATTACAAACACTTTTAGGGACTATCACAACCCACCAGGTTGGAATTTTATAGATTGTATTAAGCCAATTTAATGCAGTAGTTGGTTGACTTTTTGGTATGGTCAAGGTGATTAAATCACTCAATCTTGCCAAGTTTATAGATTGAGATAGATTACATCATCCAGCCTCACCACATTTATAGTGTGAGTTGACTTAGTTCACTCACACTCACCAAGTTATAAGTATGATTGGGTTGCATAGTTGAGTTAATCTAAATAGTTGGGTGGCAACTAACATTTTTTCTAAGGCTAGGGGCATGTGTCCTCCAATATCTCTCTATATATTTAGATATATGAACTTTCTCATATTTTATATTTAACCTAATCTCAGCTTTAGTGATTCATAATGAGGCATATTTCAAATCAAATTGCCAAAAGGCAAGACAATTGCATTGATACCTAGGTGTACTCCTAAACCTTGCTCTCTTTCAATTTCAATTATTTTAATACTTTCAATTTTAAATTATATGCATTGATTATATATTGTAACATGATCTTGGTTTAAAAATAATCACCAACAAAGCACTCAATTTGGACTCAATCAAATACAAGGTGTGTTATACACACTTAGGTACGTATTTCTTCTTCTTTAAACAAGTAATTTCATTACTATATTAAAGAGGGGTAAATGTAGAAAATATTTATGAATTATATAGAATCTTAGTCTAGTGCCCTTGGTACATACATAAAATTAATGTACTTTCAAATTTTAGACCTTTCCCACTACCAAAAGGTTTGCATATACTATTTATTTGTGCCTAATTGCTTATCTCTTAGTCCAACCAATGTTATTTTAATGACCCAGGCATTCTAACTTTCCTAGAATGTTATAAACCTACTTATCATCTAGTTCTACAAGTTTTATACCCATCCCTATTTTCTAGTTATTGATACACTCGCATCCCAGTCAAATGCATATGTTGACACAAGTGTCTTATTCCAACGCAAGTATCCAGTGCCCTAAAGTCATCCAATTTACAAATGAAATGTATTTCTATGGTCAACCTAAGTGATTTGATATGATATATTCTCTAAAGAGACTAGTATAAATACAGTATCAATCTTTGTCCATTCTTACCCTAGCAATTTCTTACTTACTCACAAAGCAACCTAGCATAGACCAATAAGCACTCAATAAATCACTCAAGTGAGAAAAGCTTCCCTATTTTCTCATATTTCCATATCATTTATAGGGACATCATAGTTATATGTTTGAAGTACTTAAGTAACAACCCAAGATCCATATTTTTCAAGTTATAATCTAGGTCATTATTATACTTTCTTATCACACATTACATGATTTAAACACAAGCCAACATGTAGGGGATAACTACATAAGTTTGGGGCCCTCTTCATTGTATTAGCTATGTACGTAGTGCTCATTGATAGAGATGTCTTTGGGAAAGCTCAACACCATGTTCCCACTAACCCATTTTTCTGATGACCTTAATGAAGATGAAGATGTAAGGTTTTACCATTTGACAAAGAGTGATAGTCCATAACCTAGATCAGAATATACCAGAGTGAAGGTGAAATAGGATCTAGAAGGATCTAGGTGGTCATATCTAATTTCAATAGGTATTCTATACTAGACACTTATATCTAAATTAGACAGTAGTGTTGATGTAACTATCCCTAGTCAATGTAAGTGTTTATGGTTATATAGGTATAATTTCTAGAATTAAAAAATTGATCTAGAATCTAGATCTAGACTACTTTATGCCTATTCTAGATCTAGATATATATTAGCATCAAAAACCACCTGATTATCTTATTTTCATTTTCATTACAATATTTAGCATAGTTGTACATTCTATATTTAACATGTTAGCATAATAAATTCAATATATGTTCTATATAAGCTTCACAAATAATCAACCTATTTTAAAGATAGTCTATCATCCTTGTGCCCTAGGCTATCTCTACCCCTTTAACCCTATATTACCTCATATCTAAATTTTAGGTTTAAGCATAAACCTACATAACCTAAATAGGAAGTAACCATAATGGTTGATGCAATGTCATAATAACCCAATCAAATCATTTTATCTAATTTACTTAAGAGATAATTTACATGATTAATTGATTCTCTAGATTCTTTACTTATGAAGCTTATGGAGTGTTATCTCATATCTCTCCCTCCTTTTATAAAGGTTGATTTGAGTCAACCTCTATGAAAAGGATATGATGCTAATGCATAGTATGACTATCACCAAGGCTCTGGGAATTCTATGAATAGATGTTATACTGTGAAGCATAAGATCTAAGACCTTATTGATGACTAAAAGATTACCTTTAATGATCTTCCAAAGAGTTTAGGTTCATAACCTAGACATCACCACAATCAAAAGATATTAAACAATCTATTGTCAGGGCATTTTAAGAAAGATCTAGAAGTTCAAATGGCATATAATACACATCCTCCTCCATCACATTATGGTAACCCATCATATGGGATTATTGGAACTTATACATACATAGTACCTCCTATGGTTCATAGAACTTCTATTACATTTGATGACATTGAGATTGTCGATGATAAATCTTATAGTCATTCCTTATTTATTCGATCATACCTTAACCACCACCCTATACACAGTGTCATAGTTATTTATAACAATGTTATTGATAATATATGTATTATGACATTACTTACACATTTGGGATACACACATGATGATTGAT
This sequence comes from Torreya grandis, assembly GCA_037957365.1. Taxonomy (NCBI): domain Eukaryota; kingdom Viridiplantae; phylum Streptophyta; class Pinopsida; order Cupressales; family Taxaceae; genus Torreya; species Torreya grandis. Next base: position 2,883,051 of record JARHVA010001736.1, on the reverse strand, counting down.
ACCCTTCAATCAAAATAGTTAGAGGATTATGTGGGACATCTCAACATGTTACTAGTGAGATTGACTTACCTTTAGAGGTTAGTCCAGAACATGTGGGTACCACATTTTCAATTATACCATATACAAGAGTCTTTGATATGATATTGTGATGACCTTTGATACATAAATTTCATATAGTATCTTTCGTAGTGTATGGGTGTATTAAATACATTTATACCAATAAGATAGTCATATTTTTTTGAAATTATATATGAACATCCACTTGAAAAAGAGAATTTTATTCTAAGATAACTAATTATCAAACCTAGTAAGGTTAATCATATGTGAAAGGGTAAGTGTATGCAATGGGAAATATAATAAATATATAAATCAATCATAGTTCAAAGAAGATAAATCCTACCTATACTTCCAATTGGGGATACATTAGATAATCATTATCGTGACCAAGATGGATCTACTAGACCTAATCAAGGGATCTCTTACCATAATAAATTCACTGGTGAGAGTTCTAAATCCTCTAGTCAATCAAAACTATGTAATAACCTTAACTAGGTCTTATATTTTTATATTTAATAAACTAATAATAAGTAAAGAAAAAGTCTAATCTAGTGCTCACCAAAACTTTTGTCACAAAGTGGGGTTAGTAAACATAAAATTAAAAATGAAAGTAAACATACATAAGAAAATCCTAATTAAGCTATGTATAGGTAAGACCCTAATTCATGAAGAGAGCAATATATTCAAAAGCTATTAATTATGCTACTTTGATTTACATAAGATAGGAGCAAAGTTAGAGATACTTACCTTGAATATAAACCCATCGAGACTCAATCTCTCCCTTGGCCAAAGGTGTTGTTATCAATCAGACTCACACCCTTGTGAAGGTAGTTTTAGGCCTTCACAGTCTACTAAAATATGGAAACAATCCTAGGTTGTGGATTACTTAATCAATGGATTGAATCTCTAGATTATAAGGGATAACTCCCTTTGGTGTATCAATTAGGATCTCTACTCTACGCTAAAAACTGATGGGAAAAGGGAAAAGGGGAAACATGAAAGGAAATCCTATCTAATGATAGTGATACACCTAAATTTTGGTTTATCCACTCAATTTGAGCTTTTAAAGACACTAATTAGACAAGAAAAGACTGAATCTTTAACTCCAAATGACTCATATGCATAAGTATTTCATGAAAAGGATTTATTTGGTGATTAAATTTTGAGGAAAAATTTTGAATAGGCCTAATTTAAGGCATTAACCAGCCACTTATATCCATTGTAACTTCAGCCAAAAAACATTAAACATAGAACATGACCTCCATAATCTAATTATCTAGTAAATATATAAGAATCAAGACTTGACAAGGAAGAAAAATTATATCACTTATGCAAATCACTGACATAAATACACTATACCAGCATTCTGGAATTTAAAATAGTTCTTTTTTTTTATCTGAAAAAGGCTACAAAACTCAAATCCTTGGCAAAGTCTGATCTTGCCAAAAGAGGGATTGATATTTCAAAATGGTTAGAAAAGCCAACTTATATAGAAAATCATACACAAGCCAAGAGATTGGTGCTAAAAATAGAAGAGGAGATCAACTCCCACTTCAACCCAAGTCCAATTTCAGCTACACCAAGATAACAAAGCTTACAAATATCTCTTTGTCTTTTGTGTTGCATGAAAAAATCTTTGGATTTTGAAAAGAATGGCGAGGTCATGTTTGAGTCAAAACCTTCATCATGCATGATGTTACGCCAATCTCCAAATATAAACTACACTTGAACTAGTAGAAATATTGAAAATAATTTCCTTTGCATGAAATCAATGCCAAAACTAAATTTAGAACTCCACTTGAATTGCTGAAAACATTGAAAGCCTTCAACAAGATAAACAAGAGCACATGCATGACTTGTTAATTAAACAAAGTGCAAGACTAGTCAACTCCAAAACTGAAGCATGCATAAAATTTCATGTTGGCATTGAAGGGATGAGGTAGACCCATGTTTAACAAGTCAAACTTTTGCATGGAATGTTATGCCAAATAGCCAAAGAATAAAATGCCTTTTGATTGAACTTGCAGTTGAGTTGGATCATTACATGCATGAGATGACTAGGAGACAAACATGACTTCAAAAAATAGTCAACTGAATCTTTGACCAATCAACTATAAATAGCCTTCCACCGTTAAACTCTTCAAGCCCTTCATGCATTGGAGTCTTTGTTTTAGAACTAAAAGAACTGAGCCTGAAGATAGTTGCATGTCTTTAAATAATTTGATTATTTCATTTACTATTTGGTGTTCTCTTTACTACAGTCTTGGATCTTCCTATAGATGGAAAAAATAATACTTTATTAGATTTGTACATGTTCATGCTTGTCTTGAATGCGTCTAATCTTGCTTGGGCCACTTTGCATTCTCTACATGTATTCCTTCAGCATTCATTCTCATTTTTTCCCTTTGGGCTTATTTATTGCAACTTTATACCTTATTTATTTCCTTCGGATAATTTGTTTAAAGGACATATATCTTCAGGATTTTGCCATTGTCACTTTCCCGCAGACATTTTCCTTTGGCTTATTTTTCAAACCTTTCTTCTGCATTTTTGTAATGAACCTTTCCACTAGAATTAGTCTTCAAGATTTTTGGTTATGTCCTTCCCTATGGGTTTTTCTCTTCATTCACTTCCTTCTTCAAACTTTTCTCTAGGCATTTATCTTCAAACAAATTTCCCACAGTTATTCTCTTTCAGGTTTTTCTCCAGGGCCTTTCATGAGGACTTATTCCTTCTGAAATAATTATTTCAAATAATTTGTCTAAAAGAATTCCTTCAAGCAAATTTTCCACTTTGCTTTATGAAATTCCCTCAACTTTATGAAATACACCCTTCGAAAAGGAAAGAACCCTTTACAACTTTGCAAATGGACCATTTCTTTGGAGATTGACCCTTCAGATTTTTGCAATGGTCCTTCAGCTTATTTGAAAAGTTCCCCATCTTGCCTTGAAAAGAACTTCCCAAAAGGAATAACCCCTTTAGACTTTTTCCAATAACCCTTCAGATCCTTGTTTAAGATTTTTTCTTTCGGATAATTTATCTGAAGGAATTAATGCCTTCATCTTGAACAATTCCATGGGTAAATCTTCCAAAATAATTCTTTTGGATAATTTGTCTGAAAGAATTCCTTCAGACTTTTATCTATCTCTTTCCCTTTGGATTTTTCTTTTTAGCCTTTTCCCTTTGGAAAAATTATCCATAGCCTTTTCCTTCTATCCTTCCCTATGGGTAACTTGTCCATAAGAATTCCTTTGGACAATTTATTCGAAATAATTCTTTCAGACTTGATGTAATGGGCCACTTTGCTTTTGTGAATGAAATGGTCTTGAACAATTTGAAAAGAACCCTTCGGCTTTTGTCAATGAACCCTTTTAAATTTTCCAAAGTGACCCTTCATCACATAATGCCCTTCAGCTTTTCTGTAAATGGCCTTTTTCAAAGGGAAAGAACCCTTCAACAAAAATGAAATGGACCTTTTCTGAGAAGTGCCTCTTGGAGAAGTTGAAATGGTCCTTAGAGAAATGGAAGTTCCCTTCAGATAAGTTGAAATAGACAATTCACCAAAAGAAAAGCCCTTTCAGATCTTCAAATGAATCCTTTAGAATGGAAAGAACCCTTCAGCACATCCTGAAATGACCCTTCAGGAAAATTGTAATGGTCTACTTTTGGAAAAAATGTAAACTACCCCTTTGCCGAGTACCCTTCGATAAAATGTCAAAGTCCTTTGAAAAAGTGCAAGTGTTCTTCAAAATTATTGAGATGGACCATTGGGAAGACTTAAATGGACTTTTCTAAAAAAAAAGGAACCCTTCAAAAAACATGAATTGTCCTTCAGCACTTGGAAAAGACCCTCTTGGAAAAGTTGTAAGGGTATTTGAAGAAGTTATTTTGAAAAAAATCTCTGAAATAATTTTGATACTTGGACAAAACTTGAAGTCTTCTGCTTGTGAACATAAGAAAATTGGCAATTAAAAGCTTTCAATAATAGGGTGGCAATTTGACCTATGAGGTCAAAATTGTCAACATTTTGGTGATTCTGCTAGGTAGCATCCCTATTATGCTTAAGAACTAAACCATTTACATTTTCCTAGACTCACAAAGTAATGACAAATTTGATCCATGACTGTAAATTCTCTTTTGACCCAACATGAGATAACCTTCATCCTCCAAATTAAGAAGGGAAACATACAAAATAAGAAAACCTACTTAAGCAAAGCAAATGTGTAAACAAACACTTATTTGGGACAAAACAAAATAAAACTAATGTGTTTAAACAACACTTGAAAGAAATAAACAAACTAACTATGTACAAAGAACTTTGCTCTTCGATAGTAATATTTTAGATGTATCTCATTTACTAGGATTGGATGCACATTACCATCCATCTTTGCAAGTTGGAAGGCATTATGGGATTTGTAGCTAGAGATTGTGTATGGGCTACTCCAAAGGGAATCAAACTTTGTGTGCCTTCCTGATTTAGCTCTATTCTCATTCTCTTGAGGACTAAATATCCTTCTTTGAAATTTTGTGAAGAAGCTCCCTTGTCAAAAGCTCTCTTCACTTGTGCTTGATGAATTTCCATAGCTAGCATGGACCGATTTCTTGTCTCTTCCAACTCCATAAGCTCAGCATACCTAATCTCCATAGGCTCATTCTTCAACAATTCAAGTTGATGCATTAGTTCCAAAGCAAGAAATTCAAGAGAAATAGGTAACCTTGCTTCCTTACCATATACCAACTTATTTGGAGAGTTGGCTATTGATATTTTGTAGGTGATCCTATTAGCCCATAGAGCTAACTTCAACTTGAGATGTCATGACCTCTAATTATCTTCAATAGTCCTTCTTATGATCTTCAATAAGTTCTTATTTGTAGATTCAACAAAGCCATTGTCTTGTGGGTAATAGTTTGACGAAGTGCTAAGATAAATCCCATGTTGGACAACCTATTGATTGATCCTAGTTTCCACAAAATCCATTGCATTATCATAAATAATAGTTAAATAAACTCTAAATCTAGTAAGTAAACCTTCATAGAAATCTAGAACATTCATTTCATTTACTTCTTTCAATGCTACTACTTTTGTCTAACATGTGAAGTAATCTATAGCAGTTACAATCCATTTATGTCTTGAACTTGAAGGAGGATTTATGGGACCAATGAAGTTCAATCCCAATTGGATAAAAGGTGGATCCACCACAATTGGTTGAAGAGGTAAAGCTGCAATTTTCACTTTTCTTACAAACATAGCACACTATTTACACTTCCTAACCCATGCATGGCAATCACCAAATATACTTAGGCCAATAGCATCCACCTCTCATGATCTTAAGGGTTGTAGTTCTTATATTGGCTTGGCTCTATACATGAAATTCTTCAAGCAATTTCTGAGTTTGGATTGGCTCTATACATCTTAGCAACATGCCATTAATATCTTTCTTAAAAAAAGCACCATCAATAAGTAAAAATAGAATTGATTGTAACCTAAAATATCTTATTTTTGAATCACTTAGATGAGAGGGATAAATACCATCTTAGAGATAGCTTACCAAGTCATGAAACCAGTTAGAAGGTGAGTTATGACTAGCTACAACCTCTTCATCATTAGACACCAAAATAACCTCATTAGTCTCTTGCAAGTCTTGAGCTAGATGCTCACAAAGTCCTTTGTCTCTAACCAGATTTGTGACATTAATTTCTACATCATATTCAATTACCTTGGTTATCCAACCAGCTCTCTTCTCATTTATATCTTTATTTAATAGGAACTCTTTAATGCTTGGATGGGGAACCATTAGGTGTATTTTATTGTTAGACAACAAATATCTAAACTTTTTAAGAGACATGATAACTAAAAGTACATGCTTTTCAATAAAAGAGTACCTTGTTTCATATTTTTCCAAGCCTTAAATAAAGAAAGCTATTGGCTACTCCAAAGCCTCATGATTATGTTGCATAAGAATGCCTGAAATGGTGTCCATGTTAGCATAAGTATACAAAATGAAATATTTTGTGAAATCTAGATTTATAAGTGTAGGAGCACTAGTTATGGCTTTCTTAAAATATTCAAAACTCTTTACCCCTTCATACCAGCTAAAGCTCTTATTCTTCTTTAGCATGGCTATAAGTAGCTTAGCTAGCATGGCAAAATTGGAAATATATCTCCTTATGAAGTTGGTTTTTCCAAAGAAACTTTGCATAGCCTTTTTGTGTTTAAGCAAGGAGAGTGTAAGAATGGAGTCTATCCTTTCAGAATCTATGCTTAAAGCATGCTTTGAAACAACATGTCCAAGAAATTTACCTTCATTAACTGAGAAGACACATTTTTTGGAAGTTAGAGATACCCCAAATTGCCTACACCTTTCGAACACTTACTTGAGATGCACTATGTGATCACCTGCATTATTAGAAAACACATTATATCATCCAAATAAATAAGTACAAACTTGTTAAGAAGGCTTTGGAATGCCATATCCATGGATCTATGAAAGGTTTCTCTAGCATCAGATAAACTGAATGGCATCTTTCTATATGAAAATGTCCCCTACTTGGTTGTGAAGGATGTCTCAAATTGGTCCCCTTCTTTAATCAAAATCTGATTGTAGCCACTATATCCATCCAATAAGGAAAACCTTTCTAAAATTGCAACCAGCTGTAAAATTTGTTTCATTGATGGCAATGGATAGTGATGTTTATGTGAAGCCCTGTTCATTTCATGAAAGTCAACACACAATATAATCTCACCGTTCTTATTTCATACTGAAACAAGATTTTCCACCTAAGTTGAATGCTTGATTAGAAATATAATAGCTGACTCTATGAGCTTGTGAAGCTCAGCTCTCATTAAAGGATCAAGCTTAGGATTAATGGGCTTTGTCTTGTTCTCACTAGTTTAGTTTTAGCCTTAAACTCAATAGTGTGTTGAGCTAAACTTGGATCAAATCCCTTGAGATCACTATACTACCATGCAAATATATCAGCAAAACTTGTGCATAACTTAATGAAATATTTCTTTTGTGAAGGAGTGCATACCTTACCCAACTTCAAAATCTTGCCAATTGCAATCTCTACATTGGCATAGTGCTCTTCTTTTGTTGATAAGGATGACTTTTCTTTCCTTAACTTGTCATCACCACTAAAAATGTTCTCAAGTATGACTAGTCCCTTGGGCAACTTATTTTTTTTCAATTGCACAATCTAATCACCATACTATTATAAGTGCTTTAATTGGTTTCTTGAAGAAAACTCAGCCTCCTCTTGCAATAATCTCGTAATTTGATTATAATCTTCAAACACTTGCCAATTCTAATGATTATTTGGAACAGAAGGCCTTACAACCACCTTTATATGTGATTGAACTTTCTCACTCTTTATATCAGCTGGGATACTAAATTGTGACCCAATGGTAGCCAACCTATCTGTGTGTTTATTCTCGCCTCTTGGTATTGCCTGAATGCTCAAAGCTTAGAAATATTCAAGCAAATCCCATATTCTATTATTTTAAGATTTAAGCAACAAATTTTTGTATACATTTAAACCTCTTACTTGATGAACTACAAGTTTACTATCACCAAAAACATGTAAGGTGTTGACTTTCATCTTCCAAGCCCACTACAAACCATCAACTAGTGCTTCATACTTAGCAACATTATTTGAATAACCAAACTAAAATTTAATAGAAGAGAAATACCTTTGTTTTACTAAATAAACCAACATCATTCCAGCTCTAGTACCATATTTATTCCTTGATCCATCAAATTATAATTGCCACAAACCTTCATTAGATTCATCATCCTTGACCATGGCTAGAATTGGCACATCATTCTCATGAAGGTAATACACACCAAGTCCTTCTTCTTCAATCAGCTTATAAGGATCATGATCATGTAAAGTGTAAGCCCACTCATCAATAAATAAATCTGAAACTCCATCCAAAGGTGATCCATTTTCCACTTCACTATTTTTTGGTACCTCATCTGAGATGATACAATTAGTGTTCACAACACTTGACGTATATGGCTCCATATGGAAACATGCAATAGGTTTAGAATGAATTATTACCTTAGTACCATACCTAGTTATAAATAATAAATAAGTTTAATCATCTAATAAATATCCCTCAATATTTGAGGTGAAGTCTCTTGAAAGGCATATAGCAAAGTAAGGAGGCAAGTCTACCATAGCAACGTCATGTTGAATAGTAACATTGGGACAAGCATGTAATGTCAATTTTAGATATTTGATGATTCCTATCATATTTTTTGGTGATCCATCCAATTTTAAAACTTCCTTAGTGTTTGTCTCATAAACAAGGCCGAGCTTGTCTGCAATCTATTTAGGCACGATTATACTACTAGTTCTACTATCTACCACACAGTTATGAACCAAAGTATCACCTACTATCAAAGAAAGGTAAAAAGAGGAGTTTTATTTATTTTTACTTCAGTTTTGTCTAGATTTTCCATCTTATTTACTTTTTGTACCTATTGTTTAGTTGGTTGATCCAAATTATTAAAGAGAACACCTTTTTTTTCAACCAATTTTGGAGACAATTTGAGAGCTGAAAGATTTAAGATGAGCATATCTTTTTACCCTAGAATGGAAAGAGAATTCCATGTGTTAATTATAATATTAGACTTCTTCATTTGATATGTTGGGTGAATATTTTGTCACCAGCTAACTGATGAGTAAAATAGGTGATTTCAACCACAGCATAAGGAGGTTGGTCGGCCAAATGTGTAGGTTTACCACATCAGAAGGGGACAAATCTCTCCTCTCATCAAGGGGAGGTTCCCTATAACTATGAGGAGCTATATATATATGCAAAAAATAACACTCAAGGATATGATTACACCATCCATCTCTCTTTTTTTAGAGATGGTGTTCACTAAGTAAAGGAAAAAAGTCTAGTAAAATCACTAGAAGCACTTCTCTTCTTTCAGAAGTGTTCTGCAGCAAACAACAGGAATTCTTTCTGATAGGTAACTAATAAGTAAATGTAACAAGAGCGCAATAACCAGTAGAATGAGGTGTAGCAAAAACTCTCCCCCTCAACTGCCAAAGAGTGAAATACAAAGGATAATGGGGGCACAAAGTCCTCCCAAGATCCTTTACATAAAAACAGAAAAAAAAAACACACTAAAGATAATTATGGCAGCACAAAGTCTCTCCATAGTCAGCTTCAAGACACTTTCCTAATTACTTCCATTAGTTCTGCTTATTTAATTAAATGAACAAGACTACATCTAGGAAACAGGCATAAGAACAACCCCTTAAATAACACAAGTTATTATAGCACAAAGTCTGAAAGTAACCTGCCTTCTCATTCATATAACAAAATATGATTAACAATCTAAGCTCAAACTCTTAGTAAAATGCCTTTCAATTTAGGCAGAGTTTTACTTCTATAATAGAGAGATCTCCTTGGTATAAAATAAGAGATTACAATATATAGCAGCCAAGAAAGGCTTGGAACTTTATTTCATGGAATGGCCCATGCTGCATTTAATGCCTTGAATGTATTTTTAGTTTAGTCAAAGAGGGCCATGCTAGAACAGGGTCTCTACCTTAACTGTGGCATGTCGATTCATCTCAAATGTCTCCTCCAAAATATAGGCCACCTAGTCTTCTTCCTGATATTGGCACAACTATCCACTTTGTCTTTACTTCATAGAGAAAATTAGGTCACATCATTGAGTGCTTGTGCACTTAGATGCTACTTGGTGGACTATTTCACCTACTAGAAATAACTCCTACGCAAATATTTTTGGTTTTTCCCTCTTTCCTATTGTAATTTGAGCTCTCAAGCTATCTTTTCCCTTTCTATTGGCTCTTTTAACTCCCTCTTCAGCTAGTCACTGAGTTTGTTTTTAGGTTCTGTGCCACATTTGAAAATCAACAAATATTTCATTACCCTGAATTTGACGTCTACAGAGACATCATTGGTCGTTGGTCGCTTGAACTATTTTGAAACATGAACTTTTAAAGCTTTGAAAGTTCATTAGTTCACTGGTTCAATAGTTTGAGCAGCCTTCTCGACCCCTTGATTCCATCTCTTCTTTGGTTCATTCACTTTCCTAGTTCATTCACTTGAACCATCTCTTTGAATTGGTCTCTGGAATCTTCCTCTTATTTCCTTTGCTTGGAGCTTTCATTGAACCATTAACCCTGTTGAACCTTTGAACCATTTTCATTCAAGGTTCAACGGTTCATCCTCTTTTTTATAAGCCTTTGTTTTCTCTAAGTCTTTCGAAGCTTTGAAATTCCTTTGGCTTTATATCTTTGGAACCCCTTGAAGGGAAGGTGTCCCTTTGGGCCTTGAGAAAGGTCCATTTCCTGGTCGCCGAGAGCCCCCGCAAGGCTACTTGCCCTTCAAGGTCCTTCGAGCAGCCTTCTTCTTCAAATCCTTCAGATATTTTGTCCAAAGGATATCTTTCATTTTCCTTAGCCACTTTCCATCGGGCCTTTGCCTTAGCCACTTTTCGTGGAGCCTTTGATCATTCCTTCAAACAAAATGTCTAAAGGAATTCCTTCGAACATTTGGTCTGAAGGATTTCCCTTGCAAAATTAGCCATGGAAAATCTTTCTAAAGGATTTCTTTTTGTTCCCTTTTGTTCACTTCCCTCCACAAGGGCACTTGCCCTTTAGGCTTTGGGGGACTCCTTTGAACCATTCGATTGAACCGACCGATTGAACCAACTTTGGTTCAACGGTTCAATGGTTCAATACTGTGTTCCACTCATTCAATTGACCACTTTGAACCATTCGTTTGAACTCGTTAAACCTTGAACTTTTGAACTATTTTGGTTCAAGGTTCAACAGTTCAATGGGTTCAATATTTCTTCTTTTCTTCTAAGTATTTCAAAGTCGTTGAACTTGTTGAAGCAGCTGAACTTTGAAATTTTGCCGAAATGCTTAACTCTTTGAGTCTGTCAATGTCGTTGAACCTTTGAACCTTTTGAACCATTGAACCTATGGAAGTGGGGTTCAATGGTTCAATCCTTTGTTTGAAGCTTGTCGATGAAGTTATTGAACTTGTTGAACATGTGAGTCCCTTAGCTGAATAATGGAGAATTTGAAAACTCATAATAATTTTTTGAGAAGGGAAAAGAGAATTTTGGCCTGCAGGACTAAAATAATTCATATGTTGTCCCAAAAATGAGTGACAAATTTTGGGAACAATAGCTGGCTCTAGTTGGGGAACTTCTTTCAGTTGAAATTTTGAAACAACTGAGGGGAGTAGAAACTAGAATCTCTAGTGCCTTCAAGTATGCCATTGGGATACAGAGTCATGTTACCCAAAAAAAAATGTGCCAAAAATGAAAATGAAAAGCACAAAATAGAACTAAAGACTATATAAATATACATATGTACAGATGATCTTATCTAATACTTCAAGAGTTGAAGTACTTCAAATGCTGCCCATTACGAGGTAGAGAAAAGGGTGTGTCATCTTGATACTTCAACAGAAAACTATTTTCACTATTGAGCTAATGGATAGTAAATGGGCCTCTCCATAAGGAATCAAATTTTCCATGCATTCTCTTTGGTTCTCTTCTTTTGTCCCATAACAAAACTTGATCTCCAATCTAGAAATCATGAGTTTTTATTTTTTGGTCAAAGAGCTTCTTGACCAAAATTTGATGCATAGCAATTCGGTCCACCACCATAGTTCGTTGCTCATCCAGCTCAGTCAAGCACATGATCCTTTTATCAATGGAGCTTTCATATGTCTGATCTTTGACTGCCTTTGCCAATTTTAGTGCTGGCAATTCTAGGGTGATTGGTATCTCTGCATTGAGACTATACAAAATTTGGAATGATGACATACCTATTGCCCTCTTGGGTGTAATTATGTCTGCCCATAAAGCATCAACCAATTCTTTATGCCAAGTTCATTGGTTGTCATCCACCAGCTTCTTGATGATGGTCACTAGGTTCTTGTTGCTTGATTCAACTTGGCCATTCCCTTGTGAAAAATAATCAGAGGAGTGGGAGAGGGTAATCCCATATTAAAAATAGAACTAAGTGATTCATGAGAAGAGAAATAGGCTGCATTGTCTATCACAATCTTGGTTGGCACCCCAAACTTGAAAATGATGTTTTTCTTTAGAAAATCGCATACCACTTCTGAAGTAGCATGCTTGGTTGGAATTACTTCCACCCATTTGGTGAAGTAATCTGTGGCTGTAAGGACATAATCATGTCTAGCACTTGAAGATGGATTTACAGCACTAATGAAATCGATTCCCCATTACTGAAATGGCTCTTTTATTACCACTGGCTTAAGAGGCAGAGTAGCTAACTTGGGTCTTCCAATGAACTATTGGCATAGTGCACATCTCTATACCCATTTGTATGCATTTTGAAATAGAGTAGGCCAGTAATACCTAGCTCACAAAATCTTATGAGTAGTTACAGGTGAAAAAAAATGTCCTCCACAGGCCAGATTATGGAAGGACTTCAAAAGTTAGTTCTACTGCTCTTTATCCATGCAGCGAAGGAACACTCCATCGAGGTTCTTCTTATACAGGCCGTTGTCCCATAGGATAAAATTGGTAGCTTTCAATTTAATAGTCCTCATTTCTTTATGAGATAGGTGAGTAGGACACTCACCATAAGTAAGAAAATGAGCAATACTTGAATACCACTCATTCATTGTGGAGACAAAGAGGACTATTGGTGTGTCTTCCACTTCTATTTCTTCATACCCTGCTTTTTTGGGTCTATTGTCAGCAATCAATTGGCAGAGGCCCCTTCCTTGTATAAGCTTCATTGGTTTAATAATGAGATCAAACTCTTCAATTTTAGCAATCTAATTGCCCCTTTTTATTCTAAACTCCTGCTGAGTTAATATGGATTTAACTGTGGTATCAAGAACTAGGACAGTAACGTGTAAATTCAAGATGTAAAAATAGAAGTGCTTTACTTCCTTTACCACTACATAAACATGCTTCTCCATGTTTGAATACTTTAGCTCATGAGCTTTGAGAAGACAGAGCATGAAGGATATGAGAGATTTCACACCTTCTTCATTCTGTTGAACCAAAATTACTAAAAGTGTGTGCTTAGAAGCATAACTATACACTATGAAATTCTTGGTATAATCTAGACAAACCAGAATTGGGGTGTGGGTAATAGCTGCCTTAATGTCTCAAAATCCCACTTTGCCTTCTTCAGTCTAGCTGAATGTGGCCTTTCCCTTCATCATGTTTACAATGTGGCAAGTCTTCTCAGCAAACTCAGGAATGAACCTTCGTAAAAAATTTACCTTTTCGAAGAAAGAGTCAACTGTAGCCTTATTTATGGGTAGAGTAAGCTCCCATATGGATTTAACTCTTTTTGAGTCAATCTTTATGCCTTCTAGAGATATAATGTGTCTGAGAAGTTTCCCTTCTGTTACCCTAAAAACTGACTTCTTAGGATTTAAAGAAATGCCATTCTGGCAACATCGTTCTAACACTTATTGCAAATAGTGCACATGATCAAGATGATACTTGGAAAAGACTGTTAAATCATCAAAATACACCATAATGAACTTACCCATTTCATATTTGAAACCAAGGTCCATTACTCTCTAAAAAGTAGTGCCAGCATTTATCAGGCCAAATGGCATTCTTCGATACGCAAAGGTGCCCCAAGGCGTGGTGAAGGTAGTCTTATGCTGGCCTATTTCACCAACTTCAACATGATTGTATCCTAAGAAGCCATCTAGCATTGATAACATCTCTAAACTGGTCACTATCTGAAGAACTTGGTCCATGATGGGCAGAGGATAGTTATCCTTTAAGGATGACTGATTCAAATTTTAGAAGTCCACGTAGAGGCGAATTTTTTCATTATTTTTTCTCACAGGTAATATGTTTGCAATCCATGTGGAGTGATGAATTGGAAAGATTATCCTAGCATTTAGCATTTTTTTATTTCAGACAGAATAGTACCCTGATATCTTTGGATTATACTGCCTAGATTTTTACTTGTAACACACTGAATCACTCTTGAGAGGAATTTCATGATGAAGTTTTTCAAGCCTAAGTGACTTCAAATCATCATAAGAGTATGCCAAAACATCCATGTAGTGGTGAAGTAGAGCGGTAAACTTGAACTTCTCTTCAGGAGTGCAACACTTCCCAATGTTCACCATCTTGGAATTTTTCTTGGTGCCTAAATTTATCTGATCAAATTCTTGGGAGGAGCTTGAAACCATTTGTTGTTATTTGATGAACTTGTCATGCTTGTCAAATAGTTTCTCAAGGGAAACCAATCTTTTGGAAATTTTATTCCCTTTTAGCTGTAGGAATTCTTCACCTACATCTAAACTTAATTCAGGGGCTGGTTCAGGCTTCTGAGGCTCACTGTCTTCAAAGTAGAGTTGTTTAAAGTTATCTTTTTATTCCAAGAAGGCAATGATTTGGTTGTCACCATTGAACACTTGCCAATGATTGGCATTGTCAGGCACACTTGGTCGAAAGACTAGTTTGATAGTGTACTTATCTCATTTACAATATGGGTGAGGAACCAAAAAAGTTGTAAAAATAACTAATGCATCAGCTTGATCATTAAATTCCCTAGGCACTGCAAAGATACTGAAAGCATAAAAGCTTTCAATTTGATCCCAAACCAGATTGCGGTAGTGGAGCAATCTCTTATTTTTAGTTTGGTACAAGTTCTTCACTTGACAAACCACCAACTCAGCATCTCCTTTGGCATGACGAAGCTTGACACCTCTATCTTGGGCTGCTTTTAACTTGAGTAATAGAGATTCATATTCAATAGTGTTGTTGGTGTTACTTAACTGCAACTTGTATGAAGAAGGAAAAATATCTCCTTGAGGAGATATCAACACAATTCTAGATCCTGAATCGATAGAGAAACAATTGTCATCAAATTCTAGTATCCATATGTTATCAGGAACTATTTTTACCTTAGATTCTTCTTCATTTGGAGGAGAGGATTCTTTTGCACTTCTACTGCATTCTACCAATCCTTCTATTGTTCTATCTGATCCAATTTTTAGATTATTATTTTTAGAAGTTTCATCAGTCACCACATGAACCTCTTCCATGGATAAGAAGTAATCACCCATGCCTAAAGACTCAAACAAAATTTGAGCTTTAGGCGTTGATGTTTTAGTGACAACATATTTTACTTCCTTCTTAGGGAGCAATCTCTGCATGACACCTTCGGTAGGTATTCTTGCCTCAAATAGGTCCATGCTTAACTCACCACCAACATCCTTGTAAAAATTTCACTCAAAAAGAATGCCATATGAGGCTAGGACGTCAGCCACCAGGACTATCATCTTGATTCTCTTATTCAAGAATGCTGCAAATACAAATTGGGCATCCTTGATTTGTCTCAGCAGTGGCACTTCTTTGTTCTCCATGGAAAATCATCTCTCAAATGTCTTGGTTAGTGTGAGACCAAAAGATTCTGCCACTTTAGCAGGCATGACATTGTCAGACGCACCTAAGTCTATGATACAATTGTTCAACTAGTGTCCATTTATTAGTAGGGAGACATAAAATGGTTCTATCCTCTCGAGAGCAATGGGAGGAGTAATTACAAGGTTATTTTGGGTAGACGTGGGAGTCACCTTTAGAACAACTGGTCTTGTAGGGACAGTGTTATTCTTCACACATTCCACTAACTTATCCAACTGCTTAGGGTTGGATTGAAAGAATTTAAATTCAGACATTTGAATTTTAGTTTTCTTGGCATGGTCGACTATGTCAAATGTCTAAAATGAATTATGAATAGGGGAAGGGAGTTCATCCTTCTAGTTTTTAGCGGGAGGACTGATCTATAAAATTTAAGTTGAAGGTGAAGGCGTATTTGAGGTACTTACTTTTTTATTAATCACTGGGTCCTTTGGCTGAAAAGGCAGAGAAGTTCCTCATTTGGTAATTAAAATTACAGGCTAAGCTCGCTCCTCTATTTTTTCCTTATTAGCTTGCTACACTGACTGATTCATGGACTGGGTGAACACAGCGTATGATCCCTCAACCACTTTACCTTCACTTTTGGGTTCATCTTGATAATTTAGAAAACCAATGTTAGAGTCGCCAGCTAATTATTTTTGGTTTTCTGTGAAGAGATCAGCATCATCTTCTGGGTTCAACTAATGCTAGAAGGAGAAATTAGATTCTATTTTGAGATATCTAACTACTGAGTTGGCTAGTGCTGCTTCAATAGCCAACTTCCCCTGTGAGGGAGAAAGATGATTTGGTTGCCCTTAATTCTTGGTAGCATTGCTTTGGTATGAATGATTGGGGAATGTCCTCCTTGGTATATCTCTTTATGAAGGAGCAGATGACATCTCTTACACCATTTGCTTTCTGAGAGCTAGCAACTCATTTGCCAGCTTTTGCACCATTAGATCAGTGGTGCCTGTAGATGGATATTTAGAAGATGAAGAAGATTTACCCATGTTAGGATCTCTCCTTATCTTTCTTGTCAAGATAAGGTCATCTTTCACTTCAGTGGCCAAATCTTGAGCAGCAACAAGGTCTATGTGGCCAGCCCATCTCAATATGAAACTCACTTCAGGTAGTTGAGAATTGATGAAAAAATATTTAAGGTTCTTAAGTGTTGGTTGAGAAATTATAGGAATTCAGTTCCTCAGCTTGTCAAACTTAGCAATGAAGTCCCTCATAGGTTCATGAGGCTCTTTATTCATTTGTGTGAGTTGGGGTAGTAGGGCATGTGCATCTTCTGTAGGCTTGAACCTTGTTTTGAACTTATCTTTGAGGGTGTTCCATTCAGTCAAAGTTTGTGCTTGTAGATGATAAAACCAGTCTGCAATAGCACCTTGTAATGTCTCCATAAATAGCCTGACTACCACGTCTTCATACTCCACGCCTATCATGCCATAGGCTATGTTGAAGGCCATAATATGTTTATCAGGATGAACTCTCCCATCACCAAAGAATTTGGGGAAATTCTTCCTTAAACTATGTGGTATCTCATGTAGAGGTGGAGTTAAA
Source organism: Torreya grandis (assembly GCA_037957365.1). Taxonomy (NCBI): domain Eukaryota; kingdom Viridiplantae; phylum Streptophyta; class Pinopsida; order Cupressales; family Taxaceae; genus Torreya; species Torreya grandis. Next base: position 2,866,009 of record JARHVA010001736.1, on the reverse strand, counting down.
TTGAGTTGGCCAAAAGAGTTACCCTAGGGGCCTTAAACTACCATGATTTGATTATGGAAAGGGGGGAGAAAAAATATGGGTGGAGTATGTATAGGCAAAGCTCTACTAACAGTAGAAAAAGAAGCTCTACTTTGTATTGGTGACCTGATATTGGTAGGAGGAAGACTCCTAGTTCGTTGAACTTGAAGTTATGGAGGAAATAAATCAAAATTGCCCTACTACACCAACTCAAAAATAGGGTCAACAACACCTTGGGCTCTCTGGCTTCTTGTATAGCATGGAATTGCCATATTATAGAAGAAAAATGGAAAAAAACTAGCCCTACTTCAGCTTGACGCTTGAGGCTTCAAACTACGTGCTCTTCTCCAGCAGAGTTGCCAAAAACTGTTGGGTGAATATTTTGTCACCAGCTAATTGATTAGAAAAATAGGTGATTTCAACCATAACATAAGGAGGTTGGTTGGCCAAATGTGTAGGTTTACCATATCAGAAGGGGATAAATCTCTCCTCTCATCAAGGGGAGGTTCCCTATAACTATGAGGAGCTATATATATATATATATATATATATATATATATATATATATATATATATATATATATATATATGCAAAAAATAACACTCAGGGATAGGACTACACCATCCATCTCTTTTTTTTAGAGATGATGTTCACAAGCAAAAGAGAAAATTCTAGTAAAATCACTGGAAGCACTTCTCTTCTTTCATAAGTGTTCTAAAGCAAACAGCAAGAATTCTTTCTAATAGGTAACTAATAAGTAAATGTAACAAGGGTGCAGTAATCAACAAAATGAGGTGTAGCACAAAGTCTCCCCCTCAACTGCTAAAGAGTGAAATACGAAGAATAATGGGGTCACAAAGTCATCCCAAGATCCTTTACATAGAAACAAAAAAAAAAACACTAAAGACAATTGTGGCAGCATAAAGTCTCTCCACAGTTGGCTTTAGGACACCTTCCTAATTACTTCCACTAGTTCTACTTATTTAATTAAATGAATAAGATTGCATCTAGGAAACAGACATAAGAACAACCCTCTAAATAACACAAGTTATTACAGCATAAATTTTGAAAGTAACATGCTTTCTCATTCATATAAAAAAATATGATTAACAACTTGAGCTCAAAGTCTTAGTAAAATGCCTTTCAATTTGGGCAGAGTTTTGCTTTTATAACAGAGAGATCTTCTTGGTATACAATAAGAGATTATAATATATAGTAGCTAAGAAAAGCTTGGCACTTTGTTTCATGGAATGGCCCATGCTGCATTTAATGCCTTAAATGCATTTTTAGTTCAATCAAAGAGGGTCATGCGAAAATAGGGTATCTATCTTAACTGTGGCATGTCGATTCATCTCAAATGTCTTCTCTAAAGTATAGGCCGCCTAGTCTTCTTCCTGATATTGGCGCAGCTGTCCACTTTGTCTTTACTCCATGGAAAAATTTAGGCCACGTCCTTGAGTGCTTGTGCACTTAAATGCTACTTGGTGGACTTTTCACCTATTAAAAATAACTCTTACGCAGATATTTCTTATCTTTCCCTCTTTCTTATTACAATTTGAGCTCTCAGGCTATCTTTTCCCTTTCTACTAGCTCTTTCAGCTCCCTCTTTAGTTGGTCACTGAGTTTGTTTTTAGGTTTTGCACCACATTTGAAAATTAGCAGATATTTTATTACCTTGAATTTGATGTCCACAAGGACGTCATTGGTCGCTAGTCGCTTAAACCATTTTAAACCATGAACTTTTAAAGCTTTGAAAGATCATTAGTTCACTGGTTCAACGGTTTGGGAGGCCTTCTCGGCCCCTTAGTTCCATCTCTTCTTTGGTTCATTTGCTTTCTTGGTTCATTTGCTTGAACCATCTCTTTGAAATGGTCTTTGGAATCTTCCTCTTCTTTCCTTTGCTTGGAGCTTTCATTGAACTGTTAAACCCATTAAACCTTTGAACCATTTTGGTTCAAAGTTCAACGGTTCATCCTCTTTTTTATAAGCCTTTGTTTTCTCTAAGTCTTTCGAAGCTTTGAAATTCCTTCAGATTTATATCTTTGGAACCCCCCAAAGGGAAGGTGTCCCTTTGAGCATTGAGAAAGGTCCATTTTCTAGTCGCTGAGAGCCTCGCGCAAGGGTACCTAGCCTTCGAGGTCCTTCAGGTGGCCTTCTTCTTTGAATCCTTCGAATAAAATGTCTGAAGTAATTCTTTCAAACATTTTGTCTGAAGGAAATCCTTCCTTTGCCTTAGCCGCTTTCCGTTGGGCCTTTGATCATTCCTTCGGACAAAATGTCCAAAGGAATTCCTTCAAACATTTTGTTCAAAGGATTTCCATTGTAAAACTAGCCACAGAAAATCTTTTTGAAGGATATCTTTTAATTCACTGCCCTCCACAAGGTCACTTGCCCTTTGGGCTTTGGGGGACTCCTTTGAACCATTTAATTGAACCAATCGATTGAACCAACTTTGGTTCAACGGTTCAATACTGTGTTTCGCTCATTTAATTGACCGCTTGAATCAACCACTTTGAACCATTTGTTCGAACTCATTGAACCTTAAACCTTTGAACCATATTGGTTCAAGGTTCAACGGTTTAATGGGTTCAATCTTTCTTCTTTTCTTTTAAGTCTTTTGAAGCTGTTAAACTTATCGAAGCAGCTGAATTTTGAACTTTTACCGAAATGCTTAACTCTTTGATTCTGTCAACATCGTTGAACATTTGAACTCATTGATCCTATGGAAGTGGGGTTCAATGTTTCAATGGTTCAATCCTTTGTTTGAAGCTTGCCAGTGAAGTTGTTGAACCTGTTGAACCTGCAAGTACCTTAGCTCAAAAAGTTTGAATAATGGAGAATTTTAATACTCAAAATAATTTTTTGAGAAGGGAAAAGAGAATTTTGGCCTGTAGGACCGAAATAGTTCATATGTTGTCCCAAAAATGAGTGACAGATTTTGGGAACAACATGATCCACTATACTGAAATGAGATCCACTAACCTTTGGTTGCACTTTCTAAAGCATTGGTTGTTCACAAACTAGGGGTAGTTTATGAACTTTACTAACCTCTATATTTTGATTTTTCTAAGTTGTAGGGGCAACAATTCATTATTTTTTACTCTTAGGAACAACATTAGGATTAATTTAAACATTTATCACCTCCTTCAACTCATCAATGGCTCTTTTTTTAGCTCTAGTTATAGATGCAACTTGACCACTTGAATTGCTAGTTTCAACACCTTGAGTAAAAACAACATGATCATCTACTTTCCAATTCACATTAATGGCATCAGGCTACCCTTGAACTTGTTGAGTCTTTTTTTGTGATGTCAAACATGTAACTTGGTACTGACCTCCTTGAAAAGAAAATTTGTCTTGTGTCATTTGTGACATAGTGATGTTTTGTGATACCAAGGCTTGGTTTTGAGCATCATTAAGATTTGAAGACTGCCAACCTGAATATTGCATCATGTTATTTTGAGGTGGAGTGAGAACAATGGCACTTAGCTGGAGTTATGGCTCTTAATGTTTGATAAGGTGGTCTATTCTTTCTGAAACCTTGACAAGGAGGCCTTTAATCTTTGAAGGGCCGATAGATTTTTTGATCTTGTATTTGATAAGGCCTATTATACTAATATTTTTGTCTCTTTTGTTACACTATTTCATTCCCAAAATATTGGAACAAGCTTTTCAACTCTCCTATCTCACTAACTTGACTAATAAGGGCTGCAATTTGAGTTTGAGGTGTTGGAATAGGAGCTAAGGATGAAATTTGAGAAACTTGGGGGGCTGGTGTAAAACATATTTCTAGAAATATAGGCATTGGAGGTCTTGAAGAAAGCTTACCAACTTGTATCAAACTATTCTCTACCCTTATTTCAACCTCATAAGCATCTAGTAAAATAGTACTACCTATTGACTATATCATCACACTAATGTCAGAGTTAAAGGATTTTAAATAATATAAAAATGCATATTTAGGAGATGGTATAATCAATAAGGTATCTTAGTCCATGTCTTTTGGGATCCGAGGGTTAAAATTAGACATGAATTCATGAGGAGTTCTATTTATGGTAGTTAATTGCTCAACTAAAGACAGGTGATCAGATTTGTCCTCAAATTGTTTGACTAAGGTTGCACACAATTCATCCCAAGTATAAATAGAATTTAGAGGGAGGTTTCTATACCCCTTCAATGCTTTTCCTTTGAAAGAAGCATCAAGTAATCTAATATTAACATTATCCTCAACAACATTATGGACTAAACAGAGATTGGACACATGTTGGATATGCTCAATAAGGGTTGTTTGATTTTTTTATGAGAATAATGGGATACTTTTGAAGGTAGACATAGGAATGTCATCAAACTACGCTAAATTTAGTGGGTTACCTCTATTGAATGGAACAAACACCTAGTTTTTGATGGCCATTTGGATAGTGGGGGTTATAGTATTTAGGATAATAGGATAACCAAGAGATAAATATTACTTTTGAGGATATGGGTTTGTCCTTCTAAACCTTGATTTTTTATATGATGTAGGATACAACTCAATGAATTCAAAAGGAATACCTCATCTAATTGACCTTGTAATAACCTTTGGCATAAAAGAATTGCCTGAATGATGCTATGAGCTCTGTAACTAGATGTTGATGATAATGGATATCTTCTTTCTCTGTAAAATCTCTTCAGATTCAAACTTCTTCAAATATGCAAAGAATTTCTTCAATGTCCCATTGGGCATGCCAAAAACTATTGTCAGTTAGACTCACACTCTTGTGAAGGTAGTTTTAGGCCTTCATAATTTGCTAAAACATAGAAATAATCCTAGGTTGTGGGTGACCTAATCAATGGATTGAATCTCTAGATTATAAGGGCTAGCTCATTTTGGTGTATCAATTAGGATCTCTACTCTATGCTATAAACTTTTAGGAAAAGTGAAAAGAATAAATTTTAAAGGAAATCTTATCTAATGATGGTGATTCACCTAAATTTTGGTTTATCTACTCAATTTGAACTTCTAAAAACACTGATTAGCCAAGAAAAGATTGAATCTGTTGGGTGAATATTTTGTCAACCAGCTAACTAGTGGGCAAAATAGGTCTCTTCAACCACAGCATAAGGAGATTGGTCATCTAAAGTTGCAGGTTTACCACATCCAAAGGGGACAAATCTCTCCTCTCATCAAGGGGAGGTTCCCTTTAAATACATAGGAGTTATATACTATATAAATAAGCTGAAAATGACACTCAAGGGTAGGATATACCATCCATCTCTCTTCTTTTAGAGATGATGCTCACAGATCAAAGGAAAAATCATGGGTGATTGGTGAAGGTACTTCTCTTCTTTCAAAAGTAACATTCAGCCAAGAGCTAGATCCCTTCCTAGATAGTCCTAGATAGTAAAAATCTTGGTGAAATGACAGAAGGCACTTCTCCTCTTTCAGAAGTGCTTATTCTTGGAAACAACAGGAATCTTTCAGGTAGGATAAGTAACTAGTAATAGAGTACAGAGTAACTAGCAATCTAAGAAGTAGCATGAATTCTCCAACTTGACTACCCAAGAGTGTGATGCGAAGAACAATGGGAGCACAAAGTGGTCCCAAGGTCCTTTACATAGAAACAAAAAATAAACACACATTGAAGACAATTATGACAGCACAAAGTCTGAAAGTAGTTGGCTTCAGGACACCTTCCTTATCATTTCCACTAGCTCTACTTGTTAAATTCCATAAACAAGAATACATTTTAGAAATAGACATAAGAACAATCTCCTAGAATGATACAAGCTATAACAGTACAAAGTCTGAAAGTAACTTGCTTTCTGATTCAAACAAAGAAATATGATAAATAATTTTGAGCTCAAAGTCCAAATGATGCCTTTCAATTTGGGTAGAGTTTTTCTTCTAGTATTGGGAAGATATCCCTTAAAATGATATAAGAGATTACATTATATAGAGGCCAAGGGAGGCTTGGCACTTTGTCCCATGCTGTGCCTTAATGCCTTGGATGCAATTTTGGTTCTATCAGGGAGGGACATGCTGGAGCAGAGCGGCTGCCTTAACTATGGTGTGTTGATTCTTCTATAATGTCTTCTCCCAAGCTTGAGTCAATCATTCTATTACCTACTATCCACGTAGTTGTCCACTTTGCCTTTACTCCAAAGGGGACAAACAGGCTACACTTTCAATGTTTGCAGGCCCAAATACCTACTGGGTGGACTGTTCCACCTACTGGAAATAACTCCTGCTAAGTTTCCCTCTTTATCTCTTCTTCCTTTTGGCCCTAGACTTAAGGTCTTCGAATGCATTTGGGTCAAGCTTCTAATCCTACAAAGATCAATCAGAGACTTTATTGCCACAAATTTGATGTCTACGAGTCTTTCATCTTTTGAAGGTTAACGGCTAGTCAGTCATCTTAAATTTGACATTTGTGGGCCTATCATTCTCCTTAATAACTCATTTGTGTCTTTATCTCTTGTTATGGCCACTTTCTATTGTGACACAGGAGAAGACACATGGCGGCATCTGCAGCTTTGAAATAAGCTTATTGGAATAAGCTTTGAAATTTGTTAGAGACTGTGTCTCGGCATACAACACTTGGCAGCTTCCGCTACACTTTGAGGCTTGATCCTTCCTGAAGGGGACTTGCCCTTTAGGGTCTTTAAAAAGGTCCATTTTATGTGTGTCAACTATCCTCTGTGAGGGTACCTACCCTTCGGGATCATCTGAGCAGCCTTCAAGATTTTATTCTTTCAGAGGACTATTGTCTCTTTATTTCCTTCAGACAAAATGTCTGAAGGAATTCCTTTAGACAATTTGTTTGAAGGAAATATTTTCTTGGCTCTGTGTCTCTGCATTGAGAGTGTTCCATCTTTGACACGTGGTGCAGTCCATTGCCTTTAACAAGTGACATATGGCATCTTTCGCTGGAACAGGCGAGGACACATGGAAGCATCTACCTAATTTATAGGAGCTTTTAGAAACCTTTGAGAGTCCCATGGGAGATGACATGTGGCAGCTTCTGCTAAACTCTAAAAACACTTACAGAAACATTCAGGACTCATTTTAGCAATCACGTAGATGATGACACTTGTCACACTCTGCTAAACCTTAGTAACTCGCTCAGGGCCCACTACAGCCATTATGAAACAAAGGAAGAAACTATGGATGATGACACTTGTCAGCTTCTATTGATTCTTACTAGGGACACATGGAAGCTTTCACTTAGTTTTAGTAATCATGCATAGGATGACACTTAGAGCACTCTGTTTATTCATTTATCAACTTGCCCAGGGCCTGCCACAGTCTTTACTTGATAATGAAACCAAAGGAAGATGCAGCGACTGTTGACACTTGGCAGCCTCTGTCGATCTCTACAAATGACACATGGCACGTTCCACTATTTCAAAAAAAAGACATTGAAACCTTCTGCAGCAACCACTTGTTGCTTTCCATAGAAATCTATAAGGGACGCGTGGCATGTTCTATTATTTGGTCTTTTCCTTTTGTGCACCTCTTTGAACTGTTTAATTGAACCAACCACTCATTGAACCTTTGAACCATGAAGCAATTAAACTTGATGAATTTTGACAAAGTGTTTGACTCCTTGAAGCTTGCCGATGACGTTGAACCTTGAACCCATCAAACCCTTGAACCAAAATGGTTCAAGGTTCAATGATTCAATGGTTCAATCTTTACTTAGAAGTTTGCCAATGAACCCTTTGAACCAACTAGTCCCTTTATCAAAAAAGTTTGGAGAATGAGGAAATTGAATGCTCAAAACAAATTTTGAAAAGGGAAGAGACAATTTTGGTCTTATAGGACCAAAATAGTTCATATGTTGTCCCAAAAATGAGAAAGCTATTTTTGGGGACAACAGCTGGCTCCAGTTGGGGAACTTCCATCAGATGAAAACTCAGAACAGCTGAGGGGAGTAGAAACCAGAAACTCTAGTGCCTTGAAGTATGCCATTGGGCTATGGAGTCGTGCTACCCAAAAAGAAAGGTTCCAAAAAAAATGAAAATGAAAAGCACAAAATAGAAACAAAAGACTATACAAATATACATATGTACAGGGAAACTCGTCCGATACTTCAAAAGTTGAAGTGCTTCAGATGCTACCCATTGTGAGGTAGAGAAAAGAAAGTGCCATCTTAATACTTCAATAGGAAACTATTTTCACTGTTAAGATGATGAATATTAAAAGGGCCCCTCTATAGGGAATCAAACTTTCCATGCATCCCCTTTAGTTCTCTTCTCTTGTCCCACAGCAAGACTCGATCTCTAATCTAAAAATCATGATTCTTTGCTTTTTGGTCAAAGAGCTTCTTCACCAAACCTTGATGGGCAGCAATTCGGTCCACCACTATAGTTCTCTACTCGTCCATCTCAGTAAGACACATGATCATCTTATCAAGAGAGCCTTCATATGTTTTGTCTTCAATTGCCTTAGCTAATTTCAATGCTGGCAATTCTAAGGTGATTGGTATCTCAGCATTGACACCATAATTAAGTTGGAAAGGAGACATACCAATTACTCTCTTTGGTGTAATTATATCTACCCATAGGGCATCAACCAATGCTTTATGCCATGTCCTTTGGTTGTCATCTACCAACTTCTTGATGATAGTCACCAGGTTCTTATTACTTGATTCAGCCTATCCATTCTCTTGTAGAAAGTAATCAAAAGAGTGAGAGAGTGTAATCCCATAGTAGAAATAGAATTGAGTAATCTCCTAGGAAGTGAAACAAGTTGCATTGTCAGTGATAATCTTGATTGGGATCCCAAATCTGGAAATGATGTTCTCTTTAAAGAAATTGCATACTACTTTTGAAGTAGCATGTTTGGTTGGAATAACTTCCACCCATTTGGTGAAGTAATCTATTGATGTGAGGACATAATCATGTCCAGCACTTGAAAATGGATTTATAGCTCCAATAAAATCAATTCCCTATTGTTGAAATGGCTCCTCTATGACCACTAGATTGAGAGGCAGGGAAGCTAACTTGGGTCTTCTGACAAACTGTTGGCATAGTTCACACTCCCTAACCCACTTGTATGCATCCTGAAAGAGAGTTGGCTAGTAGTACATGGCTCACAAAATTTTGTAGGTAGTCACAGGAGTAGAAAAATGTCCTCCATAGGCCAAAATGTGGAAGGATTTTAAAATTTGGCTTTGTTGCTCCTTGTCTACACAGCGAAAGAACACTCCATCAAGGCTCCTCTTGTATAATCCGTTGTCCCAGAGGACAAAATTTATAGCTTTCAGCTTGATGGTTCTCCTTTCTTTATAAGATAAGTGAGCAGGCCACTCACCATAGGTAAGAAAATGAGCAATACCTAAATACTACTCATTTATGGTGGAGATGAAGAGGACTGTTGGCACATCTTATTCTACTAATTCTTCATGCTCTGTTCCTCCTAGCTTGTTATTAGCAATTAGTTGACATAGCCCCTTTTCATGTACCAGATTTAATTGCGTGATGACCAAATCAAACTCCTAGATCTTAGCAACCCAATTACATCTTTTCATCCCAAAATCCTATTGATTCAGTATGGATTTGACCATGGTGTTAGGAACCAAGGCAGTAGTGTGTGAATTCAAGATGTAGAAGTGAAAATGCTTTACTGACTTCACCACTGCATAAACATGCTTCTCCATGTTCGAGTATTTTATCTCATGAGCTTTGAGAGGATAGCTCATGAAAGAAATGGTGGATTCCATACCTTCTTTGTTCTGTTGAACTAGAATGGCTGAAAGCGTGTGTTCTGAAGCATAACTATAAATGGTGAACTCTTTGTCATAGTCTGGACAAATCAAAATTGGGGCATGGGCAATGGCAGTCTTGATATCCTCAAATGTTGATTTACCTTCTTCAATCCAGTTGAAGGTGGCCTTTTCCTTCATCATATTTATAATGTGCTTAGTCTTTTTAGCAAACTCAGGGATGAACCTCCGTAAGAAATTCGCCTTTTCAAAGGAGTGAACAGCAGTCTTACTTATGGGAAAAGTAAGCTCTTGGATAGACTTGACTATGTCTGAGTCAATCTTTATGCTCCCTTTTGACACAATGTGTCTGAAAAGTTTCTCCTCTGTTACTCCAAAGACTGACTTCTTGGAGTTTAAGGAAATGCCATTCTGACGGCAGCATTCCAGCACTTGTTGCAAATGGTGCACATGATCTGGGTGATGCTTAAAAAATATGGTCAAGTCATCAAGATAAACTATGATGAACTTATCCATCTCATCCTTGAAGTCAAGGTCCATTGCTCTTTGGAAGGTGGCGCCAACAATTATCAATCCAAAAGGCATCCTTCTATATGCAAACATGCCCTAAGGTGTGGTGAAAGTAGCCTTATGCTGGTCTGCCTCACCAACCTCAACCTGATTATATTCTGAGAAGCCATCTAGCATTCATAACATCTCTAAACCCATCACTATCTGAAGCACTTGATCCATAATTGGCAAAGGATAATTATCCTTCAAAGATGCCTGATTCAAATTTCTAAAATCCACACAAAGGTGAATTTCACCATTCTTCTTTCTTACAGGCACTATGTTTGCAATCCATGTGGAATGATGGATTGAGAAAATGATCCTAGCATTTAGCATTTTTTGTATTTTAGACAGAATAGTACCTAATATTTTTAGATTATACTGCCTAGACTTTTGTCTGTAAGGTGTTGAATCAGCCTTGAGAGGAATGTCATGTCAAATTTCATCAGGCCAGAGTGACTTTAGGTCATCATAAGAGTAAGCTAAGACGTCCATGTATTGATTGAGCAAAGTGGTGAACTTGAACCTCTCCTCAGGAGTACAGCATTTCCCAATGTTCACCATCTTGGAATCTTTTTTGGTTCCCAAATTTATTTGATCAAACTCCTAAGAGGAGCTTGAATCCATTTGTTGCTATTTGACGAACCTATCATGTTTTTCAAATAGCTTCTCAAGGGAAACTAGGCCTTTAGGAATCTTATTCCCTTTAAGTTGCAAGAACTCCTCACCTGTGTTTATATTTGATTCAAGAGCTGGTACACACTTTTGAGGTTCACTGCCTTTAAAATGCAATTGTTTAAAGATGTCTTTTTACTCCAGAAAGGCAATGATTTGGTTGTCATTGTTAAACACTTGCCAATGACTGGCATTATAAGGTACACTTGGTTCAAATACTAGCTCAATAGTGTACTTGTCTCCTTTGAAGTCTGGGTGGGGGACCAAAAGAGTAGCTGTAACAGCCAGTGCATCAGTCCAGTCATTGAATTCTCTAGGAATGGCAGAGATGCTGAAAGCATCAAAGCTTTCAATTTGCTCCGAGACCAGATTGCGGTAGTGGTGCAATATTTCATTCTTAGTTTGGTATAGGTTTCTTACCTGACAAACCACTAGTTCAGCATCTCCGTTGGCATGAAGGAGCTTGATGCCTTTGTCCCAAGCAACCCTTAATCCAAGCAATAGAGATTCATATTCAACTGTGTTATTAGTGTTACTAAACTACAAATTGTAGGATGAAGAAAAAAATCCCCTTAAGGAGATATCAACACAACCCCAACTCTTGAGCTTGTCGAGGAGCAGCTGCCATCAAATTTAAGAATCCATACCTTATTTGATATTGATTTTCCTTTGGATTCTTCTTCATTCGGAGGTGGAGATCCTTTCTCACTTGCATTGCACTCTGCCAATTCTTTTGTTGTTTCAGCTGAATGTATTTCCAAGTTGTCCTTGCAAGAGCTTCATCAGATGCCTCATGAACTTCATCCATGGATAGAAAGTAGTTACCCATGCCTGAAGACTCAAACATAATTTGAGCTTTAGGTGTCGAGGTCTAGGTAACCACGTATTTCACTTCCTTCTCAGGGAATAGCCTCTTCATAACACCTTTGACTGGAATCCTTCCCTCAGATAAGTCCATGCTCAATTCACCACCAACATCCCTATAAAAATTATGCCCAAGAAGGATGTCGTATGATGCTGGGACGTCAGCTACCAAGACCGTCATCTTGATTCTTTTATCTTGGAACACTGCGAATGCAAATTGGTCGTCTTTAATTTGTTCTAGCAGAGGTACCTATTTTTTCTCCATGGAGAAGCATCTACCAAAAGTCTTGGTCAGTGTGAGGTCAAGGGATTCAGCCACTTTAGCAGGCATGACATTGTCTGAAGCTCCAGAATCAATGATGTAATTGTTCAGCTAACATCTATTTATTAGCAAGGAGACATAGAAAGGTTCAGTCCTAACAAGAGCAGCAAGAGGGGTAATGACAAGATTATTCTTGGTGGGTGCATTCCTAGGGGGATCATGTGTCACTTTGGGAATTGCTTATTCAACAGGGACGTTTTGGTTTTTAACACATTGAACCAGTTTATCTAATTGCTCAGGATGGGACTCTAGAAATTCAAATTCAGACATTTGAATTTTGGTTTTCTTTATATGGTCAATGATATCACATGTTGGAAATGAACTAGGTATAGAGGATGGGAGTTCATCCTTTTGAGTTTTGAGAGGGGGAGAACTGGACTGCGAATTTGAAGTTGAAGGTGCAAAAATGTTTGGGGTACTTATCTTTTTAGCAATCATTGAGTCCTTTAGCTGGAAGGGTAGAGTGGTCTCACATTTAGTAATTGAAACTGCTGGTTGAGGTTGCCCCTCTATCTTTTCTTTATCAACTTGTTGAGCTCATTGATTCTTGGATCGAGTGAATACAGCATATGATCCCTCAGCTGCATTTCCTTCACTTCTGGGTTCGTCTTGATAATTTAGGAAACTAATATTGGAGTCGCCAGCTAATTCTTCTTCTTCTTTAGTGAATATATTAGCATCATCTTTAGGACTCAACTCAGGCTAGAATGAGAAATCTGATTTAGCTTCAAGATATTCAACCACTGAGTTAGTTGGAGGTGCTTCAATGGCAAGGTTATTCCTTTGAGGGGGAGGAAGACGGTTGGTTTCCACTTGGCTCCTAGCAACATGGTCTTAGTATGACTGATTAGGGAATGTCCTCTTTGGTACATCTCTATATGAAGGAGCAGATGACATCCCTTGTGCCATTTTTTTTCTGAGGGCTAGCAATTCATTTGCTAACTTCTACACCATAGGATCAATGGTGGCTGAAGGGGAGTATTTAGAGAAAAAAAAGATTTACCTTTGTTTGGGTCTCTTCTTATCTTTCTTGCTAAGATAAGGTCATCTTTCACTTCGATAGCTAAATTTTGAGCAGCCTCGAGGTCTATGTGACCAGCACGTCTTAGCAAAAAACTCACTTCAGGCAGCTGTGAGTTGATGAAAAAGCATTTGAGATTTTTAGGGGTTGGCTGAGCAATAGTAGGAATTCAGTTCCTCAACTTATCAAACTTTGCTATGAAATCCCTCATAGGCTCATGAGGTTCTTTCTTTATTTGTGTGAGTTGGGCTAGCAATGCGTGTGCATCTTCTATAAGCATGAATCTAGCCTCAAATTTGGCTTTGAGTGTGTCCCAATCAGTTACTGATCTAGCTTATAGATGGTAGAACCAATCTGCAATAGCACATTGTAGCGTTTCAACGAAAATCTTAACGGCTACGTCCTCAAATTCCACTTCTATTACACCATAGGATATGCTGAAGGGTGCAACGTGTTCAGTAGGATGAACTTTTCCATCACCAAAGAATTTAGGGAAATTCTTTTTTGAGCTGCATGGAAGTTCATGCAGGGGTGGAGTTAATTTTAATGGACCAAAAGACTTACCCCAGGGGCCTCGAACTGCCATGATTAGATTTTTGAAAGTAGGGATAAAAAATTTGAGTGGAATTTGGATAGGCAAAGCTCTACTAACAACAGAAAAAGTAGCTCTGCCTTGTGTTGGTGTCCTGGTAAAGGTAGGAGGGACGCTCTTGGATTGTTGAACTTGAAGTTGGGGAGAAAGTAAGTCAAAATTTCCTTGCTGCACCAACTCAAAGACAGTGTCAACAACACCTTAAACTCTCTAACTTCTGAATAGTGTGGAGTTGTCAGATTGTGAAACAAAAATGGAAAAGGATTGGTCTTACTTCAATTTGAAGCTTGAGGCTTCAAACTGCTTGTCCTTCGATTCCCAGCAGAGTCGCCAAAAACTTTTGGTTGTGTTGTCCCCCAAAAATATCACTCATTTTTGGGATAACATTTGAACTATTTTGGTCTTACATACCAAAATCCTCTCTTTCCCTTTCAAAAAATTATTCTGAGCATTCAGGTTCACTTTTCAAGATTTCTAGAAATCTAAGGACTCTACAGGCTTGAATCTATGAACTCTGCAGGCAGGCTCAAATCTACGGACTCTCAAGGTTGGTTTCTATAGACTCTGCAGGAAAGAAACGGGTTCAAAAGGCTTAGCCAAATAACGAATAATGAATCGTTGAACCAAAGTTGGTTCAATCAAAAGGTTCAAGAGGCTTCAACGGATGAACCATTGAACCGTTGAACCAAATGGTTCAACAGATTCAAGGTTCAAAGGTTCAACAAAAGCTTAGAAAGATAAAGGAAGCAATGTTTGAGCGAGACACAGAATAAGCCAATGAACCGATTGAATTTTGAACCGAAAGAGTTCAAAGTTCAATGGTTTAGCATTGATTCAAAAGCTCAAAAGCAGCTTCATTCAAAGGAAAAGTGGCACACAAATGGTTCAACGGGTTCAAAGTTCAACATGGTTCAAACAACAGTCAACCAATGATGTCCCCGTAGACATCAAATTTAAGGTAAGGGAATATCCATTGAAATTCAAATAAATCGCAGAACTCAAAGGAAGAACCAAACGACTAGCTGAAAAGATAGCCCGATAACCCAAATTGCTGCAGGAAGAGACAAAAGCTGGAGAAGCCTGACTGAAGAGAAAATCCTGTAGAAAAGCACTCGATGAAAAAAGACAAAGTGCAGTGAATGTTACAAGTGTTTGCGTCTGTGTTCCCCTTTTGAGTTGCTCGGGCAAAACGTGTTGTGGACTCCATTTTTTGTGAGTTTCTAATGAGTTACATAACAACGAAACTTGCCACTTGTCAAAGACACATAAAGGACCCCCCCCCAAAGACATAGGTAAGAAGGGCTATAAAGAGCAAAGAAGCGCTTAAGCAATTATGAGAGGAGTGAGACCAAAGGACCAGAAATATCTTTGAAAGAGTTATTTCCAAGTAGGTGAAATAGTGGATCGAGTAGACTTCTGAGTGCACCAAACTAAGGACACGGCCTATTTTCTTCCATGAATTAAAGATGAATGGATAGTTATGCAGGCGTCAGAGGGGACAGACCAGATGATCCAGACTCGAGAGAAGACATATGGGATGAAATGGCATGTCATAGTTAAGACAACTACCCTATTTTCAATGCAGTCCTTTGACAAACCTGAAAATGCATTCAAGGCACTGAATGCACAGCATGGCCATTCTATGGAAAACAAGCGCCCAAGTCTTTCTTGGAGTGCTATATATTGTAATCTCTCATTTGTTACATGGGAGATCTTCCCCTTATCAAGAAGCGAAACTCTGCCCATTTTGAAAGGCATTACTGAGACTTTGAGCTCAGGTTGTAATTTCATTTTCCTTGTTATTTGAATGAGAAAGCATATTTTTCCAGACTTTGTGTTATTCTGACTTGTGTCATCTGCAGGTGTCCTTATTCATTTAATTTGGTAAGCAAAACTAGTGGAGGTGAGCAAGAAGGTGTCCTAAAGGCCCACTGTGGAGAGACTTTGTGCCCCCATAAGTACCTTTAGTGTGTTTGCATTTTCCTTTCCTGTGTAAAGAGCCTTGGGATGACTTTGTGCCCCCATTGTTCTTCGTGTCTTTCTCTCTCAAGTTGCTGGTCACTCATCACCCCTGTTATCGGTTACTTGCTACCAGAAAGAGTCCTGTTGTTTGCAAGAACATGCACTTCTGAAAAAAGAGAAGTGCCTTTTGTTGCCTCACCACGATTTCTACTATTTAGGAAGGAATCTGGCTCTTGGCTGAAAGTTGCTTCTGAAAGAAGAGAAGCACCTTTCCCATCACCTAATATTTCTCCTCTGTTTGTCAGCATCATCTCTAAAAGAAGAGAGATGGATGGTTTGTCCTACCCCCTGTGTCTTATTTTTTGTATATATATATATATAGTATATAGCCTCCTGTATCTCCTACATATCTATAGGGAACCTCCCCTTGATGAGAGGAGAGATTTGTCCCCTTGTGATGAAGTAAGGTTGCACATCTAGCCGACTGATCTCTCTATGTTGTGGTGATAGGAACTATTTTGGTCACCAGTTAGCTAGCCGATAAAATATTCACCCAACAATTTTTGGCGACTCCACTGGGGATTTGAACAAGCAGCCCCTACCCTTATCCATTATAGAGTCTGGTGACTCCCATTTAGGCCTTACCCACTATCATTATAGCCTTACTATCTCCCTCCATCTTCCATATCCATTACATTATCTGGTCTACAAACTAGATCCACTGGGAAGGACAAGCAGTTTGAAGCCTCAAGCTCCAGGCTGAAGTAGGACTAGTCCTTTTCCTTTCTTTTATTTTAAATTTGGTAACTCCACACTACACAAGAAGCCAGAGATCTAAGGGTGTTTTTGACCCTATGTTTGAGTTGGCATAGCAGAGCAATTTTGATCTATTTCCTCCACCACCTTTCCTCCAACGATCTAGGAGTCTTCCTCCTGACCTTATCGAGTCACCTACACAAGGCAGAGCTTATTTTCCTACTATTAATAGAGCCTTGCCTTTAAATACTCCAAGATTTGTTACCCTCACTTTCCATAATCCAATCATGGCAGCTCAGGGCCCTTAGGGTAGCTCATTTGGTCCACTCAACCTTACTCCACCTCTACATGAGCTTCCACACAGATCGAGGAAGAACTTCCCCAAATTCCTTGGTGATGGAAAAGTTCACCCCGATGAACACCTCGCAGCCTTCAGCATAGCCTATGGCGTGATTGGTGTAGAGTATGAAGATATAGCAGTCAGGGTGTTTGTGAAAACACTACAAAGTGCTGCTACTGACTGGTTCTACCACGTGCAAGCTAGGTCAGTGACTGACTGGGACACGCTCAAAGCCAAATTCAAAGTAAGATTTAAGCTTATAGAGGATGCACATGCCTTGCTAACCCAGCTCACTCAGATGAAGAAGGAGCCCCAGGAGCCTATGAGGGACTTCATTGCTAGGTTCGACAAGCTGAGGAATAGGATTCCTGCAATTGCCCAACCAACACCTCAGAACCTCAAATGCTTCTTCATCAACTTGCAGCTTCCTGAAGTGAGTTTTCTATTGAGGCGTGCTAGCCAAATAGACATGGCTGAAGCTCAGGACCTGGCCACTGAAGTGGAGGATGACCTTATCTTGGCTGGAAAGATAAGGAGAGACCCTAATAAAGGTAAATTCTCTTCATCTTCTGAGTATTCACATGTAGTCACCATCGACCCGATGGTACAAAAGCTATCAAATGAAATGATCGCTCTCAGAAAGCAAATAGTGCAAGGAATGTCATCTGCCCCCGCATATAGAGATATGCCCAAGAGGACATTTCAGAATCAAGCGTACCAAGGCAATGCTACCAAGAATCAAGGACAACAAAGTCACCTTCCCCCTCCATAAAGGAACCTCGCCCTTGAAGCGCCTCCAAACAACTCGGCAGTCAGATATCTAGAAGCTGAAGTGGATTTCTCATCCTAGCTTGAGTTAAAATCTGAAGATGATGTTAATCTCTTCACTGAGGAAGAAGAACAATTAGCTAGTGACTCCCATATTGGTTTCCTAAATTATCAGGATGAACCCAGGTGTGAAAGTAATGCAGCTGAAGGGTCATATGTTGTATTCACCTAGTCCAAAAATCAATCAGCTCAATAAGCTGATAAGGAGAAATCAGGGGAGTGACCTCAACTAGCAGTCTCAATTGCTAAGCAGGGATCTACTCTTCCTTTCCAACCAAAAGACCCAGCGATTTCAAAAGAGGTAAATACCCCAAATGCCCATACGCCTTCCACTTTAATTTTGCAGTTCAATCCTCCCCTTTTGAAAAATCAAAAGGATGAACTCCCATCCTCTGTTCCTAGCTCGTTCTAGACATTTGATATCATTGACCATATAAAGAGAACCAAAATTCAAATGTAAAAATTTGAATTTTTGCAGTTCCATTTCGAGCAATTAGACAGACTAGTTCACTGTGTTAAAAACAAGGACATCCCTGTTGAGCAAGTAATTCTCAAAATGACGCATGATGCTACCAGGAACGCACCCACCAAGAACAACCTTGTCACCGCTCCCCCTGCTGCTCCTGGCAGGACTGAACCTTTTTATGTCTCATTGCTGATAAATGGACATGAGCTAAATAATTGCATCATTGACTCTAGAGCTTCAGACAATGTCATGCCTGTTAAAGTGTCTGAATCCCTTGATCTCACATTGACCAAAACTTTTGGTAGATGCTTCTCCATGGAGAACAAGCAAGTGCCTTTGTTGGGACAAATTAAAGATGCCCAATTTGCATTTGCTGCATTTCTTGACAAAAGAATCAAGATGATTATCTTGATAGCAGACATCCCAGCACATATGGCATTCTTCTTGGGTAAAATTTTTGTAGAGATGTCGGTGGTGAATTAAGCATGGATTTATCTGAGGTGAGGATTCTAGTCAAGGGTGTTATGAAGAGACTGCTCCCTGAGAAGGAAGTGAAATATGTTGTTACCCAGACCTCAGCACTTGAAGCCCAAATTATGTTTGAATCTTCAGACATGGGTAACTACTTTCTGTACACAGATGGAGTTCATGATACATCTGATGAAGCTCCTACTGATAACAGCCTAGAAATGCAGTCAGCTGGAACAACAGAGAAATTGGCTGAACACCAAGCAAGTGTGGAAGTTTCTCCACCACTGGATGAAGAAGAATCTGAAAGGAAATCAGGATCAAATGAGGTATGGATTCTTAAATTTGATGGTAGCTGCTCTTCCACTAGTTTAGGAGCTGAGGTGGTGTTAATATCTCTTCAAAGAGATATTTTTCCCTCATCTTATAAATTGCAATTCAGCAACACGAATAACAAAGCTGAATATGAGTCTTTACTACTTAGATTGAGAGCCACTCGGGACAAAGGCATCAAGCTCCTTCATGCTAAAGGAGATGCCGAACTAGTGGTTTGTCAGGTGAGGAACCTGTATCAACCCAAGAATGAAATATTGTGTTATTATCACAATCTAGTCTAGGACTAGCTTGAAGACTTTGATGCTTTTAGCATCTCTGCAGTTCCCAGAGAGTTTAATGATCAGGCAGATGCATTAGTTGTTTTAGCTACTCTCTTGGTCCCTCACCTAGATTTCAAAAGAGACAAGTACATGATTGAGCTGGTCTTTTGGCCAAGTGTACCTGACAATGCTAGTCATTGGCAGGTATTTAACAATGACAACCACATCATTGCCTTTTTGGAGTAAAGAGACAGCTTTGAACATCTACATTTTGAAGGCAATGAATCTCAAAAGTATGAAACAGATCTTGAATTAAATGCAGACACAGGTGAGGAGTTATTGCAATTAAAATGGAATAAGATCCCTAAAGGCCTGGTTTCCCTTGAAAAGCTATTTGATAAGCATGATAGATTTATCAGACATCAGCCAATAGATTCAAGCTCATCTCAAGAATTTGATCAAATAAATTTGGGAACCAAGGAAGACCCCAAGATGGTGAACATTGAGAAATGTTGTACTCCTGTAGAGCATTCCAAGTTCACCTCTTTGCTCAATGAATACATGGATGTCCTAGCGTATTCATACGCTAATCTGAAATCACTCCGGCCTGGCGAAATCCAACACAACATTCCTCTCAGGGCTGATTCAACACCTTACAGGCAAAAGACCAGGCATTATAATCCAAAAATCTTAGGTACTATTTTATCTAAGATACAAAAAATGCTAAATGCCAGGATAATCTTCTCAATCCATCATTCCACATGGATTGTCAATATAGTGCCTGTAAGAAAGAAAAATGGTGAAATTTGCCTTTGTGTGGATTTTAGGAATTTGAATCAGGCATCTTTGAAGGATAATTATCCTTTGCCAATCATGGATCAAGTGCTGCAGATAGTGACAGGGTTGGAGATGTTATCAATGCTTGATGGCTTCTCAAAATATAATCAAGTCGAAGTTGGTGAAGCAGACCAATATAAGACTGCTTTCACCACACCTTGCGGCACATTTACATATAAAAAGATGCCTTTTAGTTTAATAAATGATGGCGCCACCTTCCAAAGAGCAATGGACCTTGCCTTCAAGGATGAGATGGGTAAGTTTGTCGTAGTTTATCTTGATGACTTGACTGTCTTCTCTAAGCATCGCACAGATCATGTGAACCATTTGCAGCAAGTGCTAAAATTCTTCTGCCAAAATGGCATTTCTTTCAACCCCAAAAAGTCAGTTTTCAAAGTAACGGAGGGGAAACTTTTCGGACACGTCGTGTCCAAAGGAGGCATAAAGATTGACTCAGACAGAGTCAAGTCTATTCAAGAACTTTCCTTGCCCACAAGTAAGATTGTTGTTCACTCTTTCTTTGGAAAGGTGAATTTCTTACGGAGATTTATCCCAAAATTTGCCGAGAAGACCAGGCACATTGTAAACATGATGAAAGGAAAGGCCACCTTTAGCTGGATTGAAGAAGGCAATTTGGCTTTTGAAGATATAAAGGCTGCCATTGCCCATGCTCCAATTCTGGTTTGTCCAGACTATAGCAAAGAATTCACCATTTACAGCTATGATTTAGAACATATGCTTTCAGCAATCTTGGTTCAACAAAATAAAGAAGGCATGGAATCTCCCATTTCCTTCATGAGCTGCCCTCTCAAAGCTCATGAGCTAAAATACTCAAATATGGAAAAGCACGCTTACGCAGTGGTGAAGGCCGTGAAGCATTTTCATTTCTACATCCTTAATTCTTGAATTATTGCCTTGGTCCCTGACACCACAGTGAAATATATACTGACTCAGCAAGAGTTTGGGATGAAAAGAGGTAATTGGGTTGCAAAGATCTAGGAGTTTGATCTGATCATCAAGCCAACAAAGCTAGTATGGGGAAAAGGGCTATGCCAACTAATTATTGATAACAAGCCAAGAGGAATAGAGCATGAAAAACCAGAAACAGATGAGGATGACACACCAACAGTCCTCTTTGTCTCCACCACAAATGAGTGGTACTCAGGTATTTCTCATTTCTTCACTTATGGTGAATGTCATACGAACCTATCTTATAAAGAAAGGAGAACCATCAAGCTGAAAGCAGCTAATTTTGTCCTCTGGGACAATGACCTATTCAAGAGAAGCCTTGATGGAACATTCCTTCCCTGTGTGCATAAGGAGCAGCAAAGCTACCTTCTGAAGTCCTTCCATAATTCGGCCTATGGAGGACATTTTTCTGCCCATGTGACTGCCCATAAGATCCTACGAGCTAGGTATTATTGGCTGACTCTCTTTCGAGATACATACAAGTGGGCCAGGGGATGTGAACTGTGCCAGCAATTCGTTGGAAGGCCCAAGCTAGCTGCTCTATCTCTCAAACCAGTGATCATTGAGGAGCCTTTCTAGCAATGGGGAATTGACTTTATTGGTGTTGTAAACCCACCATCAAGCGCTGGACATGATTATGTCCTTACAACAATAGACTACTTCACTAAATGGGTGGAAGCGATTCCAACTAAACATGTTACTTCTGAAGTAGTATGCAATTTCCTCAAATAGAACATCATGTCCAGGTTTGGGGTCCTAGTCAAAATTGTCACTGATAACGTGGCCTATTTCACTTCTCAAGAGATTACTCAATTCTGCTTCTGCTATGGAATTATACTCTCCCACTCCTCTGATTACTTTCCACAAGGGAATGGATAGGCTGAGTCAAGCAATAAAAATTTGGTAACTATCATTAAGAAGCTGGTGGATGACAACTAAAGAACTTGGCATAAGGCATTGGTTGATGCTCTGTGGGCAGACAAGATTACACCAAAAAGAGCAATTGGTATGTCTCCCTTCCAACTTCTGTATGGTGTCAATGCTGAGATACCAATCACCTTGGAATTGCCAGCATTGAAATTGGCTAACGCAATTGAAGATCAAACGTATGAGAGCTCACTTGAGAAGAGGATCATGTACCTTGCTGAGCTGAATGAGCAGATAACTACAGTGGTGGACGGGATTGCCACCCATCAAAGTCTGGTGAAGAAGCTCTTTGACCAGAAAGCAAAGAATCGTGATTTCTAGATTAGAGATCAAGTCTTGTTATGGGACAAGAGAAGAGAACCAAAGGGGATGCACATAAAGTTTGATTCCCTGTGGAGGGGTCCTTTTACTATTCATTAGCTCAACTGTAAAAATAGTTTCTTATTGAAATATCAAGATGGCACTCTCTTCTCTCTTCTTTACAATGGGCAACATCTGAAGCACTTTAACTCTTGAAGTGTCAGATGAGCCCCTTGTATATATGTATATTTGTATAGTCTCTTGCTTTGTTTTGTTCATTTTGTCTTCATTTTTGTCGACTTCCTTTTCAGGTAGCACGACTTCGTAGCCCAATGGCACGCTTCAAAGCACTAGAGATTCTGGATTCTACTCCTTTTAATCGCTTTTTACAATAGAAGGAAGTTCTCCAACTGGAGCCAGCTGTTGTCCCCCAAAAATATCACTCATTTTTGGGACAACATTTGAACTATTTTGGTCTTATAGACCAAAATCCTCTCTTCCCCTTTCAAAATATTGTTCTAAGCATTCAGGTTCACTTTTCAAGCTTTCCAGAAATCTTTGAACTCTGCAGGCTTGAATCTATGAACTCTACAGGCAAGCTCAAATCTACGGACTCTCAAGGTTGGTTTCTACAGACTCTGCAGAAAAGAAATGGGTTCAAAAGGCTTAGCCAAATAACGAATAATGAACCATTGAACCAAAGTTGGTTCAATCAAAAGGTTCAAAGGGCTTCAACGGATGAACCATTGAACTGTTGAACCAAATGGTTCAACGGGTTCAAGGTTTAAAGGTTCAACAAAAGCTTAGAAAGATACAGGAAGCAATGTTTGAGCGAGACACAAAATAAGCCAATGAACCGATTAAACTTTGAATCAAAAGAGTTCAAAGTTCAATGGTTCAGCATTGGTTCAAAAGCTCAAAAGTGGCCTCAGTCAAAGGAAAAGCAGCACACAAATGGTTCAACGGGTTCAAAGTTCAACATGGTTCAAGCAATAGTCAACCAATGACATCCCCATAGGCGTCAAATTTAAGGTAAGGGAATATCCGTTGAAATTCAAATAAAGCGCAGAACTCAAAGGAAGAACCAAGTGACTCACTGAAAAGATAGCCCGATAGCTCAAATTACAATAGGAAGAGACAAACGCTGGAGAAGCCCGACTGAAGAGAAAAGCTTATAGAAAAGCACCTGATAAAAAAAGACAAAGTGCAGTGAACGTGAAAGTGTTTGCGTCCATGTTCCCCTTTTGAGTTGCTCGGGCAAAACGTGTTGTGGACTCCATTTTTCGTGAGTTTCTAATGAGTTACATAACAGCGAAACTTGCCACTTGTCAAAGACACATAAAGGACCCCCCCAAAGACATAGGCAAGAAAGGCTATAAAGAGCAAAGAAGCGCTTAAGCAGTGAAGAGAGGAGCGAGACCAAAGGACCAAAAATATCTTTGAAAGAGTTATTTCCAAGTAGGTGAAACAGTGGATCGAGAAGACTTTTGAGTGCACCAAACCAAGGACACGGCCTATTTTCTTCCATGAAGTAAAGACGAATGGATAGATGTGCAGGCATCAGAGGGGACAGACTAGATGATCCAGACTTGAGAGAAGACATATGGGATGAAATGGCACACCATAGTTAAGACAGTTGCCCTATTTTCAATGCAGTCTTTTGACAAACTTGAAAATGCATTCAAGGCATTGAATGCACAGCATGGGCCGTTCTATGGAAAACAAGCGCCCAAGTCTTTCTTGGAGCGCTATATATTGTAATCTCTCATTTGTTACATGGGAGATCTTCCCCTTACCAAGAAGTGAAACTCTGTCCATTTTGAAAGGCATTACTGAGACTTTGAGCTCAGGTTGTAATTTCATTTTCCTTGTTATTTGAATGAGAAAGTAGGTTTTTCCAGACTTTGTGCTATTTTAACTTGTGTCATCTTGAGGTGTCCTTATTCATTTAATTTGGTAAGCAAAACTAGTGGAGGTGAGCAGGAAGGTGTCCTGAAGGCCCACTGTGGAGAGACTTTGTGCCCCCCTAAGTACCTTCCGTGTGTTTGCATTTTTCTTTCCTGTGTAAAGAGCCTTGGGATGACTTTATGCCCCCATTATTATTCGTGTCTTTCTCTCTCAGGTTGCTAGTCACTTAGCACCCCTATTACCGGTTACTTGATACCAGAAAGAGTCATGTTGTTTGCAAGAACATGCACTTCTAAAAGAAGAGAAGTGCCTTCTGTTGCCTCACCAGGATTTCTACTATTTAAGAAGGAATCTGGCTCTTGGCTGAAAGTTGCTTCTGAAAGAAGAGAAGCACCTTTCCCATCACCCAGTATTTCTCCTCTGTTTGTCAACATCATCTCTGAAAGAAGAGAGATGGGTGGTTTCTCCTACCCCTGTGTCTTATTTTCTGCATATATATATATATATATATATATATATATATATATATATATATATATATATAGCCTCTTGTATCTCCTGCATATCTATAGGGAACCTCCCTTTGATGAGAGGAGAGATTTGTCCCCTTGTGATGTAGTAAGGCTGCACACCTGGCTGACTGATCTCCCTATGTTGTGGTGATAGGAACTATTTTGGTCACCAGTTACCTGGCTAACAAAATATTCACCCAACAGGTTGAATATTTTGTCAACCAACTAACTGGTGGGCAAAATAGGCATCTTCAACCAAAACATAGGGAGATTGGCCATCCAAAGTTGCAGGTTTACCACATCTAAAGGGGACAAATCTCTCCTCTCATCAAGGGGAGGTTCCCTATAAATACGCAGGAGCTATATACTATATAAATAAGCTAAAAATAACACTCAAGGGTAGGATATACCATCCATCTCTCTTCTTTTAGAGATGATGCTCACAGATCAAAGGAGAAATCTTAGGTGATTGGTGAAGGTACTTCTCTTCTTTCATAAGTAACATTCAACCAAGAGCCAGATGCCTTCCTGGATAGTAGAAATCTTAGTGAAATGACAGAAGGCACTTCTCTTCTTTCATAAGTGCTTGTTCTTGCAAACAACAAGAATTTTTAGGTAGGATAAGTAATTGGTAACAGAGTACAGAGTAACCAACAATCTAAGATGTAGCACAAAGTCTCCACCTTGACTGCCTAAGAGTGTGATACGAAGAACAATGGGGGCACAAAGTCGTTCCAAGGTCCTTTACACAGAAATAGAAAATAAACACACACTGAAGACAACTATGACAGCACAAAGTCTGAAAGTAGTTGGCTTCAGGACACCTTCCTTATCACTTCCACTAGCTCTACTTATTTTAGATTAAGGTAAAATCAGGTTTTGAAGGGACCCTGAAACCCAAGTACAAAGAAAGAAAGATAAAGCCTCAATGACCACAGGCAGAACCTAAAAACTACTACAGAGAAGTAGCAAAAACAGGTTTTATATGGACCTAAAACCACCAGAGAGACCACCAGTCAAAACCCAAATTTAACAAAGATCTGGTTGCACCATAGATAAAAGATTACAAAAAGAAACCAGAGAACAAGACCAGTAAACATAACCAACAAGAAGAACCAGACTATTCTTCTAGTTCCAAAATCATTTTCATTGTTTCTTTACCTTTCACAACAGTAGTATCCTGAGTAGTAGTTGCCGCCAACTTGGCTCCCTCTTGTGTAGCCTTCTTTCTAGAGCTTTGTCTCATCCTTTTGCTAGGCCCCTCTAAGGATTTGGTCTCCTCATTTACTCTTTTTCCAATATTGACAGCTGCAGCACAAATATTGGACGTTACTTCATCCATTTTTGTTTTGTTCTCCTTAATGAGTTCCCGAAGGTTATTCTCGTAATCTTTGAGCTTGACGGGGATATCTCTTATCTATTTTTCCATGATGTTAATTTTGTTCCATGCAGCTTTCTGGTTATCTTCCATAATTTCTACTTTCCTTTTGAGATCCTTAATCTCCTTACACATCCAAGAATCAAATTGGAGAGAAGCCTTTGCTTTGCAATTAACCCAAATCATAGGTGTGTGCATACCATCATTCTGCCCCTTCTCTCTCCATTCCTCAAAATTCTTATTGGGACTGTTCCCACCTTTTTCAAAGTGATCCTCTCGGCCCCTTTGATACTGTTCTTTGGTTCCAGTTTGAATTTCCATGTCCATTTCTTGATTGTCATCCTGAATTGTATTTTCCTTTTCATTTCTTGAAATAGGGTCCTCAAACGGGCCATCCTGGACAATATCTTCCTCTGACATTTTCTAATTTTCCTCACTTTCTTCTTTACTATTTTCAAATTCCTCCTCTTTGTTGACTCCTTCTTTCTCATTCTTCTCTTGACATTCTTCGTCCTCATTTAAATTTGTATTCCAACTTTCAGTTCCTTCTTCTTCCACCAAATTTTCCTCCCTGGGTTTATCAATTCTCTCCCGCTCTGTATCTTCTACACTCTAATTATTGGTGCTAGGGAACTTGATTTTGTCTTTCCCTTTTACGATTTCACTCTTTCTGTTCCCAGACTCCTGATTTTTCCCCTGGTAAGGGTTCTTAACCATAGCTTTATTCTTGCAGTAGCCTTCGATTAATAGAATTAGGCTTTCATGCAGGATAGGACGTGTTTCCTTCTTCCTGTGAGGAAATAAACTTTGGACCAAAGAATAGTGCAAGTAAAAGGGAAAAGACAGTCTTACCTTGTGCCTGAAATGATTAAGGAAAACAAAGTGGAATTTATGCACTCTCTTGCTCCTTCCGTCCAAGATGAAATACTCCCTTATACAGCATAAGACATCCCTCCATATCCCCTTAATCTGTTCCAATTCATAAAAATCTCCATTCTTGACCAGCTTCTGCTCTTCCACATCCGTCTTGGGGAACTTAAAAAAGGCCTCATTCGAAATGCTTGTCTGCTTGGAGAATTTAAGTCCATCCGTAGGCAACCCTGTAACATTAAACAAGAATACATTAAGGAAATAGACATGAGAACAATCTCCTAGAATGATACAAGCTATAACAGTACAAAGTCTAAAAGTAACTTGCTTTTTGATTCAAACAAAGAAATATGATAAACAATTTTGAGCTCAGTCTCAATGATGCCTTTTAATTTGGGCAGAGTTTTGCTTCTGGTAATGGGAAGATCTCCCTTAAAATGATACAAGAGATTACATTATATAGAGGCCAAGGGAGGCTTGGCACTTTGTCCCATAGAGCGACACATGTTGTGCATTAATGCCTTGGATGCAATTTTGGTTCTATCAGGGAGGGCCATGCTGGAGCAGGGCGACTGCCTTAACTGTGGTGTGTTGATTCTTCTCTAATATCTTCTCCCGAGCTTGAGTCACTCATTTTATTACCTGCTATTTGCACAGCTGTCTACTTTGCCTTTACTCCAAAGGGGATAAACAGGTTGCACTTTCAATGTTTGCAGGCCCAAATACCTACCTAGTGGACTGTTCCACCTATTAGAAATAACTCCTGCTGAGTTTCCCTCTTTGTCTCTTCTTCTTTTTGGCCCTGGCCTTAAGGTCTTTGAATGCATTCGGGTTTGCCTTCTAAGCCTGCAAAGATCAATTAGACACTTTATTGCCACAAATTTGACATCTGTGGGTCTTTCATCTTTTGAAGGTTAAAGGCTAGTCGGTCATCCTAAATTTGACATTTGCAGTCCTATCATTCTCCTTAACAACTCCTTTATGTCTTTCTCACTTGCTATGGCCACTTTTTGCTATGACACAGGCAAGGACACGTGGCGGCATCCGCAGCTTTGAAATAAGCTTATTGGAATAAGCTTTGAAACTTGTTAGAGACTGTGTCTCGGCATACAACACTTGGCAGCTTTCGCTACACTAAAGGGGACTTGCCCTTTGGGGTCTTTAAAAAGGTCCATTTTATGTGTGTCAACTATCCTCTGTGAGGGTACCTACCCTTTGGGATCATCCGAGTGGCCTTCAGGATTTAATTCTTTGAGAGGACTATTGTCTCTCTATTTCCTTCAGACAAAATGTCTGAAGGAATTCCTTCAGACAATTTGTTTGAAGGAAATCTTTTCTTGGCTCTGTGTCTCTGCATTGAGAGTGCTCCATCTTTGACACGTGGTGCACTCCGCTACCTTTAACAAGTGACACGTGGCATCTTTCGTTGGAATAGGCGAGGACACATGGAAGCATCTGCCTAATTTATAGGAGCTTTAGAAACCTTTGAGAGTCTCATGGGAGATGACATGTGGTGGTTTCTACTGAACTCTAAAAACACTTATAGAAACATTCGAGACTCATTTAAGCAATCACGCAGATGATGACACTTGTCGCGCTCTGTTGAACCTTAGTAACTCGCATAGGGCCCACCACAGCCCTTATGAAATAAAAGAAGAAACTATAGATGATGACACTTGTTAGCTTCTACTGATTCTTACTAGGGACACGTGGCAACTTTCACTTAGTTTTAGCAATCACATGGAGGATGACACTTGGAACACTCTGTTTATTCTTTTAGCAACTTGCCCAGGGCCCACCATAGTCTTTACTTGATAATGAAACCAAAGGAAGATGCAGTGACCATTGACACTTGGCAGCCTCCACTGATCTTTGTAGATGACACATGGCATGTTTCACTGTTTCAAGAAAAATACATTATAACCTTTTGCAGCAACCACTTGTCGCTTTCCATGGAACTCTACAAGGGACGCGTGGCATGTTTCGTTATTTGGTCTTTTCCTTTTGTGTGCCTCCTTGAACCGTTTAATTGAACCAACCACTCGATGAACCTTTGAACCATGAAGCGATTGAACTTGATGAATTTTGACAAAGCGCTTGACTCCTTGAAGCTTGCTGACAACGTTGAACCTTGAACCCGTCAAACCCTTGAACCAAAATGGTTCAAGGTTTAATGGTTCAATGGTTTAATCTTTTCTTAGAAGTTTGCCGATGAACCCTTTGAACCAACTAGTCCCTTTACCAAAAAAGTTTGGAAAATGAGGAAATTGACTTCTCAGAACAAATTTTGAAAAGGGAAGAGACAATTTTGGTCTTGCAAGACCAAAATAGTTCATATGTTGTCCCAAAAATGAGAAAGTTGTTTTTGGGGACAATAGAATCTTCAACTCCAAATAACTCATATGCATAAGTATTTCATGAAAAGGATTTATATAGTGATTAAATCTTGAATGAAATGATTGAATAGCTCTGATTCAAAGCACTAACTAGCCACTTATATCCATTGTAACTTCAACGAAAATATATTAAACATAGAACATGACCTGCATAATCTGATCAGCTAGTAACTAGGTAAGAATCAAGACTTGACAAGGAAGGAAAAAATTATTACTTATGCAAATCACTGACATAAATACACTATACCAACATTCTAGAATTTAAAACAATCCTTCTATTTATCTAAAAAAGGTTACAAAACTCAAATCCTTGGCAGAGTCTGATCTTGCCAAAAGAAGGATTGATATTTCAAAATGGTTGAAAAATCCATCTTATATAGAAAATCATACACAAGCTAAGAGGTTGGCACTAAAAATAGAAGAGGAGATCAACTCCCACTTCAACCCAAGTCGAATTTCAGCTATGTCAAGATAACAAAGCCTAAAAATATCTCTTTGTCTTTTATCTTGCAATAAAAAACTATTTGGCATTTGAAAATAATGGTGAGCTCAAGTTTGAACCTTCATCATGCATGATGTTACACCAATATCTAAATATAAACTACACCTGAACTACAAGAAACATTGAAAATAATTTCCTTTGCATGAAATCAATGCCAAAACTAAATTTAGAACTCCACTTGAACTATTAGAAATGTTGAAAGCCCTCAATAAGATAAACAAGAGCACATGCATGACTTGTCAATTAAATAAAATGCAAGACTAATCAACTCCATAACTAAAGCATGCATGAAATTCCATGTTGGCATAGAAGGGATGAGGTGGACCCTAGTTTGACAAGTCAAACTCTTACATGGAATGCTATGCCAAATAGCTAAAGATGAAAATGCCTCTTGATTGAACTTAGAGCTAAGTTAGATCATTACATGCATGAGATGACTAGGAGACAAGCATAAATTCAATAAACAGTCAATTGAATCTTTGATCAATCAACTATAAATATCTTTCCACCATTAAACTCCTCGAGCCCTTCATGCATTGGAGTCTCTATTTTAGAACTAAAAGAGTCAAGCCTAATGGCAACTGCATGTCTTTGAATAATTTGATCATTTCATTTATTATTTAGCATTCTCTTACTATAGTCTCAGATTGTAGATCTTCCTATAGATGGAAAAAATAATATTTTATTGGATTTTTGCATGTTCATGTTTTTCCTAGATGCGTCTAATCTTGCTTAAGCCACTTTACATGCTCTGCATATATTACTTCGACATTCATTATTAATCTTTTCCTTTGGGCTTATTGCCCATGGCTTTATACCTTATTTATTTCCTTCAAACAATTTATTTATTTCCTTCAAACAATTTGTCTGAAGGACATATATCTTCGGACTTTTGCCTTTGTCACTTTCCTGTAGACATTTTCCTTTGGCTTGTCTTTCAAACTTTTCTTTGGCATTTATACAATGAACCTTTCTGCTGAAATTGATCTTTGGGATTTTTGGTTATGTCTTTCCCTATGGTTTTTCCTCTTCACTCACTTCCTTCTTCAGACTTTTCTCTAAGGGTTTATCTTTGGACAAATTACCCATGGTTATTCTCTTTCAAGTTTTTCTTCAAGGCCTTTCATGTGGACTTATTCCTTCTGAAAGAATTCTTTCAAAAAAATTATGTGAAAGAATTCCTTCAGGAAAATTATACACTTTGCTTTATGAAAAGTCCCTCAGCTTTATGAAACACACCTTTTTGAAAGGAAAAAACCCTTTGGAACTTTGTAAATGGACCGTTTCTTTGGAGATTGACCCTTCAAATTTGTGCAATGGTCCTTTGGCTTATTTGAAAAGTTCCCTGTCTTGCCATGAAAAGAACTTCCCAAAAGGAAAAACACCTTCAAAAAATTTTCTAGTGACCCTTCAGATCCTTGCTTAAGATTTTTTCCTTCAGACAATTTGTTTGAAGGAATTAATGCCTTTGGCTTGAAAAATTTTGCAAGTAAATCTTTCAAAAGAATTCTTTTAGATAATTTGTCTGAAAGAATTCCTTTGAACTTTTATCTATCTCTTTCCCTTTGGATTTTTATTTCTGGCCTTTTCCCTTCGGACAAATTATCTATGCCCTTTTCCTCCTATCCTTCCCTACAGGTAAATTGTTCGAAAGAATTCTTTCAAACATTTTGTAATGGTCCACTTTGCTTTTACAAATGAAATGGTCTTAAACAATTTGAAAATAACCCTTCATCTTTTGTCAATGCACCCTTCAGACTTTCACAAAGTGACCCTTCGACACATAATGCCCTTCAACTTTTTTATAAATGGCATTTTTCAAAGGGAAGGAACCCTTCAAAAAAAATGAAATGGACCTTTTTTGAGAAGTGCCCCTCAAAGAAGTTGAAATGGTCCTCGGAGAAATGGAAGTGCCCTTTGGAGAAGTTGAAATGAACCATTCACTAAAAGAAAAGACCTTTCAGAGCTTCAAATGAATCCTTCAGAATGGAAAGAACCCTTTGACACACCCTGAATTGATCATTCAAGAAAGTTGTAATGGTCCACTTTTTAAGAAAAATGAACACTACCCCTTTTCCAAGTACCCTTTGGGAAAATGTGAAAGTCCTTCGAAAAAGTTCTAGTGTCCTTCAAAATTATTGAGATGGATTATTGGGAAGACTGAAATTAACTTTTTTGAATAAAAAGAACCCTTCATAAAACTTGAATTGTCCTTTAGCACTTGGAAAAGACCCTCTCAAAAAAGTTACAAGGGTCTTCAGAGAAGTTATTTCAAAAAAAATGTCTGAAATAATTCCAATACTTGGATAAAATGTGAAGTCTTCTGCTTGTGAACAAAAGCAAATTAGCAATGAAAAGCTTCAAATAATAGGGGTGGCAATTTGACCTGTAGGATCAAAATTGTCAATAACTACTTTGTAAGATGTTGTTGTGGTTTTTAAGGATCACTAAGAAAGGCCAAAGCATCCAAGACCTATCCACAAGACAAGATTATTCTTTAAATAGAAACCCTAAGCTAAGACTCCTCGAGTAGAATGGCAAAAGATCAGATTGTAAATAATCATAAATAAATAATTAACTCTTGTTATCTCTCAAATAATGGTAAAATGAATGTGTTTATATAGGCAAATCTAACCCTAAACCCTTCAAAAAATTAGGCTAAAAAGGTCGACCCAATCAACCTAGTATCATTATTGACGAAAACAAACTAGGTCATAGACTAGGTCGCACAAGGGATGACCTAGACCCTAATAAGTTTTATCAATAAGAGTAAAAGGTCGATGGGGCCGACTATGTAACATAAACTATCAAAAAGGGGTTTAGATTAGGGAAGGTCTAATAAAGGTGGTAAATGACTAGAGGATGGGGAAAAATAGAGGCAAAGCTTAGGGTAATGGTTTTAGGAGATAGGTGTATAGATATCAAGTGGAAAAGGGGGACAATAATCCTATGAAGCACCAAGAGTCTGGCCACCCCTTTCCTAGTGCACCCCTTAGGATGTGCACTTAGAGAGATTGAGACTCGATGGTTTACTACAAAATAGAAATCATCGGTAATTGATAAAATTTGAAAATATTATGTGTATATTTATGCCCCTTTCAAAGCTCATCACATGTCACTCAGGTGCAATAGGGCATGGTGCTTCGAGAAAGAACATAGTAACACATAATGTTGAAGCTCAAAAAAAATTTATAGTATTTTAAAGCATAAAATAATTGAAAGTAAATGATGGAAAGAGAAATAACTAAAATAAAGTATGTGTACTTTGACTTACCTTTATTATTGGATAGTTGTCTTTTATGTTTGTAGTTCTGATCATGGAAGGTGTAAACACTGATTTTGACAAACCTAAGGATACAAAACTAAAAAACAAAAATAAACAAATGTAGGAAAGCCAAGATAACTGATGTTATGTGGATGGGACATACTTGGAAATTTGGCAAGCTAGGGTGACAAGTGTTATGTTAGACCAAATGACGAATTAAAAATTGAGAGTACATTGGGTAACCAAAAATCCAAGGCCACGAAAGACTGAAAAACTCAAACAAGTAAACCTTAAGTAAGAAAGGTAAACTCACCAAGTCAAACCAAGGATACATGTCAAAAGGGATGGTAATCAAACATCAATGTAAAAGTAGTAACAATCCTTACTTAAACAAAGATAGGCAAGCAAAAATGTTAAAAAAACATTGATGAGTAAGAATTAATAGTCCTTATTCAATCATCAATGGAAAAAGGTACATAAAATGGAAAACAACATTGATGAGTGAGAAATAACAAGCCAACCTCATTCAACAATGGAAAAAGTACATGAAAGTAGAAATGAACCCAGGTGTATAAAAAAAGGGGGGTAGTACAATAATGAAAACTAGTAAAAGAAATCAATGTGCATCTAAAAATGTAAGGCCATGGTGTAAAGAAGATAATCCATAGTTACTTGAGCATATTGTTTTGTTCTAAAGATAGATAATATTGAAACAAAGTAGTGCTAGCATGTTTTTAAGATATAAAGAAGAGGGAAGTATAGAAGCGAGAAAACATATTTAGAATCACACATGCCTATCAAGGGGGAAATGAAATGGGTGGAGGGGAGAATGAAATAAAAATGAAGGTAGAGGAACTCTTTATCAAAGTCAAGACACTCAAATTAGTTTTATCAAAACAAGAGGACTTTCGACCTTAAGGACTCTGAAGAAATTCTCTTAGCCACACAAGTTCTTAGGTGAACAAATGAAATATGTAGATCATCCCAAGAAGGCTATATTCATGAAAATTAAAATGGACCTAACTTCCCACAATGTGTTCCGCATTCCATAGGACCCCTTATAGAGCCATCGATCTACTATGAATATTGGATACTTACATGAGAAATTAGGTAGCACCATAGAGTTTGTTGAATTCTCATATTCCAATCTACTAGCCTACTTCATCCCAATGGACCTCAGCTTTATTATGAGGCCAACTGTGGAGTTTTATCTTCAATTGAAGATAGGATATATGCTTGTAATCACATCTTTCATTGTAATTTTGACTTTTGAAATTTTTATGTTACCTTTTATTTCAAATGATTTGGCTTTTAACTTTCTCAATGGATTTTTATATTCTTCCTCTATACAGATTCAGAAGACCAAACATGGGTGGTAAATATGGCTTTCATTTGAATACATTAGAATTGGTTGCTACAAGAGAGATTTTAGAGAGAATAGTGTCTAAAAGTCTCATAAATTTAGGTGAAATAAAAGTATTATCTTGAATTCGACCTTGTTTTATCCAATATGGAGTGAAAGGAAAGGAAATCAAGAGGAATGAAACATGAAACAATTTGAATGACTTCAAATCATAAAAAATATGATAAAGGGTGACAAAGGGATACAATGACAATAGAATGTGCTTCCTTACCATAATAATGATATAAATGTAGGAAAACATGTTAACATAGATTATTGTGTAACTTTCATCTATCAAAAGAAGCAAAAGCTAAAGTTGATACCAAAGATCAATATCGCATAACCATTGAAAAACACATTCTAGATAAGGAAAGAAAAGATGGTGATTTTATGAGGAATGCCATGTCCTATCAATGGTCTTATACTACAATTCATAAAAGAGAAACCTAAGAGGTGCTAAAAACATCTGAAGAATAAATAAATAAGAAAAAGATGGTATTTATGAGGAAGGCTAGGTCTTAGCCATGGTCTTACACTGCAACTCATAAAAGAGAAACCCAGAGGGTGCCAAAAAGTACAAGTTTAGAAAGTGATAAAATAAAGAGGATAATAAGTGGGAAATAATGAGGAAGACTAGGTCCTATCCACAATTTTACAATGCAATTAATGAAGAAAAAGGAAAAACCAAAAGTCTAAAAAGGAAGGACTAAGCTTTGTGAAAAGAGTGAAGTGATACAGAGCGTGAGACTAGTGTAAGTATCTTGAAAAAGTACTAGGTAGATAACATATATAAATTATGAAAATAAGAGGAAGGATTTAGGAAAAGTGCTTCTTGAGGAATTGTACATTGGTGGGCTCTTTGAAAATATGATCTTCATTGGTTTTAAGGTGATAAGTATGTAGACCAAGAATATATTTGACTAAATAAGGGCCCCACCATTTTTGGGTGTATTTACCTTCTTTGTCATAAGTGTGGTCTAATTTAAGGACAAGATCACCAACATTAAACATGTGAATTTTAACTCATTTGTTATGTTATTTGGCAATACAGGTCTTGTATTGGTAATTATGTTGTAAAGCAGAAAGATGATGTTCATCAAAGAGACCAAGAGCATGAAGGCAAGTGTTATACAATTCTTCATTGGGTATGATACCATGAAGAGATATATGAAGAAAAGTAAGCTCAAATTATAATAGGAGGACTGAATCAGAACCATAGACTAGAGAGAAAGATCTATCCCCAATGGTAGTGCATATGCTAGTGCGATAGGCCCAAAGAGCAGGATATAGATGAAGGTGCCAATCTATATATATGTCATGAATTATCTTTTGGAGGATTTTATTAATAATTGTGTTGGTGGCTTTGGCTTGGCCATTACATTGTGGATGGTAGGTTATGAAGAATTTGTGTCTGATTTTAAATTTAGCACAAAGGTATTTGACATATTTGTTTTTGAAATTACCATCATTGTCTAAAATGATAGTATGAGGGATACCAAAGCATCAAATGATTTCATTCAGGATGAATTTGGAGATGGTGGTACTGATGACATTGATGAGGAGAATAGCCTTAATCCATTAGGTAAAATAATATGTGGTTGTGATTATAAAGATATGCCCATCTTGAGATCGAGGTAATTTGCCTATGAGATATAATCCCCATATGGAGAATGGCCAGGGAGATTCTACAGTTTGAAGCTTAGCTAGAGGTGAATGAATTAGATCATCATGAAGTTGGGAAGGAGTACACTTTTTAGCAAATTAGATGGTATCCTTTTCAATAATGGGACAAAAGTATCCCATACATAAGCATTTGTGGGTTGTAGCATTTTCGCTATAGTGGCCACGTAAATGCTCCCATGTACTTGTTCAAAAATAGGAGGAACCTCGTCTTTCATAACACAATGGAACAAGGTATCTTCATCATTGTGATAATATAGGATGTTATATCAAAATACATACTTAAAAGCTTGTTTACGAATATGATTCTTTTTTTAGGAAAAAAGGTTCAGAGGATAAGTTTGATGTTCTGGAAATTGAATGATATCTTTGTATTAGCTTTGTTAAACAGTGACGATCTCAATGTGGTAGATAAGTGAATCTTATGGCTGAATAGAAGATGGGTATTTTATTATTTGGATAAGAAAAGTTGGATCGGTAATAACTTGGTGTGGATGAAAAAGATATGCTAAAAAAGCAAGGAAATCGATAATAGAACTTTGATCTTGAGGGATAAGTTCAATGGTAAAAGAAATGAAATTTTTAGTGAGGGTAGTTATGATTTGATGATAAGAAATGAGATTATAGCTTTTTCATTGATAATCACCATTGAATTGGTGTAAAATGAGTTGGGAATCACCTAGAGCATGCATATATTAGATATGTAGATCAAGGTTGCTTACATGCCTAAGATTAAAGCTTCATATTCCACCATGTTGTTAGTGACATTGAATATGAGTCAAAATGCCAATGGGATAATTTTTATAAGAGGGCTCGTAAGAATGCAACCTGCCCTATCTCCCTAAAGTCATTTAGCATAATCAAAATGAAGGGTCCAAGTATCTTCATGTAAATTAACATTGATTTCAGGAAGTTCTTCGATAACTACTTTTAGTTTAGTAATATTAGGGAAGATAGCGAACTCATCTAGATTAATAAATTCTAGGTCAGTAGTGAAGTTATGGAATTAATATTTAAGAGATATGGCTTGGTTGAGACCTTTAATGTAGAGAATATTGTCATTAGGAATACTATCTTGAAGGTGGTCGATAGCTGCAATAAGTTGATCAACAATGATTTATCCTTTGACAGCTTTTTGAGTAATAATTCAGAGATCAAATTCCATGAGGAGGACCATCCACTTGCCAATTTTATCTCTACGAAGAAAGGCTTTGGAGAAGAAGTGATGAAGGGGATCAAAAAGGATGATATTGTAAGTGGTTTGATGAAGCATATAATGTCAAAGTTTTTCAACGGCAAAATAAATGGTGAGACAATCATGTTCGACTTTGGCATAACATTTCTCATAATCAATGAGGCCTTGGCTATTATGGTAGATGGAATATTCCCTTCCAGTATCATCTTGTTGGTCAAGTATTACCCCAACTGATATGGGTGTGGAAGAGGTATACAAGATCAATGGTCGATTGTTTAAAGGGGATGAAGAGTAGGTGGGTAAAGCAATGATTCTTTCATATTAACAAATGTTTTTTGGCAAGGATCCATCCATTCTAAGCCATTAAATTTCTTAAGAAGATAATTTACATAATATATATGGTAAGCCATTTCAGAAATGAATCATCTAATTGTCCCAAGTTTACTGAGGTAAGTGTGAATGTCTAGAATGGATCAAGGGATGGGCATGTTGATGATAACATTAATCTTGGTAGGGTCAACATCGATTCCACAAAGATAAAAATCATTGGTAATTGATAAGTTTTAAAATATTATGTGTATACAGTAAGAAATAATAAATCCCCTTTCTTAAGGCGGCCCATACTTGAGGGGCCTTTACAATAAAGATATACAGTAGATTCCATTGAATCCTCATCTAATCTTATATAGAATATTCAGTTGCCTAGAAAAGTAAACATGTTCCAATTACTACTACTTCAAATAAACCACATAACACTCAATGATGGATTCCAAAACTCTTGCTCCTTATATTGTTTTTTCATGACCATACAGTCCTATAATACATAGGCAGAATACCATGCATTCTTCATATCCAAATATGATGCTTATACATGTTCCTTGGTAGTTTCACTAGTTCGATGTACCATATTGTGAATTGGGAGCTACCTATGATCATCCCTTGCATGAGATCATAGGCTAGCCTTTTCATTTCAAATACTCCAAAAATATAAAAAAACAAAAAACAAAGAGAATGCAAAAACATTCAAAAAATATGCAGCATTTCCATGTATTATTAGCTCCTTGGCATCAATGTTGTTTTATTAATATTAGTAGATAACATATAATTTCTTTTTATATACACATATGTTTCATGCATCTTCAAGTGTGATGTAGGCATACCCAAACACATGATATATACACCTATAGATGTTGGAGATTTCCTCTTCTTGCATAGTACACTACATTGGTGGCATTTGCTTTCCTTGATCATCATTGATATAAGTTACATTATTTTATGAGTATTTATGCATTATCATGTTTGATTTTATACACTAACACTTACACATGTAGATATACATGCTCATATATTTCACAATGCACTTGATATGATATGTTACGTAACATTTTTTGATAACACATGTATGCAAGGATTAGTGTGATATGCTTATGTTATTTGCTTATACATCATCTATTCATATTATCACTTGAGTGTATTTCATTGCTTGATATTATCTTTCTTTTGAAACATTTGAAAATGTTCATTACTTATTGGACCCTATGCCATTGTTGTTGATTGAACATTTTAATATGTCACTTCCTTAAATTGTGTGACATTTGAACATGTCTCTTGTATGAGGT
This sequence comes from Torreya grandis, assembly GCA_037957365.1. Classification (NCBI taxonomy): domain Eukaryota; kingdom Viridiplantae; phylum Streptophyta; class Pinopsida; order Cupressales; family Taxaceae; genus Torreya; species Torreya grandis. Next base: position 2,827,084 of record JARHVA010001736.1, on the reverse strand, counting down.
TTTATTGGACCATTATTTTGCATTACATTAAGTGTCCTTGTGTGTGTTTGATTGTTTAATGATCTTGTATTGTTACTCTCTAGACATTAGCATGATTCATATCATGCATCTTAAGACCTGATGTGATCACATATTGTGAGCCTCATTGTTATATCTACTTAGACATGTTACTCCTATATGTTACATGATTCATACACAAAATATATAGTCATAATATCATTTTGAGGTAAGGTAACGAACTGATTATATTTCCCTCACCTCAAAAGAGGGGCATATCAATGGGGGCATGCCATAAAATCATGAGCTCCACATTTTTTAGTTTCCAAATTTTAGTGATAGCATGTCATAAGGGCATGACCTCCACACTTACTCAATTCTCAATATATTAAAATTTTAGTGGGAGCATGTCACAATGACATGACCTCCACACTTACACAATCTCCAGTTTAGTTTCATGGTTCATATATACACTTGGGTCAAAAACCTATATATTGCAATAATTTTGCATAAATTTGAAACGAAGTTTTCATATTTATGACACATACACTCCAATTGAAACATATTAAAGGTTCATATTCCATGTTATTGCACAATTTGTTTTAAATTTATCAATTATATTATTCATCAAAATGCACCAATTACACCAATTGCACTATTATCGAGCTTGTTGGAGCAGTTGATTCTCTTGATAGGTTGGAGTTATTAAATCATTCAACCTCACTAGATTTATAGGTTCGAGTGATTAAATCATCCAATCTCACCATATTTATAGGATGAGTTAATTAAATCACTCACCCTCACCTGATTACATTCACACTTGGGTTGTGCAATTGAGATATAATGATTCCAATGGTTATGTCATAACTCATCCTTTCACTAGATTAGGGGCATAATACCTTCCAATTTTCCTCTTTAAATCTCTAGGGTTCAATTTTGAACCTCTTTCAACTCCAATGCTTCAAAAGGAATCATATATATTAATTTAAAACATCAAGTAGCAACATGGTTGCATCAACACATGGGTATACTCCTTTCTTGTTCTCTTTATTTTCAAGCATTTCAGTTATTTCAAAATTCATATTAAATGCACTAATTTATATTGTAACATGCTCTTTGCTATAAGTATTACATTAGAAAATCATTTAAAGTGGGTTCAAACAAAGGCAAAGTGTGTTGTCACACCCTGGTAGACATTTATTTTCCTTTTACGTAGTAATAACATCCTTATGCATTACTAGATTAAATGAGGTGAAATTGTAGTTAATAAATCTAAATATGTATAGCATATTAGTCTTGTACACATGGAAAATGCATATCAAGGTGCAACCCTTCAGTCTAGACATTCCTATAATAGAAATTCTCACATTTACCATTTTACTATGGATAAATACTTATCTCTTAGTTTAATCCATGTCATTCTAATGATTCAAGTCTCTTACACTACACTTAAAGCTCAAAACTTGATAAACATCCTTCACTATCATTTTTAGATTCATACTTGTTTACCACTGACGGTAGTGTTTAGATCCTTATCTAGTGTCTAGTGCTTAAAAGTCATCCAAATTACAAATGTTTTTAAATCCATGGGTTAGTCTATTTGTCTTAATTAACCCTATCGTGAGATAATTTCAAAATATGTGGTATACCTTCTATAAAATACCAAGCAAGCACCTACAAAGGCTCATTCAATCATTCACACCATTGAGTTATTATTCCCTATTCATCCTTATCTACTTATCATCCATATGAGTAGTCATACAAAATGTTTGAAGCATTCAAAGTGCAACCCATGATTTATATTTTCCAAGCTACAAGATAAATCATTACATAAATCCACATATAGTATATTGCACCCTTATGCACACGCCTTCCCACACAGGAGATAAATACATCTATCTGAGGCCCTATTTGAATTAGTGCCTATGTAGGTAGTGCTTATTAACATAGGGGTCTTTGAGGTTAGATCGACACTGTAATCCCACTAACCCTTTTCAATAATTCATTCCAAAGGTGAAAAAGGGTGAAAAGTTAGAGTTTGATCAATTAGAAAAGAGTGATAGTTTGTATAATAGATATGAATACATCAATATAGAGGTGATAGAAAAGCTAGAATAATAAAGTTAGTTGCATCAATATCTAGTTAGTATTTCATACTAGACACCTACATCATAGTTAAACAGTAGTTCGACGATATTGTCTAGATCTAATGGTATTATCTGTGGCTACATAAGTACAGTTTCTAGAATATGATGACTTATTCAAAATCTTGACCCTATACATTCCTAATTGTGTTTAGCCTAGATTTGCATGCACATAAAAAACCAAGCTAAGTATCAATCCTCCTTTGTATTACAATCAATTGAACATCTTTCTAATTTGGTACTTTTTATATTTAGCATACCTCAGTAAATTTAAAATATGCATTTATCTTATTTTGTAATTATTTATCCTAATATAGATTTGTTTATCATGCTTTTGTTTAAGCTTTTATATATTTTTAACCTTACCCACCCATCTAAATTTAGGGTTAAACAATCTAAAAGCCTTACCTATAGGAGAAACTAAAACAATTTCACCACCACTTCCATGTTGTGAGCATGTTCCATCAAAGTAAAAATATTATATATATGGTTTCTCAAGATACGGTTCTTATTTGTTACTGATCAAGTTCATTTAATGTTAGAAACTCATAAGTTTCAACCTAGTTTCAACATAATCAACATCAATTGGTGTAGATTCAACATGATTACTTTTCCAATCTTTTGTATGCATGAATGCAAACACATTCCCAATAGGAACCCAAGTAGTATCCTTACCTACAAAAGCATCAATTGTTTTAGACCATTCTATGACTAATAGACTATCATAGTTAGTAGGGATATCTAAAAAATGTACATCAAAAATACACTTGATTTATTTGTATTGAGTTATCTTAATAACAATATCATGAAACTTACCACAAATTTTGGTTTGACAGGAATCAAAACGAATAAGTTTTTTTCTTTTCTATTTTGTAAGATATGCCTATTTGATAAGCGATAAATTTAGGCATAATATTCTTATAAGATCATGTGTCAATAATATAATTATGGATTATTTTATCAACAATTTTCACGTATACATAGAAAAGAAGAATATAATCAGAAGGAGGATAATTGTATCAGGAGAAATTAGAATTAGATTCATTATTATTAATTTGTTCTTGTGAGCCTACCACTTTCTTAGTAATTGGATCTTAATAGCATCGTTAATCTTTTAAAGATATTCGAGAAAACCAATAGCTTGAAGTAGAGAAAATCATGCTTTTATAGTTGCCATATCATCAATAATGTTTTAAGCTACGACATTAGGATGATGAATGTGAGTATAATGCTTAGGATTATAAGGAGGTTGATATTGGGCATTGTTGAATCCAGTAGATAAAGGATTAGCTTGAGAATTTATTGTATAACTATTTTCAACAATATTGTTATGTGAAATAACTTTAACTTTATCTTGCAAAGAAGGTTTTCAAGTAGATGGTTGATTATCATTATGTCTTATTGTATTTAGATTATCTTTTGGGACAAATTATGTTAGAGTAGTTTACTTAAGTTGATTGAGCTTGATTACAGATAATCAAGTGTGCACACACATACACTTAGTGCTTGTGGGACATAATCACTCATTAGTGGGGCATAGTGGCCTTACCACTAACTCCTTAATGGGGGATAACGACCCCACCACTACCTCTTTGATGGGAGATAATGGTCTCACCACTCACCCTAGTAGGAGGGCCATAGTTTTTCCACCACTCACATTCTCACTATCTTATATATGATGCACTTATGTAGTAAATTCAAATGAGAGATGAGGGAGATGGAGTTGTGAGGACCTCTCTTTGTAAAGTGATCATTTATCTTATAGATAGTTTGTATTTGAGCATTGTGTTCATGTTTTATCTTGATGTGGTAATGAGTTATTGGAGATACTCTAAGTGAGTGCATTAAGCACTCCAACATGGTATCAAAGTGTTTAATGAATCAAACACTTTCAACCAGGATCAAATAAGCATTACATTACCATAGTGAGACCTTCACACACAAGATAGACATGCACAAATGAATCTATGTATTCCCTTGAATGCATTATACATGCCTGTTCCCCTTTATTTACTTGTGAATGCATTTTAGACTATGATCGACATCCATTCTAGGAGGGCATCTCTTCTTGATTTGGTGTTATTTCAGAAAAAACTATCACCAATTTCACACTTATAAGCAATTTAGGAGGGGTGTTCCTGAGTGCATTTTTTTTGTGTGAGGTTTCTTATTACCTTAGTTATATATTCAAAAATAAAGTCCAAATTCTTTGAACCCCTCAGCTCCTCTAGCTATAACATGTGGAAGATCAAATTACATATGCTCTTGCATCTCAAAGGCTTTGGAGAGTTATGCTTGGAAACTCTCCCACCTTTACAAATGAGGATGATATTATATGGATGGAATCCTTGCAAGTTGAGGTACTTTGTTTCATTCACCTCCACGATTCAGATAATTTTTAGTCTCATTTTATTCATGACATGTCACCTAAGCAAGCTTGGGATGCAATTACAACATTGTTTGGGGAGGTCATCTCACCTCTGCCTATATCTCTTCTTTTTGCTCCCTTTATTAGTGATTATTTTTTTATTCTTGACTTTGGTTATGTTCTTGCATCATCTTCTCCTATTTTTGAGGATGAACTTCTTGATGATGACCTATATGAGGAACCTTTGGCATCTCTTATTCCTCCTACTATTCATTTTGCATATTTGTTTATTAGTGGTCACTTGGATGAGGTATCTACACCTCCTCAACCTATTTTTGAAAAACATTATGATATTTTTATTATTGCACTTATTATGCCTTATGTACAGGCCTCATTTCTAGCACTATAAGAAGTGAACAAGAAATTAGTGAAGAAAAATTTCTTCCTTCACTCTTTTATTCATAACAAGGGTTCCCTTATTCACTCCCTCCATCACCATATTGCTAGCATGTAACATCACACTAATATGATTGATATTAATGCTTCTAGTTTTAGTCCATCATGTCATCTTGATTATGGCATGCATCCACTTGATGTAATTTTACAATGTGACCATCTAGATCCCGAGCAACCCATTATTCTTATTGATCCTATTGTTGTAGGTATTACTTTTGTTCACTCTACACATCCCACTCTTGTTCCACTGTATATATGTCTGCTTCATTTGAAAAACATATCATTATTTTTGGCTCCCATGTGCTTCATTCCATGGGCAATACTACTCGACTTGTGGGAATTGGTAAGCATCTACAGAGACTAGTTACCTCTATTCAACATGTTACATGGATTATTCAGTGTGGAATTTATTATTATGTAGGTGTTTCATCTTCACTGGGATATTTTGATGACATAGCTATATTTTTTATATACTCCACTCTTCATGAGGATATTGAGTAACACATGAGCTCTGCATCACCTTCACTCAGGGTTAAGAAACCTGAGATCATAGTTGTCAAACATGATCAACCTGACACACAGACATATGTTACCTCACATTTTTCTCTTTTAGAATTTTCACCCACTCTTATATAATCATCTTCATCCACCATTCATCCTTATTTATGTTGGTTCTCTAATCATTTTTGGTGGCATCAGAATCATTCTTAGTGAGGACACTACATACATAGTTTGTCCACTATTTAGCTTCATTAAATGTGCATTACTCCTCCTACATTTTGATGATCCTTAATTTTTTGATCCCCTTGTTAGGTAGATGTATTTTTTGGTGTACTTGTACATTATTTATTTTCACCCCTTTTTTAGTGTTTTATGGATTCCTCTATTGTACATGGGTATTTTATCAGGACTTTATTTATCATGACCCATTTAAGGATTGTTATTTGTCTCATTAGAATTATTGGTTTTTTTTGTTTAGTGACATCAATGTGGAATTCCCACCAAAGTTTATGATAAATTATCACCATTTTGAGCTATCTTATATAGAGACTTTAATTTTCATATTCTCCTAGTTCAACATTGAGGGAGAGTGTTTAAGCAATGCTTCCTTAGGTTCATTCTTCTACCCAGTATTTTAGAGAACAAAGTTCATTTTTAAGTGATTCCCATATTCAACATCGATTCCTACTTTGTCTTGGTGGTTATACTTACTCAACGTCCATGTATTCTGGAAAGATGGATTGGCATCCATAGGGACATTTAGCTTCACACTATATCCTTTTTTATACATGGATACCTTATCAGCCTATATAGTTGGGACCCATTTGTTTTTTCTCTTCTCTCCTTACTCATCGCTTAAAGTAGGGTGTTAGAGTAGTTTACTTAAGCTGATTAAACTTGATTAGGGATAATTAGGTGTGAACATGCGCTTAGTGATCATAGGTCATAGTCACTCATTAGTGGGGACAATGGCCTAACCACTAAATCCTTAATGGGGGATAATGGACCCACCACTAATTATTTAGTGGGAGATAATGGTCTCACCACTCACCCTAGTGAGAGGGCCACCAATTTTTCCACCACTCACCTTCTCACTATCCTATATATGATGCACTTATGTAATGCATTCAAATGAGAGATGAGGGTGATGGAGATATGACAACATCTCTTTGTAAACTTATCATTAATATTATAGATAGTTTGTATTTGATCAATGTGCTCATGTTTTAGCTTAATGTGGTAATGAGATATTGGAGAGACCCTAGGTGAGTGTATTAAACACTTTGACAACTTATAATCTTTTTATCTTGTTTGAACAACATAAACATTAGTGGTTGTGATTTTCCCTGAAGACTCATCAAAACTACACATGTTTGTATTATCATCCAAGTCAATAATAGTATTTTTTTTCCCTTGGATAAAAAGTTTAAACTTTTGAACAACAACACGAATATTAGGATCATGATTTATTTCAAAAACATGATAATAATGAACTTTTTATTCACTTTTACCCTTTTGAGGATTTGAAACTTTTCCTAATGATGATAACTTGTCATTTAACCATCCCTTGATGGCAACCAGCTCATTGCTAACATTATATATGGATTTTAAGATTTCTTCATTATCAGATGTCAAACCTATATAAAATCATTCTTCAAAACCAATGTATTTTAGCTTCTTCACATATTCAATACATAAAGTAACAGTAACATCTTATTCTACAATATCCTTATCTTCTAAATCCATTTTATATTTAAGTGGTAATGCACTACAAAAGTATAATACTGATAATTTTTTAGATGGTCTTACATCACATAGTATATTTTCACACATCTTAGTGAATAAGTTAATAAAATGATAAATATTCTCACTTAGGTTAATGGAAATATTTACGATTTCATTGACTAACTCTAGATCTTCTTTAGGCTTACTAAAGCAAAGTTTGAGTCAATCTTCTATATCTTTATGTATTAATAACCTTAACAAGTAGACTAATGAAAGCTTGGTATGATTTACCTTCTAAATTTTTTGAAAATACTCTAAGATAAATATTTTCATTAGTTATTCTAAGGGTTGCACAAATCAACTTAAAAACATATAAGTGATCTTCCAAAGATTCATTATGAATTCCCAAAAAAATTGGGACATTAAGTCCTTTAAGGGAGGGTAACTTACCAAGGTAGTTACCAATATTAATTAGATTACCTTGAATCTATGGATTTGCTGCTTGTTTTTCATTTTTAACATCTGAGTCAGCTTTGTTATTAATTATTTCTTCTTGATCTCTACCATTTTGTAGACCAAGGATGATTTCCCTGACTCTATTTCTGAGTTTATCTTCCATTAAAAGGCTCAACATGTTCAAAAAAATCATCCAAGGGGATATTATTAGAGATAAATATAGTTTTTGTTTAAGGATTAATAACCAATATTTGTTCTCTTCATCATTTATTGTGATAATTTCATTATTGAATGTGAAACTAAGTTTGAAGTCCAAATAGGGCACATCTATCTCTCTCAAATGTTACATCTTCTTTAGAATTTATAACCTCAAGTATATTATGAATATCATGAGGTTTCTTTTACCAATCAAAGTAAACAAGATTATAAGCTAAGTCAACTTGGTCTTCGATAATATGAATCCTGAGTTGGATAATAGGATGTCGGCCTGTAATGGTCATGGATAAGAAAAACTAATTTGAATAAGAAAGTAAACAAATTAATTTCTGAATTACTACCAGAGTCACCAAATTTATTGACAATCAAAAATCTCACATCAACATTTTTCCTATCATGAAGGTCACATCATAATCATACCAATTTAATTATAAGGGACATATGGGCCAAGATTTAGTCTTAAGGTGTGTAATGAGATTTTAAATATTTTAAAAATAAATCAACTTAATAAAAGACTAAATTAAACTTCATTATTCATATAGTCAGTTCAATCACTTCAACATGTATATCTTTTCTGAATCAGATCTAAAGATATGATCTAACTTATCCAACAGAGTAAAGCCTATGGAAGAGATAATCTCTTGAAGGATAAAATTATGATTCATATTTAAACGTTCAAATCAGCAATATAAATACTCTATAATTAATTTATCCAATGCTACAATAAATTAAAACAAATCAAAATAAAATTAATAAAGGAAACCAAAAGAAAGATAAAAGAAACAAACACAAAAACCAAATAAGGAAAAACTAACTAAAATCAACATTAATTTAAATGGGCTAAAATAGTTAAAGATTAATTAATCAATGACCTCCAAAAGTAAATAGAAGCAAAGGTTAATCTAAAGTTAAATTGAATGAAGATTAATATTAAATTAAGAGATAAACTACTATTATTAGCAATTAGAAAACTAACCACTAAGAAGTTACAAACATATGCTAATCACGATTAAAGATTAAGAAATTAAGATAAGAGACTAATACTAAGATTAAAGGCTAAAAAGCAAATAAGAAAAATTTATGTAAGACTAATAAACTAAACTAAAACTAATTAAGAAAGTAGTAAAGAAACATAAATAAACTAACTAAAGCAATCAAATAACAAAACCAATGAAGGCGTCACCTTAGAGGTATGTAAACAAGAGAAGTTTATCAAGAAAGTTGTATCATTAAAATTGATTACATTCAACTCTTCAAAAGAAAAATCACTATACAATTGATGGTCCAATAATATGTCATAAAATAAGAACATTTCAGAGGAAATAAACAAATTTGATTTCTTAAGTCATCCGATAGATGCTTCTCCCAAAGTGTCCCAACAAGAACTCAAATATTCTCAAGATATCCCAATAATGCCTAAGCATGATACCAAAACAAAGTTCAAGATCAAGTTTTAAATAAGAACATTTCAGAGGAAATAAACAAATTTGATTTCTTACAATGTCCAATAGATGCTTCTCCTAAAGGGTCCCAAGAAGAAGTCAAACATTCTCAAGAGATCCCAATAATGCCTAAGCACGACATTAAAACAAAGTTCACTTCCTTTATTACCACTAGGAGGGGAATCAAAGGACATGCATACAAGACACCTCCTAAAGTAGGAAAAACTATCAGATAAGAAATCTTAAAAAAAACTTACTAAGGTGGAAATTACAAATGGGATCCAATCAACCCTTTCATTTAAGGGAGGCAATCCTTCACCTTTCAATTAATCATGTTGATCTTTTATTGGAATATAAGAAGAATACATAGTTACTCAAAGCAAAAAAAATTAGAGATTGTAGAAGGACACACAAACCTGTTATTTTGGTTATTCAAGAATCTAAAATAGAAGAACCTTTTTTTGTTAATCATAAGAATGCTTATTGGAAAGAAGTTGGAGTTATTTGTACTAGCTCTTCAAGAGCAGATGGAGGTCTCATCAATTTTTGGGATACTAAATATTTTATTAGGGAACCTATCTTCAAGTCTCAGAACCATTTGGAAGTTCTCTTTATTGATAGGGTTGATGGTAAGTAATGGATTTTCTCTAACATGTATGCACCTAACTCTTTACTGGCTCGTATAAAGTTATGGGAAGATAAAAGAGTTTTTAGGAATACATGCAAAGATTTCCCTTAGATCATGGCTAGAGAATTTGATTCTACTTTACACCTAAGGGATAAAAAAGATGGAAATCAATTGATTTTAGATAGTATGGAAGATTTATCTTCTTTAATTTATGACATAGGGTTGATAGATGTAGAATGAAAAGGGTCTAAATTTACTTCGAGCAATAGGAGGTTGGGTGAAAACCTCATTCAATGCAAACTAGACAGAATTTCATTTTAATGGAGTGGATGACTCATAAGGACACGATGTTAAGGGCACTTCCTTAGGTCGGATCACAATCCTCTTGAGCTGAGTATAGTGGAACTTGTTGTAAATGAAAACATATATCTATTTACGATGGAACACATGTGGTTTTCTCACCCATATATTCATGATAGGATTTTAGAATGGTGGTCTCCTAATGTGAATGGTTCAATGATGTTCAAGTTAATAGAAAAAATGAAAAATGTTAAAATTATAATAAAATAGTGGAATAAACAAGTGTTTGGTAATGTTCATTTGTAGAAGAAAGAACTAAAATTATAAATCGAGACTCAGAATAAGGAAAAATAACTTCTTTATGAGTATCATATTGTTGTTGCAAGGGAAGAGACCCTTTGGAGACAAAAATATAGAAATATTTGGCTCAAGGAAGGGGATATAAATACACGCTTATTTCATATGTCGACATTGAAACACAAAGCTCATAATTGCATCAAGGAAATTTTAGATAATTAAGGCCATCTTATTTCAAATAGAGATCAAATTAATTAGGAGAGCATAAAGTTCTTCAAAAATTGTTTAAAAATCACTTCAAAAGAAACATAAGATTTCAACAAGAATTCCTTCATGTGATTCATAAACTGGTGAAGTAAGAGGATAATGAAGCACTTACAATTGCCACTTTTAATGAAGATCTCAAATTTGTGATTTCTAAGATGAATTTAAACAAAACTCCTAGACCAAATCATTTCTTGATTGTATTTTTTCAAAAAAATTGGGACATCATAGGAGATGATGTGGTTGAAGTAGTCAATGAATTCATTAATTCATCCCAAATATTAAAAGAATTTAATCATACTTTCATTATTTTAATTCATAAGAAGGAAGAAGCGGTAAATTTATCATACTTTCATCCTATCAACTTGTGTAATTCCATTTATAAAATCATCACTAAGTTGTTCTTCATAAGGTTACAACCAATAATGGAAACAATTACCCAGGCCCAAGAAGGGGGATTTGTCCCAAGAAGACAAATTCAAGATAGAATTATTATTGTCCATGAATCAATTCACTCCATGGATAAGAGAAATAATGTTGGAATGATTTTAAAATTTAATATGGCCAAGGTATATGACAGACTTGATTGGAGATTTTTAGATAAAGTCTTGAATCAATTCGGCTTTCAAGATAAATTCTAGAAAATTATTAGATATTGTATATCCTCTTATATGTTCTTAGTGCTTGTGAATGGAGTTGATCAAGGTTTTTTCAAAGTTAGTAAGGGTGTAAGACAAGGGGATCCCTTATCCCCTTTTCTTTTCATCATCATGGCAGAATTTTTTAGAAGATTTATCTCAAAAGCAGTGGCTTTAGGAGATCTGAAAGGCTTCAAACCAGCTAGGTATGTTGATCTTGTTTCTCATTAACAATTCACGTATGATACCATTTTACTGGTTGAGGCATCTATTCAAGAATCAAGGGTGATAAAAAAAATTATGGTTATGTATGAATAAGCTTCAAATCAGAAGGCAAATTTTGATAAGAGTTATGTGTATTTTTTTAACACTGTTGTGGCTAGACAAAACTAAATTGTGTAAATGTTAAGCTATCAAATCAAACTTATGCCTTCTTTTAATCTCAACATGCCTCTCTTTATCAATCTCTTTTCAGCCTTCTAAAGAGAATAAATGATAAACTCATTAAAATTCAAAGGAATTTCCTTTGGATTGGGACAAAAGAGAGGAATAGGACCATCTTGTAGCTTGGGATAAAGTTTGTAGTTTAAAAAGATATGGAGGCCTAGGCTTACGAAAGTTATATTGGATGAACAGAGCACTTCTATCTAAGTTTGTATGGAGTTTTATTAAAATAAATAGTACTTGGGATAACATTTTGAGATTCAAATATTTAAATGGCATAAATCTAATGTCTTTTTTGAAGATGATCAATTTGTCAGGGGTTCACATTTCTAGAATTTATTGATTTTTATCAAGGATCTAATATCCTCTAGCTCAAAATAGTAAATTGGTAATGTTATGAAAATTGAAATTTGGAAAGATTCATGGGTCTTATATCAACCTCTTAGTCAATTAAAACCTTGGTAACATATTCAAGAGCATATCCAAAATAAATATGGTTTCAAGGTCTATGACAATTGGCAGGTTATTGAAGGTGTTAAATTTGGAGGAATCAAATTCAATGTTAGTTGGGTATTGAGATTCTTTATTCTCAAATTCAAATGTTAGTTGGGTCTTTGTTGCAATTATGGCAGTATTGGGAGAGTCTTTTTTTAGAATGTTCTTCTTAAAAAAATATGGAAGCTCTCATTCCCACACATCATTTGGGGTATTTGGGGAGAATGCAAAAATAGAATTTTTAGAAATAATAAATGTGTCAGTAAAATTCTATCCAAAAGGATATATGAGTATGATATTGAAAATTTCAATATAGTACCTTATGAAAAAGACAAAAGTTTATTAACTTCTGAACATCAACCAACTCTTAATTGGCAAATTGATCCTATTGGTCTTGGAAAGAATAATCATATAGATTAAATTAGAAGAAGAGCTAAATGGAAACCTCCACCTTTGGTATGGTTAAAAATTAATTTTCATGGGGCTTCCAAAGGGAACCTAGGTCCAACAGGAGGAAGAGGTATAATAAGAGATAATCAAGGAAAGTTTGTGGCAATTTACGCAGGAGACATGGAAATTAAATCTAATCATTAGGAAGAATCCCTTGTAGCTCTATGGGGTCTAAAGTTAGCTCAACAACTTGGAGTTTAAATTATCATTATAGAGGGGGATTCATTAAATATAATTGATTTTCTTAAGGAAAAATTATGTTAGTTGGTCAATCAAACAAGTGGTGAATGAAGTTACCTCAATTTTGGACTCCAAATAATAGGTGCTTAATCAACATGTGTATCAAGAAAGAAACATGATAGCCGACTGGTTCACTAATGGAGATGTGGCCTCTTTGAGTTTTTCCAATTGGATTTCTATTGAATATATTCCTTGAGACATTATTCATAGGATTAAGGAAAAAGTTGTTTTTAATGAACATAATGCTTGAGTATGTGGGGGTCTTCCCCAAACATTGCTATAAAGGATATTAGAACTTTACATCTTTAGCTTCTAGGCTTAGCCTTAATTTTGTTAAGATCTTTGTAATTTTCCCTTTTTTTTTTTAAAATTAGAAACTTCTATAACTGGGAAACACTAAACAGAGTTGTAGTTATTCTAGTAAAGGCAACAAGAAGACTACTTTGGCGCTTCTTTGACATTCAGTCAATTGGTTTTGTGAAAAACAACAATTCCACTCTTTTAGAGGACAAGAGGTTACAATGGGATTACCAAACATGATAGAGCTCAAAATTCCTAAGGAAGTAAAAAAGAATGAGGTAATTTGGGAGGCTCTGTAGATTAGGGGATTCACAAGTTTCATGCAAAAAATTGAAGGCCATGATAGTCATGTCTCAAATTTAATAGTGAACTATTGGGAAGACATAAACCTTAACATTTGGGGTCTAGCTGGAGAATATGGAAGAATTGATAACACATGTTATAGGGTTGGAGATGGAGGTCACCAAAATTTACAAAACAAGCAGGGACTACAAAAAAGAGGTGAATTTTCTATTAGAGGGTGAATCTTTGGAGATACTTCACAATGGATTTAACTGGAAATCATTGTCAAGGCCCTTTGGAGAAGTAGCTTTTCATCTAATGCAATATATCACACTTGAAGGTAGGTTCAACATGGTTTGTTGGTCTCTTTTTATATTTCTAAACTATTTTAGGCATATAATCCCCATGAGCCTTCCTTTTTATATTTTGCTCTCCTTAGAGTCCTTCATTTTGAAATATAAAAAGGGCAAATATCTTACTCCCAAAAATGAAGGGGTTATATTTCTCAATAATAAGTACTTCAAGGGGATGAATAAGATTACTCTATAAATTCCTAATACTCATAATAAAAATGATGTTAGAAAACATGTGGACATCAAAAAAGTTAAGAAGATCTAGATCAAATACCCGAGTAGTGTCTCCTCTACGGTTAAAGATGTTAATGTTGCTAAGAATACTTATAATATTCAAGATAGTGTCATTAAAATGCATCTGAGGAGTACAATGAAAGAAACACCTGTGTAAGTCAAGTATTCAGGTAAGAATGGTAAAACAAAGCATTTTGTAGGGGATTATATTTTGGTTGAGGAAGATATGACTATTAAAGAGGATGATAATAATCAAAACGACTTGGGAAGAGTGAACATGGTAACCCAGTCCAAAAAAATTGATTTTCGGAGAAGGAAAATGAGAGAAGAACCCAAGGAGAAGGGCAAAGACTCTACAGGTAAGCAACCTTAGGATTTAAATGAAGATTTTAATAATTTAGTGGGTTCTTTAAAAGGGAAACAAAACTATGATAAGATTGAAGAGGAACTAGAATTATAAAAGTCCATTATGTATTGGTTCATGAGGGAGTTGATAGAACATAAAGGAAAAGTCAAATATTTCCAGCAAGGGAAAGAAAGATTGGTTAAAACCAACTCTGATAAAGATTTTAACCATCAATTTTAGAGACCCCAAGCAAGGGTTGGTATGCTTGAAAATGAAAATGAAAAGCTAAAAAATAACATTAGCTTTATGGTGAATTGTAGTAAGGCAATTATGTATGAGGGGATACAAAATGTATAAAATCTAAGATCTCATTTGAGGGATTTGTTTGACATTATGGCTCCAAGCAAAGACAAAGGGAAATAAGTTCAATGTAGTGGGTGTCATAAATATATTGACAAAGAAAATCTTCTCCTCCAAATCAGTTGAAACCTCAAAAGAATGAAGATCTACTGGGAAGATGTCTTTGATAATTTGGACATGGATTAGGCTTCAGGTTCACTTTCAGTAGCTTTATTCTCTTGGCTTATCCTTGACTATTTTTGAGTTGTATTTAGGTGGTTTTGTAGTTGTTTCTAGTTCTGTTTATTTTTACCTATTTTGAGGACTCTGATAGCCCTTTAGTTTCTTTTTGGTTATACTTCTCCTAGGGTTTGGGGACCCTAGCCAAAAAAATCTCCACTTTAACCTTAATTAAAAAAGTAATGAAATACAATGTATTCATCATTATTCAGGCAAAGTAAAATGATTTTTGCACATATAGTTGCATATCTAAAATTATCAAATGAACTAATAGCTAAAAAAATTAGGTAATTAGTTATAAATCAACAAGCAAACTGGATATACTTGCATTAATCAAGAAGTTTACTTCACCATCAAAAAAGTTGTTGTTTAGTTTATTTGTAAGTGACGGTCAATCTCAAAGATCCTTCAATGAAAGAAGTATGTTATGAAAGCTTTGAAATTAAAGAAATCTTGTACTTGTGTGTTTTCTCCTCTTGTTATGTCCTTCAAGTCTCCTTATAAAACAACTTCATTAGAGATAGGTGCATTTTAAGTTACAACTAACTCCTAATTAGTAATAGTTGTAAAGTTAATTAACTTTAAAAGTTAATCACCTTATGATTAATCACTTTATAACTTATAAAGTTATAACTTGAACTTTATAATTTGAACTTTATAATTCAAATTTTTTAAATAAAGTTCATGACTTGATAATTAAATTAAAATAAACTAACATAAACATCTCTAACAGGGGGGGGGGAGGGGCGGGATGTGGGGCGGCTTCATAACTTTCTTAACAAATTATTAACAAGTTACTTAACATGTTCTATATAACTAAATGATCAATAAAACCTTGTTTAATAATTTTAATAATTTCACAATTTTTTAATTTCCATAAAATATAACCATAACATCACTTATATATTTAAAATAGCCACATGATCAAAATGTTAAACTACTGAACTGAAAATATCAACATTAAACTACAACTGAAGCAAGTACACTAAAATGCCCACTATTAAATCTATGTAGAAAATTGAAATGTGCTAAAAAGTCCATTGTCAAAATGATGCAAAAAGTTGAAAGTATTGAAATGAATAATGTAATAAGTATCTCATCAAATTACAAATCCTACAACATGAGACTATTGAACCAACTAAACATAATCACAATATCATAAACGTTCCTTATTAGAATCAGCCTCCTCTTAAATCAATTAAATTAGAGGATCCCCTTTATCTATTCGATACTTAGTATACTTAAAAGGTGAAGTAGGAAACTCAACAACATTAATTCCACCATAGTCATAATCCACCTCAAGTTTAACCTTATTCATCACACTAGTGATTACACGATGAGACAAAGGACTGCTAACGTGTTTTCTGTTGGATGAGGTAAAGTTATTAGGAGTAGATGAAACATGGTTAGGAACAATAACAAGAGTAGTATTAATAAGATTAATATTAATTTTTGGGAAGAATTTAGAATGATGAAATACATGGTCCACATTGGGAAAAGTGTCATGATCTATATGCATCTTTTGAGAAGATTTACTTGGTGTACCTCATTCAAATGGATGAGATTACCAACTAGATCATCTATGACCTCTATGAAAAATGTTACCTTGCATAGTCAATGAAGCAAGTTGAACGTTATTTAAAATATTCCAAAAATTTGGGTCATTTGCATCAAAGTTAGAGAAACTAGGGACCATGATGAAAAGGATTGAAAAATGCCTTAGCAACCCCATGACCCTGAAAAGATTTATCTCAATGACTCTCTCAGGAAGGAGTTATATTATTTAGCTACTTGTTTCCCCTATCCATACATTTCTATTTAAACCTTGTGATCCTTGACTCCAACCTGACGTTGCTCTACTATGAAAGATATTTAAAAAGAAAAACTTATAATATTTTTAAATGTCCCGATTTAGCATAAAATTTTGAGAAGAATAGTTTACAAATGAGATCAATTGAATTTATGTATGCAACAACCAAAATATGATCACCAATTTCCATATCAATCTATGATATGTTCTTCAAAAACATAAATTCTCATGACCCCTGTTGTTTACTTTCCTTCAACTTACATCCATAAACATGACTGAAAGAAATGCCAAGCTCATGCAATAAACCCCAAAAGATTATGCATTCTTAAGACATAGAAATAACTTTGAGTTTCTAACTAGGACAATCAAGCATTTGTTTAAAAACAACTTTTCATTTGCACATTGTGCATCATTTTTGAAACCCTAGAAATTAACAATACCATTTCACTAAAATTTGAGTACAATATGAAATAATATCTCCTTCAAAGTGGTTATCAAACAAACTGCCTTCAAGCAAGAAACTAACTTCACTTAGTAAAATCACTTACATTGTTTCTATTTCTGTTGTTTTATCAAGAAAATGAAATATGGTTGAAATATATAACTTAAGCTCAAAGAATAAAACATAGGTTTCAAATGTAAGTCAAACAACCCAAAACAAAAGATGTCCACCTATCTATTCCATGGATTTCATTATGTGCATGGTATCCCTTGAGCCAACCAATAGAAAATTATTAGTCAACATTTCCTCCTTTTACTTCTTTTTCAACAAAAAATCATGCTTGCATGAAACTAATTGACCCAAAGATGCAAATTAATCAAAACTAAACATTTTGACAAAATGGGACTTAACATGTTTATCATCAAAATATTTTCAATTTTGACCAACAATTACAAGATAAATTGTTGTTATTACTTATATGCAATAGCATAGACCCAAAAAAGACCCATAAAACCTCTCGAATCAAATATTTCTTTTTTGTATGTCCATGCATGAGAATTAGGGCTCATATTTGTCAATAAAAAATCAAAGTGAGATAACCTTAGATTGTACTACCACTATTCTCAGCAAACAAATTTCACAATTTAACCATGTATTATCTTTATTTGAAAATAAAACTAACAGCTTCTTCACATTCAAACTAAATAAAAGATTTTTGAAATGAACTTTAAAATATGGTGAATGAAGCAAACCTGAAAAACAAGCCAACATTTTGTATGGAATAAATTTGCAAATTCATCAAGGTATTCACTACATAAAACAACAAAAAAATCCATGGCATGCAAAAATAATGACATGAAAAGGAAACATAAGCATTCTCATTAAGCAATCACATTTTTCTAAGAAAGAATAACCGAAAACATATATCATACCTATGAACCAAACTAAACAATTTTATGATTGTATTCCATGAGCTCAATCTTGACAATCACCACCAAAATCAAATTTATAGAGTTTGAGTTTCACTGAGAGCTTGAATACACAATGATAAATGAAAATAACTTATTGCCTTATATTGGATTTCCTCTTGATGCCAACATTGAATGTGGTTAATATTAACATGTCTTCCAAGTTAGTGGGCTAGACTAATTTTCCAAGAGATCAAACAATGAGCGTTACTAAGTATGTTTAGTAACTTAACTAATAAGATAGTGATCAAACTTACAACCAACCACCTCATTCTATCTATTCTCTGCTAACTCTTCCCTTGATGCTTAAAACAAGACAAGGATACATCAAAGTAATGCTAAGATTCAACATTTGTCATTGAAGATATAACATACCCTTGGAAATTAATTCAAAACCTCTATAATTATTATGCCTTAAATCACAACCAAAGACTTCAATAGTATGTCATTGACCTAGTAATTGTTGAATATACCAAACATGATCAATAATAACCTTTGAATGTCATGCCAAATTGAAACTAACATTAAAAACCCTAGCAAAGAGTGTGAAGGCCAATAAAACAAGACGCTATGCAAAATGAAAGTTGCAAATTGCAAAACAAAGCCAAAGAGGACTTATAATGTGAACCACCATAAGTTTATAAGCTATGACATTCAAACCCAGAGTTGAAGTAAAAATGAGGAGCCTCAAGTTATTTACAAAATGTTTATGGGAGATTATAACACTTGTATTCAAAATGTGTCTAACATTGGGTTTAGATCTTGGAATTATGATATTGTAATAAGAGCATTATAATATTAATCACATTTAAAACAAGACAAGGTAAACCAAATGCCACTTAAATGATAAATCAATCCTGAGTCAGAGATAGTTATTAGAACTATTGTTGAATGAACACCACCATTTTTAAATACTTATGAGTTTTGTGACTGTTTCCAAACATCAATTACAACCTTGTAGTGGTAGATAATACAATTGTTCACAATAAATTGATCAAAATGTTATGGATTATCTAATTTACTTAAATGATAATCACAAATGTTTGAATTAATTAGACTAGTGATACGTCACATTTAATCACATGTACGTGAGAAATGACTATTAAATGTTTTAAACAACTTGGGCCCCACCAATGCAACTTTGAGTTTAATGGTGAAAGCCATCATATGAGAGAAATTGAAAAAAAATTAGGTTTAAAAGATGGGTACTAAAATTTTCCATAACACATTTATCAACTCATGCTCTTTTTAACTACCCATGTGTCTAATGATAAACTGGTACTAGTTATGCTCAACTTTGATTCACTTCTCCCTTCTTCTTGGTGCATCTTATGACTCAAACTCTTGATGATTGCCTTAGTAGTCTAACGATCTGTCAATCATTAGTTTGTCTTGGATAACTCTTTCTTAACCTTTGGTGTATCTTGTTCTTCTACTAGCTACCTCAATGGTTTGGTGACCTCTTAGCCTTCTACCACATTCTTATCTACTTAGATCCTTTCCTTGGGCATGTTACTCCTACTTGCACCTATAGTTAGATACCTAAATGGTTCAGTGATTGAATAGCCTTAGTTGCACATAATGCAACTTTGCTTGTTTTCATCTCCCTTACTAACTACCTTACTAGCTCGATGATATTCCAAACTCTATTTGCACGTTAGTGACTTTGCATCCTTTCTTTCTCTATTGGCTACCTTAATAGTTTGGCAGTTTACAACCTCTAGTTGTGTGTTGGAAAATTGACTCCCTCTCATCCTCTTTATTGACTCCCTTAATAGTCTAATGATTTATCAACCTATAATTTCCCCTTGGTATCGATAGGACTTCACCTTGGTAACATCTTTAGTTGTTTCTTCATTGTTACTCCTCCTTTTGGGTACATATCTATCATTCCTTTGCAGAAAGTAAAACATGTTTCCATGTTATTCCTAGTATTTTCTTCTTTTTGATTTAGTTCACAATTGAAGGCATCTTCTCTATTCACCCACACACTTGGACACTTGTCCAACTAGTTGATTTTTATGCATTAACTCTTCTCTCAGATAGATCTTCTTTACTCCTTAGTTGATTCCCTTATTTGCGCTTGCCCCCTTATGCACTGCTTGTTGTCTTTAGGAATAATTAGGCCTAACTTTGAGTTGACCTTTACAAGAGCTTTTACAACTCCCTATTTGATTACTTGTCAACTCTCCTCTTCGCTCACCTTGCATTCTAATGCACTCTTAGTTAAACTTTAGGTTGACATCTTCACATCCTTTTCATCAACTTCAAATCCTCTTCCCAAGGTGCATGTATTTCACAGTACCGACTATTATTCTTGGTTGCACTCATGAAAACCCTTCATTTACACATCCTTCACATGACACAAAAACATGTTTGTGCTACCTTGACTTTTTGTCTCCTTCTCTCACTTGTACACTATCTTCATGCGACCTACACCTAGATGCCCATCTTATTTAGCATAAAATCCCTTGATCCTTAAGACATATTTTTAGGGTTAGTCCCCTATCACCTTCTTCTACTTCCTAACCTTATTCTTCTCATTGGGTACTCTAGAGACTTCAATCTACCTTGCGACAGGTTTATACATGCGCTACCAAGTACAATATCACAAAAACCTCTTATTTCCTCTCCTTGCCATGCTATATTTTCCTCTCCTTGAAGTCTCTCCAACCCCAAAGTGCATTTATCCATGTCCTTCTCTGTGTGTTTTCCATTCCTATAGAGTCTTCATCCTTCTTCAGTGCAAAATTGCACTCACCATCCTCAACCCACTTCCTCTTCTCTTATGGGTCTACTCCTTACATAGTTCTGGTCTACAATAGCCACATATTTTTGTGTGCTTTTTGTCCTCTACACCGATCCATGTTTGGTGGAGGACTTTGACTCTTTACTAAGTCTATGTTATCTTATTTTACAACACTTACATCTCCTTTGGTGGCTTTTGTTCTCTACCTATCCACACTTAACATAGAACCTTGACTCCCTACTTTGTCATCTCTTATGCTCTTCACCCTCTACCCACCCATGCTTGATGGATGACATTTTTTGACATCTTTTACCTAACAACCCAGTTAGAAGATGTTATGTGAACAATTACTCATCGTTGGCTCTCACTACCTTTATTCTCTACCAACCCGTGCTTCATGGAGAACACTTTCAACACCTTTTACCAAACACATTGATTGAAATATGCTCTAGATGTGCATATTCTTCTGGTTGATGTTCCTCATTTAAGCCACCTACTATTGCACCCACTAACATGGTCCTATGAGCCATTACTATAATTTTTGAACTATTGTTATTAATATTTATGTGGTAATCCTACATAATTTATCCTTCGAGCATCCTTCTCACACTCATGCACTGTCTACCCACCCTTCTGTGGTGGATAATGTCTCATCTATCATTGCCTCACTCTTTCGATGATCTGCTAGTTTACACCTCTTCTTAGTCACTCTTCTTCTTGTTACATCACTCTTCCACTCTATTTCTTGCATGATATTTTCCTCCTCCATTATCTCAAGGCTCTTAACCTGCTTTGATACCAAACTGATATAGTGCCAAGGGTCGGGTTCATAGTGAAGGGAAGCCAAACATTATATAATTTGTAACCATACACACATTAACACTAGCACAATGGGTAAGTTAAGTCAATTTCATTATTGCAACAAACTTTACATGGGTTTTTTTAACTCTTTAGTTGTACAATAGGGGATCTTGGCTGCCTTTAAGAGCTGTAAGCTCTCACTTTCACTCTCTCTTTGCCTACAAACATTTGATAAGGTTCAACCCTTAGGCCTTTGTTATCTTCCTATGCCTTTTGACTGCCTCCTCTCAATTACAACCTTCCAACAATAGCCATAAAAATAAAAACTTCCACAACAACCTTTAACATGGCTAAATTCCCCTATTTATAATTGTGGAGGTCGGTTATTGGTTGGTTCAATTTGTAGGTCACAATTATCCTTCTAGTAGCTTTTAGTGCCCAATTTCAAACATCTAAGCTTGAATTACATGGCTAAGTAAGACTTTGAGAATTACAACTCTAACAATAATCAATCTAGATCCTTCTAAATCTATTATCCTTTTCAACCCCTACCTTGCTAGTTTTTATCTTTATAGTTGGTGAGTTGATCGTTTGTTATTGTATTTGTTGCCTTGTGCCACACTTGTCATTCCCCTACTACTTGTGTCTCCTTTTATGCGATCTTTACCTTATTCGATTCCTCAAAAATGAGTGCCATCTCCCCTTTATTAAGCGTGTGTCCTTAGCACACTTACCTTTCTCTTTTCCTCCTCCATATCCTCAACAAAACTTCCTAAACACTATCCTTATTTAGTCATGTGCTTGACCTGTGCACCCCTCTACTTATCTCTACTCATGCACTTCTCTTCTTTGGATCCTTTTATGCTCCCATTTTGGTTCCTCTACACTATCCTCCATTGTCTTACCTCTACATGATCTTATGTGCCCAACTTCTCTTATCAATGCACGATCCAAAACTAGCAAGATTTAAGTTGGCATGGAATGCTCCTACATCACATATTCTTCTTGCTCTTATATTGATTACATCATAGGCCCACATTGGACAACTTAGTTGTAACATAAATGCTTTGATAATTATCTTTTTCTATGTTACACATCAATGATTTAATTTACGATCTTATACATGATGTGTTTAATCCCTTTATTTTGAGATGTGTGATTTAAAAATTCATCCCAAATCTCAAAATGAGGGCATATATGCCACTCATGATATTTAAATACATGTTATTGGGAGATATGTACTATCGTATTCATTAGGATGTATTTGGAGGCCCATCACTAACATGGTGATGAACTCCAATTTATAGGGATTTAACTTTTATTCAAATGTATAGGCCCATATATGATGATGCTTTATAATGGAACCTCACATTAATATTATATTCGATTTTGTTATAATTGTACTCAGAATTTTGGTTTAGCTTAATTTTTGTCACTAAAATTTATACTAAAAAATAGATACAAGATTAAGCACAAGTTCAGAGGCACGCAGTCTCACACATACATGATACACACCTGAAGTCAATTAGGTACATTGCTTTCAATTTTATAAATTTTAGAAAATTAATATTATTGACACTCACCCATGCATTTGTAGAACAAGAAAGAATGTTCTTGCAGGTTTCACAAACACATTATGGTTTGTTGCAAGAGCTCCATAGGTACAAAAATTTATATTTATACCAGGTTTTCCCTTATTTTGATGTGCAATGCACATACACATCAAAGTGGGAAAAAATGTAGACACCTAAAAATGGCCTTGAGGCATTTATTAATAGTCAAATTGCATGTTTCTAGGATGTTTATGCTTTTTTCGATTTTTGGTTAAAATTAGGCATTATTGTTGTATTTGTCAACTTATAGTGGTCCATGTTCATCTTCTTATCCCCCTCCAACTTTTTTTGTCACTCTCTTATGTCCTATTTTGGTCACAGATCTCCTAAAAGAACCATATTGGTCTTGGGTCCACCATGAAAGTATTGTGCAACCCTGACCCCTCTAGCTTAAATAAACACGTCCTCTTGTTCCTTCTTTTTCACTTAGTGATCATTTGATGTCAGTTTTCATGCCAAGAAGGCCTTGATTTGAATTCAAGTCATCTATAAATACATAAGAACTTTAGTGTATTTAGGCATCTAAAAAATCATATAATAATCATTTAGCACTTGAAAATAATTCATTATTATTAATAGGAAAGTATTGAGCATCTATTAACATTCTATAGAAACTAAATAATCATGGGAGTATTCATTAAATTATACATATTATTTTCTTTACATTTTCAGATATAGTTGCTCAATTAGGACAAAAAGAAGAAGTCCATTTTCCTAGCGATTTGAGTGAATGTGCAAAAAAATGAGCGAAGTTTTAGGAACCCCAGATCAAATGAACACAATTATCAAAACATATTGTACCTGCTTGAATTTTTTTAGGAATATAACTTGTCAGTTAATAAATTGCTAGGAATAAAACTTCATAGTTTGTACATTAGTCTTCGATCGTCACAATTTTTTTGATTTTGTTAATAGATAATTGAGGGTTGAAAGGGGACCCTCACTTGTAGTACATTTTGAGCCAAAAACCTCATTTGCCTCAAAAAAATCCATGAGGGAACAAGAATTATAAAACTGGCATCACATGCTAATGCCAAAACAAGACTAAGTATATGCTTACTATAGTTAAACTATACCAACACAAACCTTGTAAAAACTAATACATAACGATCCAACAATACCCCAAAAACCTTAGAAACCAACCATACCAACTAAAGGTGACGACATTAATTTTGAGCTACTTCCCCTCGAGAGAGACCTCCCAATTCTCCTCTACCACCGCAGGACCAACCGAGCCACTAATAACACCATTAATTGCCACTCCATCCTGTGTCACTACTTCCAACACACCTAAGACCACCTCTGCACTGGTCTCTAACACACTCCTCAATTTTGAACTCGAACCAATCCCAACAGTTGTTGCCTCCACATTCTCCAACTCAATTTCCCTGAACAAATCTTGCATAGGGGGTGGCAAACCCCTGCCACCCAAAGATCCTGATTAGCAGTCGAGCTGCATTCCACACTTGAATTGAGGATTGATTAGCCAACATTGTCCCTAGCGATGGTATGGGGGCCCTCATGGCCATGATGTTCACCATAGGGATACACCTTCTTGAATGTCCTAGTGCCTTAGAAAGCTCCTGAATTTGTTCTACAAAGGCCAAGCATTTCTGAAAATAAATGTTGAATTCCCTAAGCATAGAGAGGGGTATGATTCCAGCTGTTTCCCTATCTAAAAGTGGGATATTGACTTGGATTTTGAGAGGGAAGTCTGCAATAGCTTCTACCAACCCTACTCGATACCTAGGCCTAATCGACCCTTCTGCCACCATTTTGACAAGTTCCCTATCTTCCACCACTAACAACAAATTCCCAAGAAAGAGTGATGTTAGGTCCAAATTCACCTTCACCTTGAGTGGCGTTTCCAAGAAAGCATAGCCTACCACTGTTTTGATGACATATAAGATTTGCCCAAATTGCACCACAAAAACATGCTTAATTATAAAATCACTCACCGAGCCTTCAAAAGACATATCTCGTTGTTTTGAAGACACCCTCACAAAAAGCTCAATCAGAGCTCGCTGCATGAACCGGCCCATTGCACGAAAAGGCCAAACAAGGATCTTCTCAAACAACTACAAAACTCCCAAAAACACCATACACGAGCAATGTGAATGGGCACTAAATGACAGTCATAATCCCCACTTTCCACAAGCGAAAAACTCAACGAGCCCATAACCATTAATGCAACATAATCATAAATGATTAGAACCATCAAATTGAAACAATTACTAATTATCCCCTGATCATTCCAATCAAAGGCTCGTGAGTTTAATAATTAGAAACAAAGGGTGGGCATAGGCCATGCAACCCAAGAATTGTCACTAACAATGTTATCATCCTGCTCAATACCTTGAATTTCCAAAAAATCTACTTCAAAAATTCGCTTCACAATAATAATAATTTTTTTATTATATCAATACGATACATTATTCTCCATTATCAAATTCTAACGAATATCACTTAATCTAAAAATATAATTAGATAAACCAAAATTTTATATTTTTTATATAATAAAATTAATAAAATTTATTATTTCATATTTATTTTAAATTTAACTAAATATTTAAAAATATATATCTTGTATATTAAGATAGATCAATTTACCTATTGTGCATTAAATTAACTATTTACTCAACATCTTTAACATAAGATTTCTTTGAATCTCCTTTCCCTTTTCTATTACGTTTCAGACCCTTTGACACCTGTCCCATTCTAAACATATCACATTTAGAAGTTCCTTTGCACCCTTTCTTAAGACGTAACACATGTTAGAATCTCCTTTCCCTTTCTAAAACATATTATGTTTCCGTCCATGGACACTTGTCCCATTTTAAAGGCAGAACATTTTAGAAGCTCCTTCGCCCTTTATGATGGCAATTTCAAAAGGGACGCGCATGGAACACGTTTAACGTGTCCTACAATCAAAACCCCTATGTCGTGAGTTCCAATCCCAGACGCTGAACACGTTATTTCCTAGGCCAAGTAATTTGATTCTATGGCAGCCTGCAGGTGAGCCCCCCACTATCTTGGGATAGCCGACATGACAAACGAATTCCAACCCCAGTAATCTTTAAATCTCAATTTCGCCCCTACAAAGCAAAGGCAAAACCAAAAAAAACAGAACCTTGAAAGTACACATGTTCCCTTTTTACTGACTCAACAACTATTACACACGCTCCGAAGACAAAATTTTTCACCGCATCGAATCTTCCTCTACCCACGAATCAATACACCAAAACGAAAACCAGAGCTTCGCTTTTATCTGGCCCCTGAAAGACAAGCTCGCTTCTCTCAGACCTTTAATCGTTACGATCTGGAAAGAAATTAAAGAAGAGGAGAAAACATCTGCTTCTGCTGCTGCAATATTTGGATCAAAGATCCCTTCCTGACGATGGCATCATCGATGGGATGGGAAAGTAATGGCAATTACTGGATCTGGGACGCTATTTTTGTCCCCCGCGTGATGGGCGGCATAATGCTAACTGCAGCTTTGTTAGGGCTTTCTACGGGCTACTTGGGGCCATTTTTGCCTGTTCTGCCGCCCATGCTGCCCTCATCGTTTGGCCTTTTTCCGAAAAGGAAGGGGGAAGAAGAGAAGAAGAATAAGAAGGTTAGGGTTTACATGGACGGATGCTTCGATTTGATGCACTATGGACACGCCAATGCTCTCAGGCAGGCACGCGCGCTCGGTGATGAATTGGTTGTTGGCGTCGTCAGTGACGAGGAAATTATTGCCAATAAAGGCCCGCCCGTTTGGACCATGGAGGAAAGGTACTTTCAATTATTGTTTGCAAGGCTAAATTTTGTGAAATTTATAAGCTTCGGGGATCGCTGCGTGAGAATTTTTATTTTCTGAGCCTTAATACCTTTAATGCTTTTTGTTATATATATAGAGGTCGCTGATAATTTGCAAGTAAGTGTAGACATAACCAGTTAGGCTAATTTTTAGGTTTACTTGAATTATTGATCCTGAGACTAAATGTTAGTAAAATCTGAATGATCGGCAAAAATTTACAGAAAAACGTGGAAACGCATTTCTTTTTGGGATTTCTGTTTTTTGGTGTAACCTGCAGCCACCGGGCCGTTGGGGCATGCCCCAGCGGTTTCGTAAACGCCACCCTGCAGGAACCGGCGGTTACATAACTTCCCTGAGGGTTACATAGCTGCCGCCTGCATGAAGTGGCAGTTTCGTCACCAAGCATATCACTGTCTCTTTGAAGCTCTGCTGCTGACTGAAACTGGGTATTGAACTTGCTGTCTGATTGATGGATTATTTTCCTGGATCCTTATGGATCAAGTAAAGAGAACTCTAGTGTAGAAGTATAAATGCCAATCCTTGTAGATTACAAGTGCAATACACACCCTATTAGCTGTTTCTTCAATTTCTGCTATGTCATTTGAGTTGTCTCCAATGAAAAAACTTTCAAAAAAGACAAAAGTGATAACAGTTCCATTAGAGCCCCTTATAATGCAACGTGCACTTGCCTTGCCATTTTTATTTCTTGAAGCACTACCGGAATTGATATTATACCCATCTTGGAGGAGGGTATCCCAAAAAATTAATCTAATTTGTATTTTGACTTCTAGAGATTTTTTGAGACACTGCCCCTGTTTTTCAATTTAAGGCCTAAATCAAGGTTCTAACATAGAGTTATCTACACTAGAGAGGCTATCATTATCTTTAAAAAAGCCAGCTTTCAGTAATTCTACAACAGAAGCCAACACCTTTTGCCATTGAATCTTGATAGATAATTGCATCCCTTGAAAATCCCTCACTTTAGGTTCCAACCATATACCCTTCAACCTTCTTTCTTCCCCCCCCACCTCTACAATTCATTTCATCATAACTTCGGGGCTCTCTTTTTCGCTCTTTATTGGAATTACTATAGTGGGATCTTAAAGAAATGGGCTTCATTTCCTCAGCTCCTCATTACCCGTGGGAGTACCACTGCTGTCAGCACCTTTCTCATTACTCCTTGAGCCAATCCCTTATCATCTCAGTGCATTAAGATCAGGAATATGTTCATTTGCTAATATGACGGCTGGTCATAGTTCAGTCAAGATCCCAAGTGCGTTCGCTCGAACTATGCTGTGTATGAAGAACATCATGTATTTCATAGGAAATTTTGGTCCTCTATCAATCACTTCTGCACCGACTTGTCTGGAATTAGGTGTAGCTATATCACAAGCTTATGTCTTTACAATCTCGATTTGTATTCATCTGAATGATGCTATAAATCTTCATCAATTTGCTCTGGCACAACAACTCAACTCCCATAGTGGTAGATAGGGCTCATTGGTTGAGCTTCTTTCTATCCATCCCTTCTTCCACTAAAGTCTAGTGAATTGAGCGGGGAGGCGAGGGAGCCCCATTTATTTTTATGGGCATCTCTCATCACTCGTCAAATAGTCTCATCAACTCCCATAGTGGTAGCATCGATTGAGCTCCTTTTTATCTTGAGCCCTGACTGGCCCCCATCACACCATTATCTAGGCAATAGGCCTTTCTTCTTTCTATAATCGAGCAAAAGCGAGCTCCTTTCTTTCCCGATAGATTATAGATCTCGGCATTGTGTATAGATATCCTGGGAAGGAGAAATACTTTCTACTTCCTTTCTATAATTGGGCAAAAGCGTATCAACTCCACTCCCATAGTGGAAGTTAGATAGGACGCATTGGTTGAGCTCCTTTCTATCCATCCCTTCTACTACTATAGTCTAGTGAATTGAGGGGGGAGGGGTGGGAGCCCCATCTATCTCTATGGGCGATTGCCCCCTCTCTAATAAATGCTCTTTCTCTTTCTCTCCATTCTCTCTAGAATAGAAGTATCAACTCTAATTCTTTTCTTTTTTGTTGATCTCTTTTCTTTCTATCCCTTCTCTCTATCCTTTCTTTCTATCTTTTCCATCTTATCCTTCCTTCCTCCCCTTTCTTCCTATCCTTTCTTTCTATCAATCGAGCAAAACTCTCAATTGAGCTATCAATGAAGAGTTAGTTGAGTTTTATTCTTCTCCTTCATCTTGTCTGTTGCGAGAGTTGCCGCTGATAGATAGGGGTGATCTCCCACCGGGGAGAGAAGGAAAGAAAGGGAGACCCTTTAGCGCAATGATCCGATAAAGAGGGGTGCTCGATCACTTGATGAATAGTGGGAAGAACACTGGAGTTATTCGGTATCCTATCCCACAGAATGAGTTGTTTGAAATGGATATGTATGCCATGGTTAGCTTACTCGAGATCTACACACTCCAATGCATCAGACCGAGTAACCGAAACAACAATGGGTGATCACCTTGTGCCTGGTGTCTGGTGCCTGGTAAGTATAATGTAATGCTCTTTATGCACCCACTAGTTTCCGGGTCCCACTCACTAGAAAGATTGAATAGAGCTAGTCAGATTGAATGGTCTCCCCACTCGTTGAATTCTGGGCGGAAAGAGTCTTTCTGGGAGCAACCCCATCCCAGTTAACTAATATCTATCTAAGTGGGGAAAGCAGGAAACCAAGTGATGCCAATGCCAATGCCATATCTCCATTTCCCTTATATATATAATAGAGGGGAGGGGAGGGGAGGGAAGGGGCTCCACCCCAGATATAGATATAGCCCGAGGCCCTATATATCTATCTGGGGGTGGGGTCCTGGTCCATGCCCCACCTCTTGGTGGGCCATTGATGTTAGGCCCCATTGTTGTGTTCTATTCTGGGATGGCTCGAGTGTTGCCATATAGATATAGATTCCCACACCCCCAGATAGATATATTCACGTATATAATGGAGATGGTGATGGGACCATTGATAATACATCTATTATCTACATGAATATATCTATCTGGGGGTGGGTCCATATAGATATATAGGCCATTGATATTAATCATGCCCCACCCACCCTTGGGCCCCTATATATATATATATCTGGGCCTTATCTATACATATGGTGAGTGATGGTTGCGAGCCTTAGAGATGCGAGCCTCAGTCTTTGAGGTTGCGAGCCATAGCCCTATATATCTATCTGGAGGGTGGCAAGCCTCTGTATCTGGTCTATAATGGATCGGGTAATGCCCCCTCCCCCCTATATAGATTCTAGCTTGGGGCAATACAAGGCAAGGATGAGCCCCACCGAGCCCTGTCTTGCCCCTTCCTTCCCTAGGCTCAATGGCCTATATATCTATATGGCCCCACTGCCTATATATCTATTTAGGGGTGACGTATGCCCTATATATAGATATGGCAAGTAGCCATTTGAAGATAGATATATAGGCCATGAGATAGATAGATAGGGCGACGAGCTCTGGATAGATAGGGTGGCGAGCCATAGATAGTATTTGTTTATGGTGGCGAGCCCTAGATGGTTATATAGGCACCAGGTTGCAAGCCATAGCCCCCCTCCCTATATATCTTATCTATCTGGATGATGGCGAGCCATAACCCTATATATCTATCTTATGCGAGCCTTAGTATCTGGTCTATGGTGGCGAGCCATAGATAGATATGCGAGCCTCTGTATCTGGGTTGTCTATGGTGGTGAGCCTTAGTATCTGGTGGCAAGTGCCCCTATCCCTATCCCCATCAGAGATAGAGATAGTGAGAGAGTTTCTTTGGCATTGGCATTGGCATTGGCCCCATCCCCATATAATTCTAGGGCTAGGGATAGGGGATCTAACTAGACACTACGCTACGCTCACCCCAATATAGAGTTAGATAGATATAGAGGGGCCTCTCCACCCTCTATTTATCCATATGGGCTCGAGTGCTGCTATATACCCTGCCCCCTGATGTTATGCCCCACCCTTGGGCACGGCGGGGTTGACAACCATGCAAACCCCAAATCGGTATATCTGGGGTTAAGCCCTGTATTCAACCCCACCAACCCCAGTCGTCGTCTTTGTACAACCCCCCTTCAATCGATAGATTGGGAGGCCCCTCTCTCTATATATGGGATATATAGGGCTGCACTATCAAGCTTTCCAGGTTAGATTGATCTAGCCCAACCCCCCTTAAATCTATAGGGCGGATAGGGAGGCTTATATTTATAGATAGTGGCAAGAGATATGTAGATAGGGGATCGGGAGGACCCCTCTATATATATATGGGATAGATAGGGCTGCTCTCTACAGGGTGGGGTGAGGGAGGCCATCTAGATAAATTGTAGGTAAGGAGCCCTTATCTCTCACAATGGGCAACACAGATACACCCCAACTCCCAACCCCATAACAAGCAAGATTGGGAGGCCCCCTCTATCTATATATGGGAATAGATATATTATAGACATAGATCTACGTCTATCTATGTAAGCCTCTGTATCTATAGGGCCCCTATCTAGATATACATATCTATATCTAGATATGGTGACCCTATATATCTATATGGTGAGGGATACTAGGCTATCTAGAGTTGGTAGTCGAGTTGGCGCCCCTAGTTATCGATAAGCCTATGGGCGACATTCAATTCATAGGGGGCATGGCATTTCCCCTATCCCTATATCTAAATACAATGCCCTTATATACCCATCTATCTGGAGGGCTCGACCCTCTATCTCAATTCGGGGCTTGAGTGATATAACCAACATGTTTTGTTTGCTCCCTCTTTATTATATATGGGGGCTCGACCCTTGTCTATATATGGCCCCCTCTCTCTCTATATATGGGGAGACCCTCTCCCTCTCCCTCTCTATTTTAACTCAACTCTATATGGTTGGGGGTGGTCCCCCTCTCTCTATATATTAGAGCCCACTAAACTCAACTCAACACTATATGGTTGTGGGGTTGGGGGTGGCACTCCCCCTCCCTATATAGATTGGATTGGATCATAGATATGGCCCCATAGACATAGTTCTGGTTGGGGTTGGGCTCGACTGCCTATCTATATATATATGGTGAGACTATCTATATGCTCGTAGGGCTCAACTGAAGAATAACTCAACTGGAGCTTGAGCCCTATATGGATCCAAAGCATCACTTATATAGCTCTTGACCATCAACATCTCATCTTCTCATCTAGAGTGGAGGGAGATCTATGTCTATATGGGAAGCCCGAGTTCTATATAGAGGGCCAACTCCCAACTCCCAGATATATATAGGGGCCCACTCCTAGATATATATAGGTTAGGTTAGGTGATCACCGCCCATTTGTCTCATCCATGAATTGGATGACTGGAGCACATTAGTCGAATATATCTAGATTCTAGTCGAGTGCATACACAGACTACTATAGAGAAAGGTCTGACCTATGGGAGAGTGGAGTGTCACCTACTCCTATTATAGAGAGTTGGTACATATAGTATAGAGGGTGTTGAGCCCCCTTCAATCAATCAATCTATAGTATAGAGAGAAGAGAGGGGGCACTTCATTTCGGCCCGAGTCAAGGAATGCCTGCCACGCCACTATTTAGTTCTAGTTCTAGTTCTCTAGACCATTGACATGCTCAATCTATATAGATAGAGGGGCTCCCAAGCTCCTCATTCCCTTAGATAAGATAAGATAGATGGGCTCGGGGCGTGGGGCCCGACCCAACTTAAGGAATGACACGGTTCCTTTCTAACCATTGGGAGGCCTCATCTCCATCTAGATAGAAGGGGGAAGGGGGCACGGGTCAATAGATAGAGGGGCTGGTCAAACATCTGTAATCTATATAGATAGAGGGGGACACGACCCGCGTTATAGGTTGGTTCTCTGGGATGTACGCTCACCCCTCCTAGTTATATAGATAGGGCCACCCGCCAAACATTTATATAGAAGAGGGGACATGGACTCCTTCGGTCAGAAGGCAGAGACATGATAGTATTTTAGTCTGGGCTGGTCAGACCTAAATATAGAGATAGGGGCCATATCCCATATCCCATCTATATAGAGGGGGGAGGGAACGAGGGTAGATAGTCTTCCCATATATTAGAGGGTGAGGGTCATGTCCAGAGTAAGCGAAGGGTAGCATCGGAACTATAGAAGATTGGCGCTATGACTATAGAGAGTTGCGGTTTGAGCATAACGAGGAGAGTTGGGTTGTGCAAGGAGCACTCGTATATTGACTATTCTATGGGGGATCGTGCTCACTGGAATCTATAGAATAGACTATATAGACAAACAAGTGGAGGGTAGGTTGAGTTAAGATAAGATAGATAGGCCATTGGGGCCGTTGGGTTGCCAACTATTAATAGTTGCGGTTCAAGCACGGGGAGTAGAGTTGGGAGTGAGCATTGTCCTTGTCCTATCAATTGAATCACTCGGGCCCATATAGATAGTTTTGTAGAGGATCGGGTGACTTTAGAGAGGAGGGCAGTGTCAGTCGGCAAACCGAGCTCTCTATATAGATTGGTTCGAGGGTAGCAAGGGGGGTTGGGTGGTGGGGAGAACTAAAACTGTTAATCAACTGCTGCAATATAAAGTGTGGGGATTATGCCCGTTGGACTATCTTTATAGAATAGAGTTTATAGACAAGTGGAGGGTAGCGTAGGTCAAGTTGAGATATAGAATATAGGCTGAGGAACTATAAAAGCTAGAGTATAGAGAGTTGCTATCCCCCTCTAGTTCTATATATTCAACGAGGAGAGGAGTCCCACCCTACCCCACAATATATATTTTAATTGGCATAGTATAGAGATAGAGTTTTTTGGCATTGGCATTGGCACCCTTATATATCTTATCATCTTATCTATCTGGCTATCTGGGGGACACCAACACCCACATATAGATAGAAAGCACTCAGCAACTGCCCATATATAGGGATGATGGGTTGTGTCCGATGAAAGGGTGAGAGGCAATTGGGCCAAACTATATCTAATCTATATGGATAGGGTTCTATGATGGGTTTCGATGTGTCTACCAGGTGAAGTCCACTAGCACTTTAGGCACTTGTCAACTGTGATATTCTAGTGAGGTTGGTGCCTGCCTACTAGAGCTCCCAACGGTTCGCCTACCGGATCCCCTAATGGTGCAAATCCATCCTCAGTTGCTCGGTACCAACCACCATATATAGATAGGGCGGCTATATAGAGTTTTCTGCCCTGCCCTTGGCTGTTTCTCGACCATCATAGAGCCATATCTATATATAATGCTCCTAGAATAGAATTAGGTAGGGCTTATCTTTCTTTCGGCTCTCTCTCCTACCCATTCACTCTATCTACTAACACTGACTTCTATCCATTCCCGAGAGTGTTGGGCTCGCCCTGCCACTATCTGGAGATGTATAGAGGTAAGGCACCGAAGAGTGCATTGCTGGATTGTATGCAACCATTTGATTGTCTTTCACCTCCACCTCCCGAGGTCTATCTAGGTATTTGGAGTGGTGGGAAGACAATAGATAGATACAATCCTCGGGCATGCACCTCCTTGGGAATGGATACCCATGTACCCTTCAACCTTTTGATTCCAAAAACCTCACTTATATTTAATTATCCAATGATCGTTAACTTTCCTCTCCTACAAACTTATGAGAAGGGGTTGAAGTATGTTGATTTTATTGTCTTGTTCCAAAGGAGTTTCTTTAGTTGATTGTTCCCTTAGATGTTTGCATGTTACCCATGTTCTAAATAACAGAAAAGAGCCTTCAAAAAAAGTGGTTGGCAACAACGTTAAAGGAGTTTCTCCAGCCTATGATTCCCTCTAGAAATTTGCATGTACCCCATTTCCTATATTTGAGCAAAGTGTCTTCAAAATAAGAGGTCGACAACAACAAAAATCATTCCACATTATGAATCCCCTTTGAGAGTGTTAGGGAGTGAGAAAGTGTTAGGGAGGTGAAAATCTTGGCAAGGTCCAAATTATCTAAAATTTTCTGCCTAATAATATGACTCCATAGCTTGTCATGTTCTTGGTAAAGACACCGCACTAGCTTAGAGCTAAGATCCTAATTGACAAGCTTATACTTTCAGATCGTGCTGCACCAAGACGGTAAATTTCCATGGACTAGCTAGGACACAAACCTTGGACCTCTCATAGGCTGTTGTGCTGCTATACCACTAAGGTATCAGATTGTGGATTGTTTCCAACATCTCCCCTCAAGCCTAATTTTTGTGCTCGGGGATCCTGTCTGGCTTTGATGCTATTTTAAATTTCCATGGACCAGCTAGGACATGGACCTAGGACCTCCCATAGGCTACTAGGTTGTGCTTTACCATTGAGCTATTGGAATTTGAATTGTTTCCAGCACAAGATTGACGGAAAATCGAACTTCATAATAATATATAAAAGTTTTTGGGATGGCAAAAAATTCCCCGGATTTTGGGGACGGCGGGGGGATGAGTATTAAAATAATATATACAAGTTAATAACTAACTATTGTAACTTTATTCAATGAAATTTAGGGGTTTAAACTTCATTTAAAGTTTTTCAGGGTACTTTTGCGATTAGGGTTCAATGTTTTTGTTAAAATAACACCTTTTTTTGGGGGGGAGGAAGGCTCTTTTAAGGTAAAAGCATTGAATTTTTTTACAAAAATTTAAATTTAAAAGAAGTTAGGGATGTCCCCTTTTAGTCACCTTGTCCCTAAAGCTTTTGGGGCATCACCAAAATCTAGGGGTCGTATCTCCTCAAACATTGCTTAAATATCAAAGAGAGCTTTTCCGACCTCTTCAATGGTTGTTGGTATGAAAAGAGCCTTGTTACCTTCTTTTGTAATGACACGGAGAACTTGATTGATGAAGAAAAAACAAGCATCCTCAATTTCATCTTTAGTTAAAACACTTTGAAAATATTTCCTCCCACCTCAAATTGTGCTTCAAAAATTTCTTGGGACAAGTTAATGATTTTATTTCTGGACAATAGTTGTTTGGTGAAACTTGAAAGTATCTTCCTTTCTTGTCTTCTTTTTCAGCCAGGCTATGTGGGATTTTTGTCTACAAAAAGCTCTTCGTCCTTCCGCCTATAAAGTGTTTTCTCTCTACATTATTTCTTGATATGATCATATAACTCTAGCAACCTATTCTCTATCAGATCCTTTTACTAGAAGATATATAATGAAGGCTTCCTCGTTTCAAAATTATCATCTTTGATTTGATGTTCTTCAATTTATGAACAAATTTGAATGGCTGGACCCCTTCTTAGGATCAACCTTCTTCTACTGGTCATCAATTTATTTCTTAAAAAATGTGTGGGTCAACCACATTTTTCCTAATTTGAATGAACTATTTCTAGGGACAAATCTTCCTATATAGTTGGACTGGCAGATCAGTGATTTGAGCCACCACATTGCAAAACTTTAAAATGAAGATCACTGAATTATTCCAGCCAATCCAAGCTCCGAAGAAATCTTATTAATCTCTATGCAATAATCCAATTTATGATAACATTAAACTTTCAAAATTTTCTAACACCTTTTCCTGCTCAAGTTAGGCAATTGAAGTTTGTTAGGGTAAAAAACAATTTGGATATTCTAGTCCAAATTTGATAGGTGACCCAATGTTTGGTTGTCTTTGCAAAGACAATCAATTGTTAGAGGTTTCCATAAGAGCGTCAATCCCTAAGAATTTGGCAAGATTGGACAATCCTAGGAGAAAGTTGTGTAACAAGGCTCTGGCTTGACGAACCAACAACATCATCATTTATCACATCAAAAGGTAGGGTCAATACAAGATTTGATAACAATCATGTGCGAATTTCCAAGACTGATGGTGCTAGGCTGGACAATCCTAGGAGGAATTTTGGTCCTCCCTCTAAAACTCTTTTAACACATTCATGGTCAATGATTCTCTAGCAGTAGATAAAAAAGTACCAATGCACACCTACCTTTGTGACTTGGCTGACAAATAGGGGAAAAGCCATTGATGTCGATATGAAGCAAGGTTAATCTGCCTATATTGAGATTGGGACGCTCTAGTAGAAAATATGCAAAGAGGAATGCCGTCTTACTTATCTATCCCCATTTAAATGTTAATCAAACATATTTAATGGTGCTTATTGTCTTCAGTGCCTTGTGTGGGTTGAAGAAGGAAGTAATCAATGTCACAATTTGAGGAGTCCCCCAGTAAGGAACTACGTTTGAGAATGACAACCTATGGAAGAAAAAGGGGTAAGCACCTCTTATCTGAGTATTGGAAGAAAGTCAATAGACAACCACCTGACTATCTATATAGACAATGTGACCTCCCTCATATCTTATATTAGATAGGGCATTGGAAATATAATGCTCCTCAGTCTCTACCTCCTAGAGGGTGTAGACAAAATATTCTATCGCCCGACAAAATATGGTGGGTAGACTCAAATTGTAACTGGTGAGAGCATACCCTCTGCTGGCCAAGGGGAATTCTCTAGCTATGTGGCCAATGATGTCGGAGATACTCAAGTCGAATGTTGATGACATCTACAATCCTTAAGAAATGCAAAACATAGAAAGCCAACTTGGTGTCTAGGAGATGTTCAAGTGCCCTGAATGTAATGTCTATATATATCCTATTTGACGACCTTGTTGACGATCTCCATGAGGGAAGAAGGTAAGGAGGGGCATCTAAGGAGTATTTGAATGGAGGAAGATGATCAATAGAGATTCCAATAGATTGGAGGAGAAAAATGGTTTCAATGTTGATGCCTAGTGTGGCCAAAAAATTAATTGTCTTAGAAGAGCAAAGGGCCAAAGATTGGTACCTATGCCGACTTTAGGTTGTCTCTCCCAAGGATATGACAATGAATATAGAAAGTAGACCTGAAGATACTCTTAAGGAGAAGGGGCTTGGTAGAAAACTTAACTTGAACAATGCACCGAGTCATCCGTCTGCAAGGAATCATGCATTGGAGCATGAGACTTTGGACATGCTCAATATTAGACCACTCAGCACATCCCAAACTGTGGCCCCAAACCTCTAAAGCAGACAAAATTGCATTGAAGAGGCTCATCTTCAAAGGGACACATCATGGTCATGATATTCAACTACTCTTGACATGCTCTTTTCAAGTCTTAGTATTTCTACAAAATAGAACTTGTAGCTATTACAACAATCTACACCTACTTAATTCCATTTTTTGGGACCATCTTATAGCCTCAAGCTTTCCTCACAGTCATGTCTTGGCAAGGGATATGCCTCACTTTATGTCCTAATGGTTGAGCATCAGCAATAACTTTGCCACTTGAATGCAACAAAAGAATATTGATTTCGTTGAGTGCGGAGCAAGAACAATTCAACTTTTTATTGTGTGAAGCTCTACAATTGAAATCTTGTTTTTCTTTGATCAACAATTTCTTCCAAATTATGTAATTTAAAAATCAAAGGGGACTACCTCATTGTTTGGAGGTGGCTAGTTTGGGGTTGACATACAACGATGAAGTGTTGGATTACCTTTTCCATTTTTTATGACCAAATAACGTGCTCAGATCAGAAGTTTGGGTTTACGATAGAAGAATGTTATTAGGATAGTTTGCCAAGAAAAGTCGAGTTCATTGTCTCTTTATGTTTTTGGTTATGTTGAGTCTTTCTAGATGTGTGTGGTAGAAGTCAAGAGTTTTGTTTAATAATTTTTTTATCCATCTGAGAAGATAAGTTAACTTCCTAGAGCTAAATTATAAATGGGCCTCTATGACTGCTAAACCTTCCATAGGCATGCATGCCCCCATACAATTTTCGAGTAGTTAAATGGATGTTTGATGTATCGGATAGGGGTCTTGGTAATTGAATAGATATCAAGGCTGATAAATAGGTGAGACAATGAATTGATTTATGGGGTGAGTTGAGAGTTGGAAATGAGTCAATAGATGCAGGTAAGTATCTATTTATAACATAATTGGTATCTACCTTCTTCCAAAAATATATATTGTATTTGTGCTGATCTGATTCTTGATTTTATCTTCTATCTATATGTTTTCTATCACTAATAGTGTCCAAGCGATGCATCAAATCCTGATAGAATCTGGAAGAAGCAACGAGCATCTCAAGGTAGTCAATAAATAGTATAATCTAAGCTGATGGAGATGGATGGTGTAGTTATTGCACATTCGTTTTTCTAGTCCAATTGGTCATGCTAAATCACTTCGCTTCCCTGGTTATTAAATAAAGGTATTGGTTGTACCATTTGTCATTATTCTTACTAAAAGGGGTAGGTAATCCCTGGTGTCCATTTAACTTTCTCACAGCAAGGGTTGGTTCCATGTCATGTCCAAGCTGTTATAGACTGAAAGCACCGTGGACCTTTTACCACTTTCTTTTAACTAAATGATTTTCAATATTCATATAAATTTTAGTAAGATAAGTACCATAAGAAATTTCCATTTTACACAATCATTCCTTATGCAATGAAACCTTGCATTCGGATTTCATTTTACAAACTTTGTTGGAATGTTGTCATCATTTTTTTTGAAATTCTGATACAACCATGTGTTTAAGCAATAAAAACATAGGAATTGCAATATTTCCACTAAATGCGATAATAGTATTGACTATCTTTAGAGAAATTTATTTAGTATTAGATTTGATTTATCATGCAGCATCAAATTAAATCCTTGTAGGGTATAATCTTTAAAATGACAATATTTTTTAATCATATACAGATCTGTTTTTGTTAATGTATATTTTACTAGTTACATGCGTAATTAATGTAATAATATTTATGACATCTTAGAAGCAAACTTTTTAAGGCTAAATTGAGGTCCTTGGTACGTTTCTACATGGATTGTCAGTGTGATATTCGCCCTTCTTTAAGAATATTGTTTTGATTTGTCTTATGGATCTTCTTGAGGGAATTGTGATCTCTGTTGGTCTCTCTATATCTGTGTGTCGCGGCTTGTTAATTCTAATCTCTATATGCATGTTTTTAATGCCATAAATTTGGTCATTTTGTTAAGGATTGCCTACTTTCTTCATACAAAATTTGTTCCTGCAGTCTCATGCCCCTTCTCAAAAAGATCATACACTCAAGCCTGCTATCAGGGATTTTCATGCACTTACAAGTATTTTTGAACACCCTTTTGCGTTTCTTTCCTTTCTTCTTCTGTCTACTATTCCTTTCCTTTCATCTAAGCATTGATTGACCCTGTATAACATCTCTCTTGTTAAGAATTCACAATTTATCAACGAGACTATTACATTTGATTCAAATTAGATTGCAATCCTAAAAGTTCTTATTTTTACTGGTGAAAGTTCTTCAGCAGGAGTCTCTAATTGAATCGACAAGAAATATTCACCAGCAAAATGTTCTAGATTTCAATTTTATATACCATGTTTTGAATAGTCACTTCCATTCATGAATGTGATCCTTATGCTTTAGAATATGCATGTGCATTCCATGTAATGTATTGCCATGCACTGTTGCCCTTCTGGTCACATCACCAGCACGAGTTCACTTCTTGTTTGGCCTGTCTTTGTCTAGATGGTACCGCTAAACTGGTTCAACAATTCAACTTCTCTTGTACCTCTTCCTCTTGACCCTACTCAATATTTCTTTGGTACTTAGTTGTATTCCAATTGCTTTTTTGGTTGGTTGAACTTATTTGTAGGTGCGTATGTTCTTTATCGGTGGTAATCTTTCTCGAGGCTTTGCTCTAATGTGTGCTTTTAATTGTAGCCTAGCTTTGATAGATCAGAAGCTTAGGAATAAAAGAAATGGAAACCTTATTTGTTTTTATAAATGGTTACATTTTTACATTGCAATAGAGCATGTATTTGTAATCAGGCAAATAGAATAATCACAAAATCCTCTCAACTCCTAAAATAACCTAGTGCTTGTAATATTAGTGCAACCACCTAACAACATTTTAACAATATGCTAACAACATACTAACAATATGCTAACAACATACTTACAACCATAGTTACCAAATCTGGCTGGATCTGGACAAGATTTGGCTGGATCCGGATTTTTTAGCCGGCTCAGATAAGTTTGACCAGGTCATCCCAGTTTTTTTTCATTTTCTTTCTTTCATTGTTTAGTTTTTCTGCTCAAAAAAAGCCTAGAAACCATAAATATGATATAATATTAACATTTTATATTATTTTATTAATTTTTTTCATTGTATTTGTCAGTTTTGCATATTTATAAAACTATGCTCAAATATATATATGTATATATTCCAGATCAGATTTTTCCGAACTTTTTCAAGAATTACGGATTTTGGATTTTTTTGCCCTCCCGAACGGATCCGGATTTCCGATCTTGGTAACTAGGCTTACAACATGCTAACTATTACAGGGGTTTCTCAAAGAAATGAATGGCCCATTTTATTTATCAACTAAACATTTATTTGGATCGAACGTAACAAATTCCCATTGATCCCAAAGGGGACAAAAGTTGTATGATGGAGGAAAAAATGCTGCTTGATGAAGTCACTGCAACTTGCAATCTATAACATGTACTCTAATCAACCTGTGTCGACACGGTTACTGCTTCCCTTGCAACCTGACCTCCTGTGCCTACTGCAATGCTGCAGCATCCTGATACTAATTGGCACGAGCATGACAATGAGTGTTCAACACACATCACTGTCCTGTGATCCTTGTACCTGTAACCATAGTATGGAACATCTATGGGATGCGCCAACCACATTGATCACTACTGCCTCCTCTAAACTTGTACATGTATTGTGGAACATCTATGGCATGCACCAACTATCCTGACCACTGTCTATAGACAGTTCACTACCTGCAACACCACTGTCAAAACCTATACAAAAGCACCTGATTAGTCCTCCATGGAGAAATATTTGTACCATCATTTGAAAGACTGATCTACAACACCTTCCCCCTATTAGACAAGAGGTGGGTAGTCCATGCAACTCTATATCTCCAACTTGCTCCACATTGTGACAATCTCAAACTGAAGCAACAAATAAATTGTCTCCTAGCAAAAACTGGAACAAAACCAACAAAAGCCAAAATTGAAAGGCAAAACTATCACTAAATCATCATCTCTATCCTCGAGCTAGTAGTGAACTGAAGATGGGTTTTTGTAACTCTTTTAGAAGTCAATTTCGTGGTCCTACCCATTTGGATCAAAAGTTTCTGCGAAACAAGACGTATCTTGAAAAGAAGAATCTGGAGCATAATGTAGCAGCGTGCTTCTTTCTATTTTTGGATGAATTTTTCTTGTTAAAAACATTCAGTAGGTGATGTGGATTCTTTTTCAATCATTTTCCAAAGATTGTTGAAAACAAAGGTATCCATATTTCGACTCCATTCCTTGTAACTATTTGATGTGACTTTTCCTTCCAACATTAAACTTATTATCTTATACATGAAATACTTCAGAAATAGAAACAATCACAATAAGAAAAGTGTTCTAGCGGAGCTTTGCCTTTATCCTTAAGTAGGCCCTTAGTCTACAATTTTTATCACTTAAAAAATACACTTATATTTCCAAAAATATATTCCCCCCTATAAAATGCGTACTTCCTTATAAAAACAAGTAATTGCATTTTTAGATGAAAGGAGGAGAGGGTGGGATTGGAACCTAAGACCTTTAAGCATTCAAAGTCTTACAAAACTTACATCTCCAACTCCCTTATGCAACATTATGATATTTAATTTCCAAAACTTTTATTTATCTTTCATTTTCTATGAATACTCTTTCTTGAAATTTGCTCGTTGAGCAAAACAAGGGAGGGAAGAGATTTGAAAATAATAATACCCGGCTATGCACAGGCAAAATAGCAGCAAATAGTGGGCTCCACAATTCTTTATGATTTGGAAACTATGCAGCAACATCTGTTTATGCAACTTCTGTATGTTTTTGAGCTCTTTTTATTTGTAACCCTTGTATATTTCCCAAAACCCCCTACTATAGCATATCATTTCAAAGATAACCTCTCCAGCTTTCCAGCAAAAAACATTGTCCTACAAGTAGTGTCATTAGTCAAAAGATATGTCCTGACTACAGATAGGCATCCAGGGCTCTTTTAATGGCTGAAATGAAAATTGCTTTGATGCCACTGATAGAACAAAAGCTTAGGAATACAAATGGAAACCTTATTGATTTTTTAAATGGTTATATTTTTACACTGAAATAGAGTCTGTATTTATAATCAGGCAAATAGAATAATTGCGAGATCCTTCCATCACCTAAAATAACCTTAGTGGTTGTAATGCTGGTGCAGCCACCTAACAACATGCTAATATTATGTTAACAACATGCTGACTAATAATTACGGGTGTCTCAAAGAGATGCATGCTTCATTTTATTTATTAACTTAACATTTATTTGGATCAAACCGAATAAGCTTTTAGTAATTTAGTTGGAGAATATATATGATAGTTTCCCAAAACTAAAGGTTCTCTTTCAACATTGCTCTATTCTTGTTAGATTTCATTTTTTTGGTTATCTTTTAAAATATAACTTTTTTTTGATGCAATGATACCGTAGTTTCAATTCAAAATGTGTAGTTATTTATAGAACCAATTTAAATTTGAATCACTACAAGTCATTCAGTTAGTCTTTGCATGACAAAATATGGTTGGTAGTTAAGGACATTTCAATTTTATATAGCTCCATATAAAATGTATGTTTTAGGTTACCTATGTGTTTTATTATGTTATGTTTGGACGTATGATGGTTTTGGACAAAGTTCAGGTTGTGAAACTCGTGTCTATTTGCAGGATGGTAATGGTGAGTGGTTTAAAGTGGGTTGATGAGGTTATAGCCAATTCTCCATATGCAATTAACGAGAATTTTATGAAGAAATTGTTTGACGAATATAACATTGACTATATTATACATGGAGATGATCCCTGTCTACTCCCTGATGGGAGCGATGCATATGCCCTTGCCAAGAAGGTTGGACGATACAAGCAGATCAAGCGTACTGAGGGCGTCTCTAGTACTGATATTGTTGGTAAGTAGTTGATTTCTTCTTGTTTATTTTTTTTTGTTAGTTTAATAGCATTTACCTCCAGAATCACAATTTTGGTTTGGGCACATTAACATGAAAGTGACATTCATAAATAAATGGGTTCTAGTTACACCTATTTTGAAATCTGCTTAGAACCTGGTCTTTTCCGTAGATGTGTCAGGCATTTGTACTTGAATTTGCAACTTAGATGTCACATGAATAAAGTCTTGAGGCTGTAAATATACATAAAATCAGG
This sequence comes from Torreya grandis, assembly GCA_037957365.1. Taxonomy (NCBI): domain Eukaryota; kingdom Viridiplantae; phylum Streptophyta; class Pinopsida; order Cupressales; family Taxaceae; genus Torreya; species Torreya grandis. The sequence goes on along the minus strand of JARHVA010001736.1, from coordinate 2,782,556 downwards.
TTAAGTTGATTGCATGAAGGAATGAGTGCATGGTTTTAACTTTATGCCATCGCTTCCTTTTTGAACATAATGTTTATAGTTCATTGAGCAAGTAGGTAAAGTTTTCTGTAATTGGATTATTTAAGGATACACAATGATAGATAAATATCTGAAGAGGAAATTTATATCTTTATAATGGCCAATGCAAGTGGGTCATGCCTCAGGAAAAATAAGTAAATTTTGATGTGTAATTATCACAATTGTATATTGATTGCATGGAAGGAATGCAATTTTGATAGGCATCTTTAGATTTTTTTTATATAATGCGATTTGAACAATAGTTTGGTAGTTTTATTGAGTGATTTGGCAAAATTTTGTGTAAATGGATCAAGTAGTGTTCAAGTAACCAATGCTATTTGAAGAGGAAACTTGTGTACTTATTAGTTCTAATGCATTGAAAATGCCTCTGGAAAGTTCTAAGCAAATGTTTAACCATATTGATTAAGCTTAAGAATGATTTAGTCCTATGCCTTCTAGTCTTATATTAGTAACACAGGTTATGCTACAGAGGAGTCTAGAAATTTAATATAGATTAAGTTCAAAAGTTGATGTGGGCGAAATGCGTTTGAATTCTATTGTAGTTCAAACTTTAGATTACTTGAAGGTTGGGAGTAAGGACATTTGGAGGGAATTTGAGTCTTCATGACATTACACCAGAGCAACTGCTTAAGGATGCTGAAATATTTACCTAGTTGTTTCTGAGGTCGATACAATTTTTATTATTAATGTAATGTTAGTTTTGCAGTTGGTTAAAGATGGATGGCAAGTTGCATATAACTAGGTTTTTATTTTTTCACTAATGTATTTATGTGTGAAATTTATAATATTTATGTTTTTTTTTTTTGATGAGGCTAAAATTAGATTATATAAAAAAGGGATTCAGTCCCACAATTATATCATGTCAACTTTGGTTGCTATAGCAACCCAAAAAGCTTAGAACAAAATATTAATCTGAACTCGACTGCAAGGTTTGTGAAGGCACTCTTCTGGATGTATATGCAACGAGGAAAATTACAGCTAATAAGAAAGGAAAAAGGAACCGCTCATATGAGGACTGGCAAGAAGACGGCCGCTCCTTGTGGCACTTTAGTCACAGTTGCGATTTGCATCCCAAATTACATGTCTGTAATTTGTGAGCAGAATTCACAATTCTGCAATAAACGACCAGAAATTGCAAATTTTTAATTGACAACCCAACCAAAACAAATCCGCTCAATCTAGTGAAAAAAGTACACATACAACTGGTCAAACTTGTATGAATGAATTTGTGCCATTAATGGGTTCGGGTAGAACACAATATATTCTATTTTTTTTAGGGTTCCGGTCTGCAGATAACAGAAAAGGCTTCATGGTGTTGAATATTTTGTTGTGGTTTTTTAGGTTGCTAATGCAGCTATATTTTTATTATAAGAACATTTTAATTCCTTTTCAAAATCGTACAACAAGAAAATGCACATGATGAAACTATCATCATAATTTTACATTCACCTTCCTTGAAATGTAACTTATTAAAAAACCACATTTTATTTATGTGCATTTTCATTTTGTACTGATGGAAAGCCAAGGGAAACTCCACCCATGGGCCATACCAGTAACAAACACCAAAATATTTAATCTCTAATTTCAAATATGCCATTAGCTTCAAAAACAACGTAGTGACCTTCAAAACTTCAAATTCAGTAGCATATGTTTTACAAAATAACCACCTTTGATAATCATATTATTATATTGTTTTTTCAGTAACTAGGGTTTGATATTTTACTTATAATTCTAGGACATACAGGAAATTCACTAGCAATTTATAGCAAAATGGTTTTCCAATTTTCCACAAGTAGATATTTTTAACTTTTTTAGATCAAACCGTGTTATTTATTTTTCTTACCTAAAAAGAAATAGCATAGGTGTCTATGGAAAATTTAATCTAAATATTTATAGAATTTTTAGTAATTTGAGGTTTTATATTATATATCTTAATGTACTTGAGTTGAAATGCAATCAAAGGGAGCTCTCCACATATTTGATAAACTTCTGTAGGCTTCCATTGCATCATCTCTAAAAGTGTGATATTGCCCTGGTAAACTTGCGCTATTTCTGTGTGCTATTAACTTTCAATGTGGTTTTTACTATTCCACATACATTTTCTTGCCGACAAAAGGATTTCAATCAGTTATCTCCATGTCCAATTTCAATAATTTGTTTCTAAAAGGAATTACTATTTTGAATTTTAAGCACATGGGTATTCACAATTCTGAGCAGTGCAGACAATATGAGCTCTGAGCTATTGGGCATTTGGAGATCTGATCGCTGAGGATTTTGATGGACAAGGGCATTGAACCATGTTTAAGGAATCAAGACGACTACCTCCTTTTTTATTATGAGTTTTGAACATGCGTTAAAGCTTCGTGAATTTATCAGGTTGGGTTCGAAGTGGCACAAGCATTCTACTTGTTTTACCATTTTGAGTTTTGAGCACAAGTATTCTTAGTTCTGAACTGTTTAGATATTTTGAGCTTTGAGCAGGGCATACATTTTGAGAACCGGTCGGCAAAGGTATTCTAAGTTTTGATTGTTGTAAGTCTATGATTATGATCGATGAGGGTAATGAACCATATTTGAAGCAACAAACCCTATATATATTAATGATGGACTACTATTAAGTTATTTCCATCTCAACTATTCTTATTGTCAAGCACAAGGACTCTTCCCATAAATCAGGCACGGGGATTGCAGGAAACCTAAGAATATCTTATATCCGTTGTGTACCTAGACACGACCAAGTAGTAGGAGTCTGTTATGCATTAGTTTAGTAGGGAGAATAATATGTTATGGTTGATTAGTAAAGGATTATTTCATGTTGCAATTAGGGTTTTCTTCCCACTTGAATATAGATTGAGGGTATGTATCTTTTTGCCATTTAATCTCCCTCTATTGCTGAGAGCTGTCATTTGTGACTTCTCATGTGTTTTTAGATGTATTTGCAGGTGTAAATCCATATTGGGTGTGCAAGTGCCCCCATTTTTACATTTCAGCATTCTATCTTAAAGTTATATTTGGAGATTGTTTTCCATTCTCTTTAAGGAACATGGATAGTGGTGTGAGAGTAATTCGATTTTGCCATAACTGCAAAAATGCTAAGGTCTGTTTTATTGAAGGAACTGGTTGAAGTTTTTGACAAAGGAGGAGCTGAAGGGATTATTTGTTAAAAAGGGAAAAAAAAGAAAAAAAAAGAAGCTCTTTTCACTCCCACATAAAATTTATGTACATGCTGATCTCATATGAAGCTAGGTGGAAGAGCTTCGGCAAGCTCGTATTCAGGGGGTAGTTGCTAGGAAGGAGAACAAATGTGCTGTTATTAGAGATTGTAGGGCTGTCATTCGTGATTCTCCCCCACCTGGGTGGTCACACCTTGGACTGGCAACACGACTACGATCTTGGGTCTCGGTGGGTGATGATGGCATCTCCATTGCTTCTTGGAACTGCAACAACGCTTTATGGTCTTTTCCAGGTATCTTCCAGGATGTTATTGCTTCTCGAGATATCTTCTTCACCGAGATCCAAGAGAGTCCTGAGCAGGGCCTCCCTTTAGTCACAGGGTACTTGTGTGGTGTAGCTTACCTCATTTAGGACAATGTCAAGTCTGGAGTTTCACTTGTGGCTTTTGATGTCCACTCCATATACATATGGCTTCAGATTCAAATAAATCCAACTTCTTTTTGGGATGTCTTCATAGCTGTTTGCTACTTCCCCGTTGCCACATCTTCATTCGCCATTCATGTTGATGGAGACCTGTACCTTGATCTCTATCCAGAGATCTCTTGATACTCCACTATTGGTGATATCGTTCTTTTGGGTGATTATAATGCCCTTATAGGGAACCTCTAGATGCCTATTCATGACCTTGCTAAGGATGAGTTATGCCTTAATGAGCTAGAACTAGAGGAGTTCGATTTATAGAGAGATTATACTGACAAGAATGCTACAGTTACTGCTTATTAGAAACACCTCCTCCGAGTGGGTGTATCTCAGAGCCTTAACATCCTCAACGGGCTTCCTCACTTCTCTAGCTCTAGTAGATTCACTTGTTCCCCCCATGGTGGTGGTGCGAGCGTCATGGACTATGTTCTCACTAGCAGATCCATCATCCCTCATTTGTGGCTTATCTCGCCTTAACTTCCCCTTGCCAACCATGTCGACTTGACATGCACCCTCCATACTGGTTCTACCCTTCCCCCCCACCTTCCTTCTCCCCCACACCCCTAGCACTCGACACACCACAATCTATTTTGATGATGATTGTGCTGCCCCCTCTCTCCTTTTTTATGTCTGGGTTTTAGTCCCTCTTCCCACCTACGTTACCGAATGCCCCTGTAGCAGACCCCAAGAGCGCGTAGGGAGACGGGTACGGCGACGGGAGCGCAGGGAGATGCCCAAGGAGCGTGCTTGGGCTGCGGATACGTTCGGGTACGTTTGGGCGACATACTCGGGCGTATCCATAGCCCAGGTACGCTCCTTGGGCATCTCCCAAGGGCAAAAAACGGAATTTTTCAATTTTTTTTTCAATTTCACCTTTGAAAAAGTCAAATGTGGACTTCAAAATGCAATTAAAAACAAAACAAAGTGGATTCCCAACCCTAAAAGCAACATTCATACTCTTTTTATAACAAGATAACAACACATTGCTCTTTTATTGCATTTTTCACTCTCATTGCACATTTGTTCACTCTTGTTATTTTTTCCAGTTGCATAAGCTTGAAACTCCTTCCTATTTGCACCAAGAGCTTGAGGAGCTTGCAAGGAAGAAGATTTGCTGATTTAAGGTAAGTTTTTTAGATTTGTGGTTTTTTTTGTTTGTAACTAGGTTTTTTTGTTTGTTATTCTTTTAATTTTTAACCGTTATTTCCACAAATACCAACCATAATGATTATGTTTTTTTTATTGCTATTAAAATAATTTTAATAGCAATTGTTTTTTTTTTTAGTTTTTACGATTTACCATTAAATTTTAATAGCAATTTTTTATTTTTTACTAGGGGCTATAAGGATTTGTCAGAAACTAGAATGTCTCAAAGTGCAAATGCTAGTTCGATGGGGCAAGGGATAACCCTCAAATCTGATCCGCAAACGCCTCTTTGGAAGTATGTGACAATATTAGAATAGATGCCTAGTGGAGGGTGTTTTCATTGGCTTTGCTCATAGTGTAACGGTAAATTCAAGAGCTCGTATAGTCGAGTGAAAGCTCATTTGTGTAGGATTTTTGGCATTGGAATCAGAGTTTGTGTTGGGCCAAGCATAGGCAGAAGGCCAGGAAATGGCTTGCCATAGGCAAAGATTCTTTGCATACATCAAAGAGCAAGAAGAAGTAGATGCCGTTGACGCAAAAATCAAAGCATCCTTTGAGAAAGGATCACCCCCTCTTGATCCAGCTTGTGCTAATGTGGTGACCCGATCACACCCCTTTTTTGCTACACCCATTACAGTCGAAGAGGAAGAGGATTCACCTCTTGGTTGCAAGAGAACAAAAGATGTAGGCCTATTGGAGAGGGCATTCCAAAATGAATCCAGGGAGATAGCAGAGCAGAGCATCGCACTTTGTATTTACGCATGTGGGCTGTCATTTAATACTGTTAGATCACCATACTGACAGGAAATGGTGAGACCTATTAATGCTACTCTTAAAGGGTTTGCCCTCTAGGTTATGAAAAGGTGCCCACCACCTTATTGACAAAAGAAAAAAAACACATTGAAGATGCATTGAAGCTCATCAGGGATTCATGGATCGAAACCAAGATGTCCATTATTTTTGATGGATGGACAGATATGACAAATAGGCCATTGATTAATGTGATTGCAGTGAGCCCTAAAAGGGCAATGTTTTTATAAGCTGTTGATTGTGAGGGGCAAGTGAAGGATGCACAATTCATTGCTGACATCTTGATAGAGTCCATTGAGGCAATGGGGCCTTAAAATATTGTCCAAGTTGTAAAGGACAACGCTAAAAATTGTAGAGTTACGGGCATGTTGGCTAAGACAAGGTATGAGCATATATTTTGAACACCTTGTGCTGTTCATTCCCTCAACCTTATGTTGCAAAAGTTGGGGACAAAAATTGACTGGATCAAACAAGTCTATGAGGAGGCGAATGAGATCCAAATGTTCATAACCAACCATCACATGTCCCAAGCCATCTTCAGGACTTTATCAAAATTGCAGTTGTTGAAGATAACTCTTAATTTAATTTAATTTTATAAGTTTGTAATTTGTAGTGTTTTTATTTTTGAATTTTTTTAAAGTTTATTAATATTTTGTTTTAATTTTGTATTAGGTTGCTGAGATTCGATTTGCCTCACACACCATCATCTTGAGATGACTTGTTAAGGTGCGTGAGACATTGAGTAGCATGGTCATCAACAACCTTTGGGGTGTATGGAGGCATGCAAACAGTGAGAGGGCCACAAAGGTGAAATGGTGGATTCTTGATGATGTGTGGTGGGAATGTGTGGAGTATTTGCTGAGCCCTTCGTCAGGATGTTCAGATATGTGGACATGGATCATCCATGTTTGGGTGAGATTTATGATGGAATAGACTCAATGATTGAGAACATTAAATCCATCATAAATGCCAAAGAGCAAGATCCCATTAAGAGATTTTTCAAGTAAGTGCAGTCGCATCTCATCGAAAGGTGGAACAAAATGACCACTCCATTGCATCTTCTTGCTTTTGCCTTGACACCCAAATACTACAGTGTAGAGATTCTTTCTTTGCCTAGGAGGGTCGCACCATATAGGGATGTTGAGGTTGTCGAGGGATATAAGGCAACATTCTCTAGAATCTTTTCCAATCTAGAGGTGAAAGACCAAGTCAGAGAAGAGTTTGTGCATTTCATATCCTCAGTGGGTAACTCCCTTGGTGCTATCCGTGGCAAGTACAAGATGGACGCTCACTTTTGGTGGTACCTCCGTGGGCAAGCATCTACCCACTTTCAACCACTTGCAATAAAAATTCTATTATAAGATTTTAATTTTTTTACTCTACCCTTCTTTTGACCTTTTCGATGTTTTGTTTTAAGTTTTAGTCTTTTAATTTTTAATTTTTTATAAATTCTAATTCACTTTGTGGCTTCAATAGGTTGCAAGTTCCTCTTCAGCTGAGCGGAGTTGGGGCAGCTATGGCTTTATCCACCCAGTTAAATACAACAAGTTGGCTACAAAAACGGTAGAGGATTTGGTTTATATTCATTCCAACTTACGTCTTTTCTCACATAAACAACCTTAATACAAGGAAGGGCCAACAAAGTTGTGGGATGTGAACCCAGAGGCTGCTGATTTAGATGCCTCCCTTGCCTACCTTTCTTTATTTGACATGGAGCTAGATAGTGCTTCACACGACTTGCATAGTGGAGCTAGTGGGAGTGGCATTGTTGCTGCTTGTGGTTCTAATGAACCACATGATGATGAAGACATTGCCGGCAAAGAAGAATATAGTGAACAATGAGAATGCCAATGTCTTTTTTTTGTCCATACATTGTAACATTTGCACCATGTACTTGTTATAAAACTAATATAAGTTCGAGAATTGAATATTATGATATTTGGCATTGAATTATGAATATATATTTTGTGGTTATTCAACTTATTCAAAGTTTTTTTGTTTCCTCTATGCATATTATGTGGTTAATTTTGCTTATATGGCTATATTTTTATATTTTTAATTTTTTATATATATTTTTGTACGGCCGTATCCAAACCCCCCCCAAAAAATCGTCGTATCTCCGTATCCGATACTCGTACTTGTATCCGTCCCTGTATCTGTATCGACAACTTAGCTTCCCACCACTGATTCCATGTGATTTTTTATGTCAAACCCTCTAGGATGTTGCTCTTGATTCACGTCCCCACGCTATTCATTACTACAGATTCCCTACCCTTCATAGAACTTGCCCCATGAACAAGTGGTATGATAATGAGTGTAAATTCCTTCATCAGAGACCTAGGGTTTTTCCTAACCATGACCCTACCTCCATACCCACCCTTCATAGGGAGTGCCATTGTATTCTTTGATGCAAGAAACTTTTCGTATCTTGCATCTAGACAACTTTCACTCCTTACTGATCTCCACTACTCTCCTAAGGCTTTTTGGCGTACTCTTCTCCTGAGAAAAACAACCATTTCCGACATCACATCTGAAGCATGGTTCTCCTATTGCAGTTCTCTCTATGATGTTCCAGCCCATCCTGCTGCCATTGCCCCCACTCCACCATCCTCTATTTTCTCTACTTCCTTTGTAAAGGAGCTATTTTGAAATTATGCACCAACAAAGTAGCTGATTGTCAAGGTCTGAAAGTTGAATCCATCAAATATGGTGTGGGTTCCCTTGCCTTTCCCCTTGCCACACCTTTTAATCAGGTGGTGTCTTTAGGCTTTCGTCAGTCTTTGTCCCAACTCATTATACAACCTATTCAGAAGGTTAGGGGATCCCTCTATCCCTAGCAACTACAGGACCAATATGATTGGGCATACATTTGCCAAACTTTATGCCACAGTGTTAGATATGCAACTGTTATAATACTTGGAAAGGAATAATATCAAAGCTCAGCGGCAGGCGGGCTTCAAAAGGGACTACCAAACTATTGACCACATCTTTACACTTTGAGCTATCATTGAAGAAGCTCGTCACAGGTCTTCCAAATTATTTTGTTGTTTTGTTGACGTCAAGAAAGCATATGACTCGGTTTCAAGACACTTGCTTTTCCATAAGTTGAGAGATTTCAACATCCCAAAATCTATGATTATTGTAGTTTGGAGGCTTTATGAGACAATCATTGGGCAACTTCGTATCTCTCATGGTTTGTTTGACTCTGTGAAGAGTACCATTGGCGTCAAACAAGGATGTCATCTCTCACTGACCCTTTTTAGCATATACGTTGACGAGTTAGAGGGGTTTCTTTGGCAACATACCCATATGGATGATGACTGTCTTCTGCATGAGGTGCTTATAGCCATCCTCCTTTTTTGCCGATGATGTTGTCCTCATCTCACACTTTGTAGAGGGCTTACGACAACAGCTTGATGCCCTTGCTTGCTTTTGCGAACTCCAACAACTTGTGGTCAACTTAGTAAAACTAAGGTCATGATCTTCAATATCTCCAAGCACTAACTCCCAAGATTCCAGTTTTTCTAAAGAAGGGAACTTCTTGAGATCACATCAGCCTCCACTTATTTGGGGTTCCAGTTTTCTAGTCCGTGCTTTAACATGAAGTTTGCCGCTCAACCATGCCTTTGCAAGGGGTATACCTCTCTTTCTATTTTGGAATGTTAGTGTTTCTAGATCCACTTCCAGGGCATCCCTTCCAAGTTACACTGGTTTGACTCTATCATCAAACCTACAGTTTTGTATGGTTCAGAGGTTTGGGGAGCTAGCCTGGGGGTCATTGACTAGGCCCGTATTGAGAGGGTCCAGACTCTCATGTTGCAGCACATGATCTGTTGCAAATGGACAATTCCTCGGTGCATCATCCAAGCTGAATTTGCCACTCACCTACTACGCCATGAGACTATCTTTAGTGTTACTTTCTACATCCATAGACTTAGATCTCTGGGGGGCTCAACTTCTGGTCGTGAGAGATATCCCTACTTAACACTTTGCTCTTCAGAGAGGATTGCTTCACTAGTCCCTACTAGACATTGGCACCATTGGTACTTTGAGACTAGGTGGCTCCTCCTTCTATCGACATATTTATCGAGAGGCTACCCCTTTTCATGTAATTCCTTGGACACCCCTCTCAGACTCCTTCCCACTAAGGATGTCATCACTAGGGTTGCTAGAGAGGACATCTACAGATAGTGTATCCAGACCACTTGCATCTCCCCCCGTGCGCTGCTTAGTCCCAAGTTTGCTTTTTATGTCGATCATTCTTATAGGTGGTGGACGGTACTATTCGTCACCCTCATTATCTCCAACACGATTGGTGTCATGGCTTGAGGATTCCTCTTGGTCAGATGAGATGATGTTTCCGCTAGTAATAGGTTGAAATAGTCCATTACATTCTCCATCAGGACCAAATATGTCGTCTTTGCTTGCTCTAGGAGGTGGAGATTGAGGACCAATTCATTTTCAGATGCCCCATTTATTATGAGATTCAGGGAGGATATCACTGCCTCTACAGAGACTCAGACAACAGTCTAGCTACTTTCTTCAAATATACAAGACCAACAGTGCTTGGCCCTTTATCTTCACGAGGTTGTCACCTTACGACGCAGATTCCTACAGGCGGAGCCTAGAGGCTCTAGAGCTCCCATATCGATCACCTCTTTCTTTTAGTCCATTCAGGTGATTGGTAGCACTAAGCATCCATTGGAGTCGATACATCACACATCAAAGTTGATAGATTAGTTAAGCGACGCTTCTCTTGGAGCATCATTGCTACTCAGATTACTTAGGTCTCCAAGCCTGCTATCTCTCGACATCATGGCTCTGCCTTGCCCCGTTGGCGTGGCTCTGCCACTTTTCGGCGACATGGATACACTACTTGCCAGTTGCCCCAGACCATAGGGGCAAACTGATATTACAAGCTTCTTATCTACTATGAGAGTTACATCGGCCTTGGATGTTAGGGGAGATTCTAGAGGAAGCGTCTTGCTTCCTCCTATGATCCCCCGACCTGGCTACTTTGACCCTGTATACTCTCCGGACAACATTATCGGATCTCTCACAGTGATCGATAATGGCTCAAATGATTCCTCTACTTCAGGCACAAAGAGAGACATTCAATGAGATTGCCTCCATTCTTCATTGGAACATGCTCTTGGGGCTTTTGTTCGCTCTTCATTACTATTTGTATTGGTTTCTTTGCCACTTGTGTTAGGGGCACGCTGTTCTATTTTGTTTTTGTACTTTATTTCTTTGGTTCACCTCTATGATTCTCTCCTCTTAGAATTTTCTATTGCTAATGGTTGTATCCTTCAGTCCCATTGACTCACTTTTGATCATTAATATGATTTCTTTTCTTTTTTTATTTCTTTGGTAAAAAGGGAAGCCAATTCAAATGAGGAAGATGTCAACTCTTGGGGACACCTTATCCTTTCCTTCCAGATGAGGAGGTGGAAGAAGGTTCATAGTGCCCCTCTTTTAATATGCAGATGAAGATTTGAATTTGGGAGAGTAGAGGTACACAAATGATTGAGCAAGATCAAGTTAGCCTTCAAGGTGTAGTATGCCTTTGACCCTGAGGAGATTTTGAAATTTTCCTTGGAGGATCTAGATGGGGCAACCCATATAGGGGAGATAGATGGCTCTTTCAAAACTCTAGAGGGATTATTAATGAGTTTGTTGATACATTAGCTCAAAGCATATGGAAATTGGGACAAAGCGGAACGTGCCCAACTCAGGCCCCTGTTCTAGAAAAAGATGAGAATGGAAGAATTCACAAAGAAATTCCAAATTTTAAAGTTTTACACCAAACTTCAAGAAGACACGGTGCTGATATCTACATCTTCAACATGCGGCTAGAGATAAAAATAAGGTAAGGATGTTTGACCCAAAAACTCTAGAGGAAACTATTTATATTTCTAGGAAGGCAAAGATCCAAGTATAAGCTATTAGGAAGAAGATTCCAAGTGTTTTTTATATTGAAATATCGTGAACAAAACACTAAATCACCCAAGGGTGAATAACAGAGGTTGTACCGTATAGGCGGACAAATGTAAACATCCAAACAGATATCAAAGTTTTACTAAAGTTAACGATATGCCAATATAAAAAGCCTCACATAGGAGTTACCAGCAAAAGCAAACAAAGCTAAAAAAACCAGTACAACAACAGGATGACAATGCCACCCTCAAAGTGAGTTAACCATCCAAGGTCTCAGTGTTTTCAACATTGTAGTTCAGATTCTCAAAACCAGGTCCCAGCTGCCAAGTTACCTTAGGGCCCTTTTGTGTGTTTTCTTCAACCACATCTTCTGACGGGAAGTATCTATCCACTTTTTCCAATAGAGGGCTAAAACAGTTATCTTTGATAAATTTCATTACCTCAGCGGTCTCCTGCATACCTCCTGAATCTACCATTTTTTCCAGTTTGATCGTCAGTTCATGAAAATTCTTGTGAAAATTTTTCCAAATTTGTTTTTGCTCAACTGGGATCAGAGAAGGCCTTAGACCTTCTCCAGACGTATGTTGAGCGAGAGTATTATATGCCATTAATACAATAGTGTCTAAATCCATTGCTTCCTCAATTGACATACTACCTCCAGAATTAGGTTTGGATGGGTTGGATCATCCATTGAGTTCCATATAGTCTTTCATCGCATCCATCCAACACTTGGTAGCGTTCTTATCCGAATCAAAAGAATACATCTAGGAACGAATAGGATCTTTAGCTTGCTCAAATTAAGATTCCTTGATACCTAACCAATCATACTATGAGATAATCACCTTTGCTGTAGCGGGATGGAAGAGGCTCCAATTAGGGTGCTGGTTAAGTTTGGGGTCCCTGCCAGTGTCCAGAATATAGTTAGAAGTTACTTTCAACAACCCTCTCTGAAGGAACTGCTCCAACTGCCTCTATGGAATCTCCAACTGTAAATAGATATGCACAACCACAATTCTAACAGTGACTTCAATTGTGAAATCAGTAAGTACCCTAGTTCTACCTTGAAAAATCTCTTGGTTCCTTTGCTTACATAAATACCAAAGAATATCAGTAGAAAAAACCAACCAGAATTTGTGAAAAAATGGATGAATTTTCTTTTTAGAACAAACATATCCAAAAACAATATTAAACCACCTAAATTCACAGTCAAAAACAATAGACCAATTATAGAGACAACATTTCCAAATCTTAGTAGCATATTGGTAGGGAAAGAAAAGATGTTCAATTGACTCAACATCACTACACAAAAGACAAAAAGGGGGAAAATCACCACATTTAGCAAGAACTTCACCAACCGCTAGCTTATTAAACAACAACCATCTGAAACAAGATTTTTTTGGCTTAATACAGGAAACCCAAACCACTTGAAATCTAAATGCCCAACTACTGTACGAGTCACAAACATTCCACACACTGTTAAGCGTTAGATAAGGGGGATGAGTGGAGGATAAATTAAGGTAAAGCATTTTGATCGAGAACTCATGAAGGGGAGGCCCTTTGATCCACTTGATATTGTCCTAGAATTCACTATCATTGTCAAGATGATTCATTGAGTTATTGTCCTTGAGTGCTTTTCTTACCATGGAGTAAGTCCTACGTTGTGTAGTAGGAATATGATACATGTGCCTTATGATGTCCTAGGAGGCCCACCCCTCAGGACCAAAGAGATCCTTAAAGTCCCTCAGACCTTTCTTGAACCATTCTAAAGCAAAACATCCTCTGGTAAGGGCCAACAGACGGTTGAGGGAAAGGTTCCACCATATTGATTGATACCCTTGACAACAAGATCCCATCCAACTTAATACATGTTTTGCAGTTACAAGGTGTTTCACAAGGTCCCAAGCCTTCCAAATTGATGCAAAAATAGAACCTGCTACTTTAAAAGAATAAGGGTTGAGAAGAATGTCGACAATGTGCAAGCCTTTCCATCCTGATTTACCTTTAGGAAACCCTCTTAGAATGTTATTTCTAACCAACACTTTCCAAGGCTCATTCCCCTTGAAGGCCTTGATGATCCACTTAACCGCAAGGGTGATACCTTTAATTCGTAGGTCTTTCAAACCAAGACCACCAAAATCTCTTGGTTTACAGCAGAACTTCCAAGCAACTGCTTGTCATTTTTTGTTCCGTTTTCCATCTGACCATAAGAAGTCCCTAATAATTTTATGCAACAAGTTAAGCTAAGTTTTGTTAAATAGCCAGCATGAAGCATAATACACGCTGTATGAAGAGAGAATTTTCTGACAAACCTAAACTCTACCTGGGAATGAAAGAAGGTGAGCTTGCCACTTTTCAATTTTCTTGTTAATTTTGGTGTATACCCATTCCCACATTTGTTTGAGAGAGGGAATAAGAGCAAATGGAATTCCCAAATATCTAATCAATTGATTGGGACCCTTCCAGTCCCATGCAAATTCATCAAGCCAGTCTGGTTGATTCTCCTTCCATCCTATCATACAAGACTTATGATAGGCAATTTTGGAACCCGAGGCCAAACAATAGATATTTAGTCTAGCTCTTACTTGTCCCAGATTGTCTTTGGAGAGCTTAGTGAACAAAGTAGAATCATCAACAAACAAAGCATCTATCATTTCCATTTGATTAGGAAGTTGGATACCTCTCACAATGGGGCCCATAGCATTTGTTCTCAGCAAAAAATGTAATGCATCAGCAACCAAGACAAAAAGGAAAGGAGCAAGAGGGAAACCTTGCCTAATGGATCTTTGTAAGGGGAGAGAATTCATGATTTCCCCATTTAACTTAACAATTGCAGATGCATCGCTGAATAAAACTAAGATTATTCTACAAAACCTATCTTGACACTCGAAAGCCCTAAGCATTCTTTCAATAAAGGGCCACTCTATTCTATTACAAGCTTTTTCAAAATCCAAAAGAATCATTCCAATATCTTGCTGAGAATCTCTAGCCCAATACATACCTTCCCAACTTGCAATGAGATTATCTAATATATATTTGCCTTCCATAAATCTAGTTTGGGTTTTCGATACCATTTGAGGTAACAGTGGGGAAAGTCTTTTTGCCAAAATTTTAGCTAGAATTTTATAAGAAACGTTGAGCAGGGTAATTGGTCGCCAGTTTTTAACAAGGGAGGGATCATCGTCCTTTGGAGTGCGTTTGATTCCGTTTATTGATTTTCGGACCAAGAGAGCCCAACATAATTGCTTCTTTATACACTTCCAAGCATTCTGTAGATATCCACTCTTTATTTACTTTATAGAATTCAGTTGGAAATCCATCAATACTAGGGGCCTTATCAAATTTCAGAGAGTCAATCACACATTTGATCTCATCTAATGAGATCTCACTATCCAAAAAAGCTCTCTGAATGGAGGAAACCTTTCTTGGAATAATCTTCTCACACAACATCCTGCTTTGTTCAGTTTGATCATTCAACCCCTCAGTTACGAACAAGTTTGAGTAGAAGTCAAAGAATGCTTTTTTGATAGATTTGTTATCCTCTAAGAGTTTATCTTCCTCCTTGATTCCTAAGATTTTCTGTTTTTGATGCTTGGTCTTTAAGAACTCAAAGAAAAATTTGGTACCCTTATCACCAGCTTGAGCCAATTAAGCTTGGATCAGACTTGGGCACCCCTAGCGCAATAAATTTGGTGTTGCCTTAACTCGTGCTTAGTTGAGGAAAACAAATTGAGCAAGGATTCATTGCTTGGGTCACCTTGTAGGTCTGCTTCCAACCTAATAAGTTGTTCTTAGGCAATTCTAAAGGATTTCCTTTTTTTCTTAGCTTTAATTTGTCCATAAGATCTAGCAATTTTTTTTGACAGGTCCATTGAATTGTTCTAGCAATCAATTTTAGAGTTCGACTCTGAGGCAAACTTTCCTACATTCTAGGCTGACCGGGTACCTAAGTCACAAGATTTGGCAAATTTTAACCTAAAAATTCAAAAATCGCCATTTTTTTTAAAGACTTGAATAAGTTCGGTTAAATTCGCTAAAATTTGGCAAAAATTTATGGCAAAAAAACCCAAAAATTGGCTATCGAATGGACAGTAAAATGTTTTTCCACTGAGTCGAATGGATAGTAAAAAATATCGATACTTTGCAGTCACGGAGTAGGTTTATTTGTTCTGTCTCTCTCTTTGATGGGCTTGCAGAATCGAGGGTTTGTAGAGATCTATGAAATCGACTGGATTTATAGAGATCACATTGAAATATCACGACACAAAAAGTTTGAAGAGTTCATTGTTCAAGGCCATTTGAGGGCACAGAGACTTAGGAGTTTTGACTTTGCAAATTCTGTTTGACGTGGGTTCAGACTCTCCACTTGCCATTTGAGGGCACGAAGACCAGACACGTCCATTTCTTTCCTCATGCCAGCATTAGGATTTAAAATCTTCGAGGCATCTAAGTTGTGTATAGGACAACGACAACATGGATGACAACAATAGTAGGTTATGTTTTTAAAAATATCATTTTATTTGTTATTAAGTTTTAATTTTCAACTATGTTTTCTTTTGTTTACATTTCTTTAATTTTATTTTACGTTTTTATTTTTAATTTAGTTTCATTTTATTTTGTGTTTTGTTTATATTTTATAAATTTGTTTTAGTTTATTATTTTTTATTTTATTTGTATGACTTTTTAATTTTTTTAGCTATGTTTTTTTATTTTTAATAATTATATTTTAAATTTTTTTTATTTGATTTTTTGATTTTTTAGTTTTAATATTTTTTACATTTCGAATTTAATGGCAATTTTTTTTCGATTTTTATCTAAACTCGAACCTTGTGACTTAGCCGAGTACCATCCAAGAACTCTCTTTCCTCAAGGTGGGACACATTGAGTTTATACAATCCTTTCATGGTGGTCTTCTCATCTTTTTCGTCATTGCTGAGAGAAAAATTTAGTTCAATGGGGTGATGGTCTGATATAGTAAAAGGACAAACCTTAACCACATTACCATCACCTTCCAGACAAATTTCAAAGGCATCTTTGCTCAGATAAAATCTATCAAGTCTTGAATAAAGCCTTCTAGACCCTCCCTGGTTATTACACCAAGTGTACCAGATTCCTTTACTTTGTGCTTTACCTTTATTCATGGGGTCTGCAAATTTGTGAAATCTTTTGAATTTTGACCAGAAAAACAACTTGATTGCTTTCCATATGTGTCTCCTCCCAATTTGTCCTCTCTTTCTTCAATCATATTAAAATCACCTTTGAACACCACATAATGTCTTTCATATTAGATGCAACCCAGTTCCACAATTCCGTTCTTTCTCTGTAATCATTAGGTGCATATATATTACAAATTCCAAACAACTTATTCTGCTTGTTGATAACAACCCAGACCACCCTATTGCAGGGAGAAACACCATGATCCATAATATTGTCTTTCCAAATCTGGTTAATCAAAATAGAGTCACCCCCTTTACCTTTGTTGTGATTAGTCGAGAAGTGAATTGCATTAGGCCAAATATAGCCTAAGGTGAACGAGAGGATTGTGTTGGTTGCTTTGACCCCCTGAAGGAGAAAATCAAGTTTATCTCTAGAATGTTTGAACACCCTGACAATTGGTTTCCTATCTAGGGATTCAAGCCCCCTTACATTCCAACTGACAATCTGCATTACCATGTTAAGGATTACCTGGTTTTATTGGGGAACTTACTTCCCACCTTATTTTGATACAATCTAGAGAAACATTTTGGGACCTTATGTTCCTTATTCCTTTTTTTATTGTTATTATCTCCATCTTTCAGTACCCCATTTCTTACCAATCTTATATCTTTGGCATAGGGACTATCAAGGGATGTATTTTTAGAAGCAACCATTTTCAATCTTTTTCTAGACCCTTTAAAGGTCCAATTGTCCATATTAATATGATTGGGTGGAGTTTCTTTTATAGTATCACCACAAGTCAGTACCCTCAGGGTCTCCTTATTAGGAGATATGTCCATCCGGGGCTCTATCTGCTCAAAGAGATTATCAAGGGGAAATACTATCTCATTGCCTGCAATCTCCTTAGACTCAAAATCTTGTAGATTTTGGGTGTCCTCCAAAGTCTCTGAGGGCCCCCCCTTGGAAAGGGGACCAACGTCAATCATAACCTCATCATACTGAACTAGATTATTTTCCACTTCAGAGGGTATCTTGGTTTGCTCTGTCGAATCATTTTGTTTACCCTTCTCAATAACCGGTGCATCAAAATTTTTAGGTGTAGGATTACTAGAGGGAGAGGTTCCTCACTATCAATCTCACGAGAAGTAAATTTACTCAACAAGATTTGAACCACTTTTAAATCTAGGGCCCTTATTAAGGGATGTTCAGCGTTCCTCAAATTCAGTGTTAAAAACAGGGTTATATATGTTTTCCAAGTCCTCCATTTGAGGCAGGAGGGGACTAAACAAAACATCTTTGCTATTGAGTTTAAGGCCTCTCTGGGAGATAATATCATTGTTTTTATTGGCAAGTAGCAAAGGGCAAATTTTCCTTGTGACCATCTTTTTTACAGAAAAAACATGCATTGAGACCTCCCAATCCTTTGATGGGGCATATACTGGAGTTCTCGTTGAATTCAAAAACGAGGGATTCTGGAAATATTTCCAGAGGGTCTAAGGAAATTAGAACCCACACGTTCATATGGGCCAGAGACTGCCTTGTATCTTCAACCCTAAGCACCTCACCAAGGGGTTGAAGGGCTTGAGGGATAAAATTTTACAATTGGAGGGGGATGTTTTCAATATCAATCCATCTAGGGGTTGTTTTGAACACGAGCACTTGACTTTCCAAATTAGGGTTCCATGAAACCGCTTTAAACAACGATTGCCCTACATTCCAAAGGGCTTTATTAATGACTTTTCTCTGCATATTGGAATTTAAAAAAAGAACTAGAAAAACCCCTTTGTGGAACATTCTGCAGAAACTAACATAGATACCCATTTTCTTTCCCCTATCGAATTTAACCAGTTATCAAAGAAATTCCTTGAGGGGAGAGAGTTTCTATTCAAACAATCAAAAGAAAATCCCAATATTTTTTAGCTCAGATTCTTCCCTAGCCAAATCTTTTTCCATAGACAAATTGGGGAGCAGAAAAAGGGTTTTACTAGAACTAAGGTACTTACCGTTCTGTCCTTTGCTAATGTCTCCTTCTCCATCTTCAGGGGTGTTGCTCGGGCCAGCAATGGATTTGGCACCTTGTGTATGCTTTGCAAACTCTTCCTGTCGTAAAACTTCGTTGAAGAGTTTCTTATTGTCACTGATTTTTCCACCACTCTTCTCTATAAGAGGCTCTGGGCTGCATGACTCAAGGCATTCATTACCTGATGCTTTTTGGCCTCCATTTCCATTAATACAAACATCACCGAGACACTTGCCACTATTCGGCACACTTTGTTCATCTCCTTCCATAGGCTACCACCATTAATTGCACTTGCCCCCAATCTGTAGCACGTATCAAAGGATCAAGGGCAGGTTAAGGGAACGCAAGGGACATGCACACCAAGACCAGAGCGACACTATACCAACGCTCTATACAGGGAAATAAACAAAAACAAGCACACATAAAAATAATACTAAAGTTAACCAAAATACATAAAGCAAAGCAAAGATAACCATGAACCCTTTGCATCCAATGCACATTCAACCATACAATCACCAAGGAAGCAAAGGGGACCAAGGAAGAAGGAAGCAAGCATGAAGCACTAACAATGGAGGGTGACTATTCATCTCCCCATTGTAGAACTCCACCTTGCTCTCTTCTTTTTAAGATCCCAAAGTTTTGGGAAAAGGGGTATGCATTTGATAGTGATGTTAATGAAATGGAAATTCATGAATCTTCACGATTCAAAAACCCTAAGAGGCATCGTTCAATCTCAGCCCATAATCCATCAGCCACAAATTCTTTTTTGACGTGCTTGCAACCATGGAGCAAGGTTATTTTTGTAACTTGAAAAATTTCTACATGGTTGTAGATGTGTGTCCATCCGAGTTAGATGCACAACTTAATAATGATGTTTTTGAGAGATATAACACTTCCATAGTCCATGATAATGAGACAAGTTTTTGGGTAAAAACTATTTAAGAAAATTCTTTTCACAAATTTTTACGCAATAATGTTTTGTCTTAATGAAGTTGTTGTTGAGCAACTTCATGTTGAGTGAAAACTAGATGACCAAACCAACCCCCACCTATAGTAGAAATGGGGGAACTGTTTGTTTCCCTTGTTGCAATGGTTTCAACATTCTATCTTCAAGTTATATATGCAGATTGATTTCCATTCTCTTTTAGGAACATTGCAACATCTCTTTGGTATGAGTGTGAGCATTGTCTAGTACATTGTGCCTTCTCATTCAAATTTTATTTTGATCAGTGAAGAATTTGGGCTTGAATAATTTTAGTTGCTCACAAAACAATGCCCATTTCCTGTTTTGATTGGAACGAATATATTGTTGGATGAATATTCTACCTAGAGAGATATTAGTTATGATCTCTCACTTGAGGTTCTCTCCTAGGTGTAACCATTCTTACCTTCATTTGCTCTTTGCTCTTTTTTCTTTTTTTATGCTTGTTATCCTAAGTGATACATTTTCCTCACTAGAATGGGCTCCCCCAAATGCACGAAAAAGCTACTCAAAAAAGATTGAATGCCCGTAACACTGAATCCATAATTTCTTGGGGGCAACTTAATCAAATCACTATGAAATCTCTCTATGTTACAATTATGCTAGGGCCAAAGAAGGATGGGATATGGAGGGTGTGCATTGGTTACAGAGCATTAAACAAGATTATGGTGAATAACCGGTATTGACTTCCAAGGATAGAATATCTCTTGGACCAACTCCGTGCCACAATGTTCTTTACTAAGATAGATCTCAAATATGGTTATCATTATATTCTTGTTGAACCTTCTAATGTTCGAGAACTACATTAAAAGCAAAGAAGGTTTGTTTGAATGGCTGGTTGTGCCCTTTGGCTTGACCAATACTCCCGCGACATTCATGTTGGCGACAAATGGCATACTACAACCATTTACAACTTCATTTGTTGTTGTCTATCTTAATGACATACTCATTTTAGTAGAACATGGGAAGGATACTTGGATCACATTTGTATGCAAATATGGAGGAATGCTCATTTGCTATGAAGGAGATACACTGTCTTGGGTATGTCAAGGATGCACTTGGAGTATTTGTGGATTTGATCAAGCTTTGTGCCATTTAGGAATGGCCTACATCAAAACCCTTACAGAGCTTTGTGATTTGTTAGGGTTGAAAAATGTTTGTAAAAAATTTGTTCTTGATTTCTCTCACATCACTTAGCTCTTGAATCAAGTCACCAAGGGTGGCGGGAAAGAACATTTTATTTAGGTCAACTGCATAACATAAAGCATTGGAGGAACTGAAATGTAGACTTTGTTCCTCTCCACTACTCCCCCAACCAGATTTTGAACAATCATTTGAGATAGAGATTGATGCATCTGAATACGCACTTGGAGCAGTCCTAACTCAATTTGGTCACCGAGTTGCTTACCATGGTGCGACATTCACTGCTGAAAATATCCCATATGTGATAGAGCTTTATACCATTGTCCATGCATGTAGCCAATGGAAGTACCATATACTAGGAAAGTAGATCATCATCTATATTGAACACAAACCATTGAAGTTCTTGTAGACGTAGAACAAGTTGTAGCTAGAGCAACATCATAGATGGTCTCTATATCTTCAATAGTTCCACTTGCACATTTGGTAGAAGAAGGGCAATGCCAATCCAGTAGTAGATGATTTGAGTCGGCCATTGATCCAAGCCCTTATCTTTGCACTTGATGCATGTGGACACAATATCAATACTTGGTTGGAATTGCACCAATGAGATTCAATTTTCACAAAACTATATCAAGCATTGCATTGTGCTAAATCAATTATAGATTACTACTTGCAGGATGGACTCTTGGGGCACTTGTGTGCATTGCATGACGCAGTGTGAAAATTTGATATGGTAGGTGCACTCCAACAATGTTGTAGGTCACTTTGGAGATGAAAAGACCCTCATGGTATAGAAGCATTTCTTTAGGCCACATTTCAAGTCAGATGATTGTACTATGTGTTGGCCAAGTTGGTGAATAAGAAGTAAGGAATGTGTGGATGCTTTAGATTGAATGAGTGTAATTATGGAAATTACGCACTTGGAATCAAAGTGTCACAATGGGAAGTCTTAGTAGTTTTAACCCAAGACAACCCCCAGAGAAGGGTGACTCCTCTATCCTAATGCTACTTAACACCCATAATATTGAAAGAATAAAAGGGCAATGTGCCAAGATGGATTTGATAAATCCCCAAAGAAAAAAAATAACACAAATTATATGTTATTCCTTGGTATTAATAAAAGTAAGCACAGTTAACTCTATGCGAAGGTAATAAATCTAATGCTGAAAGCAGAACTTGCAGGTTAAATCATTTGCATGAAACTTTAGGCCAAGGGCAGATGATCGACCGCAAAACCTTGATTAAATGCTTCAAAAATACACAATGCATATAACTTCAAAGGCCAAAATAGTATTGAACTTGTAGAAAAATACATGCTATGGCCATAAAATAGTCACAATGGGGATGAACAACAACTGGAAAAACTAACTATTAAACTAACAACAAAAATTGGAGAAAAACCGTAAGCCCCTAATATAGAGCCTAAGCTCCATATATAATCAATATTCATGTTGGTGGAATAGGATTGTGCCACACGCATACATCTCCACCATACATTTTTTTTTTTACATAGAACAAGTTTTGGCCTCAGAGGGGAAGTAAGCTCCTCATGTCAAATGATATGCCTCCTTTGAATCAATGATTTGTGATCCTTTTGGAGAATTGTGCTTATCCCCAAATATCCATGTTCAATGTAATCATATATAGTAGTTGGCCACCTAAAGTATAGTAGGGGGTGCTCTTGTTCTCCAAGGGAGATCTTTGTTATTTCTATTAAGCCAATGGTGGGCTGCCATGTGTCCCAATCCCTTCGTGAGCCTCGCTTCTCTTGTTTAACAAGGGGTTGCTGATCGTTAGATTGGATCCTATGTGGAGAGATCAATGACAAAGGGGAACCCAAATCACTGACAAGCTTTGCAACCTTTGTGAGTTCCGATCGTCATCCACATGGACGACCACAATCTCGTTATTTTTCAAGAGGTCCGTTAGGGTCATCGTTCTATAATCTCACAGCATAGCCTCATCTCCCTTTCGTGTGATTAATATATTTAGATCAATTGCAAGGGGAACATCAAGGGATGTCAGATCCCTATTAGTCCTTAAACTCTAGATCCTCGCCCATTATGCCAAGTGGGTTTTGATCAGACAATAGGGAAGGCAACATGACGTAAAGACCATCTCTTGTATGCCAAGCTTGTAAAAGGCTTTAGTTAAGGCATATGCCTTATAATATAATATACATGCTGACAAGGCATCCTCCTTTTTATGATCGACATTAATTTATTTAGATCAATGACAAGGGGATCATTGAGGGGTTGCCAGTGTTTAGACTTCTGATCATCATCCATTTTGCCAAGTGAAGCATCAATCAAGCGGCGTGGAAGGCACCTTGATATGAGCCTTGATCTAATCGTTGGGATCTCATAGCTCTAAGATTTGTTCATCAAGAGGGTTAGTGGTTGGGGGATATTAAAATTGCTTTTGATTAATCTTTCAAGGCTAAGACCGTTTATAATGAGTTTGTAGGCGATATTTGAACATACAAGGCAATGCCTTAAGCAACAAAGCTCAGCTTAACAAGGGAGTGTTTTTATGTACCACATAATGTTTAGTCCTTTTTTGCTACGAAACAAACCTTGGGATTGAATTTCCATGGATTTCCTTTAAGGTTTGACTACTACAAACATGGTCATGATTGCGTTTATGTACTAGTGGATATATTTTCAAAGATTGCAATTCTTGGGCCATGCTCAAAATGTCAGCCTAAGAAATAGCTCACTTGTTCTTTCAAAATACGTGGGTTCACTTTGGGTTATCATGTACTATTAAGCTGATGGAAAAACAAAAACGGTGAATAGGATGATCGCAAATCTTCTTAGGATGTATAATTCCAAGAAGCATCACGCTTGGGATGAAAGCACTTAATTAAATCAACATAGCTAAAATCGAGCTCTTCTTAACTCTACTGAACACAACCATTTTGAGATTTTTTTGGGTTTCCAACCATTGGCAGCCATTGATGTAGCCATATCCTATGCCACCTTCAAGAGCAACAACTACCTTAGCTTAGAAGGAA
Source organism: Torreya grandis (assembly GCA_037957365.1). Taxonomy (NCBI): domain Eukaryota; kingdom Viridiplantae; phylum Streptophyta; class Pinopsida; order Cupressales; family Taxaceae; genus Torreya; species Torreya grandis. Next base: position 2,758,616 of record JARHVA010001736.1, on the reverse strand, counting down.
GTTGACAAAGCAATGAAGTTCACTGAACATATTTAGCACATTCCACAACAAGTGCAAACAATTCTGCATAAGAGTAATGCTAAGTACAAGAAATGCCGTGATCAGTATTGGGTGCCACATTAGTTCAAGGTAGGTACAAAGTATGGCTTCATTTGTAGAAAGAAAACTTATATGAATTTACCAAAATATCTGTCCTCTCCAATATGGTTCATACACCATTACTAAGAGGGTTGGGGATAATGCATTTGAGCTTAATCTTTCAAATTTTTTGTTTTTATGCGTTCTGCAATGCTCTGGATTTTGCAGTTTGCACCATTACTTTCTACCTTTGTTGGACACACCAGATGCATCAGAAGAATTCCAGTCATCAACAGTCAATGTTGATTGCAGTATGCCAACAAAATTGGACCAAGTCATTGTTGCACGAGTCAAGTGCACAAGGAATCAATAAATTCAAATCTGCTAGATTAGCAAGATTGGTTAGGTGCCCCATCAAGGGAATTGTTACACAAAGCTCAAGTTGTAGAACACTTTCTGCATCTTCTTTCCAACTTGCTGCAATGGGGACCATTGCTTCTCAAGGAGGGGCTCCTAATCTAGGAGTATCTGGAACTTTGACTATCTCACGGTATCACGATGGTACTCCAAACCGAGTTTAGTCTTCACCACCTGTTTTGTCATCAACTCAAGCAAATGTGGTCAAACTAAGGAGTCCTGATTTGTCATATCTGATGCTGAACAACTTCGATAGTCTCAGTCCAGCTTGACACTCTTGTTCAATGACATTTGCAAAAAAAAGTATAATGGAGAATATGTATTGGTGGATGGCAAGCAGCTTGTCTTCTTGTATTTTCAAAGCCGTCGTTTCATCTCCTACCCTTTTATAACTATGTATAATAGCATTTCTTTGAATAAGCCGGCTAGTTGGTCTAGTTGGTTGATACATCGAATCTCTTGAATTATTAAGAAAAACTCGTAGATTATGAATTAATACAATCTTGCATTACATTTCTAGCATGGTGTTCCATTGTTCTTTCTCTTTCTCTTTGTTAAGGCATTGCAATTATTGTTTTCACTTTTGTTGTTGCTCTCTACTTCATAAACCGTTTCTGCTCATAACACATTGGAATCTGTTTTTGCCCCATGGGTCAACCCTGGGCCACGGATCAGAAGATGGGGACAAGCTAATGAGACGATGTTACACTATGCACTACTACCAATGAATCCCAACCCCTTCGGTCTCATTATAGGCAACCAGAATCACAGAGGAAGGTACACATTACTAGATTTTTCTCTGCAACCTGAGTTTCATGGGCTGAGGTCCTGAGGATATTATTAGAAGTTCCAAGAGGGGAATACTCAACTTACACCTAGGATTGTCCAGCATGAACCCCTCATTTTTGTTCATTATCAAAGGAGAATTATTAGATCACGCATTGGCCCTTTCACAGTAATAGATGATGATGTTGTCCATTCTCCTGGCCTGAGCCTTCCTATAAACATGTGACATTGATGGTGGTTTGTTCTTATCTACTGCTTTCATCTTCATCAGCTCCATGCTTCATTGAGGGCCCCCTTCATCACAAGGCTATTTGATCGCTTTCAGTTTACCCCTCTAGTTATGTTTACATTTTTTAAGTGCTTGGTGTTTAGTTGTTTTTCATAAACAAGGGTCTTTTTACCCCGATATTCCCCTATTATAACTAAATGTACTTCTTGAGCTCCATTGACTTATATTTTCTATGTATTAACATAATTTCCTTGTTTGATATCCGGCTATTTTGTGCAATTGTCTCTTTCACATTACTGTTTTGGTGTGCATAGTTGAAACAATTGTGGGATTTCTACCTCGAACAATAGTGATAGATTTTCCACGACTTATTATTTTTTGCATGAACGCCTTTCCTTGGAGCCTCATAGTTACAGCCATTGTTTATTGCTTAAGTATTGTTGTTTTTTTGCTGACAGATTCCACAATGTAAGGTCCAAGCATTCAATTCCATCCTTTCTTGAATATTGATGGTTTTTGATGATAGGTTTTCTGTTATATTATTTGTAAGCATTTGTTTGTAGACCACCTTATGTGTTGGGTTTTTTTTTTCTGACACGGTTTATTTAATGTTCTTTCTAAGCATTTGTATTTAGGAATAGAAATAAATAGAATGATTTTGAGTCATGGACTAAATCTAAATTTTTTGAGGTCAGGCCGGATGCTGCTTTGTGTGAGGGACAGGCCAAACAGTGATAATCATAATCATGCTTCTTTGCAGCGTCAATTCAGCCATGGTCATGATCATAAAGATGAGGGTGAGGGCTCTTCTAGTGGAACTCGAGTTTCTCATTTTCTCCCTACTTCTCGCAGGATTGTGCAGTTTTCAAATGGAAAGGTAGTTATAGTTTCCAAATTTGAGTCATTAGCATTTTCTGCTTCTAGTGAAGTTCTATATCTTTAATGCAATTTGTGGCTATCTTTATCTCTCCATGGTGTAAATTTTCAATGTGTTGAATGTTCAGTTCACCATTCTATTCTACTATTGATAGCTTGACAGCATAAAAAGATTTATAATTTTATGATTTTATCTTGATAGACACAAAATAAAGGATTTGAGACTCAAGATATAGAAAATACAAGACCTAAATCTTTACAAAATTACTCATTTTGTATTGTAGAAATTCTTGTGTTCTGTTGAGTGAGTCACTCAATTCCAGCATTATTAGGAGTGAAATTTTATGGAGGGTTGAACTCAGCTCACCATTCTATACTACTTTTGATACTTTGACATGATTTTATCTTGATTGACAAAACACAAGGATATGAAAAAGGAAAGAAAACTTCAAAGCACCAAATCTTCATAAAATTACTCTTGTTTGCTTCAAGGAATGGTTGTGCTCTGTTGAGTTGGACACCCAATTCCAGCATTATAAGGGTTGAAATTTTATGAAGTTTTGAACGTTCAGCTCACCATTCTATACTACTTTTGATACTTGGACATGATTTTATGTTGATTGACACGACACAATGATATGAAAAAAGAAAGAGAAATTCAAAGAACCAAATCTTACAAAATTACACGTTTGCTTCAAGGAATGCATGTGCTGGGTTGCATTGGGCCTCTAATTCCAACACTATTAGGAGTTGGAATGGCTTTACTTGGCAGTTGGTTTTGTGTTGGTTTGTTGTATAAATTGGTCATGGGTAGTCTCTTTGGCAGCTGACTGGATTTAGCTGTTTTTTCCGTGTGATATTTACCTTTCATTAAATCTGTAAGTCTTCATCAGAATCACGAGCTTCTGAATTAAAGACTTGACATTGATTTGGTAAGTAGTACTGTAACTTGTTTCTTCTTGATATTAGTGAATTTTTTTCCTTGACTGCTGGTCGTTTGTTTTTGCTCCCTTTGGTTTGTGACAGCCGGTGTCATCAAATTTGCATAAATGCTTAAATACTTATGGCTATTTTGTGGCCCGCATTGGCATCTCTTTCTGTCAAGCGGTTGACTTGGTTGCTTCCTTTTGCACAATGCTTTGACTAGGTATCCTGCTGGTTACACTCGCACCATCTGATTAGCAGATATTGGACATATTCTTTGTAGGTCCATTTTCATGGGCAGACTCTGCAGTTAAAATGGTATGTTCTCATAGTCTGTTGGTTTCTCCCACGTGTGGATCATCATTGTAACTTTAACCTTGTCAATTTAGGGATTTTGCAGGTCAAGATTGATGCATATTCTTCCTTCATTGATATGCTCTGCACAGTGAGAGCATAAGCGGTTTCTGTTGCAAGCTAAACTCCTTGAAGAAAGAGAACAAATCACATATGAAAAAATTTACAGCTGAAAATTTGGAATTTTACCCACTTTGGGTTTCCCACTCTACTTTTGCTTTCATAATTTTGTTTATGATTTTTTTGTTGTCAGCTTCTAGAGTTCCTTTTTATTCTAGTATTTTCTATTGTAGTTGGATGTGTTCTTGAGTACCCTTTGACCTGCCTTGGACATTCTGGGACATTAATAGGATTTTTTTTCTTTCTTTCTCAAGTGCAGAATATATACAATCCATAAAATTTAAAACCTTGATGTTTCCACAAATAAGTTGAATTTTATCAATTATTTACTCGAAATTAAAAGTACATCAACATGGCATAAGTTAAACTTAAAACTAAATCAAGTTTTCTTCACAAACAGCACTATATTTTTTGAAATTGTATGACCAACTCGAGGAACCCTCCAACCCTTCACAAGATTCACCTTTTAACCTGGGTTTGCGCAAACCCCATAGAAGAACACAACTATCACTTAGCACATAGATCTTGAGTGATAGACAGGGCGCAACCCCCATCTATCTATACTATATGAGTGCCTATCCATAGGTTGACTTTATGTCACACCAACCAAAACTTATTTACACAAGGTGGACCGGGTTGAATGTACCAACACCATAAGGCAGGACCTCCAGTCATGGAACCCAAGGTACATGAAGAGTGGACCTAAATTTTGGAACAACCACTAACAGTGATGTAAGAGCCCAACAAGATGGGATTACAAGATGTGCAAATATGCACCACCCTTCTTTTTCTAGACTTGGATGTCAGAAGTAATGGTAGATCCATAAAACATCTCGTTGAAGAAATCAACCCCTAAAAATGATGAGAAACAACAGTTCTCCACGTTCCATAGCAACATGTCAGGCAGCAAGACTCTCCGCAACTGAAATACTGGGACAATAACTATGAGCCATAGTAAGCCAACTTAGGGACTTACTAAGATGCAGCTTGAACCAAATCAGCCATAATCAGGCAGTCTATGCTGCAGAAATGCATGTTAACAAGTTTTAATCTTCCGGAGACAACAACAAAGGGCATAAGGGAGCCATGTGCATATCAGAATGTGTCCACATCCCAAAGATGAGAACAAAGTGCACCAAGGGTACAGGTACATATCCTCAAGTCAAAACCTCCCAAAGACATGAACAAAATGTGCAACTGCTGATTAGAGTGGCATGACCATGCACAAATTAAAGATGGCAATCTCAAATGAGACATATTCATATTCTCCACAAAACATCCCCCCTTTGTCCAGAGTTTGAGGTCAGTAAGAAATGATAGATCTAGAAAACATCTACCTGGAGAAATCAACCCATAAAGAAGCGGGGAAACAACAATCCTCCACTCTACATGGCAACATGTAAGGAAGCAAGGCTCTCCACAACCGAAAGCCTGGGACAATAACTGCGAAGCATAGTAGTCCAGCTTGGGGACTAATATTAAGCCTGAACCAAAGGGATCTTGCTTCATGAGCCAAGAAGCCTCCACAGCCTCAGGATAATCTAGTGATATCAAATATGCCAAATAAGGTCAGATATAACATCATAAGACACTGGAAGAAACTACATCAAGGCCACACAGCATAAGAAAAAACACCACAATCAGCTAGTCAATGTTGTAGAAATGCATGTTAACAAGTCTCAACCTTCTAGAGACAACAACAAAGTGCATAAAGGAGTCATGTGCATATCAGAAATTCTCAACCTTCTAGAGGCAAGAACAATGTGTACCAAGGGGCGAGATACATATCCTAAAGTCTCAACCTCCCAAAGACACGAACAAAATGTACAACTGCTAATTAGAGTGGCATGAAAATCTCAAATAAAGAACATTCATATTCTCCGCAAAACATGGATGACCACTCAATCTCATGGTGTAGCCCATCATCACCAGGATAACACCAACAACTCTTCGTGTTACCCAAGGCGCATGTAGATCAACCATGGGATGGCCATATGTATGATCAAGACTACCCAAACAAACATAAAAATGATCATCAGTGGGGAGGGCCAAGAGGTATCACAATTGATGATACACACCTACATGACCTCAAATATGAGCAGAAAGAGCTCCATGCCCTATCATCAGTCCATCCACAATCAATGTATGTAACTGCTGCCAAACTCTTATCATGCCGTGTCTTCTAAAATTTTGAAAGATATATCAAGGCCTATGATACCTTCTCTCTTCATAATAAGGCCTAAAGTGCCTCATATCTCTAGAATGAGATCTTGTTGCAAATCTTGGATGACTCCACTCTCTGAGATGAAGATCCCTGTAAGGCATAGCTGAACATGAATCAGGATCGGCTGGCTGCTCCTTTGTAGATGTATCATGCTCTCCTTTGTAGATGTATCATGCTCTAATCGCTTCTCCTCACAAGGAGTCGTAATCTACGTTACCAATACGGATACGGGTATGGATACGGATACGAGAATCGGCTATGGAGATACGGGGATTTTTTTTTTGGGGGTTTGGATACGGCCGTACAAAAATATATATAAAACATAAAAACATAGCCATATAAGCAAAAATTAACCACATAATATGCATAGAGGAAACAAAATAAGTTAAATAAAAACTTCAATATGATGTCCATAGTTGTATTTTGAAGTCCAAGAGTGAACAAATGTGCAATGTGTTAGGAGGTGAAGTGAATATCTTGACCTCCAACAACTGTAATGGTGTGACATCTTGTAATCCCCTTGGCAATATCATTTGCGGTATGACAAGCCATCCGGCATGAGGGGGGTTGCAGGGGGGGCTATTTAAGCCCCCCTTGCCCGGGGATTCAAGGGCGGAGCCCCCTCCAAAATTTTTTTTTTTTACATAGCTTTTGATAAAATGAGTGTGAATGCTGCTTTTAGGGTTGGGAATCCACTTTGGTTTGTTTTTAATTGTATTTTGAAGTCCATGATTGACTTTTCATTGAGTGAAGTTGAAAAACAATTAAAAAAAAACATTTTTGACTTTCGGGAGCATGGGGATACGCCCAGGGAGCGTCCTTGGGCTGCGGATATGTCTGGGCTGTAGATAAGCCCAGATATGTCACCTAGATGTTTCTGCAGCCCAGGGACGCTCTCTGGGCATATCCCCTATGCTCCTCCTGAGCTCTCGTATCCTGGGGCATATCCCCCATGCTCCCAAGGCCGAGGGGGGGATATCCGATAACGTAGGTCGTAATAGGTGCGACATAATTGTAGTATGCTTATCTGAAATAGGTGTGACATGACTTACTATCTCTGGATATCCAAGAAATGTTCACTTGGGAGAAAATATGGGCTCAACTGGATCAACAATCCTTTGGACATGCTTGCCAAGTCCTTGTGTAGCCTATTTTCCTCAACAACTTCTAACCAATGCCTCTAGTGTACTTCTCAAACTCAGTAAAATGGGAAGTGAAATCATTAGTCAATAATATAAGCATCACGAGAGCTATCAACGAAAGTGTCACAATCAATAACATTATGAATATGAATAATATCGTCTATCAAAACATAAGGCCCGTTAGTAAGATCATCAATATGAGTAGTGACATCAATAATCAATATTTGTGCACTAAGAGTACATAATTAATAAGATAATCATCCATAAATGTATCATAATTACTATCCTCTGAAAGGTGGAGAAGAATCAACAACAAAAATATCATCTTTCGCAATATCAATGATTAATTAGTTGCTTTTTTCTCCATTATGTCTGGACCACTGGAGTAAACAAACCCTTTGTCCTTATTATGTCATGAAACTCTGAAATATCAATCTTCGAGGGAATAGAAATAATTGGTTTTTCTTCTTATGTGGCTCAATAGGATTAGTTTGGATTCCCCAATCAATGCAAGCTTTTTGTTCTTCCCTTAATAATTTGACCCATAAGCTACCTGATTTAGATCTCTCAATTTTTGTATTTCTTTACCTTTTCCATCTTTAATACTGTTATTTCTTGTAACATCAATTTCTCATGAAGCAATTGTAGATCATTAAGTCCCTGTCTCAAGTGTTTTAACTAGGGTATTGAATAATTATTTCAAGATTCTCTCGTAAAGTTGTGGATATCAATCTAGATATCCAATGAAAACTTGGGCTTGACTCACCTTCCTTGACCAACCTTCTCTCTTTCTTTTATTTGTGACTTGCTTGGATCCTCAACATATTTCCATTAACGTGTGCCCTGTGTTGTAGGAATCCCCCCCCCCTCGATTCCGGCCTCGGTACGCCTTAGGGACTGGTACATCTCGGGTACCTATCAAAGACATCCTAAAGGCATTTAGAAAGGTACCGAAAACCTATTTGACGTTTCCGGGCACTTTCCAGACATTTTCGAGAGGTACCTAAGTGTTTTCGATAGGGAAAAACAGTGGAAGTCAACAAAATTTTAAAAAATGTAAACCTAGTCAGAACCAAATAATATATAAATAAAATAAACATTTAAGTTTAAGAATTCTTATACTTTAAGTTATATTGTATTTATATACTTTTAGGATGTTTGAGAGTGGTTTCAGACCTCTAGGAGCTATAATGCAAATTCTAGGTTTTGGAGGATCCTATCATATTTCAGACTTAGTCAAATTCCAGGGTTTAAGGGTTTTAGACTTAGCCATATTTTAGGGTTTCAAGATTTCAAGGAGACATCATAGGAGGTATGAAGGCTGCATGAAGGGATGTAGGTATGATAGAATAGTATGAGAACATCTCTTGCAAAGTGCCCCAAGCCAAACCCACCCCATTCCTTGTGCACCCCTTAAGGCATACACTCTAGGAGATTCAATGAACCGGTGAGCCCTTGCGAGAGAAAGCGTGTGTAAATGATAAAGTTGAAAAATAATGGGAGTGGCATTCATGATTTTGAGGGCAATGAAGATGATTTATTCTAGATTTGAATGTATATTTTGTCTTTGAAGTAATGAATGAATATTATATATTTTAAAGTGTTTTATCTTTTATAGACAAATCTTTTCATACTATGTAGTTTCAAGTGTTTTACTAGAAAAATGAGTAATATGCATTATATACATATACAGACATACCCATGACGTATCCAAATCAAGGTTTTTGAAAAATGGCGTACCCATGTACCCGAGACGTCCTCGTACCCAAACAACATAGCATATGCACCTCAAATTTTCTTCCATATTATTTTTACCACCAAATGAAATTGTGGAAATGTAAATTTGGAAGGTGGGCCATGACAAAATAGAAAAATGCCCCCTTTCTCTCCCCCGCCCACCCCACAAAATTAACAATTCCAATGCGAAGATTTCAAAGAGCTTTCCGTTTCTTTAAATCGTTTGGCCTTTAGAAGTTTCGACCATTTAAATAGCATTAAAAATTAAATGCAAATCAAACACACCTTGTTCTGTCTATTTTTCAGATTCGGGATGCCTTTTGCACCCACTCGTTGGAATCAGATCCGTGAAGAATTCCTCAGCTACTTGGCAACGAGAAATTTGGAAAGACTTCTCCAATAGCATTCTGCCACTTGTTTCTCTATTTGCTGGAAATCCCACAAAAATAAAATAGCTAAATATTACTATCTACGGCAGCTTTGATTAGTAACAACATTTTTTTTTGGTTATGATAACCCCGTATTGATAATAATTGTGAGACAAGGAAGACTTATAAGGCGTGCACAAAAAAATTGCCAATTGGGAAAGAGGCTAGAGGGGTAAAAGCTGAAAGCCAATCACTGTTCCTTTCTCACACATGTGGGTCCCCTTGACTTGTGATTATTTACCAACATATGAGGTAAAAGGTCATAAAGAAACGAATTCTCATGGAAAATATTCATCGTGGTGAATTGGTGATGACTTGAGTGTTAAAATTATAGTTGTGCCTTGCAAAGTTTTTGAGGGCCAAAGGGTTGATTTTGACCGTTTGCTTTCCTTACAAGAAATTCATGAGGTAGCATCCCAAATGGCCATTGACAAGGTCCCTAGGATTGATGGTTTCCCTTGTGAATTTTACCAAATTATTTGGAATAAAGTGGGTGTTGATTTTCACAAGGTATCTTTGGAGGTAGTTCAAACCAACTCTGTTAGCAAGTTTACCAACCAGGGAAACATCAAGTTCATTCCCATAGTTGGGGACTCAGAGCTCATTGCTAATTAGTGCCTTATCACGCTCATAAATGTTTCTTACAAGATTATTGCTAAAGCTCTTGCTCTGCATATGAGGCATTTATTACCTCTCATCATCTGACCACAACAAATTGGTTTCATTTGTAATAGGTCCATTTTAAATAATATCATTACAGTCTAGGAAGGGATGGAATGGGCTTGATCCTCTCAACATAAAGCTTTTTTCATCAAAATTGATTTTGAGAAAACTTGCGATAGAATTGAATGACCCTTTATAATTGCTATATTTCAGGCGTTTGGGCTTGGTCCTTTGGGACCAAGCTTGTTCAAACGATCAATATGCCCTTCTAGGATACATGTGCTTATATCACCATTAATGGTGTTCAATCAGATCAATTTGGGTTTTTTAGATCCATCGGGCAAGGTTGTCCTTTAGCTCCCTCCCTCTATACCCTTGCAACTGAAGGTTTCAGTAATCTCTAGCTGATTACACCTTTAGAGATTTGGTTAAAGGTTTTTTTTCTTATTCAAAACCATAGTCAAATGATCAATGGGCATTTTGCTGATGATTCCTTCCTTACTCTTGTTGAATAAGAATCAACAATTGCATAGTATTTGGAGATTAATTTGTCTTGCCTCATGTTCCTCTATATAGTGGATGAAAACACAATGCTACAGCTGGTCTGACACTCTCGAACCTCACTGGTTAAAGGGTTTTAAATGGTATTGGATTCAACTTGGAGAGTAGTTAAAATTCCTTGGCACTCCCTTTACCTTTTAGGGATATACTTTTGATTTATGGAATTATGTTGTGCATAAGGTTGAGAAAAAGATTGCCTACTGGCTAATCGAACCTCTCTCCTTGGTTGGTAAGTTTCAAGTTTGTTCTAAGGTCCTTGCAGCCACCCATGTTTATTATTCTTTTTGTTGGGCACCTTCAAAGGCTTCTTATTAAAAGTTAGAGCGCCTCTTAAGGGATTTCCTTTCGGCCAATTTTGAAGGATCTAAAGGATTCCACAAGGTTTCTTGGGATATATGCTATAGACCTAAGGAGGTAGGAGGTCTTGGTCTTCTCATTGTCAAACTCCGAGTCTCAACCCTCTATGTCAAATGGATTATTTGAGCCCTTGAAGGAGACGAGGCCTAAAAGATCCTGGAAGGGTCGTGGTCTACGTTCCCTTCTAGTTACTCCCGTGCTAGTCAAAATTGTGGGATCCTTTATTGCCCAAAGTATATGGAAGGCATGGGAGCTGCTGAAACCACATCTAATATGGGATGGTGATGGTTTCAAATTTGGGCTCTCTTTGAACTCTCATTCTCTGTGGTGATCCGTAGTGCTCGCATACTATGGTGCTCCCTTTGCCATGATCCCTTTGGTCAAAAGTCTTAGGTGGTTCATACAGGGAGTTAAGGTTATTATTGATCTTGTTTGCAAACGCTCCATAGATTTGATCCCTTAGCATACCCTCCGTGATTAGTTTGAGCACAAGAATGGTGATCTTCCATCAATCATTGAGATACAAAGGCTGTTCCAGATAAGCATCTCCATAAAATTGAAGTTCTACCACCTTCTTGGTGGTAACAAGACTGGAAGTGGCCGGCTGACATCCCTTTCCACAAGTATAAACCCTGACTTGGTTATCAGTACATTTTCCTCAACACAATCAAGTTGATACTTAGAATGCTTGTTGGAAGGTTAACTCATCTGCAATTACAGGGGGTCGAAGGTTTGCTCCAAATCTAGAAAGCTACCATCGAATCCAAGCAAGGTCATTTTATTTGGGGCATTCTTCATCAAGGTTTGCCTATTGGAAATAGGATTGCTCATTTAGGGGTTTTTTAATCCTTTGTGCCCCTTTTGTGAACAATTTGTCTCTCTCAATCATCTCTTTAAGTTTTGCAAACATGCTCAGTCAACTTAGAAATGGATTCACCCTCTTTCAACCATTTCGTCCATAATTGTTTTCCTAGAAAATGGTACTCTTAGGGGATTCGACCATGTTACCTGCACAACACAACCAAATTGAACATATTTTTCATTCAAAAATTCATCTTCAGCTATGAGAAGAAATGAATAATGTTAATTTTAACCATGTATTGATGGTTTTTTTTTTGGTTACTAATAAAGTGCAAGTGATTTTTAATGTAATTATTCAGATTCAAGTGCAAGCTGAGAAGGTAAGTTTGGAGGGTGAGCACCTTTAGTCTGTCTTGGACCATTGGGGAAGTGCTTTGTGTGTTGTTACTCAAGTTTTGTTCATCACTTCGCACCGATGGACTCCCTCTTAGGGCTGTAGCTGTGGAGGTTTGAGGTAGGCACCGTTCTCAGAGTAGGTGGCAAAGTCCTCTATGCTCACGGTGTCCTTCGCCCAGTCACAACACCAGAGGAGGCTGGGCTGGTCATGCACCTAGGCACCGGTGAGTGAACAACTCAACAAGAAGGCAAATTCTTTCGGTTGGATCTTGCAATTTCCCCACCCAGACAAGATCTGGAGTAGGATAAGAACAAAGAAAATCATAAGTGGGAGCTAGTACTTGATACAACAAATCTGGCTGTTACTGGTGGCTGGCTGGGGTGACAAGCTGGATGATCCTCCACCACAGCTGTCTGCTCTGATTGCTTTGTTTGCTTAATGTTCTTGTGCCTTGTGCCATGGTGTTTGGATGCCCGATGGGCCATATATTTTGTTGCACAATATTCTATATCTTTTTTTTGACTGAAAAGTTGTGATTGAGCCTTGATTAAAATGTCTTAACTCTCTCTCAATCCATGTGATCGATGTGATGTTTTTTTGGAGTGTGATCACATTTCACTTGCTTTTTTTGTATGACTAGCAATTTATACATTTGTATTTAATTAATACAAAACAGATTGCACAATTTTTTTTTTCTAAATAATACTAGACTACGTAAGCCCCCATTACTTACAAATATATATATATATTTATACATTTGTATTTAATTTAATACAAAACAGATTGCACAATTTTTTTTTTCTAAATAATACTAGACTACGTAAGCCCCCATTACTTACAAATATATATATATATATTTATACATTTGTATTTAATTAATACAAAACAGATTGCACAATTTTTTTTTTCTAAATAATACTAGACTACGTAAGCCCCCATTACTTACAAATATATATATATATTTATACATTTGTATTTAATTTAATACAAAACAGATTGCACAATTTTTTTTTTCTAAATAAAACTAGACTACGTAAGCCCCCATTACTTACAAATATATATATATATATATATTTATACATTTGTATTTAATTAATACAAAACAGATTGCACAATTTTTTTTTTCTAAATAATACTAGACTACGTAAGCCCCCATTACTTACAAATATATATATATATATAGACTACGTAAGCCCCCATTACTTACAAATATATATATATATATATATTTATACATTTGTATTTAATTAATACAAAACAGATTGCACAATTTTTTTTTTCTAAATAATACTAGACTACGTAAGCCCCCATTACTTACAAACAGATTGCACAATTTTTTTTTTCTAAATAATACTAGACTACGTAAGCCCCCATTACTTACAAATATATATATATATATATATATATATATATATTTGTAAGTAATGGGGGCTTACGTAGTCTAGTATTATTTAGAAAAAAAAAATTGTGCAATCTGTTTTGTATTAATTAAATACAAATGTATAAATATATATATATATATTTGTAAGTAATGGGGGCTTACGTAGTCTAGTATTATTTAGAAAAAAAAAATTGTGCAATCTGTTTTGTATTAAATTAAATACAAATGTATAAATATATATATATATATATATATTTGTCAGTAATGGGGGCTTACGTAGTCTAGTATTATTTAGAAAAAAAAAATTGTGCAATCTGTTTTGTATTAATTAAATACAAATGTATAAATTGCTAGTCATACAAAAAAAGCAAGTGAAATGTATATATATATATATATATATATATATATATATATTGCTTTCAACAAATTGTGATTTGAACCTGTAACCTTTTCCTCCCGATTCAGTGACCTAGGCAAGTGAGTTGTCACTTGGATGAGTATGAAGGCAAATGGGGAGGCTTTTGATAACCCGTGAAAAATCCCACAAAAATAACTATTATAAATAATCCTAGACTACAAAAGCTGCCATTATTTACAATAATATTTAAAAACAAACGCTTTCATCAAATTGTGATTTGAACCCCTGTAGCCTGTTCCTCTTGATTCAGTGACCTAGCCAAGTGAGTTTTTGCTTGGATGAGTATGAAGGCAAATGGGGATGCTTTTGATAACTACTGTCTTCAGCAGAGCTATGTGCCTTCTCTGCTCATTGAGTTCATTGTGTATGGGTCGGCTTGCTCTCTCCTCTACACTTGATCATGCTCTTCGTGACCACACTTCTTTTGAGTGGCTTGGGTGTCTTCTAGATACTTTCCAAATAATGTGACTGGCACCTTTGAGAATGGATACGAGCAGGGGCTTCCACTTATGCAAGCTGCAAAAACCCTGACCATTGATGCTTTTGCCCATAGTTACCAAGTTCATATGAATTTGGTCAATATTAGATTTGGAGCGAATTCTTTTGGCTAATCTTATATGTTCATTAAGTTAGGCACTTCAGAAACCCCAAAAAGCTTAAAACAAAAGTAACAGAAGGGCCAAGGAAAATAACAGAAAGCAAAAAATTAAAACTCACTGTCAAAACAGTGGCACAGCCAAAGGAAAAAAGAGAACAGAAAGGCACTGACAGAGTCATAGACAGTAAATTTAATGTAGAACGTTATTCCAGGCTCCCAGCTGTGCATATGGTGAATCTAAAGAAACCCTGCGTTGTGCAGAACGGGAATGCAAACAAATCTGAAGTCGTGACTATGTTTTCGAGTTGTTTTTGAGCTGTTGCATGAAATGGAAATCTCAATCCCCAAACCCCTGTTCTAGCTGCAAGCCTGCAAGTGCATTATCAATTCATCATTTGGTAGTGAACATTTCAGCTAAGGGTGGGACGACATTTTATTTTGCTGCAAATTCTTTAATGAATTTTCAATAAGGTTGTGTTACTTTTGGTGGACAGATTTTCGCTGTACTATTAATCTAACAAAAAGCACAAAAAAAAATGTTTGTACTGCCCAAATGAAAAAAATTCTTAGTTTATTAATTAAAATAGTAATGCTTAATGTGGTTATGTCCTCATAGATAACCACATACAATTTTCCCTTGCGTCATATAAGGAATAATGTCACTTAACAAGACTCCCACCGATTTACTTTTTCCCGATTGGGATCTTCCACGAGCCTCACTATTTCCCTTTCCCATAATTGTCTTTACATTCCTCAAATTGCACACTTTTGGCTTGTAACGATTTAATGACATTTGGAAAAAGGGCATCCATGAAATTAAAGTAATTAATTTAGTGATACAAAATGACACACTCATGGCCCATACAGCCACATTGAATTCATGCCTAAGTTAATCAAATAATTCCTCAAGGATAAAATGGACTTTGACATGGATGTGTTAACTTGTGGGGTTTGTTTTGCTCTAATAACGACCTTGGAGTTTCCATAAATAATATCTTATATGTATTGACCATAAAAATATGTTTGACCGAATGATAAAATGCATTTATCAAAATATATTATGGCCCATGATATCTAGTATTTATGGGTATGGATTTTATCGATAGTTTCATCTTTGTAAGTTGTTACAAACAATTGTTAATTCTTAAAAGTTAATGGTATGGCCATACCTTGTTTAATGCCAAGCAAAAGACTTTTGCCTTTTGGTCAATTTACCATTAAATTTTGTGCCTCACATACGAATTTGACTAAATATTTCACTAAGGTCGAAAATGGTCTTAGATTTTGTAGGTGGCCTCAAGGTTTTTCTGTCCCAAATCTTGTTGACACTAATTAGTATAGATAATTTAAATATATTTATTTGAAAAATATCTAGTTTGAAGTGTATATATTTTTTATCTTCTCGATAAATTCCTTTTTGATTGGTGATATATGGTCTCAATCTAGTTATAATAGTATGTTAGGTTTGAAAAACAAATTTGGTAGAAGATGGACTCCAAATTATACCGTATGTTCAATATAATAACCAAGAAAGACATTGCATGTTTTAACTTTTAAGCTATAATCGAATTTATACAAAGTCAAGCAAAAAGCCTTTACCTCAATTACCATTAGAGCATGGCACATAATTTTATATTGGATACTTTTTTTAATTTATATTTAGTTTAAAACTTTAAAACATTAATATTCTATTATTATATTAGTATTTAATAACTTCAGCTGCTAACTAGTTTAAGATTATAATTATTTTTTGTTCAACTTTGCATTACTATTTAGTTAATAGTTTGTATTTATTTTATTTTAATTTTTTTAGTAAGCTTAAAGTTTATATTGTTTTATTTTTTTATGTTATAATCTTATAGATATAACTTTATAGTTATTTTTAATATATTTTTGAAATTTGTAAATTTTCCGAACCAAATCGAACCTTTTGCAAAATTCCGAACTTCTGAACTTTTTTCCCCTTTTGGATGACCCAAACTTTTTGAACATGGTAACTATGCTTTTGCCTTCAGATGCCACTTGTTGCTCCACCACTGCACCCACGACAATCCTCATCTGAACCCGCAGATTCACTTTGGCTACCCATGTTGCACGCTCTTTGGGGGCCTTCAATTACAACACCACCTACACCCCTGCTCTTTTGTGATGTCCTTTGCCCCAACCATGGCTTCCTTCATGAACCTAAGCACTGCTTCACTCAGTGTGCCTTCGTATGAGCTCTCCTTCTTCATGTTATGGTTTCCATGCAGGCCCTTGGGGATTCCTTTGTTTTGTGTTCATGTGTGCTGTAAGATTCAAGGTGCTACTAGTGATGTTTCCTTCGAGGGGGGCTAAGCCAGCAATCGATGGCTCTACCCTCATCTTGTTGCTCTTGGAAGCATCTTTGGTGGTGATTGTATTATTTTCCAACAATCCTCACTTGCACCCACAGGATTCACTTTGGCTACCCATGTTACACGCTCTTTGGGGGCCGCCAATTACAACACCATGTACGCTTCCAATCCTTTGTGATATCCTTTGCCCCAACCATGGCTTCCTTCATGGACTTGAGCACTGCTTCACTCGTTGTGCCTTCCTATTAGCTCTTCTTCTCAGTGGTATCGTTTCCAAATCCATGAATCCCCTTGGGGGCTCCTTTGCTTTGTGCTCATGTATGCCCTAAGCTAAAGGCGCTACTAGTGATGTTTCCTTCGAGGGTGGCAGAGCCATCAATCAATGGCTCTACCCTCACTTTGTTGCTGCCAGAAGCATCTTTGGTGGCGATTTTTTATTTTTCAAAAAATAAAAATCACCACTGCTGCCCCGCTGTACAATTACCTTTATTTTGCGCCACACAAATCCTGACACAGATGCATATTTTTCAAACCTAAATGGCTACTGAGGGAGAAATTTCCCTCATTAAGAATACAAAATTTGAGGGAAGGGGCGAACTTTTCTATTGTAAAAAATGGATGGCAAAATGATAGGATTGGAATGCGAAATTGGAAGTGCCTTTAATTTTTGTGAGCTTTCCAGTGATTCAAGTGTTTTGCTGTGTTCTCAAAGAGGGAAAATTCAATGATCTCCAAATAACTTGGAAATTAATGCTAAAATGTAAAATGATGGCACCTGCACACCTGGTATGGATTTACACCTGCAAATCTGCCTTTAAACATGTACAAAGTCACAAAGACGACTCTTTGTATTAGTAGATTGATATCAAAATGGTAGAAAGATGCATTGCTTAGGGCTTTCCCTCAATTTATACTCATGTGGGTAGAAAACTCTAATTACATTGACATAACCCTTTACTGTTCTAAATTTTAAAAATAACATAATATTAAACCTACATAGCTAATATGTACATGAAGGGCCTAAGGACAAAATAAGCCATAACATTCTCATTATAATATGTTAGTGGCTAGGCGCACAACATGGTTGCATGATTTGCTCTTCTGGATTTTGTGCTCTGCTATCCGAATGTAAACTTTCCAAAATCCTGGGAAGAAACTCTAATACCCTGTTGGAATAGATAATATCATCCTCACATGATCTGCACCTCTCCAAAATTATTGAGGTAAGATCCAGAACTATTCCAGTCTGTTAGCACACCTTAACTCACCACATAGTGACGTAAGCAATGATAGAACAAAGAGAGAGAGAGAGAGAGAGAGAGAGAGAGAGAGAGAGCCAATAATCATTTTAGCACATAGTTTTTGAATGATAGATAGCATGTATATCTTGAATGATAGATAACACACAACCCTCATCTATTTATAGAATATGACACCCTATCCTTATGTTTATTTTGTCATGCTGTATCTCCTTATTTATACAAGGCAAACTGGGGTCAATGACGTAGCACCATAAGGTAGGATTTATAATTATGGAACCCAAGGTGCATAAGGAATGTCCCTATTGTCACATGCATGCCCTAGCAACAGAGACACGCATATAGAACTATGTCACCTAACTACCGATGTTAATGATATTCTTTCTATTACTTAATAAATTAATATAATTTTAAGTAACTATTTGTATCCATTCCCAAATGCATGGAAGGTTTATTGGAAGCAAGCAAATGGATAACTACACGTGCATGCACAAGGAAACATAAGGTTGTTCAACAGTACGTCCTCAAAATTCAAACTTATAGAATGTTATCCTTAAATTAAATAATAAACAGGTGCATGTATGCATGCATGGAAGGCTTATTGGAAGCAAGCAAATGGACAAGTACACGTGCATGCACAAGGAAAAACAAGGTTGCACAATCACACATCCTCAAAGTTGAACTTATAGAATGTTATCATTAAATTAAATGATTAGTAGGTTGTCCACCCATCTATATTTAAGACAACATTATACCATATATATGTGTGTGTGTACATACCAAAATAATTGTCTATTTCAATAAACACAAGTCAAATATTTTGTTAATACCTAAATTGACTACCTTCCAACCTTATCTGCTATACCCTTGTGCTTCTGTAGTTTTTTGTTGACATTTCAAATAAAAATGTTTTTGTGCTGAAATTAAAATGCTTAATAAGGAGATTCATTAGAGTAACCAAAATCATTGACAATTCTTTGTATTGCAAGAATTATTTTGAAGAGGTTTGTGTAACTTAGCCTTGCATTTGGCTTTATTATTTTCTGTTCTTTCACAAATAGAAGAATATTATTGTGGCTTGTTCCTGTTCTTTCATGCATAACATGATATTCTTTTGGCTTGCTCTTAACAAATAGTATTGCTATGTTTCTGGCAATTATAGGGTCCTGGGCCAAATGCACGAATAGTCTATATTGATGGTGCGTTCGATCTTTTTCATGCTGGACATGTAGAGGTATGCCCTACTCCCTATATATACTCTTTTACAAATTATTAAACACACACAATGAGATTATGGTTTTCATTTGGAGATTGTGACTTGAATAGTTTCCTTATCATTTTAAACAATCACCAGTGAAGCAAAAGCAAATTTTGTTCATTTTATGAGTTCAACTTCACTGTCATATAAAGAAATTTGTGACATTTCATTTTATATTCAATGCTTTCAGAGCTACTTTTTATGTTTCCAAAATTTCTTTCGGAGGGCTTTGATTGTTTCTAATTGTATAATTTATTTATGTTCTAGTCTGCTGTGTTTCAATTCACTGCAAGTGAATATTTAGATTTGTTACATTCTCGTAGAAACTTTAGCTATTATACAGTACAATGTGCTAGTTATGCTCACAAGGATCATAGAGAATGATTTATAAACAGCAAGGTATCGGGATATTGTGTCCTCTATTTACTCTCAAACTTGCAATCATTACATCAGATGCTTATTTGTATCTGCTATGGATTTGGCCAGAAAATAGCATTCTCTTGTAGGCGTTTAGAAGCCTGAGAAACATGGTGTGTCAATTTCTATTGTAATTGGATGTATTCTTGAGTCCCATTGACCTATTTTTGGTCATTTGTGGACATTAATAATTTTTTTTTCTTTATCTCATTTTCTTTCTGACAGAAGATATGTATATATTCCTCCTAGGAAATTCGTTCCTTGCTCTTTTTCAAACTAAGCTAGGGATGTGTAACAAGAGTGGGGAGTTATCTTTGGAGATTTCATTTACATAGACAAGTGATTTTGTTTATGTTCTTGAACTATTGGATTATGGTGTTTCTCTATTGTGTATAATCTTTCTGGAGAAATTTCTGGTTATGTTTGAAGTTCGACTCACTGGATATATTCTTATTAACAGATTCTAAAATGTGCAAGGAAGTTGGGAGACTTCTTACTTGTTGGCATTCACACAGACCAAACTGTTAGGTATAAATTTGTAAATATTTCTTTTCTCGAATCTTCAAAGTTATGTACGCTATGTTAAGCATGAAAGTAGAAGTTTTACCAGCTCATCTAAATTTGAACTGTTTCTGCTTTATTCTTTTGGAAATCATGCATGTTTTTTTGACATCTGCAGGAGGCATAATAAACATGGATAAATGACTTGTAGCTATGTAATGTTTTAATTATGTTTTGATTTTTCAGATGGTTATCACATTTGCAGGAATCTTTTCTTATTTACTTTCTTTTTCCTTTGACAGTGCAAACAGAGGACCTCATCATCCGATTATGCATCTCCATGAGCGCAGTCTTAGTGTTCTGGCATGTCGATATGTGGATGAAGTTATAATTGGTGCGCCATGGGAGGTCACTAAAGACATGGTTTGTGCAGCTCCTCTGTTTATCTTTGTTTCTGTTTTTTTTTTTTTTAATAAAAAAGGGGTAAAAATAATATTAATAAGAAAAGAGCATAACAAGAACGGGGGGGCAGAAACCTCCAGAAGAAAGCAACAAAAACTGAAAAACTAGGCACACGCCCAACTAGACAATATTATGAACCTCCCTATCAGCGTCCAGAATTCTTTCCAAATCAGAACACAACGGTGGGGGGAGAGACCCCCAATTCTCAATGTGTCCACCATCCAAATGGTCAGACGCCCATTTAGCCAAAAAATCCGCTGCCTTGTTCCATTCTCGTAGAATATGAGCAAAAGTAACGCTATCCATAAGCGAGCAAATCCGCAAAATCTGTTGCACAATCAAAGATAGTTGCCAATTGACGTCCACCACTTTCCTCTTGATGAGCAGGTTAATCAAGACTTGAGAGTCCGATTCGAAGATAATCCTATGCCATCCTAACGCCAGGGCTTTCTCAAGGGCATAAAGAATGGCCTGGCCTTCCATCATGTTAATGGTTTGCAGCCCCTTAGGTACCGCAAAAAGGAAAATCACCGTACCTTCAGAATTCCTTCCTATCCCTCCAGTACCTGCGGGACCCGGATTACCTCTGGAGGAACCATCCGTATTGATCTTGAGAATCCCACTAGGGGGCGCTGCCACTGACCAGTCCTGAGAATTTGCTCCTTGACTTGCTTGCTCCTCCTGACACACGCAGACTTATCAGTAAACTGCTGGAATCCAAGTCGCGCCACCACCTGAGCGTCCTATTTGGTCAAAGGAAGGCAAATCACGCTCTTTGCTTGGATGGTTTTCTGGATCATCCCCATCACTATCTGCCAAACTTGCTGCACCATGACTCTCACCCCTCAGAAAATTTGCCTGTTTTGCTTAAGCCAGATCTGTCAGAACAAAAAAATGGGGCCGCCCAGCCATATGTCCTGCAAGAAGGGCGTCTTTGAGGGGGGTTCTCCCAATCCATTCCAGAAATCGACCACAGATTGAGCATGAAGACATGGGCGCTGCGAAACATCCCACCAATAATGCCAGAGTTGCAAGGCAAAGGGGCATCGCAAAAAAAGGTGTGCTGAATCATCCTCGGCAGCTCCGCACATAACACATATAGAAGGGCCTTGGAAATCTCTCTTCCGGAGATTGTCCCAGGTCAAGCACCTGTTCCAGGCCAGCATCCAAGCAAAACAGTTGCATTTAGGCCATGTGAAATTATTTCAGACCTGTTTCCACCAATGCACTTCCCCCCTGCTCAATCTCTGAAGAAGTAAAGCTTGATATCTAGATGAAACTGTGTATGCTCCCTTGGGATTGGGAGACCAAGCTAGCTCATCCTCCTGAAGAGGACTACAGCGGCCCCTGGAAAGGATGCGCAACAGCGCCTCATTCTCTTCTTACGTCCCATTAACAGGCCAAGTTTCGAGAGCTTTCTAGCGAGCTACTTCCACCTGTCCTTGAGTAATATAAGCTTTGAAGTCACTCATCCGAGACCAGCCAACATCAAGGAATCTCTGACAAAGGTTCAACAAATTTGAAAACTGAGAAATGATGGTAGGATATCCTTCCCAAGAGTCAGACCAAAAGAGAGCCTTGGATCCCTGTTTACAAATCCAGAATAAGCCATTCTTGATGAGAGCAGCCCCTTTTTTGAGAGTACCCCAAATTGTCGAACCTTTCCCAATAAGCAGATAGCGAGGAATGTCCCTCTGAATGGTTCTGGAGTAATACTTCTGTGAGAGAATTCTAGGCCAAGCTTTGTCTTGTTCGGTGCACCATCGCCAATAAAGTTTAGCCGCCAAAGCAATACCATTTAAGTCCATCTGCCTCAGACTGAGCCCGCCATATTGTTTGGGGCTGCAGAGAATCTCCCATCTAATAAGGCTCTATTTAGTGGAGTTCAGACTACCAACCCATAAGAATTGTCTGGTAACCGAATCAAACTCCTTAACGAATCCCATCAGGGCAACCTGGAGCACACACTTGTAAATGGGTAAAGCATGCACCACAGATTGGATAAGTTGAACCCGCCCTGCAAAGAATAACCACCTGTGTGTCCAATGATTCACTTTCACCCGAAATTTCTCTAAAATAGTCTGCCAAGATTCTTTGGATGTACGGCTAGCCGAGATAGGGATACCCGAGTAAATCAAGGGGGGAGTCCCAATCTGAAAATGAAGAGTCCTCGCAATTCGCTGTTGAATAAGGCCCGGAGTATTGAAGTAGATGGACGACTTATCTTCATTTACCTTTTGTCCCGAGGGCATAAGATAAACATCTAACACCCTGCGTAAATTAGCAGCTTCAGTCATTGTGGCATGCCTATAAGGGCAGTGTCATCAGCAAATTGCAGGTGTGATTGAGCCGGCAATTCCCCTCCCCATCGCCATCCTTGGATATGTCCTTTCTCTCTGTTTCTGCTGATCAACCGCCCCAAACCTTCAGCAAGGAGAAGAAAAAGATATGGAGACAAAGGATCACCTTGTCGCAGCCCTCTTGTAGCACCAAAAAGCTCCGTGTGTTCTCCATTGATAAGCACTGAGAAGGAAGCCGAGGAAATGCAGCTCATGACCCATTGAGTCCATTCATTCGCAAAGCCAAAAGCACGAAGAACCTTCCGCATGAATGACCATCTGACTCTATCAAAGGCTTTGGCCATGTCCAATTTAATGAACATCGCCTTATCTTTTGAGTTGGCCATGGAGTGAATGGACTCAACAGCAATAACAATACTGTCTAGGATTTGCCTGCCTTCCACAAAACCACTCTGCTCTTCTGAGATCACAACACTTAGCCCTCTTTTTAACCTATCTGCAATGATTTTAGAAATAATTTTGTAAACCACATTGCAAAGGGAAATAGGGTGGAATTGGCTTAGCCTATCAGCTCCTTCGCATTTGGGTATGAGAGCAAGATAGGTCGCATTTGTAGCCTTAAGCATTTGCTTATTCCGCTGAGATTCTTGGACAACAGCTAAAAGGTCGAGTTTGATGATATCCCAGAACTCTTGATAGAATTCAGCTGAAAAGCCGTAAGGTCCAGCCGCTTTCTCTTTTTTCATCTGAACAATGGTTTCTTCAAGCTCTCCAAGTGTGATTGGTTTCATTAAATTTTCATTCATTTCACGCGTCACTGACGGAATGCAGAAGAGAACCTGAGCTTCTTCCGAAAATTCTCCGTTAGCATCTTCCCTGAAGAGAGTAGAGAAGTATTGCACTACCTCCTCTGAAATTGCCAGAAAGGAGTTAAGCCGCTCCTCTTTCATTGACCAGGGCCGAAATAGAATTGCCATGTCTCCTGGCTTTGGACGAATTGAAGAAAAATGATGTATTTCTATCCCCTTCCTAGAGCCATTCAACCCGAGCTTTTTGCTTCCAAAAAATTTCCTCCCGTAGCTCGCATTCCTCCAGGGCTTTCACAGCCTGTGTTTTTTCTTGCAATAAGTCTTTAGTCAGTCCTTCCCTTATTATTCTCGTGATACAATCAAGCTTGGTTTGTGCAGCAGCCTTAGCATGGAAAATGTTCTCAAAACTTTGGTGATTCCATCGCTTGAGCTTGTACTTCACATATTGCAGAGTTTTGGCAAAAATGTACATCGCCGTACCATGGGTAGGCCTACCCCAACGCCACTAATTGGCAACACACTCATGTAGAGATTGATCCCGTAGCCACATGAGTTGAAATCTGAAGGAAAGAGAGCGCGGGTGATGCTGTGAGACACAGTTAAGCTTGAGGGGCCAATGGTCCGATCCTCTCCAGTCCAAATTTCAGACCTCATAGACCACATACCTCCAACCCAAAAAGCTGAAACCAGAAAATGGTCAAGTCTCTCAGCAATGCAATATTTTCCACTCCTGCGGTTGTTCCAGGTGAACAGTCCATTATTGGGCCTGACGTCAACTAAATTCAAGATCTCAATGTAATTGTGCATTAGCAAAGCAGATGGGTCCAGCCTTGCCGTGTCGCCACTCTTTTCAGTCAAATCAAGAATAGCGTTAAAATCACCTGCCATTATCCAAGGGTGGAAGGGGGCCAGGCTACGGACAAAACTTATGTGGCCCCATAAGGAGTTTTTACCCCGCCAATCATTGGGAGCATAGATGTTGGAGAAGAGAATGACTTCCCCCGTCTCAAAGCTAGAAGCAATCATAGTCATGGAGTACTTAGAAGTCAGCTAGTTTGTGAGGCCAAACTTGCGTGGGTTCCACAGACAAGCTAGTCCTCCTGAGTATTCGGTAGCACCAATGCATTGACATTTTCCTTGCCACCACAACTTGGGTGCAAGTCTGGACATGTCTTCAACTGAAAGCTTAGTCTCTTGCAAGAAAAGAACATCCGGCCTATGACTTTTAATCAGGTTGTGAACAACATTTTGTTTGGGGTTGTTCAAACCCTTTACATTCCAAGATATTATAATCATTTCAGATAGCTCAAAAAGTGTGCATCCAGAGTCTTTACTGACCCTGACTCCACCAAAGTCTCTCCCATTAGCTTGATCTTTTCTTGGTCTTTTTTTCTGCCAGGCTTGCCAGATTTCTTGCCCCTTCCTTTCTTAAGGTCTTTTTGCTGAAGTCCAAGAAGAGAAAAAGATTTGTTGCTTCTTGCTGCCCCTGGATCCCCAGTTTTCCCAATAAGGGGCATATTTCCGTCTTCTTTGAGGGGAGCAACTGAGGAAGTCATTCCTTCAGAAATTATCAGCGGTTGGTCCATATCCATATGACAATCACCAGCATCTTGTGTTTCAGTTAAAGCCCTTGAAGCATTGGTCTTCTGAGCTGGTCCCTCAATCCCCTGGTAAAAAATCGTCAACTCGAGATTCACCTCTTGTTGATTGAGGTCGTCCAATATTTCAAATCTATTGAGTCATCTAATTGTCTTTCCTTCAGGGGCCGTTTTTGGCCTCTTTTTCTACATCGGCCTTTAACCGGCATAAAATCGTCAATATCAGGTTTCTCACCTGGAATCGGACCCCTTTCCTTGTTAGTACCAGAAGGATTGCGAATAGATTGAGTTCGCTGAGGTGCAGTAGATTTCGAGGTGGGGCACCGTCGTTGCAAATGCCCATAAGCATGACATAGACGACAGTG
The DNA here is from genome assembly GCA_037957365.1 of Torreya grandis. Classification (NCBI taxonomy): domain Eukaryota; kingdom Viridiplantae; phylum Streptophyta; class Pinopsida; order Cupressales; family Taxaceae; genus Torreya; species Torreya grandis. Next base: position 2,732,820 of record JARHVA010001736.1, on the reverse strand, counting down.
GAAAGGGAGGGTTTCATAATTCAGCGATTGTACCCATGTGAAAAGGCCCGCACTCATTTCAATAGCATCTGGTAATGGCTTATTAAGATCTATTTCCACACAAATGCGGGCATAAGTCATTACCTTTTTCCCCAGGAGTGACATTGAGGATCCTACTGGCCTTCCCAGCAAAGATGCAAGCAAATGGAAGGTGTCTTCTCGGCAGCATTCCACCGGAAAGCGGGGCAGACGCACCCACACCGGGACACGGTTTGGTAGTTCCTCTGAAGGTATGAAACCGGCATGCCAGGGCTTGATAAACAGACCCACTTGATTATGAAAGTAAGGACCTCCAGCAAAAACTCGTTGACAATTTGTTATACAGGTAAAAGTGACCGTGAAATAGCTGTTGGCCAGCAATATAATATCCATATCTCCTTTTGGTGCCCACGTCCTCTGAGCCCATGCTTCCAGGAATAACAGCGACGTCCTAAGCCCCAGAAACTTGCAGCACAAGGAGTGATTGGAATAGTATTCAATGTCTTTAGCAATCATTTCCATTGGTATGGCCAGCTTGGGCCTCTCCTTGCATCTTTCCAAACAGCGGTTGACTTTGGGAATACGCATACTTGATTGCACAAGAGCAGCAAAAGAACCTAAACCATGTAAAAGTGGAGCCTTCCCACTGCTGCTCGCTCCCTGGGACGCCTGCTGCAGTCCAAGCACTTCCCTGTAGCTGTGCCCTGCCTTCTAACCTGTCGCGCCCTGCCCTGTCGCGTCCTCTTGCTCGCCTTCATCCATCGCGCCGTCCATTGACCCGACAATATCTCATACTGTTATTCATCTTTGTTTCTGATTTTAATTTCTATGTTCTTTTATATTGTTTTTTGTTTTGAGGTGACATTGAAATCAAGCAATATTTACTATTATGCATAAATGAGATGTTTCTCTTCTTTTTTATCACTTTTGGTTCCAAGTGATAAAAATGTGAAGTCATCTAAAATTGTGCTTGAAAGCACCAATGTTTGATATATTGGTCTTGAATGCTGACAAAGCCTCTTTAATCGTTACAAAATTTTAAAAATACTATTTCCTTGGGTTTTCTTTACTGTTGACTTTTGTTTTGCATGCCTGTATTGTTTTTTTAATTTTTAATATTTATGATAGGCATATCTGGAATGACAAGTGAAATTATTACAAAAATGGCACTTTTTTCCTTCTACCAAATCATTGTTCGAGCATCGCATTTTCCTTGTCCAAATGTGACGTGATTAGCTTCTTGACCCAGAACTTCAAAGAACATAATTTAAATTTATGTTTAATTGGGGACATAATTGATCTTTTCATTTTGAATGTCTTCAGAATCAAACCAGATCTTATATTGTACTAATGGACAGTGGATGATCTTTACTAGTTTCAATCTTTGACACAAGTATCTTACTGTTCTGAAACTGACATTCAAAACTTTGCGGATCTTAATAATTAACACGACCTAGCCTGATTTGCATTCAGAGTATGTTGGCATGAGGCTAACTATATATATTGGATGCAGTTATAACTTATTAAGTTATAATCCATGGCGGTGTATTTTATTTTTGGTTTTCAATATTTCATATCTTGTGTATCTAATTTTCTGTGTCGCAGGAAACGAACCGCTCCCTCCCAACCCCCGGCCCTCTCTGCCGCCCCCAATTTCCTGTCTGGAAATGTTTACAGTACAGAAATGTCCGGACGTTTCTGGGTGTTTCTGGCCATTTCCCGGTGTTTCCAAGGGATTCCGGCAGAAAAAAAAGGTCAAAGTCAAAGTCAAAAAAAAAAAAGGTGAACCAGACAGTATTTATATAAAATAAATTTAAGTATAGTTTCTTATACTTTGAGTTATATTTTAAATATATATTTTCAGGATGTTTGAGAGTGGTTTTGGACCTCTAGGAGCTAGGTTTTGGAGGATCCTATCATTCTTTAGACTTAGTCAGATTTCAGGGTTTGAGGGTTTCAGATTTTGCCATATTTCAGGGTTTTAAGATTTCAGGGAGACATCATAGGAGGTATGAAGGCTGCATGAAGGGATGTAGGTATGATAGAATAGTATGGTAACATCTCTCGCAAAGTGCCACGAGCTGATACCACCCCATTCCCGGTGCACCCTTTAAGGCATGCACTCAGGAGCTTCAATGCACTGGGGAGCCCCTACAAACTAGATGATTTATAGACAGTAAATGAGAAAGTTGAAAAATAGTGGGAGTGGCATTCATGATTTTAGGACAATCTAGATGATTTATTCTAGATTTGAATGTACATTTTGTCTTTGAAGTAATGAATGAATGAATACCATATATTTTTAAGAGTTTTATCTTGCATAGACAAAAACGAGTATTGTACGGACATTTCCAAATCAAGGGTTTTGAAAATCAACATTTCCGCATTTCGGAAACGTTTCCATTTCCATACCCATATCTGTTTCCAAACATCGTAGCTAATTTTGTACTACTTTTCTGAGTTTTTGAAAATTCAATTATTACTTATTATGATATTTGTTTGTGTTTTAAAACCGTTGTATGTTTGTTCTAGGTAACTTGGATTAATAGGAATTTGCTACCATGAAATGTTAGTGTCTTTAATTGTAGAATTTTTCATCTAGTCTGCAAATACATTTTTCAAGGGATATTATGTTTTTTGGCTTAGGTAAATAGGAAACACTACACATTGAAGGGGCCATAGTGCAATGTCAAACTGGGGAAACCTTTTGGCCAAGAGCCTTGGGCTTGGACTTGTCCTGGCAGGGGCTGCTTAATCCCCTGCTTGCATAATTGGGGGGAGCAAGCCCAATGGGGTTTGAATGTGAGTCATTGTCACGGTAATCACTCCTGCTGTACCACTAGACCATGCCCCACTGAACCTAAGAGATTATTGTCACTTATTTCCATATGTTATTTCACACATCTTATGTGCGCACACTTGCTACATTTACAACATACAAGTCGATTGTCCCCCTAGTGATAGTCTTTATTCATTTACATGTATGCAGCTTTTAGTCCTGCATCACACCAAATGAAGCTTATGTATATTAAGCTCGATGATCATGTTTTCTATTTCTGTTCCATGCCCTTTGATGGCTTGTGGAAATAGTTTATTTCTTGCCACTTCTATACAAAGTGTTAGCCTATATTTTGTTAATATTGTATTTTTTATGTATGATATACTTCACAAATGTTTGTATATCACCTTTTTCCAGCTGTAAAGTTGTGGTTAAAATGAAGTAATGGTGTTTGATATGATGGTATCAAAAGCTATAATTGCTATTTTACAAATTATTGAAGTTGCCCTTCGTAATCTGACACTTTCCATATAAAACAAATTATTTGAGCAAGGATATTCATTTTTAGTGTAGGTGGGTTTTGGTCTTACTATGTTTTGGATTCCAGTTGCTTAATGTTTTGATTCTGATTTGAACAGATTACAACATTCAATATTTCGATAGTTGTTCATGGAACTGTTGCTGAAAGCAACTATTTGTTGCATGTAAGCTTCCTGTGATTTGTCATCAAATTTAAATGATTTTACTCTTAATGTGAATTTTTTATGCTCATGTAATGCTACAAATGTTTGTGTCTTTTTTTGTAGAAATAAGCTTCCCTGAAGAGATCCTCTTTGAAAACATTTTGTGCAGGGTGATGTTGATCCGTATAAAGCTCCCAAGGCCATGGGAATTTTTAAGATTCTAGAGAGTCCTAAGGACATAACAACTACATCAATCATTAAAAGGATTGTTGCCAATCATGAAGCTTACAAGGTTTAATTTTTTCCTCTTTTAATTTTTTTTTTCCTTGTTTAAATTAACTCTTATGTTATGCATCTTCTTATCCATTACAAGGCAATATTTGTGCTCATATATATGATATTTTATTGTATCTCGTACTAAAGTTGTTGCACGAATCATTATGAAAGAATCATATCATATTTGCTGCACATGGACAATATTGTTAAAAACGAATGACTTGTTTAATGTTCCATCTTGTGCACCTTCTTCAATGTTTTTATTATGGTTGTTTTTGAAGTGATGAACTGTGACTTTCTTCTTAGTAGAAATTTAGCTCTTTAGTTTGATTAGTGTTATATTGATTTTATACAGATTCTGAGAACAATATGGGTGCTTCTGCAGAAAGTTTAACGTTTGTTCACATGTCTATTATGTAGTCAATGTTTATGACACATGTTCATGTATTGTTTTTGTCTAGTATGCAGTTATCGTTAATTTAGCAATCTACTAGACTGAATTATTATGAAATATGCTCATAAATAAATGTTTAACCAAATAAAATTGTTATGTAAATGGTAATTAATAAACACAATTCTGTCCATCCTGCAGGCTTCTCATGTGAGGCTGTTATATACTTTAATTTTTTATAGACTTACACACGGGTGCTTGTATCCTTTCATCATCAGCACCTGTATCCGGATGACCTGTAGTGAAAAATGTTTTCACCTTTGCAGCACTTAGCCCCCATATCTACACTGGCACCTTGCTGACCCATGAAATGAGCGAATTAATAGGTGTTTGATAAGAAAGTAATGATTCATGATGAATTTTCCAAATATGTTGACCTACTTGGTGATTATCATTCAATGGGCTCAGGTGTCCTAATTTGTTTTTTTAACTGAAATATATTGTTTCCTTCCATTTTTCTTTTGCCTTGATAAAGCAAATCCTATTGGTGTATGAGATTCCTGTACGAAACACAATATCTTGGTGAAACTGTATGCTTACTGCCCACCTGAGCATGCTTGAATTAGTGAGTATTCGATGAAGGATGCACTCCTCTTTTAGGTGTAACTAATCAAGGTCTGACCCAGGTGAAACGAAGACTGCTTTGTTAAATGGTGTTATGATTTTCTTTTTCAGGCCTTTTGGATCTGTCTTCCTGAAAGAAATATAGCTTCACAAATTTTTCCAGATTGTATCTATCCCCACTTAAATAGTCAAAGTGTTGTCTGTCAGCTATGGATGGCTTATTAGCTTCAAATTGAAGCAAAAATTTATTTTAGGTGCTCATGGGTCATTGCATGAGAGGTTTCTCTATTACATTTTTACCCCTTACTACTGAGCATAGACGAATGCAATAGATGGGGGTTGCTGCTTATTCAGGGTAAGTGTTTGGATCACATAGTACTTTGTAGGGGACTGACCGTATGGAAATAAAGAGTTAGAAATATATAATGCACTGGAATGGTTTGTGAGTAAAAGGGGTCAAGAGCTTCATGAAAAAGTTGTGTTTGCTTGACTAATATGTGTGTATTTGAGTCTCTAGGTCATATCTTTCTGTTTTAACAGCTATGAAGCTGGATTACTATGCAGTTTACTAGAGTACTAATCTCAATGTATAATGATAAATTGCAATATAGCTGATCTGAAAGTTATTGAAAACCATAACCCACATCAGAACGTTGGTTGCATGAATCCTAATGTGGTTTAAACTACCAATTTACCAACAGCTGTGTTTTTTGTTACTGCTGGTTCTGATTGCAAGTTTAATTGGATGTGTTACTAGGTTTCACTGCTATTTCTTCCTGTTCATTTCTGAAAGCATTAATCTTGTATGCAGAAACGAAATGAGAAGAAAGTTGAAAGCGAGAAGAGGTATTATGAAGACAAAACTTATGTCGGCAGTGATTGAGGATTCTTTTAGTCGTCATCCTACCTCATTCTTATATTATTTTGTGATTCTGGCATGCCTTGTAGCCTTCGGCCCTTTTGTTTTACATCTTTATTAGTGAAACATTTTGGGGCCATGGGTTGATTTTTAGTTTGGTCTGCACAGTGTTTAGGTTATTCGTAATTTTTCTCTGTTAACCCACAATAATCAGTAGTTATTATTCTTATACAAATTTTGATAGATTTCAATCTTTATTTTGAAGAATCTCCGCATGCTAGTTAAGCTCGGAGCTCCTGATTCCTGCAGTATGGATTAGTTGTGGTTGGCATTTGTAGTTGTAATTGTATTTTACTCTTCTTCCAGCATATAGCTCTGCAGATCATTGAAATTATATTTTGATCATATAGAAGATGTCTTACAATATGGAAACTATGCATTGGATTTTGATCAAAATTTAAAGTGAGAAACCAGGTGGATGGTCAGTTCAGCTTATCTTGTACTTCAAAGCAGATCATTGAAATTATATTTTGATCATATAGAAGATGTCTTACAATATGGAAACTATGCATTGGATTTTGATCAAAATTTAAAGTGAGAAACCAGGTGGATGGTCAGTTCAGCTTATCTTGTACTTCAAATTTCTTACGGTCACAAAATGCCCATTTCTGTTAATGGGAGTCTGTCAACTAATTGTAGATGAAATTGCAGGGATTCGCTTTCTCTTAATTGTATAATATTTATGATGCATATCATCTGCATACAAGTTCAGGATATCATAACATGACTAATGAGTAATCGATCATAGGTAAGTATTTATTGATCAGCTATGGCAAGTTGAGCATATATTAATGCTTAATTAACATACATGCACAGGCCAGACATGGAATTTGGGCTTTTGCACTGGCTGTGTGTAAAAATACTGTTCCTAAAGTTTTATGCACGGTCGCTTTGTGGCTGTTATAGCTTGGAAGGATTATGTTGTCTCCAGAGGAAACACATCATCTTATTGTAAATATATGCGGGTTATTTAGAGGAATAATATCCTGCAATTTCATATTATATTTTAATGAATTTAACTTTGGTACGATGCATAAGTTGGCCTGGAAATAAGAACATATACAAATTGTTTCTGAAACTGCTCGGTAAAAATACGAAACAGTGCATATAAAAATGTGTGATGGTACAAAATTACAGATTGAGCAGGTGAAATCAGTTGAACAAAGTACACATACATTGCATTCATATTTTAATGATTTAGCTTTTGTACGATAAGTTGGCCTGGAAATAAGAACATATACAAATTGTTTCTGAAACTGCTCGGTAAAAATACGAAACAGTGCATATAAAAATGTGTGATGGTACAAAATTACAGATTGAGCAGGTGAAATCAGTTGAACAAAGTACACATACATTGCATTCATATTTTAATGATATAGCTTTCGTACGATAAGTTGGCCTGGAAATAAGAAGAATATATACAAATTGTTTCTGAAACTGCTCGGGAAAAATACAAAACATTGCATATAAAAATGTGTGATAGTACAAAATTACAGATGGAACAGGTGAAATCAGTTGAACAAAGTACACATACATTGCATTCATATTTTAATGATTTAGCTTTTGTATGATAAGTTGGCCTGGAAATAAGAAGAATATATACAAATTGTTTCTGAAACTGCTCGGTAAAAATACATAACATTGCATATAAAAATGTGTGATAGTACAAAATTACAGATTGAGCAGGTGAAATCAGTTGAACAAAGCGCACACGATGCATTTTGAATTAAAAAACATAATGAAACTCCATAATTTCTGGGGGTTTTGGAATCACTGCGTTATTTGATTTCAGTTATTATATTTTTTGTTATTTTTCCTTACAGACTTGCTTCACTACTTTATGACCTATTGTGTTCGTTTAGATGATGAATGTGAACATGCTTCTTAATGACATCATGCTCCCTTGTATTGAATTTTTTGCAATATAACATTTCTCTTATGGTTTTATTTTATTTCGTTTTACATTTGAGGTCTTTGCAAGTCAAAATTAAACAAGATGTGTATGTCCTCGATATAGGCGAGTAATTATATTATCAATATTGACAAATATTCAATGTTTGGTGGCAATGTCCATATCTTGTGAAAGCAATTCTTTTAACAAATTCAAATGCTATAAAAACATTAGTAGTTGATACTAGGATCACGACAACAAAAAAATAAAATAAATAAATTAGGAAGTTTTGCAAATCATTCCACTAGAATTATGGTCTAGCTATCAGGTGTGGGTGACGGACCATATTAACATTGAGACTGCGTTTTAAAAAAGAAGAATTTGTTTTCAATAATAACAATTAACAAGAAAAAAAGAAAAGAGAATAGTTTTGTAATGCCCTTAAAGTTTTCGTGCCCAAAGGTTCGGTATATATATATAGTGTTAAAGCGTATGATTCAAGAAAGAGACAACAGAAGAAAAGGGTCATAATACACTGTTGATCAATCAGGACGCAGTGGCTCCATAGCTACTTAAGAACAATCAAGCGATTGATCAAAACAAGAGCAAGGTTTTGAAGATCACGATTCAAATATCCTAACAATTATTAGAAGGGTGATATAGATGTAGGTATCTCAAGGTAGCGATCAGACAACAAACATTTAAAGTGATCATACATTCAATTAAACTTACTCAGAGCTTGGACAATGTTGATTGGTTGGACTAAAGTTTTGCTATTTTGATTAGATGATTGATGAGTTTATCAGCTAAAATGTTTTCAATCAATTTGGTTAGCCCTAAAATAATTATCTTCAAACAGGGAAACCACTTATTCAATTTTCCTCTTAACAATCTCCCAAAATGGCTATAGTTTAACATACTCAATTTATAATTGTCTTTAAATCAACTTTAGGTGATGTTTTCAATTAAATTTCTAAGGCCAAGGATGTTAGGTATACCCTATGTTAGTGCTAATATTTGTAAAAAATAATATGGAGAGATTAATATATTATGTAATAATAATAAGAGTTGTATTTATCAACTCAATAGAGATAGTGATTTAGGAGAGTTTAAATAGAGATATTTATGAGATAAATAGATAGTGTTGACTCCTTATTTATAGGATATATTCACCCTATAAATGTAATAGTCTTTGATTAATAAAATAATTGTATTTGATCGACCCCTAAAAATAGTGTTGTGCACATTTGAGCCTTCAGCTTTTTCACCAATGAGGAAATTACTCCAATATAGAGTAATTTCTACAAAAGAAACGGTAAAGGCGAGACTACAATTTAGTTAATTTAAGGTACATCTTTCATTTCCAATGAAGGCTAAGTTAAATATGGTTTGGTGACGATGTTATTTCTCTATAGGTAGGTCATATAATCTTTGATGCTTCCTTATAGATTTAGATAGAAGCTTAATTTTCTTGAAGTTGTAGCCTTCAAAAGAAAATATATCAATACATAAGTTTGTTTTTCCTTAAATTCAGAATCAAATACAAGGCTTGGATAGAACTTCTTTAAATAAAGTATTCACATTTTTTCCCCAACTCTAATTATGCATAATTTCACCTAATCTTTCCAAATTACTTCAATTTCCTGCTTACATTCTTTCAACTTTATTATACCCGTATCATCTAATTCATGCTCATATTTGATTTCTTTTCCTTGACCCAAGGTAATAACCCTCTCAAGTCCCTTATTAATATTATTATGTTTATTTGCTAGTGTTCTTTTCCCCATACTTTATCCATTCTAACCTTTGCAATTTTACTCCTTTTGTCAAGGGATGCTATCATATTTCTATTATTTACAATTTCATTTGACATTTTGTTGTTATCTTTGATATATCAATGCTAAAATTTGCAAGGTACTCTTGAATGATAACAATCTTATTCACATCTAAAGATATTTTATAAATACTTTTACTAAACTTTAATAATAAATTCAAACTAAGGGAAAGTAAACATTTAGCTCATTCTAAGTTTATTTGTCATACTTCTTTTATTGTAATCATGCCATTATTTTAATAAGATGCAATTATTATTTCATACTAGCAAGATGGTTGAAAAAGTTCTTCTATCAAATTTCTCTTACCATACTATAACCTTGCTTATTATATGATTATAACCTTGTTTATTATATGATCATAGACATTTGACCAACTATAACCTTGTTTATTATATGATTTAAGACATTTGACTTTAGTAGACTTCAAATGTTATCATTCACATTTTCATAAATTAACTGTCATAAAATATTAGTTAGTGGACATATCCTTGAAATATGAAGATTAATTGATATTAAGGAGGTTCTCCTAAGATAAATGCATAAGGCAAAGCTGTTAAAGAAAGATTCAACTCACAATTGATGATATAAATGGACTAAGAACAAATGGATATAAATAAGTCTTAAGTAATTTGATAAAAGAAGATCTCTTTCTTATTTAGTTTAGTTAAGGTGAATTGTTCAAAGCAATTTTTATTAGTTCTTATTTGCAACAATGGAGGTTTTAAAAAACAATTAATTGCAATGTTTGTTATTAAACAAAGCGATGACTTAATTAATCCTTTAAGAACAAAACTTGCTTCACAAGAGAGAACCTACTTCTCTTGCTTAGCTTCAATATAAACAAAACATCAATCTAGTTATGAAACTAAAGTTATACAATGAGGGACAATACGTTCAAATTATTTTTCAATACATTGCAATTGTCATCTACCAAACCATTATCATTTAATACACATCTAATTCCATGATCAGTAGTACTTCACTCAGCAGAATTGAGATACTTGCACTTATACTGCATGAAGTGGTGTCAGCAATACACTGAACAAGTGCAGTGTTGCATAATTACCTTGGCTATACATGGAATCAAAAGGCTACACTACTCATTCGATAAATGAACTAAAATTAACCATTCCAATAATTCGAGGTAAGAAGATGATGTTTAAACATGATTCTACACCAAATTTAATTTCTTGGCACAAGGTTCATGGTGGAACAACATTGATCTATAACTATCAACCTTGCAAATCTTACAACAATATGCAAAACTCTCTTTATGATATTTGAATTTAAAATTCTCATAAAATACTCCATACATTACTTAATGATAAAATACTAGGCTTCTACATTCTCAGAATTTATAGTAACATTAAATAAATAAAAACATTTACCGTGATAGAAGGTTATTTGTCTGGTTATAATGGGGCTCAATTCTCCTAATAACTTTATTGAAGTAACCAAAGCAATATATATATATAGTGATGAGTGTTATAATTAAAGGCCGTATAAGAAGGTTGCCCTGATTACTTCAAAATAGTGATGAGTGTTATATATATATATATATCTTTGTTGAATTGAACGCCTTAAAGGTAACATCAAAACTCTTTCAATGGTTTAAATGACATAACGGTTGACCTCATCACAAATAACTATTAGACTAAGTAGATTACTTATGCTTACCAACACTACTTGGCCCAAACGAAAGAGAAAATTTTAAATATTTTTAATTTTTTTTTTAATAACGAAACATATTTATAAGATATACTAAATATAATGGATTTATCATAATTACTACCACACTTAATTGTTGTTTTGTAAATGCGTGTGTGTGTGTATATATATATTGAATTGAATGCCTCAAAAGTAATTGCAAAACTTTTTTCAGCAGTTTAAATGACATAACAGTTGGCCTGTCTTATCACAAATAAATTACTTATGCTTACCAACACCACTTCACCCAAACGAAAGTAAAAATTTTAGATTTAAAAAAAATAAAAATAATAACAAAGCATACTTATAAAATATACTAAATATAATAGATTTATCATAATTACAACCACACTTAATTGTTATTTTGGACTATTCAACAACAAATTGAAACGAAAAAACAGAGACAATCGTGATTCAATGTTAGATGTTAATGCTATCAAGCTTTTCTTTTACCTAATGAACCGGGTATTTTATACACCACTTAATGCTAATGATATAAGGTCATAGCTTGTACAGACGTTTTGTCAAACAGTTCACCAGCTTCTTCATTTGGCTAACATGCCCTTCTACATCTTTACCTTTATGCCAACTGGCTACCAAACTGCAGTTTTGTTAGATTTAAATCATCCAAGGTTCATTTATTATGCTCCATGTAGGAAAGTAACAACCCCCAATCAGAAATAAACAATGAGGCATGTCAAAATCAAGGTAAGGGCGTTTGGGTAGAGCGATAGCATATACGACGAATTGCATCTTCAAAGTAAAGCCGCGCCTCTCCCCTCGTTTTCTCTCTCTCTCTCTCTCGACAGAACGTGCTGGTTTAAGAACACATACTACAAAACTAGACAATGCAATCCTAAGTCAATCTTATTTGTGATTAAATCCACTCTTCGCTCAACATTTGGTCATGGCTTTGATAGGAAGAGGAAAGCCTCTCTACCAAGCAACAAGTGTACTAGGAAAATCCAAGGAAACACCTCAATGAATACCAAGTACCAGATCACTTTACACTTTAAAACCTGTACGTCATATTTCATAAAGCCCTTATGTCAATAGGAGGTACGACTACTTAACTACATTTTTTTTTTAAGTCGCCTTACTATGCTATGCTAAACATTCTATAGCAGCAATAGCTCAAACAATGGACTAGAACAACCAAAAGTTAAGGCGTTACTCCAGAAAGAAGGCGCTGAGAATCAAAATTAAACAAACAGATTGTACATGGTGATATGCAGGCTGATGGACAGTTAATCCAAGGAACAATATGCAGATTCTTCGTTCAATAACCCATAGCATGAAATGCTCAGATATCATGATTAGGTTCCTTGAGCCAGCTAAAACTATTATGATAAATTAAGCTTGTATTATACGGCTGAAGATATATAAAAATTGACTCAAGAAATTCAACAAATTCACAACTCATTTCAGATTGGACAAAATAACACAATTACCAAACAAAATAACAATAACCGGAATGGCAGAAAGCACAAACACTTCCATTAATTAATCCATGCATAACTAAAATTACTTACTCCCTTTACAACCAGAAAAAGAGTGCAAAAGTCCACTTGCCTGGTTTGGAGCGCATGGCTCTCTTCTTATCCCCTCAACTTCTGCCAATGTAGACATCCTCCACTCCAAAGCTGCCATACCATGACCCAAATCGCTTATTTATAGTCCCCAAGTCCTGGTGCGCTAATAAATTGGCCACCAACTTCCAACTGCGTGACTACGAAGACAACATTAATTGCCTTCTTTGTCCAGTCCAACCCGTCTTTGTTTCCCAATGGGAATTTAATGATAGTGTTGGTCCGCTGACATAATCTAATCTACCACCCTTAGAAAAAAAAATTTAAACTTGTTTCAAAACGTTTATTCCTATTCCGACCTGGCATGGATTAGACTTTGATAAATTTGATTGAACTTAAGCGAATCCCTCAAAGGTCATGATTGGAGACTCGCTTTTAGTGTTAAATAGAATGCACTCAATTTATATAAGAGGCTAATAGGTTCCCTGCCACCGCTCCCCTTTTACTCCATGTATATCGAGGCAACCGTGAGGAGAGTTGGTTGAGGGGTAGCACTTTACTTTAAAACGTCTTTTATTAAAGTGGTGCATTAATGTAATTATTATATTAATAATAATGTTTATTGTAATATATAAATATGGTTACAAAATAAAACAATCACATAACTTTTATAGTATATAGTTTTTATAAGGATTGAAATTTAGTTTAGATGTAAGGAATATCAACAAGGCACGACAACAAAAGGTTCAAACTATTAATATATCAAAATGTGTTTGACCTTATATATAATCATTTATGCCAATAAACAATCTTAGATTTTTTTATAAGAATTATGTTGTGAGGCACAAATATCAAAGTGATTATCAAGGAATTGTTGCCTATCACAAAGCTTATTAGTTCCATGACTTAATACAAAAACTCTTTGACATGAGACAAGAGGTGTTAATTTAGTCGCATTATTGCGACGATTCCAAATTATGCTATAATCCGATTGCAAGGGGAAAGGTACAATAAATCGAGACTAAAAAATTTATGAAGTGATAGTGATCAAAGGGGTAACATAAACGAGTCACAAACATAAAGGAGTGGAACAAAGCATCATGTGCTAAGAGTACGTTGAGATCGACAAGAGAAGTTTAGTTTACCATGAGGGATGTTACATTCTCCCCCTCTTATAAAAGCATCATCTTCAATGCAAAGACCACATCTATGCGACAAGAGAAACACAATCCAAGATACACAACGAGGAATAGTACATTAATTTCCTGATCCCAATCTTCCTGAAGTACTTCAAAAGCCAATGATATTTGAAGTCTCACCAATAAGGTAGAGGAAACCAAGAGTCGCAGTTATATGCAAGTGGATATGAGTGCCCATCATACCATGAGATGAAAGTGTCAAACCATAGAAACATACTGCAATACCAAAAATGCCATCGAGCCAAATTGTTGTGTTGAGTCACACTTGCTCCTTGTACCAACTGAATCCAAAATATCATGTTCCCATAGGAACATGGATAGCCTCTCAAATGAAAAATTACAAACCAAAGTCATTCTAATGTAAGCCATGTTGTCATACATACTAACATCTAGCCACTGAAACCAAAATCCACTAATAAAATTTTAGAGCTCAAGTACCCATCTAATGTATATCCAATACTGAGAAATAATTACGAGTGCCAATCATGGTGATATTACACTAATAAGATAAGTATTCATCCATGGCAACACCCTTCTAAGAACCACTAAATGATAATGAACCATATCAAAATCATAAAGAATACTATTGACAAAGATGAGTCCTAATATTTAGTGCTATCTGGAACACATGAGTACATGCACCAACATGCAATACCGAACCAAGTTGAACCATACTAAACCATGCAACAATACACTGGGTTTCAACATCTAACATCATCATAATAGAACAATACCACTATTGAAATAACTTAGAAATCACTGTGCTCTATTACTTAAACTCCTTAGACCTCCCAAATGAATCATATCTCCATGTAAGGAACACACACACACACACACACACACACACACACACACACACACACACACACACACACACACACAACCACCACATCTGGTGGGGTAGGGAGGATGGTATCATGAATCAGCATGATCGGTGCCCATCACGACCCACTAGCTATATTCCAAGCTACTTCTCCTCCCCCATACCATGCCACTAGTATAATAGTTATGCACATTATGAACACGCGAAACCAATACCAATAATCATCCAAAAGAAATGTTTAAAATTAAACTGATCATGTAAAAGCAAAGTCAATAAAAAAAAGAGACCAAGTGGCCTTAAAAGAGAAATCTCAATTGTAAATAAAAATATCAACAATAATTCCCATGATCGGTTACTTAAAATATTCAAAAACAAGAAAATGGTATTAGTTTCAAGTCAAAATAAAATAAAGTATTCAAACCAATTAAAATAAATGTGACAAAACATAATGAAAATATATCACATCACATTCACCATGTGACTTAACAAGTTACCCAAGAAGAGAAGGAATAAAAATCATCTCAATTACCTCTCAGAGGTAATATGCATCTCAATTACCTCCCAAAAATATTGGGCATCCTAATTACCTCCCATAGGTTCAAGGCATCTCAATCACCTCCCAAAGGTATGATGAACACTGTCTATTACCTCCCAAAGGTAAGAGAAGTACTTGTAAATTACCTCCCAGAAGTAACATAATAATTGTACATCATCATGTGTAGTAGTGTCACAATATAAATCCATTGACAACTCTCATACACATCTCGGTGTTATAAAAGTACAAAATATAACTATACTTGCTCACATCTCTAATTGTCATGTAACCAATCCATTGTCAAATAACATAGATGGTAGAGAACAATCGTGTCGAAACATACCCTCAAATTATACGACCAAAGTACTATCAAGGGAAAATTTGTATATGTCTGAATGACACTCAATAATAACTGTCATATGCTGAAATTATCTGATTATCAATCAGATATAAGTAATCATCTCAAGAATAAAATTATGAATCTATTTTCTTGCACATCAAGTCACACCTTTAATAGTTAAGACTTCACCATTCTCAACAAGGTGTGGTAAGATGAAGAAAACAAGGTTTTGTAAACCTTGACATAGGGATAAACCCATTACCACATACTACCTAGTCTAGTATAGATGATAATTTTCTAATTTCATCAGTAAAAACTATGTCTATGGCATGTATGTACAAGCGGGTCACCTCTACAGTCAATACCACAATATCTCCACTAGAACCAATGGTGTTATACCTAATCTCAATAACTAGCATAGGCAAACCACTTCAAGTGATACAAATATGTATTAATGCTTTTAAAGTCATCAAGAAACACTATAAGTCCAAATTGATCACCAGGTATATCCATGTAGGGTGGAATGGAAACTTGGTTTCGCTTCCTCTTTCATGTGTATGTGAGCACAAACAAATTGGCAACCAAGAAAAAATGCACTCTTAAAATAATATGATCAACATTTGAGTAGATACGCTCATTCAACTAATAATTTCAACTCGAGAGCATACTATCCATGCTTCTAACTAACCTCCTTCTAGATAAAACACTTAACATGGGGTTTCTATTATAAGAGTTCAATTTTGCCCAAGGGGGGTTTATCTCCTTATGCCAAGTATCTCATATTGCCTAGGGTACCAAGCTAACTCAGAGTGCTTTACCATAAGAAGAGTTATATCATGCCTTCGTAGCTACGAGGAATGCAACCATATTCCTTACAAGGTTTCTTTTTCAACCACATCCCTTTGGGACATAATTGACGTTACATAATATGATCTCTGAAAGATATCCCAAGACTAAAGTCATCACCTTCCAAAGTCATTGACCTCAGCCATTGGTTATCACATCCAGACTAGATCAAAATGCCTCAAAGCTTTAGAAAACATGAACAGAAAGGTTAGAGTCACACTCAATAGGCTAACCACTATAAAATCAGATGCTCACACCTACTTTTTGCCAAACATGCCTTAACAACCCACAAACCTAGCTTAAAAGAGATTGTATCAGTCACTTGGCCCTCCTGACTATCTAACATCCTATTGCTTGGTTGGAACCTTATTCCAAATATTTTATTATACCTCATCTACTTAACAAGGTGGGTGAGAGTTCCATCAATTTGAGTATGAATTCCTCAAGTTTTGATACCAATCACTAAACCCACCTTCTATTACTAGGCTAAAATTTCCCATAGTCCAAATGCTTCTCCAAGTATATTGCTCCTACCTCTTTAATGAGGTGTAATGATCAACACATACACACATCAGTTCATTGCAGAAGGAGCAGTACCAAATAATAATCCCTAGAGCTCCTAGTTTAGAAATCAAGCTTTGATACCAAATATAATGCCCTTAAAATTTTTGCCCAAAGGTTTGGTATTTTTTTTTTGTTAAAGTGCATGATTCAAGAAAGAGACAAAGAAGAAAAGGGCCATAATACACTGTTGATCAAGTAAAAAAGCGGTAGGTCCATAACTACTTAAGAACAATCAAGCGATCAATCAAACCAAGAACAAGGTTTTGAAGATGATGATTCAAATATCTTAACAATTATTAGGAGGGTGATATAGATGTAGGTACCTCAAGGTAGAGATCAGACAACCAAACATTTAGAGTGATCATACATTCAATTAAACTTACTCAGACCTTGGACAACATTTATTGGTTGGACTAAAGTTCTACTATTTTGATTAGATGACTAATGAGTTTATTAACTAAGATGTTTTAAATCAAATTGGTTATCCCTAAAATAATTATCTTTAAATAGGGAAACCACTTATTCAATTTTCCTCATAACAATCTCCTGAAATGGCTGGTTTAACATACTCAGTTTATAATTGTCTCTAAATCAACTTTAGGTGATGTTTTAGTTAAATTACTAAGGCTAAGGAAATGGTAAGATGAGACTACAATTTAGTTAATTTAAGGTACATCTTTCATTTCCAATAAAAGGCTAAGTTAGATATGGTTTAGTGATGATGTTATTACTCTAGGTAGATCATTATATAATCTTTGATGTTTCCTTATAGATTTAGATAAAAGCTTAATATTCTTGAAGTTTTAACCTTAAAAAGAAAATATATCAATACATAAGTTTGTTATTACTTAAATTCAGAATCAAATACAAGGCTTGGATAAAACTTCTTTAAATAAAGTATTCACATTTTTTCCCTAACTCTAATCATGCATAACTTCACCTAATCTTCCCAAATTGCTTCAATTTCTTGATTACATTATTTCAAAATTATTATACCCATATCATCTAATTCATACTCATATTTGATTTCTTTTCCTTGACCCAAGGTCATAACCCTCTCAAGTCCCTTATTAATATTATTATGTTTATTTGCTAGTGTCTTTTTCCCCATTCTTTATCCATTCTAACCTTTGCAATTTTACTCTTTCTGTTAGAAGATGTTATCGTACCTCTATTATTTATAATTTAATTTGACATTTTGTTTTTATCTTTGATATATCAATGCTAAAATTTACAAGGCAGTCTTGTTGAATGATAACAATCTTATTCACGTCTAAACATATTCTATAAATACTTTTACTAAACCTTAATAATAAATTTGAACTAAGAGAAAGTAAACATTTAACTCATTCTAAGTTTATCTGTCATAATTCTTTTCATACCATTATTGTAATGAGATGCAATTATTAATTTCATACTAGCAAGATGGTTGAAAAGGTTCTTCTACTAGATTTTTCTTAACCAACTATAACCCTATTTATTATATGATTATAACCCTATTTATTATATGATTATAAAAATTTGACCAACTATAACCTTGTTTATTATATGATTTAAGACATTTGACTTTAGTAGACTTCAAATATTATCATTCACATTTTCATAAATTGAATGTCATAGAATATTAGTTAGTGGACATATCCTTGAAATATGAAGATTGATTGATTTTAAGGAGGCTCCCCTAAGATAAATAGATAAGATAATGCAAAGCTCTTCAAGAAAGAATCAACTTAAAATTTATGATATTTCAAATTACTTCTAATGTACTAAGAATGAAAAGATATAAATTAGTCTTAAGTAATTTAATAAAAGAAGATCTCTTTCCTATTTGTTTTGTTAAGGTGAAACTGTTCAAAGAAATTTTCACGAGTTCTTATTTACAACAATGGAGGTTTTTAAATAAAATTCATTGCAATGTTTGTTATTAACACAAGGCGATGACTTAATTAATGCCTTAATAACAAAACTTGCTTCACAATAGAAAACTTACTTCTCTTGCTTAGCTTCAATATAAACAGAACATCAATTTAGATTTGGAACTAAAGTTATAAAATGAGGGAAAAGATGTTCAAATTAATTTTCAATAAATTATAATTGTCATGTACCAAACTATTATCATTTAATACACATCTAATTCCATAATCAATACTACTTCAGTCTACACTTACAATGCATGAAGTGGTGTCAACAATATGATGAGCAAGTGGAGTGCTGCACAATTACCCTGGCTATACATGGAATCAAAAGGATACAATACTCATTTAATAAATAAACTAAAATTAACTATTCCAATAATTCAAAGCAAGAAGATGATATTTATATATGATTCTACTCCAAACTTAATTTCTTGGCACAAAGGTTCATGGTGGAACAACATTGATTTGTAACTAACAACCCTTCAAATCTTACTTATAACTACATGCAAAACTCTCTTTATGATATTATAATTTAAAGCCTTGTAAAATAATTCATACATTAGTTAATGATAAAATACTAGGCTTCTACATTCTCAAAATTTACAATAACATTAGATAAAAAAACACTTACCGTGATAGAAGGTTATTTGTCTGGTTATAATGGGGTACAATTGTCCTAATAACTTCATTGAAGTAACCAGGGAAGCCCTCTCACAAGGACTTTAATTATAACACTCTCATAACTCTGTGTGTGTGTGTGTGTGTGTGTGTGTGTGTGTGTGTGTGTGTGTGTGTGTGTGTGTGTGTGTGTGTGTGTGTGTGTGTGTGTGTGTGTGTGACACACACACACACACACACACACACACACACACACACACACACACACACACACACACACACACACACACACACACACACAGACACACACAGACACACACAGACACACACACACACACACACACACACACACACACACACACACACACACACACACACACACACACACACACACACACACACACACACACACACACACACACACACACACACAATTTGTTGAATTAAACCCCTGAAAGGTAGCTCCAAAACTCTTTCAACGGTTTAAATGACATAACAGTTGGCCTTATCATAAATAACTATTAGACTAAGTAGATTACTTATGCTTACTAGCATTACTTAGACCAAATGAAAGGAAAATTTTTAGTTTTTTTTTTCAAATTTATAACGAAACTTACTTATAAGATTTATTAAATATAATGGATTTATCATAATTACCACCACACTTAACTATCATTTTGTACTCCATCTATTCAACAACAAACTAAAACAAAACACAGAGACAATCATGTTTCAATGTTAGTTGTTAATGCTATCAAGTTTTTTTTTTACCTAATGATTTTATAGACTAGGTATTTTATACAACACTTAATGATAATAATGTTATAAGGTCATAAATTGTAGAGACATTTTGTCAAACAGTTCACTAGCTTCTTTATTTGGCTAGCATGCCCTTCTACATATTTACCTTTATGCCAACTGGATACCAAACTACAATTTTGTTTGATTTTAATCATCCAAGGTTCATTTATTACATCCCATATAGGATGTAACAAGCCCCCAATTAGAAATAAACAATGAGGCATGTCAAAATAAAGGTAAGGGCATTTGGGTAAAGCGTATCATATACGACGAGTTGCCTCTTCAAAGTAAAGTGCCCTTACCCTCACCCTCGCTCTCGCCTTGGCTTGACCCCCACCCTCGCCCCCAATTTTCTCTCTCTCTCTCTCTCAAGATAGGGCATGCTGGTTTAAGAACACGTACTACAACAATAGATAACACAATTTTAAATCAAGGTTATTTGTGATTAAATCCACTCTTTTCTCAACATTTGGTCTTGGCTTAAATAGGGAAAGGAAAGCCTATCTATCAAGTAACAAGCATATTAGGAAGATCTAAGGAAACATCTCAATGAATACTAAGTACTAGATCAGTTTACACTTTAAACCATGTATGCCACATTTCATAAAGGCATTTTGTCAATAGTAGGTATGACTACTTAACACAACTACATTTTTTTCCTAAGTCACCCTACTACGCTATGGAAAATATTTTATAGCAATAGTAGCTCAAACATTGGCAGTAGCTCAAACAACCACTCAAACTTTATAGCATATAGTTCTTATAAGGAAAGAGATTTAGTTCATATGCAAGGAATATTGACAAGGCAGGATAACAAAAGGTTCAAACTGTCATAACATATCAAAATGTGTTTGACCCTATATATAATCATTTATGCCAATAATCAATCTTAGATTCTTATATAAGAATTATGTCATGAGGCACAAATCTCAAAGTGATTATCAAAGCATTATCACCCACTATAATTATTATTAATTCTATGACTTAATACAATATCTATTTGACATGAGACAAGAGGTGTTGATTTAGTTGCACTACTACCACGGTTCCAAATTATGTTATAATCCAATTGCAAGGGGAAAGGTATGATAAATCAGGACTAAAAAAATTATGAAGTAATAGTGATCAAGGGGGTGACATAAACACGTCACAAGCATAAAAAAGTATACCAAAGCATCACATGCTAAAAGTACATTGAGATCGACAAGAGAAGTTTAATTTACCATGAGAGGTGTAAAAAGTTACAAAAAAAGGAATTTCAAATCACGCCTGAGATGCCTTCCCAAACTATTATAAAAAATTATATATATATATATATATATATATATTTATGTTGCATAAAATATTCTTAACTACACAATCATGTTAAAATATGCGACTACCATAAAAAGAAATGCAAATTCATATTAAAGAGTTTCACATTTATTAAAATATGTTTTTATTTCCTTGGATAAATATTTGAGCAAGATGATTAGAAAATTTAATCAATAAAACACTATACATTCTAGAGACTTTAAACATGCTTTGAAGATCCATCTTATGTCTACTATTTTTTTTGCATCAGTGTGTTTGTAATTTCATGTTGTGGGGTCATTACTAAATTAATACTCATGATTGTTTGTCATTAGTTAATATAGTTTCTTTTAAATTTAATGTTCCTCTTAAGGATATCATCAATGCTATCTACATCCTCTATGATTATTGTGATTAGTGTATAGATGGCCCTTATGTATGATTGGTTATATGTGTTCTTGATAAGCAATTAAGAAAGTGTTTGGCAACAAAATCTTCACATTTTAGTCTAAACTGTATGTGTTACAAATTTTGGAAGAGCATCAAGGGATTTGTAACAATTATATGAGTGCATGGAATGTATTTAATCACTTGAATAAATCTCTCAAATATTATCTTGTAATAACATAATTAGAAACTTTGGTTGATAAAGTATCACAAATTATGGACTTTAAACACACATTTATTGGTTTGATTATCAATTTTATACCTATTTAAAAGAAAGCTTTATAATATTTGTTTTAGTAAATTCATGGTTTTGGGGGTCATCAATTTATTTATACTTGTAGGTCTTTAGTATTAGTTAACATAATTTTATTTAAAGTTTATAATTACTCATATGGATAAAATTAACACACTCTGCATGTAATGGGAAATGCAACAGATCTACAAATCAATCCTAGTTCAGAGAAAATAAACCCTACTTATACTTCTGATTGGGGATACATTAGATAATCAGAGTCATGATCAATATGGATCCGCTAGATCTAGCCAAGGGATCTCTTACCACAAATAATATCACTAGAGAGGGTTCCAAGGCCTCTAGTCAAGCAAAACTATGCAGTAACCCTAAATAGGTCATATGTTCTCATATTCATAAAACTAATAACAAGTAAATCAAAAGTCTAATCTAGTGCTCACCAAATCTTGCGGCATAAAGTAGGGGTTAGTAAACATAAAAGTAAACATGCATAAGAGAATCCTAATTAAGTTATGTATAGGTAAAATCCTAATGCATGGAGAAAGAAATATTATTCAAAATCTATTAATTATGCTACTTCTATCTACTAAAGAGAGGAACAAAGTTAGAGATACTTACTTTGAAGATGAACCCGTCGAGACTCAATCTCTTCCTTGGCCAAAGGTGGTTTGCAAGAGGTTGTTTTGGTTTGTAAGGATCACTAAGAAAGGCCAAAGCATCCAAGATTTATCTACAAGACAAGATTATTTTCAAAGTAGAAACCTTGAGCTAAGACTCCTCAAGTAGAATGGCGGAAGAGTAGATTGTAAAGAAGCACAATTGAATAATTAATTCTTGTTATCTCTTTAAAAATGTAGAAATGGATGTGTTTATATAGGCAGATCTAACCCTAAACCCTTCCAAAATTTTAGGTCAACAAGGTCCACTTGGTTGACCTAGTATTATAATTGACAAAAGCAAATTAGGTAGGGCCAACCTAGACCCTAATAAGTTTTGTCAATAAGAATACAACGCCTATAGGGTTGACTATGTAACATAAACTATCAAGAAGGGGTTTTAAGTTAGGGAAGGGTGAATGAAGGTGGTAAATGATTATAAGAGGGTGAAAAATAAGAGGCAAAGCTTAGGGGAATATTCTTGGGAGTTGATTGGATTGATAATAAGTGGCAAAAAAGGATAACTATCCTATGAAGCACCAATGGTTTGCCCACCCCTTTCCTGGTGTAGCTTTTAGGGCATGCACTCAGAGAGATTTAGACTCGATGGGTTCTTAAAAGATAAAAAACATCAATAGTGATAAAGTTTAAAAATAATTTGTGTATACATATGCCCCACTTGAAGCTCATCATGTGTCACTCAGGTGCAACAGGGGATGGTGGTTTGAGAAAGAACATAGCAACACACAATGTTGAATCCAAAAACAAAGTTATCATATTTTAAAGCATAAAATAACTAAAAATAAATGTTTGAAATGAAAATAACTAAAAAGTAAATGGATGCATACCTTGACTTACCTTTATCATTGGATGGTTGTCTATTGTGTTTGTAGTTTTGATCATGGAGGGCACAGAGACTGCTTTCAACAAACTCAAGGATACAAAACTAAAGAACAAAAACAAATAAATATAGTAAAGCCAAGATAACTGGTGTTATGTGAATGAGATGTACATGAATAAGAATACAAGGCCAATAGGGTTGACTATGTAACATAAACTATCAAGAAGGGGTTTTAAGTTAGGGAAGGGCTAATGAAGGTGGTAAATGATTAGAAGAGGGTGAAAAATAAGAGTCAAAGATTAGGGAAATATTCTTGGGAGCTGATTAGATTGATAATAAGTGGCAAAAAAGGATAACTATCCTATGAAGCACCAATGGTCTGCCCACCCCTTTCTTGGTGTAGCTTTTAGGGCATGCACTTAGAGAGATTGAGACTCGATGGGTTCTTACAAGATAAAAAGCATCAATAGTGATAAAGTTTAAAAATAATTTGTGTATACATATGCCCCACTTGAAGCTCATCACGTGTCACTCAGGTGCAACAGGGGATGGTGGTTTGAGAAAGAACATAACAACACACAATGTTGAATCCAAAAATAAAGTTATCATATTGTAAAGCATAAAATAACTAAAAATAAATGTTTGAAATGAAAATAACTAAAAAGTAAATGGATGCATACCTTGACTTACCTTTATCATTGGATGGTTGTCTGTTGTGTTTGTAGTTTTGATCATGGAGGGCACAGAGACTGCTTTCAACAAACTCAAGGATAGAAAACTAAAGAACAAAAACAAATAAATGTAGTAAAGCCAAGATAACTGGTGTTATGTGAATGAGATGTACATGAAAATTTGGCAAGTTGAGGTGACAAGTGATATATTAGACCAAATGACCAAATCAAAATTTTAGAGTAAAATGAGTAACCAAAAAGTTAAGGCTACTAAAGACCAAAAAACTCAAACAAGTAAACCAAGGATACCTGGCAAAAAAGGATGGTAATCAAACATCAATGTAAAAGTAGTAATTATTCTTACTTAAACAAAAATGGAAAAGCAAAAAATATTAAAAAAAACATTGATGAGTGAGCAGTAACAATCCTTACTTGATCATCAATGAAAAAAAACATTGGTGAGTGAGAAGTAATAAGCCAACCTCACTCAATAATGAAAAAAAAAAATAAAGTAGAAAAGGACCTAGGTGTCTGTAAAAAGGGTAGTACAATAATAATAATAAATGAAAAAAAGGCAAAGTGATGTTGGGATGTAAAGTCATGGTGTAAAAATAATCCATAGTCACTCAAACATATTGTTTAGTTCTAAATATAGATAAAGTTGAAACAAAGTAGTGGTAGCATGTTTTGAAGATGTGAATAAGAGGAAAGTATAGAAGAAGGGAAAAAATATTTAGAATCACACATACCTGTTGAGGGAGGAAATGAAATGGGTGGAGGGGAGGATGAAGGAAAAATAAAGATAGAGGAACTTTTTATTGAAGTCAAGACACTCAAATTAAATTTGCCAAAATAAGAGGACTTTTGACCTTAAGGACTTTGAATAACTTCTCTTAGGTACACAAGCCTTCGATAAATAAATGTAGTATGTAGATCATCCCATGAAGGTTATATGCATGAAAATTAAAATGGATCTACCTTCTCACCATATGTTCCCTATTCTTTAGGACCCCTTATAGAGCCATCAGTCTACTATGAAGATTAGATACTTGCATGAGAAAGTAGGTAACACCATAGAGTTTGTTGAATTATCCTATTCTAATCTACTGGCCTACCATACCCCAATGGACCTCGGCTCTATCATGAGGCTAATTGTGGAGTTTGAGCTTCAATTGAAGATAATATATGTGCTTATAATCACATATTTTAGTGTGATTTTGACTTTTGAAAATTATATGTTTCCTATTGTATATCATTGCCTTTTATTTCAAAGGATTTGGATTTTAATTTTCTTGATGGATTTTTCTATTCCTCCTCCATGTAGAATCAGAAGACCAAACATGGGTGATAAAGATGACTTTCATTTGAATACTTTAGACTTAGTTTTTAAGAGAGAAAACTTAGAGAGCATGGTGTCTAAGAGTCTCATAAATTCAGGTGAAATAAAAGTTCTATCTTGACTTTGACCTTATTTTATCCAATGTGGAGTGAAAGGAAAGAAAATCAAGAGGAATGAAATATGAAACAATTTGAATTAATTCAAATCATAAAAAATGTTATAAAGGGAGAAAAGGGGATACAATGATAATGAAGTGTGATTGCTTATCATAAGAATGAGAGAAAAGTAAGAAAACATGCTAATATAAGTTGTTGTGCAAATTTTATCTATCAAAGAAGCAAAATCCAAAGTTGAGAACAAGGATCACAAACTCAAAACCAATTCAAAATACAATCTAAATAAGGAGTGAAAAGATAGTGATTTTATGAGGAAGTCCAGGTCCTATCCATGGTCTTACACTACAACTCATAAAAGATAAATCCATGAGGGTTTATAAAGCATGTGAAAAATAAATAAGATGAAGATGGTATTTGTGAGGAAGGATAGGTCCTATCCATGGTCTTACACTAAAAATCACAAAATAAAAACTCAAGGGATGCGAATTTTTTTGGAAAACAATAAAATAAAGAGGACAAAAAGTGGAAAATCATGAGGAAGATCAAATCTTATTCACGATTTTACAATGAAACTCATGAGATAAAGGGAAACCAAAAGACCAAAAAGAAGGACTAAGGTTTGTGAAAAGAGAGAACTACTATAGAGGGCGAGACCCATGTAAGTATCTTGTAAAAAGTGTTAAATAACATATATAAAACATGAAAAGAAGGGAAGCATTTATGCCAAATTTTTTTTGAGGAATTGCATGTTGGTGGGCTCTTTAAAGATATGGCCTTCATTGGTTTGAAGACAATAGGTACTTAGACCAAGAATATATTTGAATAAATAAGGGCCCCATAATTTGTGGGTGTATTTACCTTCTTTGTCATGAGTGTAGTCTAATTTAAGGATAAGATCACCAACATTAAATGTGCAAACTTTAGCTTTTTTATTATGTTGCTTGGCAATACGGACCTTGTATTAGTGATTATGTTGAAGAGCAGAAAGACAGTATTCATCAAAGATATCAAGAGCTTAAAGGTGAGATTCACATAATTATTCATTGGGTATGATACATGTTGACCATTTTGGTCATATAGGGCAAAATCGGTCTCCTTCTTCCCTTGCTATTCTGAGCCAGTTCAAATTTGGTTTGCACAAGTCTTTCAACAAAAGGATGAACTGGTTCAAAGAATGCAAGGATTTTACAAAGATTTTTCAAAATTTTTGGTAGAATAATGTCACAGGGAAAGAGAACAAAACTTGAAGGGACGTCCCTTCAACGGCATGATCTTTCCAAGAACTTTGAACTTGAACTTTCAATCGGTTGGTTCAATCTGTTGGTTCAAAGTGTTTGGTTCAATCAGAAGGTTCAAAGAGGCTCCAAAGGTAGAGTGCCCTTACGGAGGGCAAATGATGAGAACAGTGGACCATTGCAAAAGATCTGAAGGGTAATTTTGGATTTGATTTAACCTTGCAGAGGGCAGTTGGTCAAAAGGGCTGAAATGAGGTAGAGTTTTCCTTCGGGAAAAAGGCTAAGGCATTCTTAAGGAAATTCAAGCGATGAATTCCTTTGAACAAAATGTTTGAAGGAATTCCTTCAAACATTTTGTCTGAAGGTATTCATTGGAGGTTTTTTGTGAAAGAAAGAAAGGGCCAAAGGATCATTTCCAAAACCTGAAGGGTAGGTGCCCTTGCGGGGGGCACCTAGATGACAAGTAAAACCTTTGTAACTTTTTTGAAAGATAATTTTGCAGGCCAAGAGCCCTTGCAAAGGGCACATGGTCGATGACAAGACCATTGAAAATTTTGTTAGGAATCTAGAACAATAAACTGCTCTGATACCATTTGATAGGACCTAGGTTTCACAAAGCTCTTACACAACTTGTCAAATTTAAGTGCACATATGATTAACTTTGTATAAGCAACTAAATGTAGAATTAACCAGAAGTAACAAGTAACTAGAAATCAAAAATAACACATAATATGAGAGGCAACACAATTGTATTCAACTCATTCCAGA
Source organism: Torreya grandis (assembly GCA_037957365.1). Classification (NCBI taxonomy): domain Eukaryota; kingdom Viridiplantae; phylum Streptophyta; class Pinopsida; order Cupressales; family Taxaceae; genus Torreya; species Torreya grandis. Next base: position 2,704,907 of record JARHVA010001736.1, on the reverse strand, counting down.
AGGAAATTACAACAAAGAGATCACACTCTTTCATCCACTTCGTGGGCATACCAGTAATCTTCCCTCAAGAGTTATCTTCTCTCAATACAGGTCACAATAAATGGATAACACAGAGTTGTTGTTCACCTCAACCAGTCAGTATCAATATTGCCAGTACAACCGTGTACAAACCGGTACTCCAAGTAGATCTCACCTGATCTTGCTCCTTGATGTGTTGCTGTCACCTTTGATCTTGCTACCCCACATATCTACCTTTGACCTTGCACACACACACCCCTGCAGATCAACCGATCTTACTTACCCATGTAGATCTCCTCCTTGATCTTGTAACAACCTGCAGATCAAACTTGATCTTACATACCTGGAAGAACCCCTGTGATTCCACCAATGGAAGAACTCTTCTGGTTCTACACTTTACAATACAACCCATGAGTCTATTATATATATCCCATGGATACAATAATTAGACAAGCGGCTCAAGACTTGAATTAGAATTTAACATGCAAAAAACCGGTTTAACAAACTAACTATCCATCAACAAGCAGTTCTAGAACCGCACAGGTGACCGACATCGGTCCCTGTCTGTCTAGAGGTGACCGACGTCGGCTAACTCCTTACCGATGTCAGTTGCTTTCTGTCGACATCTGACAGACGTCGGTTGGCCTGCCAACGTTGATGACTGTGACACTCAGCAACCTCCCCCATGTTTGCATTCGGGTGAAGCTTTTAGCTCCACAACCTAACAAATTTTTCGAAGGGCAAATTTTCTTTAAGACAAGTGAACAAGGCAGAAAAGGAACCAAAAAGAGATTATCATTAAGAAATAATTCCATGGAAAAATGACAAGGTGAATTCTTTTGGACAAAAGGTCTGAAAGAATTCCTTTGGACATTTTGTCTGAAGGAATTCACTTGTAGAGGAAAGCCCATCAAAAGAAAAAAAATGGCAAAGCAAAGGGAACATTTTCTTCGGGAAAAATGTCCAAAGGAATTCCTTTAGATATTTTGTCTGAAGGATTCAAAAAGCCAAGGTAGCCCGAACGACCTCGAAGGGCAGGTGCCCTTGTGGGGGACTCTCGACGACCATGAAAGGGACCTTCCTCAAAGCCCGAGGGGATATCATCCCTTTGGGAGGGTCAAAAGACAAAGGCTCAGAGACCAAGAAAAGACAAAGCTATAAAAAGACAAGAATCAAGAATGAACTCAATGACCCACTGAGAAAGGAGCCCAAAGAGCTAAGCGCAGAAACAAACAAAACAATCCAAGTGGCAAAAGAAGGTGTCAACACAAGGAGTTATTCCAGCAGTTGAAACGGTCTCTACCAAGTGGTCATCAAGGAACACCAATAGTGAATGATGTGACCTATTTTTCCTCCTTTTGCATTAATGGTCAGACAACCACATGAATGTCTTGAAGAAGGGGTCTTGTTTGCATACAAACAGTGCAGCCCATGTTTTCACATATGACATTTAATATATTTTAAACACCTAAAGTCAAAATTGGAGCTCACACAACATTCTCTTTCAAGTGGCTTCCTCTTCCCAATGCTCTGAATGCAACATGGGTCATTTATTTTTCCAAAAAGTGCCAAAGTCTTTTCCAAAAGGATATATATTTGTAACTTCTCATTAGAGAAAATATCTCTCATTTTTGTATGACACAACCTTGCCAAAATTTTCACCTTGAATCAATAAAAAGTGTTTTACCTCTATCTAGTTGGATATATCTTTGAGTGTGCTTGAGTATTAACCTTGTGTCTAGTCATTGTTCCATGATGATTTCACAGGCTTTATACCAACACACTTGGTATAGACAAAGCACCATTCCTATAGGTAACAAAAAGAGCTGTATCTAGAGTGTAGAGGTAGGAGAGGGTTATTAGACAATGTGTCTTCCTACAGTACCTGTGGTAAGTTCATCTTCTATGTGTCTTTATTAAGCCTTTTTATTAAGTTCTCTATAATCTGGTCCTTTTATAAGATAAAGTGTATGTATGTGCTCTTATGGTTTGAAGTGTGAGCAAATGAGTAGATCAAACCTTTTTTGGTGCATCACCATCTTAGCTTAGGTTTTGCTTCAATAATCCTCTCTCTTTTCAACCCCCCTATTTTATATATATATATATATATATATATATATATATATATATATATATATATATATATATATATATATATATATATATATATTAGCAAATGTTACTAGAATAACTCAGAGATGCATCAAAGGGAGCTAGCCCTTATCTAGAGATTCTCCCCTTAGTTTTGCCAAACCCATAGGCAAGAGAGGAGTCTCCATTGTGCCGCATAGAAGAGAAAAGCCTAGCTTTCTCTCAAGGGTGCAATCCATCGTGTCAACAATACCATGAAGAGATATATATAGAGAAAGAATCTCAAATTATAATGGGAAGATTGATTCAGAACCATAGACTAGAGATAATGGTGTTGCCCCAATGATAGTGCGTATGCTACTGAGATAGGCCCAAAGAGTAGGATAGAGATGAAGGTGCCAATCCATGTGGGTTTTATGAATTGTCTTTTGAAGTATTTTATGAAGAATTTTATTGGTGGCCTTGGCTTGGTCATTACATTGTGGATGATAGGGTGTGGAGAATTTGTGATTTATTTTAAATTTAACATTTAGCTATTTGACATCTTTGTTTTTGAAATTACCACCATTGTCTAAAATGATAATATGAGGGACACCAAAGAAATTTTTTATTTATTTAGGATGAATTTTGAGATGGTGGTACCGGTGACATTGATGAAAGGCATAGCCTCAACCCATTTGGTAAAATATTTTGTAGATATGATTATAAAGACATGCCCATCTTGAGATTGAGGTAATTTACCTATGAGATCTAATCGCCATAAGGAGAATGGCCAAGGAGATTCTAAGGTTTGAAGATCGATTGGAGGTTAATGAATTAGATCATCATGAAGCTATAAAAGAGTATAATTTTTAAAAAAATTGATGGCATCCTTTTCAAGAGTGGGTTAAAAGTATCCCATATGTAAGCATTTACAGGGTATAACACGTTTGCTATAGTGGCGACTGCAAATTCCCCCATTTGCTTATTTGAGAAGAGGAGGAATCTTTTCTTTCATAAGACAGTGGAACAAGGTACCTTTAGCATTACAATAATATAAGATGTTATATCAAAATACATTGTTAAAATCTTGTTTGTGAATGTGAGTCTTTTCATGAGAATCAAGATTTGGAGGATAAGTTTGGTGTTCCATAAATTAAATGATATCTTTGTACCATGAGCTTTGTGAAATGGTGATGGCCTTAATATGGAAGATAAGTGAATATTGTGGTTAAATAAAAGATGTTGATTTTATTATTTGGATAAGAAAAGTGGGATCGATAAGAACTTGGTGTGGATGAAAAAGAGACGATGAAGAAGCAAGAGAATCGGTAATAGAATTTTGATCTTGAGGGATAGGCTCAATGGTAAAAGAAATGAAATATTTGGTGAGGGTAGTTGTGAGTTGATGATAAGAAATAAGATTTGATTTTACATTGATAATCACCATTGACTTAGTGTAAAATGAGTTGGGAGTCACCTAAAGTATGCAAATTTTAGATATCTAGATCAAGGCCTGCTCTCATACCTAAGATTAAAGAATCATACTCTGACATGTTGTTAGTGACATTAAATGTTAGGCGATAATCTAATGGGATGATTTTTCCAAGAGGGATCATGAAGATACAACGTATCCCAGCTCTTTGAAGGCATTTAGCACCATTAAAATGAAGGGTCCAAGTATCCTCATGTAGATTGACATTAATTTTAGGAAGTTCTATGATAACTACTTTTGGTTTAGTAGTATTGGGGAAGATAACAGATTCGTCAAGATTAATTCATTCTAGGTTAGCAGTGAAGTTATGGAAGTATTATTTGAGGGATATGGCTTGGTTAAGACCTTAAATGTAGAGAATATTGTCATTAGGAAGACTATCTTGAAGGTGATCGATAGTTGGAATAGGAGTTGTGATAAGTTGATCAACAATGATTTATCCTTTGATAAAATTTTGGGTAATAATTCATATTCCATAAGGAGGACCATACACTTGACAATTTGATCTCCAAGAATAAAGGCTTTGAAGGAAGTGATGAAGGGGATTAGAATGAATGATAACATAAGTGGTTTGATAAAGCATACAATGTCAAAGTCAATGGCAAACTATATGGCAAGGAAATCACATTTGACTTTTGTGTAACATTTCTCATGATCAATAAGGCCTTGACTGATATAGTAGATGGCATATTCCCTTCCAGTATCATCTTATTAGACCATCATTTCCCCAATTGATATGGGTGTGGAAGAGGTATACAAGATCAATGGTCAATCGTTCGAAGGTGGATGAAGAGTAGGTGGGTGAAGAAATGATTCTTTCATATTATCAAATGATTTTTGACATGGATCCATCCTTTCTAAGGCATTACCTTTCTTAAGAAGAGAATTGATGACATAGATATGGTAAGCCATTTTGAGAACAAAGCATATAATTTCCCCAAGTTTATTGAGGTAAGTAAAAATGTTCAAAATGGATAAAGGGATGGGCATATTGATGATAATGTCGATATTGGCAAGGTCAACATCGATGCTGCAAAGGGAGACTAAGAATCCTAATAATTTTCCAAATGTGACACTGAAAACACATTTTTAAGGATTTAGTCTAACTTTACATTTAAGGAGGTGGTCAAATATGATGACAAGATTAGAGAGATGAGTCTTGAAACATTTGGATTTAACAATGAGGTCATCCACATAGGTTTCTAAAATCTTGTGGATAAGAACATAAAAGATGTGAGTCATTGCCTATTGATAGGTGGCTCTAACATTTTTGAGGCCAAAGGGCATTTTCATGTTGCAAAAGGTGCCCGATTATGTGGTGAAAGTTGTCTTATGTTAGTATTTGAGGGCAATTTAAATTTGGTTATAACCCAAAAAATCATCCATAAGAGATAACATTTCATAACCAACTATGGAATTGATAATGGAATCTATTGAAGGTAGAGGGAAATTGTCCTTGGGACATGTAAGGTTAATATTATAGAAATTGATGCATATACAAATGACCATAGTGAAATTATTCTAAATAGGGACTCTATTAGAAACCCATTCAAAATAGTCTATGGGTTTGATAAACTTAACATCAAGAAGCTTGATAATTTATTTATGGCATAAAGTAGAAATTTTATGTGGAAATTTTCTTTACTTTTGGTACACAGGTTTGGCATCAGGATAAGCGATAATATTATGCACCACAATGATAAAGTCAATAGCAGGCATGTCCTCATAGGACTAAGAAAATATCTTGTGATATTTATCAAAAAATAAGCTAAACATATCATGTTCAACATGTGTGAGTTTGTAGGAAATTGTAATCGCTCGAGGGTATGATGGAGTACCATATTCAATGTGAGTAGTTTCTTTGATAATAATAGAATTGCCATCTTGGAAATTATATGGTGAATTAGGTAAAAATGAAAGTGAATTTGTTTTAGGGTCGATGCTAGAGATAGAGTTTTTGAAACAAGGGGTTTTGTTTTTGAAATTCCCAAGATTATGATGTTGCCAAGGAAGTTGAGGTTCTCAAGCATGAATCAATTCAAGAATGGACTCATCACTAGGCAAAGTGGGAAGATGAACATAATACTTGACATCTATTTCAAGGTTGAGAATTTGATTACCATGGTGATCATATTCAAAATGTATCTGATGAACATCTGTGGCCTTGACATCTAATGTAATTGTTATCACTCTAGAGTGCACCCTGATTGAAGATGTGTAAAACACACCCTCACTCCAACTGATATAATTGGAAATTCTTAGGGTGTGGGTGACTCTGTACTAAAAAGAACCTCCAGAGAGGGCTGGTTCCCTTTAGATATATCTATTAGAACTGATAACTATTGTTTTTGAATGTAAAGGGGAAGGGAAAACTGAAGGGAAATCCTATTTAAGGGGATGATGCACCTAAATTGTTTATATCCTCTAGAATATGGTGAAAGTAACACACACATCTAAACCAATAAAATTTCTATATTTCTCTTAAGCATAAATATTTCAGATGAAGGATTGAAAGAATTTTGGATAACAAGATTCTTTTTTACCTCTTCAAATGACCTATAGAAGGTGAGATAGAAAGCAATAGGTGAGGAAGGGACCAAAAAAAGGAGATATAATCCCAATTATATGTTGATACACAATAAATTACACTCTATTATCTATAAAAACTCTTATGCAAACTAAAAATCTCCTTTATTGATGTATGGTCCAAATACAATTTCTGCTTTAGCTCTAGGAATAATCCAAAAATGGCTTGAAAAAACCAATATATATGTCAAAATTATAATCTAGGCCAATGTGGTGTTGAAAAGGGAGAAGGATTAGTCTTGGTTGACTAAATCAAGACTAAATACTTTTACAATGTTTAAACAAATCTTCAAATTTCTTCAAACTCCACTAAACATGCATGCTCTTCAAACTTTGGCATAGGAATAAGGTGGTGGGCCCATGTCAACAAGTCAAATCCTCCTTGCATGAAAAGTTATGCCAAACATTGGATGGATATATCCACTTGAAGTTGAGTTGGAAGTTATTGAAAGGCTTGGATGACAAGTTAACTAAGAATAGATGCATGACTTGTCAATTAGTCAACTAAAGTGCAAGACTAGTCAACTCCAACTCACTCCATCTTACATGAAAAGGGACTTTTTAAGAAAGAGATGAAAATTAAATATCCATGGAAAAACATTAAATAAGTTTGGAAATCCAATTTTAACTCCTTGATGACCAATTCCAATTGCAAACTCAAAATTGACAAGTTGATCAACTAAGCCATTTAGACCAAAAAGACCTAAAGGCTAATCTATGCTTATGGTCACCATTAAAATTGAAATAATAAGTCATTAAATTTTAAAATAATAATAATTATACCTATAACAATTTTATCCATCATAAAATATGTGATTTTGATATGAAAACTTTCACCATTCAGTCAACAGGGTTGACTAGGCCTATTTTGCTCCATTTTCTAGCAGATCGGCCATTTGGATTGAGCTAGTTGGGACACTTATATGATGATTTATGATCACATGAAAATTTTATCATGAATAAAAAGTCTTAGGATTTGATTTCCTTTTATTATATTTCATTAATCTATCCTGTACTTTATTTTACATACTTTTTTCCATAAAAAACATGATTTCTACCCTCATCCGTAAATATATATGCATAAAAATTAAATTTATGGAATCCTCTCTGATTTTAATTAAATTTTGAAATTTTTTAAATTTTATCCATGGTTATTTGATAGCAATAAAATCCACTTTTCTCAAAACTAGTTTTTAAGGTGTTTAGGAGGGTTTTAAAGCTGAATCTTCAAACTGATGATTCATGAAGTACAAACCTACAAATACAAAAAAAAATTAAATATATACGTATAAAATTGACCCCCCTAACATCCCTAAAAATATTGGGTTTCCATGCAAAATATATGAAAATTTACCATGTAAATGAAATTTGCCTATGGGGATTTGACTACATTCTAGGCTGCCTATGCTCTTAATGATTTTTCATAAAGAAAAGATCATAACATAATATAAATATTTTATGAATTCAAATTAAATATTGGTATTCAAAAAATACTAATATCATTCAGCCAAACTCCACACATGGTGAAAAAAATGAGCATCTGCAAAAGAGGCTAGGAAAGGTGTCTGAAACTACAAAAAGTGAAAAACTTCACCAAAATGAAAATATTTCCTTCCTAACTTCAAAAATCCTAATAATATCATTATATGACCTGTACCATGATATCAAAACACTCTAAAAATACTTTTTTCTTGAAAAGTCCAAAAATGCCTTTTTGGCCCATGTGCCTATTTGCTTACATAAGCCTATATGAGCATGGTTTGCATAAAATTTAAAGTTTTTAAACTCTTAAAATGTATTATTATGATTTAAAAACATCATTAAATTATTTTTACACCTTCACTTGAGCTTAGAAACTCCTTTAGCACTAAAAAATGATGCCTGCTCCAATGGTGACCTCAAACGAACAAGCTGAGGTTTGAGACAAAAAAATTAGTATCTTCACTCATCCAATGGATATGAAATTTTTTAATATGTTTATAAAACTCATTATTACCTTGTGTACCAAATTTAAAATCAAAATTCCACCTGTAGCTCCCATAAAGCTTAATTTTCTATCAAAAATGACCTCTATGCATGGATTGCCTACAAAATTGACTGAGTTTTCATGTTTTGAAAGTTATTTAATGATGTTTATATGTTTTTAAAGTTAAAATAATCATCATATATCTCAATAATCCCTTCAAGTTTTTGGAAAACTCTTGTACCCCTATTTTCAAGCATGCTAGACCCTCGAACAAGGCAATTAGGCCTCCATACATGCATATTTTATACACCTATTGTTATAACATATTAATTCATATTTCATGATTTACTTGTGAAATTTAATAATTATTTGATAATGGTACTTACACCTAAAATTTCCTAAGTCATTTCATAGGTCATCCCTTGGTTAGTAAGCTCTTTGACCTCTCCTTTGCAAGTATATGACTGTGTTTGGGACCTACTTTTACGTGGCTGTAGGGTGAATTTGATGAATATAAATGAATTTGTCTTAGATATCCCTATATTATTAATCTTGGTCATGGTTTAAATAATTTATACTTTCTTGAAGTGACTTTGAACCATGAAACTATCCTAGTCCACTATGCTCAATATACCACCAGTCAAAACTAGGTACATGGCTGTGGCTTCCTCCAATTGATGGATATAGGTATGATTTGCATTATGTTCCAAGTGAAAACTTTGAAAATTTAATTTTATCTCATGTGAAACTTTATGAACTTCCTTCAATGCATGTTTTTAATGTCTCAAACCAAAAGAACCCTCCCCCTTGGTACTATGTCCTTGCTTGACTATTGTCACCTTATGTGGTTGTAGGTCTCTTAAGGTTTGTAGGGTGCTATGTTTAAAAATTAACTACACCATGAATCATAAATAATCATAATTCTTTTATTTTTTAAAATAATTCTCCCCCAATGCTCTTAGTTATTCATCAACTTTTCCTCCATTATCATAGACTTTCCTTTCACTGCACCTGACTACACATACTTTGGAGATTGTATAGACTATGTTTCAAGGTTTGAGATACCTCATGGAAATAGTCAAATCACTAAATTTCAATGAGTTTAAAATTGGTATGTGGATTTATTAACAACTCACATAACTCTTTGAAAGTCCATTTGATGAAATAACCCTCTATGCACACTGTCCTTAAGACTAGTAGGGTTTGTAGTTTATTGGCTTTACTAAAGGTTTTACATACTTGTTTTCCATCATTTCACATGAAAGGTAATCACCTTCCCAATCCAAATTTTTTTAGAGTTCAAAAACCCTTAAAAACCCTCAAAGTATCCTTAAATATGATCTTCATTATCCTTTAGGTCTCCTCATCTATTTAGATGTATGTGTCTTTTTTAGGTTGACTGTAGGTGGTTTTTGTGTCGCTAGGCCAATTCAATACCTTATATGTCTTTTTTTATCTTTATTCCTAACTAAGTTCACCTTGACACCTCAAAACCTTATCACTAACTCAAAACCCTTAGTGAGTACTCCAAAATACCAGTTTCCCTCTTATAACTTTTAGAACCTTCATTTTAGCTACAGGTGCAATGTATGGCTATAGATGATGTTTGTAGGATGACATTTCTTCAATTTTAGGCTTGTTTGAAAGCCAAAATTTTTACCTATTGCAACCCTAATGATATTGGGATTCTCAATGCTTTTCATTCTTCTTAATGACCAAACAAACCTCTTTGAGCCTTAAGGAAATTCCTCCTGGTACCAAGTCAGCCTTGTTAGAGTGGCACAAGCCTATAGGTTAGTTTTCTTGGTTCTAGGCTAATTTGAAACTTGAAAATTCTTGTTCCTCCATGACCATTTATAGAAGTCTCTTTCAAAACAAAACTATGCTTGCTAGCTCAAACTTACTTCAAAATAAAGCTCCTCAAGATCCAAATCTCATACAATTAGGCCTCCCTATAAGACACAGGCCTATAGGTGCCTTAGTAGGGCTGTAGGTATGTTTGATTTAAGGTTTAAAAACCTTCAAACCCTATATGCTACTTTTCCTCCTAAAGGATTGAAAATTTCCATTTGAACCTTGGATTGACTGTCCAACTTTAGACCATGCTTTGTGACTTTGATGACCATCCTTTGAAGTTACTGTGTTTGTAATTGTAATGTAAACATGTACATATTGAGAATGATTGGAGCATTGAAAAAGGATAAGAAGAGGTACAAACCCTCTTTCAATGTCAAAAGATTTTGAAACAACCTCAAAAAGATCTCTTTATGCAATGTTCTGAACCCCTATGTCATCACAAGGATTAGTCATCTACCTTGACTGCAAGTACCTCTTTATGAGTTGAAGGTGACTTTTGGGTGGCTGAAGATGCTCTTTGCATAGGTTTTATATCTATTAAGACCCTCAAGGTGGCATATTACTTGAAAATTAGCTCCACATACATTCCAAGCAATCTTCATGTTTCCTAAGACTCAAAGATGCTTAGAAGAGTCCTTAAACCTGTCAAGTAGGCCTTCCTTGAGAAAATACAGGCCTATAGGTGTAGCTTTGTATGAAAGGAGATTGAAAAGGCCTTGAGGAGGTCATCAAAATGAACTAAATCATTGATATGATCCCTTAATTATTTGATCAGGTCATTGACAAAAATGAACCATATGAGATGTCTCACTGCCACCTTAACTTGATGCATATCATGAACAACATGATTGCATTCCTCTTTTTTTCTATAGGTGTGCTTGTTTGCATAATGCCAATCTTCTGGGTCAATACACCTACCTTTATCTCCATGTTTGTTTTTCACCCATATAGGATTTGTTTGCTCTCCTCATATCTTCAAGAAGACTTCCCTGACCTTGATACTTTATTGGATTATATGACCATACCCTAACTGAGTTTGTTCTTTCTTTAGGTACACCATTCATGACTATACTTGTGCCCTTGAAGGTCTACAAACAGCTTTATCAATACTGATGACCCTTTGATCATACTTTGGATCCTTGACAATGGAACTATAGAATGGAGGTGGGTACGAAGGGTAGTAAGGGATGGAGAAAATGATGAAAAGAAGATGGGACAACACATGAAACAATGAAAACATAGTGATTTGACAGTGGTTGGCAGTGGTTTGGGGAGGATGAGATGGAGGTGGAAAGGAGGGTGAGAGAGCAAGATAAGGCCAAGATGAAGAATTGTATGCAAACATATATACCTAATCATCATACCATCATAACTTAGAGACCATTGAAGGAGGGAAACAAGCCAAAATTGAATCATAGTTCTCCCAAAAAACCTTAAAATTATAAAAGAAACCTTAATTCATGCTAAACTAGCCCTTTTAAGAGACACATGAGCATGGAAATAGGATAATAAATGACTTTTATTGGAATATTTCATTGAGAAACTGATTGAAAACATGGAAAACATGATATAAACCATGCAAACATGAATTTATTGAAAACTTGAAACTGCCTCCTTCCATAACCATATAACTTCTCTTTGCAAGCTTACAAATATTGTAGATTGACTGGCTGAGTTTAAGAGCTCTTTTTGAACTTGAATTGGATGAATAACACCTTAATAATGTCATTAAAAGGTATATAAAGTCCTACATATTTTGGAACAAGTTGAATTTCCTTGAAACTCTACCTAGCTGAGGAGAAATTGGAGAAAAATAGTTGCCTTTCTTGTTGCAAGGCAACATAATTTAACTTAACTTTAACTGGACTATTCATGAGCCTAGATAATCCAATTAAGATACCATTTATACCATCAATAATACATATAAATTTACTTTCTTCACCCCAAAATTGAGATCTTTACCCTCCTCTAACATACTTTACCATCAGAAAACCTACAGGTAGGTCTCTCTGTGTCAACAAGCAAAGAACTAAAAAAGGACTGGTTTAGGGAATGTATGGCCATGAATTATCATGAAATTTCTCATGAATATTGGATATTCCCTTAAAATGACTCTCTCTACCCATGATGTATGGAATCCATATGGAATCTGTACTACTCTTAAAAAATGAGAGGAAAAAGCCTCTTTCCCTTTTAAAAGAAGACCAAGGCCCTCCACCACTTATAATAGAATGTTTGAGAATTATAACATGCCCATCATGCAAAATTAGAAATTTTTGATCTTTTTTCATGCTTTAAATGTGGAAATTGGCACGTGGGAGGGGGTTTTGGGCCCTTTTGGCTTATATGACATATCAAATGACCTTTTTAAAGTTTGAAACTTTAGACTTAAGCTATTTTCACCATTTTGAACCTATTAAAAGATATTTTGAGATAATTCAATGACTTTTTAAACCAATTTTGATGCTTTTTACCTCACTTTTTGACATTTTAACCAAAATTTGTGTTTTTAGATCATAATTGACTGGTTTGACCAACTACAAAGGGGTAAGGACTAGATTTTTAAAAGTTTCAAATGATAGGGATAGTAATTTGACCTTGACAGGATAAATTACTAGTAGTAATCTCTAGAGTAGGAGTAGGTTGATCAGATGAAATTAGTGTATCATTAGTTTATTTGATGGGGGAAGAATTAGATGCAATGATGGGATCTGTAGGTGGTAATGGAGATGCAAGAATTTTTAGATGTTTAGAAGGTAGGTTTTATTTGACCAACTAAGGAGTATCAAGAATTAGAGAATTAATAGGAGGTATATGAACTTCGAGATTTAATTCAAAATTCATGGAAATGGTGTGAACATCATGATTGATAGCATGTATTTGGGCTAAAGTTTTATGATAATGTTGAACATCCAAGTCTCAAGATTGAGCTTGGGCCATGATATAGTTATCATCATAGGTTGGAAAAATGGTACATGCTTGAGATTCAAGAGGAGTTTTAGAAGGGGAAATTTTGTGATCATTGAATTTGTGTGGAGATATGATTAAAGGATCTTGGAATAATTTGGCCACTCCATAGTTATTGCATATGAAGGCATCTTCTAGGTAAGAAACATCCTAAGCATTACATGGGGGGGGGAAATAATTGATCTCATCAATGATAGGAATAGTGCGATCACAAGGTAATAAAGGAGGAAGCCACTCAAAGATATAAAGAGGCAACTTAGTAGTGTTGTAAGTATGTTACAAGTCATTAGGTTCATCATCATCTGAATCAATGAGAGTGAATTGTAAGTCTGTATTGATGTTATGAATTTAGGTAAGGGAACACTATTGATAGTGGCAATGGTAGAAGGTGATATTGAGATTTAGGGTTGGAAAGTTGAATATTCCAAGGGTTGGGATCAGCCTCATGTTTATACCATTTTCCATTATATAAGAACTTAATGCATTGGCTATCAGAAGAGGTGATGGCCCTCATTATATGAGTTCAAGGGTAGTTTAGGAGTATGTTATAATATAGAGGCAAATTAAGGATCATAATTTTAGTTTGAATGGTCTTATATTCGATTGTAAGAGGAATTCAAATACAACTAAGAGGATTTTGATTAGTTTTATCAAATCCATGATATGTTAGGTAGGTTTTCATGAGATGATCCTTATTATATCCAAGTTATTGGATGATCCATAAAGATGTAACATTAATAATGGACCCTTCATCAACTAAAACTTTATGAAAAAGGGTAGTATTAATGGCTATTTTAATGAATAGGGGTGGATCATCCGCATAGAAAAAGATCTTGTCATTACTCATGTCTTCTTCAAGAAATTCAATAGAAGGCTTATAATAAGGACAAATAGATTCAATGGTATGCATGTTAGTAGGTTGAGGCTCAATAGAGGGTGGTTCTTCATCTATAAAATATGGATCTTCAATTTAGTGTATTTTTTTCATGAGGAACTTACAATGATAAGGGGAGTTATGAACTAAATCCATAAGGGGAATATTTCAAGGCATGGAGTTAAGTTCTTCAAGAAAGTTCTAATGAGATTTAGAAGAATAACCAATGTGAGGTTTAGAAGTTAAGGTAGATTTTTAAGGAATGGAAGTGGTTGGGGGTTTAGAAGAAGGAGAGGGTTCCTTGTTAACTTTTGAATCTAAATGAGTGGTTGTAGTATCTTTGAGAACTTGTTCTTCCAAAAATGGTTTCTTAGGTTTAGTGACAAGATCTTTGTGAGCTAGTTTGTGGTGATAGTTGACCTTAGCTATGCTAATATATTGATAATTTTTGTAATATTGGTCATAGTCGGCATCAATAGCACAAACATCCTTGGTATGTTATTGATTAGTAGACATGGGAAAATATTTTTGGTTATTAGAAGAAACTTTAAGAGGTGGTCATTTTTAAGAAGCGATGTTGTACTCTTGACGATGGAGTTGGATCATGGCTTCGTGATTGAAGGAATCACCAAGCATATAGGAAATAAAAAATTTCTTAATCCCTCTACAAGTTTCATGGGAATGACCAATGTTAGTATAAAACCAACAAAAATGATTAGGTTCATACAATTTAGGAGGATTATTAGGATAAGTAAAGGGTTTAAAGGGCACTAAGAATTGTTTCATTTGCTACATAGTTAGTGGTACATGAGAATATGGGGGATTATCGGCTTTGGTAACTCCTAGTTTGGTTTTAGGAGTATTTTTAGTGATGGAATTAGTATAAGTTTGAAAAGATCCCTTAAGGAATTTGGTATTAGGTTCAAATTGATTCATGAGCAAGTCTTGACATTTGGCTTGGTCAAGAGATTCATTAAGCATTTGAGGGGAAAATTTTGAACCTTATATTGAAGTGAAGGAGTTAAAGTAGTTATAAAGAGTTTGAATAAATTATCATCAGTCATGTCATGGTCGGCCTTATGGGCTAGAGATTTCCATCATTTGATAAAATCATGTGCTGATTTGGTGGGAGATTGCTTAGCATTGATAAAATGGCTAAGACAATTTTAATGGAAGGTCATTGTGTTGAAACTCTTTAACTAAAGGATTGACTAAATCCTCAAGTTGCCAAATGAAATGTTGGGGAAGTTGGTTATATTATTCCAATACATCACCAGTGAAGGTTTTAACTAGAATTTTAGTTGTGCCAAAAGTATTAGTTTGGATCCACTCTTTATAGAGATTTCCAAATGCTTTAAGAAAGGATGTAGGGTCTTTATTCCCAGCATACTTGATAGTTAGATAGATATTACCAATATCAATGGACACGATGAAAGGAGCTAAAGGCTCATTTTGGATGTTTTGAAGCATTTTGTTATTCATGATAGGTTGAGGAATAAAGTTTCTTGAGGCATCTTTAAGAGGTTAGGGAATAAAGTTTGGATTAGTTTGAGGATATATAACTAGAGGTTGATTAGCCATATTGATCAAATGATGTTGTAATTGCATCATTTTATAGGTGTTATAAGTTTGCATTGTGTTCTTTTATTGTATGACTTGTGTAACAAGTTGAATCATATCAATTGGTTGGTTGGTTTTTGTAGGAGGACTCCCTGAATTGGTATTAGGGAGAGGGTTATTAAAATGTTGATTACCAATGGGATTATTGGATATATTTATGTTAATTGCTCCCACATTATGTTGAAAAGATTGAAAATGAGAATTGTCTTGATATGTACAAAAATTATTAGATCCACTTAATTCATCTTGAGGTGTGATTTGAACCATGTTATAATCCAGAGATGGAGGGGAAGAGGTATTCCAAGAGTGAGGGTTCTCTTGGGAAGTAAATAAAGGGATAAAATAATACCCCATATAGTGTCTAAATGGATTTAAGTTGTCCAAAAATATTCTAATAGGGGATTTCATGATGTTTTGAGGAAATAAACATAATTTTAAGAAATAAGAGAGAGAAATTAGGGACAAAGAGATAAGTTTGCCAAATAGAGAAGGAAGCACAATAATTAGATATAAGGTCAACTAGGTTAATCATGTAATAATGGATAGAAGGTAGAAGAGATGGATAAAAGGATGATAAAGGTATATAGTCATATAAGTCAACTTTGTACTGCATATAGGATATGAAATTATGTTAATAAGGATACAAGGTCCACCATGTCAACTTAGTACTATAATCTAAGAGGAAGATAAGGGTATAGAATGATAATGTGCTAAAATAGGGAAAATTTTGAAATATGGTTGAAGAAAGAAATGGAAGCAAACACATAAACAATTGGATCAATGTGAGTGATCCAAGTAAGACACTCAACACAAAGCCTTGTACCAATGCTAGCTAATGTAAGTTTTTACAATATAACACACAATGATCAAAGAGCAAGCAATCAATTAAAAAGTAAGTGCTAACTAAGTGATCATCCTAAGTGTTATTAGATTATTAGAAAGTGTTGTTTTAAGTGTGATAAGGAAATTGGTTGAAAATAGGGAACTAGAAAGCAATTTATGGATGGTTTCAAAATGCTTAAGCTGAAAGGGATCTATGTTAGCAATGGTACTAGCTTGATATTGGGGCCTACGCCCTCACTTCACAATCCCAAAATAATAAGGGTGTCAGGTGCTTTGCCAATATATGCCATTAACCATGTATTCATACTTGGACAAAAAACCAAGTTGGCTTCCCCCTTGGTGATGAAATCCAAGTAGGTAGGCCTTGGGAAGACAAATGTTAAATGCATTTTGAATATTATGTGATTTGTTAGTGTGTACAAAAAATAAAAATAGTGTAAGTAAATGTTTTAGATTAAGGTAAAAGTAGGTTTTGAAGGGGCCTCGAAACCCTGAAACAAAGTTAGAAAGATACATAAAAAATGCCCATCAAGAAAAACAAACCTAAAGCCTACTGTAAAACAGTAACAAAATCAAGTTTTACAGGGACCTGAAACCACCAAAATAGACCATAAGAAGAAAGATCCCAGGTTTTACAGAGACCTGGAAACTCACATAAGTTTTAAAATCTAAGAACCAGATATCGGAACCAGTTATAACATCCAACAAAAACGACCAGAACCATATGAATAAAAAGACCCTAGTCTTCTAATTCCAGGATCATCTTCACCACCTCCTTTCCAATCATTGTAGTATCCTATATGGATATTGCAGCCGAAGTAGCAACATCTTGCATAGCTTTCTTCCTTGAGCTCTGTCTGGTCCTCTTACTTGGCCCCTCTAAGGATTTTATTTCCTCACTAGCTCATTTTCCAAGGTTTGCTACAGCTGCAAATATAATAGAAGTAACCTCCTCCATCTTCATTCTAATTTCCTTTATGAGCCTTTTGAGATTATTCTCATAATCTTTAAGTTTGATAGGAATATCTCTCATTTGTATTTCCAGATTCTTGATTTTATTTTGATCATCTTCCTGATTATGTTCCATTATTTCCATTCTCTTCTTTAGCTCCATTATTTCCTTATACATCCACGAATCAACTTGAAGAATGGCATCAGCTTTGCATTTGGCCAATTTCATGAAGGGAAGCCTACTGTCCTTCTACCCAACGTCACTAATATCTTCAGTATTCTCTTATGGAGTAAATTCATCCTTTTCAGTTTGATCCTCCTTTGTTTTTTGTTCTTTGGTAGTAACAGGGTTTTCATTCTCGACAGGATAATCCTTTTCTTTTTCTCTAATCTCCATAGCATGATTGGAATCCTGAACCATATGTTCCTTATCTATTTTCGAGGCTGGATCATCAAGTAAAATGTCTATTTCTTTTTCACTTCCCCCCAACACTCCCTGATTATCCTCATGATCAAAATTTTCCTGTTCTATTTTTTCCTTTGTTGTGTCCACTTCTTTTTTATTCTCACTTTTATCTTTACAGTCCAAATTAGAACTAGAATCCCCACCATCCTTCCCTTCCCCTTCCTCCAGACTCTCCTTATCAAAACTTTTTGTAGTTTTCCGCTTAGTTTCCTCATCAACAATTTGTTTTTTAAAACTGGGGGGTTTAGGTTTGAGTTTTTCTTTCCCCTTTACATTTTCATTCTTCTTACTCTGAGAATCCTTATTTTTGCCAAAATGAGGATTTGAGGCTATGGCATTGTTTTTGCAAAAACCCTCTATAATTAGAATCAGTCCTTCATGCAAGATAGGGCGAGATTCCTTTTTTCTATGAGCAAACAGACTTTGAAGCAGTGAATAATGCAAATAGAAAGGAAAGGAAATTATGTCTTTGTGCCTAAAATGATTAAGAAAGACAAAATGGAATTTATGTACTCTTTTGCTTTTACCATCAAGGATGAAATACTCATGGGTGCAACATAAAAATTCTATCTAGATTCCTTTTATCTGCTCCAAGTCAAAAAAATCTCTGCTCTTTTCCAATTGCTTCTCCTCAACATCTGTCTTCAAGAATTTTCTGTATGCCTCATTTGAAATATTGGTCTGCTTAGAGAATTTTATACCCTCCATTGGAATCCCTATGACCTCTACTATGAAGTCCTCAGTGAGCTTCACCGTGACACCATGGAGAGTTACTCTATCGTCGACCCAATTTACTTACCATGGAGTGTAAGTAAATGTTAATTTAAAAAACCACCTAATTAGGTTATGTGAACTACTCTAAGCATGCAAAGGAATTGAAAATGAAAGAGTGAATTAATTACTAGGAAATAGTTATTAATTCCCAAATTTATAATGGTATAGGGTTTAGATGACACTGCATCCAGATAGTATAGGATAAAGTTGACTGGGTCACTACTATTATTTGGAAGTAAGAGTCTTTAAGAATAGAGTCAACTAGGTCAACTTAGTATTTTAGAGAAAATATAAGATACAAAACTAAGTTGACCAAGTTGACCTAGTTTGCTGTAGGGTTTCAATTTTTAAAGATTGCTAACTTGTAGAAAACAAAACTAAAATGAAGTACTAAAATTACAAAGAGAGAAAGAGAGGAACCTTAATGGGTTGGAAGATAATTAGGATTACAAATTTTATGTTAAAGTGCCTTGAATGCTGCTTTTAAATTTTGTAAACTAGGTCAACTTGTTTGACCTATTTCTACAAAACCCCATGTGCTGACGAAATACAAGATGACTAGGTTGACTTATTTGACCTAGTTTTTTGATCTAGATGTTGATTAAGAGACTAATTTGACCTATTCAACCTAGTTTATTAATCTAGATGCTGGCAAAGTGAATAAGATGATAGAGTTGACCTTGTATTCTTATTTGGAATTGAAGAAGATTACTATGTTGACCTATTTGATCTAGTAACCTATATTTGATGAAGATATATAAAGAAATGTTAGAGTCATTTTGATGTGATTGTGTCTTAAACATGTGCATAAAAAATTAGAACTATATTGACTGGTTCGATATAATATCATAAATAAAAAATAATAATAAGATGATATAAATGAAAGTGTGAAATAAAACCTACAAGGGTTAGATTCAAGTTGGGTTCACCAAAATGTATGCAATGAAAAATGTAGCTGATCTAAAAATCAATCCTAGATTGAAGAATATAAATCCTAATTACATTTCTAATTTTGGATACATTAGATAATCAGGGTCATGACTAATATAGATGTGCTAGATCTAGCCAAGGGATCTCTTATCATAAAAAATATCACTAAGGAGGGTTCCAAAGCCTCTATTCAAGCAAAATTATGAGCCCTAACTAGGTCCTATGTTCTCATATTCACTAAACTAATAGCAAGTAAAGCAAAATCCTAATCTAGTGCTCACCAAAGTTTGTGGCATAAAGTGGGGGTTAGTAAACATAAAAGTAAACATGCATAAGAGAATCCTAATTAATCTATGTATAGGTAAATCCCTAATGCATGGATAGAGAAATATTATTCAAAAACCATTACTTATGATACTTCTATCTACTAAAGAGAGTACCAAAGTTACATATACTTACCTCGTCAAGGATCAATCTCTCCCTTGGACAAAGGTGATTCACAAGAAGTTGTTGTGGTTTGTAAGGATCACTAAGAAAGGCCAAAGCATCCAAGATTTATCCACAAGATAAGATTTTTCTCCAAGTAGAAACCCTAATTTAAGACTCCTCAAGTAGAATGGTGGAAGAGCAGATTGTAAAGAAGCATAAATGAATAATTAACTCTTGTCTCTCTAAGAATGGTAAAATGGATGTGTTTATATAGGTAGATATAACCCTAAACCATTCTAAAAGTTTAGGCTAACAAGGTCGACCTAGCATCGTAATTAACAAAATCAAACTATGTCATGGACTAGGTCAGCAAGGGGCTGACTTAGACCCTAATAAGTTTTGTTAATAAGAATACAAGGTCGATGAGGCCGACTATGTAATGTAAACTTTCAAGAAGGGGTTTTAGGTTAGGTAACGGATAATGAAGGTGGTAATTGAATAAAAGAGTATAAAAAATAAGAGGCAAAACTTAGGGGAATGTTTTAAGGTGTTGGTTGGATTGATAATAAGTGGCAAAAAGGGACAATAATCTTATGAAACACTAATGGTCTGCCCACCCCTTTCTTGGGGCACCCCTTAGGGTGTGCACTCAGAGAGATTAGAACTCGATAGGTTCCTATAAGATAAAAAATATTGATAACTAATAAATTTTTAAAATATTATGTGTATACACACTCTACATCCCTTTGACTTTGATTGGTGTGGTTAGTTTATGGATTGAACTTGCTTGTAGATTATTTATAAGAAGGTGGTATGTGCTTCATAAATTTGTCTTGATAAAAAACTGATGATATTGACATCAAATGGATTGGGGGTATGATTGAAAATAATATGACAATTTTTAAATTTTAGACTTAACTTCTATGTATTAATTGATTTTGGAAAAACATAATGGAATTTGTAATAATTGCTAGTGTATATGAGTATTTTTGTTAATAAATAAACTAATTAGTTAACAAATTGCATGCTTATGATATTTGTAAAAATTGAAACCTCACACACAATTTGATTAGTTATCAAGTCACATGTCATTTATATATACATAAATTGAAACTAACCAAAATATATACTTTCCTAACTCTAGACATGGTCCTTTTGTTGAAAAATTGAGCAAATACTTTAGAGTTTGGTAGAAATTGAGGCAACTTAGGATCCATGATGGTTATATGGATTATTAATGACCCTTGGGGTTATGAGATCATTTTTATGAGTTTCTTTCCTAACCAGTGAGACTAAAACTGTAGAGTATCATACAATTGTATGAGCCTTAATTGATGCCCATGGGTTGGGCATGTTCTATGTGTAGTTTTTCCCTAACTCATTTGTAGTCGTCTCCTCCCAACTCAATAGGGTTTTCAATGTCTTAAATACTGAATTGATCCCCCTTTTTAAGGAGGCTTATGACTTATGTTCTTACTTTGAGGACTTCCATGTCTTCCACATATCTCAATTAGATAATCCTAGAGCTAACGCTTTAGTCAATGTAATCTTGGACCACCTTTGATTATGATTATATTCCCCCCCTTTGCATTTGATAGAGTATGAGCATGGAGTTTTATTTTTTGGATCATGATTATCAATAATTCATTTAATATTGTTCATCATAAGTAATTGTAGGTATGATTTTATTTATTTTTGCATTATGTATGGTCTTTAGGTACTTCACAATAATTTGGTCCCATGAACCCCAACTTCTTGTACTTCAGGGGCATATGTAATGCTTATTTCTATGTTACCCCTTAGGTTGAGATGACTTATTATTTAAACCTTAGCATGTTATGCGATGCAATATTGCTTCCCTACCCTTTTATTCAGATTTTATTTCCTTAGGCACTTTCAATTGAAGTTCTTAGTACCATTTGGTTAGGTTAACTATTTCCTAATTATCAAATTATAACATACCTTGGAATCCCATTTATTTTACCAAGCTTAATATAGACACATGGTGTTATACATACATTTTTTGAGATGTGCTTTATGTTTATTGAGTCTAGACTCATTATGGGGTCCTTTGGACTGAGATAAGTTTATAAATATTATGAGATGCTATGTTTGCTTACACCAAAATAATCATATGTTAAGTAAGATGATAATATTCATTATGACATCATTATATTTATGTCATATTACTTGTCCTTATCATTATGTGTTGAGTATTTTAAGTATTGGTATTAATAAAATATTAATGCTATTTGTCTTGTCTCATGACCAGGGGTTATTCAAAAAAGGAGTATAAATTTAATTAAACAAAATGTATTAACAAGGGTGAAATACATTATTTTTACATTTAACCTTATTGTTATAGTTAATTGAGGAATTGATAATTACCTCACAGAATCCAATAAGTCCATGGCCATAGAGTTTCTTTTATGTGTTCATTATTAATTAGGACTTAAAATTTAATTCTTTTGGATTATAGTTAAAGACCAAAGTTTCTCAATCACTATGTATGGATTTTTTTTGTTATTTAATAAATGATATTTGTTATTTGGATATAAAGATATGAAAATGGGAGAGAGGGAAAGAATAGTGGTAGATTATGAAAGAATAAATGATAGTCAAAAGTGATGTTGAAAACTAATAAGTGCAAACAAGAGAGTTAGGTGTAGTAAATGTGGAAGCATGGGAGAGGAAGGTTTTAGGTCTTGCCAATAAAACATATCTTCAACTCATTTTAATGTTATACTAATCATAAGCATGGTCTTCACTACCCTTTTTCACCCACTTTGTCAGGAAAGTCAAGGAATTGAATTAAATATGATGGCTTGTAGGTAGATTGCATGCTTAAATGTTTAAATGGTGATGAAGTAAGGGGGAAGGTGTTATTATCCTTGAACAAAATTTCTATGTTGAGACATGATGTATCAGGATAGAGAAAGAGTGGTTTTGATAAAGGAACTACTAGTTCCAGCTAAAAGAGAGAAGGAATTCACCATGTTGAGAAGGTACCTTGAAGATAAGGGTCATTGTGGAGAGAAACTATGAGCAACAACATTAGGGATATTTTAATAGTGCAAAGATCAAGAGAAAGGAGCTATCCAGATGGAACCAGGCAAGTGGAAATTTTGTCATGCCTTCTTCATGTTATTTTATTGTCTACTTCTTATTTTAGGTAATTAGTTTATGATGGATATTTGGAATAAAATTAATAATAAAGAAATTTGAGAGTCATAAGCTATTACTGAAGGTTTTTATTGGGTGTCTAGTACTCTTTGGTATACAATGGTATAATGTTTTTATTAAATTTAGAGGATTGAAGTGGTATACCAGTGTTGTAGTGGTATGAATTTATCCTCTATATAGGGATTAAATTAAATATGAATCATTTTAAGCCTACAAATATCTTCCTTTGGACCCAATGTCATATGTGGTAAGAGGCTGAGTGGAGATACATGATTTCTTGCACCCCCTTATCTTACTTAGTTGTGCATGTAGTTTGCTACCATCTTTCACCATGTTCTAAGTTTTTCCATCTAGAGAGTTTGAATAGATTTGGACCTCTTAAATGAGTTGTGATTATGCTAGTTTTCATCCATTAGCTATATCGCCTAAATCATTTGGCTGGGTGAAGATGAGTAACAACTATACATTATTATTCTAGTCTGTGGTTGTGTTGTTTCCTAATGAAATTCTCCTTAATGGTTGGGCCTATGCATTGAGTTTCATAAAATATTATTGTCCTTATTATAGCCTTCCATTCCTTGGGTATGCTATATTTAATGGATGAAAGAAATAGATGTCCTTTCCTTCTTGGCCCATCCCACTTGAGTAATGATGTCTAAAATTATTGTTTAACTTATTTTTAGATTATGGCTGTATTCATTTTGGATAATACTCTAATGATCTCTCACCTCTTTTTCCTTGTTACTCCAAATGGGATAAGTTTCAAAGATAAATATTCATTTATAACTTCCTTGTGCTAGTTTTTTATTTAAATAATGGAACATTGGGTAACTCACCTTCAATGTTATGCCTAATTACATACCATCATGCTAAAAATACTTACAAATAAATTGAAAAATGATTATATCTAGATGGTGTAGTGTGGCTACCTAAATAGGTGTATATGAAAAATGTGGAAGTATATAAAGCCATGTTTTATTTGTCTAAATTCTCATAAAACTTCTCTCTATACCCAATTGTGCCCTTCAAGTGTTAATCTGGTCTTGATTAGTTTGGATGGAAATGACTAGCCCAGGACTATATAAATCTATTGATATTTTGATAATAATAGGAAGGTCACCATTTAGATCTTTGAGGAGGATTTCTAGGTAGATGTGTTATTTATTTTACTCTAAGGATGTGTGGTATTAATAATTTGAATTATATTATGAGAAATACCATATGAGATGTTTCCTTTTGTGATTTCATGTAATTGATTATTAATGATATAATCACTCGGGTATTCTTTAAAGTAATACAAATGAGAAGATAATAGCAATGGTATATTGTTTAACTTACTATTTTTTATAGATAGATACGATTTTGGTGGGATATTTAACCTTACATGTTTTTTGATCAGAGCTCCAACTGGTCTGGGACACAATCAGGGGCCTCGATCCCCAAGTACACAAGTACTAGAAATAACAACAATGGTCACAACCAGCCTAAAAATACCAATGAATGGCCATAATTGACCAGAGAATACCATCAACAACCATAATCAACCTCCAATACCATTTGAGATTTGAACTTGGGTGGTGCCTATAACAACCAAGCTGCTTTACCAAGTCACCCACATCTCATCAATGGTTTAACTTACTATTTTATTATTAACATTTCTTAAATATATTTTGAGGAAGGAAATAATAAGATGTGCTTCTGATGCATCTAATCATATCCATCTTGAATGAATGAATGAAATATTTTACTAACATCCACAAGACCAAGTAAGCATATATATATATATATATGTAAAATAATGATAACTTCATAGTGAGCATCCTTGTTAAAGTATGTAATGTTAATGTAAATATTGAAGGATCTATAACACTGAAAATGTTATATGGTACACAAGGGTGAGACAATTATATGGAGATTCCAAAGGTTTGCTAATTTTAGAGAAGGTGCTAATTAAAAAAGTAGCTAGTTCACAATGACCCTCACCATAAGTTTAAAGTATACATATGTGAAAATTTATTGTAGTGGTCATTAATAGTTTTACCACTATTTTTGTAATCTCATAATATACCCTCACTATACATATGGGAACTTATGGTATACCACACATAGTTTATAATAAAGTAATGAGATAGTTTACATAAATATTCATCCTTATTATTAGTGGATAAAAAATGTTGACAAGATAATATAGTGCTGGATCATTATTTATAATATGAATGTGTCAATCTATTATTATGCAAATCAATCATAAACATATATTAATAAAGTAAATAAAAGTATATAATTATATAGATGCATAAGGAGAATCATTGATTGAGCATAATAATAATGAAAATGATTAAAAGTACATGGTATGGAAGTGGGATGAATAGAAATTGTGGAGTTAGAATTAGGTTATAAATTGCAATAATATTGCTATTAATGAAGGATGCAAAGTGATGATTTATGATATGAAATTAGAAAAAGTAATAATAAGATTAGTGAATGATGCAATATATATGCATGTAATATTACATGATAAGGTGAGCAAAGTAACATGTTAAAAAATTAGAATTATTAGCACATATATGTTTAGATACCTTGTATTCCTTAGTAATGCTTATTAGTTTTTAAACTAGATAGTGGCAGGGTTTTTACCGCAAGAGAAACTATATTCACCCAATAATTTAAATAAAAGATGAGGAAAATATGATTCTCCACTTAACTAATACTCATTAAATAATGGCTGAACTATAGAATCCTTGATTATACATGTGATGGGATCACTGTAGATATGTAGGCAGCTCGGGGAGTGGGCACAAGCTTAAAAAACTAACTCTTAGGATGCCCTCCTAGTGGGGGAAACATACAACTAACTTTAGTGTGTTATTGTAACACATGCTTAAAGTATATAATTATTAGTATGATTAATTAATCACAAATAGTACAATATCTTTCTTTGTGCATGTGTTTATTGTTAGTTTTAACAACATGATTTTCTTAGTTGATCATCTATTACAAATAGTGACCCATACTGATTATTGAGATTTGAGATTGTTATCTCTTGTATTAATCTTGGACACCTTTTGAGACTCATTTGAAAGGTAGAGTTTCTCTAAGCAAGTGTAATTCAAAGATTATCAAGTCATTGATTGCATCGGAATAAGAGATTATAAGTTCCTAATCACACCTGATTCTTATTATGATGTTTCATGGAAGTACTTAGGTAAGCAATGGCACCTTGTTATGTCATAGATAATTAATTATGACCTTAAGATGTGTCATTCATTTAATTAGATGAATAGAGATTTAGAATCTCATTTGAGTGATGTACTAGTTCCCTTATTGTCTTAAAGCACCAACTCTTGTTTGGTGATGATGTCTCATGGAGGAGGCCATCACAAGTGTAAGGAGAACTACATCAAACATTGATTCCATAGAGTGCATATGTAGGTTGCATAAGTTGTGGTAGTGGGCATTAGGTTTAGGTACTTAGGCTAGATTAGGGGTGCTTTTCATCTTCCTTTGTGTTGAGTTGTAAACATTTTTGGATTAAATTTATAATTAATTT
The DNA here is from genome assembly GCA_037957365.1 of Torreya grandis. Classification (NCBI taxonomy): domain Eukaryota; kingdom Viridiplantae; phylum Streptophyta; class Pinopsida; order Cupressales; family Taxaceae; genus Torreya; species Torreya grandis. Next base: position 2,678,328 of record JARHVA010001736.1, on the reverse strand, counting down.
TAATTATGTAAAATTTGAGTTTGATTATCGTGTAGTTGTTATCAACCCATTTACTTTAAATTGGTTGATTTCCTTGTCTTGAGTGCCTTAGAGTAGAGTTTTTTAGTGTTATAAGACTTTCCCTTGGTGAGCCTTAAGGTGGTAACCTTATGTTATTTGATTTTTGTTTAAGTTTGCTTCTTTCTCTTGAGTTTATTGATCGAGTTGTATATGAATAAATTTTTGATCCTTTAATCAAGAAATTATAATTCAAACTTCTTAATAATGTGACTTGTCCCACTTCATTAATCAAGATATTACTATTGATTTCTGGAATTGCCTTGATCTTAACTTTTTTTGCTTATATTATAATCTTAGAGAGGTCTCGTAGTGGCACTCAAATGTATTAAATAAATCTTATAGTAATTGTATGTGTGTCACACTTCAATTATGCATTGATTGAATCACAATAGTTAAACTTTAAATAACCATAGTGAGTAAATAAATAACACTAAAATAAGATTAAAAAAAATTACATCAGTTTTGGGACAAATTTTAGGCATGACATTTTGGTATCAGAGCCTAGTTTCTAAACCGAGAGCTTTGGGATTATTGGTTGGTACTAATTATTTCACAATGAACTAATGCATGTACATGATGATCATTACACCTTGTTGAGGAGGTGAGAAAAATTTACTTAGATAAGTAATTGGACTATTGGAAACTTTGGCCTAGTAATAGAAGGTTGCTCTAGTGATTGGTTTTGGCACTTGAGGGACTCATACTTAGATTTATGGAACTCTCACCCACCTTGTCGAGTAGATGAGGTATGATAAAATATGTAGAATAAGGTTCCAATCAAGGAACAAGATGTTAGATGGCTATGAGGGCTAAGTGATTATTAGCTTGAGATACGAGTTCTTGTATGCTAGGTTTTGTGGTCCATTAAGGCATGTTTGGTAACAAGTAGGTGCGAGCATCAAATTTTATAATGATAACCCTATTGAGTGTGACTCTAAACTTTTATTCATGTTTTCTAAGATTTGAGGTATTCAGATCTAGTATGGATGTGAGATCCAATGATTGAGGTCAATAACCTTGGAAGGTGATGACTTAGTTACAGAGACATCTTTTAAAAATCACATTGTGTTACATCACTTATGTCTCAAAGTGATATGGTTGATAAGGAAACCTTGTGAGGGGTATGGTTGATTTAGTCATGACTATAAAGGCATTATATAACTTTTATTATTTTAGATAACTTTGAGTTGACTAGTTACACTTGATAATATGAGTTCCTTGGCACAAAGAGATAAACCCTCTTGGACAAAATTGGATTCTTATAGTGGTGAAACCATGCTAAGTGTTTTATCTAGAAGGAGGTTAGTGAGAAGCATGGTTAGTATGATTCAAAGTTTTAAATCATTTAGTTGAATGAGTATATCCACTCAATGTTGATCATATTATTTTAGAGTGTATTTATTCTTGGTTTGTACTCATGTACGCATGAAAGAAGAAGTGGAACCAAGTTTCCATTCCACCCTACATAGATGTACATGGTGATAAATTTAGATTGTATACTATTCCTTGATAACATTAAAGACCTTGATATATTTATATCAATTACAATAATTATCTTATGCTAGTTGTTGAGCTTAGGATTAAAACTATTGGTGTTAGAAGATATACTATGGTATAGACCTTGAAGGTGACCCTTTTGTATGTACATGCCATGGACAAGGTGTTTCTTGATGAGATTAGAAGATTGTCATATATATTAGACTAGGTAGCATGCAATAATGGGTTGATCCTTAAGTCAAGGTTTACAGAACCTTGTTTTTTTCACCTTAGTAGACCTCATTGATAATGGTGAAGTCTTGATTATTTAAGGTGTGACTTGACAATCAAGACAGTCGATGCACTATTTTATTCTTAATATGATTACTTGTATCCAATTGATAGTCAAATAATTTTAGCATAAGATGTTATTTAGCATCATTCAAACACAGATGGGTTTTCCCTTGACAATACTTTGGCCATATGATTTTAGAGGGTATGTTTTGACATAGTTATTTTATACTAGCTATGATATTTTATAGTGGAAGTGTTACATGATAACTAGAGTTGTGAAATAATATGATTACTTTTGGTACTTTTATAGAAATGGGATGTTATGTATGAGAGTTGTTGAGTTAATTTGTATTATGACACTACTACATATGATGATGTATAATTAGTGTATTACCTCTGGGAGGTAATAGATAGTGTTACACCTCTAAGAGGTGATTGAGATTCCTTGAACCTCTAGGAGGTAATTGGGATGCCTCCTCTCTCTGGGAGGTAATCAAGATGCCTCTTACCTTTGGGAGGTAATCGAGATGCCTCTTACCTCTGGGAGGTAATTGAGATGATTTTTATTCCTTCTCCCCTTAGGTGACTTGTAAAGTCACACAGTGTTCATGATGTGATCTATATTTCACTAGTGTTTTATCAAAATTATTATTATTTATTTGACTTGAAACCAACACCATATTTGTTGTATTTGTATGTTTTAATCAATGGACCAATCATGGAAATTATTGTTGAGATTTACAGTTTGTGTTTCTAGGTTTATATTTTTCATTTGAGATCACTTTGTCTTATTTTTTTGGATTTGATCTTACATGATCAGTTGATTTTTAAATTTATTTTGATAATTGTTGTGTTGGTTTCATATGTGTTCATAATATGCATACTTGTTATGCTGAGGGTGTGGTATGGGGGAGGAGAAGTAGCTTGGGATACAACTAGTGGGTCATGATGGTAACCGGTTGTGTCAGTTCATGATACCATCCTCCCCACCCCACCAGACATGGTGGTTTATATATATGTGGTCCTTGTTTGGAGACATGATTCTTTCAGGAAGTATAAGGAGTTTACATGATATATCATAGTGATTTCTCAATTATTTCAGTAATGGTATTGTTCTATTCTAATGATGTTGGATGTTGGGATACAATATGCTATTGTATGGTTCAATATGGTTCAACTTAGTTTAGCATTGCAAGTTGGTGCATATACTCATGTGTTCTAGATGGCACTACATATTGAAACTCATCTTTTTTAATATTGTTCTTTATGATTTAATATGGTTCAATATAGTGTATTTGTTCTCAGAAGGGTGTTGCCATGGATGAATACTTATCTTATTAGTGTAATTTTGCCATGATTGGCACTCATAATTATTTCTTAGTATTATTTATACATTAGATGGGTATTTGAGATCTCATAATTATATCAAAGGATCTTGGGTTTTAGTTGGTTGGTGATAGATGTCTATGAAAACATGACTTACATCAGTTTGAACTTATTCTCACTTTCCCATTTATGAGACTATTCATATTTTTAATTAACACCTTATGATACTGATCAATGTGATCTAGTTGGGTAGTATGACTCAATAAAATAATTTGTTTCAACATTGTATAACATTCTTAGTATTGTAATATGTTGCCATGAGATGGAACTTCTCTTGGATTTTATCATAGCACAATATCCTCCTATCATAGGATGTCATGGACTTGTGTATATTATATTACAATAGTTTGGTTTATTGTGTACTAGTATTAAGAGAGTTTTGTAGTGGTATTTGGTTATAATTTGAGGAAAATCAATATGTAGTTGGTGATTTTAATTTGTGTATGCATGCTGTTAGAATGTAAAGCGGGAATGTGGTGGAGTCTATCACATGAGTTCTTTGATGCATCAAGGATGATGCTAGATTTTAAGAGGGGGAGAATGTGATACCCCTTAGGTTGAGATGAGTTATTATTTTGAATTTAGAATGTTATGTGATTCAATGTTGCTTCCCTACCCTTATGTTTAAATTTTGTTGCCTTGAGCACTTTCAGTCGTAGTTCTTAGTCCCATCTGGTTAGGTTAACTATATTCTAACTATCAGATTATAGCATACCTTGGAATCCCATTTATTTTACCAAGCTTACTCTAGACATATGGTGTTTTATATACATTTATTGAGACATGCTTTATGTGTATTGAGTCTAGACTCATTATGGGGTCCTTTGGATTGATATACATTTCTATATATTATAAGATGCTATGTTTGCTTACACCAGAATAATCATATGTTATGTAATATGATTATATTCATTATGATGTCATTATATTTTCATCATATTGCTTGTCTTTATCACTATGTGTTGATTATTTGAAGTATTAGTAATAATAAACTATTAATGCTGTTTATCATGTCTCATGACCAAGGGTTATTCAAAAAAGGAATATAAATTTAATTAAGCAAAAGGTATTAATAAGGGTGAAATATATTATTTTAACATTTAACCTTATTATAGTTAATTAAGGAATTGATAATTCCCTCATAGAATATAAAAAGTCCTTGGCCATAGAGTTTCTTTTATGTGTTTATTATTACTTAGGACTTAAAATTTAATTCCTTTGGATTATAGTTGAAGACCTAAGTTTCTCAATCACTATGTATGGATTTTGTTTGTTATTTAATAAATGAATTTTTTTATTTGGGATATGAAGATATGAAAATGGGAGAGATAGAATGAAGAGTGGTAGATTAATGGAAGAATAAATGATGGTCAAAAGTGATTTTGACAACTAATAAGTTTAAGTGGGACAGTTAGGCATAGTAAACATGGAAGCATGGGTGAGGAAGGTTTTAGCTCTTGCCAATAAAACATATCTTCAACTCATTTGAATGTTATTCTACTATAAACATGGTATTCACACCCCTTTTTCACCCTTCTTGTCTATAAAGTCAAGGAATTGAGTTACATATGATGGAATGTAGGTATAATGCGTACTTAAATGTTTAAGTGGAGATGAAGTAAGGGGGAAGGTGATATTATCCTTGAATAAAATTTCTATGCTAGGACATGTTGCACCATAATAGAGAGAGTGGTTTTCATAAAATTACTACTAGTTCACACCAAAAGAGATAAGGAGCACACCATGTTGAGGAGGTAACTTGAAGATAGAGGTCGATGTGGAGATAAATTATGAGTAACATCAATATCGATATTTCAACAGTGTAAAGAGTAAGAGAAAGGAGTTGTCCATATGTAGCTAGGCAAGTGGAAATTCTATCATGTCTTCTTAATTTTATTTTTTACTCCTTATTTTAGGTAATTAGTTTGTGGTGGATATATGGAATAAAAATAATAATCATGGAAATAATAATAAGGAAATTTGAGTCATAAGATATCATTGAAGGTTTTACTAGGTGTCTGGTACTCCCTGGTATACAACGGTATAATGTTTCTATTAAATTTAGAGGATTGAAGTGGTACACCAACACTATAGTGGTACAACTTTATCCTCTATACAGGGATTAAATTAAATATGTATCTCTTTAAAACTATGAGTATATTCCTTTGACCCAGTGCCATATGTGGTAAGAGGATGAGTGGAGATACATGATTTTATGCACCCCCTTCTCTTACTTGGTTGTGTAAGTAGTTTGCTACCATCTTTCACTATGTTTTGATTTTTTCTGTCTAGAGAGTTTGAGCAGATTTGGACCTCTTAAGTGAGTTGTGAGTATGTTGGTTTTCATCCATTGGATATAACACCTAAATCATTTGGTTTGGTGAAGATGAGTAGTAGCTATATATTATTATTTTGGATTATGGTTGTGTTGTTTCCAAATGAAATGCTCCTTAATAGCTTGGCCTATGCATTGAATTTCATAAAATATTATTGTCCTCCTTATGGCAATCCATTCCTTGGTATGCTCTATTCAATGGGTGAAAGAGCTAGATGTCCTTTCCCTCTTGGCCAATCCCACTTGAGTAATGATGTCTAAAATTATTATGTAATTTATTTTTAGATTAAGGTTATATTCATTTTGGATAATACTCTAATGATCTCTCACATCTTTTTCCTTGTTACTCCCAATGAGATAAGTTTTGAATATAAATATCCATTTCATCACTGATAAATTCTCTTTTCTAGTTTTTGATTTAAATAATGCAACATTCCATAACTCACCTTCACTGCTACACCCAATTTCCTACCATCATGCTAAAAATCCTTACAAATAAATTGAAAAATGATTGTAGCCAGATGGTGTAGTGTGGTTGCCTAGATAGGTGTATATGTAAAATATGGAAGTATATACAACCATGTTTTTTTTGTCTAAATTATCATATAACTTCTCTCTATACCTAATTTTGCCTTTCAAGTGTTAATCTAGTCTTGATTAGTTTGGATGGAAATGACAGTCCCAAGACTGTACAAATATATTGATATTTAGATAATAATAAGAAGGTTTCCATGTAGATCTTTGTGGAGGATTTATAGGTAGATGTGCTATTTATTTTAGTATAATTATGTGTGGTATTAATAATTTGAATTCTATTAAGATAAATACCATATGAGATGTTTCTCTTTGTGATTTCATGTAATTGATTATTAATGACACAATCACTCGGGTATTCTTTAAAGTAATACAAATGATAGGATAATAAAAATTGGGATATATATTTTAACTTACTATTTTAATATTAAGAATTCCTAAATATATTTTGAGGAAATAAATAATAAGATGTGCTCCTGATGCATCCAATCATAGCCATCTTGAATGAATGAATGTAAGATTTTAATAACATCCATAAGACCAAGTAAATATATATATATATATATATATATATATATATATATATATATATATATATATATATATATATATAAGAATAAGAACTTCATAGTGTGGATTCTTGTTAAAGTATATAATTTTAATGTCAATATCAAAGGATCTAAAACATTGAGAATGTTATATGGTACACAAAGGTGAGATAATTATATGGAGATTACAAAGGTTTGCTAATTTTAGAGAAGGTGATAATTAAAGAAAGAACTAGTTCACAATGATCCCTCACCATAAGTTTAAAGTATATATATGTGGAAATTTATCTTGGTGTTCATTAATAGTTTTACCCCTATTTTTATATTCTCATAATATACCCTCACTATACATATGGGCTTATGCTATACCCCACATAGTTTAGAATAAAGTAATGAAATAACTTACATAAATAGTCATCCTTTTTATTAGTGGATAAACAATGTTGATAAGATAATATAGTGATGGATCATTATTTATAGTATCAATGTGTCAAGCTATTATTATGCAAATCAGTCATAAATATATATTAATAAAGTAAAAAAAAAAATATAATTATATAGATGCATAAAGGGAATCATTGATTGAGGATAATAATAATGAAAATGCTTAAAAATATGTGATATGGAAGTGGGATGAATATTAATGGTGGAATTATAAGTAGGTTATAAATTGTAATAAGATCACTATCAATGAAGGATGCAAAGTGATGATTTATGATATGAAATTAGAAAAAGTAATAATAAGATTAGTGAATGATGCAATATATATGAATGAAATGCCTCCATAGAATAATGTTCCATTCTCACCTACCCATCCTAACAATCAAAGAGATTTTGTAACCCACATAGAAATAAAAACCAAATCGAGGGAGTGATTGACACCCTTGGAGAAGCCCATTGCATACACATTAACGATGATCATTTGATAACACATTAGAGTCCATTGTTGGCCAAATCAATTATGTTACTAGCTAAATGGGAAGATGACATTATTATAAGTAGGTTTACAAAAAAATTATATTCCATGAGGTTGTCCTATGAGGAGGTTAAAAGCTTCGAAATTAACAAGTATAATATTTGTGCCCTATTTTTTGATTCTAAACCTAGACTTCCAATTCTTTTGTCCATTATAAGAATCCCCATACATTGGTGTAATAATTAGAGAATGAAGATTGATTTATGAGATAGGTGTTGGATGGTATTTGACCAATCTCCATGAAAACAACCACAAGGTCCCATAATATTTTATATGTAAACTTTATTGTGAATCCATCTTGAATAAGACATGCCCATAATATTTTCTATGCAAAATTTACATGAGAGGATTCTAGGAAAAGGGAAAGGGATCTACAAATGATTAATATGTTTCCCTTTGTGAACTTAACCAACCTAATAAATGTGTAATATATTTTTTTTTCATTGTGTCTTATTCCCCACAATTGTGAATCAGAGTGTGATTGTGGAAACACTTATTGGTGTGAGTGCATTGATTAATTATTTAATTGAGCATCTAAATTAATTTTTTTGTACTCATTCTAGACAAGGTAGGCATTCAAAGACCCCTTCCCAACCACATGCTCACTTCCATAATTGTAATTATTATGGATATTTGTGTACTGGGTCTACAAAGGAGGAGTCATTTCAATCTTATTTTCCATATACTTATACTAATTTAGAGGGCATGTCATTGACTAATGATGTCTTTCTCTAGGGATTCAATATCGACCCTCCTAAGTAATTATTACAAGTATTTATATATTAATTTTCAAATTTAATGATTTTATTAATTTTTTAAAAGTTCATTATTTATATGTAAACTAATTTTAACTTATTTAAGGATAGGACATCAGATGCTACTTGTATAGTAGTAGTGCATAGGGTGATTCTACGGGCCCTTGTCTTAGATAGGTATATGCCATAATATATGTTATTTATGTTAATTGCCATTATATTCAATACAAAAATTAATTTTAGCACTAATTTGAATGAAACAAGATGGTTTTTGTCCATAGAGTAGAAGGGGTGATATTGGGCCACCCACTAAGAAAGGAATTACTTGGCCATTCATAATGTCTTATACCAAGGTATTTTTGATGTTTGCAGCTACAAAGTCTTGTTATTTGTCTCCTTATAGTATGTGCATAATTTTTATATTTATTTGGATCTCATTTTGTTTATTTAGTTAATGATTTATATTGATACTCCATTCATTTTTGAATAAATATGAATTTATTTTATAATTTTTCCTCAATAATTCCATTAAAAGATGTTCATTTTTATTCAAACCAGGATTTAATAAATTATTTAAATATTCACGTTACTATGATTAGTAGGGGTGATGTAGGTAAAACCTCATACACCATTTATATGATTATACTAGAGTACTCGTATAACACCCTGCACACTCCACCAATCGATCCCTAGTCCATGATTATGAATCCCTATTAGGCAAACACTAGTGTTGATGATGATGAGTCTCATAGGCAAGTTAAGACAACCCATGAGTTAGTGGTATATATAAGTATATTTTTTATGTGATTTTGAATAATATATTTTAATTAATGATATTCATAATACTATATAAAATTTCTAACAATAAACATTTATTTTAATTGATAGGTTTAGCAACATGTGATCCTTGAGCCTAGGAGGTCTAAGCACTAGAGGAGTAGGGAAGTTGTTGATTGATCAATGAAACCCTTATTCGAGTTAGGGGAAAAGGTAATATTTGTTAGATCAATAGGATACATCATGGGTCTAGATATATTTTTTTGGCAGACATGTTTTGAATTTGTATACCAATATAGGATTTTATGTCTTTATTGCATGTTTTTATGTCTCTATGACATGAGACACTCAGTTGTAGACATTTTATTTTTATCACACTTTGTATATGTGTGATGCCCCATTTTATTTTCAAACACATAAGTATGATTTATTGTCTCACATTTACCTCTACTTATTTGTTTTCATTTTTTGAATATCTTGCATTACTCTATATACTTCCAAAAAATAATAATTGTTGCATATTATGTCCACAAGCCTTCTATATACTTCCATATTTTGAATACATTTTTATCAGGGATTCACAATAAGTATAAAGCCGATTCATATAACTAATGTCCTCATTCATTTAATAAGACCATAAGCAATCAAGGATTTTTCAATCCATTTGTTTTATGAAAGTAACACATAAATCAAAACATTATAAATCAGAACATTATATCTCATAAAAATAGTAAGTAAACTACTTAGATAATTCTATTATGGAGATTATTGGTGATACCAAGTGCACAAAGATATATATTCAAGCTTTCACCATAACTATTGTTTCTAAGTGTTTAAAGGGAAAGATCAAGCTTATGAATTGATGAAATCATATTGTTTGGTTTGTATCACTTCCTAGATATACCCATGAGGTATTTTTTAAAGCCACATTTTATAGTTATATATCTAAAAACATAAACATATGCCATGAGAAACATATATGGAGTAATGAATAAAAATGGAACAAACCCTCAACATGTAAGTTTTATTTATGGTTTATTTACATTCAGTCATTCTTGTCTAGTGGTTGGTCCAATCACTTTTCCTTATATGCACTCTTTTAATGTGGTGTTTGAAGTTGTTTCCAAGTTTTTTCCAAGTTATATATCCATATTTAGGGTCATTCCACTCTAGGTGTGTTTCATATTAAAAATTATCTCAAGGAATGGGTCCAAAAATGCATAGACTATGGGACTTGGTGCCAAATAGGGATGGAACAAGGTTGGTTGTAGTGTCTATCCACCCATATAGACATGAGTATAAATTTGGTTCATCGATTGGATGATGTATTGAAAGGTTGCATATTTTATTGCATGACTTTTTATCATTTAGGAAACTCTTAGTTGTGAGACAAAACATGTCACCTTTTTCTTTTCATTTCAAGTGGTAGAGTGAAATTAAGGGGATTATTGTAGGACTCACTCATGAAAATGTATATGGTTTATACCTATAAGTCTCAATTTGCATGAAATGAGTTGTTAAAGTTTATTCTTTTTTGCTTAAAAATGGCATAGTTATATTTATAGACAACGCTATAAGTGTGCAAGTTTGAAGTATTAGGAATAAAGGGAGATTGAATGAAATTTTTTCTTATGGTTTTTATTCCTTCCCAAACATGAATGTGAAGTAATTTATTTGATTGGAAGCTCCATTAAAAAGTTTCAAATCTCATTGAGAAACTTTTAACCCTCAGAAAAAACATTATAATAATTTATCTTCGTTTGAAGTGGTAGAGTGAAATAAAGGAGATTGTTATAGGAGTCTCTACCTCTCAATTTTCACGTAATTTGTTGTCAAAGTTTTGTATTGTTTTTCTTTAAAATGTCTACTTTCATTTGATAAAATGTTCCATAAGTGTGAAAGTTAGGAGTATCAGGGAAAAACAATAATGAATGAAGTTTGTGCTTATGGTTTTATTCCATCCCAAAAAAGACATCAAATTTAGTGCTTGAATTTTATTCTCATTGAAAAGTTACATATTTCACACTATAGTTTTTTATTGATTAAAGATTTATCTTATGTTTTTCTCCTTCTTAGACATGACCATGAATTTGGTTTTTTGATTGAATGCTCCATTGAATAGGTAAATATTTCACTAAGAAAATTTCAGTTGTGAGATAAAATGTGCCACTAATTTTTTCTTATTCCAAGTGAAAAAGTGAAAACAAGGGTATTGTTATAGGATCCTCTCATGCAACCGTAATATTTTATAGTTTATCTTAACACCTCTTAGTTTGCATGCAATGAGATTTTAAATGATTGCATTTATTCATTTTAAAATGCCCACTTTCACTTTAGTGAATGTGTCAAAAGCATGAAATTTGGGAGTATTGATGAAGAAGGGAGACTAAAATAAGGTTTTTATTGTGGTTTTCATGCCTCCCTAATGTGACCCTAAAATTGGATTATTTATTGGACTCTCTGTTGAAAAGTTACACATTTCACTAAGCATTTTTTTTCTCATTTAAGAAACATTTAACCACGAGAAAAAATGTGTTTCCAATTTATTATCATTATGAGTTGATGAGTGAAATTATATAATATTTTATAAGACTTGGTATTATAATAGTAGGAGTTTATGGTTTATCTTTAGGCCATTCATTTTTTACAATGTTTGGTGCAAGCAAAAATTGTGTCACAACTAAATTAAAAATGAGCAAACCATTACAAATATATAGACTAAGGAATGGATTATCATTTCATATTCAATAAGTCCTTTGAACTTCCTATGGGACTCTTGAGCTACACGCTACAAGACAAAAGCAAACTACAACTACTCCTAGGAATTAGGAAATGATATTTATAATAATATTACACCCCCCCTTAATCTAGAGGGTTTATTATGAGCCCAAGCATTCCTATGAAATTTTTAAAAATTCTCATCCAAGTGATTTTATTAGGATGTCTGTTGGTTGATCTATTATAGGACAATGTTACAACTTGACAATGCCATCTTTCACATAGTGTTGAATTAGATGAAATTTAGTATTGATATTCTTGGTTCAATCATGAAAGACTAGATTCTTTGCCATCTAGATTATAGAATTATTGTCAAACATGAGAGGTGTTGAAGAAACATGTTACTCTTGAAAATATTAAAAAACCCTTTTGAGCCATAAGATCTCTCTAGTTGCCTCTAAAGTGGCTATATATTCTACTTTTGCTGAAGAAATTATCTATACTGATTACTTCTTGGATTTCTAATTGATAATTGCCATCCCTAAATTCATCGAAAAACTTGAGGTGGATTTTCCATCTTCATGATTACCAGCATAGTTAGAATCTGAATACCCAACCAGTTTGAAGTCTCCTAACATGAAGTATGTCAACCCAAAATTTTATGCTCCTTTGAGACATTTGAGGACCCTTTTTGCTATTACCCAATGATTGTCCTTGGGTTGTTGCATGAATAAATGATTTAATTGGTCAAGTTATGGTCACATAAATTATTCTTCCAATGAGTTATTTGCATTTATTGGCATCAAAAACATTTGTTGAATCTTCATATGTCAATTTGGGATTCTATTCCATGGGCATATTGAGAGGCTTATAATATTCCATTGTAAACTTGTTTAAAATGCCACCAATGTACTTTTGCTGAGTGATGAATAAATACTTTGGTTTTTGAATTACTTCAATACCAAAATAGTAATGAAGATAACCTAAATCAATAATTTCAAAGCTTTTCATCAACTTTGATTTTAACTTTGCTTGGTACCATTCATTATTCCCTGTGATGAGCAAATCATCAACATACATCACCATAAATACAACTATTTTGTCAATTATTTTGATGAAAATAGTTTCATATTGAAACTTAAAATGTTCAAAATTAATGTTCATGAGGTGCTTAACTAGTTTGTTGTACCATGCTCTAGGGGCTTGTTTCAAACCATACGATGATTTTTCCAATTTGCACACCTTGTGCTCTTGTCTATTTATTTTAAAACCTTTAGGTTGTGTCATGTATATAATTTATTTGAGATCACCATTAAATAATGTATTTTTGATGTCCATTTGGTGAACTTTCCATCCATTGTGAGCTTTTAGAGCCAACATGGCTCGAATGGTAGTCCATTTTGTTGTAGGTGTAAATGTTTCATTGTATTCAATTCCTTCTTTTTGAGCATATCCCTTTATGACAAGCCTTGATTTGTGCTTGTCAATAATTCCATCAGCCTTGTATTTTTTGAGGTAAACACATTTGAAGCCAATATGTTTGCAACCATATGGAGGATCAACCAATTTCCAAGTCCCATTTTTGACCAATACACTGTATTCATCTTTCATTGATTTTATCCAAGATTCAAGATTCTTAGCCTATTTGAAAGATGTTGCTTCTGAATCAAATGCAAGATTTAGTTATTATTTTATAAAATCATTCAAGTTGAGATTTTCAATCCTATAATGAATTTATTCAAGGGGATTATCTGATTGTGATGTAGCTACATGTGCACTTCTAGTGCTTGTTTTCTCAACTTCATCATGTTTTAAATCTTTTAATGTTTGAGTCACCCACTTATGTATTTGTTTCTTTATTTTAGGTGATTAAATTTCATCCTTTGAAGTTACATCACTTTATACCCTTTTTTTGGGTGGACTCTATTAATCATCTATTGAAGTTTCACTCTCTCTTTCAGTAGAGCATCAATGGATTACCAATTGTGTGTCCCCAACTCATTGTTTAGAAAATATGAATCATTCTCTTTGTATACATAAATCTTTTCATAAAATTTTTTAGTCTCACAAAAGATAAATTCTCTTGTGACAAGAAACTTCTTCTCTTTCTCATTGTATAACATGTATGTCTTAGAGGGTTTTGAATATCCCAAATAGATAATATTTTTAATCTTATGGTCCAACTTATTTATTTTATCCTTTGGAATCAAGGAATAACAAGTGGATCTAAAAATTTAAAGATACTGAAAAAAATTATATATTTAGATATTAAATTCAAAATGACACAATTCATATTCTTCTGTCATTGTCAAATTCTTTTTCCAAGTGTATCTAACATTCTCTCCATGTTCTACCACTATAATTTTCAAAACAAGGTGTCGCTATATACCCACCCTTTCCCCCCCATTAAATTGCATCTAGCCCCATGTGCATTGTATAAATTGTCCATGAACTTACATATGAGATTCAAAATGAGTGGAACTCACTCGATCCTAATACTATGCTATAATATTCACCTCTCCAAGTTTTTTTCCTCCATAAACCATAAATGTTTTGAGCATGAGTATTTTTTTGGATAGCATGAGGCAATGCATGATTACACCATGCAACAATGGTGTTCTATCCATAAATTTAGCACCGTCCTTGCACTTCAACTTTTACCTTGATAGGGATCTTTTAAAACATGTTATTACACCAGATTGTTCCCATTTTCCATGACCATCCTCAATGAAATTATAAATATGTTATATACCACTCTAGAACATATATGAGTTCTTAAACCATGATGTAAAATTGTCTTAGCATATATAGTGTTTATTTAAATAGATGTTTGTTTTTCTCAAATTATCATAAAGCATTTGAAAACACCCTTGGATGAATTTAGTATAATGTGTTCGATCATTTATGATGTAAAAGTGGTACTCCCTCAACATATTTCATTCTAAATGTATGTTTTAAGGTGATGTAGACACATAAATTTAGTTCAAGATCCATTTCCATATTATATTTTACTTATTTTGTCACACTTGGTCCACTTATATATTTAGAAATCATAATGATATTTCCCATCCACACTACTCTCTATCCAACCTTTGAGCTTATATATGTCTTCAACATTCATCCATTTCAGCTTCTAAGCTATATTGACCTATATTTTGAGTTGTTTTCCACATTATAGGCATCTATTTCTCCTAGGACTATGGTTTTTTGAGTCTAACTTGGGCCAATTAGGTGACTCACAAAATCCCTGATGTATGTTTTTCTAGTTCCTTTTGCCTTAACCTAATTTCCCACACCTTTGATTTTTTATATTATCCTTTTCCATAGTCAACCATAGCACATGTCATGTTGTAGAGTTACCTATATATGCCAATTAATTTCAAGTTATTTATCAATTATAAATCAAGTATTATTTAGGTGGTGAGAGAAATGTTAATCCTCTCCTACCTTCAAGTTAGAGAATTTATTTACATATTTATTCTTACACTTGTGATGAATTCTTACACCTTGATACTTTAATCTTATTCAATTTATTGTGACATCATCCACTGGTTTAAAAAGAGGGTATATATAAATATTCATATAAGTACTATCATATCCTCATCCCAACCCACAATTAGATGGGAAAGAATTAGTTTTAGTTTAAACAAGATCATTGGATATGATTGTTTTCCATGTTTACTTGACTAAGTTTTTGTTCACATTATGTGACCACTGACCTATAGTTAATTATACACGTAAGTCATATTTTACCAAGCAACTTCTTGATAATAACTTGATAATCACATTGCTATGATATCTTGCATAAATTGTAAGTAACATGGTTATGTTGAATAGTGTTAGCAAGCCATATTATTTCATAAGTATTACAGGTTGAATCCATCAAAGCCTTGGGCTAAGACTTTGTTTTGATTATAAAAGGTTTGTTATTTGCATAATCTTAGATTTGGTTTAAGTCATGAGAATATCTTGGTTTACTAGACCTCAATGGAATTTAATATGTTAATTACTTGTTAATTGACCATGTTTGGCATTTTTGGTGCCTTATTAAAAATAGTGCAATGTGTAATATAATGGTTTTCTTGTTTATTAAATACACAAACTTGTTTTGAATGAATTAACATGATTATTAGTAGGGTAAAATATGTTGACTATGTTTTGACTTATCATATGATTAAGACCTAAGATAAGGTCATAAAAATAATCATATTATTTCCACTTGTGTTCATGGGTGGAGACACTATGATTGTTAAGTTGACCATGTTGCTTCATTATTGTGTAGAGGTTGTCATTGGAACTAGACCATTTGTACCTCTAGGTATTTTATCATTCAAACTTATATATGATCCTTATTAATAAAAGTAATTTAGGGACTATAGTACTCTTTGAGAGCAATGTTTTATTTACAATGGGACTTAGTTATGATAAATAAAATCATTTGGTTATGATTTTCACTAAGTCAAAGATTTAATAAAAGGGAAAAGACATATAAGACGTTTGAAAACTTAATAAAGGTCATAATTATGATTCTCATGATTATTTTAGAAAAGTTGTAAAGGAAACAATTTTAATCATTGTCTAATTGGGTCTTTGATCCCTAATTTGCCCTTGTCTCTCTAAAGGCGTTTAACTCTTTTTACTTGGCATTTGTCAAAATGAGGACTCCTTGCTTGGAAGTATGGTGAGTTATTAGGGTTTATGGAACTTATGACATCTCTATTTGAGGTAAATTAGGAACAAAATTCTATAATTTTGTTTGAGTTTCATTGTGAGAATTAATGGATTCCTTGTTTGGGGGTGCTTACTATGCCTGCATGAATGATACATCTCCAAGGTTATTACATGGGCTATAAAGGGAAAGTTAGGGCATGAAACCCGGTCATGAAAAAGATATTTATGGTGCAATAGTGGCAATGAATATAAGGAAGCATTGAAGGCAAGCTTAGGGCATATACTAAATACATGTATATTCCTTTTTTGATATTATTTTTGTGCTTTAAATCTTATGCTTAGTTTAGTAAGATTTACCCAAACACCCTAATCAAGGTATGAACCCATATCACTATACCAACATATACTTATACGATTAGATGCTCTGATCTAGAAGTAAGCTTCCTATAAATATAAGTACAAAGGATAATCCCCACATTGAAGAAGATTTTTTACTGATAATGGTTGAATATGGTTTTGCTTGATAATGGTTAATGTGGTTTTTTTTTATAGATGTTTGAATGTGATTTTGTTTGTTGGACATGGTGAAATGTTGGGGTAAATGTTTATCTCCTAACCCTGATTTTTATGCTTTCCTAAATGCATTTCTTTGGATGGTGAAACTATATAGAGATTGTTCCATTTTTGGTTTTGGGCATTCTTGATAATACTGGGTTATTTGTCCATATGATATTTTATTACTTATATAACTTTATTATTTTGGCACATCATTATTTTCCCTTATGGAGGATAAAATTAGTAATTGGTATATTGAGATATTGTGTGGCATTCTTGATGCTATGATGTTATTGTTTTGACATGAAGGAAAGATGATTTTATTCAAGTAAAATGATTATTTGGGCTTGTGTTGGTATGCCAAGGATATTTCTAAACTTTCTAATTTAAGTGTTGCATGTGTTAAGCATTTTTGCCTTCAAAATTTTCTTAGCCTTAATTTTCAGATTTGATAATTGATATGTATATGGAAGGATTCTTGTAATTTTTTTTGGCATTAATTTTCAGATTTGATAATTAATTTGTGTTAGAATGATTTATTTTAATCCTTGTGTGCTTTCAAAGAGATTATTGGTCTATAAAAACTATTTTTATCTACCAAAAGACATGTTTGCAATAATTTTTAAGAATGGGTAGAGGTGCATGTTTACTCCACTTGCTTTTAATATTTAGAAGAGTTATTTACCTATTATAATTTTATTATATGGTGCATTCTTGTTTCATAGTGTTGACAATGATTTGGAAGAGTGTAATAATATGCTTAACTTCCAAGAGATGATGTTATTCCATTGCATTATGATATTATTGGTAAGATTATTTATTGCAAGTATCACACAAGGGTTTGTACTTACTTCTTTATTGAACAATGGATAAAGGACTTGAGGTAATTTGTGTGTGAGGTAGTTGTCATTTGTTCATGATAAATATTGATTAAATTCATTTCTTGAGCAAGTTTATTGTTATGATCATTCATTATGTATTTTATTGAGTTATAACCTTGCATTCTAATTATGAGGTAGTACAATTTAGGTACAACTGTGTGGTTTATATGTAATAAAGGTTTGCATAAAAGTCAATAATTTAATGATAATTATTTTATAACCCTGGTTACCTTTATTTTGATTTATTGTATAATATTTCTTATTCGAGACGAAATATACTTTTCCAGCTTTGTGATGACATGTTTGTTGACATAATTTCAATGCAAGTGAAGGTTTGATGATGGTAAACCTTTGTTGTGCTGGTCATTATTATTTATGAAGTTTAATTTATTTTTTTGGACTTTCTTGAGTCTTTATCACTTGTTGATTATTTCTTTCATGTAAAGCAACCTCACAGCTACCCATGATTTGGAAACACAAGGAAACATAGATTTATCTTTCTAGAGGCATATTTAGTTTAGTACACCACATTATTATATATTGAGCTTAGCTACTAGCCATGGTACTTGCAAAAACATTGTATAGATATGATCCATATTTATTTCTTAGGTGTCTATATCATTGAGTTAACTAATTGTACTAAAACTTGAACCTATGAGATAATTAAATATATTCTTATTGATATGGATGTTTTAAAAATATCTTATATGATGATTGATTATTATCATATGGTCCATTGTGAAGATGAAATTGAAGGTTTATCCTCTATTGCATCTTTGACACTATTTAATTGTAAATAAACCTAATATCTTACACTACATGTCTTGGTTTCCTTCACTTAACACTTGGATGTGAGCCTTTCAGGTTAGTTGAGTTGTAGGGCTTATTGGAAGTTTATCATTACTTGAGATGGTGAATTAATTATTTATGCTACTCATTTATGAATGGAATATGAACTGAAATAAATGTCTTAATGTCTGTCATTCAACATCTCCTTGTGGAGGCAAATATGCTTTAGCTAGATGTAGTTGTTATTTTAGAGAATGAGTTTGTTGTGAAGTATCAAATACTCTTAGCTGAACTAGTTATAATCATATTGTTTTTTAATGATGCTAAGGTTGTAGCTATCTATTTTTTTTATGGGTATATATTTACTATGAGGATGAAATTTGTATAGGGTTGTAGCTTTCCTTTAAAGATGTAACTATGTTATGTGTCATGTGGGTAATCTGATCTTGGTGACATGAAATTTTAAATGTATAAACTCTATGAGAATAAAATTTCCATGTTGGACTTCATGTTTCTCTTGCAATGATTAACATTAAGTAAGTTTTAAAGTTAAAGACTAACCTATCATGCTTGTCTTGCTTATATGTTAGAATTATATAAGAATGGATGATTTTTATGTTGTGTAAATTGATCTTTTGTACAACCATATTTTTTATCTATACCTACTGATAATTTAGCTAGTAAAATATGTGAGTATGATTCATGATTTGATTCTTTGGCTATCTCAATAAGAAATTAAAAGATAACCTATTTAGGAAACCTTAAATTGGTGGTCTAGTTAAATAGCTACCAATATTTCATGCTTTGAAGTTGTGATTAGTAATTATGTTGGGGTAATTTCCTTAACAAGTCTTGAACTTCATCTTGCATCAATTTTTAAACCAGGAAGTAATAATATAACTATGTTCAGTAGTTTGAAAATTTTATCATGGAAAGTTATCAATTATTTGAATATTATAATTTACCCTTCTTGTATGAATTTATTATCATTATATAGTTGAATTAATTTATCCCATATTTGAGGGAGATTTGTAATAGTCACTATTATTTATAAGAGGAAAGGAATCCTACATGTGAATTATTTGGTAACCACTTGATCGATTGATTATATTATGTCTAAGAATTCATGCACCTTCAGTTGTACAAAATGTATTTTATGTGTTATATTAGGTCATTGGTGTACTTGTTTTTGTTCATTGTGCTAACTATATGAGTGATCCATTTAAAATGTTTGTGTTATGAATGCTCGAGGAGAATATTTTTTAGGAATGAGAAAGCATTCCAAGAACCCAAGAATATGAAGCATTTGTAACAAGAAACATCACAAGAAAGTTGAAAATATGATATACAATCAAGAAGGTAAATCATATATTATTTAGAATAAGACATGCTAATACAATAGAGAACCCTTGCATAAGTAGGCAAGGAAAAATAAGAAACTAACCTAACTAATCAATGTGGGATAAATCCTCACATAGGACAAAATTAGAAAAATGATGAAATAACTAGCTAGAACATAGAAAACATGAGAAATACATACTCTAGAACCCCCCCTCAAGTGAATATAGGGGTTAACAATATCTAAAAAAGATATAGTGGCATATCCATAGTATGAGTCCCGACAACTAGGTTTGATAAAGTAATCATATACAATTTTTATCCATGAAATTAAGAAGGAAGATGTCCTCATAAACACTTCCCAAAGACAAATTATGAAACCCTAAGCATGCCGCACAACTTAAGGAAACAAGGTGATGAAAAAAGATTCATGAATATGTTGACAACCTGCTACTGAGATAGAATGTACTCCAAATGAAGAACTCCATCCTAAATGTGCTAATGAATGAAGTGAATATATACCTCAATGTGCTTGGTCTGCTAGTGCTCAATTGGTTACAAGATATGTGAATTGCACTTTATTTTTCATAATAAAGTAAAGTGGGTGAATACCATGTGAAGCCTAACTTTGTCAATAATTGATGAATCCAAAGAACCTGCTAACTCATTGTAACTATTACCCTATACTTAGCCTATGTAGATGAAAGTGAAATATCATATTGATTCTTGCATGCCCAAAAAATAGGTGAAGAACCAAGACAAAATATGTAGCCATAAGTGGAATGCATATCATCAAGAAAACCTATCCAATCTAAATCAGTGTAGCTAACCAACTGAGTAAGACCCTTGGTGTAGTGTAATCCAAAATGGGTAGTGCCTCATAGATATCATAAAATATTCTTAGAAGCCTACTAATGACTGTCATGAGGAGCATGTATAAACCTATATACAATACCAACTAAAAATAAAATGTTAGTGTAAGTATGGGTCAAATACATAAGACTCCCTACCATCTACCTATACAATGTAGGATCACAAAGAGGAGTAGTGCAAGTAGAAGTGAGAGTGACTCTATACTAAAAAGGAGGACTTGGATTGTAATAAACCTTGATAAAACATTTAATAAGATCAAGGGTTTACTTCTACTGACTCAAATGAATCTTTGAATTTGACTGAGATAACTACAAACCAAGGAAGAAGAGCAAAAGATTGAAATTTATCATATCAAACTATGATGAAAGTGCCTGCTAAATAGCTTGAATCTAAGAAGAGGAGTTACCTATGAGAAGTAGATCATGAACATACAAGATTAGTATAACAATGTCCTCCCTAATATGCTGGATATATACTATAGGATCAGAATGGTGGTAACCAAAATCTAGTAGAGAGAAGAAATAAATCCATCTTCTCATACCAAGCCCAAGTAACTTGTTTGAGACCGTAAAGAGACCTCCTAAGTCATAATAAAAGAGAATACTCATGAACAAACCCAACAAGGTACTCCATATATGTTTAATTATTCAAATCTCCATGCAATGAGGCACTCTTAACATCCATATGACATACTATCCAACCTTGTGATGCAGTAAGATAAAGTACAAGGTGGATAAAATCCATATTATAAATGGGTACAAAAGTCTTAGAGTAGTCAATACATTTGACCTGTAAGAAACCCTTTGTAATAAGAAATTCCTTATACTTATCAATAGATCCATCAGTTATATACTTGGTGTAATATACCCACTTGCACCTAACCATGTTTCTTCCCTTAGGAAGAGATACCAAATCCCAAGTATGATTCTTCATCAAATATGAATTCTCATCTATCATCACATCATCCCACTCCTGTATCCCATGAGCTTACAAAAAAGACTATGGATCCTCTAAAAATGCTTGACACAAAAGTCCACTACTTATAGAATGTGCATGATGATATCTAATGGGTGAAAGATCACATATAAAAGGTGATACCTTAGAAACTATAGTATGATCCCACAATGGCATAATGACAACATCAGTGGGAATAGGATCCTCAACATCCATAACCTCCTCAGGGGCCTCCTAAACTGGATCTTCAAAGAATGAATCCTCAAGAGGAGGTGAAGAATAAAAAAAATAAGAAAAAGAAGGCACAAAAGAATATGAATAATCATGAGATGTAAAATGCTCATCAAATTGTACATGTGATAAAAAAAACATCATGAGTATCAAGATCCAAAAGATGATAAGCTCTCATGTCTCATAATACCCCATAGGAATCAAAGGTTTTCTCTTCTTATCCAAGGATTTCCTTTAATTCTTTGGTACAAACACCCAAGCATGGATCCCAAAGACTCTAAAAAATGAGACATCAGGTTTGGTTCCAGACCAAGCCTCCTTATAAGTCAAATGCTCAAGTTATTTGTGTGGTCTGATATTTTGAATGTAATTCACATAGTTAACCCATAATTCACATAATAAATAGGAGGGAAATCCCGTGAATGCATCATGTATTTAGTCATCTCATTCAAAGTTTGATTCTTCCATTTTGCTAAGCCATTCTATTGTGGAGTATGTGAAATAGAATATTGGTGAATAATACTATGAGTTGCCAAAAAATCAAAGAAATCTTTGTGATCTAAGAATTTGACTCAAGAGAGGATGGTTAGTGTGGTGTTAGTTTCAAAATGAAAACAAAATGAAATAAACCCACTAACTAGCATAACATCTCTAGGCCTAGACATTAGGGAGAGATTAGTTAACAAACATGAATTAAAAAACAGCTAAAATTTAAAATAAATCCTCTTTTACCTTCCTTGGATGATCCAAAATACTTGTTGTAGTGGCTTGCTTTGCTTGTGCTCATGAAGTCCTTAGAAATGGAAGCTTGGCTACCTCCATCTCTCCTTAGCACCTTTGGCTTGTGGCTTGGCTTGGATTTAAATCAATTTGGCATGGTAACACTAATTGATTAAAGCTTTGTAATCAATTATGCATTATAAATTTGCATAATCAAGACTTAGAAATGATGTTCATGGTTTGAATATGTCTAGAATCAACCTGAACCATCCATCCTAAGATTGAGATGTGTGGTTGAGGATTAATTTAATTTTTGGAATTAAGTTTATAATTATCCTCATCATGACATTAGAAAAAGGGGAAATTAAGAGCATGAAGGGCATCATGGAATGCATTTATGAGGCATGAAGGGCATGAATCTTAATATTTGTGGCATTTATGGCCTAGAGATGTCTTCCCAAGAAATGAGGTCACCTGATGAGGCAGATATTCAATATTCATTTCCAAAAATAAGTTTTCAACAAGTTTCCATGGAATTTTTAATTATGCCTTCATTTGGGTTATTTAGCTCTTAATCATGTTTAAGCACTTTGTGCACAAATTACTCAAATTGATCAGAATGCCTTATTATTAGTCTAAAATTTGACTAGACTAGAATTAAAAGGCGATGTTAGATGCATTAGATTAATTATCCCATTTAGGATGCTGAAAATAATAAATAATGAAGGCACATGTCTCATGCAAGAGATTTGATAAGAAAAAACAATCTAGAGCACTTAGGTGCAAAATTGGCATTTTGACTCAGACTGATCTGAACAAAGTTAGTTGGTGCACAAATTGCATTACCCCATTTAATGATACCCTGGCTAAAATTGGCACTTGAATATGTCAGTTTCACATCATTTAGCATGTTTTAGTTTTTTAGGCCAAATTGTGCATTTTGAGTGGAAATTAGCCAAAAGCCTAATTGGATGTTATCGGTGGCCAGTTTTAGGTGTCTACAGTTTGCCCCTATTTGGGAAGGTATTGCAAGCTATAAACATAGTAACATATTGTCAAAGAATGAAAAGGTCATATATGCCTATAACTACAATGATAATAAACTAACTATATGATGCCCCCTCGAGGGAATGGTTGGCACAAATAGGTCAACAAATGATCCCTCATAAAGAAAGAAGTGAAATGAGGGGACCAAAGAAAGGAAAGATGATGGGGTGAAAACATAATGATATTGAAAAAGTAGTTAAAATCATTGAGAATGCAAGTGGGATGGTGCACAATGGTTTGCCCAAAGGTAGTTATAAACATTGTACCCCGATAGTGGTAATGTGGTATGATACCACAATGATTTACCCAAAGGTGGTTATAATCATTGAGAAGATGAAGCTACCCTAGTTAGGATAGATAAAAAAATATAATAACATGCCCGTATATAGGTAGAAAAAGTAAAGTGGTGACAACACAATGATTTACCTAAAAATAGCTATAATCATTGAGAAATGTAGGTGGGATGGTGTGTAATGATTTGCCTATAGATGATTATAATAATTGGACCCCAATTATGGAAAACATGATAAACTTGGTTGAGGATGATGATAAATTAACATAGAGGATAATGATGAAGTGGAACAACCTACTAGTAGGGAGATGCTTGTTCTAACTAATAAAGGTTAAAATTCTTTCATGGTTAATTACTCTATTTGAGATATGATTATAATGGAATCAGGATGTTGGTGCTGAAGAGATGCCACCATTTTTGAAAAGACTTCTTGAAGCTGAGGTTTGTTATAGCACATGTCAGTATGCATCATGGTATAACATCATGAAGACTTGGCTGAAATATGCATAAGGACTGACTCCCAATCCAATAAATACTCAAAAATAATGTACCAATGATAAAGACCATGATGACAATGTTAATAAATGAATATGGATAGACTCAATAATAATGTGCTTGAGGAATCACCCAATGAAAAAATATAGATTGAGTTGAGGCAACAGTGCTGAAAGTAAACAAATAGGCAAGTAAACAAACAAACAAACAAAAATTGTTAGGGTGTGGTGCTAAAAGCTTCACCTTGTTGCAAACATGGAGGATGTTGAGTATGCAGTCACTGGCATTGTCAGGATCACTGACGTAGGTCAGTGGACAGTGCAGAAAGAAACTGACCTCGATAGTAGTCGGCTGACATCGATCACCTCTAGTCAGACAGGGATCGACGTCGATCACCTGTGCGTTTCCAAAACTGCTGTTGATGAACAGTCAGTTAAGTGAATGGGTTGTTTGCATGTTAAAGACTAGTTTGAGTCTTGACCTGCAAGTCTAATCATTGTATGCATGAGATCTATATAATAGACTCATGGGCTGTATTGTTAAGTGTATAACTTGGAGAGTTCTTCCCATGGTAGAATCAAGTAGGATTCTTCATGTATGTAAGATTAGGTTTGGTCTACAGGGTGTTTCAAGATCATGGTGGAGATCTACATGTGATAAGTAAGATCAGGTTGGTCTGCAGGGGTGTGTGTATGCAAGGGTCAAAAGGAGATCGGTGGGGAAGCAAGATCCAAGGTGACAATAATACATCAAGGAGCAAGATCATGTTGAGATCTACTTGGAGTACTAGTTCTTACTCAGTTGTACTGGTAGTACAATGAGGTGAACAACAACTTGTGTTAGCTGTGTGTTATGACCTATTGAGAGAAGATTACTCTTGAGGGAAGATTACTGTAAGCCCACGAAGTAGAAGAAAGAGTGTGATCTCTTTGTTGTAATTTCCTTCTAACTGAGTTGAATACAATTGTGTGTTGCCTCTCATATTCTGTGCTATTTCTCATTGATAGTTACTTGTACTTCTAGTTATTTCTACATCTTAAGTTGCTTATACATTGGTAATCATATGTGCTCTTAAATCTGACAAGTTGTGTCAAAGCTTTGGGGAATTTAGGTCCTGTCAAATGGTATCAGAGCGAGGTTGGACGTTCTCAGAGCAAGTTTGACTAATAGATGGCCCAGATCTGGTTAGTGTTTTTTGATTACAGATTACTCACAGGGGTTTCTATTTGAGTGGGAGTATAGCAATGGCAGAAGAAGGTAAGCTGAGGATGAAGAAATTCAGGTATAGGATTAACACCATAAGGAGTGTGGTGGGTAGTCTTCAAGATTGAGCTTGAAGAGGAATACAAGCCAGGATGTAGATTAGACAAAGTACTGGTATAGGTACAGGTGCAGCTATTTATCTCTAAGTGGGAGATTGTTAGGGTGTGGTGCTAAAAGCTTCACCTTGTTGCAAACATGGAGGATGCTGAGTATGTAGTCACCGGCATCGGCCAGATCACTGAAGTCAGTTAGTGGATAGTGCAGAAGGAAACCAACCTCGGCAACAGTCGACCGATGTCGGTCACCTTTGGTCAGACAGGGACTGATGTCGGTCGCCTGTGCATTTCTAGAACTGCTGTTGACAAATAGTCAGTTAAGTGAATAAGTTATTTGTATGTTAAAGACTAGTTCGAGTCTTGAGCCACAAGTCTAATCATTGTATGCATGAGATCTATATAATAGACTCATGGGTTGTATTGTTAAGTGTAGAACTTGGAGAGTTATTCCCATGGTAGAATCAAGTAGGATTCTTCATGTATGTAAGATCAGGTTTGGTTTGCAGGGTGTTGCAAGATCATGGTGGAGATCTACATGTGATAAGTAAGATCAGGTTGGTCTGCAGGGGTGTGTGTATGCGAGGGTCAAAAGGAGATCAGCGGGGAAGCAAGATCCAAGGTGACAACAATACATCAAGGAACAAGATCATGTTGAGATCTACTTGGAGTACCGATTTGTACTCAGTTGTACTGGCAGTACAATGAGGTGAACAATAGCTTGTGTTAATTGTGTGTTGTGACCTATTGAGAGAAGATTACTCTTGAGGGAAGATTACTGTAAGCCCATGAAGTGGAAGAAAGAGTGTGATCTCTTTGTTGTAATTTCCTTCTAATTGAGTTGAATACAATTGTGTGTTGCCTCTCATATTCTGTGCTATTTCTCATTGATAGTTACTTGTACTTCTGGTTATTTCCACATCTTAAGTTGCTTATACATTGGTAATCATATGTACTCTTAAATATGACAAGTTGTGTCAGAGCTTTGGGGAATTTAGGTCCTGTCAAAAATCCTGAAAACAAAAGCAAAATAAAGCATCCTAATAATAAAAATTGCTCAGTAAGGTGGAACGAGGATAACTAACTAGGCTTAAATAGGATAAATATTTTTAAATTTTTAAATATTATTAATGTTTTTGGCATTTTGAGGTATCTTAACTCATTAGAGAATGACAAGATACCTACTCACAAAATGGTGAGAGCGTATGGAAAGGGGGACTGAGGTGACCTCAACATGAATTGAGCATGACCCACATAGTCCTGAAATAACCTCAAGTCAAAATAATTCTATCCACACAAAAGGTGGGGAAAAAACAACTAGGTCCCAATAAGTTCTCAAATCCAACAAATGGCCAGTCAAATGAAAACAATGATGGCAAGGTGATACGACAATGCATTATAAACAAGTGTTGCCCCTAGTTTGCCCATAGGTGGTTATAACTAGGATACAACAACATAGGTTAATGATACTTATTTTCCCATAGGTAGTTATAATTAGTAGCAAGACTGGTGAAACACTGATTTGCACACATGTGGTTATAATTAGGTTCACATAAAAAAAACTTGATAGGATGAAAGATATCTTGCCAGATCAACTGTCACACTACTTTCATAGACTATCATTAAAACATAGATTAGATCTATTATTTAAACTTGATCAAAATCCTCTTAAAAAAGATGCAGGAAGGACCAAATGAACCAAGATCAAAATAGGATTGGGTAGGATGACTAAAAATAGGTTTTGGTCTAGATAGGAAAGGAATGGTTGGATGGCACAGTTTTGCTTTAGGATAATGATGGTTTGATAATTTGGATAAAATGGTAAGAGGGTTACCCCCAAGTGATGGGGTAAATGGTAGGAATATGTGACAATGGAAAAAAGATACATAACAACAATAATGACATGGAAATGAAATGGCATGGTACATGTTTTTGGCTTGGGTATGGTTTTTGATTTTGTTGTTCCTATTGATTTGGAGATGTACATCATAATCAACAAATGATACAAACATAATACTTGATCATGTTAATTAATAGCTTATACCTCATCAGAATAGTTGCTCTGTCAAGAACTAGCTATAGATTTGGTTGTCAAGAATGCTTTTGTGATCTTTGTTGGTCATTGATTATGATTCCTTCAAACATTAAGACAAGATATCTTTGTAGCCTCTACAAAAGAAAGTGTGGCCATAAATGGTAAATAAGGACAAATAATAGATGGTAAGTTTGATTGTGAAATGGAATGGTTGATGATAATGGAATGTATAATAGTGGGGAAACAAATGAAAATCAGGACTTTTAGTCACACATAGTGTTGTTGATGCCAGATTCAACATAACTTTAGTTGTGGTGGGGTCAATGACTTGTTATCTCGATAGAACCACCAGATTTTTCTATTGTTTGATCTTGAGGGTATCTACCATCTGATTAGGCTGTATATTGGAAGATATTTTGATTTGATATTTAATTTTATCTTCATCAAGTAGTGAAGAGCTTTTGTGATTAGCTATTAGTGCCTCAATGAGGTTTTCAACAATGAAGTTGTCTTGATTGCCCTATAGTGCCTCTGAGAAGGTTTCACTAATGAACATTACCTTTTGACTTTGATTTTTTTTCTAGTGCTTCTAAAAAGGTTTCACTAGAAAATGCTGAGTTTTGATTTTAATTGTCCCCTAATGCCTCTGAAAAGGTTTCACTAGGAGAGTGCTATTTTGCTACATGAATGTGGTCTTGGCCTCCTTGCTCTTATTCAACTGCTATGTAACCATGGATGTAATTCAATAAAGTGTGGTTCTATCAATATGGGAGATGGAATGTCAATGATATGGCTATTTTGGTTGATGGTAATGGCTTGTGAAATGGTAATGAGATGGGGAGAGGCTATACAATCCTCATAGAAGATACTAAGATAACTTGTGTCAAAGTTGAAGTTCTCATCCTTGAAAACTATAGAAGGATCATAAATGTATTCAAATTGATCTACAAGGCACGTGTAACCAATTTTGTAATAGCCATGAACATATTCAATATTTGAATCTAATTCTGACTCAAGGGACTCTGAATTTGATGTTGAGACTTGTTGTTCCCAAAATTAGCTATGCTCATTTTATGGACAACCCCTATGAAACTTGTCCTTTTCCTAATATAAACTCTAAGTTCATTGATCAAGACAAGATTCTCTTGATCTCAAGTGAAGTTTTCTGACATCCTAAGAAAGTTTATGACATTCTCTCACCATGATTTCTCAAAAATCATGAAACTTGTTGTAGTCATAAACTAATCAAAATGTCAATTTTGATCATTTTGAGGGTGTTAGTGAATTTTGATTTTACTTATGTAAAGTTGGCACTTTTTGCTACTTTTACATGGTTTTTATTTTTCTACATGCTCAATGTCATGTCCCCTTCTAGTTGACATCTTTTCGAGCGGATGATTAGCCTATTATGCGACCCTCGTAGGCTGATGGGATGGATAGAGGGTCTTGATGGAGATGGGTTTAGATTTCGTTCGGGCTCTTTCGGACATGAATTAAGGGAGATATTAATATTTGATTGATTTAATTAAATATTAATTATTTGGTCTAATTTTAATTAATTATTAATTATTAATTATTGGGTCTAATTTTAAGATCCTAATTCTAATTTAAGAATTGGTCTAATTTTAAGACCCTAGTTCTAATTTAAGAAGCCCTAAGTCTAATTTAAGGGAATCTAATTTTAGCAAGCACCCCTTTAGAGGGGTATAAGAATTTCTCATGGGAGAGAGTTTGTATTCATGCTTATTATTGATATTGATTCTTGTTAAGAAATTCTTTTGTGAAGACTGAGCCAAGGGTTTCAGGATTCCATTTTGCATTGAAGAACGTCAACTCTTCATTGTGTGTGATTCAGAGGTTGTGAGAGATTAGTTGATCTATTGCCAAATTGAGAGATAACTTTATACAGAAGTTATCATAAGTGTTTACAAGTTTGATAGATAACTTCACACAGAAGCTATCACAAGGGTTTACAGGTATTTCATTATTTTGGGTTTTAATTCAAGAAATATCAGATATAGATCTTTTGTATTAGCCCATAATTCTACAGATCAGGATCAAGCATACAGGGGGTGCTATATCGGAGGCCGTACGAAGTCCGTACAGATCCATGAAAATCTGTACGCATCAACAGAAAGTTCAGGCACCGACATCAGCGAGCAGAGACCTACAGAGACCGACATCGATCAACATATCACTGACATCGGTAGATTAATGACTCTAGGTCGACTGACAACGGCAGTATAACTGACATCAGTGATTGTGTTTTTTTTACACAGCAGGCCGAGACGTACCAAATCCAAATTTCTTTCCCAGTTTGCAGAATATTCAGGCTATTAAGGCCGTACTTTCAATATTCTTTATATACTTGATAGAGGACCTCTATTGTAAGCTTATGAGCAAATAAATAAGAGATTATATTGTGATTTATTTATCTATTTGAAGATATTTTGCAGAAATTCATATAAGCAACTTAGAGCTTTTGTTTTGATATCTGGAGGGATATTACACTCGAGTGACACTTTTTTCTACCATTGCATGTTCTTGTTGTCGGCATGTGTTAGGTCAGCCAAATTCACTACTTGAGCAAGATTTTTAAGATCTTGAACTTCGAGTGGTATTAATGGCCACTCGTGCTAAGTATTAAAGGATTGTTTTGGAGATTTTAAATGCATTTCTTTTTGTCATTTATTTTATCAGAGTTTCCTTGACCCCTTTTCACAACTGCTTGATTGTGGTGAAGGAGGAAGATTTCAAATTTACCACTACCAAGCTTAGGGTTTCAAACTTGCTAGGTAAGTTGTTTTCAACTTCTAGGGTTTCATTTTTTGAGTGATATCTACTATAAATTAATATTTTCATTTTGATTTATCAAACCCTTATTCTTTCATGCATTTGTGTCCTAGTTTTTTATAATCTTTAGTGGGTCAAATCAGTGAAATATGCCAACCTTCATTCATGCCCTAGGTTTTTGATGAGTGTCATCAGTGGTTTGACCTGACCAAGCTTTACCCCACAACATGTTGGTTAAAAACCAATTCTTCCCAAGATATTGTGATGATAGCTTTATTAGCTAATCTCACATACTCTTGTTAAGGATAAGTTAAAAGCAACAACAACATGTTTTAGCTACTTATGCATTTTAAACATGTTCTCAAGTGAAAGTGTATGGGTGGTGAAATCCACCGCCCTTACACAAAAAACCTCCAACTCCTACCATATGCATTGTCAGCAAAATTTGCTGCTCAAACATCAAAACTTACGATTTCTTTGTTACCTATAGTATTGACATTTTTTGCCACTCCAACATGCAACCAACATGCAATAGTAGTGAATTTTTCCATTGATGCAAATGCACAATATCCATCACATGCAAGGGTGGCAAATTTCTCTGCCCATGTAAACATTCTCTTAAAATTTCCTAATTCTAGAATATTTTTTATTTTGTTTTTTTGAGCCCACTTTTCTCTAATTTTTTGGCTTGCACACACTTTAGCCCCTTCAAGCATGTCTCCATATTCATGATCATCGATATGCAATTTTCCCAGATTGTTAGTATTTTCTCTAATTGCATGATTATGACTTTTTGCTATAGTTTCTTTTGTGGATCTTCTTTCTTTATTGACATCCTTCTAGAAATAGCTCATTCAAATGACTGAATTATCTCTAAAGAATTTGAAAGTGATGAAGTAGAAATATCAAGGTGTTTTTCCAATTACCTCAGTTACTTCTAATGTCGATGACATTAAAGATATAGAGATTGGCCTTATGGACATGGTTGAGTTTGTGGAGAGAATCAAGTCAAGCAATCCCAATTTTGAAATGAAGAAGATAATAGACAATAATATTCATTTGGTATCTTCTTTCCTTGTGGTAGCTCACAACATGGAATTTATTCTTCAGTGTGCTCAATTTTACAATAGAGATACTAGGGCTATGATGGATGCTAGTGGTAATATGATAATCAGAGTAGATCTTGAATTCATTGATAAGGTATTTATGTACCCTTCTGCTACAAAAGTGATAAAGCTTGATTTTGTTGAAGCACAAAAGGAGTATGACAAAAATCTTGAAAAGGCAAAGAAGGTAATCAATAATAAATGGATCAAGATGTCAAGG
The DNA here is from genome assembly GCA_037957365.1 of Torreya grandis. Lineage (NCBI taxonomy): Eukaryota > Viridiplantae > Streptophyta > Pinopsida > Cupressales > Taxaceae > Torreya > Torreya grandis. The sequence goes on along the minus strand of JARHVA010001736.1, from coordinate 2,646,153 downwards.
TCAAATTTCCCAAGGTTGCCATGGAGTTTTCCTAGAACTGACTTTATAGAAGTTAGTGATTTGATAACTCTTCTCAGTAGGATAAGAGGTTTTTCCTCTTTCTCACAGTTTCATGAATGGATGTATCCTTTCATCAAGGTAATACTCCAAGGCAAACAAACCATCTTCTAGGAAGAACAAATTAGCAATACTTTACATGAACAATTGACAAAGGTATCCACTACCTTTAAGTTCCACACGACTTCTTATCTGGTGTATATTGTAGCTTCTATGAGAATCTTTCTAGCTCTAACATCAGAAGGAGATAGGAGGGTAATCCCTATGTATCAATACTATTCTCAATTAATATTGAAGGGTTTTATTCATCATTTTGGGAGAGTAAATGATGATTTCTTTGCATTATTCTTGTATTTTCAATCCTCAACTAGAACAAAGAAGTGTGTCAAATGAGGCTTGGATAGTGGTAAATAAGTTTGGATGCATGTTCTTATAGTTTCCTTCTTTCTCATTCTTAAGGGTTGGCTTTTTCCAAGGTCATCCTTATATGCTTCCAAGATTCCCCTCAAACAAAGTAGTCTGAATGGAGTTATGTAGATAAATGATCATCACGCATAATAAATAGATGGAGCTCAAGAAGCTTGGTTTTAGGTTCCCAATTGAAATTGGCAGGTATTCAGTATTAACTGCTACAAAGGCTAGGGCCATGGAAATTGAGATGCATCTTGTAAATATGAAGCAATTCAAGAGAAGACCAAATTTTCACTACAGGGGCATGAAAGACATAATCGAGAGGAAAACTCAATTCTATGAACCTATGATTGAAGATGTTTGGGTAGATTTGAGAATAGAAGAAGATGTCAGAAAGTTGGACTAAAATAGGTTATCTCTTGAGTAGATTAAATATCTAGGACTTATTGATATCCCTGAGGATCTAGTGGATGATGGAGAATTGGTTGATGATAGATTTAATATTGAATAGGTTATTAATGTGCCTCTCCCTCCAATCCAATGGTCCCACAAAGAGCTAACCTCTTTGAGAAAAATATTTTAACCTATATTGGCAAACACCAATAATTGGCTAGCAAATAAGGGAATTGCTTTGAAAGAATTCCTCATAGGGTTAGAGACTAAGTTTCAAGAGAAAATAGAAAAAAATGTGGAGAACAGGATGAAGAAAAAAAGTGATGTTCCCTCTTCCAAGCCATATAAGCCTAAGATCAGATTTATGACAAAGAAGTCAAAAGTTGTGGAGAAAGTGTCTGAAATAGAAGATATGGAAGTTGAAAAATAGAGCACTACAGAACCAACCATAAAAGAGATGGAGATTGAAGATAGGCCTACAAGTCAACAAGAGGAGGAAGCTTTGTCCCCATAAGAGGATGTGTAACAAGAAATGAGAGTCTCTTCTCCCTTGCCCGACACCCCTATTGTAGCTCCTTTGTCTATTTCTCCTATTGATATTCCCTCTTCTATATCTCCCTCTCCTTCCAAAATAATTTTTGAAAACCCTCAAAACACTTTTGAAGATGTTCTCCATTTCTCAGGGTCTATTCCTATTTTGTCCTCCTCATCTTTTGATATTGGAGATGCTTCTATTTTTGATCACCTTGTAAGAGGTACAATTTTTACTAACACTCCAACTATTATTTCGATTACCAGTGCAAGTGTAGTTTCGATGACACCAACAATGGGGATAGACCCTAATGTGAGTACTTATGTGCTTCCACCATGGTTTTCAACTTATACACTAAAAAGGAAGAAACAAACCATCTCCTCAGATGACTTTGATTTTAATAAGATGGTGCATGTAAAAACCAAGACCTTAAAGAAGCCAAAGATTCTTTCAAAAATATTTGGAGATAAGGGACACAAATTTCTAGAGATTGCAAGACCTCCACAGGATGCAACCATGGAAAATTTTGATATGAATGATTACTCTATCTCTAGAGTTGAATTAGGCAAGATAACTCATGAAAGTGCCAAGAATGATATGCAACTAGCCTTGGACATCCTAATTTAGAAATTTGATAGAGAGAAAGAAATGAAAGATCACTACAAAGCAATGGTGGAATAGTTGACTATAGTGGTAAGAAAAATCACTTTGAGTTCAAAAATAGTAACTTCTGAGGCCATTTTTATAGAATACCCCATCATTCAAAAAGTAGAAAAGACTCATCTCAAAGGAAAATTACTTGAAGAGTACTTAGATAGGATGCATGTACAAAGAATTTCCCTACTTACAGAGCTATTTGAGAAAACAAATAAAATGAGAAAAATAAGAGCAGAACTTGATGATCTCATTAAAGTTGTTTCTCAAAACATTGAGTGCATAGAAAAGAATCATGATAAATGGGTGGAGATGAGAAAACTAAAAATAAGCACTCTAATATCAATTGGTGCCATTCTTAATAGGGATTCTTATATAGAAACTAAAGAGGCATTGACATATAAGAGCCATGTGCTTAAAGATTTGATCAATGACCTTGGAATTGTAAGAAAACTCAGTGAACAAAGTGATATCAATCTTTTGCATAAATTGGAGGACCTACCTTGCAAGCTCGTATCACAAGATAACCAATTTCTTTCCATAGAAGAAATGGTTCAAGAATTTGAAGATATGTTCTAGAAAGAGTTTGAAGATAAAATATTTTCGATGGCCACTGTGGATAATATTTTAAACAATCAGTTAACTTTGGATAATCTAAAAACTAAGTTAACTAGTCATGCAAATTTAGTCACCACAGTAAAAGATGCCATAGTTAGAGCCAAGATGATTTTTAAGAACACTGTTAATCTGGATAGTATTGGGATGCAAGCAAATTTCATTATGTATGATGGTCACATGAAGAAAAATGGTGATACAAATTGAAGTGGTCTTTTTTCCCTTAGTTTATTTTCTATTTTTTAGATGTACTTTTGAAACAAATTTGGACATATTTACATGTAATTTTTTCATATGTAATTACATGTAAAAATATAGGAAGTCCCAAGTCAATAAGGACTCTTATTTTTGAATAGGTCAAAGTAGTTAAGTTTTTCCTAAATTTTATCAAGGCTTCTCCCTATAAATAAAGAGGGCCTCTATTGTAATTGAGGATCTTTTTAGTTATTGAAGCAAAACTCTACCAAATTGAAGAGCATTTTGAGACTTTGAGTTCAAATTGTAAATCAAATTTTATCAAGTGAATAGGAAAGCAAGTGATATTTCAAACTTTGTGTTGAAATAACTTTTGTTGTATTAAAAATTGTTCTTATGTCCTTTTCCTAATATGATCTTATCTATTTGATTAAATACTAGTGTGATTGAAAATAATCTGGGAGATGTTCTAAAGTTGATTGTAGAGACTTTATGCTACAACAATTATCTTTAGTTTGTGATTTAGTGTTTTAAAGTAAAGGATAGTGGAAAGGCTTTGAACTACTATTATCTTTTGTGATTATTTATTTTGTTGTAGTTTTCAATGAAGACTTTGGCCTGCACCTCATTCTACTATGTTCTAAGTTATACATTAGCAAAAGAAGCAATGATAGACTTTATGCTCTTGTGGGTTTCTTAGTTTTTCAGTTAATATCAAGAAAGTGTTCTTTTATTTTATGAACATCATTTAAAAAAAAAGAGAAATGGATGATATGGTCTCACCCCAGAATTATTATTTATTTTAAATTAGTTTGTGATAGTCTATAGTGAACCTCCCCTTGCTGAGAGGAGAGATTAATCTAATTACACTGTTGTTGATATAACCATTTTGCCTTTAGTTAGTTGAAGACAAAATATTTACCCAAAAAGACTGATATTGATTCTAATTATGATGCTACATCTAATTTTGATTCAAGAATAGAAATTTACTCTAACTCTGATTTTTCATCTGATGGGTACTCTATTACAATGATGTCTTGTTGAATGTTTAGTATTGGATAAGTAATAACTTTTAATGGCATGATGGGCTCCACTAAGACTGTGTTATCAAAGTGAGACTTTTCTAGGATGGGAAAATGGTCAAGAGACAACTCCTTAAAGAATAGTTTTTAAGTAGGAGATTCTTGAAAATTAGGATTTTCCTAAAGGTGTTTATAATCATTAAGAAGTTATTTGAAAAAGATTGGCTCATCAGAGTAAGACTCCTAAACAACTGGGATAGAATCAATAGGTGATTCATCATAAGGTAGATTATCACAAATGGTTGATTAAATAGAAAAATCTTGGATTGGTTGGTTCTCTTGGCCTTGGTTTCCAATGAGTTGGAAAATATTAGTTTTGAACACATCTTGGTCTTTGAATGATTAGATCGATTGAGGTTTGGATGGGATTGGTAATAGATGAGGAATGACTTGTGGTTGGATAATGGTAGGGTCCTAGAGGGCATGATTGATTCTATGAGCCAAAGGACAAAGTATTAAGATGGTAACAATGAGGTGTTGTGGGGCTTGATTTCTCATGAAAGCTAAAAGTCTAGGTCTTGGAATGATGAAGGGGTGTTGTGGAACCTAATTTCTCACAAAAACCAAAGGACTAAGTCCTAAAATGATGAAGGGGCATTGTAGATCTTGATTGATTTCACAAATCAAAGGATGAAGTCTTGGTAGGGGAATGGTGTGACATTATGGTCCTCAAATATAAATGATATGATGTGGATTTTGATTACTTACATAATCCAAAGCATCCAAGTCTTCGTCATAAACAATATAATCTCAATCATGAGTTGGCTCATAAGTTGGTTCTTGACTATGTTATATGTACTAATTATTGCAAAGAGGGTATGGATCCATATCCTAAATAATATTATCTATAGTTGCTTCTTCAAAGTCCTCTTTATAAGCCTCTTCATACCAACTAAGGTCTTGAGTTAGATCACAAGTTGTTTCATGACTTTGTTCTCATGAATGATTAATAAGAGGTAGATAGAAATCTATCTCACAAACCATATTAACATCATTGGGGTCTTGACTAAAGCCATAAAAGTTATCTTGTGTGGCCATTCTATCATAAGTTGGATTTTACGTGACTCCACCATAAGTGTAGCTAGACATATCCACATAAATAATGAAAAATCTTAAAAATAAAAAGGCTTATAGTTCTATAAACTCCAAAAAAACTATGGCCAAATGACAACTGGTTCAAACTTGGTCTAACTTGGTCAAAGGGGTGGAGCTATATCTCCAAAATGATTTGTGCTAAGACTTGGCATAAAATAGTTTAACATCAAATGTCTAATGTGCATACACATAAAAGGTCAAGCATCTAAATAAAAATTTGCATGTCAGAGGTCTAGGTCAAAGTGTTCCAAACAAGGTCTAAACTAGGAAAGGGAAAAGTTGAGTTACTAGGTCTTTTGTCCAAACACGGAGTCAAAAGCTAGGCTTAAAAAAATAGGGATGATGTGATTTGATTTAATCTAACAAGTTTGAAAATTTTTTTGACATAGACCTAGCACATAAAATCAAACATAAACATGATTATTTGGCATAAGACATAAGACAAAAGGCTCTTTGAAGAAAGACTGTGTTTTCCCAAATAAAGGCACAAATAATGATAAGGATAGGTACTGAATAAATAAACCATCAATAGTTTTCAAATTTGGGTAATCGATTAACCAAAATTGTGTAACCCAAAAGAGAAATATCTATGAATTAGTCTCATGAATTAAGGCCTAAATACAAATCAATCAAAATTTGAATTCAAACTTGACAAGGCTAATTGAAAACTCAATGTTGAAAACTAGGATTTGACCAAACAAGCTAGACAAGATCAAACAACATGATGACACATGACAAAGGTCTAAATGGTATACATGACATGGTTTTAAAAATGGTTTTGATACAATGGTAAAAAAATATTGAAACAAATTGAGTAGCCTAATAGCATAAGCATACTCAAATAATATGGTTAATGTTATATTTCAAAGACTCAAAAGGCTCAAAATGTTTTGACATGATTGGGCAACATAATACTATCATTCGCAACTCAAATGACGTACACAAACAAGTTTAGAAATTTTTTTAAGGTACAAGTGTGGTGTAAAATGGATAGCATAACACCTCTTTAGACAAAAGAGTGATGTATAGACAAATTATTTTTCAAACAATACCAAGCAAAAATGACCAAAATACACTAAGTGTAATTGTCCAAATCCTAGCAAAGGTATGGCAAAATGGGGTTGACTAAAACTAATTGGTTTTTCAATCATTCTAGGGGAATCAATTGCACAATGACTTTCATGTCAAATGATGCAAAAGACAAGCACACAAATTAGGTGACTGTGGCATTGGCTAGTTGTAAAAAGGTCTAGATATTTTTACAACCACTACATCCTACTATTTGCTCAGTGTAGTGCAATGTCTAAATGCAGATACATCCTATGTGAAACCCAAAAAGAGTAAGTAAAATCAATGTTGGAAGGTGAAACCCTAGGTCAAAGCTTCCCTAAAAAACTTGTGGGAGGTGATGACGTCCCCCTCGTAAGCCAGATTTGCATAAAAATAAAGAAAGCATGAAAGTATAAAGACTTTAGGGTCATTTTCAAGGTCACCCAAACTTTGATGAGTTTTTGGAGAGTGCTTTAGATGACTTTATTTCTAAGCCTTGGACTAGGCTACTTGCAATAGGAATGGAACTTTTGATTCTAAGGGTTCCCTAATGGGGATAAATGGAAGAGCATACACACAACATCCCTCTTTTTGCCAAACAAATATTTAATCTAAACAACTAAGTAAATACAAAAAGCTTCGAAAAGGTGAGTTTATTTTTAATCCCAAATAGAAAATGAGGCGGTGTTCATTTGACCCCTTGGTCTTAGTTGAAAACTTTGAAAACATTCACCATAAAACATCTAAAATTTGTTTTTTGTTAAACACTAAAACAAGGTTCCTAATTGATTTTAAGCATGAAAAAGGTGATCTAAACATGTTTTTAAAAAATGTCAAGCTTGGTCCTGCAACAAAAACATTAGCATGCCCTTTATCCTTGAAGCTCTTTTAGGTTAGAAATAATGAACTTTAAGAAAAGAACTCTCAGGTCTATGTTTTAAGAAAAACACAGTCACTGACATTGGTTATACAACTGACTACGATTGCATTTTCTAACTGATGACGGTTATCTAACCGACATCGGTTATACTAATGTGACTGATGATAGGTATCCAACTAATATCAATTTTACTAATTGATGTCGGTTAAGCTATCTAATTGATGTCAATCTTACTAATTGATGTTGGTTACTGTGTTGACAAATAAAAATGGCAAAATAAAGCTAGAAAATTAATTTGTAAGAGTTTTAATGGTCCAAATGAATATTTTAAAGCTACAAAATGATATTATTCATATGTGGGATGCACCTGGTGCCATCGGGCATGCCATTATGTGATCTAAGAATTTGACTCAAGAGAGTATGGTTAGTATGGTGTTAGTTTCAAAATGAAAATAAAATGAAAGAAACACACTAACTAGCATAACATCTCTAGGCCTAGACACTAGAGAGAGCTTAGTTAACAAACATGAATAAAACACACAACTAAAATGCAAAATAAAACCTCTTTTACCTTCCTTATATGCTCCAAAATATTTATTGTAGTGGCTTGTTTAGCTTATGCTCATGAAGTCCTTGGCAATGGAAGCTTGGCTACCTCCATCTCTCTTTGGCACCTTTGGCTTGTGGCTTGGATTGGATTGGAATCAATTTGTCATGGTAACACTAATTGCTTGAATCTTTTTAATTAATTTTGCATTATAACTTTGCATAATCAAGACTTAGAAATGATGTTCATGGCCTCTCTATTTATAGATTTTTGAGAATGTCTAGAATCAACGTGAACCATCTATTTTGAGATTGAGATGTGTGGTTGAGGATTAATTCAAATTTTGGAATTAGTTTTGTAATTATCCTCATCATGACATTGGAAAAAGGGGAAATTAAGAGGCATGGAGGGCATCATGGAAGGCATTGATGAGGCATGGAGGACATGAATCTTGATATTTGTGGCATTTATGGCCTAGGGATGTCTTCCCAAGAAATGAGGTCACCTGATGATGCAAATATTCAATATTCATTTCTAAAAATATTTTTTCAACAAGTTTCCATGGAATTATTAATTATGCCTTGATTTGGGTTAATTAACTCTTAAGCATCTTTAAGTACTTTGTGCACAAATTACTCAAATTGATCAGAATGCCTTGTTATTGGTCCAAAATTTGACTAAATTAGAATTGGAAGATGATGTCATCTACATTGGATCTGTTATCCCATTTAAGATATTTCCAACAAAAAATAATGAAGGCACATGTCTCATGTAAGAGATTTGATAGGAAATAGCAATCCAGAGCACCTAGGTGCAATATTGGCATTTTAACTTAGAGTGATATGATCAAAGTTAGCTAGCCCACAAATTACATTACCCTATTTAATGATACCCTAGCCAAAATTGGCAATTGAATATGTCAGTTTCATATCATTTAGCACGTTTTAGTGTTTTTAGGCCAAATTGTGTATTTTGGTTAGAAATTAGCCAAAACCCTGATTGGAGGTTATCGATGGCCAGTTTTAGGTGTCTACACTCTTGACTGAAGTACTCCCACCATTATTTATATAAAACTTCTTGATGTAACTAGAAGACTATTTCTTGACCAAAGCCTTAAAGACTTTAAAGTGTGAAAATACATCACTCTTGTATTTGAGAAAATAAACTCAAGTACACCTCAAGAAATTATCAATAAATTTAAGTACATACTTAGCTCTATTGAAAGAAGTATGAAAGACCATCAAATCACTGTGCATAAGCTCAAGTGGTGAAGAAGATAGCTTAGACATACCCTTAGGAAATGGATATTGGTGTTGTTTTCCTAATTCACAACTAGGAAAAAATCCATCAAGACATGAAACTATAGGAATACCATCTACCATACCATGAGTGATTAACTCCTTCAAATATATCCAATTGAGATGTCTAAATCTCTCATGCTAAATCCTACTCTCATAATCTACATGAGAAACTAAACACATCCCTAGAGGAGTATCGTCAAAACCCTAAAATTAATAGAGTCAATAAATATGATCAACAACACCCTGTGTAATAAGTGTATGAGTCTATAACAAATCTCAAACTTCGACACCCTATGGAAGTCACTATCTTGCCCTGACTAGAATGACAAATCTAATAAACTAAAAGTAGATTTGTGGTGATGTCTAGAACATATATTACATCATTGAAGCGATCACCATCAAGATATATGTCACCCTTTCCATTAACATAAATAAAGGAAAAATCTCTAACCTCAATGTTAAAATTTAAACTCAAACTAACAGATACAATAGACACATTAGAATAAGTCATATGGTGAGAAGCACTAGAATATACAACCCAACTATCTGAAATAGGTGACTATGACCTCCCAAAAATATTAAGTGTTTTGTCATGCTCATGAGACAGGGATGGAGTGGAGATAGAAATCTTGTGTTTCCTGACAACATCCTCTAGGGTTTGCATTCTCTTAAAAAACCTAGACTAAGTATGACCAGTTCTCCCATAATAGGAGCATGCTAGGCTAGATTTATTCTTAGATTTGGAAGATGATTTGGGTTTAGATGTGTTATTGTTGGGCTTAGGGACACTTTGAGATGGAAGAGTGTTCTTGGTCTTACTCTTTGATTTTTCCGTGCTCTTAAGATTTGATGCTACTAATGCTTTTTGAGAGGTCGAAGACTTAAGGTGAGATAAATTGGATTCCTTCCTAGTAAGTCTCTAACTAAACAACTCTAAATCAAACATTTTAAATTTGGCACCTAAGGCATCCATGCTAGATAAACAGGTAGAAGCAAATATTTGGAATAGACCCTTCAATTTAGATAGAATCAGGTACACACACTCTTCATATTTCTTATTTCATCCACTCTCTTTAAACTATAATAAAAAGTGCTTAAACTTTGTGAGATAGTATACAAAAGAGGGAAAATCATCAGGATTAAGTGAAGTAAATTCCACTTCAAGAAGCATAGATCTCATGTGATCTACTTTCCTAAATAAACCCTTTAGTTTAGCCCACATTTTGAATGGAGTGTCACACCCATCCAAATGAAATAATAGACTATCACTTACATAAGTCCTTATCAAACCTATACACTCAACAAATTTACATTGGTGCTGAGTTTTTTCATATTCTCTTGTGAACTGTGGTTAATTTTTATTTATGAGGGACCATAATCCTTTACTTTTAATGATTATTTCTATTTTATGTCTTCATGTATGGTAATTTTATGTAGTCAAAATATTACATTGATCTATAACAAAAGTGGAATCCATGCTAGTGAATCACCAAAGAGAAGAAAAAATGTAAAAGGGTTCACAAATTGACACTGAAATAACGCCTTTAAAGATTTGTATTAAGGACCCCCCAAATCTGGTGCTTTATAAAAGTAGCGTATTTTTACAAATTGATGAAAACAATGGATATATAATTAAAAACCATACATTTAAAAAAAAATAAAACTTGAATTTGAGTTATTATTCAAATGTTATAAGCTTTACAAATTCCTATAAATGGGTCAAAAACATTAAAATTTACACTACAAGCTAATTTTAATGACCAAATTAGAAATGAATATAGGTTTCCAACCACTCATTGGAATCATAATTGAACCATGAACATTATTAATATAATAAAAATTTAAAATAACCAATTAGGAGACCTCTGTACATGTACAAGTAATCTACATTTCCTCTTAAGGTTAAAAAACAAATATTTAACACAAATAATGAATAAAATAGTTGATTTAAAGTAAAGTGGATTGGAAGCTGAGGAAGTCAATAAAGGAATTTGAAATCTATTTTCATGCAGTAATGAAGGATGGTTTCAAGAAAGTGCTGCTCTCATCCACCATCCACTAAAGGACTACCACCCAAATACGTGGACCTTCAAAAAATGTAGGTTTATGATTTCTTTTTATTGCTTCTACCAGACGTGTAAAAAAATACCAAGCTAGATATCCTTGGTGTCCATGTATATAATCTCCCTTTCCATTGCCATTCCTCTATCCTTCTAATGCTCCATATAAAGTTCCAACATAGAAGACACAGACTTGGAAGAACTCAACACACTTATAACCCTATCTGTCAATTTCCACTTGATGTTACATTGTATTCCTGAAATGAATTATATAGTTAATGGATTAATAACACATAGACCTGTCAAAATTAAACAAAAAAAAATTGTTCCAACATAGACCTCCATGCAAAAAGACACCAAAAAAAATGTCTTAATGCCAACATAGACCACATAAGATCCAACACTTTCTCTCCACATAGCAGTTCTTAGAGATCTCCAACACAGATTTACTAAGTGTAAATTTTAGAAGTAATACTTTAAATATGACATATATGGGATTGTGAAGTAAATCACAACATGCAATCCTCCACAAAAGATAAAAATGTAGATCTCCATGCAAATAGTCTCTCTTTTCTAATACCTCCTTCTAGCTTCAGTTAATACTATGCTTCAAAAAACTCCAATGCCTAGTTATTTAAGAAATACAATGAGCATAGATTGAAGATGCATAATAGGTAATGCAAGGGCAGATATGATCATGAAGTAAGGCTCTACACAATCCAAAAGAAGAAGAAAACAAATTTTTAGCACAAATATGATCTCCCACAAACCTAGTGTGCTAAGAGATAATAGAAAAATTATCTAAAAATTATTTTTAACCAATAAATGGATGGTTGAAACCCTTTAAGGCTCTGATACCATGTTAAGAATGAGAAAGTAATCCAAGAAACCAAAAATTTGAAGTAGTTACAATAAGAAACATCACAAGAAATTTACAAATATGATATGCAATCAAGAAGGCAAATCATATATTATTCAAAATAAGACATACAAGTATAATAAAAAACCCTTGCATAAGTAGGCAAGGTAAAAACTAGCCTTACTAAGCAATATGGGATAAATCCTCACATAGGATAAAATTAAGAAAATGATGAAATACTTAGCTAGAACCTAGCAAACATGAATAATACACTCTCTAACAATATTTCATTAGGTGAAAGTTATGGTTTGATCAAGGCTAGGTTGAGATCTTGATTTTTTCTATGGATGACTCTTGGTTTTAGACTATTTCCTGAATGTAATGAGTTTTGAGTAATTCACACTCATATAAAATTTTATAACTCTGATATATCTCCTTCAATTATTTTATGTTGGAGTTTCCATCAAGGACTATGGCATTAGTCTGATAATCATTTCTATGGTGGAGGAATGTTATGTAAGCAACTGTGAAAATATGAATTGTATGGACTTCCTGTTATGACTATAACCCCATTTTAATCAATCTTAATATTCAATAAGATTTCCTCATAGCATTATACACTAAATGAACATCTTAAAATGGATGATGTTTCAAGGAATCATGGTGTGTTTAAATTATCACTTATTTGTAGTGTACCTATTGGCACCAAGATCGAGAGAAATAATAACTTAGAAATTACATTACCAATAAATCATTTGAAAAAATATGATAATATATTATATCAATTTTATTTTATAAAGAATGATAAAAGCTTTATAAGCTCTTATGGGTGGTTACAGGATGTAACCAATTCCCATGAACCAACCAAGATAAGATTATTAATTAATTTACTAACAAAACAAATTTAACCTATAAAGTAAATAAATAAAACCATTTTGGATCATACGACATAAAAAAAACCCCTTGATCCAAAGGGGTATAGAAGATGAAAGAACTAGAGCAATGAATTTGAAGTCATCAAATAAACTCTAAAGAAACTACAACTAGCACACTGTACATCTTGGTACTGACTAAAACTGATGCCACTCCATAGATAAGCCTTCCTTACAAGTTGTGGCATAAAAGACTAATAAACATGATCAAGGCCTGCTCATCCCCTATGATCATCATATCGTACTATAGTAGAACATGATCAAATCTTGTCCAACTACATCAATCCACATAAGGCTCCACTTAGAAGCTTGTCAAAGTGACCAAAATGTACTATGTATGGCACATCTCCCTGATGTCCAACAAACACTGACAACCTTTGCTCAACATTGAAGGTAATAATAACCCTTATTAACTTATACTATCATTGATGATTGATTAAAGACCTATCAGTGCTATATCTTCTCCCCCTATTAGGTGAGAGGTGAGAAGTTGTGCAATGAGAGAAACAAAATCAAACTAACACTATCTAATCCATGTCATAAATATCATGTATAGAAATCCAAAAATAAAATTGAAAGCAAAAACATAAGTCAAAATTTGCCATTCAAGCATTACATCCAAACTCTGAGCAAATAACTAATTGGAGAAGGGTAATAGACCTCCAACCTCCAATGGATCCTCTAACCTCTAGTGTAACACAATAAATCACAAAGATCTTGAGGGAATTGTAAACGATATTGTGTTCACTGATAACACAAGCAAAATGATACATTATGAAAATTTCTATTTTGAAGGTCTTAACTTCTACCAAAAAATGCACCTTTATACATAAGTCTCATTACATATGTTGTGAAAATCATATAAATAAAATTCAAACCATAACATAAACCATTCTATTGTGTCTAGAATGTCCAAAATCCTATAGTTTGACTAGTCACATGACCACCTTCAGATAAAATAGTTATTGGTCAAAAAACTTGTTGTAGTACAAGTAACTTAATGTTGAATGTGATAAAATTCCGACCACAAATTTGAGCAAAATTTATGCTTTCAAGGTTTGAACTCTTGACTTCTCTTTGGAGAGTTCCTTTACAAAATATTATTAAAAAACTTATCTTTAATAAATTTGAATATATGAAGGGAAAATATTTTATTTATCCCTTATTTTTTTGAGTTAAAAAATTAAAATAAACAAATACATGCATGCAAAATATTTTTACTTGGGTTTCTTTTTGCATGTAAAATCTGCACTTTGCTTTGTTTCTCTGAGGTGGGGCTCGCATAAACCTAATTATTCTATTTTAATAAATAAAATACAAGTCTTAAAGCTTTTCAAACACTAGTATCAGGCCATTCTCCTACTGCTACACCTCACTACTGCTTTGGATGCCATCCATGCTTAAAATTTTGTATACTTGTCACAAAGATGAGCTATAGGTCATATAAAACAAATTTAAGATTTTAAATATCAAATGAAAAGAACATAGATCAGATTTTAAACAAATGGATCACTATTATTGCACTAAATGCCATTCTCTAGCATCAAATGCCATACCTCTTCTTCAATCTGGTCTTGTACTTTATTTTAATGTGGATATTTGGAACAAAAAGTCCTTGTGGTTTTTACTTAATATAAAATTACCCAACTTCCAATAATGTTTATCTCTATCAATTAGGATTAACTATAGATTATCAAGTGGGATCTAATTATCTGCACTACTTTCTCCATCAACACATAATTCAAATTGAGTAACTTGTTACAATGAAAATTGCTGCTAACTTGATATGACAACTTTCATATCAAAATAAGACTATTGCTTTGTTATGTGGGCTTTACCTACATAGGTTGTATCCTCCTTCCAATGGATTATACATTCTAATCCAAGGGCCTATGAATTGTATTAAAATTTAGGCTTTGACTTCTTTGAGGCCATAAAATTTAATAAATTTCAATGAAAAATAAAATAACTTCAAGAAAATGATGAAACAACTACTCGTGAGCATGTTAGTAATGAGTAAAGAAAAATGCTTTTATAGCATAAGAAGGTCAATGCCAAAGTTTGCATAGTTTACGAAGCTTCAAGGAATGATAAAAAGGAACTACATAAAAATAAATAAATAAACCATTTTATTCAATGTGGTACCCATCTCAGATCTTTGTTCTACTTTGGTCATTACCTCATTGCTTGCTTTCCTAGAAGCCTAATCAAAATAATCAGTGTCCTCTTCCTACCAAAACTGATACCACTATTGGCACCAAGATCAAGATAAATAGTAACTCAAAAATTACATTTCTAATAAATAATTTGACAAAATATGATAATATATTATATTAGGTTGATTTTACAATGAAGGGTAAAAGTTTTATAAGCGTTTACGGGTAGTTATGGGATGTAACCAATTCTTGTGAAGCAACCAAGAAAATATTATTAATTAATTTACTAACAAAACAAAATTAACCTAAAAATTAAATAAATAAAACTATTTTGGATGATATGACCCAACAATACCCATTTATAAGTAGGCTCGTGGAAGTATGGTTGTTATATTGATATGATGCATGAATTACTGCTACTCTAAATTTTATACCAAGGATACTCTCCTTTATAAGGATTTATAAGATGGTATATTAGAAAAAGATATTATTATCTATTTCTTCGAGATTTTATAATTTCAATATTAGGATCATGATTTGACTTAATGTTGGAAGTAAAGTATTATTTGTTTACATACATTACTTGACCCTAGTCTTTTCAAAATAAATTATGAACTAGATCTTGTGTTTAGACCTAAGTAAATGAATTTTGACCAAGATGGTATTACTTTATTGAGTTAGGAAAGTGGAAATTTAATCACTGTGCTTTTGATAATAGCCTTTCTATTATTGATCCTTTTTGTTCTCATTTGGATGGGATCCTTGTTGCATGAATGGCTAATTGTGTAAAGGGTGTTTTCAATTTGTACTTAGATTATTGAAAAAAAATTGGACTACCAAGGTTTTATTGGAAGTAGATGATGCCTAAAACTCATAAGAGATTGAGTAGTAGGTGTGGGGAAGATTTTAGTAAAGGGATATTGATCTCTTCTTTGTTTGAAGAGCCACCTGATTGGGCTAATCAATTAGACCCTAAGAATTTTAACTAAACATTGAAATATCATGATCTCTTCTAAATGGAAGCTCATCTCAATGCCTTTAATAAGAGGTACATATATGAAATCAATGCATGAGCATGATGCAAATTTACAACTTGAGCTATCATGGCTATCTGACATGTTTATGTTCCATTGAGATCATTATGATAAAGATGACTTAAGTCTATTTTAAGTCAAATTGATTATTTTAAGATGGGTTGTATAAGCATGAAGATACTGTGGGGTTATACCTAAACCATTTCACTTAGTAAGTGATTTAATCTTACCTATGTATAATAAAGTGCATAGTGATGACCTTCACATTCATGAATTTAGTAGAGATTTTTAGAATAGGACTGTCATGAATAATTTTGGTGTTAGCAAATGTGTATCTTTCCCCCTTGAAAATGAATTTGTTTTTGTGGTTTATTTAATGGATGTTACAATTTCATCACACAGATAAGAAAGAGGTGGTGAACCCTTTCTTGAGATTTTATTTAAAAAACATTATAACTACATTGGATATGATTCCAACATGTGGGATGTCTACACATTATATTTTTCACTTTATCATTTACTTACACTTTCTTTTGCATCAACTTGCCGATGCATCATTATCCCTCAGTGCACACCTTAAAGGGTGAAATTAGAATGGGTTGGGGAAGGCTTGTGGTTATTTTTAATAGATGTTATTCTATCTTGATTACACCATTACTACTAACATTTTGACCTCCTCTAAGTGTTTATCCATCTATTTATCTTATTTATCTCTTATCCAAATTTACTAGCTTCCTTGTATCCTATGGTATTAGCCTTGTTAATACCATCTATTTTTACCGTCATCCTTCTTGTATCATATCAACTAGCCTAATATAATTCTACACATATATTCTAACATTTATAATGTATCATCCTAACCGATACCATTCTATGTCAGTTGACATCTTCCAACTATATTGACTAGGATGATACCATCAAATTAGAGTTTAGGGTTAGTTTAGGGTATTGGAACCATATATATAGGGGCTATATTTAATTCATATCATATCATATATCACTTATTCACTCTTTTTTCACTTAAATTTTTACACTAATTACTATTTTGGAGAGTTAGTAGCTTAGAGCCTTATCTTGAGAACTCTTTTCTTATGGTGTAATTGAAACTCAATAGGAGAAGTAATTGGTATTTCCTAATTGAGAATACATAGGTATTCATACAACCATTTTAAGTCAATTTACATCTCTTGAAAATCTCCACTTGAGCCAAGGAGGATATTGAAGTGTCGATGGGTCCACCTCAAGGTAACTATTTCTATACCTATACTCTTTAATTTATTTATTTAGTAGATTATATATTATTTGTTACATTATGGATGAATACATGTGTATCCTTATTAACTAGTTTAGCCATATGATTTATTAAACTTTAAATAAATAAATTTAGGTTACATAAACCTCCATTTGGTTGACCATTTCACCTTACCTATTTATAACCATTCTAACCCATCTTTAGTATACTTTATACCTTATACAATCATTTGCTTTACAACCATAGTTTACCTTTGTTGAGGTTTAGTGAGATATACATCCTTGTGTCATAGGCTTAGGATTTAGAACCCTTTCTTCTTGACATTTATGTTGTAGGTAACTCTCTTTTATATCTATGCAATTTATTTGATCCTTACCCAATCATCCAAATATTACAGTCTCTATTTAAATCATTTTATTCAAGTCCTAGTCTATTGAGAGAAAGTGGATAATTGTAGGTCATCCTAGCTCATGCATACATTCTAGTGAACATGATGTGAATATTATCCCACCTTTGGTTGGATTAGTTTCATGTTTTTCCTTCTATCTTATTAGAAAAATCTTCTAAACCATCAACCTAACTATATTGATCAACTTGATATAGTTTTTCACCTATTTATGAATGGTATTGACCAGTACAATACTATTTTTTTAAATCCAAACTATATCGACCAACTTGATATGATTATGTGTGAGTTTTCAACTTTATCAGCTACCATGATACAATTATGTGCATTCAATTTTAGTTTTAATAATTTGTGACTATATAGGCCAACCCAATACTATTATGTTTACCTGTTTAATTTCATTACATATTGTAAATTTAGCTTTTGATTTCCCCTAGAAATTATGTTCTGATAGTTTTAAAACTATATAGGAAGTGCATTTTTGGGTCAAGTGGTGATCTATTTTACCAACACTATGGTGTGATGGGTATTTCCCTAATAATCAAGCTATTACATAATAATATACATAGACTTTAGTTTCCATATACCTCATGGTATATTGGAAATACCTTGAGATTCCCTTTCTTGAGTTATAAGAATCCAACCTTTTATTTGAGTTTTTAGTGCACCAGTAAGTGGTTAGCCCTGGGAAGTTACTTTCAATGTACTTTAGTGATGGGTAGTGTGGATATGGACATGATAAAATCATTTGTAATGTGATCAATATTTTACAACTAGGATAAATATATCTAAGAACCTACAAATCAATCAAATACTTTATAGTAAACCTCAATATATTTATTTTCAAAAATTAGTTAGTTAAATTTTAGTTTTTCTTCCTTACAAATTTTATCACCTAGCTCGATACCATTCTATGTTATGTTTGTGAACAATATCGACCAACCATATACAATTTTTTGTGTTTTTAAATTATATTAGCCAACTTGATATAGTTTTGTGTGTCTCCCTAACTACATCAACCAAATTGATATAGTATAATCCTACCTTCATTTTTATAACTATATCATCTAACTTGATACAATTATTTCATACCATCATATTGTATTGGCCTGATACAACCTAATTTTTCTATATTTTATTTCTAGACTATACAACTAACCCAATACAATGTGTTTCCTATCTAATTAACTACAATGGCTAGTCCAATTTAGTTATTATTTTCTTTTTTGATATGGAGTACATCTTTGCTCAATCTTAAGAGAAAACACAACATGATTTCATGAAAATAACCATTACATGTAAAGCTATTAAAACCCATATGCCTTATAGCTTTGACACAATTGAAAAGCAAAATATGAACAATTTTCTTGTGGATTTTATTATATATAAAAGTCATGAGTCCCTTAACAATCCTAATACCACTAGATGAAGTTATTTACCCTAATACCATGAGGTGGAGGATGAATGTGACCTTGACTATATTGATGAAAGGATCATATATCTTCATAAGTATCCCAAACATAAAGGGAAAGGACCCTGTGGTGATATATCACCTCATGATTTATCCCCATGTGGAATGCCCTCCTACTACTCCTATTTTTTCTACCAAAATTAGGGCAAGCCAATATGTGACTTGCTCAATTTATTCTCCATCCAACATGCCTAGTATTACTACTAACATGGTGGACCCATTATTTAATGGGTGTAACCAAAGTACACATTTTAAAACCAAACATAACACATCCCAAAAATATAATCAATCTTCCACCTATAACTAAAATTCTCTTGATCTGGAGAAAATCATGTTACAAGACATGAACCAAATGGTTAGCTTTCAAGCCAATAGTAATACCCAAATGATGCAAATGCAAAACTAGCTTTTGAAAATGAAAAATTACTCAATAATCTCAGTGGTGAGTACAAAATGAAAATTCCCCCACCCTCCTTAGAAATGTTCACACTATTATCATTCTAAAACCTCCACTTCATAATAGAGTTATTAAAAATATTAAAAAACCATTGTATCCTCAAATCATAAATATAGATAAAGGTGGCATCATTCCTTCGATCAAAGATAGTGGATCTACTAAACCATCCTTGCAATTGAAATCCTTTGGAAATATCTATAGATACTATATTAAGCTAATCACATTTATGGATACCAAGCTACTAGCCTAAATCTTTTCTGATGATGCTTTAGATTTGTATAACCAACTTAAGTCCAACTCTATATCTATTTTAGAGGACTTGGTTAACATACTGATTAAAGATTTTTAAACCAATGATCTAATTAAAAATAGCTAAATCAGTTCATTAATTTTAAGCAAACAAATACTAAAGATATCAAATCTTTCATCAAGCATTAAAAAGACTTAGTGAATAAAGGCGGGCATAAAATGTTAGATGACAATCTCTTTCATCTGCTTACCAATGATATTCATCCCAAAATTTAATATAGAGTTAATAATATATCTCTAAGATCATTGGAAGAAACCCTTGATCAAGTTAAAAGATAAGTCTTTCTCATAATACAATTTGAGCCTTCCTAATGTAAGCATGGAGATCGTGTGCTTATGAAGTCTAAAAATAAAATTTATACCAATGATGGTGTCTCAGACACACAAGTCCAAGAGAACTATCAATGCCATTTTACTAAGAAACTCCTATAAAGTGACACTTTCCCAACATATTAATGGAAGTCCCTTCCAACTGCCTCTTTCTTCACAAGTCAATAAAAACTCACCAACATCTTTCAATTATTGAAATTAGGAAACATATTCCTAAACCCTTAAGTAGAGAATTTGATCTTTTCGACCTAGTGCTCATGGGTATGATTCTCAAATTTTTTGATAGTTCCAACCAAATTGGGGACACTCTCATGAGACATGTAAATCACTTAAGCACCTTGATTTTGAATTCATACTTGGGTCAAACTTCAATCACAAATCTATGATTTGAGAATGATAACAAGATTATGACAAGGTATCAAAAACTCATGAATCCAAATTTAAGCATGCTTCACTTTACAAAGATAATGCTTACTTTAATATCTACTCAAATCCACTTCCTAACAATAATCAAAACTAAGCCAAACAATAAAAATTAGGCTCCAATCACCAATGTTGTTGAAACCACAGTTAACACATATTATTTGAATGATGCATAAAACTTGGTCAATATGAAAAACATGAAGTGAGTATTATATTATATTGATCCATATCCTCATCAAACTCACATCCCTTATCTTACTTACAAAATCATTTAGGATAACACTCTACATCATTTCACAGATATCAAGCCTAAGGAAGTTATAACATCTATCATTTTAGATAGCCCAATTGCACTACGCAACTTGGTACAATTTTCATCATTTGCAATTGTAATGATTAACATGTCACAATTTATTATGTTCATAACTATATTGGAAAATTTGATATAGTCTATTTTCACATCACTCCTTGTTCTAACTATAATAGCCAACTTGGTACAATCTTATGTCAATATATCAAAACCCACTATATTGGTGTAGACACCTAAATTACATTATTTAGTGTCAAAATTCACTTTGACATAGTAACACTTCTTTTTCTCCAAATTGAAATTCAAACTAATCATTTCAATACAAATTTTGAATAATTGAATAATTGTTAATTAATTAATTATGCACACCTTTTATCTAAATTTAATTAATAAATCTATATTTTCCACCTCACCCAGACATCCTCCACATTTATCTCAACCATGTGTTGACTCATAGAACTACCTTCCTCAACTTCCTCAACCACCTTGTGAGTAATCCCCTGAATTTTAAACTTCCTTGACCCATTATTGATGACTCACTCAACCAACTCCCCTTTCTTCTCAACCTATGAAATTGGTCATTATCCTCATGGATGGAGACTAATTCTCCACCATTGATTATTTAGATAATTATAAATTATTAAATAATCCTCCACCATTTGATCGACCTCCTAAAAACCTATAAACAAACATATAAACCATCACTTTCATTCATCCTCACTTATGCCAATGAAGTGATATGGAATCCTCAAGTGAATCCAAGTTATCAAAAGTTTAGTTATACAACAAAATGTTGCCTAATTCTCTTTGTATTGGAGAAGATTGAGCATCCACGTTTAGAGAGTAAGCCACTTTTAATTGTAATGGAGGAGGCTCACAGTACTTCAAGTGTGTAAGTTTGTGTTTTGTTCCTTTCATTTGTATCTCTATCCGTAGGTTGATTTGAGTTTAGATTAAATTCCACTTGTATTTGATTTCTTATCTTAGTTTCATTTTAATTTTCCCATCACATATTTTGGCATTCTCAGTGAGATCTTTCCCTCATCTTTGTAAATAATAGGCATCATAGGTGTATTTAAGAACTCAATTCAATTGGTTTTTTTAGTTTTTCTTATACACACACATTTAATATTGGTCTTGGGGGTTTTTATTTTCAATTGTAAGATATTTTATGGTGTTTTTAGGCTTGTAAATACTCTCTATGTAACAACACAATTAGAGACTTTATTAGTGAAATTATAGCAGATAACAATGAAATCATCATTTTTTTGTTTTTAGTGTCTTTTTCACGGTCTTGTTGCCTCTAACAATTTTCTATTTTTGTTAGTTTTTTGTATTTTATTGCTTATATCAAATGAAAAAATCATAGACATCAACAATGAAATTACAGGACCTAACTGTGACATTGTCGAACCTAATTATGAAATTATTCTATTTTCTATTTTATCTTATTTTTAGCTAGTAGTGAAATAAAAATATTTGACTACAGAATTATTAAATATAATTTTAAAATTGTTGTTAAGTTTTTCTTATTCTATAATTTCTTATTTTTCTCCTTTCTAGAGTTCCCTGTGTCAGTATCCTTCTATAAACAACTTCCTATTTTGGGCTTCATTATTTTTCCAATTTTTCTCTATTTTCCATCTTCTGTCTCATCAACAAGATTGGTGGGTAGATCAGTGAAATTATTTAACTTAATCATGCAATTTTATTTCATATATTTCTATTTTTCCCTTTCTATCTTCAATAACAAAATCAAACATAACTTTAACGACACAATGGACATATTTGATGAAATCGAAATAAAATTTAGTGAAATTGATAGAGGTATCAGTGAAATCATCAAGATAATTATGTTTTTATTTATATTTTCCTTTTTATTTGTGTTTTCTGATAGTTAGTAATTTTTTGGTTTTCTCTAACTATGTAATTGTGGAATCATTACAAAGACCTAGTTTTTTTTTATGTTTTTTGTTAGTTTCTCTTAACTTTTGTAGTTACCTTGATTTTTAACTAAATGTAAAACTCATTATTTTTTTTTTGTAGGCCATGGGTAAAAAAAACCTATAAATAACTAAAAACAAACCAAATTTTATTTTACTGCTAATGTTTTTTTGATTTTTTTAATGTAATTTTATAACAAGCTTTTTCAATTCCAATTTTTATTTTTTCTTTAGTAAATTAGCAAACATTTGGATTTTTGGAGTTACCATTTTTTTCCTTTTCAACATTTATGTTTCTTTCTTGTGTTGTGTATGTTCTTCTCTTGGCATCACATTTGTGGTAATAATTGAGAATAAAAAATAACACTTGTAAGTTTTTGCTACCTAAAATGATAATTGTGCATATACTCTTCTCTCAACATCACATTAGTGGTGATACTAAAGAATCACATGATAGTGTTTATCTTTTTAGTTTCTTTTTTTAGGGGCTCTATTGATCTAGATTTCATCACCACATAGTAGGTCAAACCTTGTGTATTGATAGGTATATAAATTAAGTTAGAGTTATCATTTTTGGCTAATCAATTGTGTGTTTTAACATGATGTGAAGTGAGGGGCTTCCATGATCCAATACCCAAGCCTTAGATATCATGAATATAAGTTTAGTTTTTTTGACATCAACACACTAAGACCCTAATGACTGCATTGGGCACATTGAGATAAGTCCCATTTATGTGCATTTTTAAAACTAGATTCTTCAATGGTTTTAGGCCTCATCATACTGTAAGGCATATAGAGGACTCCCCTAGCTGAAATTGTGTATACTTTAAGCCTAGGCAAGCCATTTTATCCATTTAATTCATAGTGCATCGGTTAGTAGTTAGCATTGAGAAGTTACTTCACTACATCCTTAAAATCAAACTTAGTGGGTCATGAGAATGACAGGGTCCTCAATGGTTAGTGCCTTGAAATATTAGGCTATAACTCATGCAATAGATAAGTTAGTGACACATGAAGCCTATGGGTTACTCAAGTCCCTTTTTAATTAGATTTTCACATTTTTTGTGCAATTGCATAAGTGTTTAGAATAAAATTTATTTATTTATTCCCTTGTGATCTACCACGTACTAAAAATACTTGAATGATAACAAAAATACTTTTTGAGTCTTGAAACAAGTCATAATCCATAAAAGATTTTAAAGTTAAGAATAAAAAATCCAAATCCAAGACTCAAAATGAATCTTGTTGTTAATCAATTTTTTAGTCATTTGGTATTTTTAGAGTCTATTCAAGTCCTTATTTTATTGATTCAAGTCATTTATATAATATTTTCATCCATCACAAGTCACATGGATATGTTTAATAATCCTAGGGTAAGGGATGAGCCTTTTGGCAATGATCCCTTCCAATTTGGAAGCCAAGACAGTCAAAGTCATCATGTAAAAATACATGAAATCCATGACCATGAGGAAGAAGAGGGGGGTGCATACCGATATGAGGATAACCCCAAGGCCTTTTTAATCCTTATTCATTTGGATAATACATCATGACAAGATGAAGTTTTTATTCAATATTTAAGCTTAGGGGCTAAATTTTCAACTAATTTTGATGTCCAAAATTTACAATATGTGATTACTAAAAAAAGAGTCTTTGTCACCTATTCAAAAC
This sequence comes from Torreya grandis, assembly GCA_037957365.1. NCBI lineage: Eukaryota > Viridiplantae > Streptophyta > Pinopsida > Cupressales > Taxaceae > Torreya > Torreya grandis. The sequence goes on along the minus strand of JARHVA010001736.1, from coordinate 2,621,731 downwards.
CCAACCATATCACAAAGATATTTAGAATGTAGTAATGATCTCGTAAGTTCCTTGAGTCCCAATCCACAAGTTTCTCAAGACAAATGAAAAACCATCCTTCATGAGGAATCCTCCCAAGTGAGTCATGGTTTTTCTATAGAAACCCATGTTCATCATATCAACCAAGAGATTGTGAATATCCAAGATAATAATAATAAATTTTTTTTTTGGTTAATCAAAACTCCAACCCCCATCCTAATTTGAGTGGGAATTCTAATTCACCCTCATTTATCCATCCATCCAACCCAAAATTGAATATAAATTCAAGTCTATCAAATATTAATCTACCCAACTAGTTTACTAGTCAACAACCAATCCATCCCAATCTTGAATATTCATTTAAGTTCACCAATCATAAATCCACCCAATACAAACTTGAATGTTAGTTCAAGTTTGTCAATCACAAATATAATTTATCCAAACTTTAATGTTCATTCAAGTTTACCAATCTATAATCAATCCAATCCAAGATTGAATACTTATTCAAGTTCTTCAATCAATCCAAATATGAATCTTTATAGTTCACCCATTGATAACATCAATCCAAATCCAAATATGAACTTGAATACTAATTCTATCTCAATTTTCAACCAATCATCATCAAATCCAAAATTGATTGTAGATTCAAGTTTAGCTATTAATCCAAATTAGAATTTTCCCTTAGGTAATGCACTAAATCACTTTTCCAATTTACATTATTTTGTAGGATTAGTTCCTTTATGTTTGATTCAAGAACCAACCAAAACCAATCCATTTTGCACTAATCTAATATCCAACCAACCATTCAACCCTAACACCCTTTCAAACCACATGATTAGCTCACATCAAAATCAAAACTTAAACCAAGCTAACCAAAATTCACTTTATCTAACCAACCATAACTTTAACACCAATCCAAACTAACCCAAGTATAATTTTAACACCAATCCAAACCAATCTAATTAAAATTTTAACTCCAATAGTAATCCCAACCTCATAACTTTTAGTTTTAACACTAATGCAACCCAAACAAACCTTAAATTTTCCACCAATCCAACCAATCCAAATAATTTCACACATCCACAATATGCTAACTCCTTTTCCAATCCACTTCCTAATCATTTCATTAACAATCCACCCATTAACCCAATTTTCAAAAGATAACACTAACACAAATCAATACATGGGTCAACCTTCTAATGTGTATACCTCTTCAAGCCAAATGGATCAATTATCACCACACTTCATTCAAGAGTGGTAAAATATGAAGGATAGATTCCAAGCCTTGTAAGATGGTAACTTTTTTTTAGCAAAAATGATACATATTTAAGGAAATTTGTTCTTACCCATAAAATTTAAATATCATGAAAAACCCTTCTTGAAACATTTTGAACTTCCCAAAATTGAGAAATACAAAGGTAAGGGTGATCCTCAGGAGCACCTTTATGAGTTCTATTTAGCATGTGTATATGTTACTTATAGTAAAGAGTACATGTTAATAGCATTTCCATGAAGTCTAGGGGGTTAAGCCCTTGAATGGTTCTCAAGCCTACCCAAAGGATCAATATTCACCTTTGAGGACCTATCTAAGAAGTTTGTTCATCACTTTTCATACAATGTTTAGAATGAATTGACCACAATAGAACTTAATAACTACTAAACAACATAATGGTAAAACCTTTGCCTCTTTATTACAAATATGGTGGTCATTGGCAAGCCATTTTTCATGGTCATTTCCTAAAATAAAACTTGTTACTATATTTATGAGAAACTTTAACTCAAACTTGTGACATCACTTACAAATTCTTTATCCAAGTTATTTTTATGAAATTATTGAAAATGGGGTTCAAATTAAATATAATCTATTTAGTAAAGGTGTTATATAAATATTTAAACTCAAGAATAATTCCTTGAAAAAACTTGAAAAACCCAAAGTTTTTGGTCAAGAACAAAATGTTACAGGTGATGGTGTGATCGACGTAAAACAAATACAAAAGCCACCTAAACAAAAACAATTATATACAAAACCCATTAAAAAAATTACCATTCCCAATGGTCAACCAAGACAAGAAAATTGAAAACATAAGTTCACCTAATCAGGAAACTCTTATGAATAAGTTTTTTGAAATTTGGCCCAAGAAAACATGATCATTTGGCCTAACACCAAGCCCTTTAAAGAAAATGTTCCTAAACCCAATTGGTATAAAGAATATGAATATTAATAATACCATAGGATAAAGAGACACTCTACCAATAGGTATATGCACCTCAAACACTATGTCCAAGATCTTATATATTATAAGGACATATCCATCAAAAACAAACCATACACAACATATAACAACCAAAAGCTGGTGATATTCAAAGACCCATTCCCAAAACATGAGCAAGGAAATGGTAATAGAAATTAAGAGCCACCCCAAGAAAGTAATGTAAACCAAGCCAATCATCCTTTTGACTCCATAATGAATTATGTTTATTATGTACACAATCATGTTTCAGTCATTACTTTACAAGCTCAAAATTGTGCCATTACCACAAGGTGCATAAAGATTACCATTCCTAGTTTGTCATCATCTAATGTTGAACATAAGTACAATATTATCAATCATAATGAGTATACACTCAATAACATATCCATTTTAGAGCTTCTCAAGACTTCCCCTGTATATAAAAACATTCTGTATAAAGTCCTCCAAGAGTCTAGTTTCCTGCAAGACATCAATCCATCAAGTTTTCAAGCATCAGTTATAAATCTATCCACTAAAATCAGGTTAAATTTGACCATTATGATATCTCCCCTTTGGGATATGCCCATAATATACCATTATATATAGAAGCCATTATCTCTATACATAAGGTAAAAAGGGTGCTTATAAATAATGGATCAACTTTAAATTTACATAAATTGAGGTTAATCAAACATTTAAGATATTCTATAATAACATTAGAAGTCAATATAATTACAATTAATGCATATGATAATAATGAACAACAGTCTATGGGTACCACTTATCTTACCTTGATGGTGGGGTATGTAATATAGGAAACATTAGTCCATGTGCTTGGCCTTGATTTACCTTATAATTTGCTTCTTGGATGTCTATGGATACATTTAATGAATACTATACCCTCCACTTTACACCAATGTTTGAAATTTTATCATGATGGCATGGAATTAAATATCTTGGGTGATCCTCAACTCTTCCAATATTGCAAACTATTAGAGGGGCATTATAAAAAATCAAACTATCTCCTTGTTACTGAAGATAACTTTACTCCTATTTAGGAATATTCTACACTTGAAAAATACATCCATCCTAATACTCTATTTCAAACATCTCCCCTTGGTGGTTAGTTGAACACGCTATCCACATCCACTTCCATGGATATACCATCTACAAGCCAAGCATCTAACTAAGCATCCACTTCCAAAGATACACCATCTCCTCCATCCCCATTCAAAATCATTGATAAAGGTATGGGTGAATATGAAATTCAAGATTCTAATTACGTAAGCATGATTCACATGTCTCCCAATAATCAAGGAAGGCCCCTCTATCATAGGAAATATCAAATAGTTCATAAATTTAGAAAAACATAATTCATAAAGGGTGGTATTCTTTCTGATGAACATATTGAAGATTCAAATCCATCTTAAATTTATTATAATGAACCAGATACTTACTTTGTTAATAAAAAATATTCTATAGCCAAATCCATAATGTGTAAAATAATGAAATATAAAGGCAAGGACATTGATCTTAATGAACAATGATTAGTAGAGCCTATCACACTAAAATATAATGAATCCTTTCATGGAATATAGGGTTTAATCCACTCAATATAAATACCACACTTTTCCAAAGTGGCTCTTCTAGTGAGTTTGAGGCAAGGTCTTCAGACAGTGAAATGGGTTCTATCTGCAATCACTTTGAAGACCTATATCTAACTACTCTTCCATAAAAAACACCATTTTGACATTTGACCTTACATGTACAAGTCTAATCTAGTGGGACTAACAAGCAACACCTATACTTGATCATTTTAAAAATTATGAAGTAATTTCAAAAGTTTTGAGAATAAGAGAACACATTCTAGTAGGTGATCATAAGAAGAATTTTCCATTCATTTAGATGATTTTGCATATTTGTTGGAAACTTTTACCACATAACCAAATCAATACAACAACTACATAAAAAGAATAATACCTTGAGGAGGAACTCAATATTCCTCCACCACCCCTAAAGTATCAACAAGAGTAAACTCTCCTAGTTGAGGACACCATTACCGTCAACATTGGAACAAAAGAAGCTCCAAAAATAGTCAAACTTCATGCATCTCTTAATTGAGAAGAAATGGAAATATTCAACCTCTTGTTTAAATAATTATCTAACATATTTGTGTGGTCTTATCTAAGGATTGATCCTTTAATTATAGTCTATCATCTTGTGGTTCATTCAAATGCCAAACCTATAATGAAAAATTTTAGAAAATTGCTTCCTAAAGTTACTTTCTTAGTGAAGGAAGAACTAAAGAAGTAATTGGAGGTTGGATGCATTCATCCCATATAATATTTAGATTGGATATCAAATAGTTTACCAGTGTCAAAGAAACCAACAAGAATATGGGTTTTTAAGACTTTAGGGATATCAACAAATAATGTTCCAAAGATGAATTTCCATTGCCCAACATAGACATGATTGTGGAATTGTTTTATTATTTTTGGAAAACTAGTGTTTAGTTTCTGAACAATAAGGAGAAAGATATAATCTAATAAGGTAAAATATATATTTTGATCAAATTAATTACATAAGGAAGAGAAGTAACTTATCTAGAAAAGTAGATTGAGATGACTATTTCAAGGCCTAAAAATTGCTACACATGATTGCGAAGATGTCAAAAATCTAGATTTGTCTTTCATTTAGTGAAAGGATAGGAGCACCAAAAATAGGACACTTTAGGGTCTGGTTGTATAGTCTAGGTCCTACCACTATTATCCAAACTAGTCACAAAGATATGAGTTTTCTATGTTTTATTCACTATCCCTATGTGAGCTTGCTTGTGAAATTTTGGATCTTAAATGTCAAGAGAGAACCTTTTATAGCTATTTTAACCTTCAAAACCCTAGGTTCATCTACACATAAAAAAATAAATACATCAAAATCAAAAGGGGGAAAAAATTATGTTAGGGGAAGTATGATCACACGATATGGAACCCTTGTTGTCTTGATTAATGCCTACATTAACCCTTAAGCTAGGGTCTCAGATCAAATGTAGTTTTCCCTTAGGGAACATGCATAATGAATGTGTATAGTAGATGCAAGAATAAACTTTCACTTAGGCCCTTCCTTGATCAAACATGCAAATCTATGTGTGATGCAGAATGATGAGCTATACTATTGACTAGTTGTTAATTATGTATTATGCTAAAGTAGTAAATGCTATATATAAAATGCCTTATGAAGTCCTTTATATAGGAGACTCTTTGTTTTGAATTTGGGAACTTTATTCACATTTGATCGACATTATAAAAACAAACAAAACTTAAGGATGAACCTAAAAAAGGTTTAAGACTCATTAAATGAGACAAACTAGCCATTGGGAATCAAAAATGTAGTTAGATAGGAGCATTGGAAATATGACACCTTAGGGTCTAGTAGTATAGTCCAACCCTAACACTCCCATCCTATAGGTTTAGGACCTATGGGATGGAATTAACATGGAAATGGAGTTTAGTTGAGATGGAATGATCGTCTAGAAGGCTATAAGTGACTAGTTATGGAAAAAAAGGTGAATCAAGTGTGAAACAAGACCAAGATAAGTAAAACAAAAGACATGTCAAATGTGAACAAAGCTCATATTCTACAGTTGAAGTCTCCTATGAAAGGACTATGAAAATACATGATATGTGTGGTTGTTTGACCAATTTAGGGTGTATACATTTGCCCCCCTTTTATTCTAGTGATGCAATGAAATGAAGTATTAGATTAAAAGAAAGAAAATAAAATGCGTACCTAAACCTACCTATGTGAAATGAATGTGTTGCAAAGGGTCCAACGCACTTCCTGGGTAGGGAAGTAAATGGAGAGCCAAGTAGTGCCTAAAGGAAAAAGAAATCCATAAAATAGATGCCCCCTATACTAAATTTGAAAGTGGAATCCATGTAATCATGGCAAAGGAAGGCAATGCTTTCCCCCTATGCTGAATCTGGCTAAAGATGAGGAGTGATCAGAGGCCCAAAACTGATGTCTATCCTCTGTTCCACATAAACTCATGTAATTTAGAATGTGTGTATAGAATATTTACATTGTGAAGAACAAAATTTGTCATGACCCCAATTTAAATTTTTGAACTATAACTGAGAAATGTTTAGAGGCCCAAAACCAATATCTGTCCTCTATCCTACATAAAATAATGTAGTTTGGGTCTGGATGATGCAAAGGACCAACCACTATAGATGACCATATGGTCCAATTTGGTGACAACTTGGTTATAATAGGGTGTAATCTAAAATTTTGGTCAATGTGTAAGAAGAGAATGGCATGTCTTGCTATTCCATCTGTATAATCTTGGATGATGAAGAACATGCACATTTATGTCATGCCCCCAAATCTAGTATGTGAGTGATGCATATGTATAATATAGTAATCTATATAACCACATGTGATATGACTTATTGTGACATACCCCTTATGCAAAATTAGAGATCAAAATATTGTGCTTTGCACTGTGTTTATAATCTACTATCTGGTCTTGTAATTATGTCATTCTATATGAAGTTATATGTGTAGTAATATACATGCCCCCAAATCTAGAATCTGAGTTTGAATCTATATCAAAGTCATTATGAATCCATATAATTTGAACCACTATCTCTGAATAGTCTATGTAGCTATAAGCTAAAATCATTATGGATTTATATGATATAAAGCACTATATCTAAATAGTTTATGTATCTATAAACTAAAGGTATATCCCCTTAACTTAGCTGAATAATGTTGAATGACCCATGTAATATAAATCACTATATATTTTGATTGATCTGAGATGAATCTGATAATCTGACTACTCGATGTGTACAAACCATGGTGTATCCACTTATGAGAGTGGATGGGTATGTCAGGTAAGGGTAGGGGTAGGAATAGTAAGAATGATGCCCCTCTTTTAGGGAGAGGGACAAAATTTGTGATAGAGGAGGGCAATACAAAAGTGATGACTAGTTGGTATAATTTAAATTTATTGAGAAGTTATTTGATTGAATAGACTAAGTTGTTGAAATTGTAACAAGTTTTGATTGGTGGTGATCAAGGTGTAAGATAAACATAGAGATGTGTGTTTCATAGTAGTAAAATGAAGTAGTAAAATATTAAATATTGCATGATGTTTAATTTATCATTATCACAATTTTTTGGAAGAAAACAATTTGAAAAATGGAGTTACAGGGTTCAAGTTCTAGGCAAGATGGTATTTTACTTTGATTGAGAAAGCTGGGTAATATAAGAAGTTGGATTGATTCTTGATTCATTTGTGCATTGAATAGGTTGAGATTTAGAGATCTAGAGTAGGATATGTGATAAGAAGACAAACACCTACTATGACTTAGTTTGAGCAGGTGGCATTCTAGCTTTAGGTTGGTGGTGAAGTTACCTTGGTAAGTATTTAAAACATTTTATTTTTGTCTATTTTGAAGCCTATTTTTGATGTTTTGAGCTATTTAAAGTGTCATAGGAAAAATTTCATTAGTTCTAGTGTTCCTATCCTACATCCAGTGATATTGTCTAGGTTCTAATGCTCCTGTCCAATTTGCAGTGTTCCTATTCAATAATGTTGACCTGTACCCAACACTATTGTCCTATAGGCAAGATTTTTTGAGCTATTGCTTTGCTAGTTACTATTGTTTTTTCTTGGTTAGTGATTTGGCATTATGGACTGATATATATGCTATTTTTTTGGTGTTTTAAGGGTGAGGTGAAGATGAGAGAGTTCTATAAGGGACATGATATGAAGACATTGAGGCTATTACAATTGTCTGCTAATGAGAGAGCTGTCATGGATAGGGCAGAGTTGGGTCATGTGTGTGACCTAGGAATAATGCAGTGGGATAGATATATTATTACCACCTTATGTGAGATGTGGAATGTAGATACATGTAATTTATGTCTTCCTACAAGGGAGATTACTATGACTCTAGAGGATGTGTATCACATTTTGCATTTGATGATTAGTGGATGGAATGTGACATTGCAGGATGACATAAGTGCTAATGATATTGATCATGCATCCTTGTATTTTGATGTTGTGCCCTTAAGTATACATCAGAGAGGTAGTGATAGTGATGTGATACTATTAGTTATAGTACATTCTAGTGTTCCATGCCTAGGAAAGTGGTTGGCCATGTTGTTGGCCTTATTTATTGTTGTGGATGGGAGTAGAGTGTCAATTGCATATATGATGCATAGGATTATAGATAGTGTGGAGGTATATGGCACTATGTTCTTATGGGGTAGAAATATGATTTCCCACCTATATAGGGATTTATACAGGTTTACATAGGAGGCATTTAGTGGTGGATTGAGTGCAAAAATGTTATTGCATTATTGGGCTTATGCGCACACAACAATTATCCAACCAATAGGATTATCAAGGGAGGGGTGGGCACCCTCATAACCATTTAGGGAGTAGTGTAATAGTACATTGGATATTTTATCCCCTAGGATGGATAATTATAGGTGGGTGTTAGACAAATAAGTGGCTGGTGACATTATATGGAGACCTTATAGAGGATTTCTTAGGTGGACTGAGGATGGAGTGAAATTATGGTATATGAGGGTTAGTTATTAGATACATGACCATTGGGTTGGAGTGTAAGAATGATTTTAGTATGAGCACATGACTAGATAGTTTGGGGTATCATAAGATGTGCACCCTATAACATGAGTGTGGGTGAGAAGTGCATAAACACTAGTGAAGGTAGGAGCTCATGTGAGGCCCACGAAGGTTGAACTAGCATCGTTACCTTTAGATGCATGAGATGAAGCTATAGAAATTATTGATGTGGATGATGTTCTATGTACAAATTCATATACTACATGGTGGATGAGGTATTAGTGGGCTCCATTATATCCTGTGGATGGAGGGGATGTTCCCGAGTATGAGGATCCTATGTTGATCTAGATGATGGGAGGTAAACAATGATTATAGTTGAATTATGAATCAATTTATGATTTAGTTTGATTTGAAAGTGTATATCTAATGTAGTGTTGTAATTTTATGTGTAGGTAGAGTGGGAGGTGTGTAAGATGAGGCACATGCTAGGGTGGGAAGTGGAGATGATGAGTATTGAGAGACCATCATTGAGTTGACACTTTAAGAGTTCACACATCATGTACTTGATGATGAAATAGAGGAGGTTTTGATAAATCAAGTGATAGTGATAGTTGGTGTTCATACTCATTTTTAAAATATAGATGCTATAGTGATAGCTACATATGTTAGAGTAATGGGAGAGAGATGAGTTGAGGGCTAAGATGGATAGTCATAGGATGTCCCCACTCGATTTTGGATATGTGAGTATGAGGATTATGTATGAATACATGGATATTTATAGGTGATATACAAACTTGCATGAGGAGGATGGTTGACTATTGGAGTGAGAGAGTCATCACAAGAGGCATGCATTAGCTCAAGGAGGTGTAGGGTCATCAAATGCTTGGTTGGATTATGGGACTAGTATTAGAGGAGAGAGTGAGGGATTGATTCCCATTCATGATTGATTGTATTTGATGTGATGTATATGTTTTGAAAACTTATATATATATAAATCAAAACTAGTATCTATATATTTATATGGCTACTGGTTTTGATTTTAGCTCATGTATACTGTGTTATGGGATTTGAAATATATTGCTATATTTATTAGAAATAATTGATTTGGTATTGATTTTGAGGTTGTGTATGGTTGATAAGATATCATTTTGAGATGTGATTTTATTGTTCATGATATGTCCATATATGATGTTAGGTTTTATTTTTAATCATATGTGAGCAAACTTGTACTGGTTTTGTAATTAGTAAATTATTTTGATAAAGTGAATTGATTTAAGATTGGAAAAATAGGATACTAGTAAGGTCAAGGTTTGGCTAATGTGGTTTGGCTTAGGGATGGTTATTTGGAACCATGAATGGTTATTTTTAACTAGGAATGTTAATTATTAATAGAAAGGGATGCAAGAGAGCATTTTGCACTTAATTCCCTAAGAGTGGCTCAAGAATGCAAATGCTGGTCCTTTGGCTCTATAATTGCCCATTAAGTGAAGCTATGTAATCATGCATGTGCTAATTTATGTTTCAATTGTGTGTCCAATCCCTCTGAGTAGGTGGAATAAGATATCTCCTATGAGGGTTTGTCTTAGAACTTGCATTACTCTTACGATGAGTAATCAATGATTTCGATGAATGAATGTCCTGAGATAACTCAGTCATGGAGGAATGAGGTCTATGGTTGTATGATGGAGGAGATCTCAATTCCACCTATATGAATGTTATGATGCCATTATCAACACATCTATTAATACAATCCCTCAGTCCATAACAATCATTATCTCTATGTCTACATATATGATGATAGTTACAAAAGGGCCAATGTGTCTATCTATGTAAGAGATTTGGATCTCATCGATGGGTAAAATATAATGTGATTAGCCTCATATCTAGTAGTGATGATAATATGACACATGGGCTATCTTAATCTAAATCAAACTGTAGTGGTGCCTTGTTTTTCTCTATAGTGTATACTATAGGTTGTGCTCTAAAAATTGGCTCTATTCTTAATTGGTTACTTTTCTGGTTGAGGTCTCCTATCTTGTTTAGGACATGGTGGATATTGTGTTCTAAGAGCTATAGATGGAGGAACTACTATGAAATCTAGAGTAATTTGATCAACTAAATCTTCTTCTATCAATCCCAATTTATTTTCCAAGGCTAAAACTGTATAACATAAGTGCCTAAAAGAGGATTCTATCTGATATAATATATGCTCAAGGAGAGGTTGACAAAGCCCCTCAATAAAGATATGTGGAATTTCTAAATCTGTTGGTTTATAGATCAACCTCATCATGTGAGTTTTGAATCATAGATATAATCACTAACTGGATCTACAATATTCTGATGTAATGTGGAAAGTTTCTAATTTGTAACATGAGGGCCCATGTTTGCTATGTAATATTTGAGAAATACCTCCTCTAAGTCATCATATATGTGCAAGGAACAAACAAGGAGTAGATGAAAGACCGAATTATGTGCATTACCCACTAGTGTTTGCTAGAATAACTTAAGTAGAATCAAAAGACTCACATGAGAGGGCAAAGCCTTTTGAAATACTTGAAGGTGTAAAAATGGATCTCTAGTTACATCAAAGTGAGTCAATGATGGTATTTGGAAATGCTTAGGCAATGAAACTTTTACAAATGTATTTGGAAGAGGGTTACCATGTAAATCATTAGCATCCATCCAAGACTTGTAAGCCTTATTTTCTAAGGTAAAGAGATGTACTTGGTGTTGTAATTCACCAACTACATGCATCAAAGAAATAATCTCTTGGGATGGTATATTAGCATCTTGAAGTGGTTCATTTAATCATTTAATTTGATCATTAATTTTAGCCATGGGAATACTACAGTTAGCAATTGGATCATAGAGAGGGGGGTGTGCTCACTTAAAACTTTAGAGGAATGATAAATTTGACCTTAGTAGAGGGATGTGGGCTACCATTCTCTTTAGGTGAAGATTGAGAAATAGGTGCTACTATAGTAGGGGGTGGTTTAGGAGATTCATTGGTATCTTAATGTTTAGTGAATCACATTCTAATTGAGTAGAGAATGTGATGTTATCATTAATATATGCATCATTTGAGATATAAATACATAAAAGTATAAACAATATTTGGTAGTGCATTATGTTTGAGAGGAGTGAGAGAAGAGTTAGAAACATGAGATGAATTTTATTCTTCACTATGTACATAATAATCATCATTATTCCTTGCATTATCATATTCAAAATATTGTTCATAGTCACTCTCGTTTTAATATTCATTTGCATGTTCACTATCATACTCATTATCACTTCCATTATCAATAGGGAGAGGTGTAAGAGAAGAATTTAATTCTTTTCTAATATACATTAAATTATCATGTGAAATTGGAATATTATGCACATCTATACTATCCATGGATGGAGTGTAGGCATTATTTCCATTTGTAATATGAGAGTTAAGAGAAAGACAATTATCAGATCATTTGAACTATGCATTGGAATTTTGAATCAATTGCATTTATATTGTTGTAATTTGAACACAGAGAGAGAGAGAGAGAGAGAGAGAGAGAGAGAGAGAGAGAGAGAGAGAGAGAGAGAGAGAGAGAGAGAGAGAGAGAGAGAGAGAGAGAGAGAGAGAGAGAGAGAGAGAGAGAGAGAGAGAGAAGGTTCACATGGAAGCAAATTATCACCAATAAGAGGTTCACTTGGAAGTGCATGACTAATTTGTTCGTGTGGTGCATTGTGCATAGGAGAATGAGGTGAAAAGTATCTTTCCCATTTATCAAAATTGTTTTCTTTAGAAGAGGGAATAAAAGAGATAGGTTTGAGATAAGAAGATGCATCTACTTTTTATTCGCTATCACTTTCACATGTATCATCATATTCCTCATTACAAAAATAGTAATTATCGTCATTTTAAATGAAATCATTTTCCATATTTTTAGCTAATGTGCAATTTTGAAAATTTGTCCATTCATTGTCATAATTATGAAAAAAAAAATTAGATATTGATCTATGGGATGAGAGGGAAGAAGTGCCTTAGTGGCCATTGTATTTTTTTCACCAAAGAGAATGTTAAAAAGTATTACTAAGAAAATAAATGTAATGATAACTACTAACATAGAGATTTTGAAAATATTTTTGGCACTCTAAATAATTTGTAAAAATTCCAAAACATTTTTATAAAAATTGTAAGGAAGGAAGGCTTGGGGTTTGAGGACCAAGTTTATAAATATAGGGTTTTGGGTTGGGGTTTTAGAATTTTTTGAAAATTATTGCTATAATTTAAATTCTAAAATAAATTTGAATAAGATAAATGCACAAAAATTTATACAAAAAACATAAATTAAAATTGAATTTTTGTACAAAATAACTACCAATATAGAGATTTTGAAAATATTTTTGGCACTCTAAATAATTTGTAAAAATTCCAAAACATTTTTATCTAAAAATTGTAAGGAAGGCTTGGGGGTTGAGGACCTAGTTTGAAAATCTAGGGTTTTGGGTTAGGGTTTTACAATTTTTGAAAATTATTACAATAATTTAAATTATAAAAAAATATTTGAATAAAACTAATGCACAAAAATTTATACAAAAATCATAATTTTTAAAGTTGAATTTTTGCACAAAATATGAAGGAAAAACCTTAAGTGTACCTAAAGTTTTAGATTTGTTCGAAGTAAGTCAGGTTCACTAAATGTTTTATTATTTTTTGAAAACTAATGTTTAGTTCCTAAACAATAAAGGGTATGAAATAATGGGAAATATCTAATCTAATATGGTAAAATACAAATTTTGATCAAATTAATTACATAAGAAAGAGAAGTAACTTATCTGAAAAAGTAGATTGAGATGATTATTTCATGGCCTAAAAAATGCTACATATGACTAGGAAGATGTCAAGAATTTGGATTTGTCTTTGATTTGGTGAAAGGACAAGATCACTAAAAATATGACACTTTGGGGTTTGGTGCTATAGTTCGGATCCTGCTGCTATTGTCCAAACTAGTCACAAAGATCTAAGTTTTTTAGGTTTTATTTGATGTCTCTGTGTGAACTTGCTTATGAAATTTTGGATCTTAAATGTTGATACATCTCCTTGTAGATGTGTTTTAATCTTAAAAACCATAGGTTCATGTACACATATGAAATAAAAAATACATTAAAAATAGAAGGAAAACAAACAAACTAGGTTACGGGAAGTATGATCGCAGTATATAGAACCCTTGCTATCTTAATCACTACCTACATTAACCCTCAAGCTAGGGTCTTAGATCAAATTTATTTCTCCCTTATGGATTATGCATAATAAATGTGCATGATAGATGCAAGAATTAACTTTTGTCTAGGCCCTTTCTTGATCAAGCATGCAAATCTATGTATGATGCAAAATGTTGAGTTATGCTATTGACTAATTTTTAATTATATACTATGAACAAGTAGTAAGTGTTAGATATAAAATGCCTTGTGAAGTCATTTATATATGAGACTCTTTATTTTAAATTTAGGAACTTTATTCACATTTAGCTAACATTATAAAGACAAACAAAACTTAAGGACAAAGCTAAGAAATGTTTAAGACTCATTAAGTGAGATAAACTAACCATTGGGACTCAAAATGTAGTTGGATAAGAGCAATGGAAATGGGACACCCTAGGGTCCAACACTATAGTCCAACCCTAAAACTTCTATCCTATAGGCTTGGGACCTAGGGGAATGGAATTAGCATGGGAAATTGAGTTTGGTTGAGTTAGAATGACCATCTGGAAGGTTATAGATGATTGGTTATGGACAAAAAGGTGACCCAAGTGTGAAACAAGACCAAGATAAGTTAAACAAAAGACATGGCTAAATGTGAACAAGGCTTATATTCTTTAGTCAGAGTCTAATGTGAAAGGACTATGAAAACACATGATATGTGTGGTTTCTTGACCAATTTAGGGTGTATACAAGAATCTGCCATCGACCATGAAATGTTATCACTGATAGATGGGTTTTTAGGTTATAACTAAATCAAATAACACCTGAAGACTAACATAAAACAACATTTACAATACCTTGGGGTACCTTTTGTTATCAAGTAATGCACTTTGATGTTAATAATTCTAGAGCCACATATAAAAGAGCAATTATGGTTATCTTTCATGATATGCTTCATGACATCATGGAGGATTATGTAGATGATTTTCTTGCCAAATAAAAATCTTGAGTAGAACATCCAGAAGTGATTCATAGAATCTTTAATATAATGATAAAATACAATATTTAACTGAACCTAAAGAAATATGTTTTTAGAGTGACATCAATGAAGTTGTTGGGAATAATTATTTCTCATCATGTTATAGAGGTTGATCCTTAAAAATTTTCATCTATCATGAACATGCCTCCACCCAAAAATCTCAAACAGCTTCAGAGTTTGCAAGGAAAAATCCAAGCAATCTGATGGTTCATATCTCAACTTGAAAACATTTGTCATCCATTCACATTCCTATTGAAAAAGACACTTTTTTAATTTGGGATGAGAATTGTAATAATTCATTTGAAAATATTAAGCAATATCTTTCCAATCCACTAGTTTTAATTGCACCTACTATAGGCAAGTTTTTCCTTTAGTAGATATTATCTACACAACATGCATTGGGGGCATTGTTGGCACAACATGATGATATTGGATCAAAATGAGTAATGTATTACCTAAGTATAAATTTGGTTTCATATTAACTTAAATAATATCCAATGGAAAAGGCATGTCTTGTGGTTATTTTTGCTTCCCAAAAACTTTGTTAGTACATGCTCAATAATCAAACTAAAATCATTGCAAAAATTGACCCTCTTAAGTACCTTTTATCCAAAATAGTTTTAACAGGTAAAATGGATAAATGGGTCATGATTCTTAGTGAGTTTGATCATAAGTATGTGAATCAAAAAGTAATCAAGGGATAAGTGCTAGAATATGCACTAGCAGAGGCTCCTCTTGAAGATCGTACACCTCTTATCACATATTTTTATGATGAAGCAATAATGTCCATTGATGAAACCCTAGTTTGGTAGTTGTATTTTGATGGTTCTTTTACAAATCATGGTTTAGGGGAAGATATATTAATAATTACACATTATGGGAATTGTATTCCCAAAGCATTTCAAATTGAGTTTCTTTATAAAAATAACATAGACGAATATGAATCCCTCATAGTTGGTCTCAAAATTGTAATCCAATGGGGTATTCAACATCTTCTTATTTTTGGTGATTCCAAACTCATCATAAATCAAGTCACTGATGAATTCCAAGCTTGTGATGACAAATTAATCCCATTCAAGAGGATAGTGGACAACCTAAAAATGTGCTTTATATCTATCCAATTTAAACAAGTGCTATGGATTAAAAATAGAGTAGTGGGCACCATGAAAACTATTAGATCATTACTTGATCTCATAATAAAACATAATAAATTCCTTATAGAATATTTTATGATATTACCATATGAAACTCCTGATCTAAGATGGGTTGTGAGGTGGTTGGTCCCACTTCTCCATGGTATATCGACATTTAAGAATATCTTCATAATAATACCCTTCTATCCAACTTAACTCACAATCAACGTAAATCATTCATCTAGTGCACATCATATTACACAATCCTTGGTCAAACTTTATATTGAAGAGGTTATTATGGAATCTATATGCAATTGAAATTGCATGATGCATAATGAATTAATCCTAGATCAGATAAGATAGAGTATACCTACACTTCTGATTGGGTATACACTTGTTAAGCAGGAGCATGACCAATATGGGGATTTGCTAGACCTAATTATGGGATCACTTGTATCATTTGTCACAACACATCATGATAGGAAGGGTTCCAAAGCCTACAGTCTAAAAGAGCCCTATGATTTAATATTCATTTATGCTAATAAACAAGAAAGTAAACTATTCTACTAATAAGAAAAGTAAACTAATCTAGTGCAAACCAAAGCTTGTGGTATAAAGTGGGGGTTATAAAAAACAAAAAAATTAAAACTAAATTAAACATGCATAGGAGACATATACTCACATCAATGTATACAAAATCCTAATACATGGAAGATAAAAATACATATTGCATTATCTATCTACTCTTACAAAGGAGAAATAAAGTTAGGAATAATTACCTTTGAAGATGAACCTACCAAGTCTCAACCCCTCCCTTGGCCAAGGTGCTTCGCAAAATATTGTTGTGGCTTGTAAGGATAAACAAGATAAATCAAATCTAGGCTACATGACCTACCTAAGCATCCAAAATACTTATCCACAAGACAATCTCAGAGATCTAAAGAAAGTATTGAGCCCTAAAACTTTATTCCTCAAGTAGAATGGTCAATAAGTAGATGTTCATTCACACTTCTTCACTTGATTCTTCTATTCTTCTTTAACTCTTATTCAACTCTTATGAAATGGTGGTAAATGACCTTGTATATATAGTATTAACTTGCCTAAGAAATTTTGGACATGTCAATTGTACTATCTCGACCAAGTTTACCTAGCAAATTATTAGGCTAACTCATTAGGACTGTGCTAGGTCAGTTAGGATGCTAACAAACTAAAAGAGTAAACATGTCCCAAAACATACTAGGTCAACCAAGTTGACCTAGTTTGTTGAGTAGGAATCCTAAAAATCCACATGGATGACCTAGTTTGTTGAATAGGTAGAAGGGAGATAAAGCAAGAAAAAGAGGGATAAATCATGGCAAATGATAAGAATGGTTAAGCAAGAGAGAAATAAGCTTAGGGTTCATTGTTTTAGGAGACTAGAGTGTGGATGTGGATGGCAAGTGGAAAAAGGAACAATAATCTTATGAAGCATATATGGTATTCTCAACCCTTTCTCAGTGCACCCTTAAGGCATGCACTCAGAGAGATTGAGACTCGACAGGTTCCTACAAGATACAAAATATCAATATTAAATAAAAGTTTGAAAATATTATGTGTATATATATGTCCCAGTCAAAGCTCATCACATGTCACGTAAGTGCAACATGGGATGGTGCTTTGGAAGAAAACATGATAACACATAATGTTGATGCTAAGTAAAGTGTAGTAAGTAGCAAATAAGATAAATGAAAGAACTGTATTGAAAAACATATACATTTAACTTACCTTAATGTTGAAGATAAAGAAGAAGACTAAAATAAAGTGAAGGCATCCAATGTAAAGCACACTATGTGAATCTATAGAAGTTAGTGCAAAAATTAGAGAGCCAAAAATCAAATTGTGTGAAAGATAAGCATATAGTGGTTAGTAGGGACATATATTTTTAGATTTTTTTTGGTAAATTAGGATTGTTAAGGCAAGGCTAGAATATTTAAGGCAAATGAATGACAAAAACTATGGCAAATGAATGACAAATGATAGAAAATAAATGACAAATGATGGCAAATGAATGATAAATGATAGAAAATAAATGACAAATGATGGCAAATGAATGACAAATGATAGATAATAAATGAAAAATGATGGCAAATGAATGATAAATAAATGAGAAAAGGATGGAAAATGAATGAAAAATGATAGGAAATAAATGATAAATGATTGAAAAACATAGTAAATCACATTAAAAAACATTTAAAACATAAATGGAAAAAAAAGGAATGTAGAACATACTAAATCATGTTGGGAAGCATGTAAAACATGAATGACAAATGAAATATCAATGTAAGAAAAATCTAACAAAGATATGGAAGAAGGTAAAAAGTGAGCTCATGTAAGATAGGCACGAAAGAATAAAACATAAGGAAACATAAGAAGGGATGTCAAATGAAATGTAAGTCAAAATTTAATACAAACATGAAGAAGGCATACATAAATAAAAACATGTAATAATGGCAACAGGGTATGGACTCAGCTATCCACAATAGAAGGGTAGCTTAATAATTATAAATAAAATAAAAGAGTGATCCATAATTACTCAAATATGTTGTTTTGCTCTAAGGATAGATAAAACTAAAACAAAGTATAGCTAGCATGCTTGTAATATGTGAAGAAAAAGGAAGTTAAGAAGAGGGAAAACATATTTGGAATCACAATTTGCATGTCAAGGGGGGAAATGAAATGGGTGGAGGGGATAATGAAGGAAAAACCAAGGTAGAGGAACTCTTTATCAAAGTCAAGAAACTCAAATTAGGTTTGTCAAAACAAGAAGACTTTCGATGTTAAGGATTATGAAGAACTTCTCTTAGCGACATAAGTCTTAGGTCAACAAATGGAGTATATAGATCATCCCATGAAGGCTATATGCATGAAAAGTAAAATGGACCTACCTCCCCATGATGTGTTCTCCATTCTTTAGGACCCCTTATAGAGATGTCAATATACTGTGAAGATTAGATACTTGCATGAAAACGTAGGTATCACTATAGAGTTTTTTTGAAATCCCCTATTCCAATCTACTAGCCTAATGAACCCCAAAGGACTTTGACTCTATTTGAAGTTGACTATGGAGTTTGAGCTTTGATTGGATATAAGAGATGTGCTTATAATCATGTCTTTTGGTGTGATTAGACTTTTGAGATTTGTATGTTGCCTTTTAGATATCATTGCCTTTTGTTTCAAATGATTTGGATTTTTAATTTTTTGATGGATTTTTATATTCCTCCTCCATATAGATTTAGAAAACCAAACATGGGTGCTAAAGATGATTTTCATTTAAAAACTTGGGATAAGGTTGCTAAGAGAGAAATTCAAAGAGCATGGGGTCTAAGAGTCTCATAAATACATGTGAAATAAAAAGTGTTATCTTGACTTCGACCTTGTTTTATCCAATGCGGAGATGAAAGAAAGAGGAAATAAAGAGGAATGACACATGGAACAATTTGAATTGCTTCAAATTGCAAAAAATGTGACAAAGGGAAAAAAAAGGGATACAATGATAGCAAATGTGTGATTATTTATCATGATAGAGAGAGAAATGGATGAAAACATGCTAAAATAAATTGTTTGCAAGATTCCATCTAGCAAAAGAAGCAAAAGATAAAGTTTAAGAACAAGGATCATAAAGAACATGAAAAAGAATGATAATTTTATGAGAAGGGCTGGGTCCTATTCGTAGTCTTACCTTGAAACTCACAAAATAAAAACCCAAGGGGTGATAAATCAAAATAAAATATAAGAAGATAAAGAAGACTATGGTACATCAAGAGGTAAATGCTAAAGAAAGGGGAAAAAATGATCATAAATATAATAAGGAAAAGAATGACATAAAAAAATACAAAGAATAAAAGAGATATATAAGGACAAAAATAAAAACAAATGCCAAATGTGATGTATAAGAAATCCAAAAGAACATAAAGGAAATTGATGATGCTTAGGAAGGTGAAAAAAAATAAAAATGTAGAAAAATAAAGGAACATGAGACAAAAAGAACAAGTAAAATCTATGCTAACATCTATATCAAAGATGATCATGTGAAATACAAGTCTATAAGTCTCATAATGTTTCTTGAACCTAGATTTGTTTGTTATTATGCATTGTAGAAGAATGGGCATTGATAGATGCCCAAAAGGGTAATTGGATGTAGGGATGGACATCACAAGATGGCCCAAAGTCTAAAGGGACATGTGGATGGGCATCACAAGATGCCCTTACATGTGAGTTGGAGGGAAAGGTAACAATGAACTATTAGAATGATTTGCATTGAGTTGATAAGTGCATTTTAAAATAGGTAAATGTGTTGGTTTGTTAGATTTTAAGGAGGTTGAATGTGACATATGATGTGTAGGAGAGTTATGAGGAGATAAAAGAGGATCATGTATGATATGATTTAGAGTATGCATTTAAACTATGTACTATTTTAGTTCATGTGACCTAAGAGGTTGAAGCTCAATAGATGCCACAACATGTTTAAATTTTTTCATGTTAACCATCCTTTCCTTATTGGTGTAGGAAGAAGGATCAATTGTTGTTTGAAAAAAGTTAGCAGATGAAGTTTGTTCATTAGGTAGTTGATGTTGATGTGATTGTGGTTCTAGTTTTTGAGATTGATTTTGAGAAGCTTGAATATAATCTTAATAATGTTTTTTGGTAATAATATCAAGATTGAAATGTGGACCAAGCAAGGAAGAAATAAGAAATCAGTGAAGATCATGACAAGACTCATGAGAATTACCTATAGTAGCATGCCACTAACAAAACTTATCTGGATTGTACCATTTTGGAGGAGGTTTAGAAGGATAAAAGTTCATGGGTTTATATGGTGGTGATTTATCCTTAAATTATTCTAGACTCAAGTGGGTTGGGTTAAAATTGGTTGAATTGAATGATCCATGTTGAGGTTGGGGAGACTTGGATGAATCAATGGTATGAGAAGAAGATTGGAAAGATGCTTTAGTAGTTGTTTGAAGTGTTTCAAATTGAGTCATAAGAAAGTCTTACCTTTTTGCTTGGTCTAAGGCTTCTTCTAAAGTTGTAGGTGAAAATATTCAAATTTTGTATTGAAGAGGAGCCTTAAGATCTGTGACAAATAGTTTTAAAAGAGTGTCATCATTCATGTTATGGTCTACATTATGAGCAAAAGATTTTCATCATTTGATGAAAGTATGAGTAGATTCATTAGGACATTGCTTGGCATTGATGAAATAGCTAAGGTAATTTTTAGGAAGGTCATCATGTTGGAACTCCTTCACTAGAGCATTGACTAAATCCTCTAGATGTGAGATGGAATGTCTAGGAAGCTATTTTTACCATTCAAGTGCATCACCAAAAGAGGTTTTGGCTAAGAGCTTGGTGGTAGCAAAGGTTTTAGTTTGGACCCATTCCTTATAGATATTTCCAAAATACTTAAGAAAGAGAGTAGGATACTTAGTTTCATTATATGTGATAGTTGGAGAAATGTTTCCAATATCTATGGAAGAAATGAATGGGGATAAAGGTTCATTTTGAAGATGTTGAAGCATTTTGTTATTCATTGGAGGTTGAGGGATGATATTACCTTTGGCATATCTAAGAGGAGGAGGGACAAAATTTTGATTTGGCTAAGACATGATGACTTGAGGTGGTTGACTAATTATGTTGTAGAAATGTTGTTCCATGTTCATAATTTGAGATTGATTGGTTATTTGCATGATGTTAATTTGTTGAATGACTTGGGCAAGAAGTTGAGTTGTATCAATAGGTGGATTAAAAGGTGGGGTATTAGTGTTGATAGGAAGAGTATTTTTAGTGTTTGTGGGAGGAGGATTATTTGTAGGTGGAGAATTCCCAACATTGGTATCAGTTGTCTTAAGTGTGGTAGAAGAAGAAGGAAGCTTAGTCAAGCTACCATTCTTATGAGGAGTGTAAATAGTATTATCATCAAGATTTTTGAATATTTGGGAACCATCTATATTATCAATTTGAGTAGTATTATTTGGTGAAGGACTCCCAACATTGGTATTGGGAGTAGGATTACGATGAAGGATCTCAACTACATTACATTATGTAGTGAGTGGTTTGGGCTTAGGAGAAGGGGAAGGAAGAAATTATATAGTTTCATCGGAAGTAATGAAATAAATGAGGTTACTATCCAAGTTTTTAATAATGAAATTTTATTGACTAAGGGAATAATGAAAATATGTCATCATGATGAAATAAGACTAGATAAACACATAAGGAAAACAAAAAAGTGACAAAAAATAGTACTAGGTCGATCTGGTCGACCTAGTATAAAAATAGGGACTGTAAAACTGTATAGGGTCGACTAGGTCAATCTAGTATAATGTACATAGTTTGAAATAAAAGGTAAAAGAGGTTGAAAATAGTTCTAGGTCAACTAGGTCAACCTAGTACAATCAAATAGGTTCTAATTTCTTGTTTTGCCTATATATTTAGTTCTACTTATCCATTTTGTAAAATGTAAAATGTGTTAGATTCATGATTATGTAGGGAAGATGATAAAGTTGATATAAATCTATGAAATAACATATAACTAGGTCTATTAGGTTGACCTAATTGATTATGATAGAGCAATTTTAAAGACTATAAATTATGAAAGAAAAGTATAGAAACATAAAGATATAGAGAAGTAGAAACTAACCTTGGTGGATTAGAGATGAAAATGAATAATATTATTGATTAATAACCTTGGATAAAATTGGAAAAACCTACAAACTAGGTCAAGATGGTCAATCAAGCTATACATGAACCTACTAAAAAAGTGCTAAAAATGTACTACATCAACTTGGTCGACCTAGTAGGTTGAACTGGTAGTTTGAAAATGTACTAGGTCAACCTGGTCGACCTAGTAGTCTAGAAACATAAAAACCTATGCATAGAGATAAATAGTTGGGTCAACAAAATTGATCCAGTAGGTCAAAATATATGATAAAAAAATGAAATAAGTGAAAGAAATCTTGCAAGGGTTAGTTTCACATTGGGTTCACTAGAATGTATGTAATTAGAATTGCATGATGCATAATGAATTAATCCTAGATCAGATAAGATAGAGCACACCTACACTTTTGATTGGGTATGCACTTGTTAAGTGAGAGCATGACCAATATGGGGATCCTCTAGACTTTATTAGGGGATCACTTGTATCATTTGTCATACCACATCATGATAGGAAGGGTTCTAAAGCCTATAGTCTAACACAATCGCACAACAACCCTAAAATATCTATATGATTTGATATTCACTTATGCTAATAAACAAGAAAGTAAACTATTATAATAATAAGAAAAGTAAACTAATCTAGTGTGCACCAAAGCTTGTCGCATAAAGTGGGGGTTAAAACAAAACAAATAAATAATAACTAGATTAAACATGTATAGGAGACGTATACTCATGTCAATGTATATGGAATCCTAATACATGGAAGATAAAAATACATACTACATTATATATCTACTCTTACAAAGGAGAAATAAAGTTAAGAATACTTACCTTTAAAGATTAACTTATCGAGTCTCAACCTCTCCCTTGGCCAAGGTGCTTCACAAGAGATTGTTGTGGATTGTAAGGATAACCAAGATAAATCAGATCTAGCATGCATAACCTGCCTAAGCATCCAAAATACTTCTCCATAAGACAAGATTAGATCTATAAATAAAGCATTGAACCCTAAATCTTTATTTGTCAAGTAGAATGGTCAATAAGCAGATGTTCATTTGCACTTATTTGCTTGATTCTTCTATTATTCTTCGACTCTTCTTCAATTCTTATGAAATGGTGGTAAATGACCTTGTATATAGAGTAGTAGCTTACCTAAGAACTTTTAGACACGTTAGCTATACTAGGTCGATCGGGTCAACCTAA
The DNA here is from genome assembly GCA_037957365.1 of Torreya grandis. Classification (NCBI taxonomy): domain Eukaryota; kingdom Viridiplantae; phylum Streptophyta; class Pinopsida; order Cupressales; family Taxaceae; genus Torreya; species Torreya grandis. The sequence goes on along the minus strand of JARHVA010001736.1, from coordinate 2,597,635 downwards.
CACATTCTCTGGCTAACTCATTAGAAATATGCTAAGTCGGCCAAGATGCTAACAAAACAAAAGAAAAAAAATGTCCCAAAACACACTAGGTTAACTAGGTCAATCTAGTTTGTTGAGTAGGAAGACTAAAAATCCACTTAGCTGACCTAGTTTCTTGAACATAAAAAAGGGAGATAAAGTAAGGGAAATAGGGATAAAGCATGACAAATGATATGAATGGTTAGGCAAGAGAGAAATAATCTTAGGATTCATGGTTTTAGGAGACTAGAGTGTGGATGAGAAGGGGTAAAAAGAACAAGAATCTTACAAAGCATGAATGGTTTGCCCACCCCTTTCCCAGTGCACCCCTTAAGGCATGCACTCAAAGAGATTGATATTCGATAGGTTCCTAGAAGATACAAAGTTTAGTAATCAATAAAAGTTTGAAAATATTATGTATATATATAATCCTATTACATTGTTTTAATTTTGAATACTCCACCTCGGTTATTAGAGAAGTTCATGAGTGAATTTGTGGTGTGCACTCTAGTGGTATAGTCCTCTCTAAAAGATCTTGTGTGTAGGTCATTATTATCCTACATGGAATCTAATTCTTGTGCTTATATTAAAAAATGTGTGCTCTACAAAAACCATGGTGATCTCATACATAGTCTTTCACAAGTTTTATAACCAATTACAACATTTTGGCCATTATCCACATGGGGGTTAGACCTCATTAGAAAAAAAATCCCCAATTCATCTGATGGCCATAAGCACATCAATACCACCACCAAATATTTTACTAAGTGAATTAAATTAATGATATTAACATATGTCACTATTAAATATATTTCTAATTTCATTTTAAACCATACTATCTGCCATTTTAGAATCCCATCTGCTATTATATTTGATAATGGAAAATCCTTCAAAAATAAATAAGTCAAGACCATTTGCACTACCTATCATATAAAACACAAATGGTCCACTCCATATTACCTACAAGGTAATGGCCAAGTGTAGGTAGCAAATAAAAGCATTCTCCAGAGCCTTAAACAAGTTATTAATGCAATTGGTCATGACTAGCATACATAAATTTATTTTCCTTTGGGCATACTACATTAGCATCCACACACCCATGGGTGAATCCCCATATTTAATTGTCCATGAAAATGAGTCTATTTTACCTATAAAATTTGAGATTTCATCTTTATAAATATCCATACAAAGTATTATTGATGATGGATCCTACCACATTTCTTGCCTTAGTGAACTTGAACTTATAGATGAGAAACGTCTCAATCCCTTAAACCATCTGGAAGTCTACCAAAATGTCCTTCACCATAGATATAATTAGTAGATTAAAGCTAAGAAATTAAAAATTGAAGATCTTGTTCTAAAGGAAAACCAATAGAATACCAATGCTAGGAGGGAGAAGAAAGGAAAATTTGAACCTAGTTGGTTGGGCCCATATGTCATTATTGCCAAGTATGGATATAGAGCTTATAGGTTGGATACTAAAGATGGAGAGGAACTTGATGAGCATATGAATATCATGAACCTTAAAATATTATATGCTTAAATTGATCTAATTCTATTGTATATATCTTAAATTATAAAAAAATGAAAAAATCAAATGAAAAATCACAAAAATCATAAGTCAATTTTTTTTTAAAAACTAAAAAAAAGAGAAAAAGAGAAAAAGAGTATGTCCACAAGTGAAAACTAGTTTATTGACACTTTCGGAAAGTACAATGGTGAAAACTAGATTTATAGTGTCATGATCAATGATTGTGTATATCCACCCTAGTTACTTGAGAGCATCCCATTGTAGTTGCCACTTGTATATTCCCACATTGTCACTTATCTCACCATTTCATAGCATATTAACTTAAGGGTTTGCTCCTTGTAATTGCATAACTATGTCCTTACTCATGTTAGAGTAATGTCTTATATATGACCAATTATATCACATCCATTTCCATGCACACTTTTAAATAACATTTTAATATCACAAACATGCCACCTATATGTGTATACCAACATATCTATCTTTCAAACCAATCGTCATCATTCACTCATTTTTTTTGGGAGGGAAATCACTCATCTATCCATAAAATTTTTATCACTTCAATAGTAACTTGTTTTCTCATCACTTTTCATATTAAGAGAACTAAATCTGATCTAAGATCGCCACATAGACTTTTCTCCATAATGGATTATGTAGGAAACACTTAGAGACATGGGGTCTCTAGGGTTAGCTTGACCACCACCTCCATCATCCAAAATGTGATTTCACTTTTTCTACATTCCCATATAAACCCATATGGTTATCTTAGGGTTTCCTCATTGATCATTCACATTTTGTGATGGATATTGGTTAAAAAATGTCCTGACCCTAGCCTAGGATGTTTGTAAAGTCATTTGCTTTCTTATAGGTGTTATTTCCTTTAGTTTTTGTATTTACTTATTTTCAATTGTCATTTAAATGATCTAGTGTGTCTTATCATCTATTTTAATTTTATTATCTTTTATTTTTACCTTTTTTGTTTAAACTTTTGATATGCATTTTTTAATTTTATTTTTATGTGTCAATCTCTTTTACATAGTTTTCATTTGTTTCAATGGCTTTTAGATTTCATTTATTTGTTTTAGTCAATATTATTTTGTGTATTACAAGTAGTGTGATCATGGTTTTTTCATATCATGATGCACTTAGTTTTGCACAAATAAATCTTTTCAATCCTTATGTGTACAACATAGATAATCATAATAATTATTTCATATCATTGATGATTATTATTTTACATAAAATAAAAAATAAGGTTACTCAAATCTTACTCAGTTATTCATGTTGAAATTCTAGTGCAAAACAAAAATAACAAAAGGTAGTTATCTAACCATCTAGACATCCATATACATATTTTCATTTCATTTTATACCATAATAAAAATGTTGAAAAGGATTATCATGTGCTAATATAAATTAAAAAGCAAGAAAGCAATTACCATAAAATATCCATCCAAGTCATATATCATGCATGAAAAAATAATAAACATCCATAATGTCCATCACATATCCATAACATAAGTCCAACACCCAAAATGAGTCATATATCTCTCCTTGGCCTCACATAGGGCATCTATAATTAAACTAGGTTCATGTCATTATGGTGTAATCCTAGAAGGACCCATGAAATAATGTGATGTATGACCTATAGGTCTCTATGAATCGACAAGCTACACTGATCTCCCTAACATAGAACTCATGATAGAGTACTCTCTGAATGAAGGTGCCTACTGTGACTATGGGACTACTCTCTAAAATAGAGTCTTGTAGTGCGTCCCCTGTTCCATCACTCTCATGACCTTATCTAAGGTCACCAACTATCCTAATATTGTTAGAAGCTCTATCACCTCTGCCAACTCAATCCAAAATGTATCTCTTTCCCTCATGTATCTCTATGTCAGCCCTGTATCATATGGAGTCTATATAGATGCATCATGTGTATGTAATTCAATTGATCGATAAAAACCATATCCATTCAATATATCCACCTCATCCTAGAGATCATCAACCTCTCTTTATAGTCATCTAATCTCTACCAATCTCAAGCTTAACTATGCATCCTTGCCATCTACCTCCCCTATAGTCTAGAAACATGTCCTTATAAAATTTCCATCTCCACACCCTACACCTTGATCTCCTCATGTAATATATCCAAGAGACACTAATCCTCTACCAATCTAACTGGCCCTAATGGCCCTGTTCTCTATCCCTCCTTTGCATACATCTCTATTATATGATGCATCTATGTATCCCTTATACCTCCCTCCTCATCACTATCAATGACTACTAAAAGAGTCTCTCCTTCCTAAATTGGCACATTTATAGTAGCTCTCATTAATGTATCCTCACCCAAATCTAATATTATATCATATATGATCTCTACATCCTCTAACTATGTCTCAACTCTCTTTGATATCCTTTAACCATTACCTACCTAGCCCCTAGATCATACCTATCTAATTCCTATATATCATGTAAATTATCTCCTAATTCTCACACCCAACCCTATTCCCCATGGATGCATATCCAAGATAGCTACCAATATCTATCTCTAAGTCTATGGAGGAGCATATGGTACTGTTAGTCTAGTCAACTATCATCTAGCCCACCAATTATCATATCTATCTACTACCCCTACATCAATCACATCTTTCCTCTCTACCCTAGTTATAGTTTATAATTGAGACCAACTATGCTCTATAATCCTAGAGTCAATGATTTATCCCCACTAAGCTCTCTCTCATTAACCATGCATATACATGTGGACCTATTAGGATATGTAGTCTCACACCAAACTATCATAGCACTTAATCTGGTCTATATCACTCAATAATATAGTTAGGCAAACATATAATGTACCATTATGTTGTCATGTAATCCATGTATAAGCCATTCTATGCCTACTAGAAGTCAATCTCCTTGTATGATATCCATGTGATTTGGTCTACTCCAAGTTCATATAATGACCTCCTATACCACTCAAAATCCCCTAAATGAGGTCTCTATATGCCAATAATCACATGCCACCCATATACAATAGGCTCCTCTAATGATCTTTCACTCATGTGTCCTATGGGATGGTCCACCACAATGTGCTCCCATGCCCATACCTATAATAATGTATAATGTCTTATCTCTCTACCATCTGAATACGTCACATGTTGTAAGTCTCTATATAGGTGTGATAATACATATAATCCCCACATAAATATCTCCCCCATCTCCATCATATCACCTATCACATCTAATAGTATACTAAGGCATAATCTACCAATCTTGTTAGGTAGCATAATGCCATTGAAAATAGCCATACGTACCACAATCAATGCACTTATCTCTAGATTTATACATGTGTCAATATCCACACCACCTATAATAAACATAATCAACTCCTATCTAAAAATATTGTATAGTGTCATTGCCTATGGTCCATCAACCTAATACATCTGTCTCCCCTATATTGATATCCTCAAGATCCTCCATATGTCCTCTAGTGTAACTATCATCTCACCTATTGGTAGGTGAAATTTATAAGTCTCACTATGCCATCTCTATATTAATGTAGCTAATAGTTCCGTATCTTCTCTAATCTTCGACATCTCAAAAATATAAGATATTCCAATCACCTCTGGCACCCTGAGTTCATACTCAGTGAATCTTTCTATCCATGTTAGAGCCCTCAATCTATGCTCTTATACCACTAAAACTAGTAATACCTCCTACATAAAATGTATAATAGCATAATGTCAATCCTAAAATTAGTTAAATTTATCCAATCCCTCATAAATCACTTGTTAATTTCATCTACTACCTCTATAATTTGTCCAACTATAATCAAAGCATATCTATTTCCTAACTAATAAGCCTAACAATCTACCGTAACAATTTTTCCAATGTCTTTCATAAATTCACTAATGGGATTGATGATTTCGCTGCACCCCTAAACAATTTTTCTATTCAAGTCTTCAATTTCATATTTCCCCCCTTTTTAATTCAACCCTAGTGATTTCGCTACTGCCATTGATAATTCCACTATTGATTTGTATAATTTCATCAAGATAGTTGGCAAATTCACTTATCCATTTTTTTAATTTAATCCCTAACAATTTTGCTACAACTTTAAATGATTTCAATATTCTATTCAATGAATTCCTTACTTTCACTACTAAATTCATTGATGGGGCATTTGTAAAACTATTTAACTCAATTTTAAACCATAATAAATGATTCAAGATAAAAAATTCAAAAATTAAAATTTCACTCACTGAATGCTCACTCCTCTTTGTTCTCTAGTATCTCCTCACTCGCTTGTTGTGATGCAGGTGAATGGTATAGTCCATTTTTATCTACAAATACATTAAAAAATCACTCAACCAAGCCTATTGATAAATCACCAAAAAATCAATTGGCACAAATGATTTTCAAATTCCCCTACCTCTATTTTTAGTTTGTCCCCTATTCAAATATTTTCCCCTCCATTCTATAATTTTCACATTTTACAACCATTTTCTCCGAAATTTATCCCAACAATTAATCAAATGTGCTCATATATTTATCATTGATTACAACTATCAAACTTGTAAAATTTTATGAAAAATTATATGTTTTCATTTTTTGACCCATAACTTACCGTCGTCATGATATATCATTCCTGCATCAACTCATGTGACCCCTGAGCCTTGAGCACTATCCAAGCATGTAGTCTATGAATGAGTTTTTTTTTGGATATTTTCTCTAGTTTTTGACTAGGGACAAATCCTTTTACATGCTCTAAATGTGAAATCACAATATCAATTTTTAGTACTTTGACCTATTGATGGTATTCAGTTACCACTTCATTATTTTATCCTTTAGTCATTTCAAGGGTGTATCCACTTTTTTGTATGAAACCTCAAGGGGTCATCATCACATTTATTTTCATTCACCTGGTGCAACGTTTTTCTTCTCAAACATCAATGCTCTACTTTGTCTAACAATTCTTCAAAATGATGTTGTTTCATAACACCATTTCAAAGAGGGGCAAATGTATACTCCTAAATTTTAACATTTAGTGTCAAAATTCACTTTGACATGCTAATTATTCTTCTTCCCCAAATTTGAATTAAAAATAACATCATTTCCCTCCAAATTTTAAATAATTGATTAATTCTTAATTAATCAATTATGTACATATTTAATCTAAATTTAATTAATAAATCTAGATTTTTCATCTCACCTAGACATTCTCCATGTTTATATCAACCATGTGTTGACTCATCCATCCATCTTACTCAACTTCCTCAACCACATTATGAGTCATCCCCTGAATTTTGAACTTTATTGACCCATTCTTGATGACTCACTCAACTAAATCCCATTTCTTCTCAACCCATAAAATTGGTCATCATTCACATGGATGAGAACTAATTCTCCACCATTATTTAACTGGATTTAAAAAAAAAAAAAATAATCCTCCACCATTCGATTGACCTCCTGAAAAACTATAAATAGACATGCAAGCCATCATTTTCATTCATCCTCACTTATGCTAATGAAGTGCTATCAAATTCTCAAGTGAATTCAAGTGAATCTAAGCTATCAAAAGTCTATTTTCACACCAAAACACTGCCCAATTCCCCTTGCATTAGAAAATATTGAGTAACTACATTTAGAGAGCAAACCACTTTTAATCACAATGGAGGAGGCTCACGATACATCAAGTGTGCAAGTTTATGTTTTGTTTTTGTTCATTTATAGATCTATCCTTAGGTTGATTTGAGTTTAGATTAAATTTCATTTGTATTTGATTTCATAGCTTGGTTGCATTATAAATTTCCATTCACACAATTGGCCACCCTGATACAGTCAATTTTATTAGCCAATTCTATTTCCATTAGATTAACCTGGCTAATATAGTCTATTACTACTTGTCGTTTTAATATTAATGTATTATTTTGGTTGATACATTCTAATCTTAATGTTTTTATACAATTAATGGCATCGACCAACTCAATACCATTTGCTCAACCTAATTCAAGTGTATAGATAGGGATGAGATCACATAACTCACATCATCCTTAGTTTTAGTCTATATCAATTCTTTCATCACTTTATTTGTTTCAAATTCCATACCTCTTTTTTCAATCATATCCAACTCATCTAGGATTTGATGAATGGGACCCCATAGAATAAATTTATAAGTTCCCATATCAAATTCCATTCCTTGAGCTCATGATGACTTCCCCACATCATCACAACTGATTGATGCAACTTTTATTTGATATGAACATTCTTTGAAAACCACTTATGGGGAAAAAAGCTACCTTTCTTGGGTCTGAGGATAATATTCCATAATAATGTCAAGAAATGTCCATCCAAGTTGATGAAACCATAAATTATTTTATATCTATAAAGTTTCTTATTACCTATATGATCCCTAATGAAATCTTAGTTTGTGTAGATGATCCTCATTTTCTCATTAGTGTCTAAGTTGGTGACATTTGAGTCAAGCATGGCTTTACAGACGAAGGTTTTGACACCCGTATTGCCTTCCTCAATTTCATCAAAACCCTTGGATACTTTGACTGCAATCTTAATTCTACCCAAAGCATATTCCAAGGCTATGAAAAATGACAAATGCCTCTAATAGGATTTGTTTGGCTCCCTATCATGGTCCTACCTATCACAGTTAGATTCAAGGTTATGATATTTAACTTAACTCTAGTGTATAACATCCTTCTTGATTGCCCCTAGACTCATTACATGAGGGCAGTGGCCTTCTCTGCATGCTATTTTGTCAAAAATCCTCATAAGGGTGCTATATACAAGATTTTATGTGATACTAATCCTTGGAATTTTGAACAATTCCTAGAGTGTGGTGTCTTTAAAATACTGACCCTTGAACATTTGCCTAACATTCCCTTTTGAGAATATCAATTCTTTAATTATATCATCAATTCTAAACAAGGTTATAATGAGCATTCTAAGATTATGGGAAATATCTCACCTAACCTCTTGGATTCTGATGATGATGAATATGATGATATTAGTTTAAAGATCAAAAAATCAGACCTCACTTACAATATCATAACTTAGTTACCTCTTTCTTTGTGACATTGTTCTTATAATAAACTAATTGATTAAATTATTAATTTTATGGTCATTACTAATAAGCCTACTTCCCACTCATCCTCTAGCAACATAGTGTTCGAATCACTTAATATTGATATTACTACTTTAGAGTATGATGATGACTGTTCCCTTAATGACCCATACTTAGCTAACTATGCCCAAGCTAAAGATGTAGAAATACTTCATTATTTTTCTTATCTTAAACACTCTTATGAGAAATCTAAATCTTCTTTAAAAATTAACTTAATTAACATAGTTTCCACCCTTATGATTTACCTCACATTACTTCTCCTTTGGTTGATGTCCATAGGTCTGAGTTTGTGTGCATTCCAACTTCTACCACACATAACACTCTCTTTACTTTTGAGACTCTTCTAATTATGCTCCAAGCTATATCCATGATGGGACCATACCAATTTTCCAATTTTTTTAATCCTTCTACCTCAATTTTTATTGAGATGTTGGCCAGACTGATATGACCCAAAGAGGTTTAATTTCAAATAAGTAGAATCACATTTCTATTATTTTCACAGAGTCTATGATCACTCATAACATCGTTGTAGAGTACACCAAAGATATCTAAATAATAATCAAGTTTTTGATTATAACATTATTTTTTTGACAATGATGACTTGTATAATGAGGCTCTAGACATAACCTAGTATGATTATCCACCTAGGTTGTATGTGGTACCACAGCCACCCACCCAAGAAGATGACCCTTAGTATGAGTTTCATAAGGTATCTAGTCATTTAGCCAAAGATTACTAACCATATAATTTTTTTTTTATCATAATAGAAGTCACAAGGCCTAATTCTTACCACATGTAGTTGATCACCGTAGTCTACTAATCCTAGGTGTGTTTTTTGTTTCCATGCTATGAACATGCACCCTTCGATCCAATGTTGAAATATTTAGCATTATTTTGATGTTATTTACCTAGAAGCAAATCAGTTTCCTACTATTTTGAACATACTACCATCAAATATTACACTAAATTATATCCCCAAATAAGGGGATGTGTATTGTCTTTGGAATCAGTATGTGACACATCATACAGACAAGTGTAGATCTCTCTAACAACATTTTTGAGACTTTATGAGTCCCTCAATTCAACCTTCACAAAAATGCTCACATGGTTCACCTAGGATGAAGGAATAACCTCCCCTATAACCAAATCCATTTAGTAGATAAGAGGATTTACATTATTTGATGTTATCACTTCCACTTAATGAGCATTTTTCCCAGGAGGCACCACACCCTCTTCCTTCTATTATACCTAGTTTCTCATTAGAGATCATACGCCAAGAAGTCCTAACATGACTCTTAGAGAGAGAGTAGAGGAGACCATGATTAGAGTCAAATATAAATTACAACAAGGTCTATTAGATGTTATAGATCACATATGTTGAGATATGTCATGACATTTATGAGCATATAATTGAGTCATATCATATTTATTTTCACATTGTCATATGTGTATATCTGATTTTATTATTTCCTTAGCATATGTGATGCTTTTTGTATATATCTTACTTATATCATGTTCTTATACATTTTCATCACTTTAATTTTTTAGCATTGTATGTCTTCTTTCCATTATTTTAAAATCACATTACAATTGGCCTTTGTTTCACTAGTGGACGTTAGGTATCACATTTGGGTTATTTGTATCACTTTTTAAACATTTTTTTAGTTTGCCTTAGTTTCCTTGTGATTATTTAACCCATTTTTTATTTCCCCTCTTTTGTAATGACTTTACAAATCAGTGTTTGTGCTAGACCCCATATATGTTAGTAAAAATTATTTAGTGACATGACTATCACCTTTTATAGCATAGCCTAATCATTTTTGAAGCACCATCATCTCTTCTTATGGTCAATTACAAGATTATTCATCACTGCATCACCCTTTTTACATGGATGGATATTTCATGATCCCCATCTATCCCTTATTCCTTTCATTTGAGTCACACATAGGTCAGTTTTCAGATTACACACTTCCATGTGGGACAAGTCTAGGAGTCTTTTAGGCACCATAATATTTTGGTTCTCCTATCTAGTGGCCGAGCATAATCTCTCTTGTGTTAGTCACATATATCACCCATGTTTGGTTCTTCCAAATCTATACATATAAGGAATAAACAAATACAAAATAATTAAAATCCAAATAGAATCAAAAGGCAAAACACAATATTAAAAGTTAAATCACACCAAAATACATGATCTTTGTTTGGTGTATCTCTTGTTCTAGTTGAAACTCAAACTCCAAAGTTGGCCTCATGATAGAGTCAAGGTCCATTGGGGTGTGATAGGATAGTATTTTGGGGTAGGAGGCCTTCTATCATTATATCTTTCTACATTTTAGTGCCATATATATTCTCACATAAGTACCTAATATTTTTAGTAGGTTGACAACTTTGTAAGGGGTCTCTAGGAGTGGCAAACATATTGTGGGAAGGTCAATCTTATTTTTCAAGTCTACACCTTGATATTATTGTTGGGAATTGTATTGAAGAAAACATATAAGTGCAAACTAAACTAAGAATTCCTAATCTAAACTATCTCAAACTAATCTAGAGCTACAGATAAAATAAATAACATAAACTTACACCTTAATTGCAAAAACTTCTTCCATTGCAATGTATATTCGATTATCTCTTTGAGAATTATGGTTGCTCACTCTTCCAATGTAAGGTAAAATGGGCAGCATTTTAGTGCAAAATGCTATTTGATAGCTTTGATTCATTTTATATTTGCTTGTGATTTTGATATCACTTTATTAGCATAAGTCAGGATGATGAAAGTGATGGATTTCATGCTTATTTATAGATTTTTGAAGGAAGGATCCAATGGTGGAGAATTATTTAGATATTTTAAATAACCCAAAAAATATATGATGGAGAATGAGTCCTCATCCATGAGGATGATGAGCATTTCAAATGGCTAAGAGAAACATGGAGATGGTTAATTAAGTCACCAAGAATGAGTCAAACTATTTGACAACTCAAGGAATGAATTAAAAGAAGTTATGGGATTGGTTAGGATGAGTCAACATGTGATGGAGATTAATGTGGAAGATGTTGGGTGAGGTGTAAAATCTAGTTTTAATAATAAATTTAGATTTAAAGTGTGCACAATTGATTAATTTGATTTATTCAATTTTTTAAGAAGAGGAACATGTCATGAATTATAATTTTAATGTTTAGAAGAATAAATAATAGGGTTTTAGGTGAATTTAAATAATAATGTAATATAGGTCTCTATATTTTCCCCTCTTTGAAATAGTGTTTTGAAGCAATATTGTTTCGAAGAATAGTATAAAAAGTAGCATGTTAATGATTAAGAAGAAAAAGGTTTCCCCAAATGAATGATAATGAATGTGATGATTCCCCCTTGATGGTTTGTGAAAGAAAATGGACAAAAGCTAGAAATGAATGAAAAGAGGAGAATGATAAAGTGGTTTGGACTAGTAAGAAATCAAATTATTAGAATTGATGTCAAACTTGCAAGATTAAAGTGTGTACAAATGGGCTGCCCCTTGTTGATGAAAACTAACGTATTGATCAGAAAAAGGATATTTTTAATATTCAAATATTGCATGCTTAGTTGTTGCTCATGATACAAGGGTCAATGAAGTAGATGTGGTAAAGAAATATCCCAAAGATAATAAGCTATAGATCCAAAAATGAGAATAAGTTAGTTTTCAAATTGTAATGAAAAATTTACGTGGTTGATAGTTGCAAGTTATTGAAATAAATTTAGAATAATTTGACTTAGTTTGTCCTAAAAAATGGATATAATAGAGGGATGGGGGGGGGATATTTGAAATGGGGTGTCAATATATATAGAAGAATTGGGGGTAAGAAATTCATTTGTACATTTTTTATTTTTAGAGTTATTTTCTAGGAAAAGCTTATTAAGGAGATCTACTTCGAGACTTTGTCAAAAAATGGACCATATTCCACACCATGAGCACTGTGTAGAGTGTGTGAGGAGACACCAAAGAACAAAGAGGCATGAGCCTTTAGTAAGTGAAGTTTTATGCTTTAGATTTTGTCATTTATGTGTATTTATTATGAATTTGACAATCAAAGTTATTAATTCACTATAGCAAACTAAAAATTCATAAAAATTGATGGTGAATTTATAGAATAGGGGTGAAAAATAGTTGAGGGGTAAAAAATAGGTTAGGAATTGTGAATTCACACTTTAAATTTATGAAATCGTAGAACTGAATAATGAATTCATCAACACAGATGGTGAAATTGTTTTAGGAGGAAAATTAAATAGGTAAATGGGAAATTGATTATCCTAGGAGTGAAATTGAAGAGTTGGAAAGTGAAATTACAAAAAAGGGGAAGTGAAAATGTAAGAGGATGTGAAATCAAAGAAATTAAGTTTGATTTAGTCAAAATATACTTCAAAAACATGTTTTTAAGAAGTGAAAACATGATTATATAGAGGAACATGGGAAATTAAATAAGAATAGATAAGCATAATGATGAATTGAAAAAAAAAATGATTAAAAATGGTGTTTCTTCTTTTTGAATATGTTAAAGTAGTGGTAAATGGATTTTTATGCTAATATATAGAATTAAATTTATGCTAATGTGTTTTGTTTTCAGGAGGTATTACTAGTTCTTACAACATGGGAGTGGAGGCTTGGTGCACTAGAGCATATTGTTGGATTTATAGAGTATGTTTTTAGGGTTCTAAAGGTGATAGTATTATCATAAATTGCTCAGATATCATAGATTCACATTGACAAGGCTCTATCGATAGCGCTAGCTAAAATATGGCATAATGAGACCAATAATTTTCACCTACTTATAAGGGAGATGATGATGACTCTCTAGGATGTGTATCAGAATTTGGATATTCTAATATGAGGTAGATGAGTATATTGGGGTCAGGGTCCTCAAGAGACTACACTGTATAAGATTTTTGGAGATGGATTGATTCTTATTGTTAGAGGACTAGACATTGATTTTTTCATGTAATTGGAGATGGATTCTTTGACCATGGTACTTATGGTTGTTGTCAGTGGCATTATGCTACCTAAACTGAGTGGGAGATTTTACCTAATTGGTTTATTGGATGTTATCAAAGACATGATGGATATGTGTGAGAGGTTTGTATAGGGCAATGTGTGATAGAATATTTAAACAGGGACTTGCATCATGTGGCTTATACTAATGAGAAGGAGATTAATTCTTCCACACCATTACAGGTTTGGCACTGGGAACACATTATGGTGGAGAGGCCCATTGGTCATATGATCACTCATTATATGGATGAGATGTTAGCATATGGATGGAATATGACTACAGGTACTCTCAAACCACACTTGGGTGACCTAGAGTTCTATAGGAGGGTGATAGATGAGTTAGGCAATGATTAGATCACTTGAAGACCATACAAGGATATTGTATTTCACTGGTCTCAGGATGATTTGCATATGGATTATATGATGATATAGTGTTAAGTTATTGGGATACATGATTACATTATAAAGAGATATCACTATGATAGGGTGATGAGGCAGCTCTAGATCAGACAACACATTGCATTAGGTTTGCATATCTTTACATGAGTAGTTAGGGAGAGGGCATAGTGGGGGATTACTATTGATCTAGAGATAGCAGACCATAGTTGGTCATAGTTATAGATAGTGAGATGGAGTGACTGGAGGATGTTATTGATGTAGGATTAGTATATGGTTATGAAGATTGGTGGGTCTAATAGTGGTTGATGAGATTCATGTGCATGGAGATAAAGATTGTTTCCTAGTTTGAGTAGGCATCCATGAGGCATAAATTTAGGAGACTGTATTAGGAGGGTGGTGAGAAGAGATAGAGGATGTACCCAAGGATTAGGTAAAAGGCATGTTGTAAAGAGAAGTCAACTACATGATGTAGATATTATTGAGGATGTAGATTCTATGGGAGGTAGGTGTGGATGTAGATAGAGATACATAAATGTGAGTGGATATAGAGTATTGAGGTGTAGAGGATACTCCACTAATTTTTATTCATAGTGAGGTGATAGGGGTGGAGATGACATAGTGATGAGATCAGTACATGTCACACATGTATATATAGGGGATATGGCTAGTCCTTCACACACAACTAGATCATGAGAGTATCAGACATTAATTGATATACTTACCAAGGAGATTCAAGCTCATGAAGGGGAGATTTTAGGGTTACATAGGGAGGTATCCAGATTACATTGACATGTAGATAACATAATAGGTTAGGCAGCTAAGTTTAGGCATTTACAAGCTAGGGTTGATAGGTTGTAGGTTGTGGTAGAGAGGTTGGAGAGAGATGGTCATGCTACTACACTAGGAGTTATGACACACAATGTGGAGACATAAAATAGATTATACATCATTTAAATAGAGGTATAAACATGTGAGAGATAAAACTAGGATAGAGCTAGCAGAGGCCAAAGTTTTATCAGGATAGGGGAAATTAGTCATTTTAGATAGGGTTATGAGAGTCATGTAGTAGGTCACATACCATAAGAGTTTATACGAGGAGTCCATTCTGTGTGTATAGAGGGAAGCCTTCTTTAGGGAGTATTCAGTTATGTGGTATATGTCAGGGTGATCAGTGTAGCCTATAGATTTAAAGAGATATGTGGGTTAGGCTATACATCACATGATGGGTCCTCCATGAGGCACACCATGATGTGATGAGCTGAGTCTAAGACTAGACAATCTATCTGAGGGATAGGACAAGACTTGACATAGTTGTGTTGATGGCTATATTGTTGTATACATATGTTTAAGATGTATCTTTTGTACATACACACTTGATTTTGACACACACACACACACACACACACACACACACACACACACACACACACACACGATTTTTATGAGACTTGTACTATTTGGATGGACATTATGGACTATTTATGGTCTATTGATGGACTTTGTATAATTATTACTTTCATTTATGCATGGTTGATGCATAGATGGATATGTAAAGTACTAGTTATAGTTCTTACATTTTGATTCACACTAGCATATATTAATTCTTCTCAACATTTTATTATGGGATATGACATGTATGAGTTGATTTATGGATGCATGGATAATGATGTTAGATAGATGATTTGTTTTGTATTTGTTCCTTCCACAATAATAATAAGTATTGAAAAACTTGATGTTTAATATAGATTAAAACACATTGCCACCAATGATATTAAATAATCATGATGAATGTTGATGTTTTAGGCATATGAACTGAAAAAGAATAAATTGTGTAAAAGTAAAGTACAACATGATATAGATAAATCATAACCATACTATGATGAAATTCACAAAATAGTCTTGACATACACACATAATCAAATATAAAACACATAAATTAAGATATGAAAAACATAATTATTCTAGATGATGTAAACACACACAAAATGAAAATGAAACAATATTGGTAAAATAAACACAAATGATATAAACAAACAAATAAAGATTAAATATTCTAAAGATAAAAAAATTACACAATGATTTAACCAAGTGAATGGTTAAGGATAAAAAAGAACAAAATAACCAACTTAATGGTCAAAGATAAATAATGAACTCAATGGTTAAGAATAGTGATAAAGTTAAAGAACCAACTTAATGGCTAAAGATAGAAAACACAAATAATACAATAATGAAAAAAATAAGGGACTGAGTAATGAAAACCATAAACAAGTAATCAATACCTAAAAAATAAAACAAAACAATGAACATCCTAAGCAGGGGTGAAGACAATTGGTAGCCAATAGCTAGCCTAATAATTGAACAATCGATGAGGAAGCATAAGAAATAACAAATCCATTTTTGGGGAAATGGATGATGGGGAATGTGGTGGCCGAGTTGACCCTAGAGATCTCATGTCTGTAGGCATTACCTACATAATCCGCCCTAGACAAAGTCCATGTGGGAATATTAGTACACATATAGTTTTCCTAATATAGGAAGTGATGAGAAAGTAGGTGATTGATGAAGTGTCGAGTGTCGAATGAAAAGATGCACTATTGACCCACCCAAGAAATGTGAGTGAATAACATTGGAAGATAGTTAGGATGGTAGATGTTCTTGGTAAGTGCTGACATGTAGTTTTAGATGTTTTTGTTGTGTTTTAGGTTTTTTTCATTTTTGGTTTAAGATAGGTGAGAAATGATCATGAAAAAGAGGGTAATATAGAAGACATTACTCTATCATGAGCAAGGTTGTAGGATCACAATTATAAGTATCAAACCTTAAGCTAACATGCTATAGGACAAGTGATGAACAAGTGATAAAGGACAATATGGAAACATATAATGGACCACCAGGTTTTTTTTCATTTTTGGGTTTAAGATAGGTGAGAAATGATCATGATAAAGAGGGTAATATAGAAGACATTCCTCTATCATGAGCAAGGATGTAGGATCACAAGTAGAAGTATCAAACCTTAAGTTAACATGCTATAGGACAAGTGGTGAACAAGTGACAAAGGACAATATGGAAACATACAATGGACCACTAAAACATGATTCCCCCAAGTAACTAGGGTGAATATAGACAATGGATTACACATGACACCATAAATCTAGTTTTCACCATGGTACTTGCCCAAAGTGCCAGTAAGATGGTTTTCACTTTTAAATGATCTATGTTGTTTTTTTAATTTTTTGTGACTTTTGATTTCTCAGTCATATACAAGGGAATAAGGGGTTGCCTCCATGGGTGTGCAGATGCTAGTGTGATATGCCTAGAGCGTCGGATATAATTGCATATGCCAATCATGGCCAAATTTATTGACAACTCTTTTAAGGATGCACAAAATGTTTTTATCGGTTGCCTCAGCTTGGTTGTTGCCTTGCGGGTAGCAGGAAGTGGACCACTTATGCTTGATGTGGTAAGTTTAACAAAGAGATTTCACATCCTTAATCTTGAATGAATTTTTATTATTGGAAATGATAGTGGAAGGGATATCAAAGTAGTAAACAATCTGGTTTAAGATAAATTTGGAATTTTGATTTCCAGTTACATAAGCAAGGACATTGCCTCAACCCACTTGGTGAAATACTCTATGTGAAATACTCTATTGCCATTATAATATGATTATGACCATCAAAATAAGTAGGATTTATTTTTCCAATGAGGTTTAAACCCCATGTGGAGAATGGACAAGGTATGGTGATATGTTGTAGAGCTTGTGATGGGTTATGAATAAGGTCCTCATGTTTCTGACAAGGTATGCATTTTTTAACATAGGCACATGAATCAAATTCCATTGTAGGGCAATAATAACCTACTCATAAAAGCTTCTTTACAAGGACCATGCCACTCGAATGTGCCCCACATATTCCCTCATGGACTTCTCTAATTTCCAAAGTAGATTCCTTAGAATTCAAACAATATAAAAGAGTTCTGTCATAGCATATATAGTATAAGGTGTTACCAAAGATGGTGTAGTGAGAGGTACGTTGGATAAAGGACTTACATTTATTATGGGATAGGTTAAATAATATGGTATTATTATGAATGTAAGTATAGATGTCAGAGTATCAATGGAGAAGTGGGACCAACCACTTCATAAACCATTTCTAAATCAGGTGTATCATAAGTCGGTATCATCAAGTATTCAACCAAGAACTTGTTATATTTTGTGCTTAAATCAAGTAGCAAACCAATGGTAGCCATGGCATCTGCTGCCCCATTGTTGATTCTTGGCACTTATTCAAATTGGATGAATTTAAAAGACAAATTTACACTATACACCATTTATTTGTAAGGGATCAACTTAACATCAAAAACTTGGAATTCATTGGTTACTTGATTAATGATAATCTTAGAAACACCAAAAATAAGAAGATGTTGTATTCCCCATTGGATTGCCATTTGAGACTCGTTATAAGACCTTCATACTCTATTATGTTATTTTTGCAAGGAAACTCAATTCTAAAATCCTTAGGAATTCAATCCCCATATGGTTTGACTAACAAGATACTTACCCCCAATCTGTGAATGGTAAAGGAACCATCAAAGAATAGTTGCCAAACTAGAGACTCATTTATGGACAATATTGCTCATCCATAAAATTTTCAATAAGAGGTGTTTTGTTGTTGAGAGGTGATTTGGCCAATACATCCACTAAGACCTATCATTTAATTACTTTTTGATTGACATACTCTAAATCAAACTCATTAAGAAGCATAACTCACTTAGCCATCCTACTAGTTAGAGCTATTCTGGATAAAAGATATTTAAGAGAGTTTATCTTAGCAATGATCTTAGTTTGATTGTTGAGCATGTAGTACTGTAATTTTTGAGAGGTAAAAACAATTTCTAAACATGCCTTTTCTATTTGAATTAGTTAAGTTCATAAGATATCAAAGTCCTGCTTAAGTAATACACTACTCTTTCTTTCCCACTATCATCATGCTATGCTAACAATGTCCCTAGTACAAATTGAGTAGCTGAGATGTATAGTAGAAAAGTTTTACCAATAATAGGTGGCATTAGTACTAGTGGATTGGAAAGAATTTTTTTAATTTTATCAAATGTTTTTTCACAATTCTCATTCCAAATGAAAGGAGTGTCCTTTAGCAAAAATATGAAAGGGTGACAAATGTCTGCAAGTTGGGATATAAAACATCTAATTGCTTGAGTTTTTCCTTGCAAACTTCCAAGTTTTTTAATATTCCTTGGTGGGGGCATATCCATGATATCTGAAACTTTAGATGGATTAAATTCTATGCCATGTTGTGAAACAATGAAACCTAACAAATTTCCCAATGTCATGCTAAACACACATTTTTTAGGATTTAATATCATTTTATACTCTCTCATGAGTTCAAAGATATGAGAAAGCACTTGACGATGTTCTTATCTATACTTAGGATTTACAAGAATATCGTCAATATAGTATTCTATAATGTCATGAAACATATCATGGAAGATGATAGTCATTGCTCACTGATAGGTAGCTCTAACATTTTTCAAACCAAAAGGCATTACTTAGTAGCAAAATGTTCCCCATGGTGTTGTGAATGCAATTTTGTGTTGGTATTTAACAACAATTTTGATTTTATTATATTATAAAAAACCATCCATCAAAGATAACATTCCTATTAAATAACCATAGTGGCAAGTCAAATAAACTAGTCGATGCACTAAGTAGGATAACACTAACGATGTAAGACATGAGAGTTGAGGTGTTAGGATTTGATATGTTGAAAGAGATGTATACTAATGGTGATGACTTCCAAGAAGCATGAATAATGTGCATTAATCTAGAAATCATGTACCAGATGCCATGGTTAGACTACGTGATCCAATATGAAGTGTTATTTTGAGGAGCACACCAATGTATTCCAAAAGGATCAATATGAGAGAACCTGATCAAGAATAAGCATATCAACGGATTAGATGGACACTTAGGAGGTGATAAGACACTAGAGATTTTGGCTGATCACTATTACTATCCTAGGATGGAAACATATATACACTCATATGTACAAAGGTGTAGAGTTTTCTAGTTGGTGAAGGGAAGAAGCTAGAACACATTTTTATACCAACACTTCACAAATTTGGGTAGACCATGGGAGGATATTAGCATGGATTTTATACTTGGATTGCCTAGAACAAAGAGAGGCCATGATTCCATTTTTGTGGTAGTAGATCAATTCTCCAATATGGTACAATTCACCAATTTGTTTTTAGAGAGGTGGTGAGTCTACATGGACTACTGAAAAACATAGTATATGATATGGATACCAAGTTTATAGGCCATTTTTGGTGCACCTTATGGAATAAGATGGGAATGAGGCTAAACTATAGCTCAACATACCATCCACAGACTAATGGATAGATGAAGGTCATTAATAAGAATCTTGAAAATTAATTGAGATGTCTAGTAGGAGACAACCCAGTCCAATGGGATATGGTGTTAGTGCAAGCCAAGTTTGCTTACAAAATTTATGCAAACCAAAGTACTAGGAAGATAAATTTTAAGATTATTTATGGATTAAATCAAGAGGGGTTGCTTAGCTAAGGAAGATAAATGAAGCATGCAGGAGGAACGTGGAAGTAGAATATTATGTTGAATACATGCAAAGAGTACATGGAGAGGTGAAACAGAGGATAGATTAGAATATCAAAGGTTAAAAATAACATGCATAGGAGAATAATAAAAGAAAAGAGTTTGACAAAGGAGACTTGGTACTAGCACATTTGTGAAAGGAAAGGTTTCCATGAGGAACCTATAATAAGTTGAAGCTAAAGAAGATAGGACCATACAAGGTATTGCACAAGTTTTTCCCTAATGCATATGAGATCAAGTTGCTGGAAGGAATCGACATATCACCTATCTTCAATGCATGGGGTAGATCAAGGATAACACAAAAAAGAAAAGGAAGTGTTAGAAAAAACCTAATTGGGTCTGACACATAGGTTTCTTCAATCGGTACTGCACCTAATCAAGACTAGAATGGGGCATGAAGGTTTAGGTCAAGAAAAACTTAGGGGAGCAATAGATTTGGATGAAGAAGAGGAAGGATTTTCTCAAGAACATTATTTAAGTGCAAAAAACAAGGGCACTAACCTTTTGAATGCCCACAAGCACAAATCAAAGGAATCTGGAAGACAAATGTTGGCATGCACATTGTGCATAGAGATGTTGAGTCTGTAAGATCAGTCGAGCTAACTAAAAAGTCTGAGCATGGAGACTCATTAGTGTTCAAGACAGTCCTTTTGAGGCCACCAAATGAGAACATGGAACTAGTGTAGAGGACAAGCTTATTCTTAACTAGGTGTAGATTATGAAGAATGTGATGTATGCTGATCTTGAATAGTGGAAATATGGACAACTTAGTCTCCACCAAAATGGTAGAGAATTTATGATTGAATAGGATAGTGCATCTGAACCACTATAAAGTTTCATGGTTGTAGAAGAGTTAGAAAGTTCTGTTTAATGACTGATGCCTAGTAAGGTTCAAGATAAGTACTTATCAAGATGAAACATGGTGTGACATCATGCCCATGGATGTATGCCACATATTGTTGGGAAGGCCTTGGAAAAATGATCATAAGTCAATGCATAATGGGCATTTGAACACATAATGCTTGGAAAAGGATGGCTAGAAGTATATTTTGATCTCTTCGAAGGATGAATAAGAAATAGGGTGCAAAATTGTATACATAAGAGTGCTAATGGTCTTGGGGAAGGAGTTCCTAAGAGAAGCACAACAAAGGGAATGCCATGCCTTAATTCCCAAGATGGAAAAAACCTTAGCATGGGAGATAATAAGGTGGTCTAGGAGATACCACTGCATGAAGTGAACGAACTATTAGGCTAGTTCATCGACATTATGTCAATTAGCCTATCGAATGAGTTATCATTGGTGAGAAGTATTAGCCATCACATTGACTTGATTCTATGGGCCATCTTACCAAATAAAGCCATGCATACGATGGCATCTATGGAGAATGAGGAGGTACACAGGCAAGTACAAGAGTCGCCAAAGAAATAAATGATTAGATAAAGCTTGAGCTCATGTGAAATACCTACAGTGTTGCCACTAAATAAGGATGGAGAGTGGCACATGTGTACAAATTCATGTGCCAAAAATAAATTAATGATAAAGTACAAGTTTCCATTGTCACATATGGATGATATGAAGGATTGTTTGAGTGACATGAAATAATTTAGAAAGATAGATCCAAGGAACATACTTTAAAGGTTACACAAAGAGAAGCAGTTGATTAATGCAAATAAATGTATCTTTATGAAAGAAGAATTGGTATACTTGAGTTTTTCATCTTTGAGGATGGGCTAAAGATTGAACCTGATAAGGTGTAGACACTAATAGAGTGGCTAACGCCAAGAAAATGTGTTTGAGGCAAAAGGCTTCCACAAACTAGCAATTTTATATAAGTCCTTAAGAAACATTAGTGGTGTATGCATTGTGATCATTGAAACATTACAAAGATTTCATAATGAATTTATATTGAAAAAAGAAGTAGAACATAGTTTTAAAGCACTAAAGAAGAAGGTGATAGAGTAGTTGGTATTGACGCTACCAAATTTCAACAATTTTTTTCAAGTGGACTATGATGCGAGTGGTACAACCATATGCATAACACTAATCTAAGAAAGGAGGCCCATTGCCTACTTTAGTGAGAAGTTGAATGAATCCAATTGCAAGTTCTCAGTTTATGACCAAGAATTCTATGCCATAGTGCAAGCACTTAAGAAGTGGAGACACTACTTGTTGTTGATTGAGTTTTTGTTGTTTACATACCACCAAGCACTACAGTTTATCAATAGCCAATGAAATTTGAATCAAAGGCATATGAAGTGGGTAGAGTACCTGAAAAGTTACACATTCCTATTGAAGTAATGGAGTGGGAAGTGAACAAAGTAGCTAATGCTAAGTAGGAGAGTGTTGATGAAGCAAGATATGAGGGTTGAGGTATTAGGATTTGATACTAAAAGAGTTGTATCTCGATGATGATGACTTCTAGGAAGCATGGAGAGTATGCATTAATCCATCAAGCATGGACTGAACACCATGGTTAGACTATGTGATCCAAGATGGAATGTTGTTCTAGGGCGCACAACTATGTATTCCAAAGGGATCAATCAATGAGAACCTGATCAAGGAGAAGCATAATGGTAGATTAGTTAGACATTTCAGAGGTGATAATACACTCACACTTTTAGTTGAACACTATTACTAATGTAAGATGGACACAAATATATGTTCATATGTACAGAGGTGTAGAGTTTTCAGTTAGTGAAATGAGGAAGCTAGAACCCACGGTTATACCAACCTTTAGCAATTTCAGGTAGACCATGGGAGGCTATTAGTGGGGATTTTATACTTGGATTGCCTAGAACATAGAGAGGCAATGATTCTATTTTTTGGTAGTACATCAATTGTCTAAGATGGTAAACTTCATTACGTGCAAGAAGACCAATGATGCGACAAACATCACCAATTTGTTTTTTAGATAGTTGGTGATATTGCATGGACTACCACACAACATAGTATTTGATAGGGATACAAGTTTGTAGGCCATTTTTGGTGCATCTTGTAAAATATGCTAAGAACAAGGCTAAACTATAGCTCAACATACCATACATAGACTAATGGAAAGATGATCATTAATAGGATCCTCAATTTTTTTTTGAGATGTCTGGTAGGAGACAAACCAAACCAATGGGATATGGTGTTAGCGCTAGTCGAGTTTGCATACAAACGTTATGTGAATAGGAGTACTGCGAAGACACCTTTTCAGGTTGTTTATGGAGTAAATCCCCATGGAGTTACTGAGCTAAGGAAGATAGATGAAGCACGTGGGAGGAGTATGGAAGCAGAATATTATGTTGAATACATGTGAAGAATACATGTAGAAGTGAAATCGAGGCTATAACAGACTAGCCAAGGTTACAAAAAGTGTACATACAAGAAGTGCTGAAGAAAAGAATTCATCGAAGGATACTTGGTACTAGCACATTTATACAATGAAAGGATTCCATGAGGAACCTATAACAAGTTTTTCCCTAATGCATACGAGATTGAGTTACTGGAAGGAATAGACATATCTCATATCTTCAACGTGTTAGATTTATATGACTTCTGTCAAATGTAAGAGGAAAATGGAAGAGGAGGAAGAAGTGCAACCTAGATTAGAGGACACAGATACCTGAGAAGGAAAGAGAGGAAATTGAGGATATATTGGACTCCAAGGTCATGAAATGCACACATGGAAGGGAGTACAATAATTCTTGGTGAAATAGAAGTAATGCGCCATAGAATATCCTTTTTGGTTGGACCTTGTGAAAATAGGACGCTGTGGTTATAATGTCACTAATAATTGCTTGTGAGCTGGAATTCACAATTCAATTTCCCGGAGGTGTCTAATGCAGGGGCATCCAAGTGCAGAGATATCTTGCATCATTTTGAAGAAAGGATGAGCAAGCACAAAGGATTGGCATAGAGACTGGAACACGAGAGGCATAGGATGCTAGCATGGAAGAACAGGTTGAGGAATCGTGCACAAGAGACATAGGGCATAGGCGCAACGGAAGAGTCAGGTCATTAAGCGACAATGTTGTTTGACCACATCATCACCAATTGCCCAATTTGGAATCCAACAGACAGGCGGGAGCAACAATAAATACACTGAGATGTTGGTTGGGAATCTGGCAGATAATTGATATTTTGAATCCTAGCTGTCTATCGCATTATTAAGGTAACTGGAACAGAGACGAGGAGGATCTTCGAGACCGTTCGAACAAAGGTTATAAATAGCAGATCAGGTAAAACCATTCGTGCGTGGAGTGGGGCACGCAACACTTGAGAATAAGACTCTGCTGGAACTTAGCCAGAAAGTGATATGAAGAGAAGGTGAAAATAAGAGCCGTAACACAGAACTAGTGTGAGAAGCATTGCTAATGTGAGAATCGCTGCGAGCCGCAAAATAAGACCGTTGGGGCTGTAATCTAGTTCTTAGAAGCTATATATGTACTATTTGTTATGTAATAATATAAATTGATTTCCTACTAGTAACCGAGGCTCTTGGATTTGTGCGTTGAGTCATAGAGATCTAGGTTGTTTGGGTTGACATCCCTTCGTTGGGATCCTGACCCTTGGTGACTGCATCAATATGTTGTGGTGATGTTATGAACTGTTAGAGGTTGGATCTCAAAATTTAATGAACACATAAAACTTTTCATATGGTAATGACATTAAAATTATACATGAAATATTAATTATTTTGACAATAAACATATTGTCCATTAAATAAGATTGACCAAACATTATAAGGAAGAGGAGTTCAAACTTGAACAACTTGAGAAATCTAAGAAAAAATTATAAAAAAGTTTAATTTCAAAATCTTATTTCAAAATTAAAAAAATTATTTTAAAAAATTGTGATAAAAAATATACTTGAAAAATTAGCTAAGATTTTCATTGTAGAAAAAATTTAACATGTGAAAAAAATCTTTAAATGCTATCAAGTTCAATAATAAAAAGTAAAAATGAAAATTTGAAAATAAAATATTCATTGAATCTATCGATTAAGAGAAATGTTGTGAAGTATCAATCAACTCTTAACACTATGTAAGTTCATCACATTATGGCATCATCAAGTGCCACAGATGGGTTAATGCCTCTAACACTCTCCCTTCTTCCCCCACCACCAACAATCCTCTCACTCCCTCACCATTTCTGAATATAAATGGTAGTCGAGTAACTCCCTCAGCTACCTCAACCCTGAAAAACCCTGAACCTTGTCTCAACACACCTACTAACACCCATTTCCCCTTTTTTTGGAAGAGTGGTGGTCCATCTGAATAAAGTTCTCCTAACACCCAACAATGACAATAATCAACTACATTTACAACGAAACATACAATAGCCGCATTTCCGCTCTGTGGACATTCCCGAGCCATTCGTATATTCTTTTTCTTTGAGCGAACTACGGTAAGGTTGGGAAATGCAAGAGAATCCATCAATGACTCCACGCCACTCACTGCCCTTCCTCCTATTATTACCATCTCGCATGGCCATTTCTGCAACAATTCACTTCACTCAATAAACTTTACATCATCATAAATATTTCATATTATAACATGAGTTTTGGATTACCTTTACAGTTTGAATGCAGGCTTCAAGAGTTGATCTGCTCTCTGCTACAAGTGTCACTGACTTCAATCTCTCCGCCTACTCCAAACTTTTTATACCTTGGGACTTCAATAAGATATTTGTTTTCAACGTCTCCAATGATCTCGAATGTTCTAGGCCTTCGATTTTCACAATTTTGTCGCAACCGTGTATTCTGACCTCTTGGATGGAAGATAAATCTGGAAAGCTTGGGAGCTCATCTAACTCTGGACAATCACATATTGTCAGAGTTTGAAGATTTGCCAGACCGAAAATGCCCCGCATCTTCTTTAGCATTAAACAGTTGCTCACTTTTATGAACTTCACTGATGTTGGCAGGGTCTCGATATCTGCTAGATGCCGATTTCCATTTAGTATGAGAGTTTCTAGACTGGGACAACAGTCTTCAGTTATTGATATCTCTGACACTGGTGTAAACTCTATACGTATCTGCTTCAATTTGCATAACGAAGATAAATCTGCAAAGCCATTTACCAGACCCGAAATGCCCCTTATCTTCTTCAGCATTGAACATTCCCTCACTTCTATGAACTTCAGTGATGTTGGCAGGGTCTCGATATCTGTTAGATGCCCATTTCCATTTAGCGTGAGAGTGTCTAGGCCGGGATAGCAGTCTTCAGATATTGATATCTTTGACACTCGTGTATACGCTATCTGTATCTCCTTGAATTTGCACAACGAAGAAGTAGACCCCAATTCTGTGAGTGGATAGAAACTAATGTCCAAACGTCGAAGATGAGACAGTTGACCAAAGTCTTTTGGTAAAGACTTCACTCCTGACCTGTGTATCTTTAATTTCTGTAGCATATTTAGGCACCCCACGATGTCCGGTGAACATTCCAACTTTGTACAGCCATCAATACTCACACGAGTCACGCTGGATAAAATTTCAAGAGAGGATGGCAAGTTTTCCAAGAACGAACTTCCTATGTTCAGCACTTCCAATTGGCCGAGTTGAGCGATGTTAGTCGAAATATCGTTTAAGCTCATCCCCCTAACATAGAGATTTCTCAAGGACACCTGATTGGCGATTTCACAAGGCAACTCTTGCAATTTCCAGCAACATGAAAGGTTCAAATGCTCCAGCTTTGTCATGTTTTCCATCGTGTCTAACCTGAAATTGAGATTCCTACAATCCTCTAAAACAAGATGTTGCAAGCGAATCAACTGCTTAAAAGAAACCGACAACATCTCCAAGCTCGAGCACCTAAAAAAGCTTATATGTCGCAGGCTCGTTAAATCCCCGAAACGAGCAGGTAGTGAAGACAGCTTTCTCTAACTTCGTAACTCCAAGTGCTTTAAAGCTTGTAGACTACAAAACTCTTGTGGAAGACTCTTCATGTTAGTATCAACAACAATCATCATTTTCAAATGCTTGAGATGTCCAATTGACGTTGGAAGGGTTTGAAATTTATAGCCTTCAGTAATCATCAGTTCTCTCAATTGCAATGGAGGCTGAAGACAGTTCGGTTGAATTCAGTGCAGCACTTCAAATTGTAAGATTGGAAGTGGACTTGTAAACAACCAGTAAAGAAAATACTTACATCTGCATTAGCCCATAATTTTTTCAAGTTGCTAGCACCCTGCAGCTCTAAAATTCTTAATTCTCTCAGTGAAAGCCATGATGGAAGTTTTCTCTTCTCAAAATCAAGCCCACGAAGCCAGACAAGGTCTTCAGATGGTGTGACAAACTGTTTGGTAAATTCATATCCTCTGTCAATAAGAAGTTTTAATCCAAGCGAGGAAGGCAGAGGGCGCCTAAACCATCTGTTTGAGATTCCCATATGCTCCATGGAAGCAGATGACGCACCATTAAATTCAATCTTCATTCCCCTAATAGGCATTATTTCCTGAATAGTAAAATCCAAAAAGAAATGCAAATTAAAGTGGGTAGAAGCAAGTAGATAGAAAGACAATAGAGAAAAAAGAATACGAAGCAAAGCTTATCCGCACTTGTTTTTTAATGTTGACCATGTGCTCTTGATGCCATAAACGACCCGGCGAGTCACTTTTCGCCAATCCATTCCCAAATCCCTTAGGTGGTCATGTATTTTTATGCAATTATAATGGTCCAAGTCAACAAGACACTTATTCGCAAGGGTTTCCCAACTATGCAGACCACTCCACTCGGATCCATCCCATACATCAATAGCTAAGCTGATTCTTTCTCCAATGAAGAAACAAGCTGTGTCCATGAATATTTCTTTCTCTTCTTCATCCAGGGCATCGTAACTGACTTTGAGCCTCTTTTTAATGTCTTCCGGCAGTATTCTGGATATCTTATCCAATTGAGACTCCTAGTACTCCTTGGACTTGGCATACCCCTGTCCTCCAAACACTTTGAGTGATAAGGGTAACCCTGCATGTTACGACTTATCCAAAGTCTTAACATTAGCTTAGGATAGGATTTTTTGATATGTTAGATTAGTTTAATAAATGTAAATGGGGCATGCATCTTTTAATTAAGATATTCTCACAAATAAATTTATTTAGTTTATATAATTTTATTTGAGTTAATAAATTTAGAATTATTTTAAGTAAATAGTTGGTTATAAGATTAGTTGGCTTTACCGGTTATGGGTAAAACCTATAAAATATTGATTTGTCTTTGTAAAAAGGTTAACGGAGTATTGACACCTTTTCTTAGTATTTGGCTTTTTGATATTAATAAAATATTTGTGGACCCGCATTCAGTTGACACAAAATTCAATTTAATATAGGGTTATTTTTTATCAGTGGTATCAAAGCGTAGTTTTGTATGGTTTTAGAAAGCATGGTGAATACAAGAAGCATGGTGAATCAAAGAGAAGACCAAGTGAAAAGTTAATTCACGTGGAATTGAAAGTTTCATGTGAAATCAAATTCTGGACAATATAAGATATGCCCTGTCCAATAAGCTTTGGTTAACCTATGTTACAAATTTGAAAAATTATTAAATTATTTAATTTTTCAAATGTTTTGCTTTGATTAATACCAATTTGGAAGAATTAAACCTGTACATTGGTCTTGTACAGCCATATAATTGGTCAAGCCTTTCGTGCTCTTATATTGCCTGTAAACCTTTTTGTAAGCACTCAAAAGTGGATTTTTCTAAATTTTTAATGTTTTAAATTGATTTTTAAAACCCCTAAACCTGTTTGTTTGGATTTTTGATATTGAAAACCTCTGTGGATATATTCAACGGCGTCCATTTCTTTTTGAGATTGATTTGATCAGTTTTAAATTTAAATCTGAGTACCAAAAGCCAAAACTAGCATTCAAAAGGCATCTAAGAAGAATTTTAAGCCCAATTTTGAAATTTTACTACCCAAATTTGATTTTGTATAGCTCTCCCACATCACATAGCCTTCACACACCAATTTTACTCAGTAAAATCTCATTTAAACAGTCAAAAATTACTAAAAAATGAAGGTGTACAAATTTGTATGGATCTGTACAGTTGTAATAAGTGCCATAAAGGGTTTAAATTTTTCATGCTCAGCCATGGAATCATGTTTGGTTGTTCCCACACCTAGCTTTCTGTAAAAAACTTTTTGCTCAACCAAAAACTTCAAAATCTATCTCAAATTGATCAGATTTGCTTGTGTATGAGGGTTGTATGGCGTTGTACGGCTAAGAGACGTTGCAGATCAAGCTTCAAATTTTTTGAGATCAACCATGGCACCCTGAGTTGCGTTGGAAAGTCTCAAGAATAATTAAATTTCAGTTTGTAAAGTTCTTTCCAATGTTTGATAAATTTTAGGGTTATTTGTGGGTCCCCCTTAAATCAAGGAAAAGATTTGAATTTTTACTTGGACATATAATTTTCAAGGGAGAAGTAATTTATTTATCCAATTAATTTAAAAAAAATTATAATAGAGGACAAAATCAGGGTTATTTAGAAATTTGTATCTTTATAAACATGTAAATGCTCATAGAGCACTTGGAAAGACTAGCTTTTTGAAGGGCTATGAAAGGAGTAGGTCAAGAGTTCAAATCATGTTTTTTGGAACAATTTTTTTTTATGAATATGCTTTCTTGAAAAAGAATATTCTTTTTTGGGAATCTTTTTATGCTTTGAAAGTTGCAAAAAAACATAAATGAATGTAAAAACATATGAACAATAGTGTCAAAAATGCAAATTGAAGTAGATTTCATTTATTTTTGGTGAGATAAGGGTGTACTTGGTGAACTAAGGCTGTATTTTGGTGAAATAAGGGTGCAATCATTTGATTTTTGGTGAGTTTAAGTGCAAAATTCATCAAAAAATTCTTATTTTTTGCTCTACGTGGAGGTTAAATGAAAAACTCGTATAAGCATTGTCTTGTGCCAAGTGTTATCATTGTGTGTGTGTATAGTTTATTTCATTTGTTGTACTTATTTTGTACATTTGATTTCATTTTAAGATGCCTAAGATTTAAAACTTTCTTTCAAATGGTGATAGATTGATGATTTCCAATTATTTAGATTGAAAACGGTTAATGGAGGCTTCACTAGTTTTTAATGAATTGTGGGATGTTGTAAAGAATGATAATCCTACTTTGCCTATAGAATAAACTAAGATAGATGTATTTAATTTACGTGATTATAAGTCCCTAACTTTAATAAAATGTTGTTGTACTTGAGATACTTATATCCATATTGAAAATTCTCCTTATAGTTATATTGCATGAAAACCTTATCAAATTTGTATGATAAAAAACTTAAGCATAAGAAGATTGACATCCATATGCAGTTGTTTACTTTATCATTAGAAGAAGATGGGGATATGGGAGAATACATGTCTAAGTTGAAGAATATTACTACTAAGTACACTAAGGCTGGGTTTGGCAAACTAGATGATGATCTCATAGTTGCTACTGCATTGAAAGAACTATCTGCATCCTATAGAAACTTTGTGGAAATGTTACATGTCTCTGACAAGATCACATGCATCAATTTTGATAAGTTGGTTGAATTAATTATTCAACATGACCTCTTTCTTCCGAAAAATCCAAAAAATTTGAAGAAGCTCATGTTTTAGAGTCTAAGCCAAGTACTTCTTCTTTAGGTCCACATAACAATAGAGGTCACAATTCTACAAGGGGTAGAGGTCATAGAGGAGGAAGATATCCAAATAGAGGTTGATGATATTATCAGAAAAACTATTCACATTCACAGTCTAGTCATTCAAATGAAAAAAATGATAGAGGACGTGGTCACAATTCTTATAGAGGCAAAGGTCGGGATAGATCAGACATTTAGTGTCATAGATGTGGAAAATTTGGACACATTGCTTCTCAATGTAGGATTACATTTGACAACATTCAGAGGCCACAAAAAGTATCTAAGTATAACTCTACTGAGTATGTTGACCATGATTATGATGAGTCCGACAATGTTGCTCATGAATTTGCATTCACTGCTTTAAGTAACATTGCTTACATGGAATGTCAGATTAGAGATGAGTTCACAGATGTGTGGGTTTTAGACACAAGAGCAACCAAACACATGACATTTAGGTGAGACTTTTTTTGGACTTTAAAAGAAGCTTCTCTCTCTCCAGTATCTTTGGTAGATAAGTCTTTACACACTCCACTAGGACTTGGGTCTATTCGGATTCTTCTTCTTAATGGTTCCATAAAATACTTGGAGAATGTTTGGTATCTTCCCACATTGCATTGCAAAAACATCTTCTTTTCTTAGTAACTATTCATAAGAAAGGTTATCAAATTATACTTGACAATGGGCTCATATACATCAATTTAGTGAAAGATGAATATAAAAGTATGCATACAAGATATGAGGATGGAAACTTGGTTAGATTGCATTACAAAGTACTTCCTCTCACAGTGGAACTTGTGATAGTTATTGATATAGGTATAGGTACTATGTCTACACAACGGTTATGGTATTTACACTATGGACATTTGAATGTTCACTCTTTAGTGGACTTGCAGAGATATGGTATGGTGAGTGGGTTTCTCACTTTTACAATGATAGTATTCTTTATGAATCATGTGTTTTGGGCAAATAGAATTGAGAAAATTTTCTCAAGAATTCTTCATGATGAACTAACAGATGTTTGCAATTAGTTCATAGTGATGTTTGTGACATGAAGAAGTCATCCATTGATAGGTGTAGATATTTTATGTTGTTCATTGATGACTTTTCTAGGATGAATTTGGTATACTTCATGAAAAACAAATCAAAAGTTTTCACTAAGTTTGTTGATTGGTTACACTTAGTTGAAAAAGAAACAGGTTCACATGTGGCCACTCTTTGTTCAGATAATGGTGGTGAGTATACTTCAAATGAGTTTTTAGATTATTGTCAAGAACATGGGAGTCATTGACAATACAGTAATGCATATACTCCACAATAGAATGGAGTCTCTAAATGAATGAACATGACTTTAGAAAGCACAACATGAGCTATGTTTCACTATAAAAAGCTTGATGATAAGTTTTGGGTGGAAGCCATAGGTACTGCAGTGTATTTGAGAAATCAGTCCCCCACAACTACACTTTTGGGACAAACTCCATATGAGGCATGGTATGGGTTTAAACCAAAAGTTAAACACTTGAAAGTTTTTTGATGTCTTTGTTTTTCTTTGGTTCCTGTTAAACATAGAACTAAGTTGGAACTATGAATTTGCAAGTGCATCTTTCTTGGCTATTCTAAAAATAATAAGGGGTTTCGTTTGCTTGCACATGATACATGCAAATTTATAGGAAGTCAAGATGTTGAGTGTGATGAATTTGGTACTATGAACAATGTAGATATCGATTCACAAATTGACAAGTTAGTGAGAAAAATGCAAAAACATAATAAGGGGTTGAATAATGAGGATCACTCTCATAGGTTATAGTATGAGACTGATATTCCTTTCATTTCCTCTTCTACTTCACAGGTTGATGACTTATAAAATTTTGGAAATTCTATAAGTCTTCCTTCGAATGGTGCACATGATGAGAATTTTGGTGTTCTTGATTTGAATAATTTGAATAAGTATCCAAAATAGGTTGAAAGAAATTTTTATGACTTGAAGGCAGATGAAGTTGGTCTCACAGGGCCCAGGAGTTCTCAAAAATAGGTGAATTATGCAATGGTTGTTACTACTTCTTCCACTAAACTATCTACCTTTGAGGAGGCTTTTACTAAACCAGTTTGGCAAAAGGCAATGCAAAATGAGTATGATGCAATACTTAACAATAGTACTTGGGTTTTGGTTGATCCACCTCTACATGTTCAACCCATAGGATGCAAATGGGTTTATAGAATTAAGTATAACTCAGATGGCTCCATTGATAAACATAAGGAAATACTTGTTACAAAAGGTTACACGCAACAAGAAGGTATTGACTATGAAGAAATGTTTGCACCAACAACTAAATGGAATACTATTCATATGGTCCTTGTCTTAACAGCATAAAATGGTTGTAAAGTACATTAGATGGATGTTAAAAGTGATTTTTTTAATAGAGATTTACAAGAAGACATATATATGAAACAGCCCCAAGGTTTTGAACAGGTGGGTGCAAAACACAAAGTACGTAAATTGATAAAAGCTTTGTATGGGCTCAAACAGGCACCCAGGGCTTGGTATGAGAAAATAGATTCATACTTGAAATCCATTGGTTTTGAATGTATTAATTTGATGATACTCTCTAGTTTTGAGTGCAAGGTAAGAAATTGGTACTTCTTGTTCTCTATGTCGATGACTTGTTTATCATAGGTAATGATGAAAACCATAACAAGTCTGTGAAGAAATAATTAAAAGATGGGTTTGAGATGACAGATCTTGGACTTCTTCACTACTATCTAGGCATAGAGGTAATTCAAAAAGAGCTTTCATTTCACAAACTAAGTATATTTTTGAGTTATTATATAAGTGGCATGAGTGATTGCAAACCTACCCTCACTCCCATGGAAAGTAACTTAAAATTGTCTAAGGATGATGGTAGTGCCTTTTTTGATGGCATCAAATATAGACAATTGGTGGGAGGTTTGATATATTTGATGACTACCAGGCCCAATATATCATTTTAAGTTGGAATTTTTTTTAGGTTTATGCATGAGCCTAGAGAAATTCATTGGCATGCAACAAAATGAGTACTTCATTACCTTTAGGGAATGAAAACATATGGGCTTGATTACCATTGCAACAAAAACTTCAAACTTGTTGGGTATTATGATACAGATTTTGGCAGATGTGTGGATGATAGAGTGTCAACAACATGATACACTATGCATATGGGTTCCGCTGCCATTGCTTGGTGTTGTAAAAAGTAGGATACAATGGCAAATTCATCAACAAAATTAGAGTACATTGTAGCATGGGATGCTTCCAAAGAAAATGTTTACTTAAGACGTATTATTGAAGATCTTTAGGTTTCTAAGATTGCTCCTACATAGTTATACATTTATTGTTAGAGTGCAATTAAGATGTCCAAAAATCTAATGTTTCATGCTAAAACAAAACATATGGATATCAAATATCATTATCTGCGAATGCTAGTGGTGAAGAAAGCTCTTGATTTGATATATTGCCCAACTGCTGATCAAACAACTGATATTTTCACAAAACCCCTTGACATAATCAAATTGAAAAATTTAGAAAAATGCTTGGTATGTGTCCAAAGACCTGACTTTAGATCATAGAGGGGTTTGTTAGGACTTATCCAAAGTCTTAACATTAGCTTAGGATTTTTTGATATGTTAGATTAATTTAATAAATGTAAATGGGGCATGCATCTTTTAATTAAGACAATCATATAAATAAATTTACTTAGTTTAGATAGTTTTATATATTATTTGAGTTAATTAATCTAGAACTACCTTACAGATTGAATTCCTATAAATAGTTAGTTATAGGATTAGTTGGCTATACCGGTCATAGATAAAACTTATAACATATTGATTTGTCTTTGTAAAAGGGTTAAAGAAGTATTGGCACACTTTCTTTGTATTTAGAATTTTGATATTAATAAAATGCTTGTGGACCCATACTCAGTGGGCACAAGGTTCAACCTAATATAGGGTTATTTTCTATCATTGCAAGCATTCAAAAAAGATTAACTAGATCTTCAAATCCAGGGAGTGGGTGTTGTTGTAGGAAAGCATGCCAAGAGAGAAGTTTCTTTGCATGAGAGTAATTGAGTGCTATCATTTTATAGATGGAGGACATGCCCCACTTTGTAAGGACTCCCAATTCATGAGATGTAACAATGACCAAACTACCAAATCCAAGGTGGTCTTGTTGACCATTTTTGGCCCAACAAGCCAAAAATCGATTCCCTTTTTTCCCTTGCTATCCTGAGCCAGTACATTTTTTGATGTTGCACAAGTCTAGGAATTTCTACAGACTCTATAGGTTTTTTATGGACTCTGCAGAGTTTTCTATGGACTCTGTAGGTCCATTTCTATGGACTCTGCAGGCATGGATTTCTACAGACTTAGCAGGCTGAAACGAGTTCTCGACACTTAAGCGTAAAATGGATCATTCCTAATGCCCTTGCGAAAGGCAGTTCAGGATTCAAAATCCCTTACAGAGGGCAGGGAACACTTTCAAAAGAGACCATAGAGAAAAGCCACAAAGGTAAGTTTCCTTTGGAAATTTGTTTAAGGCAAAGAAAGTACCCTTTGGAAAGGTCGTTTTCAATTTTTCCAAAGGGCACTTTTCAAAGATAGTCGAAGAAGCAAAGGAAGAAATCCTTCAAACTTTTTGTCCAAAGGAATTCCTTTGGACAAAAAGTCTGAAGGAATTCGGAAGGGCCACAAACAAAAATTTCGTAAAAAAGACTAAGGCAAAGGCTAGAATAATTTCTTCAGACTTTTTGTCTGAAGGAATTCCTTTGGACAAAAAGTCTGAAAAAATTTGGAGGAAGGCCATGGAAGCAAAAGCCGATGGAAATTTCGAAGGAAATCAAAGTGGTCAAAGACAATTCTTGTAGACTTTTTGTTTGCGGGAAAATTGTCTGTGGGGAAAAAGTTCATGGGGAAAAAGCCCACAGGAGAAACCTGCTGAGGAGATAGAAGACCGCCCAAAGGGTATGTGCCCTTGCGGGGGGCTCTTACTGAATGAAGGGGACTTTTCCATAAGCCGAAGGGTCACCTCCCCTTTGGGAGGATGCAAAATAAGAAATCTGAAGGAAAGGGAGTGACAAAAAAGGCCAAATCAAGAGGAAAGCTGAAGAAAGCCCAAGGAACTTAGTGACCTGCCAAACAGATAGCCCCTGAGGGCCGAAGGAGCCAAAAAGAGACAAAACGAGGAAGAGACAAAGTGTAGAAGTGGAAAAATAGTCTAGGTGGCAAAGAGGAGATGTCAACTCAGGGATTTATTCTTGTAGTTGGAACAATATTGCCAGGGGGTCATCAAACAGTGCAAACAGTAAGTGGCACGACCTATTTTCTTCATTTCACATTGATGAGCAGACAAGCCACGTAAATGCCTTAAAGGGAGTAGTCTATTTGCAAAAAAGAGGTGCGACCCATGCTTTCACATTAATATTGGAATGCCAAAGTCAAAGCAGGAGCCGACAATAAAACAGCTTCCTCTTCCCAAAGCTCAGAATGCACATGGGCCACTTGCAAAAGGAGCACCAAAGTCTTTTCCAAAAAGTGCCAAGTTTTCTTCTCTTTTGATATATTGTAAAGCTTCTCATTTGAGAAGGATCCAATCTCTTAGCCCAGAAGGCAAAGCTTTGCCCAAAAATCTCTCGAGCTTGTAAGGCAGAACTTAGCATTTTTTACCTCCATCTGAACTTGCACTCACACATATGTCTATTTTTTCTTTTTGCGTTAAGTCATTTTATTTTATGCTTTTCATAGAATGATTCCAGTATGTCTAGTGCATTGTGAAGTTTCTTCTTCTATAGGTTTGCCAGAAGTGTCTACAACAAGAATATAGGCGCATGTGAATAGGCCACTAAAGTGTGTCTTAGAACACCTTTGATAATTCTTTCTCCCTGTATCTCTACGAACCCCTGACTCACTGATACAGAAGATTTTCCCACATCAGATGAAGTGTATGGGAGCTTTTTCTTGGTGAAAAGTGTATGTTCAGGCTGAGTGGGTCATCTTTTTTAGTGTATCACCTTTTTAGTTTAGGCTTAGGTTTTGTTTTCAACATCCTTCTCCCTTTTCATCCGCCCCTTTTTTATTTATTTGTTAGTAGTAGGAATCTAGGACCTAAAAGATACATCAGAGGGAGCTAGCCCTTATCTAGAGACTCTCCCCTCTAGGTTCACCGGTCCCATAGGTGAGAGGGGAGTTTTCATTTTTGCGTGTGGAAGGCAGGAGCTCAACCTCCTGCCCAAGGTGCAATCCACTACATCAACAATTTTTGGCACGCCTAGTGGGACCAATTAGGACAAGTTGTGTCCAAAGAGTTAGAGAATTTTTGGTGTGTTATTCAACCAACCAACCTTTAGAGGCTTTTTTATCAACACCAATGGTGACTCCAAGTTGAATCATCTGGTTAAGCAATCCAAGTGCCATCAAGAAATCTTATTTTTATATGTATAATCCCTTCACCTAGCATCATGAGCCTTGTGTTCCTTCATATTACCATGATCAAGCTTAGACTTTTTATGAAATCCCCTCAAGCAGCTCTCCTAGTTGCCCTTCAATGATAAGGGAAGTGGTACTAGAATTTGAGAAGCAAGTGATGGAAATAGATAGATTAGATGAGCAGTATGGATATCAACAGGGGCTGATGTATAAAGAGGAGTGTTTGTTTAGGCAAGCTCAGGCCTTGAAATCCATGGAGGAGGTAGAAAAATGGAAAAGCCCATTCATTCAAGGCAACCAGCATTGTGCACCCTCTCCTATTGTAAAGAAAGCCCCATCTTATGCACCAAATCCTTTCTATCAAATAATAGTTTCTCATTATGGCTCATTTGATGCATCAATTGATCCTGCTCTTAATCATGTGCACCTAGCTTTCTAGCATGCCTCTCTTCAGATAGCTCTTCATGTACATGAGCAGACCCTCCCAAATCTTCCCCAACCTCCTCAAGCCTTTCAACATGATCTCCAAATTCCAAGTTGGAAGAAGGAAAGTCATGAACTAGCCCAAGACCTTGGAGAGGATAAAGTTACTCCCTGTTCACAAGGGGAAAGTTCCAATCCCAAGATCATGAGTTGGAAGCAAATAGTAGAATCATGGGGCAAGAAGGAAGAGGAGGAGAAAGGTTTTGCTCAAAACCTTGAAGAAGATGAGGCTGCTTCTGCTTACCATGATGATTCCTATGACCTCCAGTAAAGGCTCTTTCAAGAGGATATAGCTAGAAGAATTACAGAGTTGGAATCCAGAGAGAGATTCCTCAGCCAATGTGTGATGGATGGTTCAGACCCAACGACACATTCCATGTCTGAACACACCCCACCTACACACCTCCAAGAGAGCTATCAAGCCACACCTGATATAGATGAAGTGCTGGCTAAATGGAAAGAGGAGAATCATTTGATTCTAGCTCAAGGACTACCTCCTCTTCCATATGATTTTTTCACTTCATCCCTTCTCAAGGAGGAACTTGTTTTGCAGGAGGCGAGCGAGGAAGAGAAGATCCAATTTGCAGCTCTCTAGGAGGCTATCATGGATGTTAATGGAGAAGAAATCATCATCAATGCTCCTTAAAAAAACATCATCAACAATGGAGAAGATGCAGGGCATGCATACATGTAGATGTTCCAGCAATATGAGGAGGAACATAAGCATGGTGAGCTCTCTCCCCCCTTGTTCGATGAACTTCCTTGTTGCTTCGATGAGGAGGACAACTATGTCGAGGAGCCTAAATTAGAGGAGGATCAGATGGATGCCTTTGAACAACTAGAGACTTTGATCTTTGAGCAGGAAAAGGAGAGGCTGGTCTCTCTTGAGGAAAATCTTGAACATTAAAGTTTTAAACAAAGAGGTGATGTTTTATGGGATGAGAAATCAGTTTATGATTCCATTTCAGACATCAAAATAGTCACCCTTCTTCAAGAAAGCCTTGAGGGATCAGAGGATGAGTTTGACAGGGTCTTCAACGAAGTAGAAGGGAACGAGTCAGACCATGATGCATGTAGAGGGACTGTGCAGATCAAGGGGCTTATGGTCATGAGCCAGTAGCTATTGATTTCTTGATGAAATGCACTAGCATGAAGGACCAGAATTCAACAAGCTTCCAGGAACAAAAAGAATACATGTATGTTGGAAGCATGTTTGATTCTGATCCCCTAATAGGCAAGCCAATCAAGGTGGCAGGCAAGAGGAGTAGGTCACCAAGTCTCCACTCCATTCAGCCACTTATCTGGCACCATAAGTTTCCTTGCCAAGAAGGGGACTTAAGAAGTTTTCCCTTTGATCCAAGAGGGAGGTAGATATACTTGGTTAGCTATATATTGTAGTTTACTTTCAATTCTTTCCTATTTTCCCTAAGTGTTATTTGCATAAGTAGTGTTTTTAGCCTTGTGTGTGTTTTCCTTTGTGTGTGGGGTAAAAGGCTTCATGATTGATTTTGGGATCTCTCAAGGCTATTGCTAACTCTTTTAAATCTACATTCTGACTCCATACCCAATGGACTAAAAGGCAACTAGTCTCTAAGCATAGCAGGCATGCTTCCCCTGGGAGTCACCAATTTGTTGACCATTTTTGGCCCAATAGGCCAAAAATTGGTCCCCTTTTTTCCCCTACTATCCTGAGCTAGTACATTTTTTGATATTCCACAAGTCTAGAAATTTCTACTGACTCTGCAAGTTTTCTACAGACTCTACAGAGTTTTCTACAATCTCTACAGGTCCCATTTCTATGGACTCTATAGGCATGTATTTCTATGGACTATGCAGGCATGGATTTCTATAGACTTAGCAATGAAGTTTTCTATGGACTCAGCAGGCAGAAACGAGTTCCTGACACTTAGGCACAAATTGGATCATTCCAAGTGCCCTTGCAGAGGGCAGTTTGAGATTCAAAAGCCCTTACGAAGGGCAGGGAACACTTTTAAAAGAGCCCATAGAGAAAAGCCACAAAGGTAAGTTTCCTTCAAAAATTTGTTTAAGGCAAAGAAAGTACACTTTGGAAAGGTCATTTCCAATTTTTTAAAAGGGCACTTTTCAAAGGCAGTCGAAGAAGCAAAGGAATAAATCCTTCAAACTTTTTGTTTGAAGGAATTCCTTCAGACAAAAATTTTGAAGGAATTTGGAAGGGCCACAAACAAAAATTCTGCAAAAAAGACTAAGGCAAAGGCTAGAATAATTTCTTCAAACTTTTTGTCCGAAGGAATTCCTTCAGACAAAAAGTCCTAATAAATTTAGAGGAAGGCCACAGGAGGAAAAGTCGACAAAAATTCTGAAGGAAAGCAAAGTGGTCGAAGACAATTCTTGCAGACTTTTTTTTCATAGGAAAATTGTCTGTAGGGAAAAAGCCCAAAGGAGAAACCCACCGAGGAGATAGAAGACCGACCAAAGGGTATGTGCCCTTGCAGGGGACTCTTTCCAAATGAAAGGGACTTATCCATAAGCCGAAGGGTCACTTCTCCTTTGGGAGGATGCAAAACAAGAAATTCAAAGGAAAGGGAGTGACGAAAAAGGCCAAATCAAGAGGAAAGCCGAAGAAAGCCCAAGGAATTTAGCGGCCTGCCAAGCAGATAGTGTTAGGGTGTGGAGCTAAAAGCTTCAACTGTTTGCAGACACAAGAAGAGGATGCTGAAGAACCAGAGGAACCGGTGTCGGCAGTATAACCGATGTCGGTCACAAACAGTGGAGAAGGAAACTGGCGACGGCAGGAGGTCGGCCGATGTTGGCAGTACCAGGCAAGCAGGGACCGACGTCGGTCGCCTGTGTATTTCCAAAACTGCTATTGACGAATAGTCAGTTAAGTGAAGCGAGTGTTTACATGTCAAATGACTAATTATAGTCACGAGCTGCTTGTCTAATTATTGTAGTTAGATTTCTATTTTTGTAACCATGGGATTCTATTTAAAGACCCATAAGGCTTGTATTGTAATTATCAAGAAGGCAAGTAAAAGCATTGAAGCAAGCAAGGTCAAGGAGATCTATAGGTGTAAGGTCAAGGAGATCAGCTGAAGCATTCAAGGAGGGATAGCAACTCAGGTTGTAGAGTTGGTTTTGTGTTGAGCAAGAGAGAAAGGGAAGAAGGTCTTGAGGTGTGGCAAGCCTTTGAGGTGGAGGAAGAAGTGGCATCTTCCTTATTATATTTTCTTCTAGTAATATCTAATACAAGAGTGTGTATTGTCTCTCAAATTCTTTGTTGTCTCAAGTTTCTAGTTACTTTATCATTCTGGTATAATTTCGTGTTTAATTGCTTATAAGAAAGTAATCAATTGTGCTTCCGTTGGATAAGGGGTCACCTAACAGTTGGTATCAGAGCATATTGATTGTTGTAGGTTCTCCTGACAAGTGGTATCAGAGCTATGGTTTGCAAAAAGCAGGTTATTGTTTTTTGATTACAGGTCATTCACAGGGTTTTTTGATTGAGTGGGAGTTCAGCAATGGCAGAAGAAAGTAAGCTACGAATGGAGAAGTTTAACGGCAAGAATTATCAACACTGGAGGATGCAAATTGAGGACTATCTGTATCAGAAGGATTTGTACTTACCGTTGGGTGGGGTTGCATGCAAGCCCACAGATATGAAGGATGAAGAATGGAGTGTTCTTGATCGGAAGGCTCTCGGTTCCATAAGGTTGAGCCTTGCATCATCTGTGATTTCTAGCTTATCACAGTGCAAGACAACAAAAGAGTTGATAAAGTCCTTGGCGAATTTATACGAAAAGCCCTCGGCTTCTAATAAGGTATATCTTATGAAGCAGCTATTTACTTTGAAAATGCAGGAAGGTGGATCGGTACATACTCATCTCAGTGATTTCCATGGTTTGGTAAACCAACTAGCTTCAGTCAATATTGTTTTTGATGATGAGGTAAAGGCTCTCTTGATTTTATGTTCTTTGCCTGAAATTTGGGATGGTTTGGTTATGGCAGTAAGTAATTCTGCATCTGCTTCTAAAATCTTAAAAGTTGATGATGTTGTGAGTGTGATCTTGAATGAAGAAATACGTAGGAGAAGCACAGGTGAATCATTAGGGAATGCTCTAAGTGCAGAAAGCAGGGGAAGGCAAAGGGAGAAGATTGAGCAAGGGAAATCAAGGTCGAGAAGGAGATCCGAGTCCAAAGGTATTACTTGCTAGTTTTGTGGAAAGAAATGACATACAAAGGAGTGTTGGTTGAGAGATAAAGAGAATCAACATGCAGGTACTGAAGAAGCAAAGGATGCAAATATTGTGGTACAGGATGCTCTCATACTTTCTTTGGATAGTCAGGTAGGATCATGGATTTTAGATTCTGGTTCATCTTTTCATGCATCCCCAAACAGAGATTTGCTCTATGAGTATGAACAGGGAGACTTTGGAGTGCTCTATTTAGGGGATGGTACGCCTTGTCAAATAGTTGGCAAAGGGAAAGTGCAGCTGAGATTGCAGATTGACAACACATGGGTGTTGAAGGAGGTCATGCATGTTCCAATTTTGAAGTAGAGTTTGATTTCTATAGGAAGGTTGGGAGATGAGGGATGCACAATAACCCTCACAGCGGACTCTTGGAAGGTTACCAAGGGAGCACTTGTTCTAGCAAGAGGTAAGAAAGTAGGTACTCTTTATCTACCTACTTGTATT
Organism: Torreya grandis; assembly: GCA_037957365.1. Taxonomy (NCBI): domain Eukaryota; kingdom Viridiplantae; phylum Streptophyta; class Pinopsida; order Cupressales; family Taxaceae; genus Torreya; species Torreya grandis. Next base: position 2,554,657 of record JARHVA010001736.1, on the reverse strand, counting down.
ACTAATTCTACTTCTGGTGTAGATTCAAAGATGTGGTCTAATAGGCTTGGTCACGAGAATAAGAAGGGAATGGACGTTCTTGAATCAAAAGGTATGTGTTCAGATTTGGAAAGCATAGATAGAGTTCATTGCAGGAAAAGGAAATTTGATGCTTTTGACAGGAACAAAGAAGCCTTGGTGTTTATGGAAGAGATGAAGTATAGAGATCAGTCACAGGGGCTAAATAAATCTGAGCAGGGCAGCATGGACAGAGGTTTGATCCAAGAAGAGCTTGTGAATGAAAATTTCATCACTTACAGGAAGACACAGATGCCAATGTCGGTCACATGGGATCGACGTCGATCAGCCAGATACCGACATCGGTCATGTGCAGACCAGCAGGGTCGGTAGGTCGGGCAGGAGAAGTCTGACGTCGGTCATAAGGACCGATGTCGGCAGGAGGGACACCGGCATTGGCCAGGGAAATGACGTCGGTAGTCAGGGTCAGTGCAGGGAACTGACATCGGTCGGGAGCAGACTGGGAGATGGCTAAGATTGGTCATTGGAACGGATGATGGGTGGACAGTTAGCTGTCAAGGAGTCTCAAACACCCATATGGAGGTCAAAAAAGGTATGTAAACCTCATATTCATTGTTCACCTTCTTTATATTGCTTACTGATAGTCATGAACTAGGAAGATGGAAGAAGCAATGCAGGTAGAATCCAGAAATAGTGGGAGCTTGACATGGATGAGGAGTGTGAGTCCTTGGAGAAGAACCAAATAGGTATTTGTTGGTAGAGTTGTTAGTTGGAAGAAAGCACTGGATAGAGGGATGAATTCCCATTTTAGAGAAGAGAGTGGATGGACACATAAGACAGAAGGCTATGGTATATGGTCTTGATTAGGCTGCAGAGCAATGGAGGTTTGACCATTGTATTTTATCTTTACCAGGTTGGATAATATTAACTACATTATCCTGTTACTGTATTGTGTTACTTGTTGCAGGGTTTCATATACAGCGTGTTTTTTGAGCTAAGGGTAGAGTTGGTTCAAAAGTATGTCATGAAGAATTTGGGAACAGCAAAATTCTTATGGCATAAGTGACAGGTTCAGCATCACAGGTTTTTGTGGTGGTTGGTCTTCAAGAGTGACTTTGAAGAGGGATACAGAGCCTAAGGAACAAAATAGATGGTGTACAGGTACAGGTACAGTAGCAGTTGTTTATCTCCAAGTGAGAGATTGTTAGGGTGTGGAGCTAAAAGCTTCAACTATTTGCAGACACAAGAATAGGATGCTAAAGAACCAAAGGAACCAGTGTCGGCAGTATAACCGACGTCGGTCATAGATAGTGGAGAAGGAAACCGGTGACGGTAGGAGGTCGGCTGACGTTAGTAGCACCAGGCAAGCAGGGACCGACATCGGTTGCCTGTGTATTTCTAGAACTGTTGTTGATGAACAGTCAGTTAAGTGAAGCGAGTGTTTGCATGTCAAATGACTAATTATAGTCATGAGCTGCGTGTCTAATTATTGTAGTTAGATTTCTATTTTTGTAACCATGGGATTCTATTTAAAGACCCATAAGGCTTGTATTGTAATTATCAAGAAGGCAAGTAAAAGCATTGAAGCAAGCAAGGTCAAGGAGATCTACAGGTGTAAGGTCAAGGAGATCAGCTGAAGCATTCAAGGAGGGATAACAACTCAGGTTGTAGAGTTGGTTTTGTGTTGAGCAAGAGAGAGAGGGAAGAAGGTCTTGAGGTGTGGCAAGCCTTTGAGGTGGAGGAAGAAGTGGCATCTTCCTTATTGTATTTTCTTCTAGTAATATCTAATACAAGAGTGTGTATTGTCTCTCAAATTCTTTGCTGTCTCAAGTTTCTAGTTACTTTATCATTCTGGTATAATTTTGTGTTTAATTGCTTATAAGAAAGTAATCAATTGTGCTTCCATTGGATAAGGGGTCACCTAACAGTTGGTATCAGAGCATATTGATTGTTGTAGGTTCTCCTGACAGATAGCCGTCAAGGGCCAAAGGAGCCAGAAAGAGACAAAATGAGGAAGAGACAAAGTGCAAAAGTGGACAAACAGTCCAGGTGGCAAAGAGGAGGTGTCAACTCAGGGATTTATTCTTGTAGTTGGAATAATATTGCCAGGTGGTCATCAAACGGTGCAAACAGTAAGTGACGTGGCCTATTTTCTTCATTTCACATTGATGAGTAGACAAGTCATGTAAATGCCTTGAAGGGAGCAGTCTATTTTTAGAAAAGAGGCATGGCCCATGCTTTCACATTAATATTGGAATGCCAAAGTCAAAGTAGGAGCCGACAATCAAATGGCTTCCTCTTCCCAAAGCTTAGAACGCACATGGGCCACTTGCAAAAGGAGCACCAAATTCTTTTCTAGAAAGTGCCAAGTTCTCTTCTCTTTTGATATATTGTAAAGCTTCTCATTTGAGAAGGATCCAATCTCTTATCCCAGAAGGCAAAGTTCTACCCAAAAATCTCTCAGGCTTGTAAGGCAGAACTCTGTCGAATTTTACCTTGAATCGGGGCTTAGCATTTTTTACCTCCATCTAGACTTGCACTCATGCATATGTCTATGTTTTCTTTTTGTGTTAAGTCATTTTATTTTATGCTTTTCATAGAATGATTCCATCATGTCTAGTGCATTGTGAAGTTTCTTCTTCTACAGGTCTGCTAGAAGTGTCTACAGCAGGAATATAGGTGCATGTGAATAGGCCGCTAAAGTGTGTCTCAGAACACCTTTGATAGTTCTTCCTCCCTGTATCTCTATAGACCCTTGACTCACTGATACAAAAGATTTTCCCACATTAGATGAAGTGTATGGGAGCTTCTTTTTGGTGAAAAGTGTATTTTTGGGCTGAGTAGGTCATATTTTTTGGTGTATCACCTTTTTAGTTTAGGCTTAGGTTTTATTTTTAGCATCCTTCTCCATTTTCATCCCCCCTTTTGTTTATTTATTTATTAGCAGTAGGAATCCAGGACCTAAAAGATACATCAGAGGGAGCTAGCCCTTATCTAGAGACTCTCCCCTCCAGCTTTGTCGGTCCCACAGGTGAGAGGGGAGTTTCCATTGTTGTGTGTGGAAGGCAGGAACTCAGCCTCCTACCCAAGGTGCAATCCACTGCATCAACAGGTCCCTTATTGGTAATAGAGCATCTAGATGCTCTTCATGATCCACATCATCCAAGGTGATGAGTGCACAAAGAGATCTCAATCAAATTTCTAGAATTCCTCTACCTTTTTTTGTATTGGTGAAGTTTAAGTTTTTGTCTTGGGCACCATGGTCCTTGAGAAGTTCTTTCTGCTTCTTATGCAACACATTTTTTCTTGCACCATCTCGCACTTCAAATATAAAACTAGAGTTCTAGAAGGAGATGACTTTTTGATTGTGCAACTCTTTTGTGAGGGTGGCTTTACTAGTGCCACCCATTCCTATATTTCCACAATCTTTACATTCTTTTCACCCTCGACAGGTCAAAGTGTGCTTCTTTCTAAATCTTGTACCAAATCAACCATTCTAATAGGATATTTGGTTACCTAGAATAACACCATGCCCATCACTTTGAATACCATATTTAAAATATTCTTTAACATACTTCCCTCACCCCTATACAAATACCACAAAATAATAAACATCACTTAACTGAATAATTATACCAAAAATTAAAAATCATGCAAAATGCATGAGATGTAAAATTATAGAGTAGACTGATTAACTTACTAATTATTGTTGACCACAAAACCAGAATGAAGTGAAATGCCCTTGAGTTCCATTTTCCACTGTTGGATCTTGTATGAGGAGTATCTTCTCTTATCTTCATGTTGGGAAAATGCAGGAGCATAGATTTCTTTTCCTTGAGTCACCCATCAGAGATCATAAGGGTTGACATGATAGAAGATCATAATGATTTTTGTTCAAGTTTTGAGCATAAAAGAGAGCTCTGCCAAAAACCAAGGGGAGTGTGCATAGTTGATGGAGAAAATGGTAATGTGAAGAGAAGAGTTAGAAATTGCATGTTGTATATTTGTGGGGATGACATTGCTGGGTTGAAGGGCATCCACATTAAGAAAGACTCGTAGTCCCATATGAGTAAGCATGTTGTAGATGGTGGTGGCAAGGGTGTATTTGACTTCAGTTCCATAATGGTTAATGAAGACATCCCAGTGCTGATTGGAGGAGGAGGAGGATGCAGATACAGATGCAGATGTTGGTAGAATTCCATCAAAAACATCTCCAAGCTAGTTATGTTGTTGGGTAGGGATAGGTGGGGAAGAAGAGGAAGTGGATGCCATGAAATTGAATTGAATCCAAATGGATCAAGGGAAAAAAAGAAACTAGGTAAAGGAGGTTAAATATTTTTGATGTGAAGGCAAAGGGAAAGTCGTTTATAAAGGGAAAAAGCAAAACAAACTTGGAAACAGGGCATGAAGAGTAGGTATGAAACCACATTCTTCTTTCCTTCTAAAAATTCAACTAGAAGGATTTAATAGAATTCAATCGAACTGAACTGAATAGAGAGGAGTGAAATAAATGATGGTGGCCTTTGCTTTGGGACAAATGGGTGGAGTGTTTGAGGAGGAGAACTACTCATCCGAGAAGATGTGGCTGAGCTCAATTTGCATTAAATTAGATGTGTGATAAGGATGCAACTTTATGCACAAACTGTGTTCAAAGTTGATCTAATAATGACCCAAAGCTAAGTATATGATCAATTCAAGTTTATAAAAAGTAAAAATAAATGAGTGTCGATTATACTTTATAAAAAGTAGTGTTAAATCATGTCAAATCTTAAGTAATCATCAACTTAATTTTATTGTTGTTTTCACATTGAAAGCTTTGGTGTTTGAACAGGGAGCTAGATTTTTGGTTGGCCAATGTTATTTATGATGAAAAAGGAATCTAAGTTATATGGAATCCAAAGATAATGTTGGTTTGGGTAAAGACTATTCAATTTCTTTATATATTTATGGGTCAATATCATTTTCTAATTCATCATGGTATTTATATTTTCTAATCGCACTATCAATCTTATACATGCAACTATAATAAAATTTAAGGAGGATTTATTGGATTTATGTTTAACTCATTATTGTATGAAATTTTGGAAGATATCCCTGATGACAAAGTAGTTAGAATATGTTACACATGTTGGTTTAAATTGATGTAAAAATTATTGTGTATGAATATCAAAGAGTAGATGTCGATGATTTCATCAAAATAAGTTTCGTTTGGACGACATATAAGAGCCAAAAGTAAATATTTGATAATCAAGTTGCATTTCAAATATTTTTTTTGTGATATTTTTTTTTGCAGGGTAGAACTATGGAAGGTAAGGAGAAAAAATAATATCACATATATTTTCCTCAATGATGGATCATTTTGTAAGGAAAATATTTGAATTTATCTAATTTTTGAATGAAATTAGAGTTTATATGTACCTGAGAGCATATTCCATTTTCATATAGAGTGAAGATGACCTACACAAAATATATGATAAGGAAGCCCACACGAGGATCCTCTATTTATTCATTTGATGTTTATATATATATATATATATATATATATATATATATATATAAAGTTTGAGGAATGGTTAGAAGTAGGGAATGTGTAAATGATCATCGATAATCTTGATCTATTCATGCAATGACCCCATTCTCGTTGTAAATTTGAAGTAGGAAAAGTGGGGTGATCAAAACCCTAAGGTATGCAATTGAGGTGGTGATGGTGAGTTGAAATTGATCATAGACAAGTAGGTTTGAGAAAGATATGTGCCCTGGTAATCTAACAACCGTAATGAAATGACCATGTTGTCCCTTCCCCACACCACGTATCACAATAATCTCTCGATTAAATCCAAGAAATCAATTTTATTTTATTTATGATAGGTGGTAATATTGAAGGAAGTCAACCAGACAGAGAATAGGCCTAATGAATTCATAACTACATAAGAATGCATTGTTGAAATGGGACAACCCAATAATAAAGTACATTAAGATTCAGTATTTATTGAAGGACTTTGTGTTACAAAACTTATTTGTTTTATGATAAGAGGTATTTTATTTTCCATTGAATAAGTTTATATATATATATATATATAAAATTAGTTTTACAGTCATCTAATTGAGTTTTATAATTTTTTTGTCTATTTAGTTTTAAAGTTGTCTAAATTTATACATGCTGCATTCTCTATGATTTTAAAGGATCTATTAGATCTATTTACCCTTTTAAAAAGATTTGTTAGATATATGATGTCTCCTCACTACACAATGCATTGACACACTGTATGTGTAACAATCTTATAACTAGCTATAGAAAAAACTCACTAGTTTTTTTTTTTAAATCACATCACACTAATCACACATATCAAGACGTTGTGTCAAAATTCAAATTTACTTACAAGGTTAAGAGTACACATAAGTGATCTGAACAATGGCACAACAACACTTTGTGTTGAAGTGCCAAAAATTGGACTAATGTTATCTCAATAAAATAGATAGAATTTATTCTAAACTTTAATACTTCTTACTAAAGATGATACTTAGAAACCATAATATTGAAAAACATAAAGACTCTCTTATTTAGTACTATGAAATATTGAATTTTAAAATAAAATTAGGCCAAGGAAGAAACACTAATAACATAGACGAGAAGCTCCAATAAATGCCAAATTGACCTTGAGGCTATTCAAGCTTATTTACATGTAATGAAAGAGAATCTAAGGATATCCAAAGACCTTCTAACTTGATTCTAACACTAGAATATCTACCAATAACAAAGTTGTAAAAAATTTCAAGTGTCGTAAAGGCATAAAATAATTAATTATCCAAATAAATCTTAAAAATTCACTTGTCCTTGTGAGTCCTCCTTAAAAAAAACAATATAATATTCATTGACGAAGGAAAAGGAAAAAAGATTGTAATTTAAATTCTTTAATATTTATTTTAGAAAGTACAATCATCTCTCAAAAATACAACACTAACACATCAATTGTAGTTTCCTTGTCCAACATTTTACTAAATTAAGAATTCCTTAATGATGAGTATTCAAATAAAAAGGTCTATGGTTTAAACAAAACCATAACTTTCTATATTATTAAACACCAAGAAAATATCATGATATGTTAGATATATATAAAATATAACTTACATCAATTAGGAGGAGTAATAATCCAATCTCCCCTTTTAATATAAATGTAAGTAATCAAATCTAATTCTAACAAGGAACTAGAACTGAGGTCACCAATCTACCTCAAGGGATCCAAAAGAGTAAAGGTTATAATATCAACTAAAATTACAAAGACAAACTCTTATAACAATTAAATCAAAACCCCATGGCTAGCCATCCAACCTAACATAATATAACCTAAACATGCCATAACCAATAGGCTATAATACTAGTCATAAGTCCCAATAATTCCATTTGCTATTCTACTTTATTAAGATAAAAGATTGATATAATAACAACATAAATTCCTATATAAGTATCCATGCATAATCACTTCCATCTCTATAGTAATATTCACTTGAATGACTCAATTCATACTTAGCTAAATCTATTTCCACATTTCTAATTAATTTTATAAACTCAGTTCTAACATTGATATATAAAATTAATTTGATCTCATTTCGATGCATTATGATTTAAATATAGAAGAGTGTTTGAATCATTGTGATTAACTCTTATAGTTGAATAATAAGTTCAACCTTCATTTCCAACTGTGTAAGGTTATCACATAGTAAATATCCAAGTTTGATCACAATAAGAATATCAACTCAAACATTCTCATAAACTAGATAATGCTAGCATACTACTATGATAAATAAATATTTGTTCACTTCCTTACAAGTAGTTGATTTACATTCATTCCTTAAGAGGAATTCCAATTGATTTTAATCCTCCTATTGAAATAATCAGGATAAAAGGCTCATATGAGCACCACTACAAAAATAAAAACCCATTACTAGAATTTTACAAACTACATGCTTCCATCTATCCAGAGATTAAACTTAATTATTAATCATGAATGATATAACTTAAACAATATGAAGTTGTTTGGCTCAATTCCTAAAACCTAGATTTCAATAATAAGTAAGGCCAATGGCCATGAACTCTAGAGACAATCTATTCCACATGAATAAAACTTTTTAGAATGCTTTATAATCACATGGAAATGATAAATTTGATATATATTAAGTACAAAATAAATAATTCCTATAAATCGCATCACACACTAAGTAGTGGCTATAGATACAAGTAAAAAGAGGTTACATCTTTTCCTATAGTGCTGAAACAATTATCTACACATGAACCAATACTAAACACTACCAACTTTTGAACAATTGTGATAACTTGATGTTTTCCACTCACCAAAGAGGATTCAATCCCCAATTATAATACAATATTAAGGGAAGTAAAAACTTTTTCTTTGTCATTCTGAACTTCATCTTGGTATTTTATAACAGTGAGTATAGAATGCTAAGCAACAAACAAATATAACCACATAAACACATTCACAAGAGTAAAAGCCATCTGTGGCACATCACTTGCAATGAGTTGTTAAAACAAGTGCATCAAATTAAAGATGGAAATGTTATTCCTTTATATATATCATTCTGGAATTGAAATATAACTTCAGTAAAGTAATCTTGAAAAAAAAAAAAATCAAGTAAACTTGAAACAAGTTGTACAATAGTACTATAACCTATTGTCTAATAAATAGGATCACCATGTGCAACTTTATAACTTAATAAAAGGTTTTAAAGAATCAATAATCTCAATAATCTTCAAATCTTTTCATAAATCTAACCCTCATCAATTACCAAAAAAGAAGTCACATATATGATATATCAATATTTTAATTTACAAATTAGCATACTAACTATAAGATAATAATGCAATTCATTTTGAATGCCAACTATATCAAGGCTTGTCCACCAAAATACCTGGTATAAAATAGTCTTATACCTTATTGAATGATTAATGCACTTTCAATATTCTCAACTGTTGTTTCATTTTTTCCAATAAATGAATCATTTATATCACAAAGAGAGCTCACTAATACTTCCAATAATTAAGATAAATTACACACTAACCCATCATGATATCATCAAAAAATTCACTTTCCATGATAAATGATGACCCCAAAATAACAAGATTCATTTCCAAACTTCCACAAGTTTAATATAATAAAAATTACTCTACTTAAAACCATGATAAGTATATAAGCCTCCAAAAGATAATTCCAAAATGGATAAGGTGTATTAATCAAACTAAAATCATACAAGCAATTAGTTCCTATGCACAGAATAATCCACCACTATAAAATCATGCCTAATAACCCCCAAAACGAAAGGATTAATACACTAAAAACTAAAATAAATTATTCCATTTCAATCAAGAAAATTATTTATAGAATAACATTAAAAAACAAATTTTTTAATACAAAAAATGAGATTAAGGAATACATTTCATTCATCACATGGAAACAATCCATAGCTACAAAAAATCAAGTTCATATACAATTTACTGTCAGCTATTTAATGTGTGTTTTCCACTACAAGTATTCTAAACCATTTGTTCTAGTGTTAGTTTAGAAGCAAATTGGCATTACAATAAAGTATCACACTTTGCAATGAGAAACACACACAATAATTGATGTAGAATAAGGGATACAGTCAGTATTTAAACATCAAAATGCATATTGCAAACATGAGCATAATGAACTAAAACACAAACCTTTTTACCATTGATTGTGCATAAGGAAGAGCCAAATATTTAATACACAAAATAAACTACCATGTAATTAATATCACAGTGGATAATATCAAATAAGTATAATAAAACTACCAATTTAACAATTGACACACCACTGCCAAGTACACAATACCAGATGGTTGGTTTATCATAATTTTCAACATGCAAGAAAACAAAAGGCCATTGGCTAGGAAAACATATAGTATACAATATGTAGAATAAGGTTATATATTTATTTTGTCTTTACTAAACATACCCAAATCACCATTAGAGTGTATAAACAACTGCCAACCAACAATCCACACAATCCATTATTTCATCCTTAGAATCATAATTGACCCACTTAAAGATAATTTCAAACTAATTTTCCCTAAGTCATGTCAATACACAAGCATATAATTATAAATTATGCCCAAATCCATGGCATAAAAATAAGCATAATTTCATTCAAAATTACCTTATGTTGTGGAAATAAGGAAATCAAGCTTATATCCAATGTATTCAAACATTTACCTAGGATAACCAATTTTCAACTACCACTACCCAATATGAAAAAATCCCTTGGGTAGTTTCTAGAATAAAATCAACATATACAAGTAATGCTATGCCATGATCCAACATCCATAAAATAAATAAAAAAATATAGAATCTAGGGTTAAACCCTATTTTTTTTAATTTTAAAACAAGAACATAAGCAAATTCCAAAATAACATTTCCAAGCACAAACCCTACAGACTACCCTAGGCCACGACATAGACTTGTATGGGTAGATTAAAATATACCCATATTTATCTATATCCTAGAAGGTGTTTAACAAAATGCTTACAATATAATTTTAAGATTCAAATCACATAAATTTATCAAGAGAAGAAGCACAAGCTTGATTTAAAGAGGGAAAATACTCCCAATTTGTTGTAGAGTGAAAGGATGTTCTAGCCACTTCCTCTTCTCTAAGGCACCTCCTTCAATTATGCTTCCCTATCATGCTTCTTCCTTAATTTTTATTTCAGGTATGGTAGAATAGTGATGCCACATGTTGATGGGTATTTGAATAAAAAATAGTCTATGCATTAATTTGGGAATATAATTGATTTGATTCTCTTATTCCCTTTCCTCAAACCACTAAACTCATTGGTTTTCCCCCTCTATAATTCATTTTTACTTATAATGCATGGGTAACTTCCTAAAAGTGTTGATTAAGAAAATATGCATTTAACCTTCTTAGTCCACTCACTTTGTTGGTTTATTTTAGGTTTGCATTTGTAAGGCATAGTGGTTCTTAAATGCATTAATTAGAAAGTATTAATCATTATTTTAAAAAAAAAATTATCCATCATTCTTTTTTTTTGGATTACCTAATTTAGCACCTCATGGTATGACCTATCACATTCTCCAACAAGGTATCTTATGGATTTATGATTCTCTCTCTCTCTCTCTCTCTCTCTCTCTCTCTCTCTCTCTAGGCATGGTTTATTGACATAAATTATTTATTTATTTATTTTTTATTTGGGATTATTACAAAGTTTCAAATTAATTCCTTTTTACTATCCACCATTGTTGGCAACATAAATTCACAATACCAACTTACATCATATTTCCCTAATGATATTTTTTTATTCTTGCATCATATTTACCACATTACCCATGGTATTTTTGACTAAGGCTCATACCATGTTCAATACTCCATTTACTTCAATGTTAATTTGAGTAATAAATTAGCTATGAAATTTATACCCAAGAGTTGCATGACAATGCATTCACAACATGTTTCATCAACATAAGATGGTAGTATTAACATGGATCACAAGAATATTTCAAAATCAAGAAAACCCCATGTTTAAACATAGATAATAACCACACATTAAATTTGTTGTTCCTAAAATCAGATACGCTCATTTTGGAACAACCCCTATGAAACTTGTCTGTTTCACTCTATAAGTTTATCATTCGAGACAAGTTTATCTTGATATCGAGCACAGTTGACTAACTCCTTGAAAAGTTCACAACCTTCCCTCATTATGATTTCTCAAGAAATGTGAAATTCGTTGTAGTCTCGATGCAATTAGAATGTCAAAATTTTGATAAATTTTAAGAGTTAGTGTTTCTGGTTTACATGCAGGAGCGGCAAAAAATGCCGCCCTTGCATGTTGTTTTTTTTTCACATGCAAGAGTGGCATTTTTTGCCACCCATGCATGTTGTATTGTGCTAAGATGCAAAGGCAACAAAAATCACCGCCCTTACATCTTTCCATGTAAGAGTGGCAAAAATCGCTGCCCTTGCACTTCAAGCTACTCCTGCAGGAGCAGTGATTTTTTCCGCTCTTGCATCTTTCTTCCTCTTGATCGTGCATGGACGGCAATTTTTTCCACCCCTACACGATCTCAATTTTCATGCATGGCATTTATGGCCACATGCATTGAGTGGTTGGCATCGGTTTTCACCCTATTAATGCCATTTTAAGCCTCATTTTGATCATTCCAACTTGTCTGCTCCTCCTCCCTACAACTGGTCGACCAAGCACGCTAGTGGGATTGTGATTTTTTTAGCTTCAAGCGTGGGATTTCAATTTTATCAGGTGAGTTTTTCATTCTTCCTTGTTTTATTTCTAGGTTTTCTTTTAGTTCTTTCTCTTTTCTTTTAAGTTCTAGTTTTTCTCTTTTTTTCCTTTGTAGGTTGTTTATTTCTTCTTTTTTCTTCTCCCTCTCCTCCTCATTAGCGAAAAAAACCCAAAATATCTAAAAAAACAAAATATTAATGGGTGTAATGGCAGTGATTATCACCACCTTTACAAAATACTGAATGAACTAGTGTAATAGCGATGAAATTCATCACCATTACACCATCCTTTGCCATTCGTACAAGGGCGGCAATTTTCACCACCCTTACACAAGTTTTCCACCCATGTGCATAGGCAGAGATTTTTGCCACCATTGCACAAAGTTCACATGCAATGGTGGAAAAAATCACCACCTATGCTTAAATAGACCTTCCCTCACATGCAAGGGTGGTGATTTTTGCCACCCCTGCATGCATTTCCTCATATTTTCCTAACTCTAAGAAATTTCAATTTTTTATTTTTCTGAGCCCACTTCCCTTTGACTTTCTAGCCTACTCACACCTTAGCCCTTTCAAGTGCATTCCCATGGTCATGATCACCAACATGCAGTTATCCTAGATTACCAATTTTTTCCTTAATTGCATGATCATGATTCTTGTTGCAGTTTCTCTCAAAGATCCTTCTTCATTGACATCCATTTGACAAAAGCCCTTTAGATGACTGAGGTTTCTCCAAAAAAGTTGAAGACAATGAAGTACAAGTATCAAGGTGTTTTTCCAATTACCTCAGTTACTTCTAATGTCAACAATATTAGGGATACAGAGGTTGGCCACGTGGATATGGTTGAGTTCATGGAAAGAACCAAATCAAGCAATCCCAGCCATGAAATGAAGAAGATAATCAAGAGCAATATTTATCTAGTATCTTCTTTTCCTATAGTGGTTCATAACATAGAGTTCATTCTCCAGTGTGCTCAACTCTATAATAAAGATACTAGGGTTGTGTTAGATGCTAGTGGTAATGTGGTGATTAGACTAGACTCTGAATTCATTGACAAAGTATTCATGTTCCCTCCCACTATTAAAGTATTAAAGCTCATTTTCATTGAAGCACAAAGGGAGTATGACAAAGATCCTAAAAGAGCGAAAAAGTAATTAACAATAGATGGCTCAAGACTCCAAGGGTGAACATGTCAAGATGGCCATAGAGCTTTCCAAGGAGTGATTTCATAGAAGAAGTCAGTGACCTGATCACCCTTCTCAATAGGGTAAGAGGTTTACCTTCTTCCTCACTATTTCATGAATGGATGTACCCTTTCATTAGAATAATTCTCCAAGGCAAATAAGTCATTTTATGGGGAGAAAAAGTCAACAATACTCTATATAAGCAATTGATGAAGGTATCCACTACCTCCAAATTCTACATGACTTCATACCTGGTATATATTGAGGCATCAATGAGAACCTTCCAAGGTTTGACATCAAAAGTAGACATGAAGGTAACCCCAGTGTATCAATATTACTCTCAATTGAGATTGAAGTGTTTTATCCATAATTTTAGGAGGGTAAATGATGCTTTTTTTGTAGTATTTTTGTGTCTCTTTGATCCCCAATTAGAATAGAAAAGAGTGTCAGATGAAGCCTATATAATTGTGAATGACTTCGGATGTATGTTCTTGCAATTCCATTCTTTTTCTTATCTGTGGGTTGGCTTTTTCCAAGGTCACCCTTATATGCTCCCAAGATTCCCTTCAGACAAATTGTTCTTGATGGAGCTGTGTAGGCAAATAATTGTCATACACAACAAGCAGATGGAACTCAAGAAACCCAGTTTCAGGTTCCCAATTGAAATTGGTAGGTTCTCGATATTGACCACTAGAAAATATAGAGTTATGGAGACTGAAATGAAACTTGTAACCATGAAGCATTTCAAAAGGAGACCAAACTTTGACTACAAAGGTGTAAAGGATATAATCAGGAGGAAGACCCATTTTTATGAGCCTATGATTGAAGATGTTTGGGTTGATTTGAGGACTGTAGAAGACATCAAAAAAATGGACTATAGTAGATTGTCTCTTGAGCAGATAGAATATCTGGGACTCACTAATATCCCTAAGAATCTAGTGGATGATAGGGATTTGATCAATAATAGATACCATGCTGAATAGATTGCCAATACCCCTCTTCCCCCAACCCAATGGTCTCAGAAAGAGTTGACTTTTTTGAGGAAAAGATTCAAACTAATATTGGCAAACACTAATGATTGGTTAGCAAATAAGGGAATCACTTTGAATGAGTTCATCATAGGATCAGAAGCTAAATTTCAAGAGGAAACAAGGAGAAGGGTAGAAAATAGGATGAAGAATAAAAGTGATGTCCCTGCTTCTCATAGGCCACATAAGCCTAGGATCATCTTCGTGACAAATAAGTCACAAGTTGTAGAAAAAGATCCAAGAACAATAGATATGGAGGTTGAAAAGCAAATCAATAAAGAACCAGTAGTGGAGCAAATGGAGACTGATGATAGGCCCACAGATCAACAAGAAAAGGAAACTCTATCTCTGCAAGTAGGTGTATAGCCAGAAATGGGAATTTCTTCTTCCCCGCCTAGCTCACCAATTGTAACTCCTTCACATATTTCTCCAATCAGTGTTTCCTCTTTTGGAGCTGCCCCTCCTTCCAAAATTATTTTTGAAGACCCTCAAGGTGCTTTTAGAGATGTTCTCCATTCCTTAGGGTTAATGCACAATTTTTCATCTCCATTTTTTGATATCAGAGATAGTTTTGCCTTCGATCATTCAACAGCAAGTGCAGTTCTTATTGATACTCTACCCATTGTTTCCACCATCGGTGCAGGTGCAACTCAGTAATGCCAACTACGGAGATTGATACTAATGTAAGTACTTCTTCCCTCCCACCTTAGTTGTTGACTTATACGCCTAAAAGGAAAAAATAGGCCATCTCCCCAGATGACTTTGATTTCAATAAAATGGTGCCAACAAAAGTCAGTAATCCCAAAAAGCCAAAAATCCTTTCAAAAATGATTGAGGATAAAGGGCACAAATTTTTGGAAATAGCAAAACCTCCACAGGATACAACTCTTGAAAATTTTGATGTAAATGACTAATCTATCTCTCGAATTGAGTTAGGAAAGATAACTCATGAAAGCGCTAAGAGCGATATGCAGTTAGCTATGGACATCTTGGTTCAAAAGTTTAACAAAGAAAGAGAAATGAAGGACCATTATAAATTAATGGTGGAACAACTAACTGCGGTAATAAGGAGAATAACTTTCACTCTAGAAATAGTAGCTCCAGAGGCTATCTCCATCGATGACCCCATGATTCAGAAAGTAGAAAGGACCTATCTCAAGGGAAAATTACTTGAAGAGTACTTAGACAAGATGCATACACAAGAAATTTCCTTGCTCATAGAGTTGTCTGAGAAGATGGGTAAGATGAAAAAAGTGAGAGTAGAAATGGATGATCTTATCAATATCATTTCTCAAGATATTAAAAGCATAAAAAAGTATCTTGACAAGTGGATGGATATGAAGAAGTTGATAATAAGTACCCTAGTATCAATTGTCATCATTGTTGATAGAGACTCTTATACTGAGACTAAAGAAGCAATGATACATAGGAGTCAGGTGCTTAAGAAATTGATCAGCGACCTCGAATCATCAAAGGAACTCAGTGAGCAAAGCGACATCAATCTTTTGCATAAATTAGAGGAGCTGCCTTGCAAGATTACATCACAAGACAATCAATTCCTTTTAGTGGAATAAATGGTTCAAGAATTTAAAGGTATGTTCTGAAAGGAATTTGAAGATAAACCATTCTCAGTAGCCTCCGTGGATAATATACTGGATAATCAGTTAACTCTAGATAATATAAAAACTAGGTTAAATAGTCATGCAAAATCAGTCACAGTAGTGAGAGATGCCATCGTCAAGGTGAAGATGATTTTCAAAAATATTGTTACTCTAGACAATATCGGGATACAAGCAGGGATTGCCATGTACATGTTCATGTAAAGAAAGATGGGGCTATAAATTGAATCAACTTTCCTTTGATTTAATTTCCTTTTTTTAAATGCACTTTTGTAACCACTTTGGACATTTGCACATGTACTTTTGTCATGTGTAATTACATGTAAAAATATGGAAAGTCCAAAGTCAACAAAGACTTCTATCTTTGACTAGGTTAGAATATTTAAATCTTTTTTAAATCCTCAAGGCTTCTCCCTATAAAAGAAAGAGAGCATATTTTGTAATAGATATCTTTTGGTAATTAGAAGCAAAAGTTTTGCCCAAATTGAGATGCCTTTTGAGACTTTGAGCTCAGATTGTAAATCATATTTTCTTGAATGAATGAGAAAGTGGGTGACTTTTCAAATTTGCGTTGGAATAACTTGTGTTATTTAGGGAATTGTTCTTATGTCCTTTTTCCTAATAATATCTCATATATTTGATTAAATAAGTAGAGTGTGGAAATTATTTGGAAGATGTTCTGAAGTTAATTATGAAGACTTTGTGTTGCTATAATTACATTTAGTTTATGTTTCTTATGTTTTGGTGAAAAGGGTATTAGAAAGGCTTTGTACTACTTTTATCCTTTGTGATCTTATACTCTATTGTGGTTTTCGGTGGAGACTTTGAGCTACACTTGATTCTACAGTTTTATTATTCCTAAATTAGTAAGAGAAGCAAAGAAGGGATTTGTACTACTTTTATCCTTTGTGATCTTATACTCTGTTGTGGTTTCATGGGTTTCTTGTGGATCTAGTTACTACTTGGGAAGTTTTCCTACTGTTTACTGGACATCATTTCTAAAAGAAGAGGATTGCTTTCAGTTATTACATAGGAATTTTTCTTTGCCTTGTGAACATCATCTCTAAAAAAAGAGAGATAGATGGTATGATCTCACCCCAGAGTCTATTTTTAGTTTATATTAATATATTATAGTTTATAAGAAGCCTCCCCTTACTGAGAGGAGAGATTTATCTCATTATACTATGGTTGATATACCCATTTTTCCTTCAGTTAGTTGACGACAAAATATTCACCTAACAAAATTATATATAAAAATAATTGGGAATGCTAACATGATCGTGATACCCATTTAATGTTACTAATATTCAAGATATTTGGCCTTGTATTTTGGACCCATTTTCTTCTACTTTAAAGCTTAACCATCTTATTCAAATAACACATTCTTTGTAATTTTGGTGTACATAATCAAGTACAAGTTGATAATGGTTGCATAATAAAGCTAAAGAGATTCAACATGATGGATCAAATAAAACTTCTCTATAATTTACAATAATAATTTACACCTTGAAATAATAGAGTCATCATGGAAGCAGATACAAGTAATCATGCAAAAATCAATAAGTATAAAAGAGTTATATCAATTATTCCATATATATATATATATATATATATATATATATATATATATATATATATATATAAGCATAGTAACAATAAGGAATTGAAACATATAAATCATATCTCAATAGATCAAACTATGATCATATAGAAACTATTATTAGTTATGATTTAAGGTGCCGATCACTGAAAAGTGCCCTAATTATAACACAAGTAAAATGAGATGTAACATCTTTTTCCCTTTGAGAAAGACATCATCTTGATGGCTTGGTCAAATTATGAGTGATTAGAAAGATAAATAAATAGCTTTTATTTTTTTGAATTTTTTTATAACTATACTATTGATCAGGCAAAACTTTTGGAACTTGAGTTTTCAAATTTTCAATGCATCCTTTCCATTTGAATTTCTATCAATGGAAACCAACAAGTTTCATATTTAACAATCTTATTTATAGTCTATTCATCCCAACTTCTTTCCCTTTACCTTGCAAGACTTAACTAATTTAATTTTATTTTTCATCAAAAACCAGATTATTAAAACATTAAGTATTGTACTTAGCAGCATGTCTCTAATCCACTCACATAACCTCATTATGCTATTCATGATTTGAGACATATGTTACAACAATTTTCATTATCAATAATATTGCATTAATATAACATATAATTTCTCACAATGAGATACATACCATAAGAGTACACAATGGTACACAAATGGAGATTTAAGAATACAATCTCAAGTATTATTTCAACCTTAGCTATATAAGTGTACAAATTAACATACATAATAATAAATGTATACACCTCTAATAAATTTGTATAGTAAATGCTCATTAATGTTGCATCCTTAACTACCTTTACAAAATCATACAATGGTGTCAATTTTCATAAATGTAATAGTTCAACAAAGCTTTTATAGTATTACTGTTGAATCAATTCAATATTGTTGAGTACCACAATAAACAAATCAACCACTATGGGATAATCTAGCTATGTTATTAGTCACTATTGAATAACATAACTATGCTATCAACCACTATTGAATAATAAGATATTTCCATCAACCACTGATGAATGGCACAATAAATTGATGTATGTAATGTTTATTAGTTTAATGATTGATCAGTTCTCAAATATCTCTAAATATGAAACTATTTTTAGTTTTGATAAGTTGTTATAGAGGAAAAGTCACAATTCAAACATTTCCTCCAACTTCATCACCTCACTTGGAATGATTCACCACACATCTCCCCACTAGGAGTGACTCTTACCTTCACAAAAGGCCAAATGTGGATATTAGAATAATGTGTTGTATAATTAATATCACATTCAATAGTCATACAGACCCTTGAATACATCCTCTGTCTACTATGACATCATACACATGTGAACTATAAGGTACAATGGATAAATAATGTATACACTTATAACATTACTTTGGCTAAAGTTTTTCATTATAGTTATCAATGTTATATTGAGTCAAGTCCACACACACACATACTCTCTACTAAATACATCATCCTATGTATCAATCGTCTAGCTTTCATTATTCATTATCTTATAACATGGAGGATGACTCATGAACCGATCTTAAAAAATAAATTAACTATACATAGGAATACATCCCCAAATAATATAAATAACCATAACATAATTTATTAAGATCCTCAACAAAGGATCTAGGATCACAATAAATTCAATACAAAAATCACAACTACCACCAAATAGATCATAAAATAACTCCAAACATATGCCATATAATTTTTATATGTAGGTTTACCAAAGTCATATACTAAAGCACTATAATCTGCTCTAAGTACGCCTCATTGTAATAATTAGCTATGGTAATCACAATTACACATCGAGTAATGATATCAATATAAATATTTACATGTATTATGATTATGTGTTTATTAATACCTAGTAGCATTAAAAAAAAGAAACTATTTTTATAGACTACTATAGCAAGCTTTAGGAAAACTAGTATGTAATTAAAAATTTTAAAAACACACTCCTATCATGAGCATGTGTACTAATGAGAAGGTTCAACCAATCAAGGTTAATACTATCTCTAGCCCTAAAAGAAACATCTCTTTAATGAATGTTATCAACACTCATAGATAACCCACTTACTTGGGTACCACCACCATGGAAGTAAAACGTCCTCTAAGATAAAATTATCTCACTACAAAATGAGACAAAAGTCACTTCTCACAAACATAGACAAAATCAAAGTGATCCACGTGGTATCACCAGTCCATCACACCAGCGAAAGATAATACCTACTACACTTGTATGCTTGTTGATAGGTTTTTAAGTGGAACCCCAAAAGGCTCTTGGTCCCTTCCACACAATTTAGCACTTTAATCTAAATATGTATTAGTTTTAATTCCATTGAGTTATATATTCAATACATGTTCACTCAACACTTTACATCATGGTCTTGTGAATTAGCACAAGGTTGAGTTTTTTAACCTAACGATATGATACCACATGTAACAACCCTTCGATCGGGTACCAAAAAAACTCACTATATTTTTTTAAAATTCACATCACACTGATCACACATATCAAGACATTATGTTAAAGGTAAAATTCACTTGCAAGGTTATGAGTATAGTGAAGTGTTCTTAATAATGGAACATCAACACTTTATGTTGATGAAGGGCCGAAAACCAGACTAACATTATCTCAATAAAGTAGATAACAATTCTTCTAAACTTTAGTACTTCTTACTAAAGATGATATTTATCAAACAAAATTTTGAAAACCACAAAGACTCTCTTATTTAGTACTGTGAAATAATGAATTTTAAAAGAAAATTAAGCCAAGAAAGCAACACTAATAGTGTAGAATGGCTATTCCAATAAATGCCAAATTTACCTTGAGGCTATTCAACCTTATTTGCATGTAATGAAAGATAATAAAAGGATATCCAAAGATCTTCCCACTTGAGTCCGGCATTAGAATCTCTACCAAGGACAAAGCTTCAAAAACTTTTAAAAGAGTGTTGTAAAGGCATCAAATAATTAATTATCCAAATAAATCTTATATATTCACTTTTCCTTATGAGTACTTCTCAAAAAGAAATAATAGAATATTCATTGATGAAGGAAAAGGTGAAAAATGGTAATTTAAACTATTTAATATTTATTTTGAAAAATACAACTATCTCTCAAATAGACAACACAAACACATCAATTGAAACTTCCTTGACCAATATTTTAGTAGATTAAACATTCCTTAAGGGTGATTGTTCGAATATCAAGATCTATGGTTTTAAAAAAACCAAAAATATATATCTTATCAACCACCAAGATAAGATCATGATATGTTAGATGTATATAAAATAGAATTTGCATCAATTACAAGTAGTAATAACCCAATAACCATTTTCAATACAACTGTAAGTAATCAAATCTAATGCTAGAAGGGAATTAGAAATGAGGTTTAGAATCTACCTCAAGGGATCCAAAAGAGTAAATTTTATAATGACAAATAAAATTAAAAATCCAAAATCTTAGAATAGTTAAAACAAAACACCACAGGTAGCCATCCAATCTAGACATGGACTAAACATGACATAACTAACAAAGTGCAATACTAGTCACAAGTACGAACAATTACATTTGCTATGCTACTTTAATAACATATAATATTGATATAATAACAACATAAATGCATATATAAGTATCCAAGTGCACTCACTTCCAAATCTATATTAATATTTAGTTGAATGATTCAATTCATATTCAACTAAATCTATCTCCACATTTGGACTTAATTTTATAAACTAAGTTCTACCATTGATACAGAAAATTCATTTGACCTCATTCCGATGCATCATGATTTAAATATAAAAGTGTGATTGAATCATTATGATAAAGTATTATAGCTGAATAATAAGTTTAACCTTCATTTCTAACCATGTAAGGTTATCACATAGTGAAGATCCACGTTTGATCACAATAAAAATATCAACTCAAAAATGCTCATAGCCTAGATCATGCTAGAATACCATTGTGATAATTATATAATTGTTCACTTTCTTAAAATTTATTGATTTGCATTCATTACTTAAGAGGAATTCCAATTGATATTAATCCTCGTATTGAAATAAGTAGGATAAAGGACTCATAAAAGCACCACTATGAAAACAACAAACCATTACTAGAATATTTTAGACTACATGCTTTTATCTATTCAAAAAATAAAATTAATTATTAATTAGGGATGATACAACTTAAAAAAGACAAAGTTGCTTGGCTCAATGCCTAAAACCTAGAGTTTAACAATAAATAAGGCCAGTGGCCATGAAATCTACAAAAAATCTATTCCACATGCATAGAACTTTTTAGAGTGTTTTACAATCACATGTAAATGTTAAATTTGATACATATTAAGTAAAATATAAATAGGTCATCCAAATCACATCATTACTCAAAAAGCACACTAAATAGTGGTTGGAGATATAAGTAAAAATAGGTTACATCATTTCATATAGTGCTGAAACACTTATCCATATAAGACTCAATACAAAATAGTACCATGAACAAATATGGCAGCCTGATGTTTTTTAATCACTAAGGAGGATTCAATCCACAATTATAATATAATACAAATGGAAGTAAAAATATTATCTTTGTCATTTTGAACTCCATCTTGGGATTTTATAATGGCAAGTGTAGCATGTTAAATAGGAAATAAATATAATTAGATAAACATATTCACAAGAGTAAAATCCATCTGTAACACACCACCTACAATGAAATGTTACAACAAGTACAATAGCTTAAATATGGCAATGTTTTTACAATCTATATAACATTCAGAAATTTAAGTCTAATTTCAATAAAGCAAGCTTGAGAAAAGAATGACAATTCAAGCAAACTTAAAACTCCATGTCCTAAGCATAAGTTATACATAAGTACTCTAACCTAATGTATAATAAACAAGATCACTCTATGCAACTTTACAACTTAAGATTTTTTTTTAAATAATCAATAATCTCAATAATAATCAAATCCTTTCATAAATATAAACCTCATAAATGAACATGAAAGAAGTCACATATATGATATATCAATGTTTTAATTTACAAATTATCATATTAACTATAAGATAATAATTCAATTAATTCTAAATGCCAACTGTATCAAGGTTTGTCCACCCAAATACCTAGTATAAAATAGTCTTGATACCTTATCGAATGACTAATGAACTTTTAATATTCTCAACCATTGTTCCATTTTTCCCAACAAGTGAATCATTTACATCATAAAAAGAACTCACCAATACCTCCAATAGGTAATAAAACTTACACACAACATCCCGTCATGATATCATTGCAAAATTCCATTTCCAAGTTAAATGATGACCCAAAAATAGAAAGAATCATTTCCAAACATCCACAAGTTTAATAGAATCAATAATTACTCTACTTAAAACCAAGCTAATGAGTACAAGCCTTCAAAAGATAATTAAAAAATGGATAACATGTATATATTAAAATGATATCATACAAGCAAATAGTTTCCATGCATAGAATAAACCACCACTATAAAATCATGCTTCATAACCCCTAAAAACAAAGGAGTAAAACAAAAAAAATTAAAATCAATTCTTCCATTCCACTTAGAAAACTATTTTCATAATAGCATTACAACAAAAAATATTTTCAAACAACACCTCAACTTAAAGAATACATTTCATTCATCAAAAGTAAGCAATCAATAACTATAAACAATAAAGTTCATATGCAATTGATAGACACCTATTCAATGTGTGTTTTCCATTAAAAGTAAATTCAAAAGCATTCATTCTAATGTTAGTTTAGAAACACTTTTGCATTCAAAGTATCACATTTTTCAAATAGAAACACACATCATAGCCAATGTACAAGAAGAAATATACTTCATATTTAAACATCAAGATGTAAATTTAAAACATAGTTAGAATTAAGTAAAATAAAAACTTTTTTACCATAAAACTATGCATAAAGAAGATCTAGATATTTAATACACAAAATACACTACCATGAAAGCAAGATCACAATGGAGAATATCAAATAAGTTTAAGAAAACTACTAGCTAAATAATTAACACATCGCTGCCAAGTAAATAGTACTAAGTGGTTCATTTATCATAGTTTTTATCATGTAATAAAATAAATGCCATTGGCTAGGAAAGCATATAGTATAGAATATGGAAAATAAGGTTATAGAATCTTAATAGTTTTTAGTATAATATAATATTTTAATGATGATAGAATGTATTAGATTAATAATTTGTACTTTCATATCTTAACTACAATCAATCAATCCATTTACTAATCATCATTTTATATTGAATATAAATTTTTTGTTACTTTTTAAATATAATTTAATTGTACAAATTTATCTTATAAAACATAAAATCCTTCAAATCTACTTTGAATAAGAGAAAATCTTAATTGGAATCCTACACATTCAAGATGTGGAAGAAGGATGTAACAGGTGGACCATATTTATGTACAAAGTAATGTTGAAAGTTTTTATAGTTATAAATGAAAATAAATTATTCTCCAAAGGATCCCCACCAAACATATGGATAATTTTTCTTCATATGCACCAAAATAATAGAAATAAAGCAGTGTCAAATCTACACGTTGACATGTTATAATTGAATTCTTTCATTGAGAATTGGGGACTATATAAGGGACAACCTAGTGAGGGGATTATTAAATAAATGAGGTTGAAATTCAACAAATATTGAGAAAATTTACCATTATACAAAAGTAATAAATCTCTTTGATCTCTTTCTCACACTAGTTTTTCCCAAAAGCAAAAATTAAATTTTATAATAAATTTAAAGTTTTTACACCATAGGCATTTTCATGATGAGGCACTCTCCTTAGATTCATATTAGTATATAGATATTACCATTTCACAGGTTCCCTTTATTTTTTCCAATGTAGATACTTCCTAATTTATTTAAAAAAATTCTATCAATTCAACAATTGATGTGTGTACAATGCTAGACATTACCTAATCAGTACTCATCGCTAACCATCCTATAATGGGAGATTTGGAAGAGGTTATGGACATAAATCAAACTATAATTGAGAGTAGATATTTTTCAAATGTTTTAGTTTTGAATTCCCTGATAGACATCTATGTAAAATGTGAAAACATATTGAAGGTAACAAAACCGAATTGTTTGACAAATTGTAAGCAAAATCACTCTCATTAAATACACTCAAATACTTCATGCCATCTGCTCCTTTTCAGACTTATTTCTCTTTAATAACTGAAAACATATGAGCATTCCTCTTCCTTTTAGTTCTAAAATCACAATGCCACAATAGATATTTAATCTCCACACAAGCGTACAAAGCAAACTCTAATATACACCTTAAAATTTATAGAATTTTGATTGTTTAAAACTAATTATACAATTTAGTGATGAATAAGTGGGAGAGTGGAAAGGGATGTGGAAGGATATTGAGTAAAAATATTTCATAAACCATACTCCATTGGCCTTTGATACATTTTTGATTTAAATAAAATAAGAAGAAAGCAAAAAAGAACCAAAACATACCTTGGAAATGATTCAAAACTAAGTCCATTTTCTATGATTGTAATGCAGAAAATAATAGAATTTTTGCCAAAATAAAGAATATGTTTCATAGGATAGAATACAAACATCAACAAAATAAAGACAATGTTCCAAACAAACTGGAAATGAAGTGAATTATAGTATTCAATTTAGGATTTGGAATCTTTGAGACTTATCCAATTGTTTCTTGAGGTTTCAAGATTTGAGTGATTTAGGGTCATCAATTCAAAACACATCTCAAAAGTTATATTAGTAGGGAATGATACATGGTTTTTAGTGTAGTTACACGTAGGAAATTAAATTTGTAAAATGGATATTTAAGACATTTAATTTTTGGGCTTATATAATATGCTTTTTAATTAAAAAAATGATTTTGTGTTAAAGTGGTGGTTGTTTGATTCAAGTGGATGTTGATGTGTGATAATTTTTAGATTATTTATTAAATATAAATTTATGAGATATATTCAAAATACAAAAAATAAATTTATATTTTATATAGTGTTTCACATATTTATATCACGCCTGTGCATGTCTCTATTAGTGTTAATTTTGTGTTGGTGAATGTTGCATGTTGTATTGGACCTATACAAGTTCAATAATTATGAAATTGTGCTTGTGAAATGCATCCTTGGAATAAATGTGATGTAGTATTGATTGTAACATATTAGTTTTTTTGTTGAATTATTGTCATTAGTGGGTACATATGGTTGGATTAATTCTTGCATAGATACATGATGATTATGTCTTATGACATAATAATATATATAATAAATATATTATAATATAATATTCATATATACTATATATAATTATTATATAATAATATACTTCTATTATATATTGTTTCAGTGAATTTCAACTTATATTTCAAGAAAGGAAGAAGAAGAAACTAGATACGGGTATGATTGAAAAACCTATTTAGTTGTGTGCACATTGAATTAGATGATTGTGAAGAGCTCCTCTATTATTGGGGAGGAATGACCAACGAATAACATAGAAATAAATAAAATAGTTGGTTACATAGATATATGGGTGGATTGCCTAGCACTAGCTATATCTTGAAAGCAAGAGCTTCCTCAGGGGATGTCAATCCACATGTTTTAAACAAATATGTTTAGAAAATAGAAGATAAAGTAATTGCATCAATTATAAAAAACTAATAAAATTGAATACAAGAAATACTTGATAAATAAATAGAATAAAATGACTGATATAGCAATGAGTGGGTCAATACTAATTCTAAATAAGTCAGACATGCTTTAGAAAATAGGTTGGGGGTCTATGAATAGGTAGACAAAAATAAAGTTAGATTTGGTTAAGGGTAGGTGGATGAAAGTAGCTTGTTGTTATTTTCTACCATAGTGACCATCGATGTTTAGTGTATCTGTCGATGGCTGAGGTGACTGTCAGTGGTTGAGGTGATTGTTGGCTATTAGACAAACCATCGATGATCAAGGTGACTATTGTTAGGAATTAAAAAAAATTAAACTAGATTTAATATTATCATAAATCATATCTAAAATGCACTAGCATGCATCACAAAAACATTCCTCAAATCACAGATATTATGAAAGCATAAATGGAAAGAATAATATAATAATCACACATAACACATATCTATTGTGGTTCACCCAATGTGGGATACATCCACTAAGAAAGTCCTCAAATAAAACTGTAATAAAAAAAACAAGATTATAATGAAATCTCACAGAGATAAAATATCTCTTGTAGAAGATACTGCATAAATGAAATGCTACATTTTTACCTACACCTTTATAATACTATATCTCACAAGTTTTTATACCACACCCTATAATAAACACGTACTCTTTATAAAAAATATCTACACTTTGACTCTGATCCTCAAAGCCACACTTTGAAAATAAACCATCATCCTCTAAGGGTCACACCATTCCTTTATATATAGTAAACCAAGGTAAAATCCACCAAAGGAGGAGAAACTCACCATGCTTATCCAAGATAAGCATCATCTACAAAAAGACAACTCAGTTCTACCTTAACAAGCTTATCTAAAAGCTCCATCAAGAAGGATCATGCCAAGTTTATCTCTCCACCTTTAAAGGCACATTTTCCAATAACATGTGATCATAACCAACTCTTAGAAACAAGGAAGACATCCCCTTTTCCAATGAACAAATAATTCCCTAAGATCAAGGAAGTCAACATGGAAAATAGACATCTAACAACCAACTTCATAAAATATGGAAACATAGAAATTAGAAAATATTAAGAATATTATACCCACATGTGGAGTAAGTTTCCACAAAAGGTGGATTAGGGAAAAATGTTCTCCCTACATTTTTGGATCTCTCTAGGCCCCAAAAATATATCCCTATGGTCATGTGATATCCCCAAAGGGCTCTACACTCAATAATATCCCACTTAGAAATTGTTTCTCTTGAATATAATCTATCATTGCTCTATGACCACTAAGGCCAACCATATTTGAACATAGTCTCAACTTGTCCAATGTGAACACCTTGGTCATCATATTTGTAAGATTCTAGCTAGTATGAATCTTCTCTACCTTTACCAAGTTCTCCTTCAAATCTATTTCGATGAAGTGATAATGTAACTGAATGTGTTTCATCCTCGAGTAAAAAGGAGAGTTCTTTACCAAATGAATAACACTCTGACTATCACTGTATAGTCTACCAACTTCCTACTCATGCCCCAACTCTCAAAATAAATCTTATAGCCAAATCATCTCCTTGCTATCCTTTATGGTAGCAAGATACTCTACCTCTATGGTTGACAAAGCCATAACCTTCTGTATCCTAAAAATCTAACTAACCACTGTATCTCCAATAGTAAATATATAACCTATCATACTTCTCCTGCTATCAATATTGCCTACCATATTTGAGTCCATATAACCACATGAAGTGGTATCTGATCCACCATAACATAATATAAAATCCATGGTTATTTTCAAATATTGAAGAATCCATTTCACTACTGGTCAATGCTCATAACCAAGATCACTCATATACCTACTCAAAAGTCCTATTGCTTGGAAAAATATCTAGCCTAATACAAACCATGGCATACATCAAGCTACCAATTGTCAATGAGTAAGGTACCTTATACATCTTAAGCTTTTCATCTTCCATCTTGGGACACTACTCCTTTGATAATCTAAAGTGGCCTACCAAAGGAGTACCAATAGATTTAGCATCCACCATGCTAAACCTTTCCAAGACTTTCTTCACATACTCTAATTGGGATAAGATAAACTTCCTCTCATTTTTATCATGAGTAATCCTAATACCAAGGATTTGATTTGTAACACTCAAATTCTTTATAGAAAAAGAGTCACTAAGCTATATTTTGAGCATATGAATATGCTGTATGTTCTTTCCTACAACTAACATGTCATCCACATACAAGCATAAAATAATAAAGAAATCATCATCAAAATGTTTAATGTGCATGCAATGGTCAGAATTAGACCTTTGATATTCTTGTTCCAACATAAAACAATCACATTTATTATACCATTATTTTGGATCTTGTTTCAAGCCATACAAGCTCTTCTTTAGTCTACACACATAGTTCTCCTTCCCTTTGATCTCATAACCCTATGGCTACTTCATATACAACTCTTCATCTAAATCACCATGAAGAAAATCAATTTTCACATCTAATTGTTCTAAGTGCAAATCCTCAACTGAAACTAAACCAAGAATAGTCCAATAGAAGTCGCTTTTACAATAGGAGAGAAAATCTCCTCAAAATCAATATCTAATTTTTTTACAAACCCGTTAACCACCATCTTGGCCTTATACCTTTTTCTCCCTTCATTTTCATTTTCTATTTTGAAGATCCACTTGTTTGTTAATACACTCTTGCCCTTGGGTAGCCTTACCAAATCCCACGTTTGGTTCTCTATGAAAGATCCATGCTCTTCATCGATGGCTTGCTCCCACTTCATCTTGACATCTACCTACATTGATTCATCATAACACTCTATTTCTCCATTATTAGTGAGCAAAAAATAATTTAAAGAAGGAGAAAAACATTTAGGAACTCTTCTTACACTAGAATACTTTCTTACCATAGGAGTTTGGGGTCCTTGTGTAGAAGGTTCCTAAATTGAATCATTGGATACTTTTCTATCCACCATGTCATCCAATATTGTGTACTCTTTCTATTCCTATTCCTATTCTTGCAACTGATTCTTATACATGACTTTTTCATTAAAGACTACATCTCTAGACCGAAATATTTTCTTATCTTTAATGTTCCATAAATGGAAACCAAATTCATCCTCACCATATCCAACAAATGTGCATTTTTTTATTTAACCTCTAGTTTGGTCCTATCCTCTTTCTTAATGAGAGTAAAAGGCTCACATCCAAAGACTCTAATAAAAGAATAATCAACATTCTTACTAGACCAAGATTATTTAGGAATGCCTCCATCCAAAGCATCAAAGGTCCTCTATTAATTAGATATAATATCATGCTAACTACTTCTACCTAAAAGTGTAAAGGCAACCCTGCATGTAACCTCATACTCCTAGCATGTTCCATTATGGTTCTATTCATCCTTTCAGATACCCCATTCTATTGTCGAGTTCTTATAACTGTCATTTGCCTATGGATTCCATTATTAGAAAAATAATCAAAGAAATCATTATTACAATACTCACCTCCATTATTTGATATGAGGCATTTCAGCTTGAGACCTTCTTCATTCTCAACCAAGGCTTTCCACTTCTTAAAAGTGTCAAATACGTCAAATTTATTTTTAATGCAATAAACCCAAACTTTCCTAGTTGTATCATTAATAGAAGTATCATAATAATTAGATTCACCAATAGAAGATACCTGAGCTAGTCCCCATATATATAAATGTACCAACTCTAACTTGTACTCTTTCTTTGTGGGTCCAACTTTCAAGAACTTAACCTACTTCTATTTCTTGTACATGCATTTCTCACAAAAGTGTAGTTCTATGTATTTTAATCTAGGCAACTTATATTTTAAGATCTCCATGCCTTTATGGCTCATATGACCGACCCTGTAGTGCCACATTGTTACATTTCCATCTACAATAACTTGATCACAAGAATCAATACTACTAGTCAAATATAAAGTACGAACTTTCTTACCTCTCAAAATCAGAAGAGCACCTTTGGTAGATTTTAAAAAATCTATAGTAAACATAACCAAACAACCTTCACCACCTAATTTTCCCACTAAAACCTAATTTCATCTCAACGTAGGTACATGTCTAACATCCTTAAGTATCCATGTGTTCCCATTTTGTATTTTAACCTGAACATAACCTTTCCCTAGTATCTCACATGGTTCATCATCACCAAGATAAACATGCCCTAAATTCTCTTAACATAATCAGTAAAATAATGCCTATGTGGGGTGGTATGAAAAGAAGCCCTTGAATATAGTACCCAAGACTCATAAAAACTATCCATAGAAATAATTAAGGCATCACGACATGATTTAATTGATGTCACATTTACCCCATTTGTTTCCTCCTTATTGGCATTCTTATCCTAAACTGACCAACAATCCTTCTTTGAGTGTCCACTCTTCCCACAATGCCAACATATCATCTTGGATCTAGATCTAGACTTAGATCTACCCTATGACTTTCCATGGTTGCCTTTGCTCTTATCCTTTTACCTCCCTCTAGTATGAACAGACAAAGAATTTCTTGAATATGATTCACCAATGCTTTTCCTTTGCATTTCCTCACTAAGAATGACATCTACAACATCCTCAAAATTTAAGCTTCCCTTGGCAGGGACTGCATTACTCACAACCATAACCAAAATATCCCAACTATTAGGCAAATAAGACAAAATCAATAAACCCCTAAATTCATCATCAAAATTAATTCCAATAGAAGTGAACATACTTAAAACCATATTAAAATCATTTATATGATTAGCAATAGAATTATTCTTAGACATTTTCATGTTAAACAATCTTTTCATAATAAATTTTTTATTTGAGGTTGAGGGTTTCTTATACAACTTCCTCAGTTTATCCATGAGATCCTTTGTGGTTTTTTCATCAAAAATGTTAAATGTGATAGAAGAGGCAAGGCATACATTTATGGCTCATAATTCCTTCGTATCATTTTAGTGACCAATATGCATCACTCATACTTACAGGTTGTTTTGCTTTCCCCTCCAAGGGAAGATGAAGCTCTTTCTGATACATGTAATCTTCCATCTGCATTTTACACAAACCGAAATTCTTACGAACAAACTTATCAACCCTAAATTTTATCTTTTCTCTCATAGCTCCCACTCAAGATAATATCCTTTCCAATGATTTACCACTTCAAAAAAACACACCAAAGCTCTAATACCAGTTGTTAGAAATTTAAAAAACTTTAAAACATATTTAATATGACCATAAATCATATCTAAATTATGTACTAGCATGCATCATGGAAACATTCCTCAAATCATAGATATTATGGAAGCATAAATGGAGAGAACAATATAATAATCACACATAACACAGATCTATCATGGTTCACCCAATGTGGGCTACATCCACCAAGAAAGTCCTTAAATAAAACTCTAATAAAAAAACAAGATTACAATGAACTTTTACAGAGATAGAATATCTCCTATAGAAAATGTTGTAGAAATGAATTGTTGCACTTTCACCTACACTTGCACAATACTGTATCTCACAAGCTATTATACCACACCCTACAATAAACACTTGCACTTTGCAAAAATTATCTTCACTTTGAATTTGATCTTCAAAGCCACACCTTGTAAATAAACCATCAACCTCTAAGGGTCACACCACACCTATATATATATATATATATATATATATATATATATATATATATATATATATATAACCAAGGGAAAACACACCAAAGGAGGAGAAATCACCATGCTTATCCAAGATAAGTATCATCTACTAAAAGATAATTCCACCTCAACAACCTTATCTAAAATCTCCATCAAGAAGGAAAACACCAAGTTTATCTTTATACTTTTAAAGACATATTTTCCATATGATCACAAACAACTCATAGAAATAAGGAAGGCATCCCCTTTTATAATGAACAACTAACTCCCTAAGATCAAGGAAGTCAACATGAAAAATAGGCATCTAACAACCAAATCCATAAAACATGCAAACATAGAAATTAGAAAATATTAGAAATATTCCACTCACATGTAGAACAAGGTTCCACAAAAGGTGGAGTAGGGAAACCTATGATCCCCACATTTGTGGAGCTCTTTAGGCGCCAATAATATATCCTTATGGTCATGTGATTGTAGACACCTAAACTGGCCACCAATAACCCCCAATTAGGCTTTTAGCTAATTTCCACCTAAAATGCATAATTTGGCCTAAAACACTAAAACACATATTCAAGTGCCAATTTTAGCTAGGGTGTCCCTAAATGGGGCAATGCAATTTATGGGCTAGCTAACTTTGATCAAATCATTTTGAGTTAAAATGCCAATTTCGTACCTAGGTGCTTTGGATTGCTCTTTCCTATCAAATCTTCTGCATAAGACATGTACATTTATTATTTGGTGTTGGTAACATCATAAATGGAATAAAAAATCCAACACATTTGACATGGACTTCCAATTCCAATCCAATCAAATTTTGGACTAATAATAGACATTCTAATCAATTTGAGTAATTTGTGCACAAAGTGCTTAAACATGCTTAAGAGCTAATTAATCTAAATCAAGGAATAATTAATAATTCCATTTAAAATTGTTGAATAATCATTTTTGAAAATGAATATTGAATATCTACATCATCAAGTGACCTCATTTCTTGGGAAGACATCCCTAGGCCATAAATACCACAAATATTAGGATTCATGCCCTCCATGCCTCATTAATGCCTTCCATGCCTCTTAATTGCCCCTTTTTCCAATGTCATGATGAGGATAATTACAAAGTTAATTCTAAAAATTGAATTAATCCTCAACCACACATCTCAATCTTAAGATGGATAGTTCAGGTTGATTTTGATCAATCTCAAAAAAATTATAAATAGGAGGCCTCACCACATCATTTCCAAGTCTTGATAATGCAAAGTTATAATGCAAGATTGGTTCTAAAAGCTTCATGAAACTAGTGTTACCATGCCAAATTGATTCCAAGCCAAGCCAAGCCACAAGCCAAAGGTTCCAAGAAGAGATGGAGGTAGACAAGATTCCATTGCCAAGGACTTCATGAGCATAAAACCGAGCAAGCCACTACTACAAAGGCATTCGGAACATCTAAGGAAGGCAAAGGAATTATTGTGTATTATTCCTTACTTTTTAGTTGTGTTTGTCATTTTTTTTGTTAACTAAGCTCTCCCTAGTGTTTAGGCCTAGAGATGTTATGCTATTAGTGTGTTTCTTTCATTTTGTTTTCATTTTGGAACTAACACCATACTAACCATCCTCTCTTGAGTCAAATTCCTAGATCACATAATGGCATGCCTGGTGGGACTAAATGCAACTCAAACTTGAATAATATCATTTTTAAACTCTAAAATATTTATTTGGACCCTTAAAAATCTTGCAAATTGATTTTCTAACTTTATTTTGCGATTTTTGATTACTATGGTTTTACACAGTAACCAACATTAGCAAGTAAGACCAACATCAGTTACATAGATTAACAGACGTCAGTTAGCAAAACCAACATCAGTTAGATTTTATTTATCCAAGGTAACCATCATTGGTTATATATAACCGACGTCGATCATTATGTTTTTTCCAAAAACACAGACCCGAGAGCTATTTTTCCAAAGTTCATTATTTTAAACCAAAAGGAGCTTCAAAGCTAAAGGACATGATAACATTTTTGCTATAGGGCCAAGCTTGATATTTGTTCAAAACATGTTTAAATCACATTTTCATGCTTATAATTCAATTAGAAACCTTGTTTTGGTTGTTAACAAAGAATTTAGATGTTTTGATGAATGTTTTCAAAGTTTACAACAAAGACCAAGGGGTCAAATGAACACCACCAAATCTTTCATTTTGGGTCTAAAATTAAACACACTTGTCAATTCTTATTTGAAATAATTGTTTAACCAAATATTTGTTTATAAAAAAGAGGATTGTTATATGTATGATATTCCATTTGTCCCCTATAGGGAACCCTTGAAATCAAAAGTGTCATTCCTATTATAAATAGCCTAGTCCAAGGCTTAGAAAGAAAGTCATCTAAAGCACTCCACAAAAACTCATCAAAGTTTGGGTGACCTTGAAAATGACCCTAAATTATTTCTATTTCATGCTTTCTTTATTTTTATGTAAACTTGGCTTGTGAGGGGGACTTCACCTCCCACAAGTTCTTTAGGGAAGCTTTGACCTAGGGTTTCATCTCTCAGCATTGACTTCATTTAGCTCTTTTGTAGTTACACATGGTATCTAATGGCACTTTGGACATCACACTACACTAAACAAACAATAGGATGTAGTGGTTGAAAAAAGGACTATACCTTTTTGCAACAAGCCAAGTGATATGAACCCAAAATCTGTGCTTTTCTTTTGCATTATTTGGTGTGAAAGTCATTGTGCAATTGATTCCCCTAGATCATTTAGAAACTTGTTAGATCTTAGACAAATCCCAACTTGCCATGGAAGTATTATTGATGAAAGGTGTGCCTTAAGGTCCATGTCATAGTATTGTCATTTGAGAGAAGGGGGGTGTAAAAACCCTACTATATAATGCACATTTGTTTTTGGATGAACACTTAAAATCCTCTCAAATGATGCATATTGATGGATTCCAATAATACCAAGCAACGTTGTCAGTTTAGGATTTAAGAATGATTAATTAGTTGGTCTTGTCCTAGTTTAAAGTCTTGTTTGGAGTCAAAACTTGGTGTAAACAAACATTCCAAACCAAACACATAGTTCAAATTTTCCTTTGAACAAAGAGGCATTATGCTGCCCACATGAGATCATCAATTTGCCTTGTTCAAAAGTTCATCAAAAGCTTGAGAGTCATATCATCCACTTTGGCATATTTAGGTTTCCCAATTGAGTCTAGACCTTTACCAAATTTGTTTAAGTCCTTCACTTACAATCTAAATTCAGAATTGCACCTTTACAAGTTCATAGGGTTGATGTGTTAAGTGGGTTTTCCATTTGCACTAAAATAGAGGGAACTTAGGTTCAATTTCCAATTTGGTTGAAGGACATTTAAAGACTCATAATCAATATCATCATTTGATAGACTTAAGCCATTTTGTGCTAAACACTTGCACTTTAAGTCTATGCACCACAACATTTTGAATCAAGAAAGGTAGTGTTATGCTATCAAAATTATAGGAAAACATCTTTACCTTAGAGAGTTTTTGAAGCAAACTTTTTTTTCACACCTTTTGGGTAATATAGAATTGTTACAATACCCAGAACATTTCAAATATTATTTCATAAACCCTTTTACATAGAGTTCCAAATTTACTCCTACATTTTTAGACCAATCCAAGTGTACTTTTGTGATCTTTTGTCTAAAACAGTTATACTGTTCACTTTTATCTAGCTTGTTTGTCAAAAGAATCAAGTTTTATACCCTTTTTTGTGAGAAAATAAACTATTTATAAAGTGCATTTTGTTTCATACCTTATACTTATTTGATCAAGTTCATGACCAAGAATCATATGCCTAGTGTTTGTTAGAAGTGTTTCAAATCTGTTAGATTAAAACTTTCATCTATTTTCAAAGTATAGCTTTTGATGCCATTTGGCCAAGGGTCCTAGTGCATTCCTTGTTTGAGCCTAGCTTTTGACACCACATTTGGACAAAAGACCTAGCAACTTTTAAACTCCTAGATTAGATTGATTTGAAACACTTTGACCTTAGAGTTTAGCATTTTGGTTTTAGGTTCATTTACTTGCTTATCTTTGTGTGAATAGTGATTTCATGCTAGCTTGTTTCCTCACAAATATTTGCATAAACCTTTTGATACTTTTGACAAATATAGACCAAGTTGAAACATCATCTATTTTATACATTGTCCTTTTTAGACTTTGTAGAACTCTTTGACCTTCTATTGCAAACCATTTACTATGGATCCCAACATGTACTCTTACACTTGTAGTGGACTCATGTACAATCTAGAGATTAATAATGTGGTTGTATAGGAAGAAATGGTTAAAGAACCCTATGCAGATAATATTGCCTATGAGATGGATTCTTATCCCTCTTAAATACTCAATCAGGGGCACAAAGCCAAGATCCATTGGCTAACTATTTGGGTGACACAACACCTTATTTATAATAATACCAAGATCAAACCATGCAATACCTAACTACAATACCTGTAGTAGATGAGCCAATACTTCAACAGTCATATTCTACTAATACAACTTCCACATATGATCCATTTTTGTTTGAGCAAATTTTTTTAGAGAACAAGGATGAGATTTTGGTTAGGGCCATAGAGGTAGGGGCCAAGTTTCCAACAGACTTCCCCCATGAAAATTTACCAATTCTAGTAAGAGTTCCCCACAATATCATTTATGATCAACAAGGTTCTTATAACAACCCTATGGCTCTAGTCCAAATAATGTATCAAGACCCCAATATATCCAATCAAGATGAAAACATAATAGAAGATCACTTTAACCAAATGAAAATGGCATATCAAACCTACCTAAATCTAGCATGTGATTTCAACTAAATGAACATGGTAAGTAAACCTCTCATTGACCTAGTTCCTTCAACAGGAGTGTTGATAGAGTTAACTAGATAAGAGAATCCAAATTTTGACCTATTTGTACAAACCACTTCAATAGATAACTTAATGCATATGCCCATTATTGAAGAAGTGTCTTCAACCTCTACACTAAATAGTGAGCCAAACATAGTAGACAATGTGCAAACAACATCCAATCCCGATCAAAGTGGTACTAATGCATAAATAACTATCCAATAACATGTTCCTATAGTTAATCCTATGAGTAGGTCATCATATTAGGGAGTAGGAGTTTTTACATCCCAATCTCAATCGATTGCTTTCTCAAGTATACAACCTATGGGATTACGTAATCAAATAATGGCCAATGTCATTCCTTAATGGCAGAATGTGGTAAATCCTACTCCTCCTCAATATGTGACGAGTAGTATTCCACAATAATAGGTATAATATAGTGTATCAACACAATAGAGGATAAATACACTTCCACCTCAATCAAGAGCAACTAATGTTCCACCTCACCAAGTAATGATGAAAGTACCTTTTTAATCATAGACTAATATTCCAATCCAAAACTAAGCAATGACTAGTCAATAACATGTAAATATTGGTCAATGATAGATGCCAAATCTACAACCTACTTTCACTTCCTCATAAGGATTCATGCAACAAGGAGGTCTCCTTATTTTTTAGGTACCTATTAGACAATCATTAGTTCAAAATGTGCCACAAATCTAGAGATAGGGTCTTGGTCTATAAGTTTCCACTCAAAAACAAGGTTTGATTAGTTGACAACATGTATCTTTTTAACCACAAAAAGCACATTATAGTTATATCTCTTTGTCCTAACCACAAAATCTTCCAATTCAAACCTTTATTGCCAACCCAAATCAGAATATCACACGACCAAATGTGTAATCTCAAATACATCCTAATCCATGTATGCATATTCTTGGTCCATTCCCCAACCAAACCAATGTACCCTAATAGATATCTCCATCATATCCTGGTCAAAGTGTTCCATTTGTGACCTCTCAACCATCTATCTAAACCCAAATTCTCCCTCAAAATAATATTCCTTATAGTTTCCTATCCCAAAAATTGTAACAAATGAAGGATGCAATTGCTACTATTTAGGTGGGAAACAAACTAAAAAGTTCAAATTGGATGACTTATGTTCATATCTATTCAATATAGAGTATTTACAAATACCAGTTCCTCTAAGATATGAACCATCAAAATTTGATAAATGCAAAGGGAAAGGTGAACCTAAGGCTCATTTGACCGAATTCTTTATCGCATGTCAAATAGTGGCATATAATGACATATTCCTTTTGTTGTTGTTTCTAAAGAGCTTGGTTGGACAAGCCTTGGAATGGTTTTTGAAGTTACCCAAAAATTTAGTAATAGATTTTGATGATATTTTAAATAATTTTGTGCATCACTTTTCCTATAATCTCAACATGATATTTTATTAGTGGACTTAACACAAGCAAATCAAAAAAATGGTGAGAGTTTTACAAGTTATTTATAGTGATGGAGAGCCCTTACAAGCCATTTCACCCATAGTTTACCAAATAAACAATTAGCTATTGTGTTTACCAAAAAATTGTAGGCTTGTTGATTAAGTGAGCACTCATCAATAAAGGAGTCATCAAGATTAATTTAACTAATAAAAATCAAGGTACCAATCAGGGAAATGACCAACATCCCATTCAAGTGCTAGCATCACAACTGGCCTAGGCCAATAACCATGAAATACCAAAGCAATTTAATCATAATAGTAATGTTGTGGGAAATGGAGTAACTAAGTCTCATCATGTCCAAATGGTAAAAACATCATCTACACTACCTTTTTAGATTAATCCTTCTCAACTAGTACTGCAAGTGCAATAACCAAAACTTGCACAAAAAATACAACTGTTACCATTGCAAACCCCTCCTAGAAGAACTATGCTTGTATGTCATATCTTTAGTGACCTAGGAAAACCTATTGAGTCTATATTTTTCAAGCTTGCTATCGATAATATAATTAGTTATCCTATAACAAAGCATTATCTATAAGGCATTCCTTATCCTGATTGGTATTGTGAAAAAAAATTTGTGTCTATCATCAGGTCAATGGGCATAATCTATGAAGATGTGTCCAAATCAAGTATTTAATTGAGAATATGTTTGATAATGTGGAGATACCATTAGATAATGGTTCTTCCAATTTTAATCAAACTCTTGGGATTTATCAAAACCCCTTTCCCTGACATAAAAATCAACAACAACAAAATAATCAATAATAACAACAATAATAGCTAGTGCAACAACAAAATCAATAGTATCAAATTCAAAGGCCAAACCAGTAGAATCAAAAAAATCAGTAGCAGATCCCACAACAACAAAATAGTTGACAAAACCAAGGTCAAAATGGTAACAACCAAAAAACCTACCATGTATATGCACATGACTACAACAAGGTTGTAGGTCATATTGTAGGGGGTAGCTTTAATACCATCTCCATTAATCCTAGACCAAACACTAATCAGCCTAGACCATTGCTAAACAACTCCATTCAACCAAATTACATGGATAATCCTCTTTTGACTTGGGAATGCATACAAGCAAACTAACAAACTAGGACTTCCCCTTTTGGACCTTATATCAACAACTCATTCTTACCATGTGAAAACATGCAAGTGCACTATCAATCAAGACTTGTCCTATCTGGTCCCACACCATTCCCAGTGTTTGTTAGTAATAATGGTCTAGTATTTAATCTCAATTATTCAATCATAACTCAAAGGTCAAGTATTACTATCCCAGGCCCATAACCATCTACCACATTGCCTATCATCCAGCCAACTGTTTAGCCTCGAAATAAACCATTCACTACTGACCAAGATAAGAAATTTGATATTATGGAAAAATTACAAAAGACACCAGCACAAATTTCTATTTTATATTTGTTGTGAATGTCAATAATCTATAAAGATATCTTGAATGAGTTTTTGACCCAATCCATTGTTACTAGTGACATATCCTCTGATAAATTTCAAGCTTTGGTTGGACACCTAGCTCCAGTCTAACAAGTCACGTTCAACCAAAACGATATGTCTTCCCTCGGCCCACTTCATAATAATCCATTATACATAAAAGTTTATATAAATAAACATAAAGTGAAACATGTCCTTATAGATAATGGATCAGGCCTCAACATAGTGTCTCTAAAGCTCATCAATCTTCTTGGGTACATAATGGTAGATCTCCAACTAGAAATAATAACTATCAAAGCCTATGATAATCAAGAAAGAGAATCACAAGGCACCATTAGTTTGTTATTTATCATTGGGCCTTTGATACATGATATAGTTTTCCATGTGATTGATCTTGAGTTATCATACAATATACTTCTAGGAAGGCCTTGGTTACATGAGATTCATGCAGTCCCATCAATGTTGCACCAATGTATCAAGTTTTCCCACTCAGGGATGGAAGTGAATATTTTAGGAGATTTACATCCATATAAACACTACAAACATCTTGAGGCCAAATTTCAAATCTATAATTATTAGTATGACATGAATCCAAGTTTTAAGTAGGAAAAAAGAAAGGCCATAATTATTGATCCTTCACCAAATAATTACATAGATCATAATACCTTGGATTCCCTTTCCCACATGTTGCCTCTTGAAGCTTCTAATCATTTCACCATTTTAGATAATGGACTAGGAGAGTATGTGACCTATGATACATTTCGTATTGCCAATCTTCCTTAAAATCTAAAAACTTTTGGATGACCTAAATTCATCCCATATATGCATTGGTAACAAAAGAACAAAGATAAGGGACCTATCATATTTGTACCAACATCTGGCCTAGGACCTAACCCTCTTGAAGGGGATTAATCATGGTTATACAATGACAACCA
Organism: Torreya grandis; assembly: GCA_037957365.1. Lineage (NCBI taxonomy): Eukaryota > Viridiplantae > Streptophyta > Pinopsida > Cupressales > Taxaceae > Torreya > Torreya grandis. The sequence continues at coordinate 2,513,745 of JARHVA010001736.1, read as the reverse complement.
AGTTGATTCTTATAAAAATTCAAAGTATCCTATTCCCAATAAGATCATGGAGCATCACAATTATGAAGGAAGAGGCCTCAGACTAAATCAAAAAGGAACCATCAAGCCAATTTCTATGACTAAGTATGAAAGACCTTATGGACTTGGATTTAAACTACTTGGGAGTGACCCCACATATCTCATTCAGACTCCATCACCAATGATTAGTGATGATGATGATGATGATAGTGAAGCAGAGTCCAATCATAGCCTCATCTTTGATAACCTAGATGAAACCAACCTATTTTCTACCAATACCATTTGTACCCTTACCTTGGCCATTCATCGTAACCCTTTTCCATTATATTATCCCCAACTGATAGATTGGGACCAACAGGAATCTAGTCTTCTAATTGATGAGTTTTAGAATGATGAGGCATTCTACGACTTTTTAGGTCTTAGAGACAATGTTCTATTAGGAGATCAAAAATTAGGATTCTTAATCATATTGGATCCTATGCCCTATTTTGAAGAGCGAGTGAACACCCTTAGCCAAAAATAAATAAGTAAAACATTGAGGTCCCAAAGTGAAAACTTCTTTGAGGCATTTTCTAACCAAGAAAAAAGTAAAGATAAAGGCCAATCTAGTGGTGAAAACCTATTTCAGGCACCATTAGATGGGGGTATTCATTCTTCTTCAAATTTAGACTAGGAGACCACTGATGATGAACTTGCCTATGGATCCAAATTAAGCATCGAGTAACAACAAGTATTTGATCAAATTCTCCTAAAATTTATAACTATTTTTGTTACATGGCTAGATCTCCCATTAGGGGACTCAAATTCATCATGCTTAGGAGAAGTTGAAGAGTAAGTCCTAATATAGGAATTTGACATAATTAAATAGTTCAAGTCATTGCCTACTACCCTAGAAGATGATTCAACCCTTCTAGTCAAAGATAAAATAGAGGTAAATATTGAGATTCCATTAGACCTCAAATAGATAAAATTAGGTGTATCCCTCATTCAGGGGGAACAAGATGTCTTTATAGCTCTATTGAGAGAATTTGTAGATATCTTTACATGGGCCTATTCTAACATGCCAGGTTTAGACCCCACCTTGGTTCTACACCATCTTGTGGTTAATCCTGACACCAAATTGGTAAAATAAAAGTTACGTAAGATGCATCCTCACATTGTTGTATTGGTAAAGAAAGAGTTGGAAAAACTCTTAGAAGCAGGATGTATTTAATCCATTGACTACTTAGAATAGATCTCTAATGTTGTACCTATTAGTAAAAAGGCTAAAGGGATTAGGATTTGTACTAATTTTTGAGACATCAACAAAGTTTTTCTTAAAGATGATTTTCCTTTGCCTAATATTGACATGATCATCGACTCCACAGATGGTTATGAAATGATTTCACTCATGGATGGCTTTTTAGGATACAACCAGATTAAAATTGCACCAGAAGATCAACATAAAATAATGTTCACCACTCCATGGGGAATATTTTATTATCAGGTAATGTCATTTAGCCTTAAGAATGCTATTGCTACATATCAAAGGGCCATGACTATCATATTCCATGATATGATGCATGATATTGTTGAAGACTATGTTGATGACATATTAAGAAAATCCAAAACTAGGACTAACCATCCAACAGTGCTACGTAAGATATTTAAAAGATTATGAGAGTACAAAGTCAGACTCAATCCAAAGAAATGTGTGTTTGGTGTAACATTAGGAAAATTACTTGGCCTCATTATGTCTCATAGAGGTATTAAATTTGATTTGGCTAAAATCCATGCTATAATTGAGATGCTGCCACCAACCAATTTAAAGTAACTCCATAGTTTGTAGGGTAAGATCTAGTCAATTTGATGCTTTATCTCTTAGTTATTAGACAAGTGTCATCTATTTACACAAATTTTAAATAAGGGAATTGCATGTCATTAGGATGATCACTACCAAATAGATTTTCAACAATTCAAAGACTATCTTATTAATTTGTCTATTTTATTACCTCTTATGCCAGAAAAGCCATTTTTGTTATACCTATCAGCTACCAATCATGCTCTATGGGAACTCTTGGCTGAACATGATGAAAAATTAAAGGAGCACACTATATACTACCTAAGCCATATCTTGGTTACATATAAACATAACTATGCACCTATTAAAAAAGCTTGTCTAGCCATGGTCTTCATAGCTCAAAAACTGTGCCATTAAATGTTGAATAATAAGACCATGGTCATTTCAAAAGTAGATCCACTCAAGTATCTACTATCTGAAATAGATTTTCAAGGAAGAATGGCTAAATGGATCATGCTTCTTAGTGAGTTTGACATAGAGTATGCCAATCAAAAGGCAATCAAGGGATATGTTCTTGCAGATCAACTTGATGAAGCACATCTCATAGACACATGGCCACTCACTTTTCAATTTCTTGATGAATATATCATGATCGTCATTGACACACCCCTTGAGGAGTATCCTTGTAAACTATATTTTGATGGTTCATTCACTACACATGGATCAGGGTTAGGCCTATTTTTTATTACACCATAGGGGGATCTAATCCCTAAAACATTTATAATCAGCTTTCCTTATACAAACAACATGGTTGAGTATGAAGCACTTGTTATAGGACTTCAACAAGCAATGCATTGTTATATATCTCATCTCCAAGTTTATGGTAATTCTCAATTAGTCATCAATTAGGTTACAGATCATTTTTAGACCAAAGATGATAAGTTGGTTCCATATAAAGCCATGGTCAATACTCTTAAACAACAAATTGCAAACATTTAGTTTGAACACATACCAAGGGCTAGTAACAGGCCTACAAATGCCATAGCTAATATTGGCTCTCTGATTCAACAAATAGATAAATCTAGAGAGTATCAGTTTCTCATTAAGAATTTTTTAGCACCAGCTCATGAACCTTCAACTATTGCCATGATTTATGTCATTGTTGATCCTAATTCTATTTGGTACTCATACCTTTACAACTACCTTCATAACCAAGTTCTACCACCTAACCTATCTCAAAAATAATCCAAAGCCTTCATTCATTATTCCACTCATTATACTCTACTTGGATCCACTCTTTACCATCACAATTTTGATGGAACTCTGCTTCATTATTTAAATTTGGCAGAGTCTACACTAGTGTTAAGAGAAGTTCATGAAGGAGTATGTGGAACTCATTCTAGCAGGATAGTCCTATCTAAAAATCTCTTGTGTACTGGTTATTATTGGCCCATAATGGACAAAGATGCCACTGCATATGTAAAAAAGTGTGACAAATGTCAATGGCATGCTAATCTAATTCATGCCCTAGTAAAAAAATTGAAACTAATGTTGACACCATGGCCATTTTCTACATGGGGACTTGACCTCATTGGGAAGATTAACCCCACTTCATCTGATGGCCATAAACATATCCTTACCACCACTGAGTATTTTACTAAGTGGGTTGAAGCGATACCCCTCACTTACATGACTAGAAATCTCATTTTCCACTATGGTATTCCTTCTGATGTTATATCTGATAATGGAAAATCATTCAAGAACAAATATTTAGACTAGTTATGTACTGAATATAACATCACATAACATTTTTTTATAGTATATTACCCTCAAGGTAATAGCCAAGCTAAGGAATCTAACAAAACCATAGTCAACATTCTCAAAAAGATTGTCAATGATGTCGGTCATGATTGGCACCTCTAGATATTCCTTGCCCTTTGGGCATATTATACCAATCATCATACCCCCATAAGAGCCACTCCATACCACTTGTTTATGATACTGAAGCCATCCTTCTCATTGAGGTTGAATTTCCTTCACTACACATCTCTTTCAAGCATGTCCTAGGTGATCATGACTATCAAGTAGCCCACCTACAAGAGCTAGACCTACTTGATGAAAAATGCATGACTGTGCTAAAAAATCTTCAAGCATATCAGAAGCAACTCAAAGGCCACTATAATCAACATGTTAAGTATAGAACATTTGAGTTGGTGATCTTATTCTTAAAGAAAACCAAAAGAATACCATGGTTGAGAAGAAGCATAAAAGAAAATTCAAACCAAACTGGATAAGGCCTTTCATCATCACTGTAGATTATGGATCATGAGCATACATGTTTACCACACTAGACATAGATGAACTTCCTAAGCTGATGAATATTATTCATCTCAAGTGGCACTATGCTTGAGGATTGAGATATATTGTCTATAAGGACCATTTTAGTTATGCCATTTTATCACTATTCTTCTTTATCCAAATACCATCTTTATTCATCCTCTTCGTTGTATCCATTTTCCATTTTCATTCTATCAACCCAATGTGTTCTAAATTCTATCCCATTTGACCTTGGTTTTTAGCCCTTCATTACACATCATCAAGGTATCTGATCAATTTCATCAGTTGGTTCAAGTACTTCAGATAGAGATTTTATTATGGGACAGTGTGATAGATTGTTTGGCAGTTGCATCATACGTTTGTTATTCCTTTCTTACCACCGGTCTTACTACTAATTATAACCACCTTTGGGAAAATTAGTACCATTGATCTATGCCATTGTGCCCTATTTATAACTACTTATGGGCAAACTAGGGGCAACACTAAGCCTTGACATACCAACTCACCACTTCTTATGTCATACTATGCCTTTTTACCAACTATGCCTATTTTGTTTGAATTGACTGCTACACTAGTCAAATTCCTCTACTATTAGGGTGGAACTATAGTGACTTGAGGTCCTACTTTGGGACTATGTAGGTAGTAGTCAATCCTTGTTGAGGTCAGCTCAGTCATCCTTATTCACCATGCTCTCACTGTTTTATGAGCAATTAAAGCCATGCTCTCACTATTTTGTGAGCTTGAGCCTTTTAGTGTCTTGTCATTCTTGATTGAGTTGAGATACTCCAAAAAAAATTTCCAAAAACATTTGAAAAATCATTAGAAAACAACAAAAAACATTGACCACTTCTTTGCCTTAAGAATTTTGGGAAACCTTAATAAGTTACAAGCAAATCACTTATCACTTAGTTTCCCCATCCTTTTTGGCCTTTTTCTCTCATGCACTTACCATTTTGAAAGACTATTCATCTTCCTCTATCACATCCATTTTATTTGTTTTTCTCAATTATCACATTTTTCCCATTCTTTGAGAGAACTACATTTGCCTTGAAGTTATTTTATTTGATATTACATCCATGGAACTATGTAGGTAGCATCCACTTGCCTAGTGCATATGGAGATAGCTCGACCACCCCTTTCCTTTTATTTTATTCCCCCATTTTGTTTGTTTTTTAAGTTGTCACCTATTTGCTAGGGGAATTGTTTGTAGAGTTTCTATTTCTTTCTTTCTTTGTTTGTTTCTACTCATTTTTTTATTTGTCTGCCTGTTTGTTTGCTTTCAGCATTGTTACCTTGATTTAGTTTATGTGTGTTCATCAGGTGATTCCTTGCCCACACTTACACTTGAATCCATCCATTTTCATATTTTTATATTGTCATCATGGTTTCTATCATTAGTGCATTATTTGTTGGGAAATACGAAAGCACAATTGATTACCATATACAAGCAACTTACATGCGGAATTAAACCAGAAGCAACAAGTAACTAGAAATTAGAAACAACACAGAATATGAGAGACAATACCCAATTGTATTAATACTCATCCAAAAAAGAATACAATAAAGAAGATGACACTTCTTCTTCACACCTCTCAGAGGCTTTCCACACCTCAAGTGTATAATACTTCTTTCCTCAAAGCTCTCTCTCTTACGGTCCCAACACACAACTCAAACACAGAGTTGGTGTTCACCTCCATCCAGTCAGTATCCACTACTTCCAGTACCCAAATGCTCCACGCACTCCAAGTACTCAATGTACTCCAAGTAGATCTCCCCTGAACTTGCAACAACCTGCAAGTCAACAGACCTTACTTATGGAAGGATCTACCTTGCCTTCCTCTTTGCTCAATAACCACGTGCACACCGTACTCCAAGTAGATCCTACCTGATCTTGCTCCCTATTGTGTTTCTGTCCTCCCTGATCTTGCACCCCTACAAATCAATTTGGTTCTACACACTTGCAAACCTGGATCATGCACATACATACACCTGCAGATCAATGATCTTACTTACCATGCAGATCTCCTAACATAGCCATGTACACCTGCTGACCAAGATCCTACACACTTGAAGAACCCTTCTGATTCTCCAAACTAGTACCCACACTTGGCACTGCTGTGGAACTAGGAGGAACACCCTTGCTCACTTCACACACAGAAGGAACTAACCTTGCTCAACTCAAACTAGAACACATTACAATATAGCCCATGAGTCTATTATATAGATCTCATGTAAACAATAATTAGACACCTAATTAAAATAATTAGATCCATAGCTTCTAGTCTAAAATTGGCTCTTAACATATAAACACTCGGTTCGTTAACTAACTGTCCGTGAAACTGACAGTTCTGAACCGCACAGGTGACCAACGTCGGTCCCTGTCTGCCTGGAGGTGACTGATGCTGACTGACTTCTGACCGACGTTGGTTGCTCTTCTATTTGTACCCTACCAACGTCAGTTGGCTTGACCGACGCTGGTGTCTGTGACACTCAGCAACCTCCTCCTCTATTTACATTAGTGAAGCTTTTAGCTCCACAACCTAACATTATTTTCTATTCAGACTTGGATTCTAGGAGTTAGTCCTCATGCATATTTTGACAAAGTCCTCATGATGTTATATCATGATGCCTATCGACATGTGATACAACAAAACTTAGCTTCAAGAAGTCTATTCAGTAATGACATCTTTTTAGCATCGATATCCTAATTCCATCCTAATCATATCCCAAATAAAGTAATTAAACATGAAATAATTTTAATCTTTATTAGTTCAGATGAGCATCTCCCTACTAGCAGGTTGTTCCAATTCATCATTAGCCTTTGTGTTATCATCATCCTCGACCAAGTTTATCATGTTTTCCATAATTGATGTCGAATGATTATAACCACCTATAGGCAAATCATTGCACACCATCCCACCTATATTTCTCAATGATTATAACCACCTTTGGGCAAATCATTTTTTTGTCATCACTTTACTTTTTCTACCTATATATGGGCATGTTGTTATCTTGTATTTATATCCTAACTAGGGTAGCTCCATCTTCTCAATGATTATAACCACCTTTGGGTAAATCATTGTGTTATCATACAACGTTGCCACTATCAAGGTACAATGTTTATAACCACCTTTGGGTAAATCATTATGCACCATCTCACTTGCATTATCAATTATTTTGACTAGTTTTTCAATATGATTATGTTTTCACCCCATAGTCTTTCCTTTCTTCGGTCCCCTCACTTCACTTTTTTTCAAGGGATCGTTTGTCGACCTACTTGTGCCAACTGTTCCCTCAAGGGGGCATCATACAGTTAGTTTATCATCATTGAAGTTATAGGTATACAATACCTTTTCATTATTTGAGAAGATGTTACTATGCTTATAGCTTACAATGCCTTTCCAAATAAGCGAAAACTATAAACATGTAAATCTGACCACCAATAACCCCCAATCAGGGTTTTGGCCAATTTCCACCCAAAATGCACAATTTGGCCTAAAAATACTAAAACACACTAAATGATGTGAAACTAACATATTCAAGTTCCAATTTTGGCCAAGGTATCCCTAAATGGGGCAATTCAATTCATGGGCCAGCTAACTTTGATCAGATCATTGTGAGTCAAAATGCTAATTTTGTAACTAGGTGCTATGGATTGCTCTTTCCTATCAAATATTTTGCACAAGATACATGCCTTTTTTATTTGGTATTGGTAAAATCCTAAATGGGATGATAGATCCAATGCATCTAACATGGACTTCCAATTCTAATCTAGTCAAATTTTAGATTAATAACAAGGCATTCTGATCAATTTGAGTAATTTGTACACAAAGTGCTTAAACATGCGTAAGAGCTAATTAATCTAAATCAAGTAATAATTAATAATTCCATGGAAACTTGTTGAATAATTATTTTATGAAATGAATATTGAATATCTACATCATCAGATAACCTTATTTCTTGGAAAGATATCCCTAGGCCATAAATACCACAAATCTCAGGATTCATGCCCTCCATGCCTCATTAATGCCTTCCATGATGCCCTCCATGCCACTTAATTGCCCCTTTTTATAATTTCATGATGAGGATAATTAAAAACTTAATTACAAAAATTAAATTAATCCTCAACCACACATCTCAATCTTGAGATGGATGGTTCAGGTTGATTCTTATCAATCTCAAAATTTTATAAATAAGAGGCCTCACCACATCATTTCCAAGTCTTGATAATGCAAAGTTATAATGTAGGATTGGTTCTAAAATCTTCATGAAACTAGTGTTACCATTTCAAATTTATTCCAAGCCAAGCCAAGCCACAAGCCAAAGGTGCCAAAGAGAGATGGAGGCAGACAAGCTTCCATTCCAAGGGCTTCATGAGCACAAAACTGAGTAAGCCACTATTACAAAGGCATTTGGAGCATCTAAGGAAGGTGAAGGAATTATTGTATTTTATTTCTTATTTTTTAGTTTTGTTTGTTATTTTTTTTGTTAACTAAGCTCTCCCTAGTGTGTAGGCCTAGAGATGTTATGTTATTAGTGTCTTTCTTTCATTTTGTTTTCATTTTAAAACTAACACCATACTAACCATCCTCTCTTATTAAATTTATAGATCACAATGATAGCCCCAAAGGGATCCACACTCAACACCATCGATGGTTACTATGTGTTAGGTTTAGGTGATAAAAAATTATATTGATGAGATCACAAAATGCAATTCTAGGAGGTGGGTTTATGAAATGAAAACAAAATAATTGATAGACCAAAAACAAATACTTAGTTATCAGGAATTGATCAAATGAATGGTTAAGGTGGTTGGATTATTGGTGGAGTCTGACATGATTTAAATACATTAACGATACTTGGATATCGGTTGAGGGTTCGTGGAAAGTTAGCTCTTTATCATGATTGTTGAATCATTATATTGCTGGAAGAAGTGAACTGTAAATAATATCTAGATGTAAAAGCTCTTGATGTCTTGAATCAATTTTCAACTCTTATTCCTCTCTTATTATAGGCAAAAAAGGATAGGTGTAATAAGATGTTAACAAGGGGTCTAACTTATTATCTAATTTTAACTTTGACATGCATGGACTCACACATGAATTATACATTCTAGCTATAAAAAAGCAAGTCAAAATCAAGGGTCAGTTGAGCTAGTAGAGATAGTGGAACCTAACTATTGATGATTGGGGTGACTATCAATGGTTAAGGTAATCATCAGTGGTAGATAATAAAGGTAATATTGGGTTAGAAATATGGGTTAAGTCATTAGGTCAAGCTAACTTAGGTTAGATCTGGCTTGGGGTTAAACAGTCTAGGCTAGGCCCAAGGAGGTCCTAAGGTGGTCTAAGGGAATTATGACATTCATAACCATTATGTATGGATTTCCAATGTCTACATTTTCCCATTTTTTATGTAATTAGTATCAATGGGCTATTAAACAAAAATAGATTATGGGTCAAAGGTTCGGTTGCCTCGAATATGAGAGGAGGTGTTCCCCCTCAAAGTGGGAGTCAATGAGGCAAAATAAAATTGGGTATGGGTTTGATAAGTGGGTAGGTGAGGATAAAATGGGGAATGATAGATTGGGAACTAAAGCATAAATATGTGCTTAAAGTATGACAAAAGTGTGATAGCTAAGATCGTGTATTAACTAGGTTACCATAATTGGTAAGAATTTAAGATCAATGCTAGAAGGACAAGTGACAAGTGGATCGTGTGACTACATTTAGGCATGGAAACTAGGTTTACTCATAAATGCAAGCCTCCTAGGCAAGGTATGCGTTTTCATGGGTATCCAAGGTAGGAAGTGCTCCTAGGAAAAACACAAATTGGTTAGGTGAGGTTATGGGTATCTAAGGTAAGAATTCCTCTTGAGAAGACACCAATTGGTTAGGTTTACGCAATGTAGCACAAGTTTAAAAATAGTTCAAAATGTAAATTGTTGTTATTACAGTCAAAATGACTAGGCAAAAGTAGTTGCAAAATGTGCAATAGTTGGGCTAAAATGAACCAATGGCAAGGTGATAAGGTGGTTATCAAGGTAGGAAAAGAATGTAGTCTCTATAGGTGGGATTTTGGTTAGGTTTGCCAAAAAAATTTGGGTTAAGAGGTAAAGTCCAAAATTTAAGCCCATGACCATCGGTGGTTAGGGTTCTAAGGAGAAATCATTGGTAGTCAGCCTAACCATTGATAGTCAGGGGAAAACCCTAAAATTTTGGATGATAAAGGTGATAAGTGGATCCTTTGAACTCATTTAAATATTTGAATGGTTGATCTTTTACTATTTTGGTGTATTAGGCAAAGGTGTTGATGGTGATTTATTTAATGGGTGTGATGGAGTGTTGAGTGGACTAAGCAGATTAGATCAGGTAGATTGATGAGCCAAGATGTATCATGGATATGATGAGGATGGGTAGTGGGTCCCAAGATTCTTCCTTTATGGTAGTTAAGGAATGAGGTAGGGGACATAATGAGTTTGTACTTTAGCTATGGTTTTGCATATGTATGGGAATTGGGTAGATTCTTGGTGGTGTGTTGGTTGGGTAGGGTAGATTAGGTTTAACCTAAGTATTAGGTGACCATGGGTTTTGTATAAAATTAGCAAGTAAAAATTAAAATTGGAAGGGTAGATAGGTGGGGGGTAGGGTAGAGGATAAAGTGAGATTAGTTGGTTTTCAGATTTTGGGTGTTTGGTTAAATTTTGTGGTGGGTAGGGTTTGAGGGATTTTCGCTGACAATCTAGTGACCATCAGTAGAATGGCTGCCTAACTGTCGATGGTTGACCAAGTAAAAAATTATTTTTTAAGGAGTTTGAGTTAAGTTATAGGGTTGAATGTTACAAATTTAGTTAAATTTGGTGCTAAGGGTAAAACCTTAGGTAGTGTCTTTAAGGTTGGAGTGATGGATGAGGTCAAAATAATGGCTACAATGGCTAGATAAGGGGTAAGGGGTGAATATTTGATGATGAGGGTGTATGGTAATAGGTCATGGTTTAAGTGTTAAAGGTAGAGAAGATAGGTTGATAGGTGAAGTTCATAGCCAAAAATAATATAGGTGACTAAGTTGGTTGCTGTCAAAGGTGTGAAGGAATGGGAGTAGATTCAGATGTGTGATCAGGTGCCACACATATTTGTAGAGATCTACTAGGGTATGAATACTATAGACTGGGCTTGCATGAACGAGGTGGGCCTTGGAGTGATGAGGTATTATCAAAATGTGACATGTGATGTAGTGATGATCATGGCCCTCATCGAGAGATGGGATCCAACCATGAACACCTTTCTACTATCGACTGGTGAGATGATGATCTTACCAGAGGATGTTCATAGGATCACTTGGTTACCCATATGGGGTGACTTGGTTTATCACATAGAGTGGGAGGAGAGAGATGAGCTATTGGAGCTATTATATGAAGATGACCATGATCAAGTGAGGTGGCATGTTAGAGGCTTTAGCTACACTACATTGTATTAGAGGAAAAGAGAGATAGGAGGTTGATGACCATGATGATGATGAAAGTCTCATGTTTCATTGTTCCTAAATTGAGCAACGGGAGGTTTTCATACTTACTATTGGGGGTATTAGTTGAGATGATACTAGGTTACATAGTGTTTGGTTGGGTGATTGTGCTACTTGTGTAGATATATATGGAGCTATGAGGCTTCAAAGCTCATAAGAGGTATGAAATCAATGTGGGTTTTATTCTACATTATTAGGCCTATGAGAACATCTAAGTGTTGAGGCTAATGGGGATGTCATGGGAAAAGTATGATCAGATAGATTTGATGGTCAATTTTATGAGGTGGAGAGGTGACTTTTCCATCATAGGGCAGGGGGAAGAGTGCATGACATAAATTGGTTCAGAGGTGTAATGGCTACCTTGGTCATTAGTGATGTTATCTAAAGGCCCTATATCAGGTTTCTAGAGTAGGATAGATACAAGAGTCACACCTTATCCTTATATAGTTATAGGTGGATCTTCAGTAGGAGGGATGGGGAGGTAGAGCTCATCTCATTTGATAGGGTGCAAAGATAGTTAAGTTTGGTATAGGGTATCCTAGGCTCATTTCCTAGATATAAGCAGAAGGATTCATAGATTATACTACCTAAGCCAAATCTATTACAAACCTTGCTATATCATGAGGAGTTACCAACATGGTCAGTGATAGATGATGTAGGTTTTCTATATGGTTACCCTACATGGTACCAGGGTATTTATATAGTAGTAGACTTTGGTGGGGATGATGGTGGTAGGCAACCTATGGATGTTGAAATAATTGGTAGAGGTTAGTAGGCATAGGTTTAGGGAGGTGCCCTAAATTCATACATAAGAGTGGTGTTAATTGCTACATAGGCATAGGTTACAACATTACAGGGCCATTTCATAGATTTATAGGGTTAGGTGGTTGTAGTTATGAATGAGAGGGACCATGATAGAGCTTCATTAGCCTTAGTTACCTAGGAGAAAGACTCCCTAAAATTGACCAAAGGAGGAGCTATAACACCTATAAGACCATCGAGCACTATCCCTATGGCATGGTATCTAGTCACAATGGAGGATTTATGCTACTAAAATGCCATAATCTTGAGATGTTATCTAGATGAGCCTCTATGCAGTGAGTATAGAGCTAGTTTGGAAAGTGGTGCAAGTGTGGTGACATTAGGGCAATGGGCTATTTCCATAGGTGGACATATAGGTACATCAGGAGGATAGGCATCAAGAGGCAATAGTGATCTAGGAGACAGTAATACCCTATGGGCATAGTCATGATATAGTTTAGATATATTATATGCTATTACATATCATTTTGATACCAGCCTATGAGTTGATGTGGTGAGATTTACATTTTGAGAGAGAGACATGTATATTTTTTATATACATTATAATGTTAGACTCATGATTTATATATATGATGCTTTTTTATTGATCATTTCTCATGGATATGATGTGATGATATATGATGGATTTTTTGATGTTGTATTGATTTTGCTCATAATGATATTTGATGATGTGGACTCACCTAGCTAGGCATGTGATGAAATGCATTTTTTTTATGTTCATGGTTATGATGATGATGTTCATGATAAAAGTGAATGAGTACATGCTTTCTCATTTATATTCAGACATGTGGTAGTAATGGTTTATTGTTTTAATGTTCATGGATGCTTGATTTTGACATGATGATAGATATGCTAATGATGTATGTTTTTGTTCATGATGGTTATTTTTGCTTAAGATAAAACACATAAATTGAGTTTGAGTAACAAATTTTGACGTTTGAAATAGAAAATACTCTAGAGATAAACATCTAAGTGGATATAACAACTAGTTACAAGAGGATAAGAAGAGGGCACGATGATTCTTATTTGACAAAGACTAAAACAAAACCGAAGTTGGATTGGTTTAAGGAACATAAGCCCTTCGAATGCTTCACATTACCATTCATTATTTGGTTAAAAAGGACTCTTAATCACATAATGTTAAGTGGACTCAAAATCCCTTATTTATGATGCATAAAGGGGAGATGGATGGAAATTGAACATTCTTGTGAGACTAACATGCCTCTTCTTGAGGTTATCAAAGAATCGATATAAATAAGTCTATGTCATGCAAAGTGTAGAATGATCAATGTGGGAAGTCTACTCATGAGAACTAATTGTGGATTTCAAAACTATCACTTATGAGGGCCGATTGTGGATTTCAAAACTCCTTTGGTTTTGTTTTTGATTGATAATGGATCTTTTGCTTATTTGTTGTTGCTTGGGAGTTGGGGAATATGATTGATGTAAGAAGCTTCCAAGAAATTGCTAGATTTTGACAAATGATTTACTTAGCCATCCTTATAAGAAGTGATCTAAGATTATGTACTTTGATTAATGCCTTTGATAGCTTTCCTTGAAGGGAGTAGTCCACCTTACTTTTGAGCAATTTCAAACATATTTTAGTAGTTGTACTTCAAGGGAGCAATCTACAAATTCTAGGAATGACCCATGATTATTTCTAGTTATGAATTTAATTTTGATTTTTTTATTTTGGCCTGACATAAACATACTTATATAGGCTTAAAGTTTCACCTTTATGAAGGTGAAATAAGAATTAAAATAAGGTTGATGAGGTGTAAAGAGGTTTAGGTCATAATGATTATGGGAATCTATCCTATAAAAGAGGTGGAAAGCACCATGAGAATCATGTGATGGGTAGAGCGATGGTACCCATTATTCAATATTAGGCCATGATTATGATGGGTAATCACATGATTAAATTTTAATTAGTTACCCCTAAAATAGGGAGATGAATGTAGTTTTGAAAGCAAGGGATGAGATTAAGTCAGAAAAAGGTGAGTTTGATCCTTTTTAACAAAAGAAAGGATGCATATGCAAAGCATTGAGGGGCTTAGGTTCTGGGTTGCCTTCAAGAGAGGACAACTGGTTGTCTCCTAATCCATACTTATGGGTTATGATATAAGGTCCAAGTGAATTGAAAGCAAACTTGCCACATTTATTTTTCTCCATGTTGGTGCAATGTTGATTTTCCTTTAGGATGAGGTCTCTGATGTTGAATTCTCACACTCTAAGGTGTTTTTTATAGGCAAGTTTAATGCACTCTTGATAGACATGAAGATGGGCAAGGGAAGCTAAATTATTTTTGTCAAATATCTCAAGTTGGAATAAATGATGTTGTTGATAATCATCTTGAGAAATGAGATTCTACAAAGATATGGTATTTAGTTTGAGAGGTAAGATAGCCTCCACTCCAAACACAAGAGAGAATGGGGTATCACTCATAAGGGTTCAGATGCTAGTACGATATGACCATAATTTAAAGGGGGTGTGCAAATGCCAATCCTGACCAAATGCATTGACCATTTTAGTGATAATTTTGTTAAAGGCCTTGGCTTGCCCATTTACTTGTGGATGACAAGGTGATGAAAAATTGAGCTTGATTCCAAATGCATTATAAATAACTTGGAATTATTTATTTTTAAATTTTTTTATATTTTCGATGATGATCTTGTGAGGAACATCAAACAAGTAGATGAGTGATGATTGATGAAGTTGACAATATTTTTAGCTTTGGTTGAGATTAAAGGAATAACCTCTACCCATTTGTTGAAATATTTAGTTACAGTGATGATAGAATGATGTCACTGTGAAGAATGGGGTTAATTTCATCGATAAGGTCCAGGCCCTATTGTGAGAAGGGAAAAAAATTTATGGATACATAAAGACTATGGCTAGGTGTGTGATGTAAATTGGCATGTTGTTGAAACTTAATGCACTTTTTAACATAGTCACACTAGTCTTGGTTGAGTGTAGTCTAGTAATAGCCAAGGTGAAGGATACGTTTAGCCATAATGAGGCCACTAAAGTATCCCCCACAGATCCCATCATGCATTTCCTTGATAGCATGAGAGGCTTCATGACTGCATAGGCAATGGAAGAGGAGACAATCAAAGCCACATTTATAAATAATTCCTCCCACAATGGTATAATGTGAGTTACTCTAGATAAATGCTCTTTGGGCATTTCTAGAAAGACCAAAAGGAATGATCATAAGGTTGATATAGTCTAAGTTCTATCGATATCAAAGGTCAGGTTAGGTCTCCTCCATATTAAAGATGGTGGGTGAATCTATTTTGACATAAGAAGGCTAGGTAAGTCTATGGATAATGATAGAACTCTTAAAATCAGAAGGTGTAGATGGAATCTAAGAGGTGAGGGAAGTCATGGTGTCAACAAACTTGTTGGTAGATCATGAGGTGGATTGGATATGGTAGTGTGAAAATGATGTTAAGTGTTTGTCAACTAGTTATTTGTATTGTTATAAAGCATCATTATTAAACTGGTAAAATCTATTGATTTGATTGACCACAAGTTGAGAGTCACAAAATATGGTGATTATTCTGACTCTAAAGGCTAACATAGTTTAAAGGCCTATGACTAGGGCTTCATACTCAGCCATATTATTGTGCATTCAAAATCTAGATTGAAGGATAAAGGGAGGGGTTATTTATGAAAGGGGATAAGGATGATGTTGGACCCCCCCTCATGTTGACATTTTGATCTATAAAATACCATGGCCACTTGATAGGTGAAGTATTCTTGAGAGAGGGTCATAATGGACTCATTAGGGAACTAAAGAGGAGGAGGTTGGTTGTTTACTAGAAGTGCCTCAGCCAACTGATCAACAATGAATTGCTCTTTCATTGACTTTTGCTAAAGAAAATCAAGGTCAAAATATACTAAAATCATGAGTAATTTGGCCATGCATTGGTTTTGGTATGGCTTGGAGTACATATACTTGAGTGGGTCGGTATTGGTTATGACATAGGTTTTGTGGTTAAGAAGTTAGTGGTGAATTTCGGTGGCCACAAAGACTAGGGCTAGGTAAAGTTTCTCAATATATATTTACTAAGTCTCATACTCTATAAGCATGTGGCTAACGTAGTAGATGACTTGCTCTTTGTGTTGTTCATCTTGATGAGCAAGCATTGCCCCTAAGGAGTGGTCAGTGATGGAGACATAAAGGTAGAAAGGTTGATCATCCTTAGGAGGGGTGAGGAAAGGTGGAGATAGGAGGTACCTTTTGAGTGAATCAAATGCCTTTTGATAGTCATCATTCCACTTGAAAGAGGCATCCTTCTTTAGGAGGTGATGGAAGGGTTGATACTAGTCCAAGAGTTGAGATATAAAGTGACGAATGGATTGGATCTTCCCTTGAAAACTATGGAGTTAATTATGGTTGATTGGAGAAGGCATGTTGAGTATTGCTTTGATTTTGGTAGGATAAACTTTGATTCCATAAAGAAAAATGATAAATCCAAGGAACTTTCCTAACAAGACCCCAAAAATGCATTTTTTGGGGTTAAGGTGGACATGATAATGAATGAGTTGCTCAAATATATCAAAGATAATCTTGAGAATGGCCAAATGTTCCTTACAATATTTGGATTTCTCAAGAAGGTCATCCACATAGTCTTATACAATCTTTTGGATAAGGTCATAACACATTGGTAGGTTACACCATCATTCTTTAGTCCAAAAGGCATGACCCTATAGTAGAAGGTCCCCCATTGGGTGATAAAGGTAGTTTTGTGTTGATCTTAAAGGGAAATTAGGATCTGATTGTAACTTCATAATCCATCTATGAAAGATAACATCTCATGATTGGCTATGGTATCAATTAGTTGGTCAATGTTTGGTAGAAGAAAGTTATATTTTGGGCAAGAAAGGTTGAGGTATGAAAGTCCACACAAATGTGTAGTCCTCATGTGGCTTTGGTGACTGGCATGATGTTTGAGACTCATTGGGGATAATCAATGGGTTGAATGAAATTAATGGATAGGAGAAATTGAAGCTCTTCTTTGATGAGAGAGGTTATGCAAAGGTGCATTTGTCAAAGTTTTTTCTTGACAGGCTTGGCATCAAGGTTGGTGACTATGTTATGGGTGGTAATGGTGGGGTAAATTCCTAAAATGTCACTATGAGACCAAGCAAATTCTATGTTGTGGTCTTGGAGGAAAGAGGGGAAGTCCAAAAGTTCCTTAGAATTTAATGATTGGCCAATTTTAATAATGTGGAGGATTTCTAAACTACCCAAGTTGATATCCATGGTGGATTCATTCAACATGGTCAAAGTCTTAGAAGGAAGGGATTTGTGGATGGAGGAATTTGGTGCACCAAGATAGGTGAGAATGGAATCATCATCCTAACATTAAACAATATTAATGGTAGGAGAGTCATCCCCTATCATCTTAGGATGGGTCATAAGGATAGCTATGGTCATCCCTTCCTTTTGATAAGTCAAGGGTCTGAGGCTGATCATGTTGATGAAAAAAATTTAGGGGGGATGATGTCATCATCCTCACACTTAGGTGGAGAAAGGGTTGGTGAGAAAGGGATGTCTTCCTCAATAGTGGTGATGGTAGGTGTTTTGTTTTTCTTCTTGTTGGGTAGTATGAAATAGAGGTCATGTTTCTCATGAGGCTTTCTAGTTTTAATGGAAATCAACTCATATGGGGCATGTTCATATTGTCTAAGACCAAATCATTTACAAGCACACTTGTGGAGGTATGTCTTGGTAAAGTCTGGGTTGTTCATATAGGAGAAGCTAGAGGTAAATGGTTGAGGTGAAAATAATGTGGCCAAAGCATCAATTGGTTTGTCAAGTGCCCCATAGATGAAATGGGTTTGACAGATTGAAGTTTTAAAGAAAATAATGGCTCTGATGTTGGGGTCATAACTAGGTTGGTGGTCAAGTTTCCCATACTCTTGGGTAGTGTGGAAATCATCAAGGGTGAGGAGGTGATATTCCTCCAATGAAAGACATTGGAACATGGATTCCATGTGGTCTATGGTGGGGATTTGGTCTGAAAGGATAGATGAGCTAGTAGATGCCTCATCAATAGAAGATATGAGTTCATCCTTCATGGTTGAGGGCTTGTCTTTGGCTGATGAGGGTGTGCTAGATGAAGGTAGGAGGATTTTGTTGGGTTGATAAGTCATGTTTCATGATTGAAAGGGACTTGGGTTAGCTTGTATAGTGACAACCTAGCCTTCATGTTCAAATTTGATGCAATGATGAAGGGTAAAGGGTACACAACCCATGGAATGGATCCAAAGTCATCCTAGAAATACATTATACTAAAATTTGCCTTCAACTGCATAAAAGAGCTCAGGGAGTGTGTGAGGTCTTAAATAGTTATGAAGGATAATGGTTCTTAGAGTAGTGGCCATGGTGTCATTGAATGATTGGAGGATGGCTAAGGTTTCAAACATGACATTGTTTGGTAGTTTGAGTTGATCATAGTCATGGGAAGAGATGATGTTAATATTGGATCCTCCATCAATCTAACCTATGTGATGTAGGTTTGGTTAATGTAGGTAGTAATGAAAAGAGGGGGATTTGGGTCATCAAGATGGATAGAAGATATTTTTGAATCCTTGAAGGTGACAAGGTTGGAAATTTAGAGAGCACCAACAAAGGATGATAAAGGTTGAGGGTCTTTAGGTTGGACCTCTATTAATTACAATGCCTCTATCATTGCTCGGTGATTATGAAGTGAGGTAGAAATCAACTCGTATAGGCTCATCTTCACTGGGGTCTAGTGAAGTTGCTTGACAACCAATCTCCTAATTGATTTAGAGGGGTTAGATTGAGAAGTACCCAAGATAGATACCTTAGGTTTGGCTGAAGGCTAAGGTTCTTGATTTTGACTTGGTTGGGAGGTGGAAGATGGGTATGTCTATGGGATGGACACTTTAGCCTTCCCTTTATATTTTGTTGAGCATGTGATCATGTGACTACATGGATAGTATGGATAGAGGGAAGAGGTAAGGTAGGACATTTGTTTAGTTCTTTGTCACTCTGAGGTGAGAGTGGGGGAGTATGTAGGATTTGGGTAGTGATTGTTGTTTTTTAGATTGGTAGTGGGCTCATAAGAGGTTCATCTAGTAATAGATCATCTGCATCATAGAGTTGATGGATTATAGTTTGGAAAGCTTTACAGTCCTTCATGCCATGCTTGGGTGTCCTATGATAGGAGCATACTTGGTAGATGTTATACTAGTTGGGTTTGGGACCTAGAGGATCAAATGGTCTGATAAGAGGTAAGGTCAAACAAGAAGCTTGTAATAACATTTAGAAAATAGTTGAGTAATATTCAAGTAAAGGTGGTGAGGATTTAGAGGCCTTGGCCTTGGTTGGTGAGATGGAAGTATTTTTAGAAATAGGCTTGGTGGTAGAGGTCTTGGGTAAGGTGATGTTCTTAATTGATGTTGTTGGTTTAGGTAAGGAAGTTGATAAGTCAGAGGTGAGAGATGTCAAGGTAGCTAGTTTGGTTATTGATGGTTTGGTGTAGATGGGTGTGTTAGAAAGAAAGAGTGATGGCATAACCAAGAGCAGTGGTTGGGTTTTGGTTAAGATAGTTGGCTTCTAAATCAAAGTGGAGGGATGGGGCCCAAAAATAGAGGGCAAGGTTGAGGGAGGTATAAGTCTAGCCTTCTGGTGGATTTACCTCCTTGGTTGACTTGGTTTGGTATTTAGTTGGTGGGTCTAGTGATGTGAGCTCCAGTTTCAAGGATGGGTGATTAAGGCTCTACGTAGGGAAGACACCAAATTTTTTGGTTGGTTTGGTTAAAGTGAGAGAGGATGATTTGGTTATTTTGTCTTTGGTTGCTTTAGATGGTTAAGAAATGGTTGGGTTGGTATAAGTTTTTATTGGTTTGGTTGATAAGATAATGGTTTAGATCATAGAAGTGGTGGGTTGGCCTACCAAAAGTGTGGTTGGAATTTCTTGTTTGGTGATATAAGGGAGTCTTAATTTTTTCCAAAAGGTGGCTTAGTCTATGTTAGGTTTGGAGACAAATTCTAACCTTTGAACTAGTCTAGAGAATGGTTTATGGACTAGTCTTGTTCCCTAATTAGTGGGCTCAAAAGATAAACCCATAGGTTGAGAGAGGGGAATGGTAACCTTTGCCTTTTCCTCAAGTAAAGGATGCAAGGTTTGGATGGTTTGTTCCTATATTGGAGGTGTAGACAAGGTGGTTTCTTCCTTTGGAATGCTCTCCAAAGGGGAAGTGAATTATTCAGTAGTTGAGGGAGAAGGTAAAGTGGTGATGGTTGATTGCTCTAGTAAGTCAATTGAAGGAGGGGTTGATGAATCCACTACCTCAAGAAGTGGAGGAGAGGAAAAGGTTACTTTCTTGGTTTGGGTCTCCAAAAGAAGAGAAGGTAACTCTACTACCTCAATAAGTGGAGAGAGTGAAGAACCGGTGGATTGGGCAGTAGGTTCTTTAGCAATGAACATGTCAAGAACCATATTGACGGTATGGGCATCATGAGAACACTCAAATTTATTGTTCTCATTTTTGGTAGGTACATGATTGGGAAATGGTTATCTAAAAATGTTAAGGGCTTGGCTTGGAAGTGCATTAGGGTTGTCCAACACAAGCTCCCCCTTGTTAATGAGGGTTTGGACAATGCTTTTAAAGGTATTACACCTACTAATGTCATGCCCCACCACTCGGTGGAAAGCACAAAGGTCATTCTCATTATACTAACTAGGTGTAGGATGAAAAGAATAAAATTATTGAGGGGGTTTGATAGGAGGAAGCTATATGATATTAGCCTTCATCAACTTCTCTAGGATAAAAGTGTAACATTCCCCAAGCAGAGTAAATTGCTTTTGATTATTTCAGTTTTGTTTTTTCATGTTTTATTTTGAGGAGTTAGAAGAGTTTAGTTGTTTAACAGATGGTGGAGGATTGGTCTTAAAGATAAATAAATTTTTAGTTCCCTTGCTCTTAGCATTGGTATTGGTTTGGTTTCTTAGTTTAGAGGAAGAGGCCTCATTGGTTTTTTAGGTAGAGTTTTTATATTTCAACTTTAACTTTCCTTCATCGATGGCTCTATTTTTTAGTTTAAACACCACGGTAAAATATTCATTAAAGGTTTTAAATCTCTAAACATGCAACATAGAAGAGATGTGTTTAGCACATGCCTAAGAAAAAAATTATATCCATTCAAGTTGGGGTAAAGAGAAGGAAAGTTGATTGATTAAGCTCCTCTAAGAAGCTACAAAATCAATAATAGATTCATCATCAAATTACCAAATAGAGTAAAGGTCAGTGATGGAAACTTTATTGGAGATGTTTATTGAAAGTGATCTAAGAAATTTTGGGCCAAATAGGTGAAGGAAAATAGAGAGTGTTTGGTTATGGCACTATATTAGTCTAATACTTGACCAAACAAGGACATGGGGAATGTACAAAGAAGCAGAGAATCATTGTAGGAAATCAAATAACATGCATGCCTAAATGCCTTGAGGTGTTGTTGGGGGTCCTCTTTGATCTAAAACTTAGAAAACTTGGGAAGATCCCACTAAGGAGGATATGTTTTGATAGGGATAGATGGGTGAATGGGTTCATTGTAGATCTGGTCATATGATAAGATGTTGTGAGCTCCAAAAATAGATGATTTTAGAGTTTTCATTTTATCCATTAGCATTTTCATTAGATCTATTTGGGGTTGTGTACCTAGGAGGTTGTGAGGTTCATATTATTATTTTGGTTAGGTGACATATTGATAGTTGGTAGGAGGTTGAGGAGCTTTCACATATTGATATATGGGCACAAGTGGTTGGGTGGATGTTATGTAGGGGTAAGTGGATATAGGTAGTTGGGTCATGGGTAGAGATACATGCCCCTATGGGTTAGGGATGTAACTTAGGCTGGGTTCAATTGGAACTTGTTGAGAGGTTAAGGTAGGTTGGGTAGGAGCTATAGTTGGGTTTGCAACTAAAGGAAAGGTGGTGGCCTTTGTAATAATTGGTGGTAAGGTAGAAGGTATGAACAACACAAGATTTTGAAGTGGAATAGTGACTAATGGATTGGGGATAGCTGAAAGAAGGTTGGTAATGCTAGTATCAAGTGATCCCATGGTGAGGGGATTATACATGGTTTATGATTGGGTTATTCCTAGGGTAGAGGAGGAGTTAGTGGGGATGGAAGGCGTAAGGGTATTGGTAGGTTGAGTGGGTTGGTTTTTAATAGTATTGTCAAAGGGATTATTGGTAGATGAAGATGCTTGGGTAATCAACGGTTGGGTGGTAACTATGGTAATATAATTATTACCCATAAGGTAAGAAGGCATGCCATAGGGTGGGTCCACAAGTGGGACTAAAGTAGGGGTATAGTGAGGCATAGTGCTGAGATAATGTTGAAGGGCCGCAGGGTTGTTATCTAAGAAAGTGGAAAAGTCTATATCTCCTTGGGGAACTACCTAAGGGAAAGGACTTCTTGAAGGGTGAGGAGAATCTTTTGGTTTATAGATGTACTCCATAGATGAGGAGGTAGAAGAGGTTAGCTGGTTTGGTGATGGGTTCTGTTCTGCTAGGTTATTTCACTGCTGGTGATTTAAAACCATACAAGATAAGGGAGAGAGAATACAAAAACAATATCACCACTCAAATAGAGAGAAGATAATAAATGAGCAAATAAATCAAACATACACTAAAAAATATGTTAAGTCCTAAAATTCTTTTTATTCTCTCTTTTGGCTTATGCCTTAAGTTTTAAGAACTATGTGACTAAAATTGGCTTGTAGAGTGGGTTCTAGAAGAGAAATCCATGGTTAGTTTTAGGTTGTGTTTAGGCTCTCAAAAGGATCTACATTGGAAATCAATAGATGGCTTGGTATTGGGGCCTACCCCCTCACTTTACACACCATAATGATAACGGTGTCAGGTGCTTAACCAATATATATTGATTTCCAGAGTTTATACTCAACCAGAGAGTTGAGTTGGTTTTCCCCTTGGTAATGACCTCTAAGTAGGATTATCGAGAACGGTAAGGTGATATTCTAGGTGATGAAATCCCAATCAATAATTACATCAAGTTATTTACACGTTTAATTTGAAGAAGGTGATTTGGTTTAGTGTGTGATATAAGTGATTTTACAATTGAATTACTTTACCTTAATTTAACTAAGTGAGATAAAATTGTAATTAACCAATGTATGCAGTTGATTTTAAGGCCAAAAGAAATTTTAGTTTCCTTTATGAGCACAAAATAGGGATAAGAACACCTAAATGCAAAAAAATGAATCCCAAGTAGAGACTCAAGGGTACCACCAGGCATGCCATAATGTTTTAGTGAATTTCAGCTTATATTTCAAGAAAGGAAGAAGAAGAAACTAGATATGGGTATGGTTAATAATCATGTTTGATTATGTGTGCATTAAATTAGATGATTATGAATATATCCTCTTTTTCTAGGGAGAAATTAACTAAAAATAAGATAACACTAAAGCAAATCGTTAGTTAGATAGAGAGTTGGGTGGATTGACTAGCACTAGCTAGATTCTGAAAGAAAGAGCTTCCTCGAGGGACATCAATCCACATGTTTTAAATAATTAAGTTTATAAAATAGAAGATAAAGTACTTTCATCAATAATAAAAAATTACTAAAATTAAATACAAGAAATACTTGATGAATAAATAGACTAAAATGACTGATATAGTAATGAGCAGGTCAATACTAATGATAAATAAGTTAGGTGTGCTTTAGAAAATAGTTTGGGGGTCTGTTAATAGGAAGATAAAAATAAAGTTGGATTTGGTTGAGGGTAGGTGGATGAAAGTAGCTTGTTATTTTATACCATAGTTACCATTAGTGGTCAGTGTGACCATCGACGGTTGAGGTAATTATTGGTGGTTGAGGTGACCATTGATGGTTAGATAGACTGTTGGCGGTCAAGGTGACCATCGATGGTTATTATGTGTTAGGTTTAGGTGATAAAAATTTAGATTAATGGGATCACAGAAGGAAATTATAGGAGGTGGGTTTGTGAAATGGAAACAAAGTAATTGATAGACCAAAAATAAATACTTAGCTTAGCCAAGATTGATTAGATTAATGGTTAAGGTGGTTGGCTCATTGGTGGAGTCTGGCACGATTCTGATAGAGTAAAAATACTTGGTTATCAATTGAGGGGCAATGTAAATTTAACTCTCTATCATGATGGATGGATCACTAGATTGATAGAAGAAGTGACCTACAAAGAAACTCTAGATGCAAATTCTCTTGAAATCCTGGATCGATTTTCACCTCTTGCTCCTCTCTTCTTATAGGCAAGGAAGGAGAGGTGTACCAAGATGTTAAAAAGGGGTCCAATTTGATGTCTAATTTTAAATTTAACATGCATGGGATCACATATGAATTAGACATTCTAATTATATAGAAGCAAGTTAGAGTGACAGGTCAATTGAGTTGGTTTAGATGGTGGAACCTGACCATCAATGATCACAGTGATCCTCAATAGTTAAGGTGATCATTGATGGTCGATGATCAAGGTAATGTTGGGTTAGAAGGATGGGTTAGGTCATTAGGTCAAGATAACTTGGTTTAGGTCTAGTTTGGGGTCAAATGGTCTAGGTTAGGCCTAAGGGGGTCCTACGATGGTCTAGTGGAATTGCAACATTTAGAACCATTATGTGTAGATTTTTGGTGTCTATATATATACACATGTACACACTATTATTATATAATAAATATTATTAATTATATATCTAATAATAATTAATTATGTCAAAGGCATTCTATGTGACAAAACCCCTAAAGATTCATCTCACATCCCACATAAAAACCTAAAGTTTTTTCCTCCATTTAAGTGATGACTCATGTCTTAAGGGAGGTGTTATCTGGGCACCCAAGTTGATAACAATGTTTTGGTAAAAAAATTGTGTTACCAGGTACTGACACATGTCTATAGTGAGGTTTTATATAGCCAACTTGGGAATGATGAATATCAAACCAAATTCTATGGGAGATAGCATAACAATTTTAAATAGAATAAGGTCCATTAACCTATTTCTATAGGGCCATTGTGATTATTGATATAATGATGTAAAGTGATATAATATAACAAATAATCTACACCCCTCTCAATGGCATCACTCTATGTAATCCATTAGGCTCTTCAAAATGATTGATTTTATGGCCAAAAGGAAAGGATAAAGATGTGTCCACTTCTTCATTGATGTAACTTCATGGAAAATAATTCCTTATACAAGCTACCCATCAAGGCTTGTAAGCATCATATATTGACTATGTTTGAGTGCCTTTTTTTGTTTGTTTGGTCTCACATATATTGTTGAATTGAGTGCCATAAAGAAAGTTGAAAAACTCTTTCAAGCATAAAAATGATATAGTGGTTGGACTTATCAATACCTACTATTCCACAACCATATTATTCCATTCAAAACAAAACTAAGATATATGGTTACCATGCCATCAAAAAGAAGACATATGGTTCACATCTTACCTTTGCAATAGTGATCCGTTAAAACACTTTTGTCTCCACATAAAGCATGGATATTAAGACCCTAATTTAAATTCAAGTCAGATTGCTTGAAGATGATATCTTTCAAGAGGTTATAGAGGCACTAAGGTTATATACTGATAAGGTAGGGGTTTCATTATGGCATTCAGATAACTATAACATGACACTAAGGAATTTATGCAATCTTGACTATCTATCACTGTCACCATGCACATCTAGTTCACCGACAATGGTATGCAAAATTTACAACACCAAAAACATTTTCTAGGTTTACTTCACCATTCAGCTAAATGGATTTGTAGGAAACATGTGGAACTCAAACTTAACATGTATTCTGTGAGTAGATCAATAGATGTTTATTTCTACGAGGCCATTATGCTTTTCATTATGTTTATATTATTTATATTATAATCTAATATATAATATATTATAAAAAAATATAATACTAAATAATAATAATCATAATAAATATACTTTTATTATAATCTAATATAGTATTATATATTAATATTTATTATAAAAGTACATAGTTTAATATATATAATATTAAAATATCTTAATATTTATATAGATTATAATATATAATATTTATATATATCATATAATTATATAAGATAATATTAAATATAATATAAGATAAAATATAAAAATATATATTATATAAAATATAATATAATACAATATCAAAATATAATATATTATATATTAGTTACTTTTTTCTCCTAATTCTACATTCTTATGTGGTTTGTAGACACCTCAAAAAACACATTCACATAACCATGATAGGTTTAATTGAAATTTTGATGATAAGGTTTAGTCAATACGACCAAGAATGTTAACCATGAACACATAATGCTCAATTGTAGGTGTATCTATTAGTTTATTTTATGTCCTTTTAAAATTTTAATTTCATTTTTCATGTGAAGGGGCATCACTTATGATAAAATGTGAATGTCGTAGTAGATAATTCACCCCCTAAAATAGAAGGTCATCAATCGATGATCATCCCCAGGTAGTATAAAGATTTAAAAGGTGGAATTATCTTTAATTGACTTTTTAATATTTGATTACAATAACAATGTAAGATGTAGATGTGGGAAAATACATTAAGGTTATGGAGTTTATATTATTTCTTTCATTATGGTTGAAGTAAGAATTGAATATTGTGCAAATTATATGTCATATGAATGCACAAGGGAGCATTTCTTATGATATAATGTGAATGCTAGGGTAGCGAAGTCATGGGTTGAGAGAAAAGGTGGTCGATTGGTGATAATTCCTACATGGTAGGGAGATTTGGTAGGTTTAATGTACACTTGAAAATAAAATATACATCATAAATCTCCCCTCAAATAATGCTAACTGTCAATCTACAAGATCAATGACCAAGAGACCTAGGCTTGATCGACCACTTGCCTAAGAGCATAATTAGCCCCTTATTTACTTATAATGCATTAATATCTCATTTTTTTTCCTACAGTCACTTCTTCAATTTAATCTTTTCTTAAACTCAAGATTCATATCTCTTATTTAAGCATTGGGATTTCACTCATAAGCCTTCATCTATTTTTGAGCAATTCCCTTTTTACTTTCCTGTGAACAAACCATAATATAGATAATGCACTCTTTATGCACTTCTAGATTCTTCTTCTATCCCTACATAAATTTCCCCAATTTTAATTTTCATAGCAACAGGACATTCATGGGAACATCATTAGACCATCACTTGATCTTAGCCCTAACTACCTCATCTAGTCACCCAGTCCAGATGGAACTTTCTTTGTTGACACAAACTAAGCTCAGGTGATCTTTTATACTCTACGAGTCTAATTTATATTTACTAAGGAATCCCTATCTATGTTTACCCTTAGACATAACTCATGACATATACAAAAGTGAGGGGTTTTATAGAGGGGATTTTGATATTGTGGGTGCATAATTGGTTAACCACAAATTCTATTGCTATAAGAATTATTGAGAAGGTTTCTATTTACTCAATATTCCTAGGCTATGTTTACATTCGATGCTATTTAGGTCTACTTGAATGGGTTAACCCATCTTTTGCATAATTCACCTGAGCAATCCACGAGTTTCCTTCTTTGAGCAATCTATGAGTTTTGTGCTCATTCTAAAATCTGTGATCTTTAACAATCCCCCCAAGTATACATAATATCATTTAATATTAAAATATATCTATTATTTATTATAATATCTTATAATATAATAAATATCCTAATATATTCTAGTATAGTCTATTATATATTTTAATACATTATATACTTTACTAAATTATATACATTATATTAAATATTACATTGTATATTTTACTATTTTATATACTCTATTCTATACCAAAGTATATTACGTATCAAAATATATTATTATAATTTAATATACCATTAAAATATATATTTTATAACCAAAATTACAAATATACATACCTTGAAGTTTGGGCACATGATTGACATGGGCCCTCTGGTAGATAATATCACATCAGCCTTGAAGCCATGGCATGTCTATGATATGACCCCTTTGGTGTATGCTACTATATATTATAATATATAGTCTACTATCTAATATAATATAATAATATGAATCCATATATAGAAGACAAAATATCATTTAATATTAAAATATAAATATTATTTATTATAATATATTATATTATAATACATATCCTAATATATTTGAGTATAGTCTATTATATGTTTTAATGCATTATTTACTCTATTATATTGTATACATTATATTAAATATTACATTATATGTTTTACTGTTTTATATATTCTATTTCATACCATAGTATATTACATGTCAGAATATATTAATATAATTTAATATGTTATTAAAATATATATTGTATAATTAAAATTACATATCCACATGCCATGAAGTCTGGGCATGTGATTGACGTGGGCTCTCTGGTGTAAAATATCATAGAAAACATCTTATCATTTTCCCTCATCATCACCACCCGGTTCACTTGGAAATATTTCACCACTTACATGTTATGTATTACCCTGCTATAATTTATCTACCTAGCAGTATATTGGTAACATAGACAAACATAAGTTATAATATACACTTTGGACCCTCATTGTCTTATCTCCATATAATTGACATTGCAAGGCTAACTTGAGTCACATGTTGAACACATAACCTTCTCTAAATGTCAGTTCAAAGCCCTTTTTTCACATCCTGATGTTAAGAACATCACATAGAGCCCTGGAAGCATAAAAAATGATGTATGAAATGACCATTTTAATTCAATCTCACATATATTCTTGAATTGAATGCCTAAAAAAAAAACTTAAAAACTATTTGACATGTTAAATGCCATAATGGTTGGCCTTATACAAAATATCTGTTTGACTAGATAAATTTAAAGTTTCTTCATGTAAAGATATAGCCTCTTTGCCTTATCAATAATTGAATATCATTACCATTTTAGGGATAACTTGAGTCATACATCAGATAAAGAGCCTTCTCACAACCACATCAACATGTGCAAGTTGTTTATCAACCCACTTTGAAAGGTTTTCATGTTGTTTGGTCATGTGTCCTACTGTTGATCATAACAATTACAAATCATCTATTGTAATCATTAAGACATAAGGGGACACATTGTTTGGAAATATAAATGACCCATGTTTGAATCATGTATTGGATAATTGAAACAGTTCTATGGAAGTTACATATTTCATTAACAGAAGTGACATGTCATTAAACTCTTCAAGTATATGCTTTCAAGGTTATTCGAGGCCATCACATTAAATGTTTTGTCATTGCTTCTCGCCATCACCTCCCAACTCACCTTCAAATACTTCACTACTTTCTTGATCTATAAGATTGTATTTGGATGTTAAAATAAGTTCGTGTAAAGTTGTCAGTCACATGATTATGGTCCAATGTGTATAGATGCAAATAAATTTATCATGATATATTTATGTGTGGTTATCATATTTAGATCTTAAAATGCACATCTTAATATTAACATCTGAAAATATCTATGGCATCTTGTTATTTCATGTTTTTCTTTTTAATTTTGGACAAGTAACCTATTGCCTATATATGAGCAATTATGTCATGTGGTCACCAAGTCATTAAATATGTCAAATTCATTACTACTCCATCAAAATGTTATGTAGTGACTCCTAGTTGACCCAAATATTTTTTGAGCTCTACCATCCCGCTTGACCCAAACCTACCACATGGGTGCATGGTAGATTTTCATTAGATTCCCCACCTGCCAAGATTGACAACTGCTCTTAAAATGGGAACACCTATCAAGAAATATGGGTTGTCCACATCATACACTTAAAGGGATCCACTTACATGGGTACTATACTCTAGAAATTTTTTTAAAAAAATAACTTCTAAATTCTTTTTGGTGCTACTTGCACCCTTGGGGAAACTGCTAGTAAATAATATTATTATACTAATATATATAACTAGAATACATATATTAGATAAATCTATGTAAAAGATGTTGAGAGATCATTCTTGAGGTGTCTATATGATTTTGGTTTTGTGAAATAAATAGAATGGGGCACCTCGAGAATGATATCTCTAACATATTTGATATATATTTATCAAATATATGGATGTTTGTTAATTATTAATTTAAAATTTATAATAGATTTTTGAAAAAATAATGATATTAACTAATATAATATATAATTTTTTTATTTTTAAATTAAATTTCTTGTTCATGTTTATATTTTTTTTATGACACATATTTTCTCTGATACATACAGTTGCACCCAATAACCATGTATAGGGTCTTTGTGTATCATTTATAGAAATATCCATGAGGAATGGGAGTCACTTTATAAATTTGTGTTCATTCCAATTTCATCCATAATAAACTTCACTCAGTGAACATCTAAATTTTAGAATTTTATTATATGATATGTCTAGTTTAAATAGGTCTATCTTTTTTGTTATTCAACATTGCTCATATAAATCATAGTAAAACATGGAAACACTAAATAAAATAGATATATGTTTTAATAGTTTGGTATGCTCAAAATTTTACATTGCATCTACAAAACATTTTTATTGTAATTTAATATAAACATGTGTACATACATCCATGACTCATATGGTGATTAGATTTAGTTTACAAAGCTAAGTATAGCTCTATTTTTATTTAAATTATGGATAATTATATTTTCAAAAAATATTATCATTAGGTTTGTTATAACATAAATAAAATATCTACAAAATATTTCTTCTCTCAAACTCTAGTGGTAGGCTCACCTAAGAAAAAATAACAACATAGTTATTAATCTATCAGAACAATAGTTTTTTGAGAATATAAGTGAACCTAGTTTTATAGTTACCATTTAATATATTTGGAGAGCCTTTTTGCTATGCCACTCAAAATATACTTTGGATTCTTAGATGGATGCATAAGTGATTTCTTGCAAACACACATCAACATTGAAACTTAAATAAAAACAACCAATTTAATACACATGATTGAAAAATAATTATTTTATTGGACTTGACACTAAAAGGAGCATATGTGAATAAAATTTGGTATTATGGATTATCATATTAGTGTAACCTTATAAGCTTACAACCTTAAAATTCCAGAAAAGAGAAAATAAATGTGTGATGATGGAGGGTGGGTTGAAATTTAAAAAATCATTTTAAATTCTTAACTTGTAATAATATCCACTCATAAAATTATATTTTTAGTAAAATTATGATATAATAATGTCAATCAAGTTTTAAGTTGTAATAGTGTATGTTGATAAAATATATTTTTAAAAAATGTTAATATGGTATAATAATGTTGGTTGGTTTTTTTTTAAATGAAAAAAATTACTAAGTGACAATCAAATGGATGTCAAATTTAAGATTGAAATTAAAATTGAACACACTCACTCCATTACAACACACTACCCCTAGATGTCATTGTAGAACACCTATCAATGCAATCATTATCTTATATTCATATAGTTACTAAGATATGTAAGCTAGTAATAATAATAGTTACTATTACTATAGTGTGTGTGTGTGTGTGTGTGTGTGTGTGTGTGTGTGTGTACTATTACTATAGTGTGTGTGTGTGTGTGTGTGTGTGTGTGTGTGTGTGTGTGTGTGTGTGTGTGTGTGTAATTCTATTCATATATTATCTATGATATGTATGCCAGTAATAATAATAGTTACTATTACTAGTATATATATTATTATTACTAGCATACATATCTTAGATAAATTTATGTAAAAGATGCCAAGAGATATCATTTTAAAGGTTCCTATTCCACTTATGTCAAAAATCTCATATTATATAGGTACCTTGAGAATGATATCTCTTGATGTCTTTTACATAGATTTATCTAAGTTATGTATGCTAGTTTAATATTATTAATGTAATTTATCATTATTAAGTGGATCAAGCCACCAAACCTTCCTGATTAGAGCACCATACATCATCTGTAATATGCCTAACATTTTGATTAGGGCAACAATTCAGGTGACAATTTGGGTGATGGGTCCACCCCAATTAATAAAAACCTTGTGGAAGTGCCCCAAATTTTAATTTTAGTAGTGCAGTATAAAAATAGTAAGTTTTTAAAAATAGTAATTCCTCAAATTCTGTATTGTTGTAAATCGTGGAAGTCAAACCACTTAATCTCCCTCGAGATTGGTGACCTTCCACATCCTCCTCCAACCTTAAAAACATGTATAAATTAAGATGTAACCCAAAATGGAAATCAAACATCTCTTCTCAGAGATAGGCATATGTTTGGGTTTGTAAATTTGATCAATAAAACATCTCTTCTTAGAGATAAAATAATTTGAATTGTGTTGTTCTTATTTCTTGAATTATCTTTCAACCAAAGCTTTCGAGTTTTGGATTAGTGGTATCAAAGTGGTTTGTCTTTAGAGTGTATGATCTCGAGGACAAAGTTAGATTACAAGAAGCTTGGGTGGAAAATAGAACCAGCAGACTATCCACCAATTCGCTCGAAACAACTTCAAATGGTAGACAACACTAAGACATCTGAGCTTTTCAAGGAAATGGTGAATGAAGCCCTCCAACAATAGAAAGTGTAGATGCTACAACAATTTTCTTAAATTCTCCAACAAATCTTGATGGGAAATTATGGCTCGTCATATACACCCCCACATCCTTTTAGTGCCCCAACACCTTTCAAGGTTTAGATGAATTTTGATATCCATACATTTGAAGGTAAAATTAATGTTGATGAAGTATAAAATTAGCTGGATCAATTGTCATCTTATTTTTCTATAAATAAATTCACTGATAAAGAGAAGATCACTTTTGCTCTTTTGAAAGCATCATTACCTGCCAAAAATTGGTGGGTGGTGTACAAAAAGAGATTCAGTGCAGATGGTATTGGCCTTGAGGTGGAACCTACCTAGGATGATTTCATAGAAGCTGTAAAGGAAGAATACTACCCCATTGGAACATATGACAATCTATACATAGAGTGGTAATAACTTTGCCAAGGTAAAGAATAGTCTATTCAAGATTACACTAACATTTTTCATTCTCTATCTGTGAGATTAGGCATCCAAGAAAGTGAGAAACACAAGGTTCTAAAATATCATGGTGGACTACAATGGTACATATAGGGAGAAATGGAACTCTTCAATTTAGAAAACCTCAGTGAGGCATACAAGTTCATAGTGAAGATTGAGCAGAAGCATGGAAGAATGAATATGAAGAGTCAGCCTTCAAAATGGAAAAGTGACAAAGAAGGTCAAACACAAGGCCAAAATTAGAAAAAAAATGAAGGAAAGACTGGGAAGTGGTGTGATTGTCATAAATCTGGAACTCACTCCAAAGAAGAATGTCGAGCCATCAAGTCCCTACTTTCTGAGTCATAATCCTCAACATCCACTGCTCTGCCTCATACAGACCCTACAGTTGAAGAGGTTGAAGAAGAGGTTATAGATGCTAAGCCCAAAGCCATTGTTTCTTCATCATAGACCCATAAGGAGAGGCCATATGACAAGGAAAGGTTGTTTCACTCTAAATTATAGGTGAAAGGTAAGCCTCTGCATTTCATTCTTGATAGTGGAAGTCAAAAGATTTTAATCTATGCTAATGTTTTAAAAAGTCTAAATCTATCTATGAAGCCTCATCCAAAGCCATACAGTATTGGATGGTTGAGTCCAGGGAGAAAACTCTGTGTCACCCACCAATGTCTTCTCTCATATACAATAAAACCTTTCCAAGATGAGGTCTTATGTGATGTGGTAAATCTAGATGTTTGTGATGTACTCTTTGATCAGCCATTCATGTATGATTGACATGGCATCTATGAATAAATAACTTGAAGGATCACTCTCTCTCCTGGAACACAACACTACAAGGTACCAGAGGTACCACCTTCTACATCTATCTCTCTGATTAGTGCCAAGAAATTTGTTCTAATGGTGGTCAAGCCACAAGAATCTAAAAGGGCTGATGTTGTAGCCCTGACTACACAAACAACACAACAAAAAAATAAAATATATACCAAGCTAAATAAGTTCACATCCTTCCATCTATAGACTGATGGTCATATAGAAATGGTGAACAATCAAGCCCTGCATAATTCCATAAAGCATAGTCCATGACAAGTATGAATCAGGAATCAAATAAAAATACAACTACAAAATAGTATTTTGATTACATAATCATGAAGAAGAGATAATACTTAGCTTATGTAAAAATGTATATAAAGATGTGAGATGTGTAGGTGTAGGATTATTTTCTCTGATAATTAGGATCCTATCATCAGATTCTATAAATATATTTTTTGGATCCTTGTACATTAGCGTCAAACTAGGGACACTTGTGTTAATGCTACTATCCATTTTTAGACACAACTATCATGTGAAATTTGCTTATTATATGAATATGTGGTTAGTTTCATTATTTTGAGTTTTTTGTAACTTTTGTTTTGGTGTGTCCAAATCTCGTCCATAGGCTATGTATCACTATTTTTAGATCAAAACCTATATCTCCACCTTATGTTAGGGCATCTTTATGAAAATAGGTTAGTGGGCTCATGGTATCATGATAACCCCAAAGACCCCT
Organism: Torreya grandis; assembly: GCA_037957365.1. Taxonomy (NCBI): domain Eukaryota; kingdom Viridiplantae; phylum Streptophyta; class Pinopsida; order Cupressales; family Taxaceae; genus Torreya; species Torreya grandis. Next base: position 2,478,699 of record JARHVA010001736.1, on the reverse strand, counting down.
CTATCAATGGGTGATACCTACATAGAGATTACTCTAAAGAGGACTTTAGACATATGTAGTTCTCCCCTATGTGTTGGTATGTGTGTGAACAATAGTGTATAATGATATAAGTGAGTGCATGCAATGATATAGCCTATAACTTTATAAATATGGTTCATGGGATGTCTCTCAAGTGCTTCAAACCTTTGGTATGACTGCTCTAATGAAAGATACACAAATAGGGATGCATAGGAAATAATTTATTAGTTTTGAAAATGTTTTAAATGAGTGATGTAAGCCTATATTAAGAGATACTATATGACCAAATGAATTGGGTTTAACTTGTATTTATACTATTTCTTTTAAAAGTGTCCTTGTGGAAGGGTTAATGATAATCTTAGGCCAACCCATGAATATTAATAAATTTGAAAATTTGAGTGGTTATGGGAGACACAATTTTGTTGGATAAAGGATATTAGTAGCATGGACACTACTCCCCTACCCACAATGTAATAGTCCAGGGTACAGGAAATCATCTGGGGATTTGTAACTTATAATGTAGGATATAAATCAAGTTTTATGCATTCTTTGGTGACAAGAGATCTGTATACTCATAATAACGAAGTTTTTGGTGAAGCGATAAGTCATTATACCTTATGAGGTGGAGAATGTGAATATTTCAACTACAAAGAAGGTCAAACTAAAGGTGTCCTTGAGAGATATTTGTCAAGTGTGCAAGACTAAAACATATAAATCTATATTTAAGCATCTACACTAGGAATTCTTATGTAGTAGAGATGAAAATCAAAGGGGTCAATCCTAAAAATAGATAAATGAGTAGAATAATGGTGAATAAGAGTCATAATTGAACTTATTCAATTTTTTGAATATATGTCAGGAATTAACATTTTCATATAATTGTGACTAGATTTAGGTATCTAAAATTAGAAAGCCTATCTAAGAGACCATAATTATGTGACTAAAATAAAAATAAACATTTTAGGGGTGGTTAAGACATGTATCAACATATAAAAACCTTACATATTTTTAAGCATAAGGATCTTAAAATGTCATGAGACATTTTGGGCTCTACTAGGTGATATGGGTAGAAGATCAACTATGTGATATTTTGGAAATTTTGGTTTGTAATTATGGGGTTTTCATGTCCTTCCTAATAAACCACTCACCCTCTTCCACTTTTAAATAAAATTCACCCATATCTCAAAGTGTGATGCCTGAGACATAGACTTTAGAAACCCCTAACTTCTCATAATATAACTACATGAAGAGTCTTGGTAATTTTGGGTCAAATTAGTACTTCTTCAAAATACTATGTTTCTTTTCCAAAGGATATTTAGGTGGTTGTGATTGTGAATCCTTCCTTTTTTTTAATGCTTACTATAATTTGACATATGGTGTTACTATTTTTAAGGCTTGTACATTTTTAAAAATATATTATGTTGTCTACTTAGTTAAATTGAACATGTCCATAGTGACAACAAATGGTAAATTGTACATATTCATTATACCCAATCAATGTTATTGAATGATTAATTCATTGTGTAACTATATATTTAAGGCCATTGGTGCATGATATACTTTCACCTATTTTCAAACCCTAGGGTTCACATTGATAATCTCCCTTATTTATTATATTTATATTCTTGATCATACAAAAATGTTTCACATTTGAAAACCAAGTTCCAAAAGAAACATACAACCAAAAAACATCCTCCACATTTTCATAACCTTCTAGAGATTTCCATTTCATGAAGCAGATGAACATCACAAATCATTTATATTGAAATCCATACATCTTTCCTTCAAGGAATTTATTAATATTTTTAATGATCTCATTAAATAAGAATTCTGTCTAATTAAAATTCTCACCCAATTGGATAATTATATGTGCAATGTCCATTACTCCCATGATAACTTGTTTGGCCCCCTTAGTTGTGTCCCAATAACTCACCATGATTGCTTATTCTAAGACTTTCATAACTGTATCTAGGACTAGTTGGATTGGGATTACTCAAGTTGTTATTGTAGCTTTGAAACTCTCCTTTATGTCTATATTTGATGGTGGAGTAATCATTTTATAAAAATTAATGGATTTTCCCCTTTCTAATAGTCTATTTGCCTTCGAACCCATCTCTACATTGTTTAGGATAATGAATTCTAGAGAGATATTGATTTATCCATTTTTATATAAATTAATTAGGTGATGTATTTGTGGTTAGGAAACCCAATTATAGATGGCATTATAGGACACAACCTATAGATTCAACACAACATTAACTAACTTGAAATCTTCACATGCTGAAATAAAATGTAAACTAATGAAATAACCATAGTGATATTTTTTATTTCATTTCAATGAGGGAAAATATAACTTGCACACACTATAATAATATGTATAAAAAATAAATCTGAAATTAAATGTGTTACAACATCTAATCTATGACTAACATAGATTTATACTTGATAATTTGACATATTTACAAGTTTATCTCTATAGATCATCTTCTAGTTGTAATCTAATATCTCATCCTCTCTCAAATTATGGGGCATGTTTTATAGGCACAAGACCCATCTACTTAAAATAATACATCATTACCAACCCAATAACCTAATACAAAAATTAAATAGTTATAATGTATCAAGATATATACATTTAAAATATTAAATGTTTCATTACAATCTCAATGAGCCATAACGCATCACTACATAACATTAAATGAGATTATCTTCTAAAACAACACTCATGCATGTTTCAAGGCATTTAGTTTTCAATGGTTCCCATGTTTAGTTTCCTCAAAACTTTTTAATAACTCTTGTGCCTCAAGAAAATGTTCATGGAGATGGTCGTAACTCGCAAGACTAATTCACATCACTTTTCAAATAGATTCTACATTTAAAATTATATGTGCATGTTGTGAAATATTCTCATCATCATAAAATTGCATACTACTATTATTTAATAATATATCATAATATTTCAAAATTAAATTTATACACTAATAACCTTAGGGATCATAAGACTTCAAGTCCACTTGGTTGTGCATAACTACTCACATTTTCATAGATAAATTCAAAAACTAAATAAATAAATTCAAGTTAATCAAGTTACACACACCAACGTGGTTGTGTCTAATATAAAATATGCACACATAAATCCTATGAAAAATAACAAAAATGAACTTACATGCAAACAGACTCATGTATAAATGCAAATCATTTATTTTATACACTAATTATTTTTTTATGTAATATTAATTGTGTACCCATATGCTCATACATTAGAAGGGTTTAGGCAAACTCTATATTTGGTCAAAAAACATGTAAATTCACTAATATATCCACATCATATCCTTTTAGTGTCTCATGTTGTGAAAGTAAACCCTCTATGTGTATAGTAATTATTTTTAGAGCTAGAGTGATAAACCATTATTTTTCCACCTCCTTGAATAAGATAAAGGAATTTTGATCATCCCATTTCTTTTTCTTGTTTGCATGCATGGTCCTATCTCCTCTTTCTCGATGTCCCATTTTGTTTTATTTATTGTGAGACCTTCCTATTATATCATAGTTTATAGTTTTGGTAATATTGTCCTTGTGAACATATATTACATTTACTATAAATCATATGCAAAACAACACAAATGAAGTTGTGTGCAAATAAAATCATGCACAATTACAACTTATTTGTTTTATACAATAAGTATTTTTTTATTTACACTTACTTATGTACCTAGATGTTCATGAACTATCAAGGTTTGGGGAAACTCTGGATTTGGTCCAAAAACATGTAGATACACTAATATCTTCACATCAAAGCCTTTTAATGGCTCATTTTGTAAAATTACACCCTCTACTTATATAGGAGTTATTTGTGGAGATAGAGTGATGAGCCATTATTTTTCCACCTCCTCGACTAGGACAAAATAATTTTGATCATCCCATTTAATTTTATTGATTGCAAGCTCAATCCCCATCTCCTCATTCTCGATGTCACATTTTGTTTTCTTTATTGTGAGTCATTCCTCTTACATCATAGTTTACATTTTTGGTAAGTTTTACCTTACCATTTACCATATCTACCATTTACTCCTATGAGTGGCATGCCCTAGTTATCAAAATATATTCCCTTTCTTCTTACAACACCCTAGTCGTGATATAATTTTCTTCATTTTACTTAAATACTTCAGACTTATTTGTGGTGTTACATATTGCATGATTGATTACAATTTTATTTTTGAATTCCATCATGGTTTTCTTATGTTGGGCATCAAGTTCCATGTTCTCTATTTATTTATCAATTAAGGAATTACTTTCCTTTTCCAAATGTGTTTTCAATTATGCAATATAAGGGTCTACATGTTGAATTAGTTTGGGATGAATTAGAACATCCTGCAATGTTATTAGTCCTTGAATTTTCAACACATCCTTATTAAATTTGTCATTATTCTTGTGGGTTGCATGCATGGTTTGTTGTAATAGTATATTTTCCCATTTGATCTTGGCATATTCATCCTCCATATATTTTAATTGGTTTTCAAAAATAATTGTATCGAAAACATTGAACATTGACTGCTCTAATACCCTTTATGCATATTAGCTACCTAAGATATCTCCAACCTTAATTAGTTGTAGAGTCTATGTGAAATCTTCAACCTTCACTTCATACATAGGATTTTTATGAATGGGTGATAGAATCCAATATGCATGTATGCCCATATCAACATCAAACTTAGCTCCATGTAAGGTTTTTACAATCTTCTCAAAAGAGGTATCAATAACAAATATTTTAACAGGATTTTATTCCTTCATAGTTTGATACATTACCAATACACTTTTAGGATCCCAACCTCATATCATCATCATGATTTTTAATTTTAAAATATGATTTTATATTTATAGAATGACATTATCAAATTATATGTCCACATGTTTTACAATTGAGGCATATATGGACTCAATTATATATTCTTATGAAATTTCTTAAACTATTTCAGTAAGAGTGTAATCAACTAAAGGTTGATATGATTTATTAAATCTCCTCACATCATTCCAAGTTGTTTGGAATTTATAAATTTGTAGTGTTTTAAAGGAGGAGGAAAACTTCTTATTAGAGATATATATCCATTGATGTAGAGATATATCAATTTTTATACCAAACTCTGCCCTATACCCCTTCTTTTCAAGTTTTTCCTTCATCCATTCATAACTCATTCCCTCAGTCCTTCGGTCAATCAAATAACAATGATAATATTAGTCAATTCAATCCTTCTATATTCTTATCACACTCTCTTTACATGATTGGTCATGTCACTAACTCAAACTCTCTATAACTTACCCCTCACATATACCTTTCTATCTTTACCTTCTACTATCCCTATTTTTGGGTAAAGCTCCTTGTCTAGGCATTAACCCTTCTCCCTTAACCCTTCTCTAGGCCTAGCACTAGATCATAGCCTCATTTACATAATTTTACATACCTAAAAATATTGAAACCACATCCATTAGTGAGAAGGCATTAAATAATGTAAGATTACAATTTTTTGGAATTTTTCAACTGTCAAATCTCATTTTATACACTAAACCCTAGAATTAAGGTTTTTAGGGCATTACTAGGGTTGAAAGCACACTAAAGGGGATAAATTTTATTTTAGTGGCTTTCAAAACCCTAAACCTTTTTCATTAGGTCTGTGTTGACCCTATATAACTTTCTCATTCAGACAGCAAGTTCTAAAATCCCACAATCAATTGCAAACTCAAAACTCTCAGTTTACAAACTTGCCTATGCACACAAGAAAATAGGGTACAGGGTTACTTTGCCTTTCCTTCAACTTCCAATATATTAAAAACCTAATATTGGATTATATACACTTATATTGACTATATTATACCCCTTAAAATTTCAATGGAATCCTAAACTAGTTTTAACATATTATAACTCAATCCTTTGACTATATGTTGCCCTTTAGCAAACAAGGTACTCAGGTATTGTTTCCTCTTTCAATGTCAAAGCACTATAAACCTATATCAAGATGATCTCCCATTTTATATGATCATTCAAAATCATTCTTTAAACTCTTTAGAATCCAAAATTTGAGTTATCAATTACACACCAACTAAACTAACTTAGACCTAGGGAAAACCTATTTGAACTCAAATTCAAATTTGAACATTTTTAAGACACATTTTAGACCTTGTATTAGCATTCCAAGATGCCCCTAAATTTAATGAATCAATTTCACAAAATCTATTCAAAAATCCTCCCTCAATGTCTTGTCATTCTCCCTCATGAAACTGACATTTCTTGCCTTCAGTGTGGTGTTACAAGTCACATGTTGCACATATCCAATTATCACATTCATGTTTCTCATGACCTCATTAGATTTTTTCATATATTATGCAGGACTAAGTTTATTAGCAACATGTTTAATAAATTAATTTCCCAAGTTATTAATTATTAGGTTGTTTGTTCAGCTGATGACTAGGGTGGACACTCCATCATTGCAAGTCGAGACAAACTTGGGCATATTGTTACAATGTCATTTGCACATGCACTCATCAAAGTATGTATATTCACTTATAATTTTGAATTTTAATTTAGTAATTTTGTTCTAATAATTTTAATATATACTTTGGAAAATATGACTTATATGCATGAATGTATTGTGTATGTAGGGCTATCATATGACATTTGATAGTCCAATTCAGATGATTGCTATGATAGCTCCTCATGTTTATTCATCATTTGACATGCCTGTTCATGTAGTTGAACTTGGCAGTGACCCAGTTGAACATCAATGGCAAATTAAGAAGGACCATGAGATTGCGGTAAGTGAATGTTTAAATGATATTTTTATTATAGTTTAAAACATGAGTTTCTTAACTTGGTTTCATGTATACTTGTTAATTTTATAATAATTTTTTATTTAAACAAGTTTAACTGTAAATGAGCTATGAGAATAGTACCAGTAGTCAAACCTTGGAAAAATCCAAGGAATTTGAGATATCTCCATCTATAATTAGGGCATCCCAAAGAGAATCTTATTTGAAGAAGGCAAAAAGAGGGAGACTATTTGATGATTAGGATGTTGTAGATGATGTACATTTTTCTATGCCTATATGGCAATGTATGCATTTTTGGCATTGTACATGCATATATGATGTATTCACTCAACATTAGATACTATGTTGTTAGACATGATGTAACTTTTTGTATGCCTCTATGGCAATGCATGTATTATTGACATTGTATGCCTATATATGACATTCATACATGGCATTCTTATTTTTTACATGAATATTTAAGAAAACTAATGAAGTAAATCTTGTTTGAATCACTTGTGTTTAGAGTTTTATACATGATTAGTTTTGAAGTATTATTAAAGATTACAAATGTTGTGAGATTAAGAATAACTTGTTAGGATAATTTTGTAAATCAGTTCCTTATAATAAATTAAGAATAATGTTATGATTTCTCAAGAGATTATAAGGGCATTGATAGGTACACTCTATTCTTTTTCATGTCTATGTCAAACTTCATATCCCAACTCCACCTCTAACTATCACTTCTTTCATTAGCCTACCCTTATTTAGGCCTAATTAGCACTATTCTAAACCCTTAGTCCTAGAATCCATACACATCTATACAATCCTAGGTTAAAACCTTTTGATTCACCTTATACATGTATAGGGAGAAAGATTACAGAGTTTCATTAAATTCCCATGGTTAAAACTCTTGGAAATGCCTGAAGCTTGCTAATCAAGGATTTTTCATGCCCTGTACATACTCTCCAAAGGACCAATTTGACTTTCCCACTAATATTATTTTGTTGAAAACATACAACATCTAAAACATCTCATAACACCTTTCTAATGATCAAAAAAATAACTTTGCTTTTATGCCTTTGAGACTGCATGTGGGCATTTGAGCCTATCTGTGGGGATTGCATGATTTTTTTAGTGTGAACACCATTTAAATGTGTTTAATAGGTTTAAAACCATCTTATCATACTTCTCAAATGCTTGTGTAAGCTTGGAACCCTCAAACACACCTTAAAACTCCAAAAATTATGCCTACATGAATAGTGACCACTATGAGACATGGAGGGGACTATGAAAAAAAGAGAGCACTTACACTTGTAATATGAATTTCCCAAGATGATATATGGTTATATTAGTTCATTAATATGAATCGTACCAAGTTTTAAGTCATTTAGATATGTATTTTGTCGTATAGAACTTTTTTACCTCCAACTAGCAACTAGTAACTTTACCTCTAGGATCAACACGTGAAAATACACTAATTTTAACGCATCTATATAGGAAAATTAAATGTGTCACAACTAATGTGACACCCATTTCCACTTTCAAGTGCATTTTCACTACTATTTTGGAGCACAGAAACACTGATAATAAATGTTGTCAAGGTTGAAGCTACAGTCCAAGAACTCAATTTTTGGTGCTTGTTGGCTGAAAATTGGCACTACCAACATGTTCAAAGGGATGAATAATGTCTAGGACCAGGTTCTTGTCCTCCCATCTGGCCCAGATGACAAACCCACCACCCATTCTAGGCTCAAGAATGCCCTTCCCAATACAAGAAAGATGTTCATTTTTAGCCTAACTTTAGGCATGCATAAAATGAAAACTATAAGTCATATGGAGGAATCATAAGATCACTCATGTGCATTATAAATTTATTTAATTTCACTATTAATATAGTCTAAATCACCTATAATATCAATCCATGGTATAAGTTGCGGTAAAGGGTCCTAAAATGCAAATTTTTTTACAATGAAGAGACAACTTCTTGATCTCCAACTAGTAACTTTGTCTCTAGGACTGGCAAGTGCAAATCGACAATTTTGAATGAATTTATATAGGAAATTACATGTGTTCCAACCATCATGACACCCACTTCCACCCGCAAGTGCATTTTCACTATAGTTTTAAAGCACAAAAACATTGACAACAAATATTGTCAAGGTTAAAGATATAGTCTGAGAACTCAATTTTTGGTGCTTTTTGGCTAAAAATTGGCACTACCAACATGTATAAAGGGGTGAATAACATCCAAGAATAGGTTTTTAGCCTCCCATCTGGCCCAGATGACAAACCTACCACCCATTTTGGGCTCAAGAACACCCTTCTCAATACAAGAAAGATGTTGATTTTTAGCCTAACTTCAGGCATGCATAAAATGAAAATTGTAAGTCATATGAAGGAATCATAAGATCCTTCATGTGCATGTGAAATTTATATAATTAAAACTTTAATCTATTATAAATCACCTCTAAGAGCAATCCATGGTAGAAGTTGTAGTAAAGGGTCTTAAAATGCAAATTTTTGGTAGTGAAGAGACAACTTCTTGACCTCTAACTAGCAACTTTGCCTTTGGGACTGACAAGGAAAATCCACCACTTTTAACATGTCTATATATTAATATTAAATTTTTTCTAACTATAGTGACACCCACTTCTACCATCAGGTGCATTTTCACTACTATTTCAGAGCATGGAAACATTGACAACAAATGTTGTCAAGGTTGAAGCTACAGTCTGAGAACTCAATTTTTAGAGCTTGTTGGCTGAAAAATGGCACTACCAAAATGTTCATAGGGGTGAATAATGTCCAAGACCAGGTTTTTGGCCTCCCATTTGGCCTGGAAAACAAGCCACCACCCATTTTGGGCTCAAGAACACCCTTCACAATATAAGAAAGATATTGATATTTATCCTAACTTCAGGGATGCATAAAATGAAAAATATAAGTCATATGGATGAATCATAAGATCCATTGTGTGCATATTAAAGCTATAATTTCAATTCAAACCTATTTTTAATCACCTCTAAGATCAATCCATGGCAGAAGTTGTAGTAAAGGGTCTTAAAATGCAAATTTTGGAAGTGGAGACAACTTCTTGACTTTCAACTAGCAACTTTGCCTCCGGGACTAACAGGAGAAAATCCACCACTTCAAACACATCTATATTGTAAAATTACATGTTTTCTAACTAACATGACACCCACTCCCACCCACAAGTGCATTTTCACTACTATTTCAAAGCATGGAAACACTAACAATAAATATTGTCAATGTTGAAGCTACGGTCCAAGAACTCAATTTTTTATTCTTTTTGGCTAAAAATTGGCATTACAAACACATTTAGAGAGGTGAATAATGTCCAATAATAGGTTATTGGGCTCCCATATATCCCATACAAAAAACTCACCACCCATTATGGGCTCAAGAATGCCCTTCCCAATACAAGAAAGACGTTGATTTTTAGCCTAACTTTAGGCATGCATAAAATTAAAAATTTAAGTCATATGGAGGAACCGTAAGATCCCTCATGTGCATGGTAAATTCATCTAATTTCACCTTGAATCTAGTTATAATCACCTCTAAGATAAATTTGTGGAATAATTTGTAGTAAACGGTCCTAAAATGCAAATTTTTGGCAATGAAGAGATAATTTCTTGACCTCCAACTAGAAACTTTGCCTTCAAGATTGGCAGGAGTAAATCCACTACTTCAAACACATCTATATAGGAAAATTACATGTGTTCCAACCACTGTGACACCCAATTCCACTCAAAAGTGCACTTTCACTATTGTTCTGGAGCACAAAAACACTGACAATAAATGTGTTTGGAAGCTTAGAAGGAGAAATAAACTTATCATGAGCAATTGTTCAGGAGTGCATAAATGCCAAGTAATTTTACTAAGATTCTCTTAGCTTCAAGAATATAAAATTCTTTACTAATGGTGCCAATCACATGAAGGTGGAATCTGATTTGGCACCACTAACATAAAAACAAATGTTAGTAAGTAATTAGAGATGAAATCTATGCATGTACTACCTATAAAATCAAAAACATTTGGTAAAATTGATTACATCTAGATTTTACAAGTCAACATACCTATGTATTTCAATCTAATAAACCATTTTTATCAACTCTAATCTTGATATTATCAAGAATATCTTCATGGTCTGACTCACGAACTTTATATAGATTCTTATTTCTTAGCCTCTCGTGATATTTTTACAATTGAATATTCATTGCAAGAACCAAATTTGAATAGTGTAGAATCTTCCTGTAAGGTTCAAAGTCTTCAAACAACCATACATTTGAATTTTTTTATAGGATATCATCAAATCAAAGCTCCAGTGACTACCACAGACCCAGTGGGATAATCAATGTTTTCTCCATCTACAACTAGGGATGTCAATTTTTTCTTTCCATCTACACACTGACATAAGTAGTAATATGTTCCCTCTTCATTTTCCTCATCTGCAATAACTATAAAAACATAGCTTGTATCATTAAAAAAAATGTAATGACATTATGAAGATATATTATGAGAATAAATAGTAAATAAAAGATTAATATTCTATCTAGCTATATTAGATCAGATATATGGTCAATGTCATGTCAGTAAGTTGGAATGTTGGTGTAATATAATGTGTTGATTGGAATTAGAGGTTTGGAGCTCCTGTCATCCACCCACTCTTGTGACTCACACTCATTCCAAACGAATTCCATGCATGCAAAACAAAATCATGCCAAGTGTCACGTATGAATAGTCCAAGAACCTGCATTTGAGCTACGAAATGAGTGGACTGCACTTGAACCTGTTAGAGTCATATAATCCTCGTAGTTTGCCAATTATTTTTCCTTTATTAACCAAAAATGTCTAGGAATAGTATAATTTACTTGACCACCATGACATATGTTCTCATTACACCAGTCAACCATGGTTTTTGCATTAATCAAATTAGCAACATTATCATATTTTAACTCTTCCCTTGCAATGACTCTTTTTATACAAGATCCAACACCATCATGCTCCCCTTTTCCATGGCCAACCTTAGTGAAACTCCAAATATGTTCTAAACTAATGGTAACATGCATCTTACTTAAACCATCCATGCAATTTTGAATTATGATGTGCAATTTTCTGACCAAATGTAATGTCATTTGAAATTAATGTTCCTCTGAGTCAACTATCCATAGAGCTTATCAAAACAACCTTGCACATACTCTATACAATGTGATCGGTATTCAATCATATAGAAATGGTAATCCCTTAATATCTTTTGATCTTCCTTTGTACTATCAGGTGCATGCATGAATATGGCAATTTCTGTTGAGATGTAATGATGTGATTGAACTTCCATTTGTGGTTTGAATGTGTAATTTTCTATAAAGTCAAATACTGAAATAATAGAATCAAGTGGGAATGTGTCCTTTCTTAGTGTGAAATGTTCATCCAACCATTTATCCCTATGTGTGTGCCTTGCATACTCATAAATAATTTTTTCCATGAATTCGACCATAAATTCTAAAATAGGTATCTCTTTTGTAACAAGCTCACACCTTTTAGATTCTTTGTCATCTTTTAGTTGATAAGTCATAGATTTTTATTTTATCAAACCAACTAATTCCTATCCAATTTCACTTGTACACTCCTCATGGATACATTTTTTCAATTTTGGCAATCCACCACAAATGTTGTAATTTCCATCCAAACATGCTTTCCTATAAAAGAACTATCCATCTGGTCTTTCACAAAAGATATTTGAAATAAATTTCCTAGCTAATTTTGGGGGAAAGTCTATGCCACACTCAAATAAAATTTTAATAGTATGTAAAGTACAATGAATATGGAAAAAAACATCATAGTGCATTGAAAATTCAACATGTTACCTACAACAAGTGGTGCACATTTTATTTATTTTTACATAAAAAGGTTTGGCCATCTAAAAAAGTCTTTGAATAATAACAATTTGTGGATGTTTTTCCAAAAACTTAGAGTAAAATTGTGTTTGAGTCATAACCAATAAATGTTTCGGATGCGGTTCATGATTACCAGAACCAACTCTTATTTTCACTACATCTCTTGCATTAGGCAAAACTCTTGTATTATCTTTCCAAAATTGTGCAAATAAGTCTTTCAAAGCATCATCTATAGCCTTCTCCTTTTGTGGAAATCTACCAGAGAATGACCAAAGCTCTTTTGTATTGGGTTCATTAAGTCTTTCATGTTTTGCAATTTCTTTCATTAATTTTTTTCTATTTATATCAATTTTTTGACTTATTTTTGAAATCAATCATTTTTCCCCTGTTTTAGCACTTATTGCACAAGTTGTCATTATACGTCAAGCAGTATTATAATATTTTTTGCATGATTTTAGGCCTACAATATGATATGCATCATATATATTTTCAAAATTTTCATCAATTTCATTATCCATGTTCAATGTTCTTAGTCCTAATGTGTACATTATAGGTCTCATCTTAAGCAATATCATCAACGAAACAAATAATTGACATCTTTGACTATCATACTCCAAATTATCAAAGAAACTATCCCAAATTTCTTGAGCCAATATTTTTGAATGGAGGTTAGACATTTTGTTATGCACTGGTTTAAAAATATTCAAATTCAATTAAGTACTTATCTTTTCTACGCACAATTATCAGAGGTGTTGTTATGCAATGGTTTAAAAATATTCAACTTCAATTAAGTACTTATCTTTTCTACGCACAATTCTCAGAGGTGTTGTTATTGGTGGAATCCATTCAAAAGGTGTTTCAAAATCATTATATGTTTTCATGAAATTTTATTCATTATTAATTTCATCATTATTCGACTCAATTAAGTTTTATTCATTATTTATGGGTAAAGTATCATGCATAGGCTCTTCATCAACATAATCAAAAACTTTAAACTGTAAATGTGAATTTTCAACATTATCTAATTTTTTATTGTCAATTTCATCATAATTTAATTAATTATTGTGAATTTCATCATAATTTAATTAATTATTATGAATTTAATCATAATTTAATTCATTATTATAAATTTCATCATTATTCAATTCATTATTGTCAATTGCCTCATTATCTAAGGCATTTGGCTCATCAGGGTTTGTACCTTGTATGGAATGAATTGTTTGCATTCGTACCCTATTTTTTTCTCTCAACTCTTCTAATTGCTTTGATGTTTTTTTATTAAACTTTGTCCTCCTACCTAAAATTTAAATATATCCCATTTTGACAAAATCAACCAAGAAAGTACTTCAAATGTGGGGTCCAAAAGAAACTGTAACCAAGAAAGTACACAGAGTACACATGGAATGTCTATGGGGACAGAAATCCTGATTAGGGATAAAAATAGATGTTGAAAAGTGAGTTTTTGTTTATAATCTAAGGGATTTTTACACATTATGTGAATTCATACATATTAATATAACACGTACGCATTCCTATAATGCATGCACATTCCTTGAAGTATAGCCATATACTATATTAACAAGCAAAAAGGCTCATATTCAAGCATTTTTTCCATTATAATACTATAATATGATGTAATAACACTCAATAATACTATAATATGATGCATAAATCCCTAATATTATGTAATAAGACTATCAGATGTTGTAATAACCTTATCATATCATGCAATAAGACTATCATATGATGTAATAAGACTATCATGCGATGTAATAAGACTATCATGTGATGAAATAAGACTATCATATGATGCAATAAATCTCCAATATGATGTAATTAGGCTATCATATGATGTAATAAGGCTTAATATGATGTAATTAGGCTATCATATGATGTAATAAGGCTCAATATGATGCATAAATCCCCAATATGATGCATAAATCTCCAATACATGATGCAATAAGACTCTTGATAAGACTAAGAAATAAAAATACTAATTAATGATGAAATAAGGCTCAATATGTAAGATGAAATGAACTAATTTTTCCCAAAATCCCATCATAAGTCCTTATAAAACTAGGTGATTAACAAGTTCACAAATTGGCACTAATCACATTCATGAATTTATGCATTTGTGATGAAATCAAGGAACTTAAGGGTTATGTTTGTTATAAAATTAGGATTTAGGGTTAGGTTTTTAGTGTTATGGGTGTGTACATCTATATATGTCATGAAATTAGGGTTTGGGGAAACTATACATGTTCAAGTGATAAAATTAGGGTTTATGATCTATATGTCATGAAATGTGACCTAATTTAGCCCTTTTAATCACATCATAGACTCCAATTTAGGTTCAATGGGTTGAAATTGACCACATTTGCATTTGTATTTTATTTTTTGATTAAATTAGGATCAGTTAAGTCATACATGTTGCATCTAGATTATACAATTGATTGGCCATAAATTTGGTTTAGGGGCTTAATTTTGCCTAAATCATGTCCCTAATTGAACCAATTGACTAATTAGTTCAATTCATGATAGATATAATCATAATTAATTTTATCTTAAATCATGTATATATCATGATCTTATAGTTATGTCAAAAAGGGGTTCAAATTGGCCTCCCATTCCTCCTTGATTGAATTGCCCCTATAATTGAACTTTGTTATGCCACGTGTATACCTCACACACCTAAAAGTGTTAAATATATAAGAGATGCATAAAGTCCTAGAAGTTTTAGATTTGATAATGCCCTAGGAGGCCAAATCCAATTACATATCACTATGTGTACCTAGTATATACTCAAAAGTGTCAACACTGTTAGAGGTATCAAGTCCTAGAAGCATTAAAAATCTCTATTAGATCCTTATGATGCCTGATCTAATTAGATATATATATATATATGCACGTGTGTATCTTATATACACATTCATTTTAGATATCTAAGTGTCACTTGTCCTAGAAGCATCAAATTTGTCAGAGCCTTAGGATGCCCAATCCAAACAAATATTTTCATGTGTGTAAGTCTATTACACTTGGAGAAGTGTTAGAGTTATCAAACATGCACATCTTTGATACTTATAAATGTTCCATCACTTAGCTAACCAATCCAACTAAGGTCTATTCACAAATTTATCATACATACATACATACATATAAGCTAATAATGTTTAAAGATTGACATCAATTCAATCAACTCATGTCTAGTAAATAATTCACATGGTATGAAACTCTGATTTTCCATTACTGTATTAAAATTTTCATGTAGAGCCCTTTAAATTCTCATTAAAATTGAGTAAGCACCAAACATTATTAGTTTTCTACATGTATGTATTCAAATTATTTATATCCCTCTAGCTTGAATTACCTAGATAGAGATTCCAAAACTTACATTCATATTAAGTCCTACATGTAGGAATTAACATAATTTAGTAACACGGATGAGCCTAAATCTCAAATCCTAAGCTAGAGCAAGAATTATAAGACACATGTACTACTTTCTTGCAATCCATATCATAAGTTTTAAGATCATTACAATGAAATATGAACAAAATGATTGAAATATATGTACAAAATATATATAATCTTTAAACCTTCAGTGAGGGGGTGCACATTGGTATTCAATTATGATCAACTATCTATATGAGGTGAGAAGTTCATCATCCACATAAATAATTATTGGGTGTCTCTACTCAGTATCATCATTGAGGGGAAGTAGGTCTCAGATTTAGGGGACATTGTCATAGGTTTAATGTATATCTTGAGTAAGTTCAATGGAGTTTGATCTGGGGTAACTTATACTATGTTCTACTTGGTCAATGTTAGGTCTAAACCATACTTTAATGGTTTCAAACAAAGTCCCTAGTGCATTTAGATATTTTTTAAGGCTATATATTCATCACTATAGGCATGACATCTTAAAACCACATCATCACTAATGGATACATGTGACCATTTCAAGTTTATTGAGCTCAATACCACATCTTATACAAAATAAAACACATACCCAAATTGAAAAAAATATTTAAGAATTTAACATGTACATACATTGTAGGTCCATCATCCTACTTTTGTATCTTACCATCCCAATTACATAGTAAGGTATAAAATTCTATATAGTATTAATAAGCATAAAGTGTTATCTAGATTGTTTTTGAGATTGCAATTGTTGCATCCATGGTGTAGCTATGACTAGTCCCATGTCAAAGACACACTCTTTAGATGACATGGGAATGAATGGAGTGGTTGATGGTTGTCCTATGTGTGATGGAGGGGTAGATAAAGGAGGTGTATGAAATGGAGGATTGACCATATTTTCAGAACAGATCTTAATTTTAGGCAAAATTTTAATAATGTATTTGAATACATTAGGGGAATCAAACTTTAATAATTGTAATAATAGAAGACTCTTGTTAGATTTTCAATTGGGACCTCAAAATGCATATATTGAATTAGATGCACTAAGTGACCTTGGAGGAAAATTAAGGGATTTTATTCAACACATTTTTGGAATGTTTTTGGGACAATCCAAGGCATGATTCACAAGTATTAGGCTCCATTAGATATCATTATTGAAATAGATATCAAAGAGATGCACTATTACACCAAGGACTCAATTCTTATTTCTACTTACACAAGATTATCTATACTACATAGTCCAATTCAATGGGTTAGCCACTTAAACAAATTATTTCAAAATTTATAAATAAAGGGGTCTAGTCAAAGATATCAAAGAAACAAAAAAAGGTTAAGATAGGATTTTAGGCAAGTAGGATAATATCAATAAGAAATGTACAAAATTTAAGGGCAAGTAGGCTTTTAGGCAAAGGTGGTAAGGTGTATCCTTTCCCTACTAGGGGAAATATCCCAATAGTTGTGCATGTTTCAATTATCGAACAAGGCTTTTGTTAACATGTGTTCTATTAATGAAACATATTGGTATATATAAATATTAAAGTGCACCAGAAGCTGAACATGTAATATCTAATACTTATTCAATATTTATTCTATAAAATTAAAAGTAACCAATCACATCTTGACAAGTAAGAGTCAAGTATTGATACTCTAATGCATAATGATTGGTACACTAAAGGTTAATTATTGATCATAGGTTTAAAAAATGCATTTTATGACCTCTCATGATAAAAGCAATTATATTGTCAAATGTATAATGTGTTAGACCTTGAAACCCTAGTTATAAATAGTTAAGATGACATATTGAAATGGGTAAAAATTTAAAAGTCTAATGCAATGTTATTTCATTGTCCAAAGCTAATGGGACATTTTCCCTATAATAAACATGAAATTTTACACTTCCCTTATAGGGAAGCATGGCTAATGGGACCTTCCCACATAACAAACATGAAAATTATTTGTTTGCTTTTATGTCAAAGAAATACATACGTGTTATATAATGTGTATGCATTATTTAGTACATCAAATAATGTGTACATGTTATATAACAAAAGCATTATTTGAATTTGAATTTAAAATTGAGCCTTTAGGCTCAAAAATGGCTTGGATTTCTTAGCTAAAGGCTTGGGACTATGCATCTATAGTTGAGACTGAGAGTTTTAGAAAAAACTAAGAAATTTCAACTTCAATCACCAAATACACTATGAATTTCAACATCAAAATTCAAAAAATTAGTATCGTTATGATGAGCGCATTGTCCTCTTTCTAAATGTATGATTTTTATAATTTTTGGGCTATTTTAAGGGTTCAAATTATATGTATTTCTAATAACACCTTTTTTAGGCCACTACATGCCTCACCCATACATGCCTATCCATGTTTATCTAATTTTTTTTTCTTTGATCCAAATGCAAAACAAATTATATTGTTAAAAACTAGGACTAACTCTACACACATTTTTAAAAAATCATTTTTCATTTTTTTTGAGGTAGTTAGGGTGGGTCACACAGACAGCTATCCATTTTTTTATCAATTTTTAGGACATACTTAATTGGAAAATTAATTTACAAAAAATATTCATCAAAAAAATATAAAAAATAGTTCATAACACACTAGAATATATAATATAAATATTCTCCAAATGGTTTCTAACAATATTAAATGATGCTCAAAAAATGGTGGGTCACACAAGATGGTACAATTTAAATTTTCTTAAAAAAATAGGAGGTCCTCTTAAAATTTTAGATGTTTGACCTATTTATGATTAATCATTTTTCAAAAAAAAATAGTTTTTTCGAAACTAGATTCAAAATGCTACAATTCATTTTTTTATACCATCTTCAAATTTTGAGTGTAGTTCTCTTTAATTATCTATAGAAGTTCACATTTTTAAAATTTTAAAAAAATCATGTCCATGGGTAGGCCTTTTTTTGTCCCCCAAGTTGGTGCACTTAACCTACTATGTATGTCACATGTCTTTAATGTCCAAAAAACATTGACATATCTTTTCTCAACACTATGGTGCTAGTAACTCCTATGTCAACTCATATAATCATTGACGGTTGATCAAAGGCCATGCGATATCTTCCCCCTATCAAGTGAGAGGTGAAAAACACTTATATAAAAAAATCAAATAAAAACTACTTTATATTTTCCTCGTCACATAAATATCATCAAAGTGAATAAAACAAAAAATAAACTAAAATAAACATACTACTACTACCAAATTTTCCATTCAAACATTTGACCCAAACTCTGAGCGAATAGCTAATTAGAGAAGGGAAACTATCCTCCAGCCTTAAACATATCCTCTAACCTCTATTGTGACACTTAAATTTTATTAATCAAAAGGATATTCATCGACCTATAAATGACTATATATTCATCAATATCACAAACAAGAGGTGCCATTATGAAAATTTCCATTTTGAAGGTGTTGGTTTCTACTGAAAATGTGCCTTTATTCATCATTTTCAATACATATGATGTTAAAATCATATAATAAATCTTCAAATCATATAATGGACCATTTCAATGTGTCTAGAATGTCTAAAACCGTATAAATCATATGGTCACATGACTACCTTTGCATAAAATAATGACCAATCAAAAAATTGACACAAGTTATTAAAAGTCATAAAATATCATAGATAAACCCTTATGTCGCCTATTTATCTTTACAAAGACTTTAAAAATAAAATAAAACCTTTCTAAAAATTTACATTCCAAAAATCAAATTCAAGGTTGATCAAAATAAATTTGACCAACAAAATGCTTTGGAAGGAATTGAACTCTTAGACCTCTCTTTGGCAAGTGTTCTACAAAATAAATTTAACCAACCCCACTATAAATATTTTTGAGATAACTAGTGAAGAACCTATATTTAAATTGTCTTGTTTCTGAGTTTGTAAAATAAAATAAAAATTACTTGCATGTTTCTTCCACCAAAAATTCACCCATGAATTAATCCAAGGTTAAAATTGCATTTGTCTAGCACTTTGTGTGGGGCCCACTGAGACTTTTGAAATATATATATATATATATATATATATATATATATATATATATATATATATATCATGCATCATGGTTTTAGGATGGCATACAATGGTTGTACCATGTCCTACCAATGGACTGATGTGTATCCTCAAAATTGCTTTGGAAAATGAAAATTTGGTACAATTCTAATTCCAATGTATTTTAAATTATTAATATCAAGGAGATGAATCAAAACATAGTAATAATGAATATGGGTAGAAAATTATTGGGGGGAAGAAAATCAATCACAATAAGGGACCCACTCAAATAGGTAATGATAATATTAACAAGCCTTATTTTAGTTCCCTTCCTTAGGCACTTAAACCCTAGGCACTACCAAACAAAGAAATGTCTCATAGCATGATCCACATCAAAGAACCAATGACTATGGAAGTAACACCATCTCAACCTCATTTTCAAAGCATACCCATAGTAGTGAATTTTTTTTTTAGTTCTCAAGTTTCATCAGACATCTCTACAGATGGCTTGGCTTTCCCGTCACACTTCAATCAGACTAGCATTGGTAGGCAATTTTATAGTCCTTTCCAAACTCTCTAATTTTATCTCAAATCTCTGTTCATGAGGATTTTTTAAGGATTTAGATTATGTGATATAATTTTCCCAACATCCAAATTTTCTCCTGGTTAACTTGGAGAATTTATTGATGAATAAATATGAAGCCCTTGAAGCGCTAAATGCAGAGGATATGCTTCTCAACACCCTAATTTATGATCATTTCTCATGGAATGTTTGGGGTTTGAAAAACTCAGTCCAAAAGTATGTGGTTTGATATTTCAAAAGTAAGTTTATATATTTAGACATTATCTACCTTCAAGAAGTGAAGGTGACAGGTTTCCTTCTCATGGCTACCACTAGAGTTATATGGCTTGAAAGTTTAGTGCTTTATTATGAACATGAGGTAAGTCATGGTGGCATTATGACATTTATTGTGCCTAAATGGTGGCCTAATTTTTTGATGTCTATAAAGGACCCTTACCACCATGCAATATGGGCCCTCTTCAATATTTAACATTGTTCATTTGGTATTATTAATGTTTATCCCTTGAATGATTCTCATGAGTGTACAACTTTATAGAAATGGATTGTTGATTCTCTTATTGATGCCCACTAGGTTATTTTTGGGTATTGTAATATGGATGAACAATCAACTGACAATATTGGTAATCAACCTATGATATGGGCCACCAGTGAAAGTAAGGCGTGGTTATACATGTGAAATAAATTTTACCTTCATGACCCTAATTTTGGGTGGCACCCCATTCAAAAAGCTTGGTACACTTGGACCAATCTTCAAGGTGGGTCTAATAGGGTCTTTAAATGTCTTGATCATGACATGATTTATTCTCAGTTGTAATTCTCCTTTGATATCACATTCTCAGTGCTAATGGAAGCTCTACTTGATTTTACTTTATCTAACCACTATTCGATCAGATTTTATATTACTTGGCTAATCAAAAGGCTTAAATTTCATAATATGTAATTATTTCTTAATATGAACCTCCTATATCATCGGCCTACTATGGCACACATCAAGTGGATCTATAATCTTGTTCTTAAGACTACTCAATATCCATGGTGGACCTAGTGGTGGACAGATGCTATCAATTGGATGGTTATATTTTTACACATTTACAAGCACCAATTATCCAATATTTAGTGATAATAATACTCTTCCACCTATTTTAAATTAATTTTCATGGTGGCCTCACTAGAGCAACACTCATTCAATAAAACCTTCCACTTATGGGTTGCCAGACTATGCCACAAAATCCAAAGTTTTGATTAGTACAATGCCTATGGTGTTCAACTTCGAGCTCATATGCATTGTCTCAAAATGGGAAATCAGGTCTCGAAGGAATTCATACACATGTTAAATCCCAAATACACCACCCAATAAATGGTATCCCTTTAGGATAATTATCGATAAGTATTTTCTACCTAACTGCCATCCATGGAAAGACACTAAGCCTTGAACTAATGCCTCTCAGTGGTTCCCAAGAAAGTTTCCTCCACCTAAAGGGTCACCTATGATAGGCTCTTCTCTCTGGAGGATCTCTTTGAATCCATGATGCAAATGGCCAATGGCAAAGCCACATACTATGATTGTTTCCCCTATAAATTTTACAATAAAATATGGGATATTATGGGTGATGACCTTTACCAAGTCTATCTCAAAGCCTTGCACTCATAGAATTTCACCTCATCCATCAACAAAAGACATAGTAAATTCATCCTAAAAGCTGGCGACCCCAAACTCATTTGTAATTGGTGTATTATCACTTTGTTTAATATCTCTTACAAAATCATCACCAAGGCTTTGACTCTTTGCCTTAGGCATATGCTACCATTGATTATTCAACTTGAATATGTGGGTTTTATTCAAGGCCAATATATTATGGATAATATCATAGCAGTGTGGGAAGGCAATGAATGGGATCGATGGTTTCACCAAAAGGCATCATTCATAAAAATAGACTTCAAGAAAACCTATGACCGCATTGAGTGATTATTTATCTTTGCCATACTACAAGCTCTAAGTTTTGGCCCCACTCTCATTCAGTTTGTGTGCATGATTTTTCTTGATTCTTTGGCATATCTCTCTACTAATGGAGTCATATTGATCCTTTTAGCTTATTTAAATCCATCAGACAAGGTTGTCCCTTAGCCCCAGCTCTATATGTTCTCACCATAGAAGTCTTTGGATATCTCTTGGCTAATGCTCAATCATAAGGCCTAGTGTGTGTTATAGCCCTTCCTTCTTAATAACCCCAATAAATTCTCAATGGACACTTACTGATGAATATTTTCTTATGATGATTAAGGACAAGGATGTTGTGGCTAATGCAATGCACTGCTTGGAGGTCTTTTGTCTCTCCTCTAGCTTCTCCATTTAATGGCATAAAATGTAGTGCTACAAGTAGTCCTATCTTCCAAAACCTACATGGATGGCATAATATAATTATCATTAGATTGAGCATGATGAGATATTTAAATTTATGGGGATCCTCTTTGCCTTCCAGGCCTCCCCCTCTAGGATTTGGCAATACATGGTCAACCATGTTCAGAAAAAACTCTTATATTAGATCACTAAGCCACTTTCCTTGGCTGGGAAATTCCAAATCTGATCTATGAATAAATTTATGTGGGATTCATACAATTCACCCAAGGTCACACCCAACCAAAAACACCTTCTACAAATAAATCAATTAATTAAACAAAAGTAGAGTTCTGATTATTTCTCCTTGCTTGATTACTTTCTTACAACACTCAATCCTTGCCCTCTATTTATAATAATTTGAGGGAAGGTGAGGATGATTCATTTGGAAATGTTAAAGTGGTTCAATTTATAAATTAATATTTAGGCCACTTAATCTCAACATTCCAACAACCATGTTGACTTGTTATTTTGACTTGTGGGTGTGCAACATTAAACCTCACATGGTTTATTCTAACTATGGTGAAGTTTCCCTTGGTTAAGACCCAAGTTAAGCTTACAGCTAAGAGTGTTAAATTAACACTCTAAAGTTATTTCCTTCACCCATGTGTGTTACTCCCTATGTTTGGTGCCCACCAAAGAGGCTATCAATAAACTCAAAAAGTTGTTGAGGGACTTTATAAAGGCCAATCCATCATCCAGTAAGCATTTACATAGAGTTGCACGGGATTATTATTGGCTCCCATGAGAGGATAATGGTATGGCCCTTATTGATATATCTTGTCAAGCCTCTAATTTGTGAGCCAAGTGGATTATTCATGTAGTCGAGGGCAAATAATCTTATAAGATTATTTTCAATAATTTCATTTCTCAAGGGTCCCCTTACAGATGTGCAACTTGGAAAGGGCTTAGTTTTCCATCCTTACTCTATTTTCCCCCATCAAAGTGGTGGAAACCTCTGTTATTAAGATTATTTGAAAATCTTGGTAAGAAATTAAAGCTTGGATGTTATGGATCAATTCAAGCTTTAGGGCAGGGCTATCCATCAACAAATAATCACTTTGGTGGTTGTCAATCATAAACATGCAAGAAATTCTTCTAGTAGAAGTGCCTTGGATTCATGCACTTAGATTATATCATAGAGGTGTCTTCATTGAGCAAGACCTTTTCTACAAACAAACTCAATTTTGGATCCCCTAGAATGCCTTTCAAGTAGTACAAACTTTCTCTACATGACATAGAATCTTATGATGAGATTCTGGTAGCAGTGTTAATGGAGTTCCTTCACAAGATCTTTGTCACCTCTGCCCACCCTTGATGGAAGGGTTGGAAGTGGTATATAGAGACTCCTTTATAAAATTATACTACCAGAAAAGGATATGAATGGCTCTCTCCACACATGCCTATGGTGGATAAACCCAACTAGAGGTGGGATATACATTCCTACACTTATCTCTAGGAGAAATGATTTTCCATTGTCTGGTCTACTTATACTAAGCCCAAAATTATTGACTTTAATTGGTGTTTGATTTATTAAGGCATTTATATTGGTAGAATGCTGGTCTAATTAGGGATTTCTCTTCCCAAATGTCCCTTATGTATCCACCTTGAAACCATATTAGACCTTTTTTGGCATTGCCTAAAGGCCCAATGTGCCTGGTTGTGGATTCAATATTTTTCCAGCCACTTCACTCCATTCCCTTCAGCTAGTGACATAATATCTTTGGGGATAACATGAGTCTACCTCCTTAATTTACCCAAATTTTCCATGCTTTCATAATGGAAATTTTATTTTGGATCTGGAAAGAATGTAATTTGATAATATTTTCTAATAAATCTACTAAATCTTTATTTGCTACTTATGACAAAGATGCCATTGTTTCTAATGTTATTTATTAGATTCAAGTGCAAATAAATAAACTAGCTATAGAACTTGATTACCTATAGCATCTCTTTCATTACTAGGGTGATGCACCTTGCATCATTGTTCATGTGTCACCTTCCCCTCCTAAGGATACCTCACCTCATAACATGGATGGACTACCTAGGGTGGCTCTCATCATAGCTATCCTTACCACCATTCTCAGGTTTTCGATGCCTTACAACATTACTCTCCCCCTCTGGTGTAATAGGGTGGTTTGGGTTCCCCCTGTTGATCGACATGCTCACTGGGGCTCTCTGCCTCTGCCACCTTGACATAGTATATAGTGGGGTTCCTCACCTCTAGTGGCCTAGCCCTAGGGAAGGTTATAATTTGGTAATTCATAGGATGGCTCCTCTCAACCTTTTGATTAATGTTTTTCATAGCTAAATTTATCCATTTCTCCCTACATGGTATTAAAGAAAAATATAATCCTGACTAGGTGGATGTTGATGCCAGATGGAACCTAGTCAAGGAAAATTTTAGTTGATATTTATAGCTAAATGGCTATAAGTAAGATTTTTATTTATTTTTAAAATGGCTAATTCTATGAAAATATACATAGGTTAGATAACCTCAATTTTATACAATTTCATAGTTTGGGACACTTATTCACCTTATAGATTATACTTGATCCTATTTTGGGACATAAATTATCCAAAGTTACTATAAATGTATGGGTTTGATTCACCAAAAAAGTATATGAGACATGTATAGATTAGTCTAGAGTCACTAGCTCTATGTGTGTGTGTGTGTGCGTGCACGCGCGCGCGCGCGTGTTTGTGTGTGTGTGTGTGTGTGTGTGTGTGTGTGTGTGTGTGTGTGTGTGTGTGTGTGTGTGTGTGTGTAAATAATAAGTACCACCTAGGACATAATAATCTTAAGGTAATAATTATATCTATTTTATGAAAATGTTTTGAATATTATTTGGTGACACACTCTCTTCTTTCTATATGGTTTTAATAACTAAAAAAACTTAATAAATAATTTTCAAACCTATTTCTAGCATTGAGTGTAGTGCAATTAAAGCTACAAGGATTGAGGTTTATATTTTTCTCCATTTTTTAGTGAATTGGTGTTGGTATATTGAGGGATCCAAGGCAAAATTTAATGTTGGTCCAATATTTCATTCGTGGGATTAATGGAAGTTGATCGATTACATATGTGATGGTTTCTCAAGTTTTTTTGTCATTTATGCAAGCTCTTGGTGGAAGCAAAGCTCTAGTAGTCGAAATACTGGGATGAGAGGTTGGAAATGAAGTTGAAAATAATTTCTAAGCTAGTTTCTTTGTGATTGTAACTGTAAACTATGTATTTATGTTTCTTTTGTTTTGAAAAATGATAAAAGTTGTTTGCATACCCAGTCATTTATCTTAAAATGAATAAATATAATGATAAGTTCCTTGAAAAACATTTATTTAAATATATTTTTTGACTTTTTATCAAATTTTCTAGTTATTGATGCAAGCTATTGGTGGAAGCAAATATCTAGTAGTTGAAAGATTGGGACGAGAGGTTCGAAATGAAGGTACAAATAATTTTTAAGCTAGTTTTCTTATTATTGCAACTACAAGTTATGAATTTGTGTTTCTTTTTTATGAATTTGAGAGTAGTTGTTTGCATGCATAGTCATTTGTTTTTAAATGAATAAATATAATGATAATTTCCCTGAAAAATATTTTATTAAAGATATTTGCTAATGGTTTCTCAATTTTTCTAGTCATTGATGCAAACTATTGGTGGAAGAAAAACTTTGGCATTTGAAAGATTGGGATGAGGAGCAGACAATTTCTAAGTTGGTTTCCTTGTGATTTCAACTACAAGATATGGATTTGTGTTTCTTTTGTTATAAAGACTGAGATCGGTTCTTTTAATGCACAATTATCTATCTTGAAATAAATAAATATAATGATAATGTTTTAACCATATGCATAATTAATAATGATAAGGTTTGCCAAAATATCTTAACACATATCCGTAATCAATAATGGCCTTTCAAATATTTTTTTATTTCAATTAACAAACCATGCCAATCAAAATATAATTATTACCTTAAGATTATTGTATCCTAACCTACAATTGATCCTTAACACATTTATATAACTGAGTAAAACAAGCATACTCTTCCTTTTATATGGTTTTAATGACTAAAAAACTTAATAATAAATAATTTCCAAACCTAATGTTTATTTTATTTCTAGCATTGAATGTGGTGCAGGTGAAATTAAAGCTACAATGATCGACGTTTAGATTATGTCCCCTTTTTTTGTAAATTGGCACTGGCATATTAAGGGGCCCAAAGGTAAAATTTAATATTGGTCCAACATGTCACCAGTGGGATTAATGGAAGTTGCTCAAATACATATGTGATGTTTTTCTCAAATTTTCTAGTCATTTATGCAAGTTATTGGTAAAATTGATGATGTTGGTACAATATAGATACTTACATTTCATTACATTATAGATACCTCAAATAAGTTTGGTATAAAATAATAATAGACCACCACAATATACTTATGCATCTCTATATTAGAGTTTACAACTATTATATGCATGTTCTCTTAATCAAATAGAAACAAAAAATACACAAATTACCTCTTAATAATTTATGTACTCTACATTATCTTCAACAAGCTTTCTCAAAACCCTGATAAAATAAATCTCAAAATTGATCATAAAATTTGTTGCCCTTCCTTGATCAACCTCAAATTTTAAATGCCTAAATTTCAAATTTCAACATGTCAATTTTCTTCATTTTGTTCTTGATAATTTTTATTTGCATTCTCTTCAAAATTTGTTGGAATTGGATCTAGCATTATAGAAATTTAGTATGTTTGAATAATTATTAGTCAATCCTCTTCTTTCAAATGTTGACTTTCAAATTTCTAGACCTCTATCAAATGGAAAATTGAGGACATTATATCTAGTTGTATAGATGCTCAAGCAAGTCTCCAATTTTTGTCAAGCTTGTTTCTTAACTTTGACTTTAAAAACGTCAATGCACTAAAAATTCTCTCATCTTCCACTAAGCCCAAAATAATTTTTTGGCATAAATTATCAAGATTAAATTTTTTTGAGATACCGTCACATAGTATTTCACTCAAACGTAAGGTAGTCCATAGTCTAGTGATCGAGACATCATCAAAAGCATGGTCTAAAACTTGTTGTGGCAAATCAAACAGACTACTCCCTTAGTTTTGGAAAATCTAAAATGCCTTCAGTTTGTTCACCATTCAATTATACACTCTTGCATAAGTGTTGGTCCAAGGTTTTGATTTTATTATAAAAACATGATGAGCTAACATTTTTACAAAATTAAGGGTACATCATAGCCATGGATTCTAGTACTTCATCCTGAGAAAAATGATATCTGATCTCTGAAGAGAAACATTTTGTAATTTCCTTCAAGGTGTAACTTACAGAGGATATAACCTCAAGGAATCAATCCTTTGTAATAAGAACTTCTTTAATTCTATCAGATTGACCAACTATGTCAACGGTGTGAGTTATGGTTTGTACTCAATTTATACTAAGTACTACACAAGATCCTACCATATGCACTACACAAAAAGAGTTATGGAGCCTCATGATCATAATCTATTTTGTTTTTAAATATTTAAGGTAATAATTATATTCTTGTTGGCATGGTTTGTTAATTGAAATAAAAATATATTTGAAAGGCCAATATGGATGTGGTTAAGACATTTTAGCAGACTTTGCTTTGTACTTTATAATTTTAAAACTATGAAAATGTTTTGAATATTTTTTTTTAGTTATGTCAAGCTCACTTTTCATAGTTGTCTTACCCTATGGCCCCATAATTGGTTTATACTTTATACTCTAATTTTTATCACTATTTTTACTATACTAAGTTTATTATATTATCTGGTTGGTATTTACCACTTATTTTGAATAAACAAGAAATTGATTTCCTCTAAGAAATAATGACATGTAAGATATTTATTTTAAACAATGCACAAAGAACAAACTGAATAAATGCAATAGAGCCTCATGATCATATTGTATTTTTCTTTAATGTTTAAGGTAATAATTATATTCTGGTTGGCATGGTTTATTAATTAAAATAAATAAATATTTGAAAGATCAATATGCATGTGGGTAAGACATTTTGGCAAACCTTATTATAAAGTTTATAATTTTAAAACTATGAAAATATTTTGAATATTTTTTTAGATATGTCATCCTCACTTTTCATAGTTGTCTTGCCCTATGTCCCCATAGTTGTTTTATACTCTATACTTTGATTTTTAGTACAATTTTTGCTGCACTTAGTTTATTATATTATTTGGTTGCTCTGTTTAGAGACTTAAAGAAGTTTGTACTCAATCTATACTTAGTCATATGGCCATCAAATTTAGACTTGAAAAGGACAAATTTAATCATTAAAAAATAAGGAATTGTAAATAATATATTTACTTTAGACTTCTCATCCTCTAACCTCTTTCTCCATTAGATTTTTCACCATTATTTCTTGATTTGAATATGATGCTTATTTTACCAACTGTTTATAAGTTTTTTGAAAGAGCTAATATAAATCACCAATCAATTTATACTGGCATGATAATTTTTCTAAAGATTCACCAATGGAATTATAATTGAAATATAGGATTCACCAAGACCTAATGGATGACGGGAAAGATCTTCCTAGATCTAGGTGGAGTGGTCCTCTTGATAATGACCCACCCCCAACTGGTTTATTTACTAACATTGCTTATGTTTATTTTTTTTCTGATATATTAGAGCTTTTTTTAGGCATGGCATAGTTTTAATCGTTGCTTTTGTGGCCTTGGGCCTTTTGTTTCCTAGGCATTGTCTAGTTTGACTTTGGTGGTATACCCTCTATCACCTTTTCTTGTGAATAGTCTTGTACATATTTTATTTATAATAAAATTATAAGCTTTATTTCATCAAAAAAACATAGTAATAATTGGCTTTTCTGAGTTGTATTCTCCCAAAGGCCGTATAGACTCATCATTTCCAATTTTGGGTTGTATAATTACTTTCTCAATATAAATCAGCAAATTGGGGTTGCAAACTAAATTGGGACCATACAAAATGCAATTTTAAGGTGCAAAATAGCAAATAGAAATTATTTTTTTAATTTTTTACCTAGACAATAATAATTTTTTTTTTTTTTTTTTTTTTTTAATTTTGTGGTTGTACTACTGCATTATTGGGCCATAATACTACTTTTGAAGGGATTTAAATTTTACTACTACATTCGATAGATGAATTTTGAGGTTTGAAACACTATACAAAATAGTTTTTTGAATTGTGTGAGTTGTACAAGTGAATTTATTCAGGCTACAACCCATACACAATAGAGTTTTGGCTATACAAAGAGTCAAATAAAATTATTTTGATGATTTTTTTAAGCATATAAAATGAATTTGGCAATTTAAAGCCATATAAATCTTGAGGCCATACAATCTTGAAGGTAGATATGTTTTGGTATAAATAAAAATGTATGGTAATTTTAAAGATTCAAAAATAAACATTGCTTCATACCTTTCTTCTTCTTCATGTCTCTTTTAAACTTGAATTTCTCTCTACTCCTTCATGGTTTCCTCCCTCACGTGCATAAACCAGGCCTGATGCCACTCTTAGGACTGAGTGATGCATAAGTAAATGTAAAAACTACATTTATTAATTTGACAAAAAAACTTTATTGAATGTAAAATATCTCCATTAAAAAATATTTTCATGAAACCCAAGATTTATAATCTTTATAAAGATATTTTTGTGGGACTTAACTATCATACTGGTCCAACCTATTAAAACAAACTACCTAACTTATTTACTTACAAATTAATTATTAAAAATATACTAATAAAAACATAAGTAAATATAATTAGAGCAACCAACCCAATATGGTCTTGATCAATGGTGAAGTGGTGTGAAGGGCAAGGCCTTAGAAAGAATGAAAGCAGTGAAGTAATTCAAGGTGAGATGAGTGGTGGTGATGAGGTACATTAATAGGGTATTTTAGGTGATGGAATTAAAAAACTTGGAAAGATACATGTGCAAAGTTTAGTGACATGTCACATTTGTCAATGTAATCTATAGCTTCCTCTAAACTATTTCAACTACCAAACTGAATACTTCCATTTATAATTTTTTTAATAAACCTAAAATGGTGGAGTTACAACAAATGTACACTTGTACAACATAAATGATGTTAGTTGGTCCTCCAAATGTAAAATGTTGTGAAGTGTCTATAATTTCCATTTGTGAAAGCCATAATTTTTATAGGAGTGGTTGGAATATAGTGAAGAATAAATGGCACTATTGGTTTCCTCCATATTCAAACAAAAAAGTAAAGATGTTAGATATTTTATAAACATCTTCACCTCTAATGTTATTCGACATATGATGTTGAAGATCAGAATAATTGATGAAAAAAACACATAGTATACTTTTAATGATTTTAAATAATGATGTCTAACAATGATAACATAAAATCCAACAACTTCATATTGTTTGTAAACTTGGTAAACATTTGAGGTGCATGTAGTATGTAAAAATAGGCATAATATTGTTTAGAGATAAATAAGAAAAGAAATAATCTAAAAACTTATTAGATGTTGAATTAAGATGAAAAATGTAAAGGCTTCCTTCATGCAATATGCCTCTAGTATAAAAGATAGATTCCATTAAATCCCTCTAAATGTATAAATGAAAATGAAAGACTTCATGATAACCATCTAAAAAATATGTATTTATTTGAGTGAAACTTTTGATAGCTACAACGTCTAAAATAGTTTTCAGGTTGGACATGGAAAACTTCTATATATTTACATTGATTATTGAAAGTTGACTCTTTTATTACCTTGTTTAAAGAGGAGATATTATAAAAAATAGTTGATTTTTATCAAAATTACTAGCAGAATATTCAATATGAAAAAGGAAATGCATATCAAAACCACTTGTATTAAAGGGTTTTTTATATGCAAATCAAATTAGTCACTAATCCCATATAATATTTGGTTTCAGATGCTATTAAAAGTATTAAATTCAATTCAACTACCCAAAGTTTTCCAAGTTCTCTTTGACATGTCAATGTAAGTCTATGTTCACTTTAATAATTTTTATAAAACATATTTTTATTTTTTATATTTTTTTGCTAGGAGGGATAAATAAGATGCTTATGACGAAAACAATACTCAGTGAGCAAAACATCCAATAAGATTAATTGAGACGTGTTCATTTAAAACTTGTAAAGAGACAACTTCAAACTATTCCAAGTTAATTTGGTACAAGAAAATTGCAATAGAAAATATTATTTATATAAAATCAAAAAAATAATACTAAATATTATGTGGTACTTTCTTCTAAATGCACCACCACCATGCTATATGTCAAAATTATATATATAT
The DNA here is from genome assembly GCA_037957365.1 of Torreya grandis. Taxonomy (NCBI): domain Eukaryota; kingdom Viridiplantae; phylum Streptophyta; class Pinopsida; order Cupressales; family Taxaceae; genus Torreya; species Torreya grandis. Next base: position 2,446,236 of record JARHVA010001736.1, on the reverse strand, counting down.
ATATATATATATATATATATTATAATTTTATTTTCTTATAATTATAATATTAATATTAATATTATATTTTAATAATATGTTTTCATACACACACACACACACACATTAAAATATATCATATTATATTACATTATTTAATTTAATATATTGTAGCATATGATATTATATATTTTAACGTATATTATATATTTTAATATGTTTTATATTATATTATGCATTAAAATATATTATGTTATATAATTGTTACATCAATGTGATTAATCATTTTTCCAATAGATAAAACTTTGTATAAATTAATGCACTTGTAAAGTTTTAGAGGTAGTTCAATGTGATTTTTGGCAACATCAAAACCTTTTTTACATGTAGGCTACTTGTCTTCTTGGAACCACCATCGTAAATGACCTAGATTGGTTGTGTGGTTGGAACATCTAATGTTGGCACTGATTGCAACCAATAATTATTTTTCATAAACATTTAACCTATGTTAAGTGTACCCCCAATTATTAATGATTTAAAGGAATGTTTGGAAATGGAGCAAAATAGATGGAAGGGGCCATGTAGGAGTAGTTTACAATACATGTATTCTCTCTTAGAAGAACATCTTAGAGATAAGAAAGTTCTCCTCCTCAATGATATTCAAATCCCTAAGCAACTTGAATCTCTTTTAGGGAATTATAATGACTTCAAGGTAGGCAAGCTTATGATAAGTACATCGCATGATCAGCAAATTCTAAAAGTTACCAATTTGATGAAATTTACAAGGTAAGGAAGCTTTCTTACAAACATGCCCTTTTAAGAATATGACAATAAAAATTCAGACATTCTACTTTTTTCCATCTATAGAGGATGACTTCTTCTTTTTTTCGATTTGGTCACCTCAATCCAATCCAAGAAACCAACTACAAAAGATTCAAAATGTAAATTTTTGGCATCACCTATCTCAACACACCACAGATAACAAATGGTTGTAATTATCCCTAGAAGGAATTATTCTCCCTACTTATATTTAATTTTTGGTTTAGAGTATATACCTAATTTCATGTGATCAGGAACCCTCTAGAGTTACACATGGCCCATCAACCTCAAGACATCCATAATGTAATTATCAGCATCCTCTACAAGCTTAGAACTACCAATAATTTTCCCATAATATTATTATAATTATCCTTCTAATGATGCATCAATGCTAAAATTAACATAAATAAAATGGTTGTGAAATATACATACTTGATGTTATTTGGTCTTTAAAGTGTACGCACCCTAATTTGGTCAAGTAACCACAAGTACTATCTTTTGTTGCTCTTTCACAATAATTTCTTAGTGATGAATGTGAGTCTTGTTTGTGTGGTCAATTTGTGTCTTTTGATATTTTTTATGATTTGTTTTCCCTATTTTTTTCACCGCCCAATGGTCATATGTCATCCCATCCCAGTCATAGGGGGCCCTTGGCCTATTTTACACAGTTTTAACCTAGTTTTGTGTTCCTAAGACACTAGCATGGTATTGAACACTATCACAATGTGCTAGTGTTTAGTTCAATGCTAGTGTCCAACAAGCATTATTTAGCATTTTTTGGGTCCTAACCCTTCTTTTATCCTTACCTTATGATTTTATCTTTCTTTTGCATCTTTTCAGCCAACAAATAAGGGTCTTACATTCAAATCAAAGGTCCTTATATATAAAGAGATTAATAAGGCATTTTATATCTAACACTTACTATTTTTGCACATGATTACATAAAATCAATCAATAGTATAAATCAACATACTACATATTACTCAACAATCACATGTAGATATACATGTTTGATTAAATAATGGCCTACGTGAAAGTCATTCTATCATACCATGTGTGTTGATTATGCACATTACATAAGAGAGAAATATATGTGATTTAAGACCCCTATCATTAGTGTTAATATAGTCAATGTTCAGGATAGAATGGGTTCTATATCATGTAATTGTAACATCCCACAACCCAATTTTTCTCTTCCTTTTGCATTTGATCCTGTTGTTGTTTCATGTTTATATGTGTTCATTAGGTTTTGGAAAATATTTAATGAAATAGTGACATAGACAAGTGATGATAAGCTCAAAACTTGACTACATGTCCCTGAAATCCTCTCATAGCATCCCTAGAAGTCTCAAGCACTTTTTCCATAGAGGGAAGCTAGCGTGGTACCTTGGACACTAGTATAGTGCACTACTATCCTCCTAACCATACTACTATCTAAAGGAAATTTTCAACCCCAAATATATAATTAATGACTCATCATTGATCTTAAATCTTGTTCTATCCTTCCTGATATCTGACAACACCAATTTCACTCTAGATAAGTCAATTTTCTCATTATGCATACACCTCAGGTAAATTAGTTTGATATATATATTTCTAATATTTGTCTAAATTCACCCTCTATACCCAACCCCTTTGAAAACCTAGGATTTACATTCCTAAGTCCTAAATAGTTAAAATATTTGGTGAACCTAACTTACTTTGAATATTGCCTAAAACCCCTAGTTCCATCCTAGGGTTTACCTTCTCCATTCTTGTATAATAAATTAGAGTTTATATAATTCTATTTTTTGCACAGCGTAACTTATCCAAATCAATCTTTTAATAGGATTTCATTAATTTAATACACTTTAAATTTTGTCTACAAACCCCTCAAAAACTCTAGACCTACATAATAGGTCCCTATACATCAAAATATTAACACTTAAGGTTTCAAATAAAATTTGAGTTTTTTTATACATTGGGATAAATATTTAGAATATTTGTAAATATATCTAGGTTATATTACATTCTACCTATTATGTGCTTGTTGTTCATTATTTAGATTATCTTTTTTGGAAAGTTTAAAATGATGTCCAAGAATCCTCTTGCCCCTCCCCTAGTTGATGAATTTCTAACATTTTCTCATAATTATAATAATGAATGGAAAAAAAATTAAGATTTAAAATTATCACATGATAATGATTTCATTTATAATGATGATGATGATTATTGTTGTAATGATGGATATTATGATTACTATGAGTATGACAATGAAAGCATTGATGAGGATAGATTAGATGGATTTTCTTCTCTTTCCTCTCTCATTTCTCCTAGTCCTCAAAATAAAACTAACAATATAATGCCAAAAGAACTTCTTGTTGGTAGTGCTTTGTTCCAATGTGATCCTATATTTTCAACCAATTTTGCTACGTCCTTATTCAAATTATAACAATATAAGTGCAATAAATGAAATCTACTTTTGCATGATTTAATAAATATAAAAAATAGTAATGCATCTTCTTTACCCTTCTCAATTCATTTTAAAAAACATGTACAAATGATATTGCACCTTTTACCGATGCACAAACTAAAGTGGATGAGATTATTCTATCACCTTCTTTTACATTTCAAGCTTAACACATTGATTCTATGCAAAATATAGACAATTCAAATATCTCTAACTCTTCTCCTACATGTCATAATGTGCAAAATGAAAACATGATTGCTACTTATTATACCTTTGACTCCAAGATTGAAAATAATGATCATACATGCATTCTACTCATAGCTAGTGAAGACATGCATTACATTGCACCTGCACATGATGATATATTGCATAGTAGTAAAAATATAAAATATTATTCTACTTCTCTCTTAATGAGTATGCAAATGATAATTTTGCTACCCTTACCTCTACAAGTGAATTAAACTCTGATTTTATGAACCCTAGAATAATGATGAATACTATGATTTTGGTGAAGAAGACATTGATTCTACTCCTTCTAATTCTCTCCATGCTTCACCCATATCTCATGTTCAAATTGATTGCTTATCAAAATCTATTTAAAATTATAATATTGCTTCAAATAAACACAATCAACCTTATAATTATGTTCATAATTTACATAGTTTACATTCACATGATAATAATATATCTTCTAATCTATTAGCAGGTGATACTTCTTTGTAAATTAACAAAATAAGAGATACAAATGAATCTAACTCAACCCCCCTTACAATAGTAGAACTCATTTCTAATCCTAATCTCCATGAGGGTGATAGCCCATTTCCCTCTCACCAGGTCTAAACTATCACCCCTCCAAAGGTTATGGAGAGCAAACCAAATCTCTCTAAAAAAGGTCCCTGATGCAGTATACTAATGGCTAAAATTAGTAATAAGATTAAGGAATAAACGAACCTCTTGATGATGTTACTATACCTTCATAAGAGGTAATCTCTTAGATGTATGTTATGGGTGCTTTATAACAACAATTACACTGACTCATGTTGGAAAGGGTTGATTCCAATGCCATCCATGGAAATCTTATCTTGCACAAATTTTCACTACAAAGTTACCAAATAATTTTTTGATACCAATATTACTAAAGTTCAATGGATATGGAGATCCATATGTACACTTCAAAGCTTACAGAAATGCCATGGAACATGTCCCTCATAGTTTTATCCTCTTGTGTGTGTGTGTGTGTGTGTGTGTGTGTGTGTGTGTGTGTGTGTGTGTGTGTGTGTGTGTGTGTGTGTGTGTGTGTGTGTGTGTGTGTGTGTGTGTGTGTGTGTGTGTGTGTGTGTGTGAACCTTAAAGAGTGAGGCATTAAATTGGTTTTATTATTCAATCTCTAGTGGTTCACTTCATATATACAATGAGTTAGAAGAAGTATTTATCATGCATTATATTTATAATAAGGGGCCTCGTGTCACATATGAGAGTTTGCATTTACTACACCATAGTGGGTTAGAAACAATAATTGATTACATTCTATGATTCAAATCATGCATGAAATAATTGATCTACCAACTGACATATTTATAGGTATAGTACATCTTTTATAGAGGTCTCAATTTACCTCTTAATTAGAAATTTTTATATGAGACATCCAAATCATTTCAACACTTATGCTACAAGGTTATCACATTAGAGTGATAACCTTATGGAGTGGCCCTTACATTATAATTGATTGTAATTCATCTAATGCCTTTCAATTCTCAAAACTAGATGCCTTATGGTGTGGCCCTTACATTATAACCGATTGTAATTCATCTAATGCCTTTCAACTCTCAAAACTAGATGGGGAGGAACTACCAATCCTAGTTAATGGGATCCATCTAAAGCACTATTCTTGAATTGTTCTGAACTTTGTAAATAGTAGTTTAGCCACTTTTCTTCCCTCTAGGTGTTGTTTCACTTTAGTTTAGTTGTTCTTATTTATTCTAAGTGTTTCAACACTTTTATTTGTTTTTGTTATTTTTTCCATCTAAAGGTGAATCTCAATTATATTATTTAGTATTAGGCCAAGCAAGTTACAGCAAGATTATGTTTTTAGAATCAAGAAGTTCAGATAATTCTATGACTCCATGCCCAATAGATTGCATAAAAGATATTGTAGTCATGCTTAACGAGGAAACATCCTACATAGGTCGCTATAATGTTGACTATTTTTAATCACCATGAAGGAGCAAAATCCATTTTTAGTTCAAGACTTTAGGATTTCAATAGTCATGAAAAGGGTTCAATCCATGTTTAAGAAAATGGCTAAGTCTCAAAATAAAAATCAATACTTCACAAGTTTTATAAAGTCTAGTCTTCGAATTTTGTGTAATAATAATGGTGCTTGCATATTTTGCAAAGTGGTCAGAGAAATTATTGTGAATAAAGGTTCCAATGACTTCATGAGAAATGGATAAGTCTTTTTCTTTTGAAAAGATGTTTCACAACAAAACTAGTCAAGACTTTTGTTTTGAACACCAAGCTATGTCAAATTTTCTATGTAAAGAAGAAATGTTCTAACACTTTTCAATTCTTTGAACTTTGCTCAGATCCACGTGTCACATTTATATTCAACAAGACTTGGATATTTTTATTCAAGAGTTTATTAGTGAGTCTCCATGTCAGTAAAGCTTTGGTGAGTAGGTGAATGAGTGAGAAGGATAATGCCAATGGTATAATCCCACTACTCGACTATCTTGTAAAATTTCATACAAGTGTAAAAGCCTTCAGGAGAACAGGTAAAGGGGATGATGCCACATGGTGAAATCTTGTTGCTCCACTCTACTATATATTTTTTTTCAACACAGACATGATGTTAGAGCCCTGGGTAAGTGGGTGAGTGGAATGGCACCACATGGCATAATCTTGCTTCTTTGCATCCCCAGGGTGATCTATGCAAATAGATCAATTTTTTAGGATAGCAGATGAAATATATGTTTACACATGGTGAAATATTGCTTCATTGTAAAGAGAAAAATTAGCTTTGCAATCAAAGCCCCAAGCCTAACAATAGAAGATTTAGAAATATCCACATGGTAGAATATTCAAAATTTGCTAGAGGTCAAGAATCAATCAATGCATGACATGTGCATTATGTCAGTCCCAAATTTAAACTCCTGGGTTAACATGGTGTTAGAAGTGTTATACCTAGGGACTAAACAAAAAATTCCATACAGCATGTGGTTAAACTTACTAGGATCCAAAGCTAATGGGTTTGCCTAGCTATTAGACCTATCAGTCTCTTGAACCTAATAAAGATATCAAATTCTAGGAGAGCTCGACTTATCATACCATGACACATGGTGATGATTGAATCCAAAGACATAAAATTATTGAGAGAGTGATAAAAGGCCACATATCCATGGAAATGATGAAAGTAAATGGAAAATTTAAATCCTACGAGCACTTGTTAGGTTGTGGAGCTAAAAGCTTCACCAAGATGCAAACTGGAGGAGGTTGCTGAGTTGCAGGCAACCGACGTTAGTCTAATCAATTGACATCGGTCATCTTCAGTGTTCGCAGTAATCGACATCAGTTATGGGTCAGCGGAAATCAGTCAAACAGGAACCGATGTCGGCAGCCTATGTGTGCATGCATTTGCATGCGTCTCCGGAACTAGTCTAATTTTAGACAGACAGTTAGTTTGCATGGTAAAGACTAATTTTAGTCTTGAAGATGCAGTTCTAATTATTATAATTAGAAGTCTAATTATTGTTTGTATGGGATCTATTTAAGAGACCCATGGGCTGTATTATAAGATTGTAGAATCGGTTTTGTAGAATCAGAGTTTTATCTAAGGGAGAATCATAAGGACTTGGTGAGGCAAGGACAAGGGTTCTTTCAAGTGTGTAAGATCTAGGTTAGTAGGTGTGTAAGGCCAGGTTGATCTATGGTATAGCAAGATCAGGTGAGATCTACATGGTAAGTAAGGTCGGTTGATCTGTAGGTGAGTGTGTGTGTGCGAGATCTAGGTTTGCAGGTGTGCAAAACCAAGTTGATCTACAAGTGGCAGCAAGATTAAAGAGATCAACAACACAATAGGTAGCAAGATCAGATGAGATCTACTTGTAGTAAGTGGTGTACTCAGACTTGGAGTACGTTGAGTACTTGGTGGACTGGCAGTATTGTTACTGACTGGTGGTACTGGCAGTATTGTTACTGACTGGTGGAGGTGAACAACAACTTTGTGTTTGAGTTGTTTTTTATGACCATAGTTGAGAGAGATAAATCTTGAAGGAGATTATTGTATGCCCTAGAGGTGTGAGAGCCCTAGAGGTGTGGGAAGAAGAGTGTGACTTCTTTATTGTAATTCCTTTTGGAAGAGTATTAATACAATTGGGTATTGTCTCTCATATTTTGTGTTGTTTCTGATTTCTAGTTACTTATCATTCTAGTTAAATTTTGTGTTTAGTTGCTTATACAAAGTTAATCAAGTGTGCTCTTAATTCTGACAAAGTGGTATCAAAGCTGTGTTTGTTTTAGATACCTGACAGTTGGTATCAGAGCTAGGGTTGCAGGTTCACAGAGCCTAGTTCAGAGCAGGTTTGTGTTTGATTACAGGTCACTCTCAGGGGTTTTTGATTGAGTGGGAGTATAGAAATGGTAGAATAAAGTAAGCTAAGAATGGAGGAATTCAAAAGCAAGAATGATCAATTACGGAATTATGGAAAGAAAGAGCAGGTAAAGAAAGATTGTTGGTTGGTTGAAGATCAGCATGAAGGAAATGAAGAAGCAGATGTTGTAGGGATTGTTGCACAGGATGCTCTTGTATGTTCCTTGGATAAAGTAGAATCTTGGTTTATAGATTCTATTTCCTCTTTCCATGCAGCCCCAAATAGAGTATTTTTCCATGTTAAGGTCCATGGAGACTTTGGAAAGATTTATTTAGGGGTTGGTGAGCCTTGTCAAAGTATTGGCAAAGGGGAAGTGTGGCTAGAATTGTAGACGGCCAACACATGGGTGTTGAAGGATGTCATGTAGGTCCCAGTTTGAAAGAGGAGGCTAATTTCTTCAAGAAAGTTGGGTGATGAGGGATGCACAGTAACTCTCACAGTGGATGCACTTGAATTATCATGTGGTAAGAAAGTAGGTATTCTTTATCTATCTACTTGTATTACTGATTCTCTTTTTGTTGCAAAGATGTGGCTCTTTAGGCTTGATCACATGAGTGAGAAGGGAATGCATGTTCTTAAGAGGAAGTGAGATGTCTTTGACAAACTTAAGAAATGGAAAGCCTTGGTTTTCTTGGAGGAGATGATGACAAAGATCAGCTGAGGGGACTGAATAACTCTGAGTAGGGCAGTTTGGACAGGGTTTTGATCCAAAGTGAGCTCGTAGGTAAAAATTCATCACTCACAGGGAAACACAGTTATCGGCATCAGTCAGGTGGAATCGACGTCAAACAGGTAGGTACCGACGTCGATCATGTGCAAACCAGAGTCGGTGGTGTTGGGCAGGTGGCTATTGGCATCAATCAGAGAACCAACATTGGTGAATAGGAGGACACCGATGTCAGTCAGGGAACCGGTGTCGGTGATCAAGTGGATTCGACATCGATCGGGTGTAGACCAGGGTTGACCAAAGAATGGATTTTGGGTGAACAGCAAGCTGTCAAGGAGTCTCAAACGCCCATATGGAGGAATGAAAGGATAAGTAAGCCTCAAATTCATTATTCCCCTTCTTTATACTACTTGTTACTCACTGATGGTCAAGAACTAGGAAGTTTTAAAGAAGTAGAGCAAGTAGAATCCAGGAAACAGTGGGAGCATGGCATGAATTCTTTAGAAGAGAACCAAATGGGAGATTTGTTAGAGTTTCTAGATGGGATAAAAGCACTGAAAGATGAATGGATTCCTTGGTTAAAGAAGAGAGAGAATGGACACATGAGATAGAAGGCCAGGTCATATGGTCTTGAGAAAGCTCCAGGACTGTGGTACAGGTTTGACAAGTGTATGACAAAGCATGGCTTTAGTCAATGTCATTGTAATCATTGTGTTTACTTTACCAGGTTGGATAGTGGTCACAACATTATCCTGTTACTGTATGTAGTGGGTTCACACATGCAGGGTTTTGCTGAGCTAAAGGTAAAGTTAGTTCAGTGGTATGCCAAGAAGGATTTAGAAGGAGAAATTCTTTGGCATGAGTTTTTCTAGAGACATGGAAGGTTACAGGTTGATTTTGTCTCCAAATGATTGTGTGAATAAGGTAGTGGTGAGGTTTGATATGTAGGATGCAGAACCGGTTAGCACACCTATGGATGGACAGTTCACAAAACAGTGTCCCAATTCACATGATGAGGTTAAGTACATGTGTACTAGACCTATTTTTTCCCTAGCAGTGGGTGTTGTCAGCAAGTTTGTAATCAATCCAGGAAAGAAGCACTGGAGAGCAGTTCAGTGGATTCTTAGGTATCTGAGAGGGATCAGCAGTAGGGATTCATGCTATGCAAGGTCAGGGACTTCTCTACATGGGTATGTAGATTCAGATGTGGCAGGTTACTTGGATGACATACAGAGCACCACAGGATGTGTGGTGGTTGGTCTTCAAGATTGAGCTTGAAGAGGGATACAAGCTAGGAAATAAATTAGATGATGTACAGGTATAGGTACAGGGGCAGCTGTTTATCTCCAAGTGGGATATTGTTAGGTTGTGGAGCTAACAGCTTCACCAAGATGCAAATTAGAGGAGGTTGCTGAGTTGCAGGCAACTGACATCAATTTGATCAACCGACATCGGTCATCTTCAGTGTTCACAGTAATCGACGTCGGTTATGGGTTGGCTGACATCGATCAGACAGGCACCGATGTCGGCAGCCTGTGTGTGCATGCATTTGCATGCGTCTCTGAAACTGGTCTAATTTTAGATGGACAGTTAGTTTGCATGGTAAAGACTAATTTTAGTCTTGGAGCTGCAGTTTTAATTATTGTAATTAAAAGTCTAATTATTGTTTGTATGGGATCTATTTAAGAGACCCATGGGCTGTATTGTAAGATTAAAGAATCGGTTCTATAGAATCAGAGTTCTATCCAAGGGAGAATCATAAGGACTTGGTGAGGCAAGGACAAGGGTTCTTCCAAGTGTGTAAGATCTAGGTCAGTAGGTGTGCAAGGCCAGGTTGATCTGTGGTATAGCAAGATCAGGTGAGATCTACATGGTAAGTAAGGTCGATTGATCTGCAGGTGAGTGTGTGTGTGGGAGATCTAGGTTTGCAGGTGTGCAAAACCAGGTTGATTTGCAGGTGGCAGCAAGATCAGGGAGATCAGCAACACAATAGGTAGCAAGATCAGGTGAGATCTACTTGGAGTACATGGTGTACTCAGACTTGGAGTACGTTGAGTACTTGGTGGACTGGTAGTATTGTTACTGGCTGGTAGTACTAGCAGTATTGTTACTGACTGGTGGATGTGAACAATAACTTTGTGTTTGAGTTGTTTGTTGTGATCGTAGTTGAGAGAGAGAGCTCTTGAAGGAGATTATTGTACTCCCTAGAGGTGTGGGAGCCCTAGAGGTGTGGGAAGAAGAGTGTGACTTCTTTATTATAATTCCTTCTGGAAGAGTATTAATACAATTGGGTATTGTCTCTCATATTCTGTGTTGTTTCTGATTTCTAGTTACTTATCATTCTGGTTAAATTCCATGTTTAGTTGCTTATACAAAGGTAATCAAGTATGCTCTTAATTCTGAAAAAATGGTATCAAAGTTGTGTTTGTTCTAGATTCCTAATAGCATTAAAAGAGAATCCATTTAGCAAGGACCCCATAGAGTTAAAGCCAATTATACAATGAAATCAAAGGAAGGAGAAGCCAATAGAGAATCTACATGGCTAGATATGTCACTAGAGAGTTGTTGGCATCCATGCTAACACTAATCAAAACTAATTTAATTACCTATTCCTCCCATTCAATTTTCAACTCCTGAATAGGTTGTGTAACTATATTGATTCACATAATCAATCTTGGAGTGGCTCAACATGCAAATCATAGTACAGCTCAGCTCTAACTAGCAAAGTGGGGGAAAGGGTGATAAAATCTAGCCCTAGTCATCATTGAAATAAGTGCCTGAAGATTATAAACAAGTGCATGCAGAAGAGAAGTTGTTGACTTAAAAGGATGTGGTAGGTAGTCATGCATGTGTGGCCACAGTGATCTTGACGAGATTCCCACTTCCCTAACCCCTCTCCATTGATCATCATTAAAACTTGTAATGGACCTGAGACTGGGTAAGATTGAGTCAAGACCTTGAGCTCTGGATTTCTTGCCTATAAAAATATGTAGAACTATCATTATAGGGGGGCCCTTTTTTAGAAAATAAATCTTATAGAAATTGGCCCATCCTTGATCCCTCTACCTTGATTTTATGCCTTTGGCCTTCTCATATACTTGTATCTTTTGTGAATTCATGGATTATCGATATTATATTGTGAATAAGTTTATTTTTCCTTAATTTATTGTCAGTTTCCCTCACCTTTATGTAGGAAGGTACTCATCTGCAGGTTGTAGATTGTGTGATATTCAATTGAGGTAGTGTTTGGCTGTGGAGTGTCTCCCTTCTAAGTGCTTTCTTGAGTTCCCTACCTCCCTATAAAACACTTATGCAAAAGGGTTTTTAGATTGTGATTTTTACATGTTGTTAACTCTTTTATGTTCATTATTTATGTTTAAACGAGCAGAGGATATCATAATATTTTGGTGTATCACCTTTTTTGCTTTTAGTTTATTTATTTTTTATGCACTCTTTCTTCTCCTTCCTTACAAGTTTATTAGTGTTAGTGTTAGTCTTAGGTGATCCATCAAAGGAAGTCAACATTGTCTAGAGGTTCACTCTAACCATAGGTGACCCATAGACTTGGGGTTTTCCCATTATGTCAATTGGGTGAGGAGATGTGAAACACCTCCTCAAAGGTTGAAATTCAACATGGCAATGCTAAGCTAAGCTTGGAAAATAAAATGGAAATTGGAAATGTGTCTAATGTTACAAAAATTAAAATTTATTTATCAAAAGAATGTGAATATATGTGTCTTTGAATGGGAATAGTGATAATTGTTTGATTGTCAATACATGTCAGGTTGCTTTAATGAATAATAATAAAGAAGATGGTTATGACTGTGAGGCATATTTTCATTCTCAAGTTAATGTTAGATTTAGTGGGCTTTCGTAGGATGTGGATAATGACTATTTGAGTGAAAGAGATAATAGTAATGTTAATAATAATATTTCTCAATACAATACTAAGAAAAAAATTGACATAATGCTAAATTTATGAAATATATCATAAATTATCCTTAAAGAACTCTAGGCATGGTGTCTATTTTAATTAATTTTGTCTCATGATGTAGTCATTTTGTTGCATCCCAATTCTTCTCTAAGAAAAACATTTAACTATTCATGGATATTTATAGTGGACACATGATATTAGTTATAATTCTAACTAAGCTTGAGATTTATTCTATTATGGGATAGTAGAATTTTGCTTAGATAGATGATGATACATGATTTTTTATGTGAGTTCATTAATGTACGGGTTTACATTTCAATCATATTAATGTATTGTTTTAGTTATAATATTGCTATATGTTTATCATGTGATATGATCTAATTACCTGCATGTTTTCAAGTAGATGCAGGAGAAGTCATCACTTAGAGCATGCTAGAAGGAGAGCATCATTGGAGAGGGTAACATAGATGGAGACATCGAAGGTCAATAGAGAGATGGCAAAAACCCTCCACACACCACAATAGTTAGCACATGGTAGAAATGCATTAAAAATAGTTGCTTATGGTATGTTTATTTCTTGTTTAGAATATTGCTTTCTGTGGTTTTCTAGATTAAGTAAAATATCATAATGAATTCCTTTGCGTGTTTAGCATGTTTTGTCATTAATGCTGGTAGGAACAATTTTGGCAAATGTAAATTTAAAATATGGGTTATTTGTAAATTTTGAAATTATCATTTAAAATTTGTTATAGTATATTGGATGCTAATTTGGTTTAATAAAATTATGGAATTTTAGTATTCTATATTTAAAAATATATTAAAAAATGAAAATTATCTTGCAAAATAAAAAAAGGGAAAAGACAAAGAAATAAGATAAAAAGAAAATTAGAGGTTAGAATTGGAAAAAAACAAAAAGAAAAGAAATAATTAAAATTAGAAAATCTAAAAAGAATTAAATTATCAAAAAAAATTAAAGATTTTAGAAAGCTACACCACTCCTATTAATAAAGGGATTTTTATAAAAAAGAGATCATCATATGATTTTTGGAGAGTTAAGAACAAAAAGAGCTGAAGGAGAATCTAGAACAAAGGTGTAGTGTAACCACAAAAGAGAATAAGGAAGAAAGGGCATGGTATTGGAAGGAAAGATAGAATTTTATGCAATCAATTTAACAAGTAATGTATTCCAATTCTAGAAATTACATAGATAAAAAAAGAGAAAAGATTCAAAAGGGGATTGTACATAGCGTTTTGTTTGACTAGAACGTTGGATGGAAAATTAATGAGGATATTTATAACTTATCCATCTAATGAAGTGAAACTTGGATGGGTTTTATTAATTTGATTGATAGAGAACACAAAAACATAAATTTGGTTTTAATATAAACTTCTTGAGTTTGGTAAAAATATTTCCCTAATAGCTAAAGTGAGACTAGTTTTATAATTGCTCAGATAAGCATAGGGCATGTAGTTTGTGATTGTTTGTTGGAGGAGTGGCAATACAAGATCACCCAATGTTTTAACCTTTGTTGTGTAATTAACCATAACGATTGTATTTCCTATCATAATAATGTGTATGCAGTTATAAAATATTATTATTGAAGCATGGTTTGGATTAATCATATGAGTTAAACAAGTAAACATAACAATCCCTTATCATGAGATAAACCTTGTGGAACATTGAGATCACTTGTTGTACGAAACCCATCGTATATAATTTGATATTATAACAAGTTACATATTTATTGATTATTAATAGAATGCTTTTTGAAATGGGTGTAAACATGTCTATTAGTATATATTAGTACCTTAGGGTGGGTACTTGGGTTAAGAACTAGTTTAACTTTTTTGGAAATAATGGAGTTTTATTCCTATTTTAGTTAAGGGTCTAGATTAATAAATTAGTGCAGAATATAACAATAAATACAATCTTGATTTGTGCAATTTTTTATCTTTTTCATCTTACTAAAAATAACAATAAATAAGAAGAAATATAACTTAGCTAGAAAATAGATTGAGACAGTTGATACAAAGATTAAAAATAATTGTGCAAGACTGAGAAGGTGTCATAAACCTGAATCTGGCTTTCATTGGGTGAAAGGATAGGACCACCAAAAAGTGGATGCTTTGGTGTCTAATGTTCTTGTCCATTTCTATTGTGATTATCCAAACTTATCACAAAGACCTAAAACTTTTTGGGTAGTTACATTGTGCTTGTGTGAGCTTATCTGTAAAAAATCAAGTGTTGGTTATTGGTAGAACTCACTGTAGAGATAATTTTGTCCTCAAACCCTAACCCTCCATCATACTTGATAAAATAATATTTGAGTCACTCGAGAAAGGGGGGTTAGTGTGTAAGATGTACTAAACGTATAATCCACACCCCTTGTGTGGGCATGATGCCTACATACCAATACTCTAAAAAAGGATCAAGTCATATGTAGTTCTCCCACTTCATGTGCTTTGTGCAATAGTGTGATGCAGATGCAAAATACCAAATTGATAGCATTTGAGGTGGCTAAGGACTGGTATGAAGATTTGAGTAGGTTTGTAGCTGTGTTGGGTGACTGTGTGCAAAGAATAGAGAAGTTTGCTTTAGTGCTTTGTTTGTATTCATGTTTGCTTTGTAAGTTTTGTCATCTCCTTTGTAAATGAGCTTTGAGTGGGCTTTTATAGGGAACAATTAGTCATGGGTCAGATGTATTTGTACTAAGATAACCTAATTAAGGATAAGAATCAGATTGAAATGATCATTGGGGCTCAAAGTGCAAATGGATAGGACTGCCAAAAAGTGGATGCTTTGGTGTTTGATGTTCTAGTATAAATTTGGTATTCATATCCTACAAGCTCGAGACCTAGGGGAATAGTATTGGTATGGAGCATACTATCTGGTTGAGGTGGAATGACCCTTTAGAAGGTTTTGAATGACTGGTAATGAGCAAAAAGGTGTCTAGAAGGGTCGCAAGAGCATGCAAAAAGGCCCTATGGATGGGGTGTCATAATTCATACTCAAACTACCAATTTTTATATTTTATATGACTATAAGAACCATATTAAATAAGTATACATATTAGAGCTTTACGTGGATATGTAAATATGCCTCTGAAAATATAACAATGTGTATTTTATTTTTTGTATGAATTGAAAAATTGCTTGTTTATACCCAGTTGGTTGAATAAAATCTTAGGTTTCCATGAAATTATGACTACTTAATTAGATTGGTTACAGTTTTAGTAGTTATGCATATAAACACTGGACTATGGTAATATGAGTTATCATAGAGAATAGTTAAACTGAAAACAAATTGTATTATTTAAAATTTGCAATTTATTATGTATTTACCTAGGTGGTATATTTGTAGTCATTATTTTTAGTATGGGATAGAAAATAAAGTAAGATTCTTGCATATGTTTGATGAAATAAATGTATGTTGCAGTTACTCCTATGTTTAGCATGTCATGTGATGTATTTTCTAGTATGATGTAAATTATGTGAATCTTGTGGTTGAATTATATTTGACCAATCTACATTGCTAATGCAGATTAAGGAGTAAGATGGACTTCATTGACTTATTAGTATTTCAATGTTAGATGAAGGCAGTCTAATCAAGTGGTGTGTATGAATTTGATTGATCTATAGATCGCTTTTATATTACTATTCTTAAAGCTTTGGCCAAAGTATGTTTAGTGAGGCATTATTATTTTATGAGTATGGTTTACATGTATGTGTGATATTTTGCAATAGATCGAGTTTTTTATGATACACTACATATTTAGTTTAGTTAGAAATCATACAACACACAAGTACTTGCTTATCACTTTGGATTCCCATGCCATCACTATCTACTCATCCATGAAGGGAAGGCCATTTTTTGATGGGATTAGTGTGGGGGATCATTAGTCTATCGTTGGTGTGGAAAAGTGCTCAAATGATGCTCTCCCTCCTCACAACACTATTACTTATTGAGACAATACTTGAGATTAGCACAAATACTTAAAGTTCGAGAACTATGCTCTAGAAAAGCCGTGTATCTTATTTGTGCATTGTATTATATTATACTTATTATTGAAAATTGTCATGAAGAGTTGTAATTATTTATCATTGCACATTGACAAGGATGACTATGTATTTGTATCAGTTGTGGCTAAGTTGTTATTATTACTTTCTATATTTGTGTTTTGACATACTCTCGTGATGTTAGAGATCCGTGATTTATGATGTAATACGATTGTTGCTACTATCACGCATATATACTTTATATGATCTCTGTTAGATTCTCAGGGTGTAATCTATTTTGATATATGTGTTTATTTTTAAAAATTACGTATTTCTAGATAGATCCTAGTGGGGATGTTACACATTTCCAAATTTTTCTCTAACTTTTTTGTTCGTAAACATTCTATTGATTTTAATTTCATCGTGTTTCTCTACATGTTAAAGCTTCTATTTTTCATTTTGTTTCTCAACAATATATTGCTTCTAATGTTCTTATTTCTCAACAATCTCTTGATTCTAATGTTCCTCCTCTTTCCTAACATATGAAATTTTCTTCTCATTTCCCTCATATTTCTCAATATTCTTTTACACTTTCAATATTATTCTTATTTCTTAGCATGCTCTTACTTCTAACATCCCCCCAATTTCCCAACATCTACTTATTTTCAACAATCCTTAAATCATTTGATTACTCATGTTTCTAAAAATAATTTTATTCCTAACATTCTTTCTATTCTTCATTATATGTTTGTATTTATTTTGTTTCTCAAAATCATTTGGTATCTAACATTTCTTCTATTTTTGTTAAAATCCCCTTACAAACATTCTTCTATTTTCTCAAAATGTTGTTGATTCTCCCATTTTTAAAAGTTCTCTTATAACTTATGATAATCCTTTATCTACTAGTTCTTCTCGATAACCCAAAATAACAATAATGATCGATACCCTTCGTGACATATAATATCAAAATAAAATATTTTTCCAAAAATATCAAAGACTAATAAGAGGGTTACTTTCAATGGTGTAGTCTTAAATTCTTTGCGTTGAATGAAGTAATTGCATGTACACTTTTCTAATAAGGTTTATTGCTTCAAAATTCAAAATACTTAATAGAAAAGGATATCATTTACATCACATTAGAATAATTTAAGTTACTTGCTTAAACTTTGCTCATAATGATCTAGATTACTAATTCAATTATTTCCTAGGAGTCTAAAAGATTAAGCTCATGATTGGATTTATGTAAGTTTCCATTTCAATATGTATTTCTTCTTAACTCCAGTTGATGCATTTTTTACTTTCAAATCAATGTGGGTATGGCAGTTACATCTAATAAATTGGCTCAAATCAAGCAAGGACTGAATGCATCCATTAAAAATGATGTGTTTAGATTTTATAAATTCATTTACATGTGCAATATACTACACTAACACTAAAACATGTGTGCAATTTATATCTAAGCAAATTGTAGTAATATAATAGTAAAAATATACACAATTGCATGGACAAAAAGTATTGAAATGATTTAAAGTGACAAAGACAAGTTTCTAAGGTAAATACCAAATTGTATCAAACATAGTACTTTAGGAAGCTAAAATTAGATGCAAAAAGATCTATAAATTTATCAAGAGATAACGAAAAAAATTGTCGAGGGCAAGTTTGTATGCTCTTGGTTGACTAGGAGTGGGTTGGTAAGCTCTTAGTCAAAGAGTGTACACTCCTATCTAAAAGATTTCAGATCTTGAAACAAAATTGAAAATGTGTTTCCTTTACTTTGTTCTCCAAAAAGATCACTCGCTTTGTCCAAATCTGATACAAGTCACGAAAATGTATTTCTCCTTTCTAGAAACCCTAATGTCATTTACATTCAGTTTGCAAAACCTTAAAATATGGGAGTAATTAAAAGAGGTTTGCCTCATTTAACCCCTTGTTATTTGTTAAGTTAGAACGTAACAGTCAATGCAATTCAACAAACAATCATAATGATGCAAGCCCTAATCCTTATATGTTATTTCATTATATGATCAAAGCAATGACGTAATATAAAGACTACAAAAGAAAGTTTGCTTCCAAATCAAATGTTAGAAAATATTACGTTAGTTAAAAATCAATAATAGTAATAGTGAAATCCAATATTTAAACTTTTAATATAAAAAAATAGTGATAATAGAATAGAGTTTATGTTTTTATCTATATTTAATTAAATGTTCATTACAATTTTTACTAATACTTAAAAATTGACTTCAAATTCTATTTAAATTCAAATTAAATAATGTTATAAAGAAAATCTTGATGGTTTGAAATCTTTTTATGGTCTTAAAATATATATCTAAAAAAAATAGAGATAAAAAACAATTTCCTTTTAAGACTTTAATTATGAGTTTACAATATTTGTTATAAGACTTAATATACAATTAAAAAATATATAATCATTTAATAATATATAATTTTAAAATAAAATATAATACTTTATATCATATTCTCTTGTTTAAAGGTGATTGTACTTATGTTAAGTATAAATCTATAAATAAATACTTACCATATAAACACATTATATTTAATATGAGTACCAACAAACTCCTTGTTATTGCATCTCCTTTAATATGAGTGCAATTGTTATGGGCTAGAAAGAAAATTAGGACCATAAATATAGAAGCCATCGCTTTAACATTGATATATAAAATATGACAACACAATCAACAATATACATGATATAAAATATTATATCTTTGTAAAATTTAAAGAAAAAATATGAAATTCACTCGTAAAAAATGAAATATTATAAAGATTGTAGAAAATTAGCTTAATCAATTATTATTTTTTTTAACATTATTCAAATAAATATTATTAGAATGAGAATTAAAAAGTGAAAATGCCTATTAAAATAATGAAAAACATTTTAAGGGGAACCAATTTTTAAAATATGTAATATTTTTAAAAATGAAGATGAAAATCATTTCCTTTTAATACTTTCTTCCTTGATAATATGAAAAATTCTTTAAAAATTCTTAACTTCTAAAAATTAAGAATTTTTACCATATTTAAATATTAAAAAGATACAACAAAAAATAATTGGTGTAGCTCTTATGTTTATGAAGGTTGCCATCTTTCTTTATATATATATATATATATATATATATATATATATATATATATATATATATAATTTTAGATATTTCATGCATTAGAAAAGGGTTGAATAATTAATCAAGAGAGAGAGATATGGTGACAACCAAGGTTTAAATTTGACAGGCAATTTTGTCTATTGTTTGACATCGTCCTTCAAATGTTAATATAGTTCAAAGTAAGAAAAAGAAACATTAAAAATAATTTAGATATTTATTATAATCTTTTTTGAATTTTTGATGCTTATCCAAAAATTTATTTTATATCTAATAGAGTTTACCAATAAAATTGATTGTATTATTCGATTAAAAACATAAATATAATCATACAACCATCAAATCAAAAAACATAAATACAATCATACAACCATCAAATCATATTATCTTGATGAAAGAGAATCACATTTCTTCATACACCACATTTAAGATAAAACTTCAATTCATATTTGTGGCATCACAAAATGATTACATGTATCTTACACCTCCAATTGCACACGGCTATGTTTACTCCCCGTAAAACCCTGGTTACACAAAGACAACATACAATTCATCAAAGTGAGTAAATCTGAAGAATGGAGATAAGTAGCAACTAAAAATATGCAATGAATTTATCAAGTATTAATGTCATAAAATGTAATAGAGGCTTACCTTTAGAAGCATAGAAGGTGAATCACTGGTATCCATCTTACTCCTGCTTTCTTTGGCTGTAGTGTTAGAGGGTGGTCCCATGAAGGGGCAACTGCAATTATTTTGCAGTTGTAGATGGTCCCATCTAAATGTAAATCTAGTAAACTGTAATTTTTTTTTTTAAAAAAAATAGGAGCAACGGCTGGGTAGGAGTAAGATTTTTAGAGATGGATTGCTGCTAGGGGCAAAAAGTTGCAGCAACTCTAGAGGATTTTTAGGTATTTTGAAATCAATAAAAAGCAATCAAATTTCCTATATTTCCTTTGTAGATATAAATTGTGTTGTTTTTGAAATCCATTAGACCTGCTTATTTATTCCTAAAAAATCTCTGCAATACCTGCAACTGCATTTGCAGTTGCAGTATCATGAGACCAGAACCTTATTGCTGATATCCTCAAAGGGCCGCTTTTCTTCTGTTCCACCCAGGGACAATTTACGAGATGGAGATGGAGATGGATATGGCAGTGGCGGTGGCGGTGGCGATGGCGGTGGCGATGGCGATGGCGATGGGTTCTTCAATCCTACATCTGAGAATCGCGGTCTGCGATGAAGAAATAGGAAAAAAACCTGAGGGGTAATACCATTCACAACTTGAGAAGCTGTGTAAGTTTGGATTGTCTATAAGGAACATGGCTTTTCTGTTCCACTAGAGCCCTTATGCAGCTATTGAGGGCCAACAAGGATTTGTTTATGTCAGCCCCTTCTATAGACCTGACCGTCCGTTGATCTGTGGCAATAGCTCTCTCAGATCCAGCCAGATCTACAAGAGATAATTTACCAGTACAAGTAGTAGTTGTTGAGTCCTCCTTTATTTTGTATTCCACCATAACCGACAACAATAACAGATTGTTTAAACAACCATGCCAAGTTCATCGTACATGAACTCAGTAAGTGAAAACATTGCACGGTAGATAATTTCAACTTCGTAAAATTGGAGGTTTCACGAAGAGTGCGAAATGCAAACCTGCAGAATAGCATGAAATCGAGATGAAGTCTCATTCATTCGGATTGCATCTGTTGTTCTGTTCTGGTTACCTCGATGAGCAAGACAATTACCTGCAAGCCCCAATCATAGAAGTTTGTCAGAGATTCGCCTTCATTATTGTATGCAAAAATAAAATGAGCTCCTAATTTGAAGAGAAATTCACACCTATTCAGCTGAATAAGTATCATATTGAGTGAGCCCTGCAGACAAATTACCATGAAACAAAAAGGAGGAAGATCAGTTCGTCCAGGGCAATAAAGGAAATCTGAGTGCTCCCCCAAAGAGCTTGGAAGGGGCCTATAACACCCCTGTTTATCCTCTAAGAAAAAGAGGCGTACCGGGTGATAGGAGATCCTTCACAGCTTCACCGTAAACTCCCGCTAGAAGTGGAAGAATCCGCAAGACAACGAGCGATGCCTCCATTATTTTTAAATTCAAACGAATGGCGGGATTTAATGAAGCGGCATGTTCAAAATTGAAATCTCTCCAACCGGACGTTCCCGTTCCCGTTATCGTTTGGCTGTCCGTTTGGTAGTCACGGAGGGCGTAGACGGCCTAACCAGCCGGACGTTCAGACTGCCACGCTGAACGCTCCTGCTAGTCACGCTCAGCGGATTTTATGCAATGGAGACTCCCAGTATTCCTTGGACAAGTTGCCATACACCTGCCCTCCAAACACTTTGAGTGACAAGGGTAATCCACTGCAAGCATTCATAAACTTTTCAACGAAAGACTCGAATCCTTAAGTGGATGAGATTGTAAGAAAAATGCCAGCAGAAGAGTTGTTTGGCATGAAACGGATTTAGTGGTCTCATATTAAAGATGGAGAAGATACGCCACTTTTTAAAGACCCCCAAATCAGGGGATGTAACAACGATGAAACCACCAGACCAAAGTGGTCTATCTGTAGCAACAGAGCATCCAGTTGATCTTCATGATCCACATCATACAAGAAGATGAGCGCACAAAGAGATCTCAAGCGACTTTCCAAAATTTCTCTGCCCTTTTCAGTATTGTTGAAGATTAAGTCCTTGTCTTGGGCACCAAGATCCTTCAGAACCTTTTCCTGTTTCATGTGCAAAGCATCTTTGCTTACAGCATCTCGCACTTCAATTATAAGACTGGAAATCTGAAAGGAACTGCTTTTCTGATTGTACAACTCTTTTGCGGGGGTTGTTTTACCCACAGCACCCATTCCCACGATCCCCAGAATCTTTACATTCTCCTCACCCTCGGCAGATCCGAGCAGATCCGAGTGTGCTGCTTTAGAAATGTTGTACCAAATCAGCCATTTTCCTCACCCGGTCTTGCTTTCGAAATCTTGTATCAAATCAGGGATTCCAACAAGATATTTGAATAATATATTTACATTATTCCTTAACACCCTCCCCTCATCACTACACATATACCACAAAATAACAAACATCCCTTAACCGAATAATTATACCAAAAATTAACGAGCAGGCGAGTATATAATACTTACTGATTATTGTTGACCATAAAACCAGAATGAAGTGAAACGCTCTCTAGTGCCATTTTCCACTGTTGGATCTTTTCTGAGGTGTATCTTACCTTCTTTTCATGTTGGAAAAATGCAAGGGCGTAGATTCTTTTTCCTTGAGCCATCGATGAGAAGGGTCAACATGATAGAAGACCTTAATGATTTTTGTGCAAGTGTTAAGCATAAATGAGAGTTCTGCCAAACCCGAAATGGAGTGCGCATAGTTGATTGCAAATCTTTCTTAGATGTCAATGCCCTTCAAACCGGCGATGTTATCCCTACACATATACATCATGTAATGTCTAATACTTATGTTCACATTACCATTTTCTCTATCAACCATGCGCACTCCCCTTGGTGTTTGGAAGAGCTATCATTTATGCTCAAAACACCCTACATAAATCATTAGGGTCTTCTATCATGTAAGTGTATTGCAGATGGCAGTGGCAAAGGTACATTTGACCTCAGATCCTAATGATGATGTAGATGTAGATGTGATACAATTCCGTCGAAAGCTTCTTCAAACTGGTTGCGTTGTTGGGTAGGCGTGGAAGAAGAGGAAGTGGATGCCATGAAATTGAATTGAAGTCAAGGAAAAAATGAAACTAGCAGAGGGAAAGACGTTTATGAAGAGAAGCAGCAGAACAAACGCGGAAACCGGGCATGAAGATTACGTTTGAAACCGCGTTCTCCTTTCCTTGTAAAAGTTGTGGAGCAGGACGACTTATCGGAGGTGGTGTGGGTGAGATTAATTTGCATAAAGGTGTGGGTGAGATTAAATTGCATAAAGGTGTGGATAGGACGTGTGAGAAGGATATAAGAGGTGGACCATCTTTATATAAATGAATCCAAACGATCCCCACTAAACAGAAATAAAGTGGGGGGTCAAATCCAGTTCTTTGCGCCTTGTAATTGAACTCTCTGGAGACGCGGGGACCATATCTTGGGGGTTCCGGAAAATTTTATTATTTTAATGAATGGTGTATTTTAAGTATGGTTAAAATTTTGTAATTTAAATATTGAAATTTTAAAGAATTAGAAATTTTTTATATATTAAAAAATAAAGTAATAACATTTTTATTAATTATAGATAAAATATGTTGTATTAATATTATTTACAATAAAATTTGAATTTATAAGTATATATTTTATTGTTACAAATTAACAACAATTAGATGTATAATATTTAAAAAATAATAATGAGCATCATAATAGTAAAATATATATTATTTTAAAATTTTCGAAATAATTAAGTTTGCAATGTTATTAATATCATTTTAAAAATATCAAATTTAACAAGTTCAAGAATATTCATTTATTAGTTGTTATTTGCATAATTTTAACATGTCTATGTACTTGTCACATATTATTCTAAGTTAGATATTATTGACATATTTTGTAAACTTTTAATGTTCCCTCGCCCTCTCTCAACTCCCTCTAATTCTTCTTTACGTCTCCCTAATTGGACCCATTTTTTTAGAGCATCTATACATTCCCAAAGCCTATCTAAAGCATTTTAACTAAACCATATTATGTTGTCTACTCAGTGCAAATTAAACCATATCCATAGTGACAAAGAATGGTAAGTTGTATGTATTCCTTGTGCCCAATTTGTGTGATTGAATGATTACTCAATGGGGAAACTGCATAATTGAGGCTAATGGTGTGAGTTATACTTTTATCTATTTCATAACCCAAGGGTTCGTGCTAAAAAGCTTCCTTGTTTATTGAAGCCATTTCTTGAATTTATTTTCTTGCACATACAACAATGTTTTGTGTTTGAAAACCAAGTTTCCAAAGGTAACATCTAACCAAAAATCTTCCTTATTTATACAACTTTCCATAGATTTCCATTGCGTGAAGTGAATGGATATCACTAGTAATTGATATTGAAATCCCTACATCTTTTTTTTGAAGACTTTCTCGGTATTAGTAATGATCTCATTAGCAAGGAATTCTAACCCATTAAAATGCTTGCCCAATCGGCTTATTTTGTGTGCAATGTCTATTACTCCCATGATGACCAATTTTTTCCCCTTTGTTGTGTCCTTATACCTCACCATGATTATTTCTTCTAAGACTTACACAACTCTGTCTATGAACAGATGAATTGGGATTCCTCGAGTTATTGTCACAACTTTGAAAGTCTCCTTTATGTTCGAATGGTATGGTGGACTTGTCATTTTTTAGGTCTTAAGGGATTTTATCATTTTTGGTAGCCCAATTGCCTTCATCACCATCTCTACATTGATAAGGATAATGACACGTGGAGATAAATGGATTGCCCCATTGTTAAACCCACTAATTAGGTGATGCAGTCGAAGTTAGTAAATTCAATTAATGATGGTCTTAGATATACAACCCATAAATTCAACACAACAACGACTGATGTGTAGTCATCACATGAGAAAACATAATGCAAACAAATACAATAACCATAATAATGTTCTTTATTTGATTTCAATGATGGAAACTAAAACTTGCACACACCATAATAATATGCAGAACAAAACAATCACAAATGAGATGTGTTACATTTGATCTATGACTAACATAGATGTACGCTTGTTAACTCGTAATCTTTGCAAGTCTAGCTTTATAGATCATCCTCTAGTTATAATTGACTCTCTCCTCCTCTCTCAAATGTTAGAGCATGTTTATATAGGCACAAGACCTACCTACTTATAATAATGCATCACTACCAACTCATAAACCCACTACCAACATTAAGTACCCATAATCTATCAAGTGATATGCACCACAAACATTAAATGCCTTAATATAATCCTAATAATCTATAATACATCACTATGTGACATTAAATGAGCTCTATTTTCCAAAACAATACCCATGCATGTTTCAAGGCATTTAATTTTCAATACATCCCATGTTTATTTACCTCAACACTTCACAATAAATTTCATGCCTCAAGACATTACACGTGGAGGGGTGGTTGCACTCACAAGACTAAGTCACATCACTTCGTAGACAAATTTTGCACATAAAATCCCATACAGCATGTTACACAATATTATCATCGTATTATCGTGCACACTATATTCTTCTTTAAAGTATCACAATATTTGAAAAGAAAGGTTACATACTGATAATCTCAAGTATCATAAGACTCCCATTCCACTTAACTACGTGGAACTCCTTACATTTTCACATAGACATCCAAATTGACTTACAAAAAGGTTTGCAATTTGATTAATTTGCATGCACCAATATGGTTACATGGAAGAACAAACATGTGCACATAAATGCTATGCAAAATAACACAAATAAATTTACATGCAAATAGACTCACACACAACTAAAAGTTTCTTATTTCTTACACTAGGTTTTTATATTTAATGTAGGATTACTTGTAAACCTATATGCTCCTGCATAATTAAGGTTTGGAGAAAATCTAAACGTAGTCCAAAAAAATAAATAAAAGAATGTAAGAGGTGCACCATATTTAGTGTACATATAAATGACTCCAAAAATCTCCATTAAAAATAGAAACTAGTAGTTGCCCCGAAGGTACAAGTTACGCCAGAATGAATGTTAGTTGGTATTTTGGTAAAGGGGTTGTGTAATGAGAATGAGTGTAAATCAATAGTAGTAATTAATTTGAAAAACATAAATGTTACCCTTATATCAAATTATTTGCACTTCACTATCAAATTAATTTATCACATTGAATGCAAAAATGATATTATTTGGCCTTATTTGACAATATGAGATCAATTTATAATGGAAAGGACCCTTACCCTTTCACCAATGTGTGTGTGTGTGTGTGTGTGTGTTTGTGTATGGCTAAAGACACCTAATCCATAGGTCCTCATGTTGGCTCACACAACCCTTCTAGGCTACTTCTTTCATTGAGTTTCAGTTATCCGTAGCTTTCTAGACTTAGCCCTTTCAGACCCAAGCAACCCTTTCAGGCCCAAAACCATCCCCCCAGGTCTCATCCCCTTAGGATAATAGTGCCCAAATAGGATAGGAGCTTTGGAACCCAAGGTGTCATGTTTTTTGGTGTTGTCCAAGTTCATTTTGGCCTCCAACGGTTAGATTTTTCTGGATCCTTATCTTTTTCCCTGTTGGCCTCATGTAAATTTATTGAACCCACAATCATTAGTTTCCCTATAAAAGCCTATTCAAAGTCCATTTAGAAGGGTTGGTACTCATTTATAAGAGAGACGCAAAAATACAAGTACACTCAAACACTCTTCCATATTCTTTATAAATAGTCTTCCAATATTATTCAAAGCCTACTCAAGTCATTGCACCAGTCCCTAGCTAGTTGAAGCACATCCAATTTCACATTCTAGTTGCATTGATCATACACAAATTACACCAAGCACTTCAATGGAAGAAGTACATCAGCTTGATCCCTCTTTAGAGTATTGGTATGTAGGTAGTTTGCCCACACACAGGGTGTGAAGTGCATCTAGTGTATCCTTTACACACTAACCCCTTCTCTCTCTTTCTTAAGTTTGTATTCAAGTTCAAGCACCAGGAGCTCCTAAGAGTTTTGAAGATTAAAATAGGCACACAACAAACTTTGTAAGGTCCCAGACCCTAAAATTTTGGTGATAGGGTAATGCAAACATTTCGAATAGAACCCATAAATCTTTTAGCCTCAAGACAATAGCACCAGAATAGGACTACAACGTCGGACAATAAGGTGTCTTGTTTTCAACGCTCCTATCCAACTAAAAAATGAAGTCCAAAGCCCTATTTCTCAATCATATCCCTCCAATATCAGACCTTATCTCAATCTAGATCAGCCAAAATAATCTAAGTTCTAATCTCTCTCATTTCTTACTATATTTAGAAAAGATAAAAATACAATCTATTTACACAAATCATTAGGGTAATTCTTGCATATTTATTTACTAATTTACATTACTCAGCACCTTTATTATTTAAGAATATAACTCTAATATTTTGAAAATAATAAAACACCATTCGAACGGGGAAAGATTTGTATTGCCCATTTTCTTTTTCAACAGTTGCCTTGCATGACCTCTATTATTTTATAGTATTAAAATATTAATAATAGTCTATTAATTAAATATTAATATTATACAAATCGATATATTTTTGAATAAAAATATTATCCTATTTATTAATATTTTAATATATTATGTTTATATATATGATAATAATAAAATAATAATTATTAGTATAATATATATAATTAATAATATTATATATAATAAATATATAAGAGTAATTGAATTATATATATATATAAGAATATTATTAGTATTATTATATATAATTATAAATATAATATTATATTTTAATATTTTAGTATATTATATAATATGTTAATATAAATCATATATTAAATTTGTATACTTTATAATATGATATTAAATTAAAAATTAAAAATGCGATACATAAAATAATATTAATATTTATATGGATTATAATAATTAAATGAAGTATAATATATAAATAAAATATATATAATATATTAACATATTAATAATGTATTATGTGTATGTGTGTTTTTTTATGATGATTATTGTTATATATAATTATAAATATTATATTATATATTAATATTTTAATTAATTAAATGTAACAATTTCATTGGGATCCACACCAAAAGAATTTAATTAGTGATAAATATAAAATACTATAAGTATGATAATTATAAAATAAGCAGGGGATATTATTCATCATTGATGACTATCCTCATAAGAAGCACATCATAACTGATTATAGAAAGTAATTACAGATATTCAGTCACAAACAATACAAATATATAGTCACTGTTGTCAATGTACAATAAGTAAGTAATTACAGCTCATCATGATAATGTTTCAATAATAAATATAATACAATGTACATATATAAGATACATGGCTCCTCGGATCATAAATTCTTCGAACTCTAGTAACTATGATAATTTCAAGTGTCATCTCCAAGTAAGCATTGTTGTGGGGAGGGACAACATCATCTGAGTGCTTTTCCAAACCAACCACAGACCATCGATCCCTCACATAATTCCCATCAAGGAATGACCCTCCCTTCATAGATGAGTAGATAGTGATGGTGCAAGAATCTAGAGAGATAATTTAGTGCCTGTGTGTTGTATGATTTCTAAAAAAATATGTGATGTACCATAAAGAAACTCATTCTAACAAGATATCGCACAAATATGTGAATAATACACATGAAATGACAATGTCTCACTAACATTAATTTGACCAAAGTTTTTAATTAATTAATGATCTCTATGATCAGTCAATTTCAAATACACTACTTGATTGGATTACCTTCATATGACATTGTGATGCTAGTAAGTTAGTGAAGTTCATCTTAATACTCACTCAATAACAACAATGCGAGATTTGGTCAATATAATATAAACACTAGATTCATACAGATTACATTTTATTAGCAATTATAAAACATGCTAAGCATAAAATAATCTAAATTCAGACATTTATTCCATCAAACTTATGAATGAATCTCATAATATTATCTATCACATAAATAATTTAATATAATAATTATAGTTTATACCACTATACATTTAAACTAGAATTTTCTATAATAGTTTCAAATAAAAGACACTCTATGGCATCCCATAATATCATAGTCCATTGCTCTTAAGCACAACTACTCAATACAAACGACCAGTCATAAAAATTCCAAGAATCAAATATCTTATAATCCTATTTATGTTTTGTTTGAATATGATCCTTCATCTATACATCTTGTTTTGTTTAGGAATTGTGCACATATATATATGGTTGGTGCCCTATTCTCCTAGAGTCTATGTCTTAGTTTGTATCAATTAATAGAACTATAGACACACACCATAATACACCAACACATGCTACATATTTATATATTCTTGTACATACTAGCACACACTGCATACGTATTGTACCTTATTTTCAAAGGAGTAATATGAAATATATCAACAATGTGAAATACATCAACCTATCTAGTTGAGAGGATTCAATCATTATGGTGTTTAATACAGTTCTTGTTCTAGATGAACTCTTACCTATATATGGTTAGTTGAAAGTATAATCACACCCACAATTATCAAAATAGAACATACTAATTATATAGATGACCTTCGCATGGTTTTTAGGTTTATTTCCTTTTCATAGTTCACTATTTTTATACATAATCATATATGTTAATAAATATCATTTCAATTATAGTCCCATATATATATATATATATATATAATTGAAAAACATGATCTACCTGTAAGTGTCATAAATCCGTTATTTATTATGAAAACCTAAATGGATCTACATATGTAACTATCAACATTATTATATAACATTAATATACCTATTTAAGTTAATATATGGACCAACATATTAACTTAATTTAATTATCTCTTAATCCATATAATACATAATCTTAATGGATCTCATAACTTAATCAATTAAATGCTATTTTGGGTCACAGATCATGACATATGCTACTATGATTTTAAACCATTGTTATATTGTTTCACATATTTATATGTCATATGATATAAAACATTTTGTACTTGTATCATTTAATAACCTTATATTTAGTTTGATGTTTATTGAACATTGCCAGTAAAAGACTACGCCTCCCACCTATGCACATCAGGGGAAAGAATATATATGAATCATCATATATATATATATATATATATATATATATATCATGGCACACTTGCGGAGGTTAAACAGTTTTCATAAGTTCACTTATATCTATATGATTATACTATACAATGCCTATACATATATCATCAGACTTATATGGCTATAGAATATACCACGGTGCCCATGTTATATCTGCATATTTCCAGTTATATATTTTCAACTGAGAATAGATACTCTACTTATATGGCAACTGATATATATAATTCTATTCATTAATGCATAACCATACTAAGATCATCTAAATTGCTTGGCAAAGATATTATCACAGTTCACCATTTTCCTGTGTATCAATGTATTTGCTGCATATATATAGCGACTTCAATATATAAGTCTAAATAATAATATATATAAGTCGCCATTCACATACAGTCAAATAGGTCGCTATATACAGTTGCTATATTATTTACAGTCATATGGTTGGTGTGGTGTCGCAATTGATATATATACAAATACATCACTATAGGTGATTTGCTATGTTATTCCATGGATATTTGCAAATAAATGAGTTATAATTGACTATAAGTTCGTTGTATTTTTTTTTATATAAGTCATTGTATTTTTTGAATACAAGTCACTATTAATTAAATACAGGGCATTGTATTTCAACACAACACAGGTCGCACAAGTATCTATAATTACACTATCAAAATATATATATATATATATACTCAGCTCATTGAATTTTGTATTTCCCATTTTGTTATGTTATTTTAGATAAGTAGTTTGACCTTTATATTTGAGTCGCCACATATGTATATTGGGTTTCATATATATAAACAGGGATATATGTATTTAATTATAAAATTCATAAACAGATATATACAAACATATATGTATATCTATTTATACACAAATAGATATATTTATTTATACAGTTCATATATATAAACAAATCACTATTTATGTTATTAGATCGCTAAAATAATCAACATTAATACTTGGAATTTAATTGCATTGCCTACCTGCAATATGCTCTACTGTCCTTCCTTTTTGCTTACTTGTCTTCTCTCCTTTTCTTATGTCTCTCTCCTCTCTTATGTATTGTGTGCCCTCCTTTTCTTTCATAATTTCCCCTTTTAATCTTTTTTCCTTTTTCCATGAATAAGACGCAACTTTCTTTAATGTTGGCCCCTTTATTTTTATTTTTATTCCCAGATATTCCTCTTTTGTTTTTTCTGTAAATTTAAACCCTTCTACTTTCTTATCTTATTCCAATTTTGATTTTTTCCCTCTTTACTTAAACCAATTTATAAAAATCAAAACAATTATTTTATCTATTTATTCCTTTTTTCCCATTTTTTCCTATTTATTCTTTTATTAGAGTATATTTGCTACTTAATAATAATATAACTTAATAACATATAGTCATTTTAGTACATATAACTAATTATAATGACTTAATGATTAACTCGTTAATCAATAAATTTAAATTTACTTTAATTATGCAAATTACAACTCCAAAAACATTAAAGGTTGTAAACGCAATCACACAAGATGAGTTCTATATATTCATTAGACTAAGATAATCACGTGTAAAAAACTATCTAAATACAAGTAGGATCAAAACACACTATACTAACCATTCCATTATACATATAACATGTATTAAATAATGTGGTGTCTGTAGGGTTCTAGCCATTTTCTCGATTTTATGTGATAACGTAATGGTGAAAACATAGCAGGAGAAAACTTAGCGGAGACATAACATTGCAGGAGAAAATTTAGCAAGCAAAAAACATAACGAAATTAAGAATGTAGCACAAATATAACGAGAATCATAATACACCAAATTTACAAAAAGTAAACAAATATAAATACAATGTCATGAATTTAGAGTTATAATTAAACATTGTGTGCAATGCCTCATAAATATTTCAAGTGATTATCTGGCAAATAACTTGCTACTACTCTTTCTATTTTCACGACAGTGTCCCTATCTTTTTTATTCTATGGAGGAGGTCCTTCAAATCTTGTTACGTAATGTTTCATGATGACATTGATGAGGCTCTGTTCCTCTTGTAGAGCTTTTATGACGTTCTAGAGTATTGGGTGTTGGCATGTGAGGAGCTGGTTGAATCCTCTATACCACCTTTCTATGTAATTGTTACTGTGGGGTAGATCGGTGGCAATTGCTTTATAATAGTTCCATAGGTCAATTATAAATTTGCCTCTTCTTTGGTTTGTATGACAATTTTTTTGACCAATCTAAATATTTTCACAGTACTCTACAACTTCTTGAAGCTCATTTTTTATTTCTCCATCTGATCCATCAAGTTTATAGTATGGAGAGTTGCATAATTCTTGGAATGGTTCAATTACATACTTTACTGGAACATACACTAGTACAACTAATTGGTGGACTCAAAATACAAAATTTGAATCTCTTTCATACAGGTTTTGGAGCCCTTATGTTTGGATTTTTCATCAAAAGCATTGAGTAAGGTGGAAGAAATATCCTCTATAAATACTTTTGGGGAAGCTAAACTAAAATGCTTTAATTGCAACTATTTTGAAGTCTTTCATGAGAGTTGTTGGTTGTAAGGAGTTGTTGATGTCTTTCAATCCTTTGAAAACTTTTTTGTATATTTTCTTTTTTTGGTTTGTCATTAGAGTGTATATCGTGGGTATCACTGTATGATTTTTCAAAATATGGATGGTGTATAATTAATCGAATAGTGGTGAAGTACATTTGAATGTGTCATCTGTAAACCAGTCTTGAGTGGCAATCATTGCTTCCAATATTTTTGGTGTGCCAAAAATTATGATACGATATTTTTGGCTCTATGTATAACATAGCAGTGAAAATGTAGCCAAAAAAATATGGCAAAAGAAAACATAGCAGAAATAAAACGTTGCTAAGGAAAATGTAGCAAGTAAAACATATAGCATAATTGAGAATGTAGAGAGAATCATAATACACTAAATTTGCAAAAAATAAATAGATAAAAATATAATTTCATGAATTTAGAGTTATATTTGAAAGTTGGGTGCAATGCCTCATAAATATTCCAAGTGATTATCTAGTGAATAACTTGCTACTACTCTTTATATTTTCACAACAGTATCCCTATATTTATTCTTCTATAGGGGTCCTTCAAATCTTGCTATGTACTATTCCATGGTGACATCAGTGAGGATTTGTTCCTCTTGTAGAGATTTTATGAATTTTTAGAGTTTTGGGTGTTGCCATGTGAGGAGCTGGTCGAATACTCTATGCCACCCTTCTATGAAATTGTTAGTGTAGGGTAAATTAGTGGTACCAACTTCATAATAGTTCCATAAGTTAATTACAAATTTGCATCTTTTTTAGTTTCTATGGTGAATTTTCCAACCAATCCAAGTGTTCTCATGGCACTCTATGACTTCTTGAAGCTCATTTCTTGTTTCTCCATCTAGCTCGTCAGGTTTATAGTATTGAGAGTTGCATAATTTTTGGAATGCTTTGGGCACATGATCTACTAAAACATCGCAAGTGTAGCTAACTGGCAGACTTAGAGTAAAAATTTTGAATCTCTTTCATACATTTTTTGGATCCCTTCTGCTTGAATTTTTTACTAAAAGCATTAAGGTGGAAGAAACATCCTCTCTGAATACTTTTGGGGAACGTAAATTGAAATACTTTAATCGTAGCTATTTCGAAGTCTATCATGAGAGTTACTGGCTAAAGGGAGTTCTTGATTTATTTCAATGCTTTAAAAACTCTATTGTATGTTTTCTTTTTTAGTCTGGCATTAAAGCGTATATCATGGGTATCAATATTTGATTCTTTAAAATATGGATGGTGTATAGTTGATCAATTAGTGACAGAGTATATTTGAATGTGCCATTCGTAAAGCAGTTGGGAGTGGAAACCATTACTTCTAGCATTTTTTGTGTGCCAAAAATTATGATACGATATTTTTCAGGGCTACTATCAAATAACAAGAATTCTTCACGAGCCACAATTTTCTTGAAATGCTCTATTATTTCTATTTTTTCCAAAGATAATGAATTCATAACTATTTTTTTCTTTTTGGTATGACAAATTATTCTTTTAATATTTGTAATTGGTAGGAGTCGACCTGCAACTACATTCGATGCCATGGCTACATTTTTAACAAAAATATGTTTTGTGGTTTCAACACTTTTAGATGCTTGTTCTTTCATATTTCTAAGTATTTTCTTGGTCTAAGTATTTTCTTGGCTTCTACCTTTACAATTTTTGCAATGTGATTGTGTTCTTGGGTGACTATAACAATATCTAGCTTTGTATGGACATGTCTTTACATTTTGTTGTCTGATTGACATATTTCATGTATCACCAGATGTATTTTATCTGAGTCTTTTATTCCAATGTATATGTGTTGCCTTCGTAAAGTAATAATTTTTTCCCTTTCTAGTTTTTCATAAATTCCAATGATATGATATACTAGGTTTTGTATTACTGTGTTTCATTTTTTTCTTTAGTGAATATACTATTATCTAAAATGGACTACATATATTACTCCCTCTAAAATGTGTTGGTGAATAGCAAAGTTAGACCAGACTATAAATTGGATAGCGTAGATCATTTAAAGTTTGACTTGGTGATCCATAGATAAATTAGACTGCATTTTGGCTATATTGGACTATGTTTTGAATAAAGTGGACTATGTTTTGAATAAATTGAGCTGTGTTTTGAATCTAGACTGTGTTTTTAATATATTTCACTATATTTTTTATAAATTTGATGATATTTTTAATAAATTGGGCTACGTTTATATAAACTGGACTACATTTGTATTATACCGTAAACTGAAACTTTTACGCTTACTTTATTGAATAAACTAGAAAATGTTAAAACTTCTATGCTTACTGTATTGAATAAACTAGAAAAAGCTTTATTTATATGCTTAGAGTATTGGTGAATGGTGATGATTTGTGATACTATATTATTAATGAACTATCATATATACCTATGACATTATCACCTATGAGCATATATAGATGATGTTTTTCTTACTACATTTTCTCTTTATACTATTTCATCAAGTACCATCCACCTTTGTCATCATCCTCTTACATAAATCATCCTCTTATATCCTTATCACATCCTCCATCTTGTTTTCATCTCATCCTAGTCTAGTCATCTCCACCCATTGGTCAAACACCTATCATCCATATATCTTTATCCCAACCACCTCTTATCCTATGCCCATACTCAATCCTTTGTATTGTATATCTTTTCCACATTATTCTATCATCTTATCATTATTATCATCATCCCATGATCTACCCTCATCTTAATACACATCCCCATCACCTACATCTTGTCTTGTACATTCTTATCTTGTCACTTGTACATACCTTTTGTTCTATTTTACATCCTTTTATCCCCTCTTATCACTAGAACCACTCGTTATTAGTCAAACCCCCATCACCTACATCTCATATTGTATATCCTTGTCATCCTCCTATTGTACATCCCTTCCTAGTCCCACTATTATCCCCCTATCCTTATTTATCTCCCCATCACTTGTATATCCTAAACATTGTATTGTATATCCTTGTCTTACCCTCTTATATATATATCTTTATTCTCTTGTAAACCCTTCTAGTCATATCCTATCACTAGACCTACCCATCATATATGTATCCTAAACATCATCTTGTATATCCCTTCATCTTGAACATCCTATCATCATCCTCTTGTACATATCATCTTCTTGTATCCTTATCCCATCCCCCATACTGTCTTCATCCTGTCATAAGCTATCCATACTCACACCTCATTAGTCATATCCCCACCATCTATATCTTATCTTGTACATCCTATATCTTATCATCTCCTTATATATAATTTGTTCTCTTGTACATCCTTCAATTCACATCCTATCCTAATCTCCCTAATCATCAACGATACCCCATCACATACCCTAATCACATATCATCTGCATCAAGTCGCTTCTAGCCAATCATCACCCATCTAGTCTAACCTCATCCTCATCTTATCCTAGTTAGCTCTTTAGAGTCTAAACTATCCCCATATCATATTATTACCCCTTCATAATTCCATCATACTTGTCCTTATCCCATCCTCCCCATCACCTATACCTTGTCTTATATATCCTTATTTTTGACCTTTATTCAAATTGGGTCAAACCATACATATTGAAACTTTTCCAATGTTTCTATATGTATAATAGGGTCTCATGTTAATCTAAATATCTTACGTATCCTTCTTCTAGCTTTGGTCTAAGCCCATCCTCCTTGTACTAGTCTAGTCAACCAAAGTAAACCCTAGTCAAACCTAGTCAAAGGCTCAAATTATGTTGGATATGTCCTAATATGGTATTTTATATGTTTTAAGGTGTCTTCAAGTCATTAATTTATCTTTTACCATGTTTCATATGTTAAATCTGCCTTTTGGCTATATTTTTAGCACAATTAATGACTTATACGAACTTTTTAAAGAGAAAATTTATAACAAAGAGATATTTGAATGTGAAGGAGGTCAAGATATGTCATTTATTAGTCAAAATTTAGTCTAAGAAGCTGTTATATGCAGAAAATGGGTAGTTTTTTTAATTTTAGGCCCTTAATAGAACTTGTATAGACTTGGGAAGTCTATCTTCAACAAAAAAATATGGTATAGTGTCTCTTCACCTACCTAAACTCTTTTCCAAACCTAGTGTGTAGATATTTTATCAAAAAATTCTTTCTTTGCTTTTATTTCTTCTTTCTTGTCCTTACAAGCCAAGAAAGGTCAATTTCAAATGCTTGGTGTGGGCCATACAATTAGAGTTGAGAGGAATGCTTTTTGGAGTTTGAAATTAATATGATTCAGCTTCATTTTCATTGAAAATTTTTTTAGTTTCATGGGTCCATTTTTATGAACCATCACTGAAACCTCAGGCAGTTTTTTATGCATTCACATCCTAAAAGGGTCACTGTTTCAGCTAGTTTCTGATTCTTTTATTTTGATTTTATAGCTTGGATGGTTTCCTACATTCCTTAGGTCCTTTTCACAATTTTTCCCATCATATTCTCAATTTTGGATACCTCAAGAAATCAATAAGCCTCTCCTAGGCTCGTTCTTGATCATAAATAACCCTCACTGCCTTGCAACTCAAAATTATGCACCTATAGGTGCCTTGAAGGAGTTTCCACATGTTGAGATGAAATAATTAAATATTTCTTAGATGTTTGAAACTAGGAAAGTGCACTTGATGACCATAGGTCTCCCCATGAAGCCTAAACCATGCACTTTGTCCATATTTTCCTTCCCTATTTGCTCTTTCACCTACAGGCACGTGATTCCCACATAGAGAAAGGTGTTTTGAAGTTGATTCCAAGTATTTTTTATGGAGGTTATTCATTTTATATATGTCAAATTCATTTGGAGGGTTATGAGGCTTTCAAAAAACCTTTTCTTGGTCATTTTCACCTTCACTTCCATGCATATAGCTAGTATACACCTATAGGTGTTATTTGTAGAGTTTAGAGAAGATGTACGAAGAGATGGTGAATTAGTTTTGGTCTTAATTAATAATTTGAGGTGGTATGTTGTCACCTAAGCATGTTTAAAGCCCCTTTGGTAGCTCACTAGGTGTTGGAGAATCATCCCAACTAACACTTCTAAGTTTTCAGACCTATTATCCCAAAAAGGCCAAAATAGAGAACCTGTTGGTCTTGTGAGTGACATATACCATGGTTTTAAAATCCATTTTATGCTCCTAGTTGTATATTTTTATTTCCCTTGGCATGAAGAATGAATGTATAAAACATGAAGGGATGATGTCAAGTGGAGGGAGGTATTTTATAGGTCTAAAAGTCCTCTCGAAACCATTGAGTTATCTCAGTAACATCTATAGGTTTGGGACCATAAGAGGGTTTCCTTCAACCAAAGTGGCAAACTGAGCTTGTCTTCCATATAAGAGTGATTCCAAATGTTTCAAATGGCATCCATGGACTAAAACATCAAGGGAAGATGGTGGTTTATGATTTTGACTTCCCAAGAGTATACCTTGTCAGTACATAGGGCATATCATCACCTACAACTAGGCAAAGACAAGGTTAAAGAGAAAGTCCTTTTCTTGGGATTTGAGGCATGTTTTGAACCTTATCAAGCATGAAAACTAAAAGGGAGGTTTACAACATCATGAACACATCTCTAAGGTTAAAAATATGTCCTCACAAGTCTAACACACCTCTCCAAGGTAATGACATAGTTGACTATGTCATCTTAGTCAGCAGGTAGTAAGGACTTGAGGGTATTGAGGTGTTGGCATTACTCATGAATCAAAAATACTGAACTTAAATAGGTGAAAGATGACCCAAGGAAACTCTAGGAAGGATTTATAATGACTTCATCAAGCTAATTAAACCATGATAACCTATATTAGGGGCCTCTAAATGAGAAACATAGTCAGTCAAGCCAAATAGGACCCATTTTGAAAACTTAGGGTATATAAGAGAAAGGTTTATGGTTATACAAGGTAATTAATGATTCATAAACATCAATACCATGATTTTTTCACCTTGAGGTCATTCTCACTAGCTCAAATACACCTATAGGCATGTTTGCAAGGTTGTCTTAGTCTCATACAAGGTGTATTTAGGGTTGAAAAAATCAAGGTGTGTAAAAAGCTTGTAGGATCTTGGAATGTGAATAGAAGTTGAATACCTTAACACAATATTTAAAAAATTATTAACACACTCATGATGGATAAATAATCAAAGGAGGGCCTCCAATTTCAACAAGCACAGTCCTGCAGACTCAGTCTGCCTATGCAAACTCAGTCTTGGGTTTTGTGTCTTTTGAAGGTCTAAAGCATGCATTCAGGAGTCAAAATTTGTTATAGAACACCCTTTTGAATTTATAAATCCCATATAATACTTGGTTTTGATAAAAAAATATGGAAACATGCCTTTGTTTTTTCTCAAAGGTAGAGCACTTTTGCCTTGCATAAAGGGGCAGTTTTGAGGAAAAAGGATGAAATGGTGGACTAGAACCATAAAATACCTTCAGATATGATTTTTAAATCTATAAAACACCTAAAAAAACATGTGAAACCTTTATATAGGGTTGGAATCCAAACATGGTGGCCTGGATAAGAAGGTTTACATGTAGGATAACTATGTAAGGTGCAAACCTAGCCTCAAAGGAGGAACTAATTTCAGTTTTGGATTTCATCAAGAATTATAGTTATTTGATTCATGTCCATGGGATTGTAATAGAGGTGTTTAAACACTAAAAATGTAGAGTAATTCATTATAGGGTCATAGTGAACAAGAGTTACAGGTAAGGCCTATTTGACCTAATCTAGGCCTAGTACCTAAAAGCAATGCATCATCATTTTAGAGATAGATGACTATTGAAACCAGTTTGGATATGTTCTTGGGTATTAATAAGGTGTATCTAATCCTTTATATTACAAATAAATCCATTATGAATCCATATTTTGGCTTAAAATCTCTTAGACCATATAAAATGTAGGAAAATAGTTCAAATGGTCAACTTTAGATGTTTATATATCACATGGTGATTTTCATGGGAAGATGAGGTGATTCAAGATGTTATTAAGGATCCATAATAATCCCTTATTGGCATTGATATATATTTACAATGTGCCAACTCTATGAAATAACACTAAGACCAAAAATGGCACGAAACCCTCACATAACCCTCCATAAGGACCCGATTGGAGAGATGAAGTAGATGGAGTATCTAGATGGGGTGGAAAGGCCATGAAATTTTTTTAAATTGTATAATAATATTTTGGGATACATCCAATGATTATTTATTATATGGACCTATATGGATGGGGTCAAAATAGGGCTTTTTGACATTTTTATTTGTTTTATAGGTGTGACAAGGTTTCAAAAGGTGCATTCACTTTTGGAAGGTATATTTATACTTTTTATAAGTATCCAAGGACATTTTATGAAGTATCTAAACTCCTAATTATATATTTTACCTCTCTCATTTCAGCTAGTCTAGTGGGCAGATAGTGATCACTTAGTGAAAAAGGGTGAAACTCCATTTGGGAAGCCTTATAAGACTTATTTGATGAAACTGATGCTATGGACACTATTTAAAAGTGTCATCCATCCTTTTTCATATATTATATTATATAATTGGAAAGGTTTTGGGTGCTAAATGTGAGAGGTGCATGAGAATGAGGCATTTTGGGACTATTTGAGATGATTATGCATGGCTAGAAGAATATGAATGATCAGGGATTAATACAATGCATGTGAGGTATTTTTAGTAACCCCTCCCACTCAAATCCATTATCATACCTGACCCTATGTAGTGATGAGGCCATTTTGTGATGGCAAATCATGAGGGTAGTTTTCTATGCAAGCACAAGGCATCTACACCACATATGGAGGAGTTGATCAAATTTGAAGGGCATTTGTCCTTGATTCCCTTTAGGACCTATCTCATAATAGATTCCATGCAAATTTAAATATCTACTTGTTTGAACAGTGTCTTAGTGACTCTTGAGCTTCCCTTTCTCTCTCTCCTCTTACAATTTCTATAAATTCTATCCTTTTTGGCTATTGTATGAATATTTCCACCTAGGTATGGTGAAGCCCTACCAAATTTTTAACTTGAGATAATAAATATTTTTTTTTTACCTCATTCAAGATTTCACTAAGTGCATACAACAGTTGTTGGTCTTGTGAAAGTGTATTTTGGCCTACCTTCACATGTTACTCTTCTTAGTGCCTTGTGTGTTTTGGAATCTCTCTTTTATATGTCAGTAAGAAGTGTCTAATGTGGATTTTAGGTATAGTGAGTAGTGTATTCAATAGTGTTTCTTAGAATGCTTAATATCTAGGTCCTCCTAACCTAGGCTCTCTTCAAGACCCCATGCTTGAAACATTGATGTGAGAGAGAAGATTGTCATTGGATGAAGTGTATGTGCAAACTTCTTGGTTCTAAGTGCATGTTAAGGGTGTGAGTAGACAAATTATTTGGTGTATCACCTCCCATATATTAGATTTTATTTCATTTATCCTTCTCCCTTTTCATTCCCCTAAGAATTAGTAGTAGGACTGATTAAAGTGGTACATCAAGGGGAACTAGCCCCGAATCTAGAGATCTACCTCAAATTTGGGTCACCCACAACCTTGAGGTGGTTCCATTGTGCCAATTAAATGAGGAGAGACTTGTCATCTCCTCAAGGGGTGAAATTTCAAGTGACAACATTTATCTCACCACCCTCTTGTACATATCTTGTTTCTCTTGTACATCCTTCTAGTCACATCCTATCTTAGTCTCCCTCATCAATAGTCATACCCCTACCTATCCTAATCACATCTTGTCTCACCATCCACATCTTGTCCTAAGTCTATACCCCATCACTTGTCTTAACCTTATCTTAATCACCCATCTAATTTAACCTTGTCTTATCTTATCTTAGTTGGCTTGTTAGGTCAAATATGAGTATCAACCATCCCCACCTCATTCATCTTACCCTTTTATTCTTTCATCATCACCTATTATCATACTTGTCATTATCTTATTATCCTAATCACCTTCATCCCATAATCCCATCAAATATATATCTTGGTCAAATAAATTTTAAGGCTCGAGTTAGTCCTTTTATCATCCATGTCATCCTATAATTCTAATCCA
Source organism: Torreya grandis (assembly GCA_037957365.1). NCBI lineage: Eukaryota > Viridiplantae > Streptophyta > Pinopsida > Cupressales > Taxaceae > Torreya > Torreya grandis. The sequence goes on along the minus strand of JARHVA010001736.1, from coordinate 2,404,173 downwards.
CTATCTCTCATTCCTTGGTCAAATATCATACCTAGTCAATATCTTGCTAGCATCTTATCACTTTATCAGTTTCAATCTAGCAAACCCATCATCATCAATCTAGTCTATATCATTCTTGCCTACTCATAACTAACACCCATCCTATCATCCTCTTGCTAGTTTGAATATAGGCACCCATCAAATCCTTAATCCTTTTTCTAGCTTGACAACTAGGCATTATTAATATGACGTTAGCACCTATTGCACTATTAGTCTAAAATTTGATCATAGTTTTTTATCCATTAGTCTATCTCATCCTCATCCTAATATATCATACTAGCTCGATCATTTAGACCCACTTTGTTCAAGGAACCATCCTTAATCCTTAGTCTACCTTCATCCTCCATCACCTATCAACCATCACCATGGAACTAGACCCTACCTTCATAGACCAATACATAGCTTCCCATAAGGATGATATCCTCTTGAATTTCATTATGATGGGTTTACCACTTCCTAAAGGTGTTGATTCCCTTTAACTCATTGCACCTCCTATACAATCCCCTTCGTGTGAGTCTCATACCAATCCTCTATCTCCTAGTCATAACCAATAATCCACCACTTCATATACTCCAACACAAACCCCCTCATCCATTAATCTTATCTAGTCATCTAATCTTTCATATACTAGTAAAGGAAAACCAATCTTGGCCACTAATAGTCCATCTATCTAGCCACATCAACAACCATATGATCATAAGTCCAATGCTTCCACATTTAAGTCACAATGTGAAGTGGGGCCTTATACTCCATTTCCTATGTCATTGGAATCCCTTTTCAAAAAACTAGTCACTATTATAATGTTGGACTAAACCCTCCTCATATAAAGATGATCAATTTTATACATATTACTAAACCTAAGGGAATACCATTAATCAATGTCATGACTTTAAAGACTTTGTCCAATACCTCATTAACCATGGTGACAGTAATTGAGGATGAACCAGATGTATCTCCATCCCTAAGTGCACAAAAAGAGGAATGCCAAGATTTCATTCCTGATCAATTCCTTCCCATTCCAATCCAAGGTCAAGACACCATACCCCTCCTCCATGATTGCCCCATCTTAGACAATCCTCCATCGAATATGAGTCTCTTCCCCATAATCCTAGTCCTCCCATCTCATGTAACTCCTTTCATGGGCCTATCATCCATCCATCATCTCCTTATCCACCATAACATCAAATACCCCTTGTTGAGAGGTCAATTATGAATGATAAATATTTTATTAGTAGCATTGCATCAGAGTCTACATCAAAGTTAGCATAAAAAGTCTTATCTTCATTAGGGTCATTTTCAACACCCATATATCAATATTACAACATATTTTGATAATGCTTGTCTTTTTTAGGATACTCCTAATCCAAATACCTCCAATCCATCACCATGCATAAATTTGGATTTTAATCAGGATGATGAAGTCATATCAGATTTCTTATAAACTTTATCTATCAAAGATAATCAGAGTGTATCTGATCCTCCTTTAGATTCACATACTACAAATAGTCCTAGTGATCCTTTTGTTGATCTTGAGGGGATTTTCTCTGATGTTGAAACTAGGTCCTAGGAACCCCTACAAAGACAATGTTGTCCCATCACCTCTCATTGACCTCATCATATAAACTCCCCAACCTTCTTCCCCCATAGATCCTTTCCTTCCTATCAATGATCATTTAATCACCTCCCTCCATAGGTATGAATAGAAACATACATCATTGGACCCTTTCTCAAGCAACATAATGTGTAACACTAGTACAAAGGTCCAAGATAATATTCAAAAAGTCAAACAAGTCATATTTGATCCCTTAAGTCAAAATCAAGAAAATTCAAATCGTTGATCTACTCCATAAATGTCCTCCCCTAGTGAAGCCCAATATCAAGCACTAGGGGACCATCAAATTTGAAATAATCATAATTTACCAAGTCAAAAATCAATCTCCGCTTATGAATCCCAAAATTAGGCACCAAGGGGTAGTCAAAATCCAAATAATGTCAAAATCACGACCAATCATCCAGCAAGTGATCAAATCAAAGATGACTCACACCGTCAAAGCATCTTGGATTTCCTATAGTATTTTATCAAATGGCACCAATTAAATGAAGCATGTCCCACATCTCTAATGATATCTACAATTTCTAGTCCTAATCCTCCATCACCCATCACCCCATCCTATCATGATCCTATCATTAATTTTAGTCATAATACTCTATCACCCATTATACCATCCTATCCTGATCATATCATCTATCAAAATCAATATCTAATCACATCCATACCTCCCATCACCCTCCTAAGTAGCATTGTCTCTTATAGGGGTGACAAAGACACATGGTCTAGATATCAAGAGGGGTCTCCATCAAGAATCCCTAAAGACCATCACGACATCTAAACATCTAGAATCCATCATAGAATGGGTGTTGTTTGAATAATCCATCAAGTGTCCACAACTTGCATCTCATCTATCATCTAATAAATTTTACCCAAAAAAATCAAAATTCAAAAAAAAAATTAAAAAGTGAAATAAAAATCAGTCATCCAATGGTGAAATTTAGTTTTTTGGTGCCTTGGGAAAGTACCATGATGAAAATCGATTTTCAGCATCATGGTAGAACAATCAATTGTCCACATTATACCTTAACACTTAGGGGCAACCCCATACATTTCATATCATTTATCAATCCATTCCTACTTGTCTCATCCTTTGTTAGCCTTGTCTATATCACCCATCCATGTCTATCATATACCTCTATCCATCTCACACATCGTATTGTGTCGATCATCCCTTTCTAGTCTTGGCCTCTGAAAGGAATTGGAAGGTATCTTGAGAACTATTTTAGACTCATCTTGTCATATCCTCCAATGAACACTTAGGCAACTAAACATCTAATTCCTTCACGATGTGGTCATTGACAATCCCTAGTCCCTTATTCCTTGGTCTTCATCCCCTTTTCTACCTCATCCTCATCCTTTTGTCATACCATCCATCATTTCATCCATCTTTATCCTTGTTGTTAGGCTTGGTGTTTCCCTTGTTAGTAACCCCATTTTTATAATATACATACATATTCCAAAAATCCCTAAAATTGAAATATGTCAAAAATCTTAAAAATCATAAAAGTTGAAAAAGCCAAAAATAATCCATGGTGTCTTATCTAATGTCTATCCCCTAGTCACATCCATCTCCATATATGTTCTATTTTCCCATCCATCATCTTTGGATACCACCTTTAGTCTTGGCACCAAATCAGAGCGGTCACCCATCCCTTTATATCCTCAATCTCATCCTTTTGACTAAGTCTTATCAATATGCATCACCTTTTCAAGGGATTTAATCTAACACCCATCACTTCCTATTAGTGCCTTTTCACATCTGGCACCCATCCAATCACTCTTTTACTAGTGTGAAAGGTATTTGATCCCATCACTATGTTTATCATTGCCTCTTCACATCTAGCACCCATCCAATCACTCTTTTACTAGTGTGAAAGGTATTTGATCCCATCATTGCCTATTAATACCTAGAACCCATCCAATCACTCCTTTTCTAGTATGAAAGGTATTTGATCCCATCATCTCCTAGTTTCCTTGCTATATTAAACTCTTATAGGGCCTTTTCTATTGATAATCCTTGTTCATCACTTTTATAAACCATCTTCCTTGGCAACTTTTTGATCTAATTTTAAGACCAAAATGGTATTTAAAGACCTTATCACATCATCCATCATTCTATCCTAAACTAACGGTAACACCTCGTCCTAATCATCATATCCCAATCCAAGTCGATCCTAAGTCCCCAATCATGTCAAGAACTTCCTAGTCCAACCCATCACTCAATCCCTCATCCCATCATTAGACAAGATAGTATAACACTAAATATAGATACTTGTGTGTGTCACTTATCTGTTATATTTGTCTTGTTTACATGTCTTTTATCATGTATATATCTTGTTTGTCTTATGTTTTTTTTGCATCATATCTCTTTTTGTCTATTGGGCAATGAACAAGGATGTTATGAGGTCACAATAATGCTTATAAGTGCTCTACAGATGTAGAGTTTGATACTTGCCCATGCACTTTGGCACAACATCCTCTTGGTCATGTTTATATCATGGGTCATGTTGCCAAGTGCCATATTTAATGGACTCATAGACTATGATGATCCTTATGACATTTATGATGGCTAGATCATCTACACCTTCATCACTAATCATCCTCCTTCCCACTACTAATCTAATACTCTCGATCTATTCAACTAACATCCAATACTTTTATCATCATCTTATCACTTGAGTCATCATCCTCTAATCACTAATCATCTTCATTGTCATCTTTTATCCACTGTCATAACTACATTATCCTGAGGTCTTTTCAGACTATGTAGGCATCACTTGGACACTTTTCAATGCCTAAGGCTAGCTCGACCACTATCTCCTCTTTCCTCATCATCCACCATCATCCTTAAGTCCTACATCAGTCAAATAATTGATATGTAATATCAATCTTTGATCAATCACCATCCTCACAATCATCTCCTTAATCTTTTTGTCAATCACCTACACCTATCAATTGGGATTGACAAATCACAACTTTCATAATTTATTCCATAAATCATTGATTGGTCCATCAATTATCACTGCCTTGCATGTGTCCTTACTAGGAACATCATAATTAATCATATTATGGTTCATTAAGTTGATGCATTATAACTAAATTATTTTCTATTAACTTTTAGTCACTCGATCATATCAATCCTTCTCTATCATCACCTACAACATATTAATCGAATTAGCTTATAGATATACCCATCATTAATCTTATAAAATCACTATCTTATCCTGGTATATAGCTCTCCCATGCATGCATCCTTACTTGGGATACATATAAATCTTGGATCCCTTTAATCCTATCATCATCATGTTATGGTTGATCCCCCCTTGGGATGTGTCAACAACTGTAACACTCATCATATCTAATCCTTGTGCATGTGTCCTTGTTAGGGGTATCATCATCAATCTATAGGTCATTGCTCAATTTAATTTTAAATTTTATATCATCTATCTCAACATCTCACATCCCATCACCTCATCTATTCATCTCATCCCACTCATCATTTCCTCTTTCAAGTGGACATCCATCTCATTCTTCCCCACATGTCCCCTCGAGGGGGCATCATATCTACTAGAATTCATCCATGAAATGGTTTTTCTTTGAAAGAACATTAATCCTTTCACTTCATGTCACTCGTAATAGCCTTTCAAAAAGGATCAAAATGTATGCATCCAAATTTTCTCTCTTCTTTTATTATCACTAATAATACTATTAGTCGACACTAATTCTGCTCATCCCATTTTAATATAATTTATCCACTTCCTAGTCATTTGTCTATTGTGCCCTTATTTAAATTTCATCATTATATTAACCTTATTCATCCCCACCAAATAATTAATCTATCCCAAATCCATACTATCCCATTCTAACACCACTTATCTATTATTTGGGAATTTTAAATTCTTATGACCCACCTACCCACCTATGAGCCTATGCCTAGGCTCTCCTACACCCCTAGTCCATAATCCATACCTAATCCCTATCTATCCTCCCTCTAAACATCATTAATCTATAATAAGGATGCTATAAACATCCAAATATAGAACCTTCTCTATTCTCACCCTTCTCTCTAGAAGCCTACAAATCTAGAGGCTTCCAAGGAATTTTAAATTCCTTGGATAATCTATAACCCTTAATCTCCCTCATATAACTTTAAATATCATCCATTGATATCTCTATCTAAAATCTATGTAAAACACTCCTCTCCTCCATTAGATCCATCTTAAAAATTCATAGTCGTAATGCCAAAATAACCCTTGTATCCTTCATCAACAATCTCTTTATCATGTCAACATAATGTCATAAATCTAATTCCAAGATATATCAATCCAATCTCAATCTCTTCTTGTTTTCTTTCATCCATTTGATCATGGTTTATATCACTTAGCTTTAGGATTCTAATGTGGTTTTGAATAGTTTATTCATATATTTGTATTGAATTATAATGGCTATATCACTTTACTAGGTAGTTGGTTATTTAGGTTGATTGCATTACATAATTTAATTCATAGAGCTCAAAAATCATCTATATTTTGGTGACCAAAGTGTGACTTCCCTCAAAAATTTAACAATTTTGGATTTTTAATGGTGTGTTGTTATCTTTCAGGTCCAATCCATCAAGGAAAATCTCAGAATTTTGGAATTTTGTGTGCATAGGTTCAAGTTGTGACATTGCACTGGTAGTGGTGACTGTGTAGTCATGATTTTGTCCCCAGTTTAAGGTATACATTTGGGTACATAAAGTATAGGGTAAACTATGGCTTAGGGATTACATTGCTTCGAGTTTAGGGCTTACAATTTATAATATAAGGTATAAGGTCCAATCACAAAGGTAATTAAGGATAATTTGAGTTGATTGAACCTATTTTTGAGCATATAATATTTTTTTGGGTTTGATCAGCCCCCATGTCATCGCATATTGAGCGAATTAGTCAATTGGGGAAATCAATGGTGTGATTTGGAATAAATTAATCCATTTAAACTAAATTATTAATCTAAATGATGTTAATTGGGGCTCAAATGATTGTATAAGAGCTTTAAGAGTTTACCATTTATAGTTTAGGGTCTCTAAGGCTTAGGTTTTAGGGTTATAGTATAAGGTATATGGTTTATGGTTTAAGGTACATAGGATTTAGGGATTACAGTTAAGTTTTAGGAGATAAGGTATAGGGCTTAGGGTGTAGGGTATAGTGCTTACAACTTAGGGTACAATGTTTAGTGTTTAGTGATTAGGGTATTTTGCATACATTAAATACTATATACACGATATTACCGCATACACATTATTATCATGTATGAAGTTTTAATGCATATGTATTCTTACTAAGTATGTGGTTATTTAATTAATAATAAAAAGAAAAAAAACCAACAGTCATTTATTTATTTTGAGAGAACTGTCCCCTACTCTATTGTATTATGTATGTTGCATGTCTGATTACAAATGATTAGAATGTTTTCCACTTCCTCAAAAGCATAAATCATTCTCTACTCACATGGTTGACTAAAGTGTACATAGGACTATATTAAGTTATTTTGGAATAATTGGATTGTTGTCCCCACTTGGTACTTCACATTGAAAGTATGTCTATTATGGAATAACTGGATTGTTGTCCCCACTCTCAAAAGTTGAAAACTAAATGAAATCATGGGTGGTGGATTTCATAGTAGTAGGACTAAGTCAAAGTACAAAACATTGAATGACTTAGAATTGGTTAGAGAATAATAAAGGAAGTTAATGAAAAAACTTCGTGCAAGTAAATCTACTATCCCTAATGAATTAATTGTCAGAGATAATAATGAAATGAATAATGATACTATACTAAATTGTGAAAGTTTAATTATCAATTTTGATAGTATACCCACTTATAATGCAAGTCCATATTCAAATTTTACTATTTTTAATTATGATGATGATGATAGTATGCATGATGATGTTGTTAGAGGTACAATCATTGAGAGGGGGTGAATCAGTGAACCCAAATATTTTAATTTCAATTTAAGTATCTTTCATACTATTAAACAATCATCATTTATCAACTTTATCAAGCAACATTAACAAGAGATCTCATTCATTAAATGCATACAAAAGATCAAACACATAACACATAGTTCCTATGAGAAACCTTCATTGGGAATAAAACCCACTCTCAAGCCTGCAACACAAATAGACTATTGTCTTATAAGAAATTACAAATAAGAGATTGATCAACTCCTTTAGACCAGCAAACCTTGATCATGTTCTCCTGGCCAAAGGTATTTAGTGAGACACTTATTCCACAAGGAACACTTACCCCTAAGATGATCAAATCCTTTAGACCACCTGCCTTTAGTAAAACACCTATTTTACAAGGAGTAATTACCCCTAAGGAAGACCAACTCCTTTAGACCCTCATTTAATAATAACACTTCCACCTTAGAATTGATGTCTTCAACACCTAATGATGGATCTTTGGATATTACTCTTCTCACATTTCAACAACAACTCTATCACCCAACATACCCTGTTGGCCAAAGCACATTATATACGTGAACCAACATACAAAGATCAATTAGGACACATTACATATCCCAACTAACCCCACTCTTCAACTCTACACACTCAATGCATCCTTCATAGAAACAACTCAGTCACAACATCAACAACATGACTAGATGGTCATACACATAGTCCACACACTGATCTACCTCTCATATCAACCTCCAAGCTCACACAGTCTTCATTTTGCTTTCACTCACACTCAACTAGAAAGAGCACTATTTTGAGAATAGAATTATGACCAACAGGTCATATAAATAGTCCTCAAAATGATCTACTCATCAACTCATCCATAGGGAACTCTACTCTTCCTTTGCTCCCCAATTCACATATACAAGCCTCTCTCAAAACTCTCCTAGCTCTCTCTCAAACAACCTCTTGAGCATACTCACCCATTATGCCTCTTCTAGGCTTATTAGGTCTAATAACCTATGTGATCACCTTCAGCACCTTGCTCAAACTAGCATGTCTAATCTTCTTTGTTCTCTATATATTCTCACTAACCTATACCTTCTCTTGCAAAGGTTATCTCCTTGAATTGGATCCACACTCACACTCCCTCCTTCCAGTCTTGAAAATCTAGAACCCAACACATTTGGTTTCACTATATATAGATAAATCATGAATTATCAAGTCCATATTAATCCTTGTTGGTCACAATACATACCTTCACCCTTAAGGCATCTCACATGGGTCACACTGAAGTCGCTACACCTTTTAATAAGGCCCTTGTAGCTCATATAGTTCTCATGGAGACCTATTCACCTATTTAACACACCATCAAACAAAATAAGAACACATGACCATTTTTCAAATACATGGGTTCACTCCTTATGTCCCCTTTAACATACTTAAATGATCACAATCATCTTAGTTCACCTCTACATATGATCAAATAACCCAAACAGAGACCTTATACATAGGAACGCTATTAATAAACATACAATCAAATTCTTAAGCATTGTTCATACATAATACTGGTTGATCACACCTCCAAAATACTCACAAAACATCCCCATGGAGTCTACAAAAATCCCCAATAGCCAATTCACCAAGAAACATCAAAATAGAATCTACATAAGCTCTAATATCTTTCTCGGGTCACATGAATAACATATACAAAAACATAGTCAAATTTGGAGCTCAATATCTTTATATGTACACACTTCCAAATCTTCAAATCCATATTTCTAGATGCGTCATAGAGTCGTCTACCACTTTACTTTTCAATGCATGAGCAAATTCATCTTCTATCAAAAGATATGGTACAAAGACTAGACATTGGTTTTTCCTTTGTTAAATTCAAATATTTGAATAGCAATTGTCACAGTTAAACCTTGAAAACTTTGCTTGCATCTCATGTCTTCTCAACTTTGGATCAATCTCACACAGTTGACCTTGTCCGAACATTAACACATAGTCCACCAAAGCCAAATGTTAAACAATAATTATGTTGACCTCATATCGTGCAATCTGATAATGTTGACTCCATATGCTCCATTGATCTATATGGATCAATCTGGTATTTAACAATCAATTCTCACCATTCGATAAAATTATATGAATGCCCACTTGCCATTGGATCCTTATCTTGTACCTTTGCTCAATCATTAAACATCGTGCACCTATCCTCATCTCGCTACTTCTTAACTTCTTAGAACAACACGCACTATTGATCTTGCTCAAGCTTTAACTCTTGTAGAAATGACCTAGTATGGGGACCTTTTCAATATGCTTGGAAGGCCAACTTTGCACCTCAATAACTTCTTCTGCACTTACTCACGTGATCTAAAAATTGGACCAGATGATCTCCTTACATAGAAAAATCCAACCATATAACAAGCAACTCCTAGCACCCTCATTCATATGAGATATAATGTCATTAACAAGCCTTCTCAAAATCTTCTGTCATAGAGCCAACTATGTCAAAACCTACCTGGGAGACCAAATTTGCTCATGCATAACTTTTACCACGCTTCAACACATGATATCAAAATTAACATAAAACATCTATGCTCAAAAATAAATAACCCCATATGATCAATTTCTCTTGAAACCATCACACGTGAAATATTAACACCATCTAAATGCTCACTCGGATCTTCTTACCACATTGTAAAATTGGTTATGGAAAAACATAGACATACTACCTAGGATCCCAACTTTGCATAAGCATATATTTTGACATCCTTTATTGCATGAACTAAAAATTATCATAAACAAAATAGGTCCAAAAATGAATAAACCCATATGATCACTTTATCCTAAAATGTCCACAAGTGTGAGATATTCCATCATCAAACTGCTTACTCGGCTCTTTTTGGCCATATTGCAAATTTGGCTAAGTATGGGAAAATAATGAAATTTAACTGAGAATTCAACTTTACACCCTCATATATTTGACCACGCTTTGACACATGAATTGATATTTAGCACATAAAAATTAGATACAAATATGATCACAACCATATGACCAACTCCCCTTGAATCATTCCCACATGGCAATGGTAACATTATCAAACTGCCTACTCAGAATTTCTACCACTAAACCCAAACTATCTAGATGAAAAATATGGACTACTAGATGAATTCCACTTATGCACACAAGATCTCAAATCATAGATAACATATTAGGAACATCTTTCACATTCTCCAATCACCATACTCATCCCTAAACATCTCTAACTATTCAAACTCTAGAGATCAACCAAGCGTATTTCAAGCATACTAGGACAAGCACATTACACACTTTGTCATTGTTACTTAGGCTATCAAAGAACTTAATCCACTCACTAGGACACCTCTATAACATCACCATGACATCACTGATAATAATCCAACAATCTTCCCCTTTTTCATTGATGTCAACAAACAACATATATAGCAATATACAACTCACCTTCTCTCTCTTCAAGCACTCCCACAATAGGAACTTTTTCCCCTTTTGACATAAAGACAAAATGGGTACAAAATGATCTTGAGGAACTAAAAATAATATTAAAAATAAATGGACCATCTTAGAAAGATGATACAAACTCCCCCTTACCTTCAACCTACTTCAGCTTGCCTTGATAACATCCTCTTGCTCCATGCCAACACTTTCTTCAATCAAGCACTACAACCGATGAATAAAGAACACAAAAAAACATATAAATATGATGGAAAACATAAATAAACATCTAATAGTGACTCCCCCTAATATTTTTGAGCAATTTCACCACTTGAGCATATTTAGATCTCTATACACCATGAAGAACCAACATGCAGGCTTACCAACCTTCTTTCTTAAGACACTTCTATGATCACCAAATCTACATCATGACACTCACCAAATAGGAAAAATACACTAAAACATCTTTAAAAATCACCTTGAAACACATATACCTTGCTATTTTGGAGAAACTAAACAAAAAACACATCTTCAAGACTATGTCAGTCTAGACTCTATGTATCCCTACCTGAAACTTGTATAACCCACAAATTTTTTTAGACACATCTTCAAGACCTTAAACTTGATATGTAAAGTAATCACATATTCCCTATTATGGAAAAAAAAATTCAACAACCAGATCATCTTCTTTAATATACTTCCTTCACAAACCTACTGCCTAATTAGGCCTCCAATTTGACAAAAACTTGAATAACTTGAGAACCAAAAACCTTAAAAACTCTATGGAGAATGATTTGATAACCCATTTAGTCCATTAAACATAATAATAATCCTCAAACCTCAACTCATAAGGTAGAACATATTTATAGCAAAGCCCAAAACCCTATAATCTCAAAACAAACAAAGTCAACATAACACCTTTCAGTCAACGTCCACATTTGAAACTTCTTTTATACCTAGAAACAACCATTACACACTTCTAGACCAAGATTTGAGCTTCCATACCATTGGGAACCCTGACTTACTATAACCCATTTTAGGCCTACTTGACCTTAATCCAAAAACTGGAAAAAAAAATAAGAGTACTTAAAAATCTTCAATTTGGCTTCAATATACCATTAGACCACAAAATACTTGGAGAACATCACAAATAAGTGCATATCCCTTTCTAAGCATCAAACACTTCTTGACAATCCATCAATCTTAGTAAGCCACCTGGAACCACCCATACTGACCCTATACTATAGCTCCTTCACAGATCTCTAGAGTAAACACATGAACTTGTTGTTCCCCCTTAACCAAAGACCTTATCTGATTAGCATTATCATCTTGAGCACACAAACTTGATAGATATATTAAAAAATGCAAAAAATAACCCTTGTTTTCATACCTTCTCATCAAATAATATTTGACAGCCACCAAGCTTCCCCTGACTGACAACTGTATCCTTGAAGCCTAGCTAGAGACACCCCTTTGACATAGTGAGACTAAAGGTCCCAAAACTCAAGAGACTCTCATATTTCCATATCTTTCTATGACTTGTAGTCCTACTTGATTTTAACTAAATCTTTGACTTCATTCTTTTATTTAGATTTGTTAATAAATGCTGACATCATAAACTCTTGACTTTTCTTCATTTTTGATTATTTTTCCACCTTGGCAAACAATCCATCAAAACTCTTAGACTCAACAAGGTTAGTCTTCTTAGTCTTTACTGCCTTAGGTATCCATACCATATTTTGACTCTTTTTATCTTTTTCAACCATCTTACCTTCTTTATTCTTGAGCTTGTCCTTATTTGTAACATAGCCTTTTAGAACAAATTTCTTATCACCTTTATGACTAGAAGAATTGGTAATGATTAGCTTTGGTTTCCATTCCTAAGTTTGTCCTTTCTCAAACATTTTATGAGATCTATATCCCTTGACATACCTTGAAGACCTCTTAAAACCATTTGGATAGAATCTAGTAATATGTCCACTTTTATGATAATGGAAACAAATAACATCATTCGTACCTTTTGATAGATTTGAACTGTGATCAATCTCTGGCCAAAAACTCCTATCATAGCTCCATGAATGTCTATTAATGACTAAATTCATTCTACAGTCCTTAGCTCTATGACCATACTTATTACATGTATAACAATGACAATGAAATAAACTAGCATACCTTGAAGCATTTGGTTGTCTAACAGACCTTCTTTCAATTCTTTTCAAGATTGTAATCTCCTTGACTTGTTTAGACTTCTCATGCTCATTTCTTAGCTTGTTCAACTTATCTATGAGTTGTTCATGCTCATTCTTCAACAATTTTATCTCAGTTTCCATCTCATAATACTCATCTTGCCTTGAACTCATTTTAACATTTACTTCTTCTAACTGAGTCTTAAGATGTTTGCATTCTTCTTCTCTTGTCTTCAGATTTACATTAGTTTCCCCTAAATGATCCTTGAGATTATTGATCTATTTTCCATCTTCTTTGACTTGTTCTGATTTCTTTTGTACTTCTTCAGGCTTGCCTATCTTGATTATGACCTTTTAATACTCATATTTTAGGGAAACATGATTAGTCTTTAATTGATCAATTTTGACTTCTTTAGCTTTCATGTTTGAACATCTAGCCTCCATCTTAATTCTACAAACTTGGATAATCTCCTTATCCTTCTTAGCTTCTTTAACCACATCATCCATCATTCTAGATGCTTGCTCTTTAATATGACTAATCTATTTTTCAAAACTTTTGACCATTGATCTCAACTCAATATTTTCTTTCGTCAACTATTTAGCCATCTTTGTACCACTCAAAATCTCCTTCAAGATGTTAAGCTTCCTCCAGAGGACCCACTCTAATACCAATTGTTAGAGGTACAATCACTAAGAGGTGGGGTGAATCAGTGAGCCTAGATATTTCACTTTCAATTGTAGTCCATTTCCTACTATTAAACAATCAACATATATCAACTTGATCAAGCAACATTAACAAGAGAGCTCATCCATTCAATGCATACACAAGATCAAACATATAACACATAGTTCCTATGAGAAACCCTCATAGGGAATAAAACCCACTCTCAAGCCTACAACACAAATGGACTACTATCTTATAAGAAATTATAAACAAGACATTGATTGACTCCTTTAGACCAACAAACCTTGATCATGTTCTCCTAACCAAAGGTATTTAGTGAAACACCTAATCCACAAAGAGCGCCTGCCCCTAAGATGAACAACTCCTTTAGACCACCTGTGTTTAGTAAAACTCCTATTTTACAAGGAGAAACTGCCCCTAAGGAAAACCAACTCCTTTAGACCCTCCTTTGATAAGAACACTTCCACCTTAGAACTGATGTCTATTGGGAATTACCCCATATTCAGTAGTGATTCCGAAGTGCAAAAACACAACACAAAATATTTTGGGGGTCAATCAATCAACATGTATCATTAAATTTGAAAGTATATATATATATATATATATTTTCTAGAAAAAATATAAGATATTAAGTTATTGAAATAACTTACCTATCTTCTAGGTGTATGGTTATAGTAGAAATCTTATATATATATATATATAAGATTTCTACTATAACCATACACCTAGAAGATAGGTAAGTTATTTCAATAACTTAATATCTTATACATTTTCTAGAATCTCTTGACTCCCTGATATATCTCTCCCTACAATCTACATGAGATAATATCTCACTTAAAAATTTATTTATATTACATAACTATGTTCACATTAAAATATTTTATCATTGCCTCCCCTAATGTGAACTTTAGGGATGCCGGTTACAATCGATAATGCATCCAAATACATTTAATTGAAGAGTTTATTACTATACCGAGAACTTTTATTTTTGCTTTATCTAAAAATTTGCCTTTACAGACTATTTGAAAACTTGATAAATGGACTTGACTCTTAATAAGATGACACACCTTATAAAGATGACTCTTTTTGACAATATTAATATTGCTCAAACTTAGACTTTTAATAAAAAGACTCCACTAAAAAATAAACCCTAAGACTTTTTTAAAATTATGACAATAGAATAATAATAAAAATTAAAAAATCTAAAAAACAAAACATAAAAAAGAAATCGAAGCCTAAATGAAACAAATTCATTAAACAAAAAATATTAAAAAAAATATTAAAAAAACAAAAATCACAAATCTAAAACCACGGCTAAGACATTGTCAAAATCTAATAACAAAATCATAAACTTAAATTAAATTCTGAATACATAATACCAAACAGATACCACATAATATGACACAAAACAATTTTCACAAAAATAAAAGAACACGGATTTAAATTTATAATCTAAAAAGGATAATAACAAATCCTAAAATGTATATCTTCCTTCGCCATTGGTAATGGAAGGAGTTATGCCATCGCCCATTTGGAGGAGATTGACACCGCTGTGGAGATTAAGATGGCGATTCGATCGTTGAAGCAGGTCCATGGAAAAGTTCAATGTGAATGTCAATCCCAAACTGGAGTGTCTACAGAGGGATCACCCAACTGAGAGGAATGACTAAAATGGGAGAGCAAAAATCCATAGAATCCATAGGAGCCGAGTTGAATAATGTATTCAACAAACCTTGGTGGAGATGTTATAGTAGAAGAGCGTGCTCAGGTGGAGTCAACACGTCCCTCATTTTTTTGTGTAAAATTGCTCTCACAATTTCCAAAATATCTTCAAACCTTTTCTGGGTTCTATTTTCCTCCTCCTAAGATTTCTAGAACACTTTAAAATTCTTGTTTTCATTGAAATACAAGGAAGATATTTTAATTTTATTAAACTTGCAATTCTGAGATAAAATATAAAAATACATATAGATAATATTTTGTTTTTTGTTTTTTTTAAATGCAGATGATAGAGGTGAAAAATAGTGGATAGAGGTGAACAAAATGGAAAGATGAGAATAATGTAAGTGGATGGTGAGACTAATAGGGTTACACGTGGTCTGTGCTGCTAAATCAATGGCGATATGCAATAAGATTGAACAAACATAGTGATGACATTTGCTCATGGTCTGCATAGCATAGCCATAGTGTTTATGTGACAAAATAATGAATGGAGGAAGCACTATGATCAAAGAGGCCAGATACCTGTTCTGATACCACTATTGAGAATTAACCCATATCCAGTAGTGATTCCAAAGTGCAAAAGCACAACACGAAATATTTTGGGGGTTAATCAATCAACATGTATTATTCAATTTGAAAGTATATATATATATATATATATATATATATATATATATATATATATATAAAGGATAGGTAAGTTGTTTCAAAATCTTAATTTTTTAGAATCTCTTAACTCCCTAATATCTCTCTCCATACAATCTACGTGAGATAATATCTCACTTACAAATTTATTTATAATACATAACTATGTTCACATTAAAATATTTTATCAATGTCTTCAACAACTGATGCTGGATCTTTGGATATTACTCTTCTCACATTTTAGCAACAACTCTGTCATCCAATGCACCCTATTGGCCAAAGCACATTACATACTTGAACCAACATACATAGATCAATTAGGAACAATACATATCCCAACTAACCCCACTCTTCAACTCTACACACTCAATGCATGCTTCATAGCAATAACTTAGTCACAGCATCAACAACATGATCAAATGGTCATACACATAGTCCACACACTGATTTGCCTCTCAGATCAACCACCAAGCTCACACAGTCTTCACCTTGCATTCACTCACACTCAAAAAGTAAGAGCACTATGTTGCCATTAGAATTATGACCAACAAGTCATACAAAAAGTCCTGAAACTGATCTGTTCATCAACTCATCCATATGACACTCTATCCCTCCTTCACTCCCCAATTCACATATACAAGCCTCTCTCAAAACTCTCCCAAGTCTCTCTTAAACAACCTCATGAGCATACTCACCCATTTTGCCTCTTCTAGGCTTATTAGGTCTAATGACCTATGTGATCACCTTCAACACCTTACTCAGACTTGTTGTCCCCTAAAAATATCACTCATTTTTGGGACAACATATGAACTATTTTGGGCCCTACAAGACCAAAATTGTCTCTTCCCTTTTCAAAATTTGTTCTAAGCATTCAAATTCCTCATTTTTCAAGCTTCTTAGAAATCTACAGACTCTGCAGGAATAAAATCTACGGACTCTGTAGGCCAAGTTCTACGGGCTTAACAGGTTGATTTCTACGGACTCTACAGGAAAGAAGCAAGCTCTCAACATTTAGGCGATTTCAAAGTTGGTTCAACGACAAGGTTCAACCTAAAGAGTTCATCGAAAAGCTTCTAAGCAAGGATTGAACCATTGAACCTTGAACCATTTTGGTTCAACGGGTTCAATGGGTTCAAAGGTTCAACATCATCATCAAGAGTTAAGCGCATTTGTCAAGGTTCAAAGTTCAATCGCTTCAAGGTTCAACGGCTTCAAAACACTTATCAAAGAGAAGAAGGCTTGAACCATTGAACCGTTGAACCATTGAACCACTTTGGTTCAAAGGTTCAACGGGTTCAATGGTTCAACAGGTTCAACGGCCATGTGGTTCAACACATTTGGTTCAAGGGATCAAAAAGACTTTGCCAAATAAAAAGAATGAACCGATTGAACTGTTGAACCTTGAACCAAAAGGTTCAACGAGTTCACAAGTTCAAAGGTTCAACCAGTGCAATGAAGATCAAAGAGCTTAGAAAGAACAAGTGACGAACAAAGGATGAACCAATAAATCGATTGAACCTTGAACCGAAAGAGTTCAAAGTTCAATGGTTCATGGGTTCAAAGGTTCAAAGGTGGCCTCAGTCAAGGAAAGAAGCAGCAAACAGGTGGTTCAATGGATGGTTCAACAAAGGAGCGGGAAAGCGATTGAACCAAGAAGCGATGGAACAAAAGAGGCAGAATGAACCGATGAACAAATGTACTTTCAGTGGGTTCAAAGGTTTAAGGTTAAACATGGTTCAAGCAGCTAGCGACCATCGATGGCCCTATAGATGTCAAATTTAAAGTAAGGGAATATCCTTTGAAATTCAAATAAAGTGTGGAACTTGAAGGAAGAACCAAGCGACTGGCTGAAAAGATAGCTCGGGAGCTTAAATTCCAGGAAGAGACAAAGATAGAAAAGACAAAGTTGGAAAAGACAAAAGCGAATAGAGGGAAAAGCCTGAAATATCTATGCAGAAGTTATTCCAGTAGGTGTAACAGTCTACAAAGTAGATATTTGAGCTTGCAAACATTGAAGGCGTGCCCTATTGGTCTCCTTTGGAGTAAAGACAAAATGGACAGCTGCACAGATGTCAGAGGGGACAGACCATATGATCCAGACTTAGGAGAAGACATATGGGATGAAATGACATGCCATAGTTAAGACAGCCACCCTGTTTTCAATGCAGTCCTTTGACAAACTTGGAAATGCATTCAAGGCATTAAATGCACAGCATGGGCCGTTCTATGGAACAAAGTGCCAAGTCTTTCTTGGCTGCTATATATTGTTATCTCTTGTATCATTCTAAGGGAGATCTTCTATATACGAAAGCAAAACTCTACCCAATTGAAAGGCGAATACTAAGACTTTGAGCTCAGATTCTATTTCATTTCATTTTATCTGAATGAGAAAGCAAGTTGTTTGCAGACTTTGTGTTGTTTTGGCTTATATCATTTTAGAAGATTATTCTTATTTTTGTCTTCTGAATGTGTTCTTGTTTATTTAATTTGGCAAGTAGAATTAGCGAAAGCAACAAGGAAGGTGTCCTGAATCCAACTGTGGGAAGACTTTGTGATGCCATAGTTGTCTTTAGTGTGTGTTTATTTTCTATTTCTGTGTAAAGGACCTTGAGATGACTTTGTGCCCTCATTGTCCTTCGTATCTCACTCTTGGGTAGTCAAGGTGGAGACTTTGTGCTACATCTTAGATTGCTGGTTACTACACCCTTGGCACCCTGTTACTTATCCTACTAGAAAGATTATTGTTGTTTGCAAGAACAAGCACTTCTGAAAGAAGAGAAGTGCCTTCTGTCACTTCACCAAGATTTCTACTATCCAGGAAGGGATCTGGCTCTTGGCTGAATGTTACTTTTGAAAGAAGAGTACCTTCACCAATCACCCAAGATTTCTCCTCTATTTGTTAGCATCATCTTTGAAAAAAGAGAGATGGATGGTTTATCCCACCCCTATGTCTTACTTTCTGCTTATATATATAGTATATAGCCTCTGTATATTTAATAGGGAACCTCCCCTTGATGAGAGGAGAGATTTGTCCCCTGTTGATGTAGTAAAACTGCACACCTGGATGACCAATCTCCCTATGTTGTGGTGATAGGAACTATTTTGCTCACCAGTTAGCTGGTCGACAAAATATTCACCCAATAGTTTTTGACGACTCTGCTAGGTATGAACGTGCAGTCTAAAGCCTCAAGTTTTAGATTGAAGCAGTTCCTTCTCTTATCCATTATATAAACTCTAGCAACTCTGTTCTGTGTCTTACCCATTATCATTATAGCCTTACCATTTTCCTCCATCTCCATTATTTTATCTAGTCTGCAAAACCAGAGCTGCTGGAAAAGAGTGCGTAGTCTGAAGCCTCAAGCTGAAGCAGGGCCAATTCTTTTCCATTTTTGTTCTACAATCTGGCCACTCCACCCAGATTTGTTATACCTATTTTTCATAATTAAATCATGGCAGTTCGAGGCCTCTGGGGTAACTCTTTTGGCCCACTCAACTTGACTCCACCTCTGCATGAACTTCCACGTAGCTCAAGAAATAACTTCTTTAAATTCTTTGGAGATAGGAGAGTTCACCCTGATGAACACATTACAACCTTCAACATAGCCTGTGGTGTAATAGGCATGGATTATGAAGACATAACAGTAAGACTATTCATGGAGACACTACAAGGCACTGCTACAGACTGGTTCTACCTTCTGCAAGCTGGATCAGTGACTGACTGGGACACACTTAAAGCCAAGTTCAAAGCAAGGTTCAAGCCTGAAAAATATGCACAGGGCTTGCTATCCCAGCTCACACAGATGAAGAAGGAGCCCCGTGAACCTATGTGGGACTTCATTGCCAGGTTTGACAAGCTGAGGCACAAGATTCCCATGATCGCCCAACCGACACCTCAAAATCTCAAGTGTTTCTCCATCAACTCATAGCTACCTGAAGTGAGTTTCTTGTTGAGACAGGCTAGACACATAGACCTTGTTGTTGCTCAGGACTTGGCTACTGAGCTAGAAGATGACCTTATCTTAGCAGGAAAGATAAGGAGAGATCCTAATAGAGGTAAATCATCTTCATCTTCTGAGTATCCATCTACAGGCACCATGGATCAGATGGTGCAAAAGCTAGAAAATGAACTACTAGCCTTGAAAAGGCAAATGGCCCAGAGTATGTCTGCTCCTCCTAATCGGGATATGCTAAAAAGGGCATTTTAGAATCAGCCATATCAAGGCAATGCCGCTAGGAATCAAGGGTAGCCAAATCATCTTCCTCCCCCACAAAAGAACCTTGCCCTTGAAGTGCTTCCATCCAACTTAGCAGTTGGATATCTAGAAATAGAACATGATTTCTCTTTCCAACCTGAGTTTGAGCAAGAAAATGACGTTGATCTCTTCACAGAGGATCAAGAAGAATCGGCTAGTGACTCCCACATTGGTTTCCTAAATTACTTGGATGAACCCAAAAGTGAAGGTGAAGCAGTTGAAGGATCATATGCAGTATTCACCCGGTCTGAGAATCAGTCAACCTAACAGGCTGACAAAGAAAAGATAGAGGAGTGACCCCAACCAACAATTTCAATTGCTAAGCAGAGAACCCCTCTTCCTTTCTAGTCAAAGGACCCGGTGATTGCCAAAAAAGTAAGTACATTGAACATTTCTGCACCTTCTACTTCAAATTTGTAGACCAGTCCTCCCCCTCCCAAAAACCAAAAGGATGAACTCCCATCCCCTCTTCCAAGTCTATTTCAGTCATCTGATATAATTGATCATGTCAAAAAATCCAAAATTCAAATGATTGAATTTGAATTCCTACCAGCCAACCCTGAGCAATTAAACATTGGTGGAGAACTAGGTGTGAACCTATCTAAGGCAAAAATTGTGGTCACCCAAACATCAGCCCCTACAACTCAAATTCTATTTGAGCCTTCAAGTAGGGGTAATTATTTCTTAACCACAGAGGATGCTCATGTCTTAGCTGATAAAAGTCTCGTAGCTGGCAATCCAGGATTTGATCCAAATAAGACATCAGAAGAATTGGTAGGGCACAGGATAAATGAAGAAGGATCTTCCATCTCTAATGAATAGAAATCTGATAAAAGATCAGCTTTTGATGATTCTTGGATCCTAGAATCCGATGGCAGCAATTCTTCCATTAATGCTGGAGCTGGAATTGTGTTGATATCTCCTTAAGGAGATATTCTTCCTCCATGCAAGTTGCAGTTTAGCAACACCAACAACACAGCTGGATGTGAATCTCTATTGCTCAGATTGAAGACTACTCAGGATGAAGAGATCAAACTCCTTCACACCAAAGGAGATGTTGAATTGATGGTTTGTCAAGAGTTTGATGTTGACAAACAAAGCATGTGCTGGACTGGACCAGCAGAACAACAAGCTATGATGGTGGACCATACTGCTGTACTCCAAAGTCAACAAAAGGAACTCTTCACCAAGAGAGCAAGGAGTTATGGTTTTTAGTTTGAAGACCACGTCCTACCATGGGGCAAGAAGAAGAAAGAGCCAAGAGGAAGACACAGAAAATTGGTTTCCTGGTGGAGATTTCCATTCGGCTATCACTGTTTCTAGGGACAAAATGGTTTCATGCTGGTTTATCAAGATGGAACGTCATTTTCATTAGCTCACAATGGGAAGCATCTGAATCACTTCAATTCTTGAAGTATCACATAAGTTCACCTGTACATATGTACATTTGTATAGTCTTTGGTTCTATTTTGTGATTTTCATTTTCATTTTCATTTTTTGGAGCCTTTCTTTTTGGGTAGCATGACTCCATATCCCAATGGCATACTTCAAGTCACTGGAGATTCTGGTTTCTACTCCCCTTAGTTGTTTCAAAATTTTAACTAAGGGAAGTTCCCCAACTGGAGCCAGCTGTTGTCCCCCAAAAATATCACTCATTTTTGGTACAACATATGAACTATTTTGGGCCCTACAAGACCAAAATTGTCTCTTCCCTTTTCAAAATTTGTTCTGAGCATTCAAATTCCTCATTTTTCAAGCTTCTTATAAATCTACGGACTCTGCAGGCTTGAATCTATGGACTCTGCAGGCCAAGTTCTACGGGCTTCACAGGTTGATTTCTATGGACTCTATAGGAAAAAAGCAATCTCTCAACACTTAGGTGATTTCAAAGTTGGTTCAACGACAAGGTTCAACCAAAAGAGTTCATAGACAAGCTTCTAAGCAAGGATTGAACCATTGAACAGTTGAACCTTGAACCATTTTGGTTCAACGGGTTCAATGGGTTCAAAGGTTCAACGTCATCAGCAAGATTTAAGTGCATTTGTCAAGGTTCAAAGTTCAACCACTTCAAGGTTCAACGGCTTCAAAACACTTATCAAAGAGAAGAAGGCTTGAACCATTGAATCGTTGAACCATTGAACCACTTTGGTTCAAAGGTTCAACAGGTTCAATGGTTCAACAGGTTCAACGGCCATGTGGTTCAACGCATTTGGTTCAAGGGATCAAAAAGACTTTTCCAAATAAAAAGAATGAACCGATTGAACCGTTGAACCTTGAACCAAAAGGTTCAACGAGTTCACAGGTTCAAAGGTTTAACCAGTGCGATGAAGATCAAAGAGCTTAGAAAGAACAAGTGACAGACAAAGGATGAACCAATAAACCGATTGAACCTTGAATGGAAAGAGTTTAAATTTCAATGGTTCATGGGTTCAAAGGTGGCCTCAGTCAAGGAAAGAAGCAGCAAACAGGTGGTTCAACAGATGGTTCAACCAAGGAGCGAGAAAGTGATTGAACCAGGAAGTGATGAAACAAAAGAGGCAGAATGAACTGATGAACCAATGAACCAATGTACTTTCAGTGGGTTCAAAGGTTTAAGGTTCAACATGGTTCAAGTGGCTAGTGACCATCGACGGCCCCGCAGACGTAAAATTTAAAGTAAGGGAATATCCATTGAAATTCAAATAAAGCATGGAACTTGAAGGGAGAACCAAGCGACTAGCTGAAAATATAGCATGGGAGCTTAAATTCTAGGAAGAGACAAAGCTGGAAAGGACAAAATTTGAAAGAGGGAAAAGCCCAAAATATATGTGCAAAAGTTATTCTAGTAGGTGGAATAGTCTGTAAAGTAGATATTT
The DNA here is from genome assembly GCA_037957365.1 of Torreya grandis. Taxonomy (NCBI): domain Eukaryota; kingdom Viridiplantae; phylum Streptophyta; class Pinopsida; order Cupressales; family Taxaceae; genus Torreya; species Torreya grandis. The sequence goes on along the minus strand of JARHVA010001736.1, from coordinate 2,380,754 downwards.
GAGCTTGCAAACATTGAAGGCGTGCCCTGTTGGTCTCCTTTGGAGTAAAGACAAAATGGACAGCTACGCAGATGTCAGAGGGGATAGATCAAATGATCCAGACTTAGGAGAAGACATATGGGATGAAATGACATACCATAGTTAAGACAACCACCCTATTTTCAATGCAGTCCTTTGACAAACTTGGAAATGCATTCAAGGCATTAAATGCACAACATGGGTCATTCTATGGAACAAAGCACCAAGTTTTTCTTAGCTGCTATATATTGTAATCTCTTGTATCATTCTAAGGGATATCTTCCCAATACATAAGCAAAACTCTACCCAATTGAAAGGCGAATACTGAGACTTTGAGCTCAAATTGTATTTCATTTCATTTTATCTGAATGAGAAAGCAAGTTATTTGCAGACTTTGTGTTGTTTTGTCTTGTATCATTTTAGAAGATTATTCTTATGTCTATCTTCTGAATGTGTTCTTGTTTATTTAATTTGGCAAGCAGAATTAGTGAAAGTAATAAGGAAGGTGTCCTGAAGCCAACTGTGGGAAGACTTTGTGCTGCTATAGTTGTCTTTAGTGTGTGTTTATTTTTTGTTTCTATGTAAAGGACCTTGGGATGACTTTGTGCCCTCATTGTCCTTCGTATCTCACTCTTGGGTAGTCAAGGTGGATACTTTATGCTACATCTTAGATTGTTGGTTACTACGCCCTTGGCACCCTGTTACTTATCCTACCAGAAAGATTCTTGTTGTTTGCAAGAACAAGCACTTCTGAAAGAAGAGAAGTGCCTTATGTCGTTTCACCAAGATTTCTACTATCCAAGAAGGGATCTGGCTCTTGGCTGAATGTTACTTTTGAAAGAAGAAAAGTACCTTCACCAATCACCCAGGATTTCTCCTTTGTTTGTTAGCATCATCTCTAAAAAAAGAGAGATGGATGGTTTCTCCCACCCCTGTGTCTTACTTTCTGCACCTCCCCTTGATAAGAGGAGAGATTTGTCCCCTATTGATGTAGTAAAATTGCACACTTGGATGACTAATCTCCCTATGCTGTGGTGATAGGAACTATTTTGCTCACCAATTAGCTGGTCGACAAAATATTCACCTAACAAGACTAGCATGTTTGATCCTCTTTGTTCTCTAGTGATCCTCACTAACATGTACCTTATTTTTCAAAAGTTATCTCCTTCATTTGGCTCCACGTTCACACTCCCTCTTTCCAGTCTTACAAATTTATAACCCAACACATTTGGTTTCAATATATATAGAGAAATCATGAATTATCAAGTCCATAATAATCATTGTCATCCAAAATACATGCCTTCAACCTTAAGGCATCTCATATGGGTCACACTTAATCAGCTACACCTTTTAATAATGCCCTTGTAACTCTTATAATTCTCATGGAGACCTATTCACCCATTTAGCACACCATCAAAAAAATAAGAACACATGACCATTTTTTAAATACATAGGTCCACTCTTTATGTCCCCTTTGACATCCTTATATGATCACAATCATCTTAGCTTACCTCTGCATATGATCAAACAACTCAAATAGAGACCTTATACATAGGAATGCCATTAACAAACATACAATCAAATTTTTAAGCATTTTTCATACTTGAGATAGATTTATCACACCTCTAAAATAGTCACAGAGCATCCCTATAGAATCTACAACACTCCCTAATAGCCAATTCACCATGAAACATTAAAATAACATCTACATAAGCTCAAATATCCTTCTTGGGTCACTTGTAGAACATATAAAAAAACATAATAAACTTTGGAGCTCAATATATTTGTTTGTACACACTTACAAATCTTCAAATCCACATTTCTAGATGTACCTTGGAGTCCTCTACCACTTTACTTTTGACTATATGAGAAAACTCATATTCTATTGAAAGATATGGCCCAAAGACCAAACATTAGTTTTTCCTGTGTTAAATTCAAATATTTGAATAGAAACGATCACAGTTAAACCTCAAAAACTTTGTTCGCATCTCATGTCATCTCAACTTTGGATCAATCTTGCACCATCAATCTTATCCAAATATTAAGGCATAGTTCACCAAAGATAAACATTAAGCAACAACCACTTTGACCTCATCTCATGCAATCTCATAATGTTGACTCCATATGCTCTGTTGATCTATGCAAATCAACCCAGTCTTTAATGATCATTGCTCACCATTAGATCAAACTATATGAATGTTTGCTCACCATTGGATCCTTATCTTATACCTTTGCTCAGTCATTAAACATCATGCACTTGTCCTCATCTCACTACTTCTTGATTTCTTGGATCAATGCGCACGATTAATCTTGCTCGAGCTTTAACTCTTGCATAAATGAATATGTATGGGGACCCTTTCAATATTCCTGGAAGGCCAACTTTGAACCTCAATAACTTCTTTTGTGCTTACTCACATGATCTAAAAATTAGACCAGATGATCTCCTTACATAGGAGAATCCAACCATATAACAAGTAGCTCCTAGAACCGTCTTGCGTGTGAGCTATAAAATCATTAACAAGCCTTCTCAAAATATTCTATCATAGAGCCAACTATGTCAAAACCTACATGGGAAACCAACTTTGCTCCTGTATAACATTTTTTGTGCTTCAGCACATGATCTCAAAATTAGCACAAAACATATATGCTCAAAACTAAACAAACCCATATGATCAGTTTCTCTTGACACATTCATACATGCAATATATAAAAAAATCAAAATTCTCACTTGGCTCTTCTTGCCACATTGCAAAATTAGTTAAGTATGAAAAAACATAGTCAAACTACCTGAAACCCAACTTTGCATAAGCATATCTTTTGATGTGCTTAATCGAATGAACTAAAAAATTGCATAAATAAACTAGGTCCAAAATTGAAAAAACCCATATGATCAATTTCTCCTAAAATATCCACACATGCGATATATTCCATCATCAAACTGCTTACCTGACTCTTTTTTTCCATATTGTAAATTTGGGTATGGAAAAATAATGAAATCTGATTGAGAAGCCAAATTTGCACACTCATATCTTTGACTGTGATTCGATGCATGAATTGAGATTTAACACATAATAACTAGGTATAAATGTGATCACAACCATATGACCAACTCCCCTTTACTCATTCCCACATGGCAATGGTGATGTCATCCAACTATCTACTCAAAAAAAATTCCACTAAACCCAAACTATCTAGATGAAAAATATAGACTACCAGATGAATTCCACTTATGCACAAAATCTCTCAAAACTTATATATCTTAAGAACATATTTCACATGCTCCAATCACCATACTCATCCCTAAACATATCTAACTAGTCAAACTCTAGAGATTAACCAAGCATACTTCAAGCATACTAGGATAAGCACATTGCACACTATCATTATTACTTAGGCTATCAAATCACTTCATCCACTCACCAGAACACCTCCATGACATCACTAACAATACTCCAATAGATGTGAATTACATGGAAACATGCATTGGAGAAATTACTAATAATGAAACTAATATGGAAACACCTAATGAAGAAAGTTACAATAAAGAAAACAATATGGGAACAACATTGAATGAAGAACCTACTAATGAAGAAAATATTATAGAAACACCAAATAAATAAAATATACCATTAATAACACCTCCTAGGGTTTATAGAAGAAAACCAATGTATTTAATTAAAATTTATGAATCCATTTTTAAACCAATGCCTATAAAAATATCCGAGTGCCATATGAGAAGAAAAGATGAAAGAATTTACGACTGACACTTTTAAGATTTAAATGAAACCCAAATATGCCAATTGTTTTTTACATTTATGGAAGTAAAAAATATGAGACCTACAATAAACACCCTAGGACGAAGAACATCTAATATTGATGGTGTAGACAAGGTAATTGTTGAAAATTTTCATAATGTGTACCATCAAGTAGGCGTGAAGAAATGCATCAAAGATGGTAACATTACCTGACGTGTTATTATGACTTCTTAAATAAGTGGTAAAACAAAGAATGAATGATTGATTAGAAAAACAATCTAAGCTTTGCACATAAATAGAAAAATACTAATGAAAGCAATTGGGAGATGTACAAGACTTGATGTTGATGGTAATAATGACTTGTGGACATTATTTGGTAGACTCTCATGGAAATATAAGCCTATAGCTGATGCCCTACAAGATTTAGTTGTAGAATTTTGGAAAGATAACATAAGGGTATCACATAATATTAGAGTTGTATAAAAAAGAAGAGTTAATTCTCATAATCGTTAACCACATCTTAAACATTTTTTGGATGTGAATAAAACACAATTATAATCTAAATATGTTTAAAATACCCACATATATCTATTAGTCAAAGGTATTTTGAAATGGCCAAACCCTTCTATGTGAAAATTAATCACACACACACACACACTACTTGTTGTTGTAGGTAACAAGTTGAATCTTCTATGCATTATGATGTTTTTTATCATGTTCTTTGTAATTTACATACTAACAACTTTTTTCAGGAGTGTGGAGTGGAATCCCCACCAAAATAAGCAATAAAATTCATTCCAATATTTTTTGTTAAAGACAAGATGGTCAATTATTTTATAATAGTGAATGTTTAGATGAAAGTTACAACAGATGAGGAGAGTACACATGGAATTATATAAGAATTGGTTGGTTATAGTAAATATAAATATGTGGTATATCAAATGAAAGATGTAAAGGAATCTAAAAGGTGTGAGCTTGTTATATAAAAAATACCTATTTTCGAATTTATGGACAAATTCAGGGATGAAATTATACATGAGTATGCAAGGCACACACACAGAGCCCGATGACTAGACAATTCAATTCAAGGAAACATTCCTGATTGGTACTATTATTTCATTAGTTGACTTTACAGAGAATTATACATTGCAACCACAAAGAGAGGTTTAGTCACAATACTACAATTCAGTACAAGATTCAATTTTTGTGCATTTAGCATTCATGCATTCACTTGATAGTAAAAAAAATGATCAGATACTATTAAGGGAGTACCAATTTTATGTGAACGATGATTAGACACATTCTTCAGAGCATGTTCAAGGTTGTTTTTAGTTCTTTTATGTAATAACCCCACTAGGTTTTACTAAAATAGGGTAATTTTTTAAAAATTAATTACACAAATTCAACTAACATATTTCATTACGATGAAATCAACAAGAGTGATATTTAAAAAAATACATTATTTTAGTTAACCTTATAAAGGTCTATAGCTAATCCATTTAGCTAATAATCACCATAATGATAATATCAAGAACAAATATAATGCTAAATATACATATAAACACTACATTAATTCATAAAAATATTGTTACAATTTCAACCATGGATAATACAATATTACAACCAACTGTTGTATGGTACACATGAGTAAAGAGTACAATTTCAACAATAATAAATGTTTTAATAATAATATACAATAATACAAAGCTCCCCAGAGCATGATTATCAATGAAATCATAGTATCCAAAAGTAATCTCAACTGTAGTACTATTGCAAGGAGGGAGAGCATCATCCAATTTTTTTCTACACTAACCATGGACCATCAATCCTCTGCATTATATCTCAATAAGGGAATGACCCTCCCTTCACAGATGGATAAATAATGATGGTGCAAAAATATAGAGTGACAAACTAGAACCCGTGTGCTAGAATTTAACTAATATACGATGTATACCATAAAGAAATATGTTCTAACATGATATCATACAAATATGTACACTATATCAAACACATGAAATGACAATGTTTAACTATAAAAATTACTTTGAGGCCAAATTTTTCATATAGTATTAATCACAAGGATCAATTAATTTTATACACACCACTCAATTGGATTACATCTTATCCATGCATTAGTGGCACTAATTCAACAATTGGAATCTATCACACTACTTATTTAAGATCATTAATGCAAGATTCAGTTATATATTTAATAATATAAAAACTAATAGATTCATACATAATATTCTCTACTAACAAATGTAAAATGTACTAAACACGAAAATATCAAATTTATACATTTAGTCTACCAAATGTAATGCAATAAATCTTAAAACATCTAATTTATTACTACACAATAAATTAGATAAATCACACATATTTTAAATCAATACTCAATAAAATCATACCATCTAAGTAAGAAGTTTATCTACACTACAAGTTAAAAAAATTAACATATAACTGCAAATATTATTTTATTTAAATAACATATATTTCCACCTTAATGTTTACATATTAAAAGTACAATAATAAACCAATTCAAACACTAATAATCATCACATGTTTTTTATTTAATCCTAAATACCACATAATTAAATGTTTTATCAAACAATTAAACACATCTATATCTCAGCCATGAACCTCAAATGAAAATATATTTATATAAAGTAATGTTTCAAAAGCATTAAACATATATGAATATGTATATACGATATATTTAGATTCGTACTAAGTTAACAAATCACAATTTTATACCATATATGTATATCCATATATTTTAGTTACTCAAGCTAAATCTTATAGATAAATAAAACAATAGCCAATAAGAATACGATATACTCTAAATAAATTAAACCTTTATCCATTTTCTATAGGTATCATGTATACTTATTTACTCAGGGTAAGATTTAGCAAAGTATATATAATAAGATTTACTCAGTCCTAAATATATAAACTCAGCCATATTTATATGTAAACTAATTTCTATATAAAGGAAAATATTCTCCATATGCACCTAGTCCTAATACGGACCCAACCAACTGTATCCTATAGTTTTAAATATATATAGTTCACTTCAAACTCAACCATGTTTATATTTCAGAGATTATAATACATATGATGATTTATTAAAACCTATTATCCTATATTAAAAGTCTCAAACTTCTTGTCATAAAATAACCCAATTGAGTAAGTGTCTATAATGTTTTCATTTATGGAAGATATAAATATACATCTCAAAAGACATACAAACTTATAAAGTTCTATTTATATAACTATTGTAAGCAAATCACAAAACCATAAGGTTGTTTACATTCATAAAAATCCAAAAGATGTTGTGAAGTCATTTTAGGATTTTATAATATAAATAAGATCATTTATATTTTATTCCCAAAAATGCTTACTTATAAGTTCATTTAATTTCCCTTCACATTTTAGTGGATCTTCTATATTAACCAAGTCAATACCGAGCTACATAACAATCATCAAAATAAATTTTATATGACTTCAAATAGTATAAAATAAGACTTATTTGCATTATAAAGAATCCCATAACCCTTCTTAAACATATAACTAATCAACCCCCCAATATATATTCAATCTCAAATTGATTTTTAGACATTTATAAATAAATATCACAATCTTTAATTGGATAGCACACGCACACGCACGCACGCACGTGCGCGCGCGCACACACATACACACACACACATTGACATGTATGTATCACAAGTTAATGAAGTCTTGTGGATTTTGTATACATATATGTGTATATGTATATTTTTGTAGGTAAATCATATAAATCAAATTTCTAGGCTATTCTCTCCAAACAACATCATACACAACCGAACCCATATTTTGGGTTTCATTTTTAACTTGAACTAATATTTATTCAACTCAAGTCAAGATTCAAATAGTAAAGGAAATAGTTCAAATGACTAATTTCAGTTTATATAAACCCAGTCAAACCTTCATCTGGTTAAATGAACCTAGGGTTTAAATTTGTCCCTTTCAAAATACTCAATAATTTCCATTATAATTTTTATAGCTTATAATGTGCACATAACACAATGATTATTTTGCCTCATACTAGGTTTTACCCATCTAATTATTTTATGCCACTAAATTTAGTTTTCAATCCAGGACCTAGGGTTTAAATTCATGATTATAAAATACACAGTATTTCTCTTAATTGAAGCTCAATATTTTATATATACATAGCAGAGAGTTATATACCATGGTTGTTAGAAACTAGGTTTTATTTTGTCATAAGTTTGGTTCTATGGATGGGTGATTCATTCACAGTACTAGGATTATGACCTAGTCTTTCCACATCCTCAAAATAATACAATAATACCCTTAACCATAAAAATTTCCATGAATTTAACTAGAACAAACTAGATATATTTAATTACAAAACTGACCTGGAGTTGAAGTTTATAGATGATGAACGACAAGTTATTCTCCAAATTTATTTGAACTTTTTCCTCTTTTCTCCTTATACCCTCGTATGTCGTGCCTCCTAAACCTTCCTTATTTTCTTTTTGTTCTCTTTCATGTTACTAGAAACCCCAATCTCTTCAAAAAAGGAAATGACTAAGTCTATGCATGTAAAATGACTGACAAACATTAAATTAAAAACAAACAATCCTCCCATAATTTCCTCAAACTATTCACAATGAAGTCTCAGCTTTGGATTTACAACTTGTTTAACACAATTCAATGCTTGAATCACACCCTATTATCCAGAACATTCCAGATTAGAATAATAATAATAATCCCTTCAAACTATATGCATGATAACAATGACTTCACTGAACCCTCTAAACTATAATTATTAAAATTGAGTTTGACCCTTTTAGCATTGACTTAATAAAATATATACAACTATTATAATTCCAAAGACAGTGTCAATTTAGCATAAGGCTAATAACAAGACTATCCAAAAATGCCATTGACTGACACAATATTCAGTAAGCAATGTAGTTATTGTAGTTAACTTAGCATAGGGTTATTAACAGTACCTAAGCAGAAAGATTTTACAATGATCATTAGTCAAAATAACTAATATCAAAATGATCATGTCAAACTATAATAACATGAATTTAGTAGAATAATAGTTTTAGTTACCAATCAACTAACACTTTAACTAATCATGGAGACCATTCTAAGTCTAAATAACTTAATCACTAATGTAATTATATTCTTTAGCAAGGTATTAAAAATAAGATACTATCATGAAAACATTCAATTATATCCAAAGATAGTAGTAAGTCATGCTAAGAAAAACATAGATTCACTTATTCATCAAAGCAACATCATCATACGAGATAATCTAAATATGATAACCATAAGTGCAATCACACAACTGGATCAACATAAACATTGTGTAGAAATCAAGATCATAACAGAAAGAATATTAGTAGTCATTAAAATATAGACAACACATTAGAAATCATGACATACTAAAGCTATCTAAACCAACACTAATCAAAACACATTAATCTATTTATGGTGTGTGCATGGGTATCTAGTTCTTCAATTTATCATCCCACAATGCCTCCATCTACACCACCCTCTTCATTGATTCCCTCCCTCCATCATACTCTAATGGATCTATCCTACATCCACCTCAAAAAAATAAAGGTAGTTAGCCCAAAACATATAAAATCCATAATATACTACTGAAATAAATTAACAAACATGATCATCATATACATAATACAAAAGTACAACTAATTCTACAGTTAACAATCATGTAAATTTAACAACATATAATTGCCCATAATCAACATATGAAATCAAGATTAACACAAACAATAATCAACCAAATAATAATCATAAAAATCCACAAATCAATAGGTTATTAGGTCTAGTGAGGAAATCAGGATGTGACATTTTATGGAAAGTTGAGTGAAAGGAACATTGATTTTAATCAACATTATATATAGTCAAATAATTGCACATCATAATTCAAGAATATATGGATGTTCTACTGGATGAGTAGGATGTATGTGATCACTGGTGTACAACATATTTAGAGTTTCACAAAAGCAGGCCATGGAAAAGGGGAGCATGATGGTACATGAGCATGTGTCAAAAGAGCACTTTCAAGAGAGGAGTTGAAGTTTGAAGAAGTTGATTTTTCTGATGAAAATAACATAGTTGAATGGTGTAATGAACATATGAGCCATGGTTCTAAAATAAAGTCCACTGTTCATAGATATTTTTGGCTTATGGATGATGAACAATCAAGATTATATGATAGTAACAAGATCGAGTGAGTTACACTCATTTCATAACTAAAATGCAAGTTCTTGGATGGTTTATACAAGGCACATGGCATGATTTTATTCTGCATGCATTGAATTTGTTTGGAATGAGTGTGAGTCACAAGAATGGGTGGATTAATGGAGTTATAGGCCTCTAGTTCCAATTGACACTTATCAAGTTCCACAAACATTACAACTTACAAAGCTGACATCATCACATGACTTTGACCATGTGTCTAAACTAATGAAACCAGGTACCATATTATATTTGACATGTGTTTTATGTACTAAATTTGGTAAATATATTAGTAGATCATATTTTTAAATCATGTTTTATTTTATGATGTAGGACATATTTATACATTTATTATAGATATTGATAATGAGGGACAAACTACTACTTGTTTCAGTGGGTAGAGGAAAAATAGAAATTGACATCTATAATCATAGATGGGGAAAGAATTCACTATCCCATTGGGTCTATTATAGTTAATATAACTTGGCTTAGACACTATGATATGAAAAATTATAATGTATGGCTATTTGAAGACTTCAAAGTACATAATAAGATACTACATTATTCAAATTTGGTTCTTGAAACAAATATCCAGTTGCACAAATATCAGGGTAGGCCATTGAAAAAGACTCTATGGAAGGTTCGTGAATCTGACCATGAAGAAATTCTTGATACTATAAATAATAGATCTAATACTAGTGGTTCCTTAGATTGAATCCCCAAGGTATGTTGAATTCTCAAATGCCAATGTACTTACTTTTATCAATGTTTATTTATTTCTTAGGTTTTACATATAAATTTCAATTTAACTAGATACTAGCATATTTTTTTTAGACCTTAATGGTGCCAAATTAGCTTCCATCTTCATGTGATTAGCACTGTTAGTAAATAATTCCATATTCTTGAATCTAAGAGAATTTTTTGGTTCTTGTAGGTCCGATTGCTAGTTGACAACATTTGTTTTCAATATTATTGGATGATGCCATGGGCCCCTCTATCCCTTTCAATATTGACAAAGAAATGATTTGTGTCATACCAAATCCATTTCACACATGACCAAGCTATCATTATACTCATATCAAGATAATGCAACCTTTTGAAAATAAATGGAATCATTCTACACATAGAATTGCCTTCATTAGCCTTCTAGGCCTTGTAGCCCTTCAAACCCTAACTTTTGAGGCTAACTTTCATATAAGACACCATTTGAACAAAATTTCCACCATTCCATATACCTGTCAGGATCTTGCTCCTCAATTAGAGCACAATATGATTACTTCTTGTATTAGCAACTAAACACAGAATTTAACCAGAATGAATAAGTAACTAGAAATATGAAACAACACAGGATATGAGAGACAATACACAATTGTATTAATAATCACTCAGAAGAAAATACAATAAAGAAGATGCCACTTCTTCTTCCACCTCAAAGGCTTGCCACACCTCAAGGACTTCTTCCCTCTCTCTCACAGTCACAACAATCAACTCCAATACAGAATTGTTGTTCACCTCCACTAGTCAGTAACAACACTGCCAATACACCAAGCACACAACCATATTCCAAGTAGATATCCTTGCTCTTTGCTGCTACCTACAAATCACCAGACCTTACTCACCATTGTAGATCTCCAAACGTGGTCCTGCACACCTGCTGACCAAGATCATACATATACGAAGAACCCTTCTGATTCTCCAAACCATCACCCACACTTGTTACTGTGGAACTAGGAGGAATGCACCATTGCTCTCTTCTCTCTGAAGGAGCTTATTTAGCTCTCTTACTCTCTAGCACTAATTTATAATACAACCCATGAGTCTATTATATAGATCTCATGCTTACAATAATTAGAATATCTTAATTACAATAATTACACACACAACTCCAAGACTATAATTAGCCTTTAGCATGCAAACTGACAGTCCAAAAATAGACTCTCCAGAATCTACATGCAAACTGCATGCTCACACATAGGTTGCCGACGTCGACTCCTCCTGACCGATGTCGGCCAACTTGTAACTGACATCGGTTGCTTCTATACTACTATCTGACTGACATCGATTGATTAGATTGATGTCGCTTGCCCTGCAACTCGTTCTGCAACTCTCTGCAACCTTCACAACCTCCGTAACTCTTCTTATTTGCATCTTGGTGAAGCTTTTAGCTCCACAACCTAACAATCTCCCACTTGGAGATAAATAGTTGCACCTATACCTGTACCTGTACACTGTCTAAATTATTCCCTGGCTTATATCCCTCTTCAAGATCAATCCTGAAGACCAACCACCACACAACCTGTGATGCTACACCTGTCATCCAAGTAACCTGCCACATCCAAACCTACAAACCCATGTAGTGAAGACCTTGACCCTGCATAACATGAATCCCTGCTGTTGGTCCCTCTCAGATACTTGAGAATCCACCTTCCTTGAATTGGCTCCAAACTCTTTGACAACTCTCACTGCTTGGGAAAACTCAGGTCTACACTCGACCTTATGTGATTTTGAACACTGTTCTAAGCTCTACTTAAACTATCCAACCCTTAGTGTGCTTACCGATTCTGCATCCTGCAAATTGAACCCTACCAACACCTTCTTCACATCAACTCCCACTGGAGACAAAATCTCCATGTCTCTTATGCCAAAGAATTTTGCTGCTCCAAATTATTCATGACATACCTTTGAACTAACCTTACCCTTAGCTCAACAAATCCCTGTATGTATGAACCTGCTAGCATATCACCCACATACAGTAACAAGATAATGTTGCGACCATCATCCACCTGGTAAGTCAAACACAATGGTTACACTGACATTGACTGTAGCCTTGCTTTGTCATCCAGTTGTCAAAACCTGTACCACTATCCTACAGCTTCCTCAAGACCATATACCTTGGCCTTTCGTCTCACGTATCCATCCACTCTTTTCTTCAACTTGGGAATCCATCCATCTCTCAGTGCTTTCTTCCAGCTGACAACTTCACCAACAAACTCTTGTTTAGTTCTTCTCCAAGGACTCACACTCCTCATCCATGCCAAGCTCCCACTGTTTCTGGATTCTACCTGCATTACCTCTTCATATCTTCCTGGTTATCGACCATCAGTAAGCAACAAATAAAATAAAGAAGGTGAACAATGAATATGAGGTTCACATACTCTTTCTGACCTCCATATGGGCGTTTGAGACTCCTTGACAGCTTGTTGTCTGCCCAACATCCGTTCCAGTGACCGATCTCGGCCATCTCCCAGTCTGCATCCGACCGGTGTCGGTTCCCTGCACTGACCCTGACTGCCGACATCGTTTCCCTGGCCAACGCTGGCATCCCTTCTGCCGATGTCAGTTCCTGTATGACCGATGTTGATCTTCCTGTTGCTGATGTCGGTTACTGAATGATCGACGCCGGTACCTGTGTTCGCTTGTGAGTGATGAATTTTTACCTGCGAGCTCCTTTTGGGTCAAAACCCTACTCAAATTAACACAGCCCTGCTCAGAATAATTCAGTCCTCTCCGCTGATCTCTATCCACCATCTCGTCCATGAAAACCAAGGCTTTCCAGTTCTTAAGTTTATCAAAGATATCTATCTTTCGCTTAAGAACCTGCATTCCCCTCCTACATATGTGACCAAGCCTACGAAGCCACATCTCTGCAACAGAAGGTGAATCAGCAATATAAGTAGATAGATAAAAGATACCTACTTTCTTACCACCATCTAATTCAAGTGCATCCGCTATGAGAGTTACTGTGCATCTCCCATCACCCAACTTTCTTGAAGAAATTAGACTCATCTCCAAGACTGGAACCTGCATGACCTTCTTCAACACCTGTGTGTTATCCATCTGCAATTTCAGCTTCACTTCCCCTTTGCCAACAATCTGACAAGGCTCACCAACCCCTAAATAAATCTCTCCAAAGTCTCCCTAGACATACTCTTGAAAAGATGCTCTATTTCGGGTTGCGTGGAAAGAGGCAACAAAATTTGTAAACAAAGATTCTACTTTATCCAGAGCAACATGTGCAACATCACCTGCAACTTCTACTTCTACACGTTGATCTTCTACCGACCAACAATCTTCCTTGACCTGCTCTTTCTTTCCATCAATCAGACCATTCGTGCTATTCAGTTTCTCCATTCGTAGCTTACTTTCTTCTGCCATTGCTATACTCCCACTCAATCTGAAACCCTTGAGAGTGACCTATAATCAACAAATACTAACCAGATCTGAAACCACCTATTAATAACCCAACCAAAAGCTCTGATACCAACTGTCAAGTTGGTACCAACCTGGTCAACCTACTCAACCTGCTCTGATACCAACTGTCAGGATCTTGCTCCTCAATTAGAACACAATATGATTACTTCTTGTATTAGCAACTAAACACAGAATTTAACCAGAATGAATAAGTAACTAGAAATATGAAACAACACAGGATATGAGAGACAATACACAATTGTATTAATAATCACTCAGAAGAAAATACAATAAAGAAGATGCCACTTCTTCTTCCACCTCAAAGGCTTGCCACACCTCAAGGACTTCTTCCCTCTCTCTCACAGTCACAACAATCAACTCCAATACAAAATTGTTGTTCACCTCCACCAGTCAGTAACAACGTTGCCAGTACACCAAGCACACAACTGTACTCCAAGTAGATCTCCCTGCTCTTTGCTGCTACTTGCAAATCACCAGACCTTACTCACCATTGTAGATCTCCAAATGTGGTCCTGCACACCTGCTGACCAAGATCATACATATACGAAGAACCCTTCTGATTCTCCAAACCAGCACCCACACTTGGTACTATGGAACTAGGAGGAACACACCATTGCTCTCTTCTCTCTGAAGGAGCTTATTTAGCTCTCTTACTCTCTAACACTAATTTACAATACAGCCCATGAGTCTATTATATAGATCTCATGCTTACAATAATTAGACTATCTTAATTACAATAATTAAACACGCAACTCCAAGACTATAATTAGCCTTTAGCATGTAAACTGACAGTCCAAAAATAGACTCTCCTGAATCTGCATGCAAACTACATGCTCACACACAGGTTGCCAACCTCGGCTCCTCCTGACCGATGTCGGTCGACTTGTAACCGACATTGATTGCTTTTGTACTGCTATCTGACCGACATCGGTTGATCAGACCGACGTTGGTTTCCTTGTAACTCGTTCTGCAACTCTCCGTAACCTCTGCAACCTCTGTAACTCCTCTTGTTTGCATCCTGGTGAAGCTTTTAGCTCCACAACCTAACAATACCCATTTGGCCATATATATTGTTTATTAAGACTTCTAGGGGTATTGATCTCAAAAACATGTCCAATTTGCTATAAACCTAGATAGGATTCTGTCACTGGCAATAAGTGAAAAAAATTCATAACTTGAGTTTTAGGGAACTTAAAAATCCCATTGTTTTTCCCAAAATTCTAATTTGATCTCCTCTTCACTTCTTTAGTTGACAAGAACTTCCCAAAAGGCATGGATATTAAGGAAAAGATAATTCCCAGTTTGCTATATATGAGAAACATAGACTTGATTGAGTTTATGAACATATGTTGATCAATTTCGCTCTTAAATATCTAAACTCAAATCCTATATCTCAGTATGGATTCCATGAAAATTTCTTCTTTTAGGATCATGAATTGATTATGCCTAGATCTTTTCCAACTATAATCTTTATATTGAAAACTATGCTCAGAGCTTTATTTTAAGACAAGAATTGACTGAATCTTTCAAAATATCATGAAAATCATTGAGAAAACCATACCAAATTAATAATAATGATAAAATTCATCATACTTCCATTCATACATGGGTGGATCTTATAAAAAGATGTTTCTTCACTTCAATCTTGACTCAATCTATGTTTGCATTCTCATTCTTGAGTTAAACTATGTTGCAAAATTATGTATTTGTATGAATTCCAAGGCCATAACAGTGGGAACACATGTAATTTTCACATCCCAAGGTTTTGGAAGTGATGGATTCATAATCGGAGGTCTAGGAAGTGGAAATGTCTATTGGATGCAAATAACCTATCTCTTAACTACATAAAAGTTGCATTGTATGATTGATCACAAAATTTGTACTATGAATTCATCAATTATTTTAGATTCATAGGATTTTGGGTACACATATAGGAATTAGAGATTCACATGATGGTTCTTTTGGTTCATGTATTAACTTACGGTTTCTATTTTATGCCTATCCAAAGTTTGCCTAAAAAACATTAATTTTGCCTAATATGGAAATGGCATCTTAAGGTTGGAATGGGTGCTCTATCTCCTAAACAAGAGTGATAAAAGGCCAATAATGCATTCATAGATTTTAATCACCACCCTCAATGTGTTGGAGTTTCTAGTTTTTATCCATGAGGCCCCAGAGTTAGAGATCTCTAACCTAACTCACATGTTGACAACATTTGTTATCAATGTTGCTTGAGGCTAGAATAGGTGCTCTATCTCCTAATTAAAAATTATAAAAATACAATGATGAATTAATAGACATTAATTTCTACCCTTGATGTGATGGCAATTTTATTTTCAGCCATGAGGCCCCATAGGTAGAGATGTCCAACTTGGCTCGCATGTTGACAACATTTATTCACAATGTTGCTTGATGCCAGAATGGGTGCTCCATCTCAAAATCAGGAGTGATTAGAGGCCAATAATGTGTTATTATAAATTAATCACCATCCCCAACATGTTTTCAATGTTGTTTTTCATCCATGAGGCCCCGAAGATATATAAATCCAACTTGGCTCACATGTTGACAACATTTGTTCTCAATGTTGCTTGAGGTTGAAATGGATACTCCATCTCCTAACGAGGAGTGATCAGAGGAAAATAATTTGGTATTATATGTTAAAAACCACCCATGACATGTTGGTAATTATATTTTTTATCCATGAGGCCCCGAAGGTAGAGATCTCCAATTTGGCTTGCATGTTGACAACATTTGATGTCAATGTTGCTTGAGGCCAGAATGGGTGCTTCATCTCCTAACTAGACATGATCAGAGGCCAAAAATGTGGTCCTATAATCAATTATCACATTGTTTATAATTTAATCAATGAGCATACACCTCATAAAGATACAAAATGATCCGAAGTCACTTCAAAACACCTCTATATCCCCTAAAGAACAGCAAACATGCAGTTTAGAAAGAATTTTTGTTTGGGAGTTTTATGAATAATTTATGAGTTTTTATAACTCCCACAAGTATACCCATTAAAACCTATCTATTTATCCCAATAATGGATCTAGGTGAGCCTTAAAACTCATTTTTGACCCCCTAACCCAATTCAGGGCTTCTTGAGGCCTAGAAAGACCAAATTGGGTATTTTTGGGAGTTTCAAGTGGAGTAGAGGGATAAACAATTGCATGGAGGTCTATGCCAACATAAAAATGGTGTTATAATCCTCATTAGGCCCCTTCTCTACCAAAATCATGCAAAATCACCAAGTTACATGTTTTCATTATGCATTTGGCAAGCTTGGCAAGATGACAAAGTGAGCATATGAGATATCATACCTATTCCATCAATTTGACAAGTTTCACATCATCTCATGAGGTGTCAATAAAAGCTATAAATGTGATGGAGGTATTTATGTAGGTGTGTAACCCATCAATCAAGGAAGGTATGGAAATTTAAAAGGGAAAATGACACATCTCCTACGCCAACTCTCTAGAAGGCCATCATAACAACAGGTTACAACATGTTGAGAGGGATGATAAAACTATTTCTTGCCTCCTTTGAAATTTTTAACTTACTTCATGAGTTAGATAAGGCTATCATCCCTCTTGGTTAGTGTCTTGTTACACCAAGACTCCCATAACTTGTGTTTGGCTTGTACAAAAGGCAGATCTATGAGAGGATATATGGCCAAAACTTAGTCCCAAAGAAGCCTAAAGCCCTAGTGTCAAAGGTATATAAGAGAGTTTAATTGTTAAGCTTAGTCCTTGAAGCCAACAAGGGGCAGTAAGTGGATAAGGTAGAATAGTGGAGGTCTAAACTTGTGAGGATACTTGTTTGAGATTGAAATGAGTATGATAAGCATGGTAGTGAGATACGAAGTGAACAAGAATGTCTCAAGGGAAAGAAGTAGCTTTAACATAATTTCATAATAGGAAGCCTGGGTAGGTTGAAAATAGAATGTGACACTAATAAAGCAAATAGTCTTATCATGTTGAACCCATTTGTTATAGGTACAATCATTGAGAGGTGGGGGGTGAATAAATTATGTAAGAAAATCAACTTCAATTCCAAAATTTTCAAACTCTTAACCATTCAACATAAGTATTCATGAATCATATAAACCATTCATTGCAATAAATAAGGAAAACAATGCAAGATCAAAGCACATAACACATGAATTGTGTGGGAACCCCTCATGGGGGATAAAACCCACTCTCAATCCTGCAAAAACATGGAATAAAATCCTATAAGAGATCATAAATAAGAGACTTTAGTGAATCACCCACTTCACAAGGAGGACCAACCCCTAAGCATGGACAAGCACCCACTTGCCCTAGATGTTGAGCACCCACACAACACCTTCTGATATCAACACCTCCAAAACTCTGATTTCCTTCCAATATGATGGATAAATAATTAATAACCACTCTCTTAAACCCTTCATGTTTTTCCAATCCTTCACACACAAGCAATGCATCCAAAATAACCTTTTGGATCAATCTACAATTCTTCACTCATATTCAACCATTAACCCTAAAAAAAACTATTCACAACATCAAAAACACGACCACTAGGTCACACACATATCCCTCACACTAATATTCTCTTAAATTCAACCAACAGGATTACTCACGCTTCTCTTTTTTTTGCACATTCTCTCTAGAAATCTTCATCTTTAATTTTTCTCTTTATAAAATCTACATGATCACCACCCTCTTGGTCAGCCATAACACATTCCTTAACCTTTAAGGCTTATATCCCACTAATAAAAATATCAAAACCACCTACATAGGTCAACCATATCCTTTATAGATCACCCTTAAGCAACAACACCTTTCAATTAGGCCTAAGTAACCCTTTTAGGTCCATGGAGACCTATTCATCGCTTTAACACTTCACCGAGAAAAAATAGAAACATAAGACCACTTCAAAGTACATATATCCACACCACATGACCCTTTAGACACCCTTAAGTTATTACATTTATCACTACACACCTCTGCATATGTAAAACCATTCAATCATTTGCCTTGTGCATGAAAACACCATGAATGAATAAAAAGTTAACTTTCAAGTAATGGTTCATACTAAATATGGATTGTTAAAACCTCCAAAATCCATAAAGATGATCCTCAATGAGTCTAAAACACTCTAAAATATATAATTCACCATGATACATCCAAACACCATCAATAAAAACTCAAACACCCTTCTCAGGTCACTTGCAGAAGAAAGCCAAATCCTCAGTCAACTTTGGAGCTCCATAAATTCAATTGTATGACTAGTAAAACCTCTTAATCAATTTTCTTGGATTTCCCTTGAATTTATCTACCAATTTTCCTTTTACTCCATCATCAAATTCATCCATCATCAAAAGTTATAATAAAAACATTGTAGGTTGGTTTTCCTTTGTAAATTCAAATATTTGAATTCCAATGGTCACTTTTTTTAATGCAAATTTGACTATGGAAAGTAGTGAAATCTGCTTGGGAGACCAAATTTTCACTACCATAACTTTTGATATACATCATGTTAAGGCATAAAATTTGAAACACATGTTTTGGGTACAAAATTGAACAGACCTATGTGACCACTTTCTTTTGACACATTCACATGTGCAAATGATGATGTTATCAATCTTCTTACTTGAGAAAATCTACCAAGATGAATAGGATAACCTAGACCTTCACAAGACTACTCAGATGGATTCCTTTCACTTCCAAAATTAAACCAATCACTTATTACACCCCATAATGCCCCTCAAACATGGTCAATACACTATCAACATCCATCATCTTGCCTAACTAAGCAAACACTGCAAGGTCCATGCATGATCATTGAGGCATACTTTGTCATTGACCTACTAGCATACTTGACACCTCATGAACACCCTTGTCCACCTTGGATACATAATTTATAACATCTCAATAATATTCCCCTTTTTCATTGATGTCAACACTTGTAAACACCAACATAAAGTTATGCACATACTCTTTTTCCCTCTATAAACACTTCCTCCCCCTTTGACACAATGATAAAGTGGGCTTACCTATTGATCCTGGGGACCTATAATTTTTTTCAAATCTGACATAAAAAAGGGACCTCCTCTAAGAGATGATATAATCCTCCCTATCACTATCCATACCATTTCTTACCATGACTACCTCAAACATGCTCATAGACAACACTCTTCTTTGACCATAAACTACTATATGAATAAGAAATACGTAATATCAAGAAAATAGGAGTGATCACACCTAAATAATACTTAGAATAAATTTCCCTAAGTAATCTGATCTTAGGCACCCCTTGAGCACTTTCAAACTATCTCCAACCATGATGAAACTTTATAGTTGCCTTCAAAATTTCTATCACAAGCCAACTCCATGATCATCAATATATGTTCAAGCCATTCTTCAAATATGAAAGATGCTCAAAATAGACTAAAAAACTCATATGAGAACAATCATACCTTGGTCTTTTGGATAAAATGACCAAAAAGTCCACTTGAATCACCTAGCCTTGTCCAGAGGCCTAGTGACCCTACTTGAACCTTGCAGAACCTATAACTTTCTGTGTAGAAACCTCCATGACTAGAAGCTTCATATTTGATGCACACTCATATGGCCCCTCATGCATGCCAATTTTCATCACTAAACCCTTCTTCTATAATATAAATCCTTCATAGAGTGGCCTACCAAT
This sequence comes from Torreya grandis, assembly GCA_037957365.1. Lineage (NCBI taxonomy): Eukaryota > Viridiplantae > Streptophyta > Pinopsida > Cupressales > Taxaceae > Torreya > Torreya grandis. Next base: position 2,359,791 of record JARHVA010001736.1, on the reverse strand, counting down.
TAACCCTCCATTTGCATAAATGCTTAAACATAGAACAAACCATATACTATCAGAATACTTTGAAATACTTTTTGAGCACCCATTTTTTCATTTAAATTTATTGAGCAACCTAAAATCTCAACTCCTTTGAGAAGGTCACTAACCCACATGGGATAAAATACAAGGGCATCAAAAGGAATATGGTCAACTTACCATCTTTCAGTCAACACCAACTCCTAAAACTTATCTCACACTTGGAGGTCACCAACTCACACTATTGGACCAATTATTGAGGTCTGACTCCTTGGAGAACCCATAGAACCATGAACGTGGTTTCTGTCCTACTAGCCCTTAAGTAGAGACCGTCATACCTGAGAGCCATCAAAATTCTTAAACTTGCCCTAAATAGGCCTTAAAATCTTGAAACCACATGTATCACACCTATATAAGGTCAACACACCTTATATGCCATAAAGTCACCTTGAACACTCACAAATCTTGATTTAACACCTAGAAAGCTCATGATTGTGCCTACAGACCCTATGTATACACCTATCACTATTCCAAAACATCATAAAAGAATCATGAGAGCCTTATGACATCTCCATAGTACCTTTTTCACTTAGACACATTAAATCCAACTGGACTCAACCCTTGGTTAGCCTCATGGATCTCAAATACACCAATTTGGCATGATGAGCTCTCGTTAGGCAGTGAACACTAAACAAATGGTCATGAATGGTTATTTTGACCAACTTAGCACATTTTAACCCATGGAACACACTTGGACAAGTCCTTTCCACACTCCATATCAACCGTACCTTCATTATTCATGATTTTACCAACTAAACCAAGATTCAAGGATTGACTAAAACTTGCCTTTAGGACCAATGTCCCTGAACAAATTTCTTGAAGCTTTTTATCACAAACCTTTGGAGCAAGCTCATGAACTTCCCCCCCTTAAATAATGACCATCCATGATCAACACAATTATTGGAAACATAATATCATTAACTCTCTACCATAATGTCATTGTTCTTAAAGACCAATCAACAACACTTCATTCTTCTATATTGATTATAGCCTCTTGTACATCATCTAGAGCACACACACTTGCTTCTACATATGAAATATGTCTCCTAAGAAGCATATGTAGAGACACTAACTTGTCATAAAGAGACTAAAGGTCCCAAAATTTAGGATACTCCCACATCTCTATGCTCTCACTTGGCTTGCAGTCCTGCCTCGTCATCAAATTGACTTTGAATGAGTCTTTAACTTCATTCTTTCCTTCAGACTTGGAATCTTGCTTTTTTCTTTTGTCTACTTGGGTAGATAAGATGTGCTCTTTGACATTTTAACTTGTACCCTATTTTTTTATGAAAAATAATCCATTTTGAACCTATTTTTCATTCACCTACTTTGGTCTTCATTCATTATGGTTCCTTATCTTTATGTCTAGATTGACATTTTTTGAAGTAGAATTCTGACCATTCCTACAAAACCTTGTTATGTGACCTCTCTCTTGACACTTGAAATAAATGAAGTTTCTCTAATTGTACCTACCTTATGTATGGGCTACATGATGATTCCTTGAAGTTTTATTATCCCATTCATGTACTTGATCATTTGATTTCCTGATGAAGGCATTACAAGACCTTGCAATATGACCAATACCTTGACACCTATAACACAAGATGTCATGCTTTCCTTATGGACTAGTTGACTATCTTGAGTGATGATATTCTTCATGTTTTTCATTATCTTTCTCATAATTCCATGAAAATATCTTACTAGAAGCTTTTCTCTTGCAATCAATGACCCTATGACCAAACTGATGACAAGAATAACAATAACCTTTGAAGGAGTTATCATACCTTATTGCATTGGGTTGCTTGATTTGATTTGAACTTGTGTACCTTTTAAAGATGTCATTCTTATTCATATTGACATTCTTCTTATCTTTACTATCACTCTCATTAACATGATTAGTCTTTTGATATATCATCATTATCTTCTCAATATTCTTATCTTCATGGAACCCTAGGCCTGACTTGTCATTTGAGACCTTTTGACTGCTCAATATGTCATTAAGATAAATTATACATTTCTCAAAAAATTTATATGTTTCAAGCTCGCTCATATCTTGATCTAGTTTCTCTTGTAAAGACTCCATCTCTGATTTATAGTTGACATATTCTACATCCTTAATTTTTACCTCTTCAACAAGGGTACAAACCTGAGTTTCAAGATGTTGACTAACTTCATCATGCTCTTTGACTTCATTTCTCAACCTTTCTTCAAAGAATCCAATTTTATCCTCATAGGTCTTGATCAAGGATGCTTGCTTTCTATTCTTGCCTTGTCGAAGCTCCAAATCTTCTAAGGTATTCAGAGATTTATCTTCAAGAGTGACTTGCTGATCTTCTTCATCTAAGTTATCTCCACTAAACAAATATCTGCCTAAAAAACATTCACCTTTATCATCCTCAAGATCCATGACCAGTGTCTCATTATTCTCATCATGAGATGAATCATCATTCTCTGATGTGTTTCTTTCTTCTTCAATAGAAGAGTTACTGTCTTCTTCATGATAAAGACTCTTACTACCTTTGTATGACTCCTTTCCATTTCGCCTATTGAATATTTTTTAGTACTTGCTAGGACCCTCAGATTTCTTGTGTTCATCCTCATGAGATTCCTTATGAACTTCCTTATATTCATACTTGCCTCTATCTGGGCACTTAGCTACAAAATGACCAACTTTACCACATGAAAACATTTAAAAGGAAGCTTCCCTTCATATTTATCTAATCTGACATTCAATTTTATTGCAATCATGACTTCAAGTTGATCTTCATTAAGATTAATGTCTTCAAGACTTAGCTTGCTATTCTTTCCTTTTGTCTCCTTGATCACTTTTAAGGTTACTTCCTTCTTTGGTGGTTTGTTCTCATTGACTCTCATCTCATAGGTAGTAATAATTCCATACAATTCATCCATCTTCATCTTGGTGAGATCATGACTCTCTTCTATAGCAAAATTTTTTGAATCAAACTTAAGGGTGATAGACCTTAATACTTTATGTACTACAATAGCTTCTTCAATATCCTCTCTAATACCTCTAATCATGTTCACCACCTCATCAACCCTTAGAAGATAAGATGTCATAGTATCTTCTTCCTTCATTTTGAGGCCCTCAAATTGCCTTTGGAAAGTCTACAATTTGGCTAACTTAACCTTTAAATCCCCTTCATAGATGATCTATAATTTATCCTAGATTTCTTTGGTAGACTTGTAATGAATCACCTTGGTGAACTTAGTATCTGATAGGCCACAAATTATAGAATTCATATCTTTAGAATTGTTCTCACTCAACTTCTTGTTAGTTGCACTAGTTAGAGGAATAGGGCGTGTGGAATACCATCCATAATATATTTCCAAATGTCAAAACCTAGAGACCTGATGTAGGTATTCATTCTTGCACTCCAAAAATCATAGTTAGATCCATTGAATAGTGGTCCTTTCTTATTAGATAAAACACCTTGCATTTGATGACTACCCATTGTACCTTTAATCATCTTCAAGTGGTTAAAATTGCAAATAAGTTATGGATCTGATACCAATTATTAAAGGTATAATCACTGGGGGTGAATTAGTGATTCAATAAAATCAACTTCAATTCCAAAAACTTCAAACTCTTAAACACTCAACATAAGCATTCATGATGCATATAAACCATTCATTGTAATGAACAAGGAAAATAATGCAAGATCAAATCACATAACACATGAATTATGTGGGAAACCCTCATGGGGGATAAAACACACTCTCAATCCTACAAACACATGGACTATGATCTTATAAGAGATCACAAACAAGAGACTTTAGTAAAGCACCCACTTCACAAGGAGCACCAACCCCTAAGCATGGACAAGAACCCACTTGCCTTAGATGTTGATCACCCACATAACACCTTATTATATCAACACCTACATAACTCTAATTGCCTTCCAATCTTATGGATAAATAATGAATAACCACTCTCTTAGGCCCTTCACACTTTCTCAAGCCTTCACACACAAGTAATGCATCCAAAACAACCTTTTCGATCAATCTACACTTATGCGCTCATCTTTAACATCAACCCTACAAAAAACTATTTATAACATCAAAAACATGACCACTAGGTCACACATATATCACTGGCACTAATCTACTTTACAATTCATCCACCAACTTCTCTATTCTTTGCACATTCTCTCTAGAAACCTTTATCTTTGATTTTGCTCTTTATAGAGTCTACATGATCACCACCTTCTTGGTTGGCCACAAGACATTACTTAACCCTTAAGGATTATATCCCACTAATAAAAAGATCAACACCACCTACATAGGTTGACGATAGCATTAATAGATCAACCTTAAGCAACAACACCTTTCAATTAGGCCTAAGTAGCCCTTTTTGGTCCATGGAGACCTATTCATCCCTTTAGCACTTCACCAAGAAAACATATAAACACAAAACTACTTCAAAGCATAGAGGTCCATGCCACATGAACCCTTAAACAACCTCAAGTGATTACATTCATCACTACACACCTCTACATATGCAAAACCATTCAATCATTTGAGTTGTGCATGAAAACACCATGAATGAAAAAAAGTCAACTTTCAAGCAATGTTTCATACTAACATGGATTGGTCAAACCTCCAAAATCCATACAAATGATCCTCGAGGTGTATACAACACTCTAAAATAGATAATTCACCATTGAACATCCAAACACCATCAAGAAAAACACAAACACCCTTCTCAAGTCACTTGGAGAAGAAAGCCAAATCCTCAATCAACTTTGAAGCTCCATAAATGCAATTGTACTAGTCAAACCTCCTAATCGATTTTCCTAGATTTCCCTTGAAGTTATATAATAATTTTATTGTTACTACATCATCAAATTAATCAATCATAAAAATTTATAAGCAAAATACTACAGAATGGTTTTCCTTTGTAAATTCAAATATTTGAATTTCAATGGTCACTTTTTAATGCAAATTTGACTATGGAAAACAATGAAATATACCTGGGAAAGCAACTTTGCACTACCATCAATTTATATAGACTTCATGTCAAGGCATGAAATTTGAAACACATGTTCTAGGCACAAAACTGAATAGACCCATGTGACCACTTTCTTCTGACACCTTTACATGTATGAATGTTGATGTCATCAATCTACTTACTCAGGAAACTATGCCAAGATGACTAGGATAACCTAGACCTTCATAAGACTACTCAGATGGATTCCTTTCACTTCCAAAAGTACAACAAGCACTTATTACACCCCATAAGTCCCCTCAAACATGGTCAACACATTATCAACATCCATCATTTTGCCTAACCAAGAAAACATTGCAAGGTCCATGCATGATCACTAAGGCACACTTTGTGATTGACCTACTAGCATACCTGACACCTCATGAACACCCTTGGCCACCTTGGAGACGTCATTGACAACACCTCAACACCATTTTCAAACAATTTCTAAATCCAATAAGAGATATGAGTAAAGCATTTTTGTCTTCCTTTAATATATATATATATATATATATATATATATATATATTTAATTAATGAAAATAGCTTGTTAATTGTGCTTGTGACACCATTCCATATCCTCCTAGAATACACTTATATATTGTTTAATATACATTTAATTATAATCCTACTTGTAATAAGGGGTATATCATATTCATACCTAAGATTGATTATCATCTAATTTAATCAATGTGATATTTTAAATAATGAAAAGGAGGGGATTTTTGGTGGACTTAGACAAAAAATCAAGTTATCATGCCCTTAATCGGTCAAATTAGTTCAAGGAGTGAAAATTTGGATCAATTATGCCAATCCACACAACTTTTAGCCACAAAACCTCTTTACACATAACATCTAAAGTTAACATAATGCAATGATAATTATGACAACTTAATGTATGGCTTCCATACTTCAAGTGTTGAAGGTGGTTTGGAGGTTGGGGCAAGTCTATGAAAGGAGATATGGCCAAAAATCAGTCCCAAAGAAGCCTAAAACCGTAATGGGACAAGTGCATAATAGAGTGTAGTTGTTAGGCCTAGTCCTTGAAGCCAATAAGGGGTAGTAAGTGGATAAGGTGGAAGAGTGTAGGTTTAAGCTTGTTAGAACAGTTGTTTGAGATTGAAATAAGTATGATAAGCATGATAGAGGGGTCAGGAGTGAGAAATAAGGTCTCAAGGGAAATAATAATTTCTAAGAATATGAATTAGACCTACTAGGCCTTGTATCTCTACTTGGGCAAAAGTTGAATATAGGTACAAGGAAGATTTGGGGCCTTCAAGGAAGGTTGGTTGGCATGTTTGAGGATAGGGTAGGAGGTTGGAAGCTATTGGAGTTGACTCTAAGTTCACATAGATAAGGTAGATGAAAATAGGCCTAAACAAGCCTAGAATGTGCCTTGAGAGAGTGAGCTAAGACTGATTGCAAAAGGAGAGTGGAGATTCTAGAGTGAGTTGAACCTTAAGAGGTGATTGAGGTGAATATCAGAACCCCAAGGAAGCATAAGAGAGTGAATTGGTGTTGACAAGAAGATATTATAGTGAGGAAGTCCATGAACCTAGTGGAAAAGAGTAAGGACAAAGCATTGAGCTAGGTGAGTTTGGGATTAACATTGCAATTATAGGTATCAGACGCAGATGTTTTGCAAAGGTTTGTACATGATCATATTTTATTTACATCAAAACCTATTGGTCTTATAAGAACAATACAAGATAATAGAGTATGAAATATTGTAAACAAAGGTTTGTGAAAGAGTATAAAAGATATTCAAAATCAAAACAAATTATTGAACAATATATTAACATAATTATATGTAAATTTTCCATGCATTTTTACAACATTCAACAAACTACAATGGTTAAAAAGTGAATTGTTGAACAATGTATGTTTATATATTATATCCATAAAATACATAAAGGCATACAAAATGTGAACATGATATAATATATGAGGTTTATGCCATATAGGCATATACAACATGCCAACAACTATACATCAAGCCTTATAGGCATACAACAAAATGTCATAAGACATGATCTCCTAATCATCAAAATGCATTGCTCTCTTTGCCTTGCTTGTTAAATCCTCTCCCATGGATTCCTTTCTCGCAACTGAAGGTCTCTTAGTGGATTAATTATGATTCCTCTTTAGCTCCAAACTCACCTGTAGCTCCAACTGTTCATATGCAAATATTGTTATAAATTATAAATGATGTAATAAGATTATTACAAAATTAACATGTTAAATTTTTTAAATCATACACAAATTATTCATAGGTGCACTTACTATAAGCTGGTAGTCATGGTCAATTTGATATTGGTGCTCAACAAGGTTGATGATAGGTTTTCATTACCAAAGTAGATCACTACTATGAGTTTGTGACCTACTCTTGATGGTGGAAGGCGTAGGTCCCTGCAAATATATATATATATATATATATGTACATATATATATGTACATATATATATGTACATATATATATGTACATATATATATGTACATATACATATGTACATATACATATATACATATATACATATATACATATATACATATATACATATATATATATACATATATATACATATATACATACAAAATAAAAATTCAAAATTAGATCATAAACTAAATCATTAAAATATAATATGAAAAAATACAAATTAAATTATCTAATTGTACCATGCCATCCCTATTAATCATTTTGACAGGATAAAAATACATCACCAGAGGAGACTACATAGACAATTTGTTTGTGCATCATCTATTTTCACAAGTATAGAAAATAATTACAAAACACATGCTTGTATTTATAATTAAACATTATGTAATATATAGCTAGATCATGTACCTCAAAGATTTGTTGTGCAGATGAAATCACAAAAACGACACAAACATTTGTTCCATCCATAATAGATGACAAAGTGTCTTCTATGGTCATCAACTGAACATAAAAAATATCATTTTTAGTCACTTCAAAATGCACGTGCAGACAGACAAATGTGTGTGTGTGTGATGAATAATAACATTAATTAATCATTATAAATTACCTCCATATATGTATAAATTGAAAGTGCACTCTGACCAACACACATGTTCATTTGGACTCCACAAACCTTCTACAACATAAAAATAGTTCATATACATCAAATCACCTTTTAAATTATACAAATATTTTAAATTTAACAAGTCTGACATTTTTTTTAATAAGTAAAATATTAAACATACCTAGGAAGTGTTAGGCAAGGTGACTAGATGAAATGTAGATGGCGGAAACATAGAAATATCGATATCATATAGGCCCATGTAAAAGCCACTATGTGTGGACTACATGAAATCCTCCTCATCCTCATTAGGTCCAGTGTATGTAGCACCACATGATTTGTATAAGTGAGATCGCCAGGTAGTAGTGCTAGACAAAGCCTCACCACATCCACCCTCCCTAGGAGGAGTATGAGAAACCTAGATTGTATGTTGGATGAGGGTGTTAGTAACTGCCTTAAGTGAATGCAAGGTATTAATCTATATAGTCTTCTTGACTATAGAGCGTATTATCTCAAGAGGATGGGGTTGATCAACATGTTATCTCACTCGTTGATTAGTTGCATGTCATACCACTAACTTATTATGTGCAGATCCCTTTCCCCTACCCTAGAACTCCAAGAAATCAAAATAGTTTGAGATTTCATTCAACATAAACTCAAAATACAATTTTTTCAGTAAATAGAGTGGGACCTCATTATTGTTGCAAGGTGGGTGATCAAAGACCATCCACCATTGGTCCCAAAATGTTATGTTTGAGCAAATCATGATTGCACCAATGGATTGGAATCCATTTGGATATCACATCAAGCAACACACAAATCTTCCCATTGATGCATAGGGCATAAATTTGGGCTTTGGTTATGTGTTTATCTTTTACAATGGGTTTTGACAGTTTGTTAGAATATTATGTCCTACATCTATTTCTATAGGCATCCCACCTATCAATTTGACCCGTTAATGACTCATCTTGATCTACTAATATCTATAGTGTCTTTGCTAGGGAAATTCAGTGGGAGTTGTTTGAGTATGGATCCCTTAATGACCTAATCATATTCTCAAATTTAAGCTTATTTTATACTCTGTGGTTTTCTAAATCCTCTTGACTACCTTCAGAGCTTGAGGAACTACAAGAGGGATATGAGGGTTTTATGAGGGAGGAGGGTTAGGAGGGTTTTACATGTGAAGAGGGATTAGAGGGTTAGGAGGGATAGGAGGGTTTTGGGGGTCAGATGGTGGCACATTATTCAATGTACATGAAGATGTATGCACTAAAAAACATAAAAAAAAATCAATAAAAATATAACAAAATTGAAAAAATAAGGTTGAATTGCACTAAAACATGTTAGATTACCTCTATTTATGCATGGCATTATTGAATCAAAGGGAGGGTGGCTCCAAAATCTAAAATTTTGCTTGCTCAAACTTGCTGCTCTAAAATGTGGGTTCGGTATTCCTTCTTTTGTTCATGGTTTCTACTATGTGAAATGCCAAAAGATTTGTCTTTCACATTTTTTTTTTTGGTTTTATTGCATAGAAATCATGCACACAGTTTTTACCCAAGCATGGTTTTTACATGTCCATTATTTTTACGCATACACGGTTTAGCCTTGGTAACCACCGAGGCTAAGTCCAAGTACTGTGTATGCAATTCTAATAAATGTGTACATAAAATAGTTGTGGGGGGAAGTAGAATTTTATCTGATTTCCCTCACCCCCGCCCCGCCTCGCCCTCCTTCCCCACCCGTGCCCAACTTCGTGGATATACCCATAGCATGTACATAAAAGCAAATAGGTAGGCTATGGGTTATTTATTTAGGTAGTGTATATGAGATCCTTGAGAGTCATTATTAATTATAGATTATTTTGCTCAACTGTGTTGTTTACATATTAAATTTACATTTGAAAATAGAGGGAAACTAATAAGATCATATATGATATAAAACTATGAACCATGAGGGAGATAATAGATGGAACATAGCTGAGTTTCAAATATTGAATTATTAAGATGATATGTTATTATTAAATATGTGTTATAACCTTGTAATAAAATCTTGGAAATGAATAATTTTGAGTAGTTTTTTAGCAAATTGTGTATTATGTTTATCCAATTATAGACATGTAGGTAGTTGGCACAACTACCTAATACCTACAAATGAAAATATAGAATGATTTTTACATTAAAATACTATCGAATTAGAGGTATTGTACCTTATGCCACTATCTTTATATATCAAATCTTACTCATCTTGGATATGAATCCCAATGCCTACATAAATTAATTGTGTTAATAATCTATGCTATGACTGCAAAGTATATACAATTGGATATTGATATTTTTGATAGGAATGAACATTCTTGGACATGTTCAAGTGTTGTAGCTTAACATAACAAAGTCTCTAGTTATATGGATTGGATTTATATAGTATTATAGCACCTTAAGTACTTTTATGTGTATGATATGATAGTGAAACAAGGTTTGATGAATAACCATGATTGAATAAAACTTGTAATATATGCAACATTGTTATGAGATAGAGAGTTAATAGTTGCATATTATATGATCTTGACTTATCATATGAATAGTCCAATAAAATGATGTTTTAAATAAACTATCGTAAAATTATTAATAAAGGTTAGGAAGTTTGTTAGATATGATTGTAATTGTAATGTATCATTGATTTGCTAAAGTATAGTAAGATCTTTTCTTCTTGGCTGAAGGATGATGTGTGATAGGCAATATGTATGCTTGTAAGTCATGCATTATCAGTTTGGAAAAAATATTATTAATGATTAGATGTTAAAGTAGAGAGCAAAGTTTATGTAGACAATGATCCAGATTCTTGAAATTTGAATACTATAAATCCTTTGAATAAAGTGATGATATATTTATATACATTATTTGTCTGTTGTACTTTTTTGTTTGCATGTTTGATTGAAGTCATATTGCACAGAGGTGTACATATGGTCTATATGACTAGCTACATGTAATAGTGATTTTACTTTACATTGTCCTTGGATGGTTCTAGATGCCTGCACCATCATTATATACCCCTTCATGAAGGGAAGGGCCACTCCCCGTGGGAAGGTGAGCAGGAGACTATTGGTTTGTGGTTAGAGATAAAATGCATAGATGATGTTCTCCCTCCTTATAACTAATCTAGACTAATTACCGATGTTTGTTCATGGTTGATAAATTAATCTAGAGTTGCATTACATTGCTCAATAGTATTATTATATATTGAATGTTTTGTTTTATGGATCATTACAATAAGGGTTGTAGACATTCTGGTATAATCATTATTACATCTTGTTGTATTTCAATCTATGATCAATAGTATTATTTGGATGAGAAATTTATATATATTTTTGTACGTATGAGTCCTATAAGTACTGTTGCTATTTTATTATTGCACTTAATTCAATGAAATTACTTTGCTTAAGACATTTGTTGTTTACTACTTAATGATGTAGTAGAATCATATGAAAATATTTTGGATAAGTTATTGTATTCATTTATAATATGGGTTTTAATTTGAGTTATAATAAAAGATGTTAGTTTTTCCTATGCAATTTAGAGGGGTTGTAACAACCAAGCTTCCACATGCTCTAGAGATATACATCCCACCATTTTCAAATCTAATATCCATGCTCTCTTTGAATAGATTCCTAACAGTGGAACCAATTTTGTGTGCTTTTTCTACCTAATTAAGCCCTATGTAGGCTATGGTAAGCACAACAAATAGACAAATATTGAAATCCTAATACAACGGTCTATTACTTAAACTTGAAGACCTAAACACTCACTTGAGGTGAAAAAAGAAAAATCGAGGACCCCGTTAAGAGAATCAATCATGAAGATACACACGCACATCATCTTACACTAAAAAGCAAAGATAAAATATATCATTCATGTACACTAAGATTAACACAATAGCATTTAGAACATATAAAAAATGCATCCTTTCATTTATATTCATGTTATCATATAAACAATACACAATATACTTCCATCACAAAGCATAAAACCATATTCTAACAAATAATTTTACACTCAAACCTCAAAGCTTATACAATAAAACACTAGCACAATGCTTCTTCATAAGAAATTTTGACTCTGCAACCCAAAAAGTTCAACGTGAAACATGTCAAAAAAAAAACACACTGAAAAGTCTTTCATATATATATATATATATATATATAAAAACCATGACTATAACTGGTGATTCAAAATAGTAATACAAGTCTCTTATAATTTCAAGGTGAATAAGACTCACACATGCGTATAAATTATGGTGCAATTATGTCTCAAAATAGGTTAGAATATATATATATATATATGGAAATTAGAAGCACAAATATAGGTAATTATATTAAATTTTGGTTAATCGACCAATGTATATTATCACACAATTAGTAATTTTCAAGATGGCCAAAATCATCCTATAGACAAATAGCTATAAATAGCCACTAAAATTACCCATCTACCTTGTATCAAGAACTATGTATGTCCACACTTTTCCACGTTCCAAAATTAATCATTTTTTTGGATTGAAAACATGCATTATATTTCTAAAGAATAAAAACATATTACACACCCGATCAAAAAGGTGGGTAGTATGAAAGCACACCTTGAGCAAAAAAAACATAGAAAACATCAAATTGGGATTAATCTGGGGAGAAAAACAAAGTTATAGTCCTAGGCCCACAACAACATCAATATAAAGGTACATAGCAAGTGACATTAAGAAAAAAACATATATAGAAAGAGATAAAATATTATGTCATCGATACAATTAGCTTTGAAGAAGGAATAAGAAGAGGTGATGGACAATATGGACCATCTCTTTAACTACCCCCATGGGGGTGAAAATCATTAGGTATAGATCCCCAACCATATTTTTAGTATTTTATTCAACATCTTCCTCAGTGTGCCCATAAGGGGTGAAATAACAAGAGATAATATTGACATTTTCCCTTGCCCATCCCAGCCATAAGGCACAAAACTAGAAGGCCCAAAACCAACCTATGGTGAAGGCCACCCTCCAGGGTCCCCCAATGGTGAGAATCTATAGTGAGGAAAAGGTGGTGGGATGGAGAACATATAGTGACTCTATGACTTGTGTCGACCTATACCTTTACCCCTCTGCTCCCAATCCCTCCATGAGGGTCTTGGTGAGGGGAATCTGGAGGCACCTTGATAATAGTACAAGGGGAGTTGCCCTAGTGGCCAATGAGAGTGCAGTTATGTTCAAAACACAACACTAATTTATCCATTTGGGAGATAGGAGCCCCATATAAAGCAATCGGTCACCCACTAAAAGGCCTTGGTAGAGAATGCACCATGCAAAAAGGGCCATAATAGTTCATAATGAGTCATGAACAAAGTGGACATTAAGAAGTTGGTATTGCGGCAAACAGGGGAGGACATTTCTATTAACTAACCCTCTAGAAGCACAATCTCTCAACAAGTAACCAAACCCTTCTACAACTAAGACATATAGAGAAAGAGTTATGGGGTAGCCTTTCCTGATGGATCAGAAAAGACCAAAATTTTCATATTGATGACCATTTATGGTGATATAAGTAGAAGCATTTTGAAAGAGTCTAAACAAAGTGAATAAACCTAGTGCCGAAATCAAGGGCTTGCAACATAGTAAGAATGAAAGGCCATTCAATCCTTCCATAGGTCTTTTCAAAGTCAAATTTAATAAATAAAACGTTATGCTCGAATGTGTGATCTCATTCCATCGATTACCGAACAAAAATGATGTGATATAGGATATATCTACCTTAAATGAATCCATTTTTCTCTACCCTTACCACCAAGGGAAGGAGGTACCTAATTCTTAAGGCTAGAGCCTTGACAATAATTTTATAAGAGACATTCAAGAGGGTCATAGGCCGTCAGTTCGTTATTAGCTTAGGGTCACTAGCCTTGGGAATAAATTTGATATTGCATTTGTTAATGAGCTTTCCAAGAGTTCCATTGGCCATATCTTCCAAATAGACTTTGTGCAAATCAAGGCCAACACAATCCCACAGGGTTTAGTAGAACTCACATGGAAAGTCGTCAATGCTTTAGGATTTGTCATATCAATCATCGCATTATTAAGCTCTTCAATTGAAAGGGGGCTATCATAGGCCATTGTTTGGCTTGGAGTGAGTTTACAAGGAAATCCATCAAGGCATTTTTTAAAAGCAATTTCCCTATCTTCTAAAGGGGCTTGAGCTTGAAAATTATGTTTATAGTGCTAAACAAAGTCTTGTAGGATGTCTGGAAGACCAGTGAGATGGTCACTATCTTCCTTGATAGTTTTATTTGCACAATAGACTATCAAGCTCTTAACTTATCGAAAAATACCTTGAAACCTCTATCCCTAATCCTTAGCCAGTGGATTCGATCTTGGATTTGAGCATCACGAGCTTGATGAATATCAACTAGCTTTATTTTTTACCTTAGCTCAGTGGTTTTATTTTGTAGAGTCTCATTTAGAGGGCATTTTTCAAGTTCTTAATAAATTCTATTAAACTCCCTTATGCACCTACCTTTTGGTTTGCTTGTTCACTATTTTTAAAATAACACCGAAAATTGTAGAAGGTAAATTTGACTTACGGATATAAAAGATTCAATGCTACTAATTAGGCGATGGTAGGGTTGTTATATGTTTTAACAATGAAATATTTAGGCTTAAACATACATATATACATACATACATATCACACCCAACCTTACAATAAATAAATTTAAAAAAATGATTATTTTTTTATCAAAATTTTTTTCAACCAAACTTTGATTATTACTTTCTATATATATAGATTATTACTAAATTACTTATATATATATATATATATATATATATATATATATATATATATATATATATATAATTACTTTATATATATTTTGAAAGTTTTGTTTAAGAATTTCATAAGAAAAAATAGTCATTTTTTTATTGATTCATTGTAAGGCTGGGTGTTATATATATATATATAATCAATGTTTGGTTTAAGAATTGCATGATAAAATATGTCATTTTTAAAAATTAATTCATTATAAGGTTGGGTGGTATATATATATAACAATAACTAAACTGATTTAAGGATTGTATGATTAAAAATATTGTAATTTTTTTTTATCGATTCATTGGAGGGTTAGGTGGTATATTTATAAAGTAATAATCAAAGTTTGGTTTAAGAATTGCATGATAAAAAAATATTGTATTTTCTTTTTATTGATTCATTGTAGAATTAGATGTGCCCACACCCATTTGGGACACAAAAAGGGATTCTAGTCCCCATATAACCAGTTCACCAAATATTTTTTAATATAGCAACATTGACTCATAAGATATACCCACAGTTACAAGAAGTCAAGCATGCAGCCCCCACTACAGGTACCTTGAACATTGGTGGGATTTAAACCTAGGTTGTACCGATATGAATGTATCCACTCAATCATTAAACCATAGCACGGGGGACTAAAAAATGTTGTCATTAATTGGTTGATAATAAATTAATTGACCATGGTTGTGACTATAGTACTCTTGGCACTAATAAGAAGTCACTGTGTGAATATTGTTATGAAAACTTTGATATTTAGAATTATAAGCTTTTGGAAATACTATGTGCCTATTTTCACTATGATATTTGATAGAACGGATAACTTTTAACAATCTTTAAATATCCTTTAGATTAAATTACAAAATAATTTTAAATTAAAAAATATAAATAGTTACTACTATAGATGTCTTACATATATTTACTGAAAAATGCCTAGAGACATAAATAGGAAAAAAAGGACTTATAATAAGCAATGACCACTCTTGCAGAATCTCTAAATTTCAATCCCAGCGAGAGTTTAGATCCCATATTCATTTTGTATCTCTTCCTCTCGGCTACACAAAGACAACATACAATTCATCAAAGTGAGTAAATCTGAAGAATGGAGATAGGTTGCAACTAAAAATATGCAATGAAGTTATCAAGTATTAATCTCATAAAATGGAATAGAAGGTGAATCACTGGTATCCATTCTACTCCTGCTTTCTCTGTCTGTGCTGATTTCCTCAAAGGGCCGCTTTTTTTCTGCTCCAACCAGTGACAATTTAGGATATGGAGATGGAGATGGAGATGGATATGGATATGGATATGGGCTCTTCAATCCCTACATCTGAAAATCCCGGTCTGCCATAAAGAAATAGGAAAAAAACCTGAGGGGCAATACCATTAACAAATTGAGAAGCTGTGTAAGTTTGGATTGTCTATAAGGAGCATGGCTTTTCTGTTCCACTATCTTATGCAGCTATTGAGGGCCAACAGGGATTTGTTTATGTCAGCCCTTTCTACAGACCTGACCGTCGTTTGATCTGTGGCAATAGCTCTCTCAGATCCAGCCAGATCTACAAGAGATAATTTACCAGTACAAGTAGTAGTTGTTGAGTCCTCCTTTATTTTGTATTCCACCATAACCTACAACAATAACAGATTGTTTCAACAAACTTGCCAAGTTCATCGTACATGAACTCAGTAAGTGAAAATCTTGCATGGTAGATAATTTTGACTTTGTAAAATTGGGAGTTTCACGAAGAGTGCGAACTGCAAACCTGCAGAATAGCATGAGATCGAGATGAAGTCTCCTTCATTCGGATTGCCTCTGTTGTTCTGTTCTGGTTGCAGACAATTACCTGCAAGCCACAATCATAGAAGTTTGTCAGTGATTCGCCTTCATTGTTGCATGCAAAAATAAAACGAGCTCCTACTTTGAAGAGAAATTCATACCTATTCAGCTGAATAAGTATATCATGTTGAGTGAGCCCTGCACACAAATTACGCTGAAACAAAAAGGAGGAAGATCAGTTCGTCCGGGGCAATAAAGGAAATCTGAGTGCTCCCCCAAAGAGCTTGGGAGGGGCATGTTCACCTGTTTAATTCAAACGAATGTCGGGATTTATTGAAGCGGCATGTTCAAAATTTAAATCTCTCCGACCGGACGTTCCCGTTTTCGTTTGGCAGTCCATTTGGCAGTCAGGGAGGGCATAGACGGCCTAACCAGCTGGACGTTCAGCGTGGACTGCCAGCAGTCAACGCTGAACGCTCTTGCTTGTTACGCTCAGCGGATTTTATGCTATAGAGACTCCCAGTATTCCTTGGACAAGTTGCCAAACACCTGCCCTCCAAACACTTTGAGTGACAAGGGTAATCCACTGCAAGCATTTAGAAACTTTTCAACTAAAGACTCGAATCCCTAAAGTGGATGGGATTGTAAGAAAGAATGCCATACACCTGCCCTCCAAACACTTTGAGTGACAAGGGTAATCCACTGCAAGCATTTAGAAACTTTTCAACTAAAGACTCGAATCCCTAAAATGGATGGGATTGTAAGAAAGAATGCCATACACCTGCCCTCCAAACACTTTGAGTGACAAGGGTAATCCACTGCAAGCATTTAGAAACTTTTTAACTAAAGACTCGAATCCCTAAAGTGGATGGGATTGCAAGAAAGAATGCCAGCAGAAGAGCTGTTTGGCACGAAACGGGATTCAGTGGTCTCATATTATAGATGGAGAACATGCGCCACTTTTTAAAGACCCCCAAATCAGGGGATGTAACTGATGCAGAGCACCTCCACGTATCTTTCCCATGACTTGTTCATTGAGTTGTGGTTCAGGATTTTTAGGCTTTTGTCTGACTATTTTTAGTAAGCTATTTTTGTAATGGATTTGGAGTCTAGTCTTTCTTTAACAGCTGCTGTAGGCCCTGGTCCCATGGGACTGCAACTGCAAGCATATTTAGTGGGTACTGCAGAAATTATTTAGGATAAAATTTGCAGTAAAACATTCTCATGGATTTTTAAAACTGCAAAAATTATCCATGTAGAGGAAATTTAGGGGGTTTGGATGAAAAAAATTATAGTATAATTTTTTATTCGCTGTAAAATGCTTTTTTGTGCCTATATTTTCTCTGCTGGTGCTACAAATTCTTGCCCCCACCTTCTACCCATTTCTGAAAATCTATTTCATTTGCAGTTGCTGCTCCTATTATTTAGGGAAATATTCAATTTTTTGCAGTTACAGAAATTTAAAATTGCATGGAACCCCCTGCAACTGCAAAATAATTGCAGTTGCTCCCTCCATGGGACCACCCTGTTAGACTTGTTTTTTTTAATTTGGTAGTTCAGTTTTAGAGGGAACTGTGCTAGCAGAAGATGCAGGACAGTGGTTTGTGAAGCGAGACTTTTATTTTCTAGTTAGGGATAGAATAGAAGGGGGGAACAAGACAGAGAAACGGAGATCATAGGAGTTATGTGCTGCTGAGCCAGAATGCATTATCTTGGCTGTATGCGTTATTGATTGTATTTTCCCTGCTATTATGTCTATTTATTTATTTTTTGAATACTCATAACTTTTATGGAACCTTTGCTGTTGTTTCATCTGAATATTTATAGAATGTGTTTGTGACCCTGTAACTTATGTTGTTATAAAAGAAAACCACTATTTATCTTCTTGAAGTTAAGTTGCAAAGAACAGAGTATTTTTGGGAGATTAACTGGCAGGTACAAGGGAGAGTTTGCATCATTTTGATATCAGAGCAAAACGAAAATGGCCCAGAGGGGAGCTTGTTTAACCTGGGGTAGGAAAGGCAGGGGAAATCCCAGATTGAGAGGTAATGCAGATGATGAAGTGCTTAGAAGGTTGCAGGCCCTTGAGGCATGGTTGACTCATGAGGATTCTGAGGAAGAACCAGAAGATCAAAGGGGTTGAGGAGCCATAGATCCCATGGAAAGACTCAATGAGGCTTTAACCAAGCAAGGAACTAGAGTTAAAGTTAAAGTCCCTGACTTTAAAGGTGAATTGAACCCAGAAATGTTCTTGAATTGGATTCAAGGATTAGAAAAATACTATGATGTGGAAGGGATAGAAGAAACTGACCCACTCAGGGTCAAAATTGCATCATCAAAAATGAAGTCTCATGCTACTCTATGGTGGGAGAATCTCCAGAATGTTAGGAGAAGGCAGGGGAAAGAGAAAATCAGATTGTGGCCTAAGATGTTAAAACATTTGAAAGCTAAGTTCATGCCCTCAGATTATCAACAGAGGCTCTTTAGGAATTCCAAAATCTAAAGCAAAAGGAGTTAACCATATCAGCGTATAGTGAGGAATTTTTGAGGTTGCAAATCAGGACTAATTTGCAAGAAGATGATGAACATGCAGCAGCCAAATACATCAATGGACTTAGATTCCAACTCCAAAATGAACTAGCCTTGCTCAAAGTGAATACTGTGGATGAGGCATATCAATTAGCCTTGAAAGCAGAGGAAAGTGAATACTGTGTATGAGGCATATCAATTAGCCTTGAAAGCAGAGGAAAAATTGAATAGGTTGGGCAAGGTGACAAACAAAAGAGGTAGCAACAATTCCAGTAGGGGTAGAGGAAGTTCCTCTAAGTCAGCCAATGAAGAAGATCCAGAAGATATTGTGAAGCCAAACTTCCAAGGGAGGGGTGGCTTTAGAGGTAGAGGAAGAGGACAATAATTTTCGAGAGGTTGGAAACCTTTGAAGTGCTTTATTTGTAATGATACCCACAGGGCTATAGACTGCCCTCAAAACCCCAAGAGAGCGATGATGACTCAAGAAGAAGAAAGGGAAGAACCCTTGATAGAAGAAGTTGAAGCAGAAATGGGTGAGACCTTGATGCTTAGAAGAACATTGATAGCTGGTGACAAAGAAATCCCCATAGCTGATTGGAGAAGAAATAGCGTGTTTTGGACACAATGTAAGTGTAAAGATAAGGTGTGCAAAGTGATTGTTGATGGAGGGTCTACGAATAATACAGAAATGGTGCAAAAATACAACTGGTTTGTGTTCCAAAACCAAATCCTTATAAAATTTCTTAGTTGAAGAAGGATCATAATGTGCTTGTGAATCAATCTTGCCTAGTAGACTTCAAAATTGGCCCTTATGAAGATAAGGTGTTTTGTGATGTAGTACCAATGGATGCTTGTCACTTGTTGTTAGGTAGACCTTGGTTATATGATAGAGATGTACTTCACCATGGTAAATAAAATACCTATGAGATACAAAATGAGGGTAAACTCCATATTTTGAAACCTTTTAAAGGAGAAGGAAGAACTGAAATAGCAGCTTTGTCTTTATTTACAGTGGGCTGAAAAGAGTTTTTTAAAGAATTCAAGGAAGAGATTTGTTACCTAATTTGCCCTTTAGAAAAGAAGAAATCAGATCAGCAAACAATACCATTGGAGGTGCAAGAATTGTTGCAACAATATTCTGATTTGACACCATCTGATCTACCAGTCGGTTTGCCTCCTTCTAGAGGCATTATTCACGAAATTGATCTAATTCCAGGTTCCAAACTCCCAAACCAAGCTGCTTATAGGTTGCCTCCTCTAGAAAATGAGGAAACGAGGGAGACGAATTACTGAATTAATTGAAAAGGGGTTTGTAAGAGAAAGCATGAGTCCCTGTGCCACACCCGCTTTACTCTCTCCTAACAAGGGGGGAAAATGGAGGTTATGTATGGATTCCAGAGCCATTAACAAAATCACTGTTAAGTACTGATACTCGCTACCCAGAATGGATGACTTATTAGATTGCTTGTCAGGGGCCAAAGTCTTCTCCAAAATCGATCTCATAAGTGGATACCATCAGATTCGGATTCATGAAGGTGATGAGTGGAAGACAGCCTTCAAAACCAAGGGTGGATTATTTGAGTTGGTAGTGATGCCATTCGGATTGTCCAATGCTCCAGCTACCTTCATGCGCAACTATGAACCAAGTATTTAAATAACACATTGGTAAATTTATCATAGTCTATTTTGATGATATCTTGGTTTTTAGTAAAACAAGGGGTCAGCGTGTAGAACATTTGAGAGTGATACTTGACATACTCAGAGCTGAAAGGTTGTTTATCAACCATGAGAAGAGTGAATTTTGCAAAGATAAATTGGTCTTATTGGGGAGTGTTATTTCAACAGATGGATTGAGCATGGATCCAGAAAAAGTTAAGGCTATTCTTGAGTGGCCTACTCCTCAAAGTATTACCGAGGTGAGAAGCTTTCATGGGTTAGTGAATTTTATAAAGGATTCATTAGAAATTTTAGTGGCAAAAGTGCACCATTAACTGAATGCACGAAAGGGAAGGTCTTTACTTAGACAAAGGCAGCTGATGTGAGTTTTGAACATCTCAAAAGAAAGGTTACTGAAGCACCTATTCTTGCTATTCCAGACTTTGAGAAACTTTTTACAGTTGAGTGTGATGCTTCAAGGATAGCTATTGGAGGAGTGTTAAGCCAAGAAGGAAAACCTGTGGCTTTTTTCAGCGAGAAATTAAATGACGCTAAAAAGAGGTATACCACTTATGATAAAGAATTCTATGCTGTGGTACAAGCATTAAAATATTGGAAGCATTATCTTCTACATAGGGAATTCATTTTGATTACTGATAATCAAGCCTTGAAGTACATAAATTCACAGGGTAAGCCGTCCCACAAACATGCAAAATGGGCTTCATTCTTGCAGGCCTATACATTTGTTGTGCAGCATAGAAGTGGAAAAAAAGTAGAAGACGCCATTTATTGGTTGTAATGAGTCATGGACTGGTTGGCTTTGAAGAAATGAAGGATGAATATGCAAATGATTCATATTTTGGCAATATTCATGCAAATCTAAGTAGTCAAGACCATACAACTATACATCCATTTGAAGACTACCTTTTACTAGATGGCTTTTTATTTAAGGGGTCTCAGCTTTGCATTCCCCTTGTATCAAGGAGAGAAAAGCTTGTGAGAGAGATGCACTCAAATGGTTTAAGTGGACACTTTGGAAGGGATAAGACTTTTGGGTTGGTGAGTGAGAAATTCTTTTGGCCTCATATGAGGAGGGATGTGGACAGGTTTGTTGCTGCTTGTAGAGTGTGCCAAATAGCAAAAGGAGGACAGCAAAATACAGGCCTATATTTGCCTTTGCCAGTGCCCAAGGAACTGTGGACTGATATTTCCATGGATTTTGTCTTGGGGCTGCCACAAACCCAAAGAGGTCTTGATTCAGTGTTCGTAGTAGTGGACCATTTTTCTAAAATGGCTCATTTCATAACTTGTAGGAAGACAAATGATGCAAGTCAAGTGGCACATTTGTTCTTTAGGGAAGTTGTGAGGTTGCATGGTATTCCAAAAACTATAACCAGTGATAGAGACACCAAATTTTTAAGCCACTTTTGGAGAGTTTTGTGGAGAAAGTTGGATAGTAAGTTGTAATTCAGTTCAGCATACCACCCCCAAACTGAGGTTGTAAATGGAAGCCTAGGCAATCTATTGAGATGTTTAGTAGGGGACAGCCCTCAACAATGGGATTTGGTAATACCCCAAGCTGAGTTTGCCTATATTTCTAGTATAAACAGGTCAATAGGTAAATCTGCATTTCAAAATTGTATATGGCACAAATCCTAAAGGAATTGTGGACTTAGTTGATTTGCCAACAAACTCACACATCAGCCAAGAAGCTAAAGATTTGTAGAGAATAGCCATGAAATACATCAACAAGTTAGACACAAATTGCAGTTCATGAATGAACAATGTAAGAAGCATGCTGACTTACATCGAAGGAGGAAGGTATCTCTGGAAGGAGAGATGGTCATGGTACATCTACGCAAGGAAAGGTACCCCCAAGGTGCCTAAAACAAGTTAAAGCCCAATAAAATTGGGCCATGCAAAATTAATGAGAATGCCTACATAATTGATTTGCCTCAGGGGTTGGACATCAGTCCTATCTTTAAAGTTGCGGACCTGTATTCATATTCAGTTGGGGCAGATGGCGGCTAAGTGGAAGATAAACAAAACGAAAAGGAAAACAACCATTGGACCCAGCACTTACCAAAGAAGAAGAGAGAGAAGGTTGAACGAGTGTTGGATACCAAATTGGTGGCTACTCGATCTAAATCATATTAAGTTGTATTTTGTCAAGTGGGAAGGCCTGCCAGATTATTACGACTCTTGGATCACCGAAGCTGACTTGCTTTAAGTACAGCCGATCATCACCCTATGGACCAGAACCAGGAGGTTCAGAATTTCTAAAAGATGGGGGGGATGATGCGGAGCACCTCCACGTATCTTTCCCACGACTTGTTCATTGAGTTGTGGTTCAGGATTTTTAGGCTTTTGTCCCACTATTTTCAGTAAGCTGTTTTTGTAATGGGTTTGGAGTATAGTCTTTCTTTAACAGCTGTCTTAGACTTGCTTGTTTTTTAGGTGGTAGTTCAGTTTTAGAGGGAACTGTGCTGGCAGAAGATGCGGGACAGTGGTTTGTGAAGTGAGACTTCTATTTTCTAGTTAGGGATAGAATAGAAGGGGGGAACAGGACAAAGAAACGGAGATCATAGGAGTTATGTGCTGCTGAGCCAGAATGGATTATTATCTTCGCTGTATGCGTTGTTGACTGTATTTTTCCTGCTATTATGTCTAGTTATTTATTTTCTGAATACTCATAACTTTTATGGAACCTTGCTGTTGTTTCATCTGGATATTTATAAAATGTGTTTGTGACCCTGTAACTTATGCTGTTATAAAAGAAAACCACTGTTTATCTTCTTGAAGTTAAGTTGCAAAGAACAGAGTATTTTTGGGAGATCAACTTGCAGGTACAGGGGAGAGTCTGCATCAGTAACAACGATACAACTACCAGATCCAAGGTGGTCTATCTTTAGCAACAGAGCATCCAGTTGGTCTTCGTGATCCACATCATCCAAGAAGATAAGCGCACAAAGAGATCTCAAACGTCTTTCCAGAATTCCTCTGCCTTTTTCAGTATTGTTGAAGGTTAATGTCTTGTCTTGGGTACCAAGATCCTCCAGAAGCTTTTTCTGCTTCATATACAAGGCATCTTTGTTTACAGCATCTCGCACTTCGAATATAAAACTGGAGATCTGAATGATGCTGCTTTTCTGATTGTACAACTCTTTTGCGGGGGTGGCTTTACCCACAACACCCATTCCCACGATCCCCACAATCTTTACATTCTCCTCGCCCTGGGCAGATCCGAGCAGATGTGAGTGTGCTGCTTTAGAAATGTTGTAGCAAATCAGCCATTCTCCTCGCGCTTGGCAGATCCGAGTGTGTTGCTTTCGAAATCTTGTATCAAAACAGGGATTCCAACAAGATATTTGGCTACCTGGAATGGCACCTTGTGTATCACTTGGAATACCATATTTCCAATATTCTTTTAACACCCTCCCCTCATCACTAGACATATACCACAAAATAACAAACATCCCTTATCCGAATAATTATACCAGAAATTAACGAGCAGGCTGAGTATATAATACTTACTGATTATTGTACAGCATAAAACCAGAATGGAAACGAAACGCTCTCCAGTGCCATTTTCCACTGTTGGATCTTTTCTGAGGTGTATCTTCCCTTCTCTTGATGTTGGGAAAATGCAGAAGCATAGATTCCTTTTCCTTGAGCCACCCAGCGCAGATCAGAAGGGTCAACATGATAGAAGACTTTAATGATTTTTGTGCTGAGTTTTAAGCATAATTGAGAGTTCTGCAAACACTAAGTGGAGTGCGTTGATTGCTAGTCTTTCTTGATGTCAATGCCCTTCGAACCGGCGCTGTCATCCGCAGACGTATAATGTCTGTCTAATGCTTCTCTTCACATTGCTATTTTTTCTATCAACTATGCGCACTCCACTTGGTGTTTGACAGAGCTATCATTTATACTCAAAACACCTACATAAATAATTAAGATCTTCTATCATGTAAGTGTATTGCAGATGGCAAGAGCAGATTAGAAGAGTAGGAGGATGTAGATGTAGTTGTGATACAATTCCGTCGAAAGCTTTTTCAAGTTGGTTGTGTTGTTGGGTGGGCGTGGAAGAAGAGGAAGTGGATGCCATGAAAATGAATTGAAGTCAAATGAAAAATGAAACTAGCTAAAGGAGCTTAAAGACTTCCGTTTTGAAGGCAAAGGGAAAGACGTTTATGAAGAGAAGCAGCAGAACAAACGCCGAAACCAGGGCATGAAGATTTGGGTTTGAAACCGCGTTCTCCTTTACAGAAAGACTCATTGGAGAATGTGTGGCTGAGATTAATTTCCATAGAATCGTGGATAAGACGTTATCGGAGGAGGTGTGGCTGAGATTAATTTCCATAAAGTCGTGGATAAGACGTATGAGAAGGATGTGAGGGGTGGACGGTTTTTATGAAGGAAGACGTGTGCAAAGAAATATAAATGATTGATTCCAAAGGATCCCCACCAAACATAGAAAGGGGTCAAATCCACTTCTTTACATCTTATAATAGGACTCTTTTATTGAGACGGAGGCACCATATATTGGAGTTCTCGAAATCAAATTTTAATGAATGTTGTCTATTAGGTATGGGAGAAAGGTCTCAATTGTTGAATAAGGGACAAAATATATTAGTGTATAAATATTAAATTGTATAAGATGTTGAATATGTAGTATCAATTATTTGTTCAATATTTATTATATAAAATTAAAAGTAACTAATCACATTTTGATAAGTAAGACTCAAGTATTGATATTCTAATGTATAATTATTAGTACTTCAAAAATTAAGTTTTGGTTATAGGTTTAAAAATTGTATTTTATGACCTCTCATGATAAAATCAGTGATATTATAAAATGTATAATGTATTAGACCTTGAAACTTTAATTATAAATAGTTAAGACGACATTAAAATGTCTAAATTTATTAAAATATAATATAATGTTATGGTACCTTAATTTGTTGTCTAAAATTAAGATGCATTGCTTTTGGAACCTTTCCCCTAGTTGAAATATTGTAATTTAAATATTAAAATTAGGAAGAATTAGAAATTTCATATATATTGGAAAATAAAATAATAATATTTTTACTTATTATAGATAAAATAAATTATATTAATATTATTTTCAATAAAATTAGAATCTTAAGTATGTATGTTTTATTATTACAAAATAATAATTATTAGAATATACATGATATTGAAAAAAAAATTAATGAACGTCAAAATAGTAAAATATGTGCTATTATTTTAGAAATCTAAGACAATTAAATTTATTTTATTATAAATATCATTTCAAAAGTATTAAATTTAATTATTATAAATATCATTTCAAAAGTATTAAATTTAATAAGTTTAAGGCATTGTTAATATAAAAATGGAACTATTCATTTATTAGTTGTTAAATTGCATGATTTTAACATGTCTATGTACTTGTCACATATTATTCTAAATTAGGTATTATTGGCACATTCCTTGAGTTGTTGCCACACCTTTGAAACTCTCCTTTATGTTCGAATGGAATGGTGGACTTGTCATTTTTTACATCTCAAGGGATTTTCTATTTTTGGTAGCCCGGTTGCCTTTATACCCATCTATACATTGATGGGGATAATGCCCTGTGGAGATAAATGGATTACCTCATTATTATACTGAGTAATTAGGTGATGTAGTTGCAGTTAGGAAATCCAATTAATGATGGTCTTAGATTACACAACCTACAGATTCAACACAATAATGATTGACTTATATTCTTCACATGAGAAAACATAATGCAAACGAATATGACAACATAAAAATGTTCTTTATTTGATTTCAATAATGGAAACTAAAACTTGCACACACCATAATAATATGCAGAATAAAGCAATATTAAATGAGATGTGTTACAACATCTAATCTATGACTAACATAGATATATGTTTGTTAACTCGTAATCTTTGCAATTTTAGATTTGTAGATCATCCTCTAGTTCTGATTGACTATCTCCGCCTTTCTCAAATGTTGTGGGATGTTTATATATGCACAAGCCCTACCTACTTACAATAATGTATCATTATTGACTCATAAACCCACTACCAAGATTAAATACCCATAATCTATCAACTGATATGCACCACAAATATTAAATGTTTCAATACAATCCCAATAATCCATAATGTACATCACCATATGACATTAAATGAGCTCTCTTTTCTAAAACAACACCCATGCATGTTTCAAGGCATTTATTTTTCAACAACCCCTGTGTTTAGCTACCTCAACACTTTAAAAGAAATTTCATGCCTCAAGACATTGCACGTGGAGGGGGTTGCAACTCCCAAGACTAACTCACATCACTTCATAGATAAATTTTGCGTGTAAAATTCCATGTGCAAGTTGCGTAATATTATCATCATCATATTGTTGCACACACTATACTCTTCTTTAAAATATCATAATATTTGCAAAGAAAAGTTGCATGTTGATAATCTCAATGATCAGAAGACTCTAATTCCACTTAACTATGTGGAACTCCTTACATTTACATAGAGACATCCAAATTGACTTGTAAACAGGTTTGCAAGTTGACCAAGCTACATGCACTAACATGGTTTCATGGAAGAATAAACACATGCACACAAATGATATGCAAAACAATACAAACAAACTTGCATGCAAATAGACTCACACACAACTCAAAATTTCTTATTTTTTACATTGGGTATTTTTATTTAATGTAGGATTACTTATAAATCTGTATATCCCTGCAACATTAAGGTTTGGAGAAACTCTAGATTTAGTCCAAAAACATAAATAGAAGGACGTAAGAGGTGTACTATATTTATATATGATGTCATGTGGAATTGCACATATAAATGACTCCAAAGATCCCCACTAAACATAAAAAATACTAATTGTCCTAAAGGTGCAAGTTATGTTGGGAGGGATGTGAGTTGATGTTTTGATAAAGGGGTTGGGTAATGAGAATGAGTGCAAATCAGAAGCAATAATTAATTTTCAAAGCATAAATGCTACCCTTCTATCAAATTAATTGAACTTCACTGTCAAATTAATTATCATGTCCAATGAAAAATGATATTATTTGGACTTATTTGGCAATTTAAGATTGATTTACAATGGAAAGGACCCTTCCCCTTTCACCAATTGATAGAATGTTATATATATCTCACCATTCGAATGGGGAAAGATGTGTATTACCCATCTTCTTTTTCAACATTTACCTTGTCTTCCCTATCCTCTACTATTTTATTGTATTAATATTAATAAAAAAATATCTTTGTAATATTATTATCAAATAAATATATATATATATATATATATAATCTTATTTATAAATATTTTAATATATTATATTTATATATTTGATATTAATAAAATAATAATTATTACTATATATATATATATATATATATATATAATTGTATAATATATTTATATATAATTATATTATATAATATATATTAATATTAATAAGAATATATTATTATTATTATATATATATAATATTATAGTTTAGTATATTGTATAATATTATAATACAAATACTCTCGTTAAAGGGTCAATAATAGTTAAGTCTGATAGGAGTAATAGAGCTATGACGGTCTGGAAGCCTTTGAAATTGGGTTGTTTAAGTTAAATTTTGATGGAGCATGCCAAGGCAATCTGAGGGCTTCAAGAGTAGTGGTGTGATTAAAGATTGTAGTAGCTCTTTGATACAAGAATCTTCCTTCAAGTTACTTGATGGGACTAATAATGAAGTAGAAGCACAAGCTTCGTAGTGTTACGGATTGAGATAACTATTGAGTGTGGAGTGGAGTGTTTAGAAATTGAGGGTGATTATCAAGTAGCTATCTAGGCTCTCTTTATTAAAAAGGCTAAACCCTAGCACTTGCATAATATTTTATCGCAAGATTGGGCAATGTTGGTTTAATTTCGTAGTTAGTCTTGTGCCCATTGCTTTCGTGAAAGTAATAAGGTGGAGGATTTTCTAGCGAATGTAGGGATTGATCAAAGGGAGGATGATTGGGTATATAATTACAAAGAGAGATCATATGATTGCTTTGGGATAGAAGCAGTGGAGTTGTGATTAAAAGTCACTTCAGGGCTCTAAGAGAGGGTGGTATAAATATCAATGTTGGTGGCATTAATGTTTTGACGTGCTAAATAATGTGAGATCTTGCCTAGGCATACAAAATCCTTAGGAGCATGGATTTATCGGTATTATTTCCCATTTGTGTAGGTGTCTTGAAATTAGGCATTAGAGACTTTGAGATGTTGTAAATGGAGTCAGAGCTTCGAGAAACCCTAGTGTGACTGCTTTGATTTGGAGGTGCTAAGTCTAGGGAAATGGGCTTCATAGGAAAAGTATCGAGGACACGACTATAAAATGTTTTCTGGACTCCAATGGGGGAAATAATAGAGGACATAGAAAATATTTTTGGGGTATAATTGTTGGAAGAAAGCATAAGAGTGAAGACGAAGTTGGACATAGATGTTTTGTTTGCTGGAAATTTGTTAATGGTAATTCCTGATGAAGAATAGCTAAAAGAACTGGTTGTATTTTTGTTTGGCCAGATAATAGGGTAAATTTGTTTTCAGAGATAGATAAAGCATAAGAAGGCCTATATGTTGAGCTCTCTTTTTCGAGGAAGGATGGTTTAAAATTTATCTTGTTGTTGATATTCAGGGCCTTAAAGGAGAGATTTGTTTCTCTTTTAAAATTTGTAGAAGAAGTGGATTTGTTGTGTTCTATTGAAGAGATAGAGGGGGAAACAAAGGGAGTACCGGTACTTCCTAATTTGAAAGAATTGATAGCCCCTATTCCTCTAATGTCAAAATGGTGAGCAATGTGCAAATCATCAGAGAGGTTATAGATGGTAAAAATCTTGATTCGAGGGTCTGCTTGGGGAAGGTTCCAGGTGCCTCCTTGGTTGGAGGAAAAGGGGGAAGTTTTAAGCATTGGGGGATTACATGAAGAGGAAGAAATTGGGAAGGTCTCCTCAGTTTGGGATGTTGGGTGGAGTAGTTCTGCTAACAAAGATCAAGTTGCAGGCACCATCTTGTCTGTAGCTGGTGGAAATTTAAGGTCCAAAGATTCTGGAGAAGGAACAGTTTCAGCATGACAATGAAGTTTAGGGTAACAACTAGGGTGGTGACCAGTTTATTCTCATAGATTAAAAGTTGATTTTTAATGATATGTTTTATTGTATTTTTTAAAGGTAGCTAATAGGTTAAGCTAAATACTAGGTAGATGCAGGATAATGGGGGACAAAGTGGGGTATAAAGTGACACTCTTTTTTTGAAAATAGTAATAGTTTAACTTGGAGAGAATGTTAGAGACACTTTGAAAAGGAATTTGACAATGACATAAGAACATAAATTGTGTAATTTTGAATTTAGATTATATATATATATATATATATATATATATATATATATATATATATATATATATATATACCCAGATGATAAAAGTGTGTGAAATAGATGCATTTATGACAATAAGTTGGTCATTTTTAATGAAAAAATAAGAAAATTGCATGTGTACGCACACATTTTTTTTTAGTAAACAAATGAATTTTTGTATGAAACTTAATATATAGATAGGTGAAATATCAAAGATTGTTGAGAATATTTTTTATTATGTATATAATTTTTAAATAATTCTACAAGTCAAGATAGCTGAAAAATTAAAATTACAAGTGTATGAACATAACTTTTTGACTTTAACTTCATGATATAACGAGGTATGTTATGTAGAAATTAAATAATAATTATAAATAATATTCTAACATTAAAAATATATATATTCTAAAACTAAGCTTTGCCCTCTATAAACCCATATATTTTTAAAAATAATAATAAAAGCTTCCTGATCAGATGTGTTGATAAAGATTAAAAAACCCTTAAATTTCTTAGAAATTTATTTGGCTGATTCATGATAGAGTTTGGACTAGGTTCGGGACCCCCCAATCTAAAACCAAGGCAATTTTTATGGGAAAGCAAATGTTTGCAAGTTGACCAAGCTACATGTACTAACATGGTTTCATGGAAGAATAAACACATGCACACAAATGATATGCAAAACAACACAAACAAACTTGCATGTAAATAGACTCACACACAACTAAAAATTTCTTATTTTTTACATTGGGTATTTTTATTTAATGTACGATTACTTATAAATCCATATAATCCTGCAACATTAAGGTTTGGAGAAACTCTAGATTTAGTCCAAAAACATAAATAGAAGGATGTAAGAGGTGTACCATATTTATATATGATGTCATGTGGAAGTGCACATATAAATGACTCCAAAGATCCCCACTAAACACAAAAGCTACTAATTGCCCTAAAGGTGCAAGTTATGTCAGGAGGGATGTGAGTTGATGTTTTGATAAAGGGGTTGTGTAATGAGAATGAGTGTAAATTGGAAGCAGTAATTAATTTTCAAAGCATAAATGCTACCCTTCTATCAAATTAATTGAACTTCACTGTCAAATTAATTATCACGTTCAATGAAAAATGATATTATTTGGCCTTAGTTGGCAATTTAAGATCAATTTACAATGGAAATGACCCTTCCCTTTTCACCAATTGATAGAATGTTATATATATCTCACCATTCGAATGGGGAAAGATGTGTATTACCCATCTTCTTTTTCAACATTTACCTTGTCTTCCCTATCGTCTACTATTTTATTGTATTAATATTAAAATATTAATAATAGTATATTAATTAAATATTATTATCATATAAATTGATATATATTTTTAAATAAAAATATTATCCTATTTATTAATATTTTAATATATTATATTTATATATTTGATATTAATAAAATAATAATTATTACTATATATATAATTGTCTAATATATTTATATATAATTATATTATATAATATATATTAATATTAATAAGAATATATTATTATTATATATATAAATATAAATATTATATTATATTGTATAATATTATAATATAAATACTCTCATTAAAGGGTCAATAGTAGTTAAGTCTAATAGGAGTAATAGAGCTACGACAATCTGGAAGCCTTCGAAATCAGGTTGTTTAAGTTAAATTTTGATGGAGCCTGCCAAGGCAATCTGGGGGCTTCAAGAGCAGGGGTGTGATTAAAGATTGTAGTAGCTCTTTAATACAAGAATATTCCTTCAAGTTACTTGATGGGACTAATAATGAAGTAGAATTACAAGCTTAGTAGTGTTAGGGATTGAGATAACTCTTGAGTGCGGAGTGGAGTGTTTAGAAATTGAGGATGATTATCAAGTAGCTATTTAGGCTCTCTCTATTAAAAAGGCTAAAGCTTGACACTTTCATAATATTTTATCACAAGCTTAGACGATGTTGGGTTAATTTCATAGTTAGTCTTGTGCCCATTACTTTCATCAAAGCAATAAGGTGGAGAGTTTTCTAGTGAACGTAGAGATTGACCAAAGGGAGGATGAATGGGTATATAATCACAAAGAGAGATGGTATGATTGCTTTGGGATAGAAGTGATGGAGTTGTGATTAAAAGTCACTTTAGGGCTCAGGGAGAGGGTGGTATAAATATCAGTGTTGGTGGCATTAATGTTTTGACGTGGTAAATAATGTGAGATCTTGCCTGGGTGTGCAAAATCTTTGGGAGCATGGATTTATCAGTATTATTTCCCATTTGTGTAGGTGTCTTACAATTAGGCATTAGAGATTTTGAGCTATTGTAAATGGAGTTAGAGCTTTTGGAAACCCTAGTGTGACTGCTTTGATTTGGAGGTGCTAAGTCTAGGGAAATGGGCTTCACAAGAAAAGTGTTTATGACACGATTGCAATTTTTTTTTTGGACTCCAACGAGGGAAATAATAGAGGACATAAAAAATATTTGTGGGGTATAATTATTGGAAGAAAACATAAGGGTGAAAATGAATTCGGACATAGATGCTTTTTTTGCTAAAAATTTGTTAATGGTAATTTTTGAAGAAGAATAGGTAAAATAACTGGTTGTATTTTTTGTTTGGCCAGATAATAGGGTAAATTTTTTATCAGAGATAGAATAAGCATAGGAAGGCCCGTATATTGAGATTTATTTTTTTAGGAAGGATGGTTTAAGATTTATCTTGTTGTTGATATTCAGGGCCTTGAAGGAGAGATTTGTTTCTCTTTTAAAATTTATAGAAGAAGTGGATTCATTGTGTTCTATTGAAGAGATAGAGGGGGAATCAAAGGGAGTACTAATACTTCCTAATTTGAAAGAATTGACAACCCCTATTCCTCTAATGTCAAAATGGTGAGCAGTGCGCAAGTCATTAGAGAGGTTACAAGTGGTAAAAATGTTGATTCAGGGTCTGCTCGGGGAAGGTTCTAGGTGCCTCCTTGGTTGGAGGAGAAGGGGGGAAGTTTTAAGCATTGGGGGAGTGTATGAAGAGGAAGAAATTGGGAAGGTCTCCTCAGTTTAGGGTGTTGGGTGGAGTGGTTCTACTGGTAAATACCAAGTCGTAGGCACCATCTTATCCGTAGCTGGTGGAAATTTAAGGTCCAAAGATTCTGGAGAAGGAACAATCTTAGTATGACAATGAAGTTTAGGGTAACAACTAGGGTGGTGACCAGGTTATTCTCATAGATTAAAAGTTGGTTTTTGATGATATGTTTTGTTGTATTTTTTAAAGGTGGCTAATAGGTTAAGCTAAATACTAGGTAGATGCAAGATAATGGGGGACAAAGAGGGGGTATAAAGTGACACTTTTTTCTAAAAATAGTAATAGTTTAACTTGGAGAGAATGTTAGAGACACTTTAAAAAAGAATTTGACAATGACATAAGAACATGAATTGTGATATTTTGAATGTAAATTATATATATATATATATATATATATATATATATATATATATATATATATATATATATATATATATATATATATATATATATATATATATATTTAATATTCAATTGATAAAAGTATGTGAAATAGATGCATTTATGACAATAAGTTGGTCATTTTTTGTGAAAAGATAAGGAGATTGCATGTGTATGAACACACTTTTTCTTAGTAAATAAATGAATTTTTGTATGAAACTTAATATATAGATAGGTGAATTATCAAAGATTGTTGAGAATATTTTTTATTATGTATATAATTTTTAAATAATTCTACAAGTCAAGATAGCTGAAAAATTAAAATTAAAAGTGTATGAACATAACTTTTTGACTTTAACTTCATGAAAAATAGTTTTTTTAAAAGCATATATATATATAATGTTACAATATTATTTATAATTATTATTTAATTTCTACATAATGTTACAATATTATATACAAGGTATGTTATGTAGAAATTAAATAATAATTATAAATAATATTTTAACATTATATATATATATATATATATTAAAACTAAATTTTCCCCTCTATAAACCCATATATATATATTTTTAAAATAATAAAAGCTTCCTGATCAGATGTGTTGATAAAGATTAAAAAACCCCTAAATTTCTTAGAAATCTCTTTGGCTAGTTCGTGACAGAGTTTGGACCAGGTTCGGGACCCCCTAAGCCTAAAACCAAGGCAATTTTAATGGGAAAGCGATAAAAAAATTGTAACTTGTAAAGGACGTATGCCCTTTACAAACTAACGTTTTGCTCATTAATTATTTTTGCCCATAGCCAATTATTTCTTGTCATTTTTGGAAATAAATCAATTATTTGATGTTGTACCAGAAAAAATGGAACCAACGTGGTTAAATGATATAGACAACACTTCAGGCAATGATCCAAGCAACATTTCAAGTGACAATTCGACTGATGGTCCTACCCCAATTGATTCCCCATTTGAACCGTTGGAAAGATAAGAATGAGGGGAACACCATGAGATGGCATATATCTTTGATCAGTGGGTTTTGACCCCTAAAAACCAAATGGAAGTGTCCCAAATTTCAATTTTAGTAGTGCAGTCTAAAAATCGTAAGCTTCTAAAAATAGTAATTTTTTGAATTTTGTATTATTGTAATTCATGGACGTCAAACCATTTCATCTC
The DNA here is from genome assembly GCA_037957365.1 of Torreya grandis. Lineage (NCBI taxonomy): Eukaryota > Viridiplantae > Streptophyta > Pinopsida > Cupressales > Taxaceae > Torreya > Torreya grandis. The sequence continues at coordinate 2,324,837 of JARHVA010001736.1, read as the reverse complement.
CCTCAAGATTGGTGACCTTCCACATCCTCCTCTTGCCTTCAAAAATACGTATAAATAGATATGTATCCCAAAAAAGAAAGGAGACATCTCTTCCCAGAGATAGGCATATGTTGCATCTGCAATTTTGAGCAATAAAACATCTCTTCTCAGAGATAGCATTATTATTTATGTGTTATTGAAATATTCTTCAACCAAGATTTTTGATTTTTGGATCAGTGGTATTAGAGCAGTTTGTGTTAAGAGTGTATGACCCCGAGGACGAGGTCAAACTAAAGATCTAATAGACTATCCACCTGTTCGCTCCAAACAACCTAAAATAGTGGATAACACTGAGACCTTCAATCCTTTTAAGGAAATGGTGAATGAATCCCTTTAGAAATAACAACCATAGATGTTACAATAATTTTCTCAAATTATCCAACAAATCTCAATGGGAAATTCTGGCTCCTCATCTGCATCCCCACATCCTTTCAGTGCCCCAACACCCTTCAAGGTTCAGGTGAATTTTGATATCCCTACATTTAAAGGCAAAATCAATGCTAATGTAGTATAAAATTGGTTGGATCAATTGTCTTCCTATTTTTCTATAAATAAATTCACCAATGAAGAGAAGATGACTTTTTCTCTTTTGAAAGCATCATTGCCAGTCAAAAATTGGTGGGAAGTGTACAAGAAGAGGTTCAATACAGATGATACTGACCTTGAGGTAGAACCTACCTAGAATGATTTCATAGACGCTGTAAAGGAAGAATACTACCCCATTGGAGCATATGATGATATGTATATACAATAGTAACAACTTTGTCAAGGTAAGGAACAGTCTGTTCAATATTACACTGACATTTTTCATTCCCTATCTATGAGATTGGGCATCTAGGAAAGTGAGAAACATAAGGTTCTCAAATACCATGGTAGAATATAATGGTACATACAGGGGGGAATGGAATTCTTCAATTTGGGAACCCTCACTGAAGCATACAAGTTCATGGTGAAGATTGAGCAAAATCATGAAAGAAAGAATACGAAGAATCAACCTTCGAAATGGAAAAGGGAATTCCAAGATAAGCAACCCCAGAAGGGACAGACTATGAAATTGTGCGATTACCACAAAAGTAAAACTCACTCCAAAGAATAATGCAAGCCATCAAGTCCCTGTATTCTGAGTCACAATCCTCAACATCTACTGCTCTGCCTCATACACACCCTATAGTTGAAGAGGATGAAGATAATATTATAGATGCTGAGCCTGTTGCCATCGTTGCTTCATCATAGACCCATGACAAAAGGCCAGATGATAAGGAAATGTTGTTTCACTCTAAGTTATGGGTGAGAGGTAAGCCTCTACATTTCATTCTTGATAGTGGGAGTCAAAAGAATTTAATCTTTGCTAATGTTGTGAAAAGTCTAAATCTGTCCATGAAGCCTCACTCAAAGCCATACAGTATTGGATGTTTGAGTCCAAGGAGAAACCTCTATGTCACCCACTAGTGTCTTCTTTCATATGCAATAAAACCTTTCCAAGATGAGGTCTTGTGTGATGTGATCAATTTGGATGTTTTTTCTGTACTCCTTAGTCAGCCATTCATGTATGATCAACATGGCATCTATGAATCAAGAACTTGAAGGATCACCCTCACTCTTGGAATGTGGCACTGTAAGGTAGCCAAGGCACCACCTTCCACATCTATCTCTTTGATTAGTGTCAAAAAATTCATTCTCATGGTGTTCAAGACACAAAAATCCAAAAGCTCTGATGTTGCAGCCCTGACTACACAATCAGCACAGCAATGGAAGCAAATGAATACCAAGATGAGGAAGTTCATGGCCTTCTATCCATAGATTGATGGTCAGATAGAAATGGTGAACAATTAGGCCTTGTATAGCTCTACAAAGCACAATCCATTCCAAGTATGCATCAGGTTCCAACCCATGACACTAAATGATGTAGCCATTCCATATCATTCACCTCTATTGAACACTTCAGTCATAGCAGAATAATTGGACATTGGTGAGCTTGATCTGTAGATTTTTGCTCTAGTGGATGATAATCAGATCAAGACACAACTACCACACTTGATAAAGACTCTTGATGCAATGGAGACCATTGCTTCTCAAATAGGGAAGAATGATCGAGATAACACTTCAGGCAATGATCCAGGCAACACTTCAGGCAATAATTCGGGTGATGGTCCTACCCCAATTGATGACAAAATTTCTGAGAGCCATAACTTTTGCACCATAGCTTTGTTTGACTCACCATTTGAACTGTTAGAAAGATAAGAATGAGGGGAACACCATGAGATGGCACAAATCTTTTCTTGGTGGGTTTTGACCCTAAAAAACCAAATAGAAGTGTCCCAAATTTTAATTTTACTAGTGTAGTCTAAAAATAATAAGTTTCTAAAAATAATAATTTCTCAAATTTTGTATTATTGTAATTCATGGAAGTCAAACCATTTCATCTCCCTCGAGATTGGTAACCTTCCACTCCTCTTCTTGCCTTCAAAAATAGGTATAAATAGATATGTAGCTTGAAAAAGAAAAGAGACAACTCTTCCTAGAGATAGGCATATATTGTATCTGCAATTTTAAACAATAAAACATCTCTTCTTAGAGATAGCATTATTATTTGTGTGTTCTTGAAATATTCTTCAACCAAGAATTTTGATTTTTGGATTAGTGGTATCAGAGTAGTTTGTTTTAAGAGTGTATGATCCCAAGGATGAGGTCAGACTATAGGAAGCTTGGATGGAAAATACAATATCCAACAGACTATCCACTTGTTTGCTCCAAATGACCTCAAATGGTAGACAACACCGAGACATCTGATCCTTTCAAGGAAATGGTGAATGAAGCCCTCCAGTAGCAGCAAGTGTAGATGATACAATAATTCATTCAAATTCTCCAACAAATCTTGATGGGAAATTTTGGCTACTCATCTACACCCCCACATCCTTTTAGTGCCCCAACACCCTTTAAGGTTCAGGTGAATTTTGATATCTCTACATTTGAAGATAAAATCAATGTTGATGAAGTAAAAAATTGGTTGGATCAATTGTCTTCATATTTTTCTATAAATAAATTCACCAATGAAGAGAAGATCACTTTTGCTCTTTTGAAAGCATCATTCCCTGTCAAAAATTGGTAGGAAGTGTATAAGAAGAGGTTTAGTACAAATGATATTGGCCTTGAGGTAGATCCTACCTAAAATGATTTCATATAAGTTGTAAAGGAAGAATACTACCCCATTGGAGCATATGATGATCTATATATACTGTAGAACAACTTCACCAAGGTAAGGAACAATTTTTTGAAGATTACACTGACATTTTTCATTCTTTGTCTGCGAGATTGGGCATCCAAGAAAGTGAGAAATAATAAGTTCTCAAATACCATGGTGGACTACAATGGTACATACAGGGGAAAATGGAACTCTTCAATTTGGGAACCCTCAGTGAAGTATACAAGTTCACAGTGAAGATTGAATAGAAGCATGAAATAAAGATACAAAGAATCAACCTTCGAAATAGAAAAGGGAATTCCAAGATAAGCAACCCTAGAAGGGAAAGACTGGGAAATGGTGTGATTACCACAAAATTAGAACTCACTCCAAAGACGAATGTTGAGCCATCAAGTCCCTACTTTCTAAGTCATAATCCTCAACATCTACTGCTCTACCTCATACACACCTTGTAGTCAAAGAGGATGAAGAATATATTGTAGATGATGATCCTGATGCCATCATTACTTCATCATAGACCAATGAGGAAAGGCCAAATGATAAGGAAAGGTTGTTTCACTCTAGGTTATGGGTGAAAGGTAAGCCTTTACATTTCATTCTTGATAGTGGGAGTCAAAAGAATTTAATCTTTGCTAATGTTGTGAAAAGTCTAAATCTATCCATGAAGCCTCACCCAAAGCCATACAGTATTGGATGGTTGAGTCCATGGAGAAACCTTTGTGTCACCCACTAGTGTCTTCTTTCATATGCAATAAAACTTCTCCAATATGAGGTCTTGTGTGATGTGTTCAATATAGATATTTTTGATATACTCCTTGGTCAGCCATTCATGTATGATTGACATGGCATCTATGAATCAAGAATCTAAAGGATTACCCTCACTCTTGGAACACGATGCTACAAGGTACCTGAGGTACCACCTTCTACATCTATCTCCTTGATTAGTGTCAAGAAATTAATTCTCGTGGTGGTCAACCCACAAAAATCCAAAAGGGATGATGTCATAGCCTTGACTACACAATCAACACAACAACAAAAGCAAATGGATACCAAGCTGAGAAAGTTCATGACCTTCCATCCATAGATTGATGGTCAGACATAAATGGTGAATAATCAGGCCCTACATAGCTCCTCAAAGCACAACCCATTCTAAGTATGCATCAAGTTCCAACCCATGACACCAAATGATGTAGCCATTCCATATCATCCACCTCTATTGATCACTTCAGTCATAGCAAAACAACTAGACATTAGTGAGCTTGATCTACAGAGTTTTGCTCTAGTGGATGAGAATCAGATCAAGACACAACTACCACACTTGATAAAGACTCTTGATGAAATGGATACCATTGCTTCTCAAGGTGGGAGGAATGAACTAGACAACACTTAAGGTAATGATCCAGGCAATACATCAGGTAATAATTTAGGTGACGGTCCTACCCCAATTGATGGCAAAACTTCTGGGAGCCATAACTTATGTACCATAGCTCTGTTTGCCTCCCCATTTGAACCATTAGAAAGCTAAGAATGAGGGGAACATCATGATATGGCATGGAGATTTTCTTGGTGGGGTTTAACCCTCAAAAACCAAATATAAGTGTCCCAAATTTTAATTTTAGTAGTGCAATCTAAAAATAGTAAGTTTCTAAAAATAATAATTTCTCGAATTTTGTATTAGTGTAATTCATGGAAGTCAAACCATTTCATCTCCTTCGAGATTGTGACCTTCCACATCCTCCTCTTGCCTTCAAAAATAGGTATAAATAGATATGTAGCCCGAAAAGGAAAGGAGACATCTATTCCCAAAGATAGGCATATGTTGTATCTACAATTTTGAGCAATAAAACATCTCTTCTCAGAGATAGCATTATTATTTGTGTGTTCTTGAAATATTCTTCAACCAAGACTTTTGAGTTTTGGATCATTAAATCATAGATCTGGTTCTCAAGGCATCTAAAAAAGATTGGATCATTTTCTTCTGAAGGAAGGACTCATCCTCTAGTTGAAATCATACATGGCTACTACTATCAATTAGTTTACTTCAGATCACTGTCCAATTTTGTTGGAGTTGTTTGACGGTCATAAACAACCTCTAACACCTTTCAAATTCAACCCTCACTAGTTAACCTATGAGGACTTTCAAAATCTCATTAAGGATATGTGGGTTCTTTTCTCTCCTTCCTCTGGAGATCATGCCATGATTAATGTACAAAAAAATGTCATATTGACCAAGGATGCAGCCAAAAAGTGGTCAAAATCTTTATTTTAGGACAACAGAAAAAACTTCAGATGGTGGAAGATAATATAAACACCTGCCTTGCTTCTTTTCAATAAGTGGATTTTTAGGATGAAACAATTGGGGCATTGAAAACTCTTCAATATGAAACAATTAGACTTTTAGCTTAGCAAGAAGCAAAATGGAGAATGAAGAGCCATGTAATATGGTTAAAGGAGGGGGATGATAATACAAATTTTTATTCATCATCAAGCACTGGCTCAGAGGGCAAAAAATACCAGCTATAATATTAGAGACAAGGACGGTGTTGTTTATTCAGATTTTAAGTCCATCTCAAAGGCAATAATTTCTCACTATCAGCACACATACATGGAACAACCATGAGAAAATATCAGAGATGTCCTGGCAGTGGCCACCTTCTTTGATAGATGGGTGGATGAGCAACAAAATGTGCACCTTCTCAACCTAGTCACCATGGAGGAGCTTCATAAAACTCTTAAAACTTTTTAATCTGGGAAGGCCACTGGGCTGGATGGATGGATGGTGGAAATCTATTTGGGATTTTGGGATGTTATTTCAAAAGACTTACTCTTAGCAGTTAAGGAATAAAAAAAAAGTGGTAGAATACACACCCCTTTCTCCACAACCTTTATTGCAAACATCCCTAAAAGTGAGGACCTTAAAAGTTTTGATCATTTCCATCTTATCTCCCTCAATAATTACATTTATAAACTCATTACAAAAATTATTGCATCCCACCTCAAGCCCTTGCTCTCTGAGCACATCTCCCCTCAGTAATATGGCTTCCTTGATCAAAGACACTTACATGATGTTAGTGGTTTATCTTAAGAGGTTTTACACACCATCAAAACAAAGTCTAGGCTTGCTTTTCTACTTAAGATTTATCTATCCAAAGCATTTGATAGGGTCAATTGGATTTATCTTAGACTCATTCTCACACAGGTGAGCATTGGTCATCATTTCATGTTTTTAGTTAGCTTCTTTTGTTGTCCTTATCAATGGGTCTGCTTCATCCTTCTTCACTCCCTCTTGAGGGATCAGAAAAGGATACCCTCTTTCACCTATCTTATTTTTTATTGTTACAAAAGCCTTGAGCTACCATATTGATAGTGAAAATAATATCAGAAATTTGAGAGGTGTTTGTATTTATAGAAAAACCAATCTCTCCCATATTCTTTTTGTTGATGATATTCTCATCTTTAGGCATGGTATTGTTCAGGAAGTGAAATATCTAGATCAAATTCTTAATCTTCTCCTCGGTGATTGGCATGGTCATTAATCAACAAAAATATACTATTTACTTTTTCCACATAGCTTAGAATGTTAGCCAATAATTCACATAATGCTACCTTTCATGGTCTCAATTATGGATAATAGCATCAAATACCTAAGGTTTGTTATCAAACTAAATGATTACAAGGTCAAATATTGGATCTAGTTGGTAGATAAGTTGAAAAAGAGAATAGCTTTATGGTGCAATAGGTGGATTTCTATGGCTGGGAAGTTGGTCCTTATAAAGAGTGTTTTAGAAGCCATCCCAATTTATTAGCTCTCTTTAGCCTTTTTACCTCGAAACATTCTCAATAATATCTGTAGCATGTGCATACATTTCCTCTGGTCAAGTAACAAGGAACAACACATCATTCCACTTATCAAATGGAGCTCCATTACTTTGCCAAAATTAGGAGGATGGGGAATCAAAGAGCTACCTTGTTTCTCAAAAGCTTTGGCAGCCAAGGGGGCATGGAGTCTCATTTCAAAGAATGGACTATGGCAATAAATACTTCTATATAAATACATTTTTTATCTATCCCTAGAGGATTGGATTAGGTCTCACCCTAAGAGGTTCTCTAGGGCATCTATCTTCTAAAAAGACATTGTTCTTAGCTTTCCCCTCATTGGATATTATCTTTCTTGGGAACCAGGGGATGTGACCAAGATAAAAATTGGTAGGGATGTTATCAGTGGAATTATAGGTGAATATAGGTTCCCAACCACTTTATTGACCTCTCTTGAATAGCTCTCTCTACATACTCTTCATGAAATATGGGACATCAATTTGGGCTCTCAATGGCAAGTTGGTTGGAAAATTGCTTCTATCATTGGATTTAAAGGGGAAGATGCCCAAATTTGGAATAGGTTTCGAGAGGAGCTCATTAATAAGTCCATTTATCTCTCAGATAAGCCTTATAAGCTACTATGGGCATACAATAATGATGGGGGTCACTATGTGGTTAAGTTGGGCTATAAAGTAGCCAAGGATCCTCCAAATATTGCAAATCAACAATGGTGGTGGAGGCACCTATGGAAGCTTCACCCCCACTAAGGATAAGCTACATTTATGGTTATAATTAAATAACAAGATACTCACTTGGAACAACCTAATTTTTAGAGGATAGGAAGGCCCATGTATGTGTTTCCTCTGTAGGGAGCAAGATGAGACTATCAACCATATCTTTGTTTCATTTAAATTTCACTAAGGAGGTATGGGCAGCTATCAAACAACACTAGATCTCTATGGATTGGCATGGAGACTTGCTATTAGAAGCTTGGTCAAACTAGAATGAGCATAGAGGAATGCCAGTTCAATGAAGGTTGTCCTTTTACATATTTGTTAGTGTATATGGATATCTAGAAATGATACTATTTTTAAAGGAACTACTCCCTCATTCTTTTCCTCAGTTTTCAAATTCAATTTCTCACTGCTGCCACAATGTCCCCCTGCTCCATAAAAAAATAAGTCTTTCTTCCTCTCCAGATCAATTTTACCAATCTTTTCTACTTCACGAATGGTGCTTATCATGGTAATCTAGGTCTAAGTGGAGCCAGAGGCATTCTACATTACCACTCCACTACTATTTCCTTTAGGTAAGGCATGAGACTACAAACCAATAACTTTATAGAACTATAGGTAGTTCTCATGGCTTTGAACCTTGCTTTGGATAGAGGTCTTTCTATCATCTCTTTCTACTTGAATTCAAAGATTATGTGTGATTGGATGAATAGAGCGACAATATGAAAACACTCTCCATTCATACACCTTTACAATAGAGCAAAGGATCGCCTCACACATTTTTGGGTTTTCTCCTTCACACGTCTTCTGTGAATAAAACTTTGAAGCTAATGCATTGGCGAAGGGTGCTTGTGATCTTGTGATAGGATCAATACACCTATAGGTAAAAGATGGAAATGGTTCTATTTCAATGGAGGTAATCTCCCTCACCTAAAATTGTATGTCATTACTTTTGGCACATTGTTGGGTGACTTACTCAACTATGTTTATTTCTATATTCACATTGGACTTCCCCCTAGTTGAGGCTCTGTCTCCTTGGGGGTCTATAGTTTTGACTGCTTCTTACCTCCTTGTAAACACTCGTGGAAGATTTTATGCTCTTTTCTCGTGGAAGATTTTATGCTCTTTTCTCCTACCCCTCTATTGGCATTCCAGTTGTACCTTTTCACCTTTTCAAATGGAATAAAAGTTACCAACACTTCTTTTTGAAATATATATAAATATATATATATATATATATATATTATGTATTAAGATATTAATATATTAATACATTATATATTTTTATTTATATATATTATACTTAATTTAATTAGTATAATACAAATAAATATAAAAATTATATTATATATCATAATTTTTATTTATAATTTAATATACTTTTATATAGTATATAAATTTAATATATTAATTTATATTATAATATTTTTTTAGATAGGTTTTAGAGTTTACGGAGCCGTTTCCCAATAACAAAAGAACTCAAAAATTTATATAAGCCTGGCTTAACAACAAACCCATCAAGGTAACTGACTATCACAATCCAAACAAAACAAACTACCTTTAAGTATTTAAAAATGCTTAAAATTTACATCAAATGATAGTGTTTACATAAGTAGAGTAGGGTCAATGCACAAAGTTGGGGAACAAAAAGTATGACATTCCCCCAACTTTTAAATTTTTTTACAAAGGGTGTACACACTTTTTTTTTTAAATTTCAGGCTCCAACTTGTGCTCGAGCCTCAAAGTCATACGCCCTTTTCAAAGGGTGTATGTCATTTGTGATTTACAAAGGGCATACATCCTTTGGTAAACAAAGGGTATATGCCCTTTGTAAAACATAAAGGGTGTATGCCCTTTTTGGTTTTCATTTTATTCTTATGTAGAGAAAAGTCATGGCCATTGCATTTTGATCTTTCTCCTCTCTTTGTTTGTCAAATTTAGATTTACATACAAGCTTTGGAGTTGCATCCTATTAACGGGATTTGACATTCGAGTTGCTACAGGTCAGGTGTGTTGATTTTTAGATTTTAATTATTTTGTTTCTATTTATATTTATTTATTCAAGTAGGGTTTTGAAATTAGGTTTGCATTAGATTCTCTTACATTGCCTAAAAAAATTATACTTCTATTTAAATTTAGATACACAAGTTCGATGGATCCATTACACGAAGAAAATGTTAGACAAAACCTCGAACAATTTGATTTTGCATAAGAAGTTTAATTGTGATAATACAATTTAAAACATCAACAATTACAAATAATCATCAATAGTTCTCATCACTCTTTAGCTGGTAGTGCACACATTTCACTTGCCAATACACTAGAGACTATTTTTAATGAAGTGGAAAATGTAATTTCACAACTTGATGCAGTGTTGCATTGAGGAGAGGCTATGAAACAATTTTATTCTGACAAATTGTCATATGAAGATGTTCATAAAAAAATAACAAAAGAAGCTAGGTGTATTTTTTTTGTTAAGCTTGTAACCAACCAACCTCCACTAACAAATTACAAACATATTAGTATTGATTGAAGCATTCATGAGGAGATGAAAAATAACTTTTGGGATAGGTGGTGAATGGTGTTTGATGAGCCTTCATACAACAATAATGAGGTTTTATTATACTTTTTAAGAAAATTATATTATGAGTTTGTGTTTTAAGAAATTTTAAACTATTTTTACATGAAAGCATCCTAAAATAGGGGAGGTGGGTCTTCATTTGATATACCTAGTGTTAGGCAAGACCAAAATCATCATAACTGAGCTCTAGGAAACAAAAGGACAATATCACATGCCTCTATTCCTAAAATTTTATATTTTAACATATAGATGGACACTCTTGAGGAAGTTACGAGTCTGACACAAGTTATGATTGAGCATGGTATGCATACATTGAAGAATTCTACTCATCCTATAGGTGGTGCTAGTGGTGGTGGTGGTATTAGTGATAGTGGTATTGGTGGAAGTGGTAGTGGCAGTAGTGGCTTTGGTGGTGTTGGTATAAGTACTAGTGTCCTTCCTCCTACTCATGTTATAGTTGATGTGCATCATTGCAAATCATGTGGGAAGAAGTGTATGGGACCTCTATTCAGGTGTGACATACATAGAGTACATTTATGGAGACTATCATGCTAGAACATATGCCACCTATAGATGCGTTAGCAGTGCATAAAACTAGCATGCCAAAGCATATACCACCTATAGATGCTTTAGTAGTGTATGGCACTAGCATGCCAAACACTTTGCCAGATGTATTAGCTTCATCGATTCCTATCAGGATATGCCAAACTATTGTATAGGAGTTATTGACTTCACCATCTGTATTTGATACAAATGTTTAATTTTAATTATAGTTTGTTTATGTTTGTTAGAAAATATTAAGTTTATTTTCAAGTATGTGTTTACTTAATTGACTGATTTATTTGACTGAACTTGTTATTTGTTTCTTGTATAGATGAGTGGTGATATTTTAGGTAGCTCAGCAGGCCTTGAATCTATTATAGAGGCCACAATTGGCATGGATGTACCCTATACACAGGTTTGGAAACTTTTAAATTACATATTTATTCATGTACATGTTTATTGTCCTTTGAACAAAAACTCTGTTTTAAGATATTATAGTCATAGATTTTTATCATGTTCATTGGATTCACACATTACTTATTTATCGATTTTATAGATGATGAGGGATGCTATGGGCACCCCTCATAGATGAGAAGAAGGTTTTGTTGATGTTGCAATTACATTTGAGAATCCATTATCTTTGCAGCAGGTTATGATTTACGGATGAAGATTGGTGAGAACACATAGTAAAATTGTTTTTAGCTTTACGCAATGATATTTTATATCATATTTACGTAATTATATGCACATATAAATCTAATGATATATGTATGTACCATAGGATTTTCCATCGTGGGTGTATATGTAGTCTCTAGCCCTAGACAACCATTTAGATGGAATATGGTGAGTGTATAATCATGTTACAAAATTTTGTTCCTGAAAAATTATCAAATTTTCAATATACAATTTTAGTGCATTAATTTTTATATTTCATATGTTGTACAAACAAAATAATTTTTAGTCATTATCGATGAAATAATGGATGACTCACATGTTGAGAGGAGAGTCTCTCTTCGTATCGAGGCATCTAACACCCCTAACTCTACGTCTATGCCAAAAAACATAATTTATTTGGAGGCAATGAGGAGTAGGAGAGCTAGTTGTTATGATAGGGGTCTAGTTGTAGGCACAATCGATTTTATATGCCGATATGGACCACACTGCATGCCTATATGGCACATTTTGTCTATATACATGTTATGGTCTACATTTTTTCTTGACATATGTTATATTATTTATGTTAAATTATGACATACAAATTTGCATGTATCACATATATACTATTTGACAATATGATACCTTTACCTATGTGTATTTTATATTTTAATCATTTAATGTTTACACATATTATTGGTTAATGATAATTATCACTTCAGATGGGGTTAAAAAAAATCACATTATTCTCTAAGTTAGGTGTTTCATCATTATGTATATTTTTCATTTACATGTGATATCTACTATTTACTTATTTCATTTACATTTAATTACATATCAATTTGCAATTGTGATGCAAGTGGACTCGGGATCAATTTCATGGACATGTAAATATTATAAATTGTACTTGATCATAGTTTTTAGGAGGTCTAGTGATGATAGAGCAATTTACTATTTACTTGATTCATTTATATTTAATTAAACATCAATTTGCAATTGTGATGTAAGTGGACTTGTGATCAATTTTAGGGATGTAAATATTATAAGTTGTACTTTATCATAGTTGTTAAGAGGTCTAATAATGTAGGAGCAATTTACTATTTACTTGTTTCATTTACATTTAATTAAATATCAAATTGTAATTGTGATGTAAGTGGACTTTTGATCAATTTCAGGGATGTAAATATTATAAGTTGTACTTGATCATAGTTGTTAGGAGGTCTAGTGATGATGCAGGAGCATCCTGCCAACATGTTATGAGGTCCTTATTTAAGTGTCTTAGAATTCATATAGCTTGAATTTACTTAATAAGAGGTCTCACTTGGCCTTCAAAGAGTGAAATATAGATCCTAGATGGTACTTTAGTGTTTTCCCACCAAAATTTCAATTTGAATTTTCAAATATGAATATGAAGGGTTGTGGATAAATTGTAATGCTTTGTAAATTATTAAGAATCTAATAGGTTTAGAATGGTGTTCTACGTGTCTAGAAAAGGTTCTAACTATCTTGAAGATAAAATTGGTTTTAGGTTAAATGAGAATGAATAATAACATTTATGACTAACTAAGTTTATGAAAACTCTGATGTCTTAGTGTTCTTGATAGTGAGAAGGGAATTTTGCCTCAAAATTTTCAAATCTGAGCTTAGAAAGGTGAATTAAAGTTTGGAGCACCTTTGTTATGCCTGTACAAACTTCCTAGGGGAATTCTTTATATTTGGAAAGGAGTATTTTGTGTTTTGACCTATTAGTAGCCATTAGGCCTACTAGGTATGAAATAGGGTTTCATGTATAAAAAGACCTTTAATTTATTTTAAAAAAATGAAAATCCATCAATTTTAGTATGTAGCTTTTAGGTTGATTATGAAAAGTGTTCAAATTGGTTTCAAATAGTATTTTGACTTATTGAGTGATCTATTAGGCCTAGAAGCCTAATATAGGGTTTTAGAGTTTTGGACCTAATCTCTTCAAAAATCAATATTTCAAATTGGTTTCTTAGTCATTTGAAATCAATACTATAATATTAAATACTTACCAAAACCATATATATTGAGAAGATATTTGAGAATTAAAAAATAGTCTAATTGAAACTCATTGAAAATCAGACCTAGTTCAATAGGTGTTCAAAGTGAAAGAGTAAGAAGTACCAAAGGCCATCAAGTGATGTAGAAACATCTTCCATCAGGTTGTATATAATGTGTTTTTGGTAATAAATATCCTATCATGGATTCAATATGTTTGTATTTTAACTATACACCTTACCTTTAATGTTTCGGGCATTTTAAAGCTTTAGATGAGCCATCAAATCCTCCTCCATCTTCAATCATGTGTTATAGCATGACCATGAGGGATAGTGACTAGCCATTAGATCCTGCACATGCATAGATGAGTCCTATAAGAAATACAAAGAGGGTTTTATCTAACTAGAGATAGAAGAGATGCGTAAATGAGGTTTCTCTCATGCCAAATCTCTTAGAATGGGTCAAAAGTTGGTTAACAAGGGATGTATATTCTGATTCGTCAGTATAATCAATAAACCATCTACATAGACACAACAAGATAGGTGTTTTAAGTATAGAACATACATTTTATAGTCTCAATTAGGCCCCAAGAATGAATGTTACGGTTGGTTAGAGACATCCCTTAGGAGAATTCACTCATCCCTGAGTGTGCAAAATGAGCAAACTTTTATCATGCATTGCAGGAAAATTGTGAGGGATAGAGATGAGCTGTCAAATATTAAACGTGCATAGATGAGTCCTATAAAAAATCTTGGAAGGATTTAATCTAACTCAAGATATATGAGATGCAATAATGAGGTTTCTCTCACATCTAAATCTTTCAAAATAAGCCAAAAGTTGGTCAGTGGGGGTCATATATTCTGACTCATCAACCTAATCAATGAATCATATGCATGGACACTTTTAGATAGGCATTTAAGACTAGAAAAACCATTATTTGATGTCTATCAGGACCTAGGATAGAAGGTTGTAGTTGGTCAGAGGCACCCTTTAAGAGAATTCACTCATCTTTGAGTATACGAAATGAATAAACTTCCATCGTACATTGTAGCATAAACATGAGGGATAGCGATGAGTTATTGGCTCCTACATGTGCATAAATGAGTCTTGTAATAAATCCCAATATTATTTTATCTAACTTGAGATGGATTAGACATGGCAATGAGGTTTCTTTCGTGGCCAAATCTCTCAGAATGGGCTAAAAATTAGTTAGTGGGGACCGTATATTCTGACTCATCAACCCAATTGATGAACCATCTATGCAAACACATTTAGATAGGTATTTTAAGTATAAAATGACCATTGTGTAGTATTGATTAGGCCCTAAGATCAAAATTTGAAGTTGGTCAGAGGCATCCCTTAAGAGAATTCACTCGTCCCTGAGTGTGCAAAATGAGTGAATTTCCATCATGCGTTGTAGGTGAATCATGATGGCTAGAGATGAAAGTTAGTTATTACATATACATGAATGAGTCCTATAAGAAATACCAGGAGAATTTTATCTAACTCAAGATGGATGAGATGCGGTAATGAGGTTTCTCTTGTGGCTAAATCTCTCAAAATGGGCCAAAAGTTGGTCAATGAGGGTTGTATATTCTCACTTGATAACCTAATCAATGAACCATCTATGCAAACACATCAGGATAGGCATTTTAAGCTAGACAAACTATTGTCTAGTCTTGGTCAACCCCCAAGCATGAAGGTTACAGTTGATTGGAGGCATCCCTTAAGAGAATCCACTCGTCTTTAAGTGTCTAAAATGAGCTAACTTATGTTGCATGTTGTAAGAGAACCATGAGGGATAAAGATGAATCATCAACTCTTATACATGCATGAATGAGTCCTTTAATAAATATTGGGAGGATTTTATCTAACTCATAATGGATGAGATACGGCCATTAGGTTTCTCTCATGGTCAAATCATTTATAACAAGTCAAAAGTTGGTTAATGGGGGTCATATATTATAATTTGTCAGCCCAATCAACAAATTGTCTATGTAGACACATTTAGATAATCATTTTAAGGCTATAAAAGCCATTGTCCAGTATCCATTAGGTCCCAGGAGTGAAGGTTTTAGTTAGTTAGAGGCATCCCTTATAAGAATTCACTCATCTTTGAGTGTGTAAAATGAATGAACTTCTATCACGCATTGCAGGAGAACCGTGAGGGATAGAGATGAGCCATCATCTCCTACATGTACATGAATGAGTCCTATAGGAAATCCCATGAGGATTTTATCTAAATTGAGATGGACATGATGTGGTAATGAGATTTATCTCATGGCCAAATCTCTCAGAACAGGCCAAAAGTTGGCCAGCAGAGCTGTATATTCTGCTCATCAGCCCAATCAATGAACTATCTACATTGACACATCAAGATAGGCATTTTAAGGATAGAATGACCATTTTCCAATATTGATCATCCCCTATGACATGTTGAGCATGTTCTCCCCAAACTTCATTTAGATGTGTGGTGAAATTACAGTCACCACCAAAAATAAGGTGTGACATACTAAGAATGCCGCATGCCTCCAAAGAGTCCCAAAAAACCTTCCTTTGATGTGAAGGAGCATAAAAATTTAAAAAATATAAATCCATTGATAGAGCTTTTGAGTGGAGAGTTGCCAAAATGTAAGAGGTAGCCAACTGCAAGTGTCTAAGCTATAGGGAATGGTTCTAACAAATAACTAAACCACTTGAATTGCCTATGGAGCTACTCGCAATGAAGGTCCAATTTGGAAATGATTTGTGGAGGTGTTTTTTTTCATCCTTTGTTAAGCACATGGTTTCTTGAAGAAGGAGCAAATTGGGCTTGTGTTTTTGAACCAATCTCTTAAGGGACCTTTTTTTGAGACATTTCCTATACCTCTGGCATTGAAATATGTGAGGATCATTTGGACACCTATTTTGGGGATGCATTGCTAAGGGCCCAGTGAATAGTTTGTTGCTTTCTAAGGGAAACATCACGCACAATATCCAACCTCACATGTGACATCTTAGAAGGCCTACCCCTACTGACCACGAGAGAAGTTTTGAGAGGACCCAATCCTCGAGACTGTGGGGTCTAAAAAAGTTGCTAGTTTGAAGCCTTACTTTGAGATCTAGTCTAATATCTTCTTTCATCAAAGGGCTTAGAGACCAAGGAAGAATAGAGAGAGGGTGTTCAAATGTTATCCTTTCCATCTGAAGAGGAGGGTTTTTGTGAGTCGATTGGGCTCATCCTAGACACCTCATTGTGTTGCTCCAAGAATGTTGATCCTGATTTGAAGGTATAATCTTCGTAGAAGAGGGAAAGTCTATTGGCATCCTACAAATAAGATCCAAGACTTATGCTATATAGAGAAGATTGGTGTAATTTCCATTGTCTCGAGGCTCAGAATGGGAGTTGGATAGTTCAAAACCAACACCTGCTTTATAAGGTGCAACCCTAATATTTTGATTATCATTGCTTGCCATCAAAGAAGAAGTTCTTGCAGAGATTGCATCTATTTCCATATTTCCCCATGTGTCAGCTCAGTAGTATGCTCCTTATTTTGGGACAAAGCAGTCTCTTGTAAAGTTGTAAGAGGTTGTTCCCTCTGAGAGATAGAGTGTGAAACAGTGTAGACCTCCTTACAGGGACCACAAGAAGGAAAAAAGATGGATTTTCAAAAGAGGGAGATTTTCCCTTAAACACACCTTCAGGAGATGGATTAATGCAATCTAACTTGAGATCTGAATGCTACTCTGATGCTTCATTGAAAAAAGCTTAGATAGTTGCTGATTGTGTTGCTCCAAAGTTGTTGAATAGATCTACAATGGTGTTTGAGGGAGTGTCATAAGAGATGTGATTGTGCCCGTTGTCAAAAGCCCTACCTCGAGAAGAGAACTGATCATGAAGATCACATGAGGTTTTAAGATGTCCTTAAGTGCGGCATAGGGTTCACCTAAATGGAACATTTTTGTAGTCGAGGACCTAAATGAAACTGGTATCCCTTGTGATAAGCTTGATGGATACAGGCAAACCATGGGTGACTTCCATTTCCACACATATGATTGCCATTGAGGTGTTTTGTTTTAGAAGGGTGTTTGGATCCACTTTTAGGAATGTTCAAAGCTGGTCACCTATGACTTTGAAAATTTCCAGTTCCCACAACTCGATGGGGAGACCTGGCATTTTTACCCATATAGCCATGGATCTAATGATCTATCTATTTGGATCAAAACTCACTTTCCATCTAGTAATAGTCAGAGCCACTCTCCCCCAAAACCATAGGCCTTCAAAAGTGATCCTCTGTCGATCCTCTAGTGATTTGAGAATAAAGATGATGTAGCTTTTTGCTCCTCTATAAATGGTGGGGGTATACCCCAATATTGGTTCCCAGGTGTTGAGTGCCCATTTCTGTAGATCTGCATCCTTGTAAATATGATTGAGGAAACATCTTATGAGGGCTTGCTCTGTATATTTGACAACAGTCGCTTGGAAGAGGCTTGAGTCGATGAAGGCCTATGTAGGAATGATAGATAGTTTGAAACATTTTTTATTTGTTCTATGAATTCTTTGTCTCTTTGACTATTGTGTGGCATCTGTAGGAGTCCTTAAGAATGGAGCCGCTCCCTGGGGGGGAGAGAAGGTGTAGTTTAGTGCATCTGGGTTTTGTCCAATGACCTTTTCAAAAGTTCTACTTAGCCAATGTGTGTGGAAAATATTTTGAGCCTAAGGGCCCTCTTCACAACTAAATGGCGCTGACAGTTTTGTTGGATTTCCTACACAAACCTATGAGGGAAACTGATTTTTCCTTTGTGATAGAGAACAAACCCTAGGGGAAGATCTACAATGTTGCTTCTCAATCTACATCAGATCCATGACATATATATATATATATATATATATTATCTATAATATATAATTATAAATATTTGGGACGTGTTTTCATACCATCTTTTTTGTGAATTATTTGTATATTTATTTTGTTAATATATAGATATATTTCATAAAAAAGTAGATATAAATAATTATAAATATTATACTATATATATTAATATTTTAATTAATTAAATTTAAATATTATATAATATGATATTAAACTATAATTATAAGAGGAGGGTTTTTGTGAGTCGATTGGGCTCATCCTAGACACCTCATTGTGTTGCTCCAAGAATGTTGATCCTGATTTGAAGGTATAATCTTCGTAGAAGAGGGAAAGTCTATTGGCATCCTACAAATAAGATCCAAGACTTATGCTATATAGAGAAGATTGGTGTAATTTCCATTGTCTCGAGGCTCAGAATGGGAGTTGGATAGTTCAAAACCAACACCTGCTTTATAAGGTGCAACCCTAATATTTTGATTATCATTGCTTGCCATCAAAGAAGAAGTTCTTGCAGAGATTGCATCTATTTCCATATTTCCCCATGTGTCAGCTCAGTAGTATGCTCCTTATTTTGGGATAAAGCAGTCTCTTGTAAAGTTGTAAGAGGTTGTTCCCTCTGAGAGATAGAGTGTGAAACAGTGTAGACCTCCTTACAGGGACCACAAGAAGGAAAAAAGATGGATTTTCAAAAGAGGGAGATTTTCCCTTAAACGCACCTTCAGGAGATGGATTAATGCAATCTAACTTGAGATCTGAATGCTACTCTGATGCTTCATTGAAAAAAGCTTAGATAGTTGCTGATTGTGTTGCTCCAAAGTTGTTGAATAGATCTACAGTGGTGTTTGAGGGAGTGTCATAAGAGATGTGATTGTGCCCGTTGTCAAAAGCCCTACCTCGAGAAGAGAACTGATCATGAAGATCACATGAGGTTTTAAGATGTCCTTAAGTGCGGCATAGGGTTCACCTAAATGGAACATTTTTGTAGTCGAGGACCTAAATGAAACTGGTATCCCTTGTGATAAGCTTGATGGATACAGGCAAACCATGGGTGACTTCCATTTCCACACATATGATTGCCATTGAGGTGTTTTGTTTTAGAAGGGTGTTTGGATCCACTTTTAGGAATGTTCAAAGCTGGTCACCTATGACTTTGAAAATTTCCAGTTCCCACAACTCGATGGGGAGACCTGGCATTTTTACCCATATAGCCATGGATCTAATGATCTATCTATTTGGATCAAAACTCACTTTCCATCTAGTAATAGTCAGAGCCACTCTCCCCCAAAACCATAGGCCTTCAAAAGTGATCCTCTGTCGATCCTCTAGTGATTTGAGAATAAAGATGATGTAGCTTTTTGCTCCTCTATAAATGGTGGGGGTATACCCCAATATTGGTTCCCAGGTGTTGAGTGCCCATTTCTGTAGATCTGCATCCTTGTAAATATGATTGAGGAAACATCCTATGAGGGCTTGCTCTGTATATTTGACAACAGTCGCTTGGAAGAGGCTTGAGTCGATGAAGGCCTATGTAGGAATGATAGATAGTTTGAAACATTTTTTATTTGTTCTATGAATTCTTTGTCTCTTTGACTATTGTGTGGCATCTGTAGGAGTCCTTAAGAATGGAGCCGCTCCCTGGGGGGGAGAGAAGGTGTAGTTTAGTGCATCTGGGTTTTGTCCAATGACCTTTTCAAAAGTTCTACTTAGCCAATGTGTGTGGAAAATATTTTGAGCCTAAGGGCCATCTTCACAACTAAATGGCGCTGACAGTTTTGTTGGATTTCCTACACAAACCTATGAGGGAAACTGATTTTTCCTTTGTGATAGAGAACAAACCCTAGGGGAAGATCTACAATGTTGCTTCTCAATCTACATCAGATCCATGACATATATATATATATATATTATCTATAATATATAATTATAAATATTTGGGACGTGTTTTCATACCATCTTTTTTGTGAATTATTTGTATATTTATTTTGTTAATATATAGATATATTTCATAAAAAAGTAGATATAAATAATTATAAATATTATACTATATATATTAATATTTTAATTAATTAAATTTAAATATTATATAATATGATATTAAACTATAACATAAAATAATGATACACAATGTAATGTTTATGTTCATATATGTATTTTAATAATATAGTTATCATTATTAATATATTATATTATATTTTAGTAATACATTATTATGTTATATAACTAAATTTTATAATATATTAATAATATAATATATATATTCAATGAAATATATAGTTTACATTAAATTAATAAAGTAGAGAATTAATATTTTTTTTAGAAAGATACGATTTTGGTTGGATCTTTACCCTTATATGTTTTTGACCGGAGCTCCAACCGATGTGGGACGCAATGGGGGGTCCAAATCCTCAAGTACATAAGTACTAATTGCCAACAATGACCACAACCGGTCTAATACCAATGATTGACCACAATAGGCCTCCAATACCATCTGAAATTTGAACCTAGATGGTGCTTGTAATAACCAAGTTACTTTACCAAGTCACTCACATCTCATTGGTAAGTAGAATATTAATATTACTATATAAATATTATAATATATATTAATATTTTGATATATTATATAATATTATAATATTTATTAATATATTAAATTTATATACTATATATTATGATATTAATTTATAAAATTAAATAGTTGATGATGTTCTCAATGCACTTGGAATCAATTTTTTCTTGTAATTAATGATTTTCGTAGACTTAGGAATGAAAACTTGGTCCCACTAAGGGTTAATTATGATTGTCAGTGAAGGGAGAACTTGATGGCTTATGATCATATACCCAAATGGAGTTTAGTTGATCTTCTTCAACACAGATAAAAATTTAACTAGGCTAGGAGACTCAAGATTACTTTTGGAGTAGCTAGAGTGTTGGCCATCTTCATACAGTACTTGAAATGGCCATAAATATAGGAATGTTTTGGTTGATGAATACTATGTATCTCATCTCACAAATTATGGATTGGACAGGGTCAGGGGCCCCTCTAATATTAGCTAATATGATAAAAGCTACTAATCTAGAAGGCTACAAGGTCCCTTAAATTCAGAAGATGAAGAGGAATAATATTAAGTTTGATATCTACAAATTTTGCATTTTATTTTTAGAAATATTGATGGGTAAGAGGCCAGGTACCAATGCTTTAGTTACTAATGAAATTGCTGATTTTCACACAACAATGACAATGCAGTGCAAATTCGAGTCACACATCACATGTGAAGTTGTGTCATAATCAAATCAACTCTCATGATGTCTTCATACACCCTTGACAATGGAAAATGACCCATACAAGATGTTGGCACCTTATAAATTGTAGACCCCTTTGTCGTGGGTGAAGGTCATGTAAATGCAAACAATTGCATTATATCTAGTGTTAATGTACAATATGAACACCGATATTAATTATAATAAAAAGTGTCAACATAATGGCATCATGGATGAATGGAAGCTACAAGATATACTTTGGGACCTCAATGTCTTGTCCCAACATCAATAGCATTGTAATATTGATTTAAGTTGTCGAATGAGACTTGGAGCCCTAGGCTCCATTCAAATCAACACTCAATATGTCTTCATCCACCCTTGATAATAGAAAACATCCAATCAAATGCTTTACCAAATTAAAAAATATAGACCCCTTTGTAATAGGTGTTGGTCATGTAAATCCAATAGTTGCCCTGAATCTAGGGTTGGTATATAATATGAAATAGCTTGTCATTGCCCCTCACCATTACTGTACTTAGCTCGAATTGAAATCTTTCACTATTTTCATGTTTTGTATGGCCTTGCCCTTTCTTCAAGGGGTATGAGTAATGTGTTTCCATATGTTCTTAACCATGATATAATTTGACTAGGTCAATATATTGGTAGCATGGATGAATGGAAGTTACAAGATAAATTTTATAGGACCTCAATGTTTTGTAATTTGAGCCAGTTTAACTCGAAATTGATCAATTTTGTAAAGAACTAAACTTTTTTAAAGATACAATTTTCTATTATGTTAAAACGGGCTTTTATAAAGTGAAAAAGTGAAAATCAACAATTGTACTTCATTCAAAATCAATGATCACTGACCTCATCCCACTTTTGTGAGCAAAATATTAAGATACAATAATCTACATTCATTTTAATATATATTATCATAATAATATAATATATTCTATATTATATTAATATACTTTTATTATAAATTATAATATTATATCATATATTATAATGTTATGTATTATCAATATATTAATATTAGGAATGCAGATGAGTATGACAAATTAGTGAGAAAAGGAGAATATTTTTTTGGAGAAAGGAAAAAATGAATGGCGAACTAGGGTTTGCGTAGCAGGGTGGCCATTGAGCGAGCATGGGTGAATGGTGTGAAAACAATGATCAGATAGAGTCGACTGCAGAATATCAGAACTTTGATTTAGTGGGTATGAGATTCTTAAGTGGCCATGCTCGGGACCTTACGTTCCTGTCCCCTCCCTGTTGAGGATGATTTGTGAGGGCCCTTTCTGCCCTCCAAAATCAATCTCCTCTTTGACAGGGCTGTTATCTACAAATTCGTTGGGAAATGGCCATGTGTTGTTACGATCAAGCGTTGGGTTAAGGAATTATAGGGAAATGAAGTCACTTTGTTTTTCTTTGTGAATGGTTTTTCTAGTTCTGATTTTCGATGAGATTCTTGAGTCTTCCTAAATTATGGATGGCTATGGCATTTTCTTACAGTCTTGGTATCCAAACTTTGATCCTTTTTCCTTTTCGATGGGCATAACCCCTGTTTAGATTAGACTTTTCGGGCTTCGGATTGAATTTTGAGGAGAACACCTCCTTACCAAAATTCAGAGCAGTTTGGTAAAATTTGTCTGTGGTAAATTGTTCATTTGTTGGAAGTAGAAAATATTATGCTTGGATTTGTGTAGTGATGGATTTGGCCAAACGCTTAGTTGATTTGGAGATTTTGCTTTTCGTTGTTTCCATTGTCACTAGGTGGGCCACATCAAAAAGTCTTGCCCAAATCTTCCTCATTTGAAATAATCTAAATGTATTTGGAATGCCAAAATAAATTACTTGGGATTGAAGAACTCTTGTACTGATGGAAGTTCTTTGCTTCACTTGAGAGATAAACCATTAAATCCTAGACGTAGCTAGCACTTCTTAGTTATAACAACTCAAATGATTTTTTAATCAAGGAAATATATACTTTTGTTCTTTTCAAACATTTGATTACTTTACTTTGATCAATTCCACTCTATTCAATTAATATTGAAAAAACTTAAAATTCTTTTTTCACAAATTTGAAAAATCTTGAAAAAATATAGATATTTTCTTTCGTTTTGAGGTGAGGGATTGAAAAAATTATGCTTATAAACACTCATCTCAAAATAAAGAGTTAAAAATCCTTGAAAAACATCATATTAATCACATGTAACCATCATAAAATATCATCGTGTAAAGCTCACTAGTAAGATATATAGACAAACAATATGTCCCAGGGCAAACACATAGTATAGATGTTAGTGTACAAAAAGGAACACTACAACGTACCCCTGGATTGATGGCAGAAGGAGAGTTTGGCAGGGTGGCTAAAATAACATCGCGTTGTTGTGAGCTGCTTGAACCAGACGACGTGGAGGAGGACGGGTGAGGGTTTTTTGAAGGTTATTATTTAAGGGTAAAAGTTTGAAAAACATGTAAGAGTTTAAGATTAAATATTTTTCTTCTCCAATAAAGGTAAGTGCAAGGAATTGGGTGGCTAAAATGAGGTCTTAAGTGGACATGCTTTTTCCTAAAAAACAAGAAACCTTGACTTGTACCGATTTTTTGAGATATTTACACTCATAATTCAAAGATGTCATAGAAAGAAGAATTATAACATTTCGAATCTAGTTTCTAAACTACAAATTTTGTTTTTAAATGGTTAAGTATAAGTAGGTCAAACATTAGAAATTCGAAGAGGTGGTACTATTTAAAAAAAAATCATACTAGATAGTTATTTGTGCGCCCCACCATTTTTTGAGCATCATTTGCTTTTTATTTAAACCCCTTGGTAGAAAGATAACTAAGATCATCTAGTTTATAACCTATATATTTTTAGAATTAATTAATGATTTTTTTTACTAATTTCACAAGTCAATATACTCTGAAATATAATAAAAAATGTATAGCCGATCGTGCACCCCCTAAGTACCTCAAAAAATATCAAAAATTAGATTTTTTAAATGTGTATAGAATTAGGTCTAGTTTTCAAACATAAGTTTTTTTCTCGATTTGGATCAACGAATCAAAAGATAAACAAAGATGAACATGAATAATCACGACATATAGTGCTACAAAGGACATACTTAATAAATATAAATAACAACCTTAAAGCAATAAAAATATAAAAAAATCATATATGTAGAAAGAGGAGACTTACTCAATGTTATAGTACTATTCTCAAGGAAAAATCTATAAAATGGATAGTGTTTAGCATGTGCGAAGTTGCATTTTGTTATTGTTGGTAGAAAACACACATTCGACTATGTGTGTTTCAGGTCCATGCTTGAGGCTCGAGAATACAAGCCATTCTTGAGCCTTAAGGCATATGCTGAAATGTCATGGTAAGTAACCGCATATGTGAAAATTCCAACTTAGGGATTA
The DNA here is from genome assembly GCA_037957365.1 of Torreya grandis. Lineage (NCBI taxonomy): Eukaryota > Viridiplantae > Streptophyta > Pinopsida > Cupressales > Taxaceae > Torreya > Torreya grandis. Next base: position 2,299,706 of record JARHVA010001736.1, on the reverse strand, counting down.
GGGCTTAGGGTATATAGGGTTTAGGTTTTAAGGTATAAGGTCCAATAAAAAATGTAGTAGGGCATAAAATATATGTTGTTTTATTGGGAATAAGATGATTTGTTTAGAGTTTTAAGAGTTTACAATTTATGGCTCAGGATTTTGGGCTCAGATTTTAGGGATTAGGGCATATGATTTATGTTTTAGGGTACATAAGGTGTAATCTCAAAGGTAATTGGGGACAAATTAAGCTCCTTGAACTTATTTCTGAGTATAAAATGTGATATTGGGATCAATTGGCCCCTATGTCACCATAGATTGAGCGAATTAATCAATTAGGGTAATGAGTGATGTGATTTAGGCCAAATTGAGCCCTATGAAAATAATTAAATATTAATATAATGAATGTTAATTATGGCTAAATAATTTGGTTTATGGTTTATAATTTAGGGATTAGGGTTTAGGTATTAGAGTTTCAAATATATACGAGATAAGGTTTAGGGTTTAGAGTCCAATTGCGAAAGCAATTGAGGATAATTTGAAATGATTAAACCTAGATTTGTGACCACAATATGTTTTTGGGTATAGGATTTATGTTTTAGGATGCATTAGATCTAATCACAAAGGAAATTGGGCCAAATTTGAGTTTTTTAAACCTATTATTGACTAGAGAATGTGATTTTGGGCTCAATTGGCCCCTATATCACCAAAAATTGAGCGAATTAGTCAATTGGGGCAATGAGTGATGTGATTTGGGCTAGACTGAGCCTTGTGAACCTAATTATTATTATAAAGGATGTTAATTGCATGGTTAAATCATTTGGTTTAAGGTTTATAATTTAGGGTTTATGGTTTAGAGATTAGAGTTTTTGGTATATGTGAGATCTAAGGTTTACAATTTAGAGTCTAATTATGAAGGTAATTGACGACAAGTTGAGCTGATTAAACATATTTATGACCATAATGTGTTTTTGGGCATAGGGTTAATGTTTTAGGGTGAATAAGGTCTGATCGTAAAGGTAATTGAGGCCAATTTAAGCTCCCTAAACCTATTTTTGACTACAAAATGTGATTTTTGGGCTCAATTGGCCCTCAGGTCACCACATACTGAGTAAATTAATTAATTAGGGTAATGAGTGATGTGATTTTGGCCAAATTGAGCCTCATGAACCTAATTGTTATTGTAAAGGATGTTAATTACATGTCTAAATCATTTGGTTAAGGGTTTATAATTTAGGTTTTAGGGATTAGAGTTTCAGGGATAAGTGAGATAGGGTTTAGAGTCTAATTGTGAAGGTAATTGAGGATAATTTGAGTTGATTGAACCCATTTGTGTCCACAATGCATTTTTGGGCATAGGGTTAATGTTTTAGGGTGAATAAGGTCTAATCGTAAAAGTAATTGAGACCAATTTAAGCTCCTTGAACCTTTTTGTGACTATAGAATGTGATTTTGGGCTCAATTGGCCCCTAAGTCACCACATATTGAGTAAATTAGTTAATTGGGGAAATGAGTGATGTGATTTGGGCCAAATTGAGCCTTTTGAACTCAGTTGTTATTACAAAATATGTTAATTACATGGCTAAATCATTTTCTTTAGGGTTTAGAATTTAGGGTTTAAGGTTTAGAACTTATAGTTTTAAGTATATGCAAGATAGGGTTTAAGGTTTAAAGTATAATTGCAAAGGCAATTGAAGATAATTTGATCTGATTAAACCAATTTGTGACCACAATGTGTTTTTCAACATATGGTTAATGTTTTAAGGTGAATAAGGTCTAATCATAAAGGAAATTGAGACCAATTTAAGCTCCTTGAACCTATTTGTGAGTACAGAATGTGATTTTGGGCTCAATTGGACCTCAAGTCACCACAGATTGAGTAAACTAGTTAACTGGGCAAATGAGTGATGTGCTTTGGGCCAAATTAAGCATTGTGGACCTAATTGTTACTATAAAGGATGTTAATTACATGGCTAAATCATTTGGTTTAGGGTTTACAATTTAGGGTTTAGGGATTAGAGTTTCAGTTACATGTGAGATAAGGTTTAGATTTAGAGTCCAATCATGAAGGTAATTGAGGATAATTTGAGTTGACTGAACCTATTTGTGATCACAATGTGTTTTTAGGCATATGGTTAATGTTTTAGGGTGAATATGGTGTAATCATAAAGGCAATTGAGACCAATTTAAGCTCTTTACATCATTTGTGACTATAGAATGTGATTTTGGCCTCAATTGGCCCCCACGTCACCACAAATTTAGTAAATTAGTCAATTAGGTAATGAGAGATGCAATTTATGCCAAATTGAGCCCTGTGATCCTAATTGTTACTATAAAGGATGTTAATTGCATGGCTAAATAATTTGGTTTAGGGTTTATAATTTAGGGTTTAGGTATTAGAGTTTTAGGTATATGCAAGTATTTAGTGTTTAGAGTCCAATCATGAAGGTAATTGAGGACAAATTGAGATGATTGAACCTATTTATGCCCACAATGTGTTTTTGGGCATAGGGTTAATATTTTAGGGTGAATAAGGTCTAATTACAAAGGCAATTAAGATCAATTTCAGCTATTTGGACCTATTTATGACTACAAAATGTGATTTTGGGTTTAATTGGCCCCAAAGTCACCATAAATTGAGTAAATTATTTAATTAGGGTAATGAGTGATGCAATTTGGGCCAAATTGAGCCATGTGAACCTAATTATTACTGTAAAGGATGTTAATTTCATGGTTAAATCATTAGGGTTTAAGGTGTACATTTGAGTACATAAGGTATAAGATAAACTAGGGCTTAGGGTTTAAAGTGTTTAGAATTGAAGGCTTACGATTTATAATTTAGGGTATAGGATCCAATCGTGAAGGCAATTGAGGACAATATGAGTTTTTTGAACCTATTTATGAGCACATAATATGATTTTGGGTTTGATTATTCCCCATATCATCACATACTAAGAAAATTAGTTAATTTGGGCAATTAATGGTGTGATTTGGGCCAAATTGAGCCCTTTGAATCAAATTCTTAGTCTAAATGATGTTAATTGGGGATCAAATGATTAGTTTATAGCTTGAAAAGTTTATCATTTATAGCTTAGGGTATTTAGGGCTTCGTATTTAGGGTTATAGTTTTAGGTATATCATTTATGGTATAAGGTACATACGATTTAGGGATTAGGGTTTAAGTTTTAGGATATAAGGTATAAGGCTTAGGGCTTAAGATTTAGGGTTTAGGGTATAGGATATAGGACTTATGGATTAGGATATAGTGTTTAGTGTTTATGGATTAGGGCTTAGGGTATTTTTCATACACTAAATACCATGTACATGATATTACCGCATACATGGTTTTAACATGTATGCAATTATTTTAATAATAATAAAAATAAAAAAACACTAACATTCATTTTTTTACTTTGAGAGAACTGTCTCTTGCTCGGTTCCTTTTTGTACACTGTAGGTCTGATTGCAAATGATTGGAATGTTGTCCACATACTCAAAAACATAAATCATTCTCTATGCACATATTTGACTAAAGAGTACAAAGGACTATTTTTAATTATTTTGTAATAATTAGATTATTGTCCCCACTTGGTACTTCACATTGAAAGCAAGTCTATTTTGGAATAATTGGATTGTTGTCCCCACCCTCAAAAGTTGAAAGCTTTATGCAATCATGGGTCATGGATTTCGTAGTAGTAGGAAGAAATCAAAACACAAAATACCAAATGAATTAGAAGTGGTGAGATAAAAAAGAGGAAACAAATGAAACAACTTCGTGCAAGTAACTCTACTATTCATAATGAATTGATTGTCACAAATAATGATGAAATGAATAATGATACTATACCAAATTGTGAAAGTCCAATTGTCAAATTTGATATTATACCTAATTATAATGTAAGTCCACATTCAAATTTTACTATTTTTTATTTTGATGATGATGATGTGAATTGCATGGAAACATGCATTGGAGAAACTACTAATGATGAAACTAATATGGAAACACCTAATGGAGAAAGTTACAATGAAGAAAACAATATGGGAACACCATTGAATGAAGAACTTACTAATTAAGAAAATAATATGGAAACACCAACTCAATCAAATATACCATTAAGAACACCTCCTAGTATTTATAGAATAAAACCAATGTATTTAATTGAAATTGATGAATCTATTTTCAAACCAATGCCTAAAAAAATGTCTGAATATTGTATGAGAAGAAAAGCTAAAAGAATTTGGAATTGACACTTTCAAGATTTAAATTAAACTCAAAGATGTCAATTGTTTATTACATTGATGAAATTGAAAAAGATGAGACCTACAATGAACACCTTAGGACTAAAAATATCTAATATTGATGGTGTAAACAAGGCAATTGTTGAAAATTTTCATAATGCATACCATCAAGTAGGTGTGAAGAAAAGCACCAAAGATGGTAATGTTTCCCAACATGTTATTTTAACTTCTTTGATAAGTGGTAAAACAAAGAAGAATGATTTATTAAAAAAGCAAACCGAGCTTTGCACATAAATAGAAAAACACTAATGAAGGCAATTAGGAGATGTACAAGACTTGATCTTGATGTTAAAAATGACTTATGAGAATTCTATGGTAGACTCCCATAGAAATATAAGGATATAACTGATGCCCTAAAAGATTTAATTGTATAATTTTAGAAAGATAACACAAGGGTATCACATAATATTAGAGTTGTAGTGAAAAGAAGAGTTGGTTCTCGTAACCTTGAACCACATCCTAAATTTTTTTTGGATACGACTTAAACACAATTTTACTCCAAATATGTTGAAAAATATCCACAAATTTATATTAGTCAAAGGTATTTTGAAATGGCCAAACCCTTATATGTGAAAATCAATCACACACACACTACTTGTTATTGGAGGTAACATGTTGAATTTTCTATGTATTATGATATTTTTTGTCATGTTCATTGTACTTTGCATACTAACAACATTTTTTAGGAGTGTGGAGTGGAAGCCCCACCAAAATTGGCAAGAAAATTAATTCCAATAGTTTTTATGAAAGACCAGATGGTTAATTATTTTATAACAATGCATGTTTAAATAGAAGTTACAATATTTTTGGTACATTGCCAAAATCTAAAGCCTGTACCCATGATGAGAGTACACATGGAATTGGAAAAAGAATTGGTTGGTTATAGTAAATATAAATCTATGGTATATAACATAAAATATGGAAAGGAATCTAAAAGGTGTGAGCTTGTTACAAAATAAATACCTATTTCCAAATTTATGGACAAATTCAAGGATGGAATTGTATATGAGTATGCAAGGCACAAACATAGATCTTGATAGATAGAATAACATATCAAGTTAAGTAAGGACACACTTTTGATTGGTACTATTGTTTCAATAGTTGACTTTTAGAGAATTGCGCATTACAACCACAAAGAGAAGTTCAGTCACAATACTACAATTCAATACATGTTGCAATTTTTGTGCATATAACATCCCTACATTCACCTTACAGTATAGAGAATGATCATATAATATTAAGGGACTACCATTTTTATGTCAACAATGATCAAACACATTCTTCAGAGTATGTTTTTAGTTGTTTTATGTAACAACCCCAAAAAAATTTATGAGAACAGGGAATTTTTATTAAAATTAATATCACAAATTCAAGTAACATATTTCTTTATGATGAAATTAACAAGAGTGATATTTAACTAAATATATTATTTTTAGTTAATTTTATAAAGGTCTCTAGCTAATCCACTTAGCTAATGATCACCATAATGACAATATCAAGAATAAGTACAATGTTGATATATAGATAAAGAATAATTCATAAAAGTACTGTTATAATTTTATTTATAGCTAATACACTATTAAATCCAATTATTTTATGGTATATATAAATAAAAAATATAATTTCATCAATAATAAATGTCTCAATAATAATATACAATGATACAAAGCTTCATGGAGCATGAGTCTCAATGAACTCGCAGTATCTAAAAGTAATATCAAGTGTAGTCTTTAGTGTAGTACTATTATAGAGATAGAGAGCATCATTCAAGTGCTTTTTCATACCAACCATAGACCATCAATCCCTTGCACTATCTCCCAACAAGGGAATGTCCTTCCCTTCATGAATGGGAAGATAGCGATGGTGTAAGAATCTAAAGTGACAAACCAGAACCCGTGTGCTGTAAGATAACTAATACATAATGTAAACCATTAAAAAATCTATTCTAACATGATACTATACAAACATGTAAACTATATCAAGCACATGAAATGACAATGTTTAAATATAAACATTACTTTGGCTAAATTTTTCATATGGCTATTGATCACAAGGATCAATCAATTTTATAAACACTAATCAATTGGATTACACCTTATTTACGCATTAGTTGCACTGGTTAATAGAGTGGAATTTGTTACACTACTTATTTAGGGTCATTAATGTGATATTTGGTTATATATTTATAAATATAAAAACCAACATATTCATACAACATATTCCCTACTAGCAAATATAAAATGTGTTAAATATGAAAATTTCAAATGCATGCATTTAGTCCATCAAATGTAATGTAATGAATCTTAAAACATCTAATTTATTACTACATAATAAATCAGATAAATCACATAGATTTCAAAATCAGTCCTCAATAAAATCATACTATTTGGGTAAGAAGTTTATCTAGTCTACATGTTACAAATATTAACATGTAACTGCAAATTTTATTTTATCCAAATAACATATATTTCTAGCTTAGTGTTTACTTATTAAAAGTACAATAATAATCTGATTCAAACACTAATAATCATCATATGTTTTGTATTTAATCCTAAATACTACATAATTAAATATCTCACTAAATAGTGAAACACGTCTATAGCTTAGCCATGAAACTCAAATGACAAATACACCCATATATATTTATATCATGTAATGTTCTAGAAGCATTAACCATATATGAATATCTATATATGGTATACCTATATCTAGATTTGTCCTAAGTTAAAAAATCTCAATTTTATACCATATATGTATATTTATATATTTCAGCCACTCAAACTAAATCATATAGGTAAATAAAATAACAACCAGTAAGTATACAATATACTCTAAATAGATTAAACCTCTATCCATTATTTAGAGGTATCATGTATACTTATTTACTTAGGATAATATTTAACAAAGTATATATATATATATATATATATATATATATATATATATATAATAATAATAATAATAATAATAATTACTCAATCCTAAATAAATAAACTCATCCATATTTATAAATAAACTAATTTCCATATAAAGGAAAATATTCTCCATATGCACCTAGTCCTAATACAGACCTAGTCAATTGTATCCTATAGTTTTAAACATATATAGTTTACTTCAAACTCAACCATGTTTATATTTTGTAGATTACAATACATAAGATAATTTATTAAAACCAACTGTCCTATATTAAAACTAACCCAATCAAGTAAGTGCCTATAATGTTTTCATTTGTGGAAGATATAAATATACATCTCAAAAGACATTTATAAAGTTATGTTTATATAACTATTGTAAACAAATCAGAAAACTATGAATTTGTCTACATTCATAGAAAATACAAAAGACAGTGTGATGTCCTTCTAGGATTTTATAATATAAATAAGATAATTTATATTTTATTCCTAGAAATGCTTATTTATAAGCTCGTTTAATTTCCCTTCACATTTTAATGGATCCTCTATATTAACCAAGTCAATACCCAATCACATAACAATCATCAAAATGAATTTTGTATGACTTCAAAATAGTACAAAATAAGATTTATTTGCATTAAACATAATCTAAAAACCTCTCTTAAACATATAACCATTTGTCAGACATTTATAAATAAACATCACAATTTTTAATTAGATAACATACACACACACAAACGCATTGAAATGTATATATCATAGGTTAATGAAGTCATATGGATTTTTCATACATGTCTGTGTATATGTATATTTTTGTAGGTATGTAATATAAATCAAATTTCTAAGCTATTCTCTCCAAACCACATCATACACAATCAAACCTAGATTTCAGGTTTAATTTTTAACTTGAACTAATATTTCTTCAACTCAAGCTAAGATTCAAATAGTAAAGGAAATAGTTCAAATGACTAATTTCAATTTATATAAACCCAATCAAACTTTGATTTGGGTAAATGAACCTAGATTTTCAATTCATCCCTTTAAAAATACTCAGACAATTTCCATTAGAATTTTTATAACTTATAATGTGCATAAAACACAATGATTATTCTGCCTCATACTTGGTTTCACCCATCTGATTATTTTATGCCACTAAATTTAGTTATCAATCCAGAACATAGGGTTTAAATTCATGATTGTAAAATACACAGAATTTATCTTAATTGAGTATCAATATTTTACAAATACATAAAAGAGAGTTCTATACCATGGCCATTAGAAACTAGGTTTTATTTTGTCATAAACTTGGTTCTGTGGATAGCTGAGCCATCTACAGTATCAAGCTTATAACCTGGTCTTTCCACGTCCTAGAAACAATACAACAAGACCCTTAACCATAAAATTTTCCATGGATTTAACTAGAATAAACCAGTATGAATTTAATTACAAAACTGACCTGGTGTTGAAGTTCGTAGAATGATGAATGGCAAACTATTCTCCAAATTTCCTTGAACTTTTTCCTCTTTTCTCCTTATTCCCTCATATGTCATGCCTCCTAGGCCTTTCTTATTTCCTTTTTATTCTCTTTTATGTTACCAAAACTCCCAATCTCTCCATCAAAAGTAATGATTAAGTGTATGCATGTAAAATGACTCAGACTTCAAACTGAAAACAAATAGTCCTCCCATAATTTCCTCAAACTATTCATAGGGAAGTATCAAATTTTGGCTTAATAGCTCATTTAACACAAGTCAATACTCTAATTAAACCCTATTATCCAGAACATTCCAGATTAAAATAATAATAATCTCTTCAAACTATATGCATGATAATAATGACTTCATCGAACCCTCTAAACTATAATTATTAACAATGAGTTTGACCCTTTTAACATTGACTTAATAAAAGCCATCCAACTATTATAATTCCAAAGACAATGTCAATTTAGCATAAGGCTAATAAAAAATTTATCCAAAAATGACATTGACTAAGACAATATTCAATAAGCACTATAATTATTGTAATTAACTTAGCATAGGGTTATTAACAATACCTAACCACAAAGATTTTACAATAATCATTAATCAAAATAACTAATATCACAATGATCATGCCAAACTATAATAACATGAATTTAGTAGAATACTAGTGTTTAGTTACCAATCAACTAACACTTTAACTAATCATGGAGACCATGTTAAGTCTAACTAACTTAATCACTCATGTAATTATTGTTATTTAGCAAGGTATTGTGAACAATATATTATCATGAAAACATTCAATAATATCCAAAGATAATAGTAAGTCATGCTAAGACAAACACAAATTCACTTATTCATCAAAATAACATCATCATATGAGATAATCTAAATACGACAACTATAAGTGCAATCATACAACTGGATCAACATGAACATTATGCATAAATCAAGATCACAGTAGAAAGCATATTAATAGGCATTCAAATACAGACAACACATTATAAATCATGACATACTAAAGCTATCTAAACCAACACTGATCAAAGCACATTAATCTATTTGTGGTGTGTACATGGGTTTCTAGTTCATTTTGTCATCCCCCAATGCTTCCATCTATGCCACCCTCTTCGATGATTCGCTCCCTCCATCACTCTTTGAAGGATGGACCTATCCTACATCCACCTCATAACAATGAAGGTAGTTATCTTGAAACATATAAAATTCATAATATACTACTGAAATAAACTAATAATCATGATCATCATGTACATAATACAAAATTATAACTAAATCCATGATTAACAATCATATAAATTAAGCAACATATAACTGCCAATTATTAACTTATGAAATCAAGCTTAACCAAAATAGTGATTAACCAAATAACCATAAAAATCCAAAAATCAATAGGTTATTAGGTCTAGTGAGGAAATTGGGATGTTACATCCTTCCCCCTAAAGTTGGTCATATTTTTGATGACACTTTTTCAAATATAAGTTCTAAATTTGAAACATTATTCAACAAAAAATAAAATAATATGCAACATCATATAAAGTAAACAAATGTGGAAACAACCTTTAAAACTCATCATAATCTTCCCAAGTGGCACTATATTCAGAATATTAGTCCTATTAGACCTTGCACTATGATACTTCTCTATTATGCAAACTAAGTTTTCGAGTGTCAATTATTTTGATTGGTTCTACCATGACCAGCCCAAGATCTAGAACTTGCAAAGCACTCCAATTCAACACAATCAACAACATACTTTTTAAGATAAGACATATGGAAAACATTATACAAAAGAATTAGAGCTAGTGGTAATATAAGCCTATACACTACATGATTGACCAATTCCATAACATTGAAGGGTCTCACATATCTAGGTAAAAGTTTAGCTGACTTCTTGAACTTAATCAAGCTTTTTTGAGGCTTCACTTGCATAAACACTTTATCACCTAAAAAAATGGCTTTCTATTCTTTTCAAATCAACATAATTTTTTTGCCTATCATTGGCCTCAACCAACCTTTACTTGACTATTCTAACTTACTCTTCCATTTCCATAAACATCTCAGGTCCAAAGACTATCCTATCCTCTAACTCGTTCCAACTGATTTGTATTCTACACTTTCTTCCATATAATGTCTTAAATAGAGCCATTTTTGGTGCTAATTGGTATGAGTTATTATAATCAAACTCAACCAATGAAAGGTACTCCTCCCACTTATATTGTTGATCCATGCAATACATATGAAGGATATCTTTTAAAACCTAGTTAAATCTCTCTATCTATCAATTGGTTTCTGGGTGATAAGCATTACTAAAATTAAACTACATACCCAGAGCTGATTTCAAAGACAATCAAAATATAGAAGTTATTCTCTAATCTTGATATAAAATTATCTTTTCTAAAAAGCCATGTAATCAATACACCTCCTTTACAAATCTCTTCAAAAGCATAGGTGTATCATCTATCAAGTTGCCTAGTATGAAGTGAGTTGCCTTGGTTAGTTTGTCAATTACAACCAAGATCATATCATGATGGTTCCATCATAATGTCAAACTTTGGATAAAGTCCATGATGATCACCTGCCACTTCCATTCTAGTATATCATGAGGATATAATAATCCTGTTGAATGCACATGTTTAAATTTCATATGCTAATATTCTAAAAAATAGGACACAAAATTTGCTGCATCTTTTTTGATCCCTTTCCAAAAATAGAGAAGACTTAGCTTAGCCATGAGCTTGGTTACACTTAGGTGTACTGAATATGGGGCATTTTGAAATTATTTTAGTGCTATGCTCCTCATATTCTCTTTATCAGGCACATATATCCTACCATTGTACCTCAAAATACCATCACTCTCTAACTTGAATCCTTTATACTTAGGATTTTGAGCATTCTCTGACAATGCTTTCTTGACTTGATCATAGAATTCATCTCTTGGTGAGAATTTGATTATTTTATCATAGAAAGTACTCCTTAGAGTAGCCAAAGTTACTATGTACCTTCTACAACGTAGGGCATCAACAACTCTATTTTTCTCACCCTTGATATAATTAATATCAAAATTATAATCAGATGTAAATTCTAACCAACATCTTTGATGTGCATTTAGGTTCATTTGGGGGAAGATGTACTAAGTCCCAAATTATCAATCTTGAGCTCAAATAGTTTACCTAGTAAATAATGCCTTAAAACTTACAAGGCATGTACTATTACAATAAATTTCAAATTATGAGGGTTATAATTCACATCATAAGGCTTCAGTTTTCTAGACTCGTTTGCTACAATTAAACCATCTTGCATAAGAACTCCCTCAAGTCCATCCCCATATATATCTATGATTACTGATAACTAACCATTAGTATCAGGAACTCTTAACATAGGTACCAAAGTAAGCCTCCTTTTTAGGTCTTGAAGGATTTATCACACTTGTTTGACCAGATAAAACTTTGATTATTTTGTTGAAAAAAGGTAATTGGATTAGCTATCTTTGAGAGATTCGGAACAAGTTTTTTTTGTAATAGCCCACTAATCCCATGAAACTCCTTACCTCATGCACATTCTTAGGCGTTGGCCATTCCATTATGGTTCTTATCTTTACTGGATCCAATAAAATTCTATTTACAAAGATAATATGTCCCAAATATTTCACTTTTGAAAAAATACACAATTAGACAACTTGTCATATAAATTATGCTTCCATAAATGCTGCAAAACTAGTTCTAGATGTTGAATATGTTCTTCCTCGTCCTTTGAATATATGAGAATGTCATCTAGAAAGACTAACATAAAACAATATAAATAATATCTAAACACACTATTCATGAGATTCATAAATGATACTAGAGCATTTGTCAACCCAAAAGATAACATTGTGAACTCATAATGCTCATACTGAGTTCTAAACATTGTTTTTAGAATATCTTCATTTTTGATTCTCAACTGATGATACCTTGCTCTAAGATCAATCTTAAAAAATATTATTGCCCATTGAATCTAATCTAAGAGATCATCAATATGAGGTAATGGATATTTGTTCTTAATTATTACCTTATTTAACATCCGATAATAAATACACAAATGAAGAGTACCATCCTTGTTCTTGATGAAGACTACTATTGCACCCCATGGTGACACACTTGGTCAAATCAACCATTTCTTTAATAAATCCTAAAGTGGAGATTTTAACTCAACCAATTCGATAGTTGTCATTTTGTAAGCTGCCTTATTATATAGTTTTAATCTAGGTATTATATCAATCAAGAAATCAAACTCACACTTAGGTGGTAATCTAAGCATTTCCTCTAGAAACACATCTTGAAAGTTCCTTAGAAAAGAATAATCCTTAATGGATGGTTCCTTAGATTCCTCCATCTCATTTATTTTAACAATAAATGATTGACATCCCTTCCTCTAAGCCTTCTTGGGTCAAATTGAATAAATCTGCCTAAGCTTCAACTCTTTTTTCTCACCCTGAAGTTGTGTCTAATTTTAAAAATCATCTTGACACTCAACCGTACTCAGATAAAAATCAACCTTATTTCCATTATCTGCAATCTAATTAACTCCTACAATCATATCATATGACTCTAATAGTGCAGCATAAAGATCCAATACTGTAGTGAATTTAGGTAACCTAATCTTAGCTTTCACTAGACACTTGTCAACCTTGACCTCATTTTCATATTGTACTAACCATGCATTTGTCATACCTACAACTTTTCTAGATAATTTAATAAGCATTCTAGGAGCAATAAAACATTCTATAGCCCCAATGCCAATCAAAATAGAAACTAGATGATAAAAAAATACTTGAAAGTTTAATAGGTGAAGCTTGGAACTTAGCATGATGATTGTCAAAAACTGCATGAATCCATCTAATGTTCCTTGTTGAGAAGCATAACCCTTGTTCTTTAACTTATCTTGAGTACAATCTCAAATGTAATGGTCACCTCCATAAATGAAGCAACCTCTAGGTGGTCCTTTCCTATCAAACTATTAGTTTCCCTTGAAACCTCCCTTGAAACCATTCCCAAGTTTACTATTCCATAAAACACTATTGAACTTAGCATTTTGGTCCTTGAACTGACTCTTCGAGTCTCTAATCCTCTGCTTCTAGTTCTTCTTTTTGAAAGTTGGTTTATAACTTCCAAATTTTTTCTTGAACTTATCTTTGACTTGACCAAGAGATTTCAGCTTCTATTCCTACTTGACTGCCTTCTCAAAGACCTTATCCATGGTAGATAGCCCATGCACATACACCTCATAACTAATTTGGGGCTTTAATCCCATAATGAATTTTCTAATTCTGAACCTCTCATCCACTTGATACCGAGGTATATACTTTTGGAGCTTAGTTAATTTATTTCAATATTCATTCATAGAAAGGGTCCTTGCTTAAGATTTTAAAAATATGTTAGATTTTGATATAAATACTACTAAGAAATCCATCATGACCTAAACAATATCATAAATTATTCCGAAGTGGTGGTGGTAGAGTTGAGGTTCATCCCAAGATTATTATTTTTCACCAAGTTATTACTTCACTAGCAAGTTGATATGATCCCCATACTACCTTGGTAACTTCAGAGTAATTTTGTATCTCACAATATTTCTCCATCTTTTTCAACCATGCTTCAACTCCATCCCTCAAAATGGATACATCAAATTTAGGTGGATTTAACTTTTTTAATATCCCGTGCCAACTCTACAGTTAATAGACCTCTTGTATCTTATGGAACTTTCTCGTGCCTCTACTCTTGAGGATTTTCCTATTTAATAGGATGTTATTCAGATTTTTCTTGAACATTGTCCTCTACATTCCCATGCACTTCCTACTCTAGGTTTGTGTTCGATCCCTAGTTTCTAGCATGGTTGCGAGAATTTGATCTAACTTTGCATCTTGCTTAGTGGTGAACTAATTTGGATCAACTGGAGGATTGGTATTTGAGGTACCCTCACCTCTTGATCTAGCACACACCATTTTTATTCCTAATTAATAGGAAAATACATTTGCATTAGTAAACACATTAAGTCTTAGATTTTGAGCCTCAGCTCTGACACCCTAATGTAACAACCCCATTGGGTTTTACTATAATAGGGTAATTTTTTTAAAAATTAATTACACAAATTCAACTAACATATTTCATCACGATGAAATAAACAAGAGTGATATTTAACTAAATACATTATTTTTAGTTAACCTTATAAAGGTTTATAACTAATCCATTTAGTTAATGATCACCATAATGACAATATCAATAACAGTTACGATGTTGAATATACAAATAAAGACTGCATTAATTCATAAAAATATTGTTAAAATTTTAGCCATGGATGATATAATATTACAACCATTGTTGTATGGTACATATGAATAAAATGTATAATTTTAACAATAAAAAATGTCTCAATAATAATATACAATGATACAAAGCTCTAAGAAGCATGAGTCTCAACGAACTCATAGTATCCAAAAGTAAACTCAAGTGTAGTAATGCTACAAGGAAAGGGGGCATCATCTGAGTGTTTTTCCACACCAAATATGGACCATAGATCCCCTACACTATCTTCTAATAAGCAAATGACCCTCCCTTCATGGATGGGTAGATAATGATGATGTGGGAATCCAGAGTGACAAACTAGAACTTGTGTGCTGTAAGATAACTAATACATGATGTATATCATAAATAAATCCATTGTAACATGGTATCATATAAACATATAAATTATATCAAACATATGAAATGACAATATTTAACTATAAATATTACTTTGGCCAAAGTTTTCATATAGTTATTGATCACAATAATTAGTCAATTTCATACACACCACTCAATCATATTACACCTTATCTACACATTAATGACAATAATTAAGCAATTAACATATATCATACTACTTATTTAGGGTCATTAATATAATATTTGGTGATATATTTAATAATATAAAAACCAATAGATTCATACAAATATTTTTTACTAACAAATGTAAAATGTGCTAAACACGAAATTATCAAATATATACATTTAGTCCATCAAATGTAATGTTGTGAATCTTAAAAAATATAATTTATTAATACATAATAAATTAGATAAATCTCACAGATTTAGAAATTAGTCCTCAATAAAATCATACCATCCAAATAAAAAATTTATTTAGACTACAAGTTACAAATATTAACATGTAACTGCAAATGTTACTTCATCTAAATAACATATATTTCCAACTTAGTGTTTACTTATTAAAATTAAAATAATAAGCCAATTAAAACACTAATAATCATCACATGTTTTCTTTTTAATCCTAAATACCACATAATTAAATGTCTTATTGAATATTTAAACACATCTATATCTCAGACATGAAACTCAAATGATAAATATACCCACATATATTTATATCATGTAATGTTTTAGGAAGCATTAACCATATATGAATATCTATATATGGTATACCTATATCTAATTTTTTACTAAGTTAAGAAATAACAATTTTCTACCATATATGTATATCCATATATTTCAGCTACTAAAGCTAAATCTTATAGCTAAATAAAACAACAACCAATAAGCATAATGTATACTCTAAATAGATTAAACCTATATCCATTATCTAGAGGTATCATGTATACTTATTTACTGAGGCTAAGATTTAGCAAAGTCTATTTATATAAGTAGATTTACTCAGTCCTAAATATATAAACTTAGCCATATTTATAAATAAAATAATTTCTATATAAAGGAAAATATTCTCCATATGCACCTAGTCCTAATATGAACCCAACCAACTATATCCTATAGCTTTAAACATATAGAGTTTACTTCAAACTTATCCATGTTTATATTTTGTAGATTGCAATACATAGGATGATTTATTAAAACCAACATTCCTATATTAAAAGTCTCGAACTCATAGTCATAAAACTAACCTAGTTGAGTAAGTGTCTATAATGTTTTCGTTTATGGAAGATATAAATATACATCTCAAAAGACAGAAACTTATAAAGTTCTATTTATATAACTATTGTAAATAAATCACAAAACCATAAGGTTGTCTACATTGATAGAAAATGCAAAATATGGTGAGAAGTCATTTTAGGATTTTATAATATAAATAAGATCATTTATATTTTATTCCTAGAAAGGCTTACTTAGAAGCTCGTTTAATTTCCCTTCACATTTTAATGTATCCTCTATATTAACCAAGTCAATACCCAACCACATAATAGTCATCAAAATAAATTTTGTATGACTTCAAAATAGTATAAAGAATCTTAGAACCTATTTGCATTACAAAAAATCTTAGAACCTCTTTTAAACATATAACTAGTTAACCCCCCAATATATACTTTAATCTCAAATTGATTTTTAGACATTTATAAATAAACATCACAATCTTTAATTAGATAGCGCGTGCGCACACACACACACACATGCAACTATTGACATGTATATAACATAGGTCAATGATGTTCTGTGGATTTTGTATGCATGTCCATGTATATGTATGTGTTTGTAGGTAAGTCATATAAATCAAAATTCTAAGGTATTCTATCCAAACAACACTATACATAGTCAAACTGAGATTTCAAGTTTAATTTTTAACTTGAACTAATATTTCTTCAACTCAAGTCAAGATTCAAATAGTAAAGAAAATAGTTCAAATGACTAATTTTAGTTTATATAAACCCAGTCAAACCTTCATCTGGTTAATTGAACCTAGGGTTTAAATTTGTCCCTTTAAAATACTCAAATAATTTCCATTATAATTTTTATAACTTATAATGTGCATAAAACACAATGATTATTTGGTCTCATACTAGGTTTTACCCATATGATTATTTAATGCCACTAATTTTAGTTTTCAAGCAATAACCTAGGGTTTAAATTTGTGATTATAAAATACACATAATTTCTCATCTCAATATTCTATACCATGGACATTATAAACTAGGTTTTATTTTTTCATAAGCCTAGTTTTATGGATGGTCGAGCCATCTGCAGTACAAAGCTTATAAATTGGTATTTACACTTCCTCAAAATAATACAACAAGACCCTTAACCATAAAAATATCCATGGATTTAACTAGAACAAACCAATATGAATTTAATTGCAAAACTAACCTAGTGTTGAAGTTCATAAAATGATGAATGGCAAGCTCTCTTCCAAATTTACTCAAACTTTTTCCTATTTTATCCTTCTGCCCTCATATGCCATGCCTCTCAGGCATTCCTTCTTTCCTTTTTATTATTTTTCATGTTACCAGAATTCCCATTCTCTCCAGAAAAGGTAATGACTAAGTCCATGCATGTAAAATGACTCACAATTATCAAACTGAAAACAAATAATCCTCCCATAATTTCCTCAAAATATTCACAATGAAGTCTCAGTTTTGGCTTAACAACACATTTACCACAAGTTAATGTTGTAATCAAGCCCTATTATCTTGAACATTCTAAATTAGAATAATAATAATCCCTTCAAACTATATGCATGATAACAATGACTTCACCGAACCCTCTAAATTATATTTATTAACGATGAATTCAACCCTTTTAACACTGACTTAATAAAATTCATCCAACTATTATAATACCAAAGACAATGTCAGTTTAACATAAGGCTAATAACAAGACTATAAAAAAATGCCATTGACTAACATAATATTCATTAAGCAATGCAATTATTGTAATTAACTTAGCATAGGGTTATTAATAGTACCTAAGCACAAATATTTTACAATAATCATCAGTCAAAATAACTAATATCAAAATGATCATGTCAAACTATAATAATATGAATTTGGTAAAATACTAGTGTTTAGTTATCAATTAACTACACTTTAACTAATCATAGAGACCATGTTAATTCTAAATAAGTTAATCACTCATGTAATTATGTTCCTTATCAAGGTATTGTGAATAAGATACTATCATAAAAACATCCAATTATATCCAAATATAGCAGTAATTGATGCTACGACAAACACATATTCACTTATTTGTAAAATCAACATCATTATATGAGATAATGTAAATATAACAACCATAAGTGTAATCACACAACATGATCAACATGAACATTATGAAAAAATCAAGATCACAATAGAAATCATATTAGTAGTCATTCAAATGTAGATAACACATTAGAAATCATGACATATTAATGATATCTAAACCAATACTGATCAAATCACATTAATCTATTTGTGTTGTGTGAGTGGGTTTCTAGTTCTTCAATCTAGCATCCCCCAATGCCTCCATCTACTCCACCCTCTCTGATGATGCCCTTCCTCCATCACACTATGAGGGATGGATCTATCATGCATCCACATCACCAAAATGAAATTAGTTAGCCCAAAACATATAAAATCCATACTATCAAACATGATCATTATGTACATAATATAAAAGTACATCTAACTCCATGGTTAACAATCATGTAAATTAAAAAACATATAACTGCCCATAATCAACATATAAAATCAAGCTTAACCAAAATAATAATTAACCAAATAATAACCTTAAAAATCCAAAAATTAATAGGTTATTATGTCTAGTGAGGAAATCAAGATGTGACATTTTATGGAATGTTGAGTGAAAGGAACATTACTTTCAATCAACATTATATATGGTGAGATAATTGCACATCATAATTCAAGAATTCATGGATGTTCTACTAGCTAAGTAGGATGCATGTGAGCACTAGTGTACAAAATATTTGGATTTTCACTGAAGTAGGCTATGGAAAAGGGGAGCATGATAGTGTAGGAGCATGTGTCAAAGAGTGCTTGTAAGAGAGGAGTTGAAGTTTAACAAAGTTGTTGTTTTATCAAATGTAAATAACATAGTTGAATGGTGTAATGAATATATGGGCCATGGTTTTCAACAAAAGTCCACTATTCATAGATATTTTTTACTCATGGATGACGAATAATTGGCAAGATATCAATATTCTATGATAGTTATAGGATCAAGTGAGTTACACTCATTTCATAGCTCAAATGCAGGTTCTTGGATGGTTCATATGAGACACATGGCATGCTTTTATTCTACTTGCATTGACTTTGTTTAAAATGAGTGCGAATCACAAGAATGGGTGGATGAATGGAGTTCTAGGTCTCTAATTATAATTGAGACTTATCAGTTTCCACCAACATTACAACTTATAGAGATGACATCATCACATGACTTTGACCATATGTTTGATATACTAAAAACATGTATGATATTATATTTTACATGTGTTTCATGTACTAAATTTGGTACATATATTAGTAAATCATGTTTTACTTGATGATGCAAGGCATGTTTATGCAATTATTATAGATGAGGATAAAAAGTAGGGATAGACTACTACTTGTGATAGTGTGTGGAGGAAAAATAGAAATTGACTTCTGTAGTCATAGATGGGGAAAACATTCACTATCCCATTGGATCTATTGTAGTTACTATAACTTGTCTTCAACACTATCCTATAAAAAATTATAATGTATGGTTGTCTGAATACTTTGAAGTACATAGGAAGATAATCCACTATTCAAATTTGGTTCCTACAACAAATGTTTATTTGTACAAATATTGAGGTAGGCCATTGAAAATGACTCTATGGAAGGTTTGTGAATCTGACCATGAAGCAATTATTGATACTATAAATAATAGAGATGATCCTAGAGGTTTATTAGATTGAACCACTAAGGTATGTTGAATTCTCAAATACAAATGTATTGTTATCAGAGGTTCTTGGGTTCACTAGAACATGCTAATTACAAGGATAACTCCTACGATTTAAGGGAGAGCTTGTGGGAAAGGAAAATCATTAATCAGTATTCATCTTCTATCATAGGATCAAAAAGGTTTAACCAAACTAGAGTAATCCTATGACTATCTACTTTGATAGATATTTAATGGTAAACTCAAATATGATGACATAGTTACCAAACTTGTAGAGAAAAGACCTTTTTTGCAAATCATTAATATACTAAGATTTCTAATAGATGAAAGTAATTGGTATATGTTTACAACTGAAGATTATCAATTCATGAGGTTATTATATAATATTACCTAACTTCACAAAGGGTAGATAATATTGATTATAAGATAAAACCAATTTCATATGAGATAGTCTTGACACACATATTGTATGCATTAAAACGTGCTCACTCTGCTAATTATACCAATTTCCACTAATTTAGCCTAATTTCCCTACTTCTTAATCACACTAACCCTTGGCCTAGTTCCCATACGCATTCCAATATCCCATATAACCTTTATCCTAGCCTAAAACCAATTAATCCCATCATTAAACCCCTAAATAAGACCTATTACCTACTAACTTGCCCCTTAATCCCACTAGCCAATTTAAAATTCAAGAAAATCCTAACTACCCACCCACCACCCTATACTAGCCTTTCTTAAAACCCTAAAAATCCTATGAAGAGATTTATAGAATTGGAGAATTATATAAATCTCTCCATTTTAGCCCTTTCCCTCTAGAATTTTCTATTTTAGAGGATTCCACAAAATTAAAAACTCCATGGAAAATCCTCCACCCTAGATCTTGATGGCCCAAATTCAAATTTGGACCATAGATCTTCCTCCATAAACCTATCAAACTAAGTCACCTCTCCTTGCTCAAGCTAATGAAAAAAATGTATGAATGAATGAACTAATGCACAAGTGAATCACAAGCACGCCATTAACACTCCTACCAAACCATTCAAGCACTCATAAGACCCACATCCACATCCATAGTCCTTTGAAAACCATTTTCAAACAACTACAAGCAATCCAACAATCAAGTCTACAAGCTCAATCACAAAATTTTCAAGTCTTGGAATGGAGCTATGAGAAGGTAAACGTGATGGTAAAAATGCTCTAACTATTTTGATTTACCTTTTCTATCTATTCTTATTGGTGTCATTGATTTTGGATTTATATTGTCATTTTGATAATATTTTAAGAATCCCCAAATTGGTGCACATTTTGGTAACCACGGTGGGAGCAACCTCTCTTATCTAAGCTAACACTCTTGCTAAAAGCATTTTAGGTGATTGTAGGACCAATTGGAAGTGAAACTAAGCCCAAATTTTGTGGTTTTTGCATGTTTTAGGAAAGTCATGGTATTGCTTTACAAGTCATGATATTGTAGTAGCGGTATTATTAACACTAATCACAATATTGTAGTTAATCATTAGTGGTTAGGGTTTTTAGTAGGGTTTTAGGATCAATAATACCATGACTATGATAATCACAATATTGATGATTCCAGTAGTGGTATTGCAACTCATGCTAAGAATCTTGCATTTTGACATCTGTTAGGTTGATAGTGAACTCCTATGTAGGTGTGTTGTCTGTTGTGTGTAGGGTAAAGCATTATTCCTCTAAAGAGTTAATATATTCAAATATATCAAATAACCCCATAACTCTTAGAATAATGGTATTACCCTGTAAGTAATAGTATCATTATTTGTAGTACTGGTAGTACATAACTATCAGGAACTAATAAGATTCTTCCCTTATCATCTTTTTTTCCTCATCAATATTGCACTTAGACTCTGTTTAGTAGGTAGAAAAGGATATAAGGCCTATAAGATCCTAAAGCATTATCTTTTTATAAATAATCTACCTTGTAAACATTCTTCACTATAGTTTTCTTGCTATCATTTTGATATCTAAACATTTGCTTACAGGGGACATTCTATTTTGTAGGGTTTTATTAGACTTAAAAGAAACTGGTGGTAACTCATCTTGCTAGTTTGACAAAATCTTGCAATACCACTACTTCTATAGCTGCAAGATTGCCCTGTAACTAATAAGATTATTACTTAGAGTTGTGATATTGTAAAATAGTATATTTAGGATCAATTTAGGATTTTGTAGTCCTCTGATCATTATTAATTGTATTAAAAACAAGTCCCTATAATTATTTTGTAGTCCTATACACTTTTTTAGACTATTTAGGATAAAACTACGTAGAATATTTTAAGTCATGCAATATCACTATTTGAATCTATTTATCAGTAGTGGTTTTTTATATTCTACTAGCGGTATTGTCTGACCATAGTAGTAACCTAATAGTTAACAAATAGTCTTGACATTATCTTCTCATGGTATTTTAGACTACTAGTGGGATTGTGCACTCTGGTTGTGGGATTGCCCTGTGTACTGGTAGGATTGCAGATTTGAGACAACTAGTCTTTTTTGTAGGATTTGAGGATTTTTGGGGAACTTCTGTTGGATTTCTAACCTTTGTGTTTGTAGGAAGGGGTGCCATTTTGATTAGTTTGTTTAACATTTTATCATAGTTGGTAAATTGTTGATCATTAGATCATTCATTATCTTATTTGGTAATTACTTTTAAATGTTTGATTGTTTTGTGTGTGTGTGTCCTTTACTTGTACATAATTTATCATATCATGTGAAGCTCACATAGGTAATTAGAATGGTTAATTAATTATATTTTGTAATTTCTTGTTTGTTTAAGACCTCCATTAGGATAACACATGATGTGGATTTCATCACCATGCACATGGCTTAGTCTTTAGGGGTTAGTGTCATGGATTTCACCACCATGCACTAACCACACTCCATGTTCCAGTGGAATATAAAAATTAAGAGAGCTTGTTGTTATGGCCTAAGTGGAATTCCCCATAAAGGGTTATGTGGAGTGAGGGATGATTAAGTCCATATACCCAAGGTAGTCAGATAACCTCTTACATAGACTTAGACCCCAATGTACCATTTTGTATATAGGGGACTCCCATATCACCTTGTGTAAACCTTAGAGTAGGGGACTATGTTCGTAATAGGTGTTCTAATGTTGGTGTCAGTATCAGTGCCTAAGTGACCATCAAGTGCAAGTAAAGTTGAGAGGGCTTGATCGATTTTGTAATGGGTCACCCGGCTATAGCCTCACATGTGTAGATGTTAGATGGTGTGGACATCATGATACAATCCCATATAGTTTATTAATTAGAGTTGTACATGGGCATTATTGTTTGTGTGTTGTGATGAGACCTATTTTGTTTGATAGCCAAGTCAGCCACACCCATACTTTTTATATGCATGCTTTATAAAACTTATAGGATCACTTCCATTATCACATCATTATTTATTCATCTCATTCCTTCATCCCAACATCATCCCATCTTGACTATCCATATCACATCATCTCTCTTTTTCACTCCATAAAGTTTACCTTAGTCCACATTCTTTTCATTTTCTATCACTTTCCACACTCATCCTAATATCATCCTTCTTCCTTAATAATTTGTATATTTTGACCAATCTTTTCACCATCATATCTCCCCCCCATAATCACATTATATCATTTCATCATCCTACACTTAGTTAATAGTGCTTCTTGTGTCTACACCCATTGCATAATGCTTAGCATACACCACCTCTTGTCATATCCCTTTTGACCATCTCATTCCCCCATTTCCTTCTATTCGTATCATTTTCACTTCCTTATCCTACCTGCACCTCATAGGATCCATCACACTTATCACCATCATCTTCCCACATCCTTCCTTATGCATTTTTATTAAATCATTATTGTTGTCCCCCAAAAATATCACTCATTTTTGGGACAACATTTGAACTATTTTGGTCCAATAGACTAAAATCCTCTCTCCCTTTCTCAAAAATTGTTTTAGGCATTCAAATTCTACATTTTTCAAGCTTTTTCAAGTTCTACGGACTCTGTTCTAAAGACTTCGTAGGAAGGAATCTACGAACTCATTTCTATAGACTCTGCAGGCTTAAATCTATGAAGTCTATAGATATGTTTCTATGGACTCAACATGATTGAAATCAGTAGGTTCAATAGGTTCAAAGGCTTCTACAGGCGAGTTCAATCAAAAGAACAAGTTTCCAACACTTAGTCATTTTCAGGATTGGTTCAATGCCTTGGTTCAACCAAAAGAGTTCATCGGCAAGATTCTATGCAGTATTTGAACCATTTAACCATTGAAATTTGAACCAAAAAGGTTCAACGGGTTTAATGGGTTCAAAGGTTCAACGTCATCAGTAAAAGTTAAGTGCATTTTTCAAGGTTCAAAGTTTAACCGCTTCTAGGTTCAACGGCTTCAAAACACTCATCAAAGAGAAGAGGGCTTGAACCATTGAACCGTTAAACCATTGAACCACTTTGGTTCAAAGGTTCAATGGGTTCAATGGTTCAAAAAGTTCAAAGCATATGGTTCAATGCAGTTTGGTTCAAGTAGTCAAGTGAATGAGTGGAACACAAGAAAATGATTGAACCATTGAACCATTGAACCTTGAACCAACAAGGTTCAATGGGTTCAACAGTTCAACAGGTTCAATCGGTTCAAAGCAATCAAAAGACTTAGACAAAAAGATGGCTTCAAATGCAAGATTGAATAGTTGAACTATTGAACCAAAGTTGGTTCAATCGGTTGGTTTAATGAACAGGTTCAAGGGGCTACCCTAAAGCCAAAGGAATGAACAAGCCCTTGCAGAGAATAGTGAACCAAGCCGAGTGCCCTTGTGGAGTGAAATGAACTAAGCCAAGTGCCCTTGTGGAGGGTAGTGAGCAAAAGCAGACAAAGAGAATTCCTTCAAAAAAGTGAACCAAAGATAAACAACCCTTGTTGAGGGCAGGCGAGGAGCAGATGGACCATTGTAAAAGCTTGAAGGATAGTTCTGGGCTTGAACAAGTCCTTGTGGAGGGCATAGTTCTCTTTCAGAAAAGTTCCCATGACAAAGTTGTTAAGGATCATTTCCTTCAGACAAAAAGTCCAAAGGAATTCCTTCAAACTTTTGTCTGAAGGAATTCCTTCAAACTTTTGTCTGAAGGAAAAGCTCGGTAGAAAAAGCCTGAAAAACCAAAACCCGATGGAAAAAGACAAAACAAAAGAATTCCTTCGAACTTTTTGTCTGAAAGAAAAGTCCGTCGAAGAAGGAAAAACCCACCTAGGAAATAGAAGCTCGAAGGCCACCTGAAAGATCCTGAAGGGTAGGTACCCTTGTGGGAGGCTCTTGCCAGGAAAAATTGACCATTTATCAAGACCCCAAAGGGAAAGTTCCCTCTGGGAAAGATCAAACCACAAAGTGTAGCGAAACGTGCCATGTGTCCCTTATAAAGTGCAATGAAAGCCACCACGTGTTTTGTTATAACTCAATGGAAGCCAACAAGTGTCAAACTTCACAATTTCCTCCTTCTACTTCTTTATTTCATAAGGAATGTGGTGGGCCCTGAGTGAGTTGATAACCTCAGCAGAGCGTACCACATGTCATCTTCTGTAGGACTCTCAAAAGACATCTAAAGCCTCTATAAGTTAAGCAAATGCTGCCATGTGTCCTCACCTATTTCACAATAGAACGTTCCATGTGTCACTTATTAAGATCAATAGAAAGTAGCCAAAGCAAGCAAGAAAGACACGAAGGAATTGCTAAGGAGGATGACGGGTCTACAGTCGTCAAATTCAAGGCAACCAAGTAGTTATTGGCTTTCAAATGATGACAGACTTGAAGATGTCAAATTTGTAGTAATGAAATAATTGTTGATCCTTACAGACTTAAGCACAGACCCTATGAACAAATTCAGTGACCAGCCAAAGAGATAGCTTGAGAGCTCAGATTACATAGAAAAGGCAAAATATAGCTAGGAAAGGGGGAACGATGAAGAAGGATCAAAAATATCCATGCATGGGATATGTTTCTAGAAGGTATAAAGTAGTCCACCAGGTGGACATCGAAGAGCATGAACATTTAATGGTACAGCTTGTTTTTTTGCATTGAGTAGAGTGAACAACTGTGCACACATAAAGAAACACATCAAGTGGTCCATATTTAAAACCGATGCTCAATTCCAGCATAGCCCATGGACAGAATTTAAAATGTATTAAAGGCATTGAATGCATCGTAAGCCATTTTTTAAAAACAAAGTGCCCAAGTCTTTCTTGGAGCACTATATATTGAATTCTCTCTTATTATTTTAGGGATCTCTCTCTCTGTTATCAAAAACAAAACTCTACCCAAATTGAAAGGCATTACTAAGACTTTGAGCTCAGATTGTTGATCATATTTCGTTATTTGAATAAGAAAACAAGTGACTTTTTAGACTTTGTGCTGGAATAGCGTAGTTGTTGGGGAAATTGTTCTTATGTTTGTTTCCTTAATAAATTTTTTGTCCATTTAATTAAATAAGCAGAATTAGTGAAAATAATCAGGGAAGTGTCCTGAAGCCGGCTATGGAGAGACTTTGTGTTGCCACAATTGTCTTTAGTGTGTTTTCTTTCTATTCCTATGTAAAGGATCTTGAGATGACTTTGGGCCCTCATTATCCTTCATATTCTGTTTCTGTGTAAAGTACCTTGGGATGACTTTGTGCCTTCATTGTCCTTTGTATCTCACTCTTGGGCAGTTGAGGTAGAGACTTTGTACTACATCTTAGTCTGCTAGTTACTACGTCTTTGGTTACCAGTTACTTGTCACTATCTGAAAGAATTCTTGCTATTTTCTACAGGATCACTTCTGAAAGAAGAGAAGTGCCTTCAACATTTTCACCAAGATTTTCTCCTTTATTTTTTAACATCATCTTTGAAAAAAGAGAGATGGATGGTTTATCCTACCCCTGAGTGTTATTTTCTTCTTGTATATATAGTATATAGCTCCTCTATATTTACAGGGAACCTCCCCTTGATGAGAGGAGAGATTTGTCCCCTTTTGATGTAGTAAACCTGCACATCTAGCTGACCAATCTCCCTATGCTGTGGTTGAAGAGACCTATTTTGATCATCAGTTAGCTAGTGACAAAATATTCACCCAATAATTTTTGGTGACTCCATTGGGGATTTACGTGCAATCTGAAGCCTCTAGTTTCAGATTGAAGTAGTCTCTGCCCTTATTCATTATAGACTCTGGCAAATCTATTCTATGTCTTACCCATTATCATTATATCCTTACCATCTTCCTCCACCCCCATGCCAACTGGGATAGAATGCGCAGTTTGAAGCCTCAAACTTCAAGCTTAAGCAGTGCTAGGTCTTTTCCATTTTTATTTTTACACTCTGGCAGATCCATGGTATACACAAAGCCAAAGGGTTAAAGGTATTGTTGACCCTGTATTCAATTTGGTACAATAAATTAATTTTGATCTATTTCCTTCACCATCTCACCTCCAATGAACTAGGAGATTTCTTCCTACTAAAGTTAACTCTCCATTATCGGGCAAAGCATCTATTTTTATTATTAATAAAGCTTTGTCAATACTTACCCCTCTAAGATTTTTTATCCCACCTTTCCATAGTCATACAATGGCAGTTCAAGGCCCTTGGGGTAACTCTTTTAACCCACCCAATTTAAATCCACCTCTACATGAGCTACCACGCAGTTTAAGGAAAAATTTCCCCAAGTTTTATGGTGATGGAAAGGTTTATCCTGATGAGCATATTGCAACCTTAAGCATAGCCTGTGGCATAATAGGTGTGGAGTATGAGGATGTAACAGTCATGCTTTTCATGGAAACACTACAAGGCACTATTGTAGACTAGTTCTATCATTTATAGGCCTAGACTGTGACTGATTATAACACTCTCAAAGCCAGATTCAAGCATGTAGAAGATGCACATGCCCTGCTGGCTCAACTCACACAAATGAAGAAGGAGCCTCATGAACCAATGAGGGATTTCATAGCTAAGTTTGACAAGCTAAGGAACAAGATTCCTGTTATTGCTCAACTAACCCCTGAAAACCTCAAATGTTTTTTCATCAATTCTCAGCTGCCTAAAGTGAGTTTTTTGTTGAGATGTGCTGGCCAAATAGACCTTGCTACAGCTCAAGATTTGGCCACTGAGGTGGAAGATGACCTCATCTTGGTAGGAATGATAAGGAGAGATCCTAACATAGGTAAATCTTCCTCATCTTCTTAATATTCATCTATAGGTGCCACTGATCCAATGGTGCAGAAGCTGGCAAATGAATTGTTAGCTCTTAGGAAGCAAATGACACAAGGGATATCTTCAACTCCCTCATACAGAGATATGCCAAGAAGGACATTCCCTAATTAGTCATACCAAGGCAATGTTGCCAGAAATCAAGGACAACCAAATCATCTTCCTCCCCAATAGGGGAAACTTGCCATCGAAGCACCCCTAACTAATTCAATAGTTGGATATCTCAAAATAGAATCTAATTTGTCTTTCTAGCTTGAATTAAACCAAAAAAATGATGCTAATCTCCTTGGAGAAGGCCATGAAGAATTAGCTAGCGACTCCAACATTGGTTTCCTAAATTACCAAGATGAACCCAGAGGTAAAGGTGAAGCAGTTGATGGATCATATGATGTATTCACTTAGTCCCAAGACCAGTCAGCCTAGCAAGATGATAAAGGAAAAATAGAGAAAAGTTCTTAGCTTGCAATCTCAATTGCCAAATGAGAAACTTCTCTGCCTTTCTAGCCAAAGGACCCAGTGAGTAATAAAAAGGTAAGTACATCAAACATTCCTCCATCTTCAACTTCAATTCCATAGACCAGTACCAGCCCTCCTAAAAACTAAAAAGATGAACTCCCTTCCTATATTCCTAATCCATTTTAGTCATTTGACATAATTGACCATGTCAAGAAGACTAAAATTCAAATGTCTGAATTTGAATTCTTGCAATCCAATCTTGAGCAGTTGGATAGGTTAGTTTAGTGTGTGAAGAATAAAACTGTCCCTATAGGACAAGATGTCAAAAAGGTAACTCATGATACCCCAAAGAACATGTCCATCCTAAACAATCTTGTCATTACTCCTCTAGCTGCCCCTAGGAAAATAGAGCCTTTCTATGTTTCCCTATTGATAAATGGTCACAAACTGAGAAATTACATCATAGACTTAGGTGCATCTAACAATGTCATGCCAACCAAAGTGGCAGAATCTTTTAGACTCACATTGACCAAAACCTTTGGAAGATGTTTCTTCATGGAGAACAAACAAGTACCTCTGCTAGGACAAATCAAGGATGCCTAATTTGCATTTGCAGTATTCCCAGACAAAAAAATCAAGATGACAATCCTAGTGGCCGACATCTCAGCCTCATACAAAATTCTTCTAGGGCAAAATTTCTACAAGGATGTTGGTGGCGAGTTGAGCATGGACCTATCTGAAGCAAGGATCCCTATCAAAGGTATCATGTAGAGGCTACTTCTTGAAAAAGAATCAAAATATGTTGTCACTCAGACATCAGCCTCTGAAGCTCAAATTTTGTTTAAATTTTTAGACATGAGTAATTATTTCTTGACCATAGAGGATACTCATGTTTTAGCTAATGAAACTTCTAAAAATAATAGTCTAAAAATTGGTTCAGATGGAACAACAGAAGATGTGAGAAGGCATAGTGCAAAACAGAAGAATTTCCCCTTCTAGGCAAGGAGAAATCTAAGGAAATATCAGTTTTTGATGATGTTTGGATCCTAGAATTTGATGGTAGCAATTCTTCTACCAGCTCAGGGGCTGGGATTGTGTTGATATCTCATCAAGGAGATATTTTTCCTTCTTCATACAAGTTGCAGTTCAACAACACCAACAACACAACTGAGTATGAATCTCTATTGCTTGGATTGAATGCCACTCAAGATAAAGGCATCAAACTCCTTCATACCAAAGGAGATGCTAAACTAGTGGTTTGTCAGGTAAAAAACTTGTATCAAACCAAAAATGAGAGATTACGCCACTATCGCATTCTAGTCTGGGATCAAATTGAATGCTTTGATGATTTCAACATCTCTACCATACCTAGGGAATTCAATGATAGAGCTGATACACTGGCTATTTTAGAAACTCTCTTAGTTCCTCACCTAGACTTCAAAGGAAATATGTACACTATCAAATTGATCTTTGGACCAAGTGTGCTTGATAATGTCAATCATTGGTAAGTGTTCAATGGCGACAACTAAATCATCGCCTTTCTAAAACAAAAAGATAGCTTCAAACATCTTCACTTCGAAGGTAGTAAGCTCCAAAAACTTGAATCAGATCTTGAAATGAATTCAGACGTAGGTGAAGAATTCTTGCAATTAAAAGGGAATAAAATTCCCAAAGGACTGGTTTCTCTTGAGAAACTATTTGACAAGCACGACAGGTTCATCAAACAACAACAAATGGATTCAAACTCCTCCCAGGGGTTTGATCAGATAAATTTGGGTACCATGAAAAATCCCAAGATGGTAAACATTGAGAAGTGCTGTACTCTGGAGGAGAAACTCAAATTTACTGACCTGTTTCACCATTACATGGATGTTTTGGCATACTCTTATGATGATCTGAAGTCGCTCAAGCTTGAGGAAATTCACCATGAAATTCCTCTCAATGATGATTCATTGCCTTATAAGTAGAAATACCAGTAGTATAATCCAAAGATATCAGGTGCTATTCTGTCTAAGATATAGAAAATGTTAAATGCTAGGATAATTTTCCCAATCCATCATTCCACATGGATTGCCAACATAGTCCCTATGAGGAAGAAGAATGGAAAAATTCGCATCTATGTGGATTTCAAGAATCTGAATCAGTCATCTTTAAAGGATAACTATCCTTTGCCCATCATGGACTAAGTACTTCAGATAGTGACCAGCTCAGATATGTTATTAATGCTAGATGGCTTCTCAGGATACAATCAAGTTGAAGTTGGTGAAGCAGACTAGCACAAGACGTCCTTCACCACACCTTGGGGCACATTTGCATATAGAAGGATGCCTTTTGGCTTGATAAATGCTGGCACCACCTTTCAGAGAGCAATGGACCTTTCTTTCAAGGATGAGATGGGTAATTTCATTATAGTTTTCTTGATGGCTTGACCGTCTTTTCTAAGCATCACCTAGATCATATATGCCACTTGCAATAAGTGTTGTAGCACTACTGCCAGAATGCCATTTCCTTGAACCCCAAAAAGTCAGTTTTTGGAGTAAAAAAGGGAAAACTTCTCAAAAACATTATGTCCAAAGGAAACATAAAGATTGACTCAGACAGAGTCAAGTCTATCCAAGAGCTTACCTTGCTTACAAGTAAGACTGCTATTCACTCTTTCTTCAGAAAGGTGAATTTCTTATGAAGGTTCATCCTTGAGTTTGCTGAGAAGACTCGACACATTATGAACATGATGAAGAGAAATGCCACCTTTAGTTGGACTGAAAAAGGCAAGTCAACATTTGAGGATATCAAGACTACCATTGCCCATGCCCTAATTCTGGTTTATCCAGACTACAACAAAGAGTTCATCATATACATTTATGCTTCTAAACACACACTTTCAGCAATTCTGGTTCAATAGAATAAAGAAGGTATAAAATCTCCCATTTCTTTCATGAGCTACCCTCTCAAATCTCATGAGCTAAAGTACTTGAATATGGAGAAGCATGCTTATGCAGTAGTGAAGGCAGTCAAGCATTTCCGCTTCTACATCTTGAATTCTCACACTATTGCCTTGGTTCTTGATACCACGGTCAAATCCATACTAACTCAGTAAGAGTTTGGGATGAAAAGAGGTAGTTGGCTTGTAAAGATCCAAGAGTTTTATCTAGTTATTAAACTGATGAAGCTGGTGCGGGGAAGGGGCCTTTATCAATTGATTACTGACAATAAACCTGAAGAAGCAGGGAATGAAGAAAAAGAAGTGGAAGACATGCCAATAGTCCTCTTTGTCTCCACCACGAATGAGTGGTATTTAGGTATTGCTCATTTCCTTACTTATGGTGAGTGTCCTGCTCACCTATCTTATAAAGAAAGAAAGACTATCAAGTTGAAAGCTAGCAATTTTGTCATTTGGTACAACGGCTTGCATAAGAGGAGTCTTAATGGAGTGTTCCTTCGTTGTGTGGACAAGGAGCAGCAAAGCCAACTTTTGAAATCCTTCCATAATCTAGCCTGTGGAGGACATTTTTTTGCTCTTGTGATTGCTCATAAAATTATGTGAGCCAGGTATTACTGGCCAACTCTTTTCCAAGATGCATATAAGTGGATAAGAAAATGTGAACTGTGCCAGCAGTTTATTGGGAGACCCAAGTTAGCCGCCCTGCCTCTCAAGCTAGTGGTCATAGAGGAACCATTCCAATAATGGGGAATTGATTTTATTGGAGCTATAAACCCATCTTCAAGTGCTGGACATGATTATGTCCTTACAATAACTGACTACTTCACCAAGTGGGTGGAAGCTATCCCAACTAAGCATGCTACTTTCGAAGTAGTGTGTAATTTACTCAAGGAGAATATCATTTCCATGTTTGGGGTCCTAACCAAGATTGTCACAGACAATGCAGCTTATTTCACTTCCCAAGAGATTACTCAATTCTATTTTTACTATGGGATCACCCTCTCTCACTCTTATGATTACTTTCCACAAGGGAATGGACAAGCTGAATCAAGTAACAAGAACTTGATGACTATCATCAAGAAACTGGTGGATCACAACCAAAGGACATGGCATAAATCATTGGTTAATACTTTGTGGGTAGATATAATTACACCAAAAAGGGCAATTGGTATGTCTCCTTTCCAACTTATTTATGGTATCAATGTTGAGATACCAATCACCTTAGAATTGCTAGCATTAAAATTGGCTAAGGCAATTAAAGATCAGACATATGAAAGCCTCCTTGATAAGAGGATCATGTGCTTGACTGAGCTGGATGAGCAACAAATTATGGTGGTGGACTGAATTGCTACCCATCAAAGTCTGGTGAAGAAGCTCTTCGACCAAAAGGCAAAAAACTATGATTTCTAGGTTGGAGATCAAGTCCTGTTGTGGGATAAAAGTAGAGAACCAAAGGGGATGCATGGGAAGTTTGACTCCCTTTAGAGGGGCCCATTTATTATCCATTAGATCAATGGTAAGAATAGCTTCCTATTGAAATATCAAGACGGCACGCTCTTTTCTCTGCCTTACAATGGGCAACATCTGAAGCACTTCAACTCTTGAAGTATCAGATAATTTCATCTGTACATATGTATAATTGTATAGTCTTTATTTCTATTTTGTGTTGTTCATTTTCATTTCTTGGAGCCTTTCTTTTTGGGTAGCATGACTCCATAGCCCAATAACATACTTCAAGAAACTGGAGATTCTAGTTTCTACTTCCCTCAGCTGTTCCAAGTTTTCAACTGAAGGAAGTTCCCCAACTGGAGCCAACTATTGTCCCCCAAAAATATCACTCATTTTTGGGAAAAAATTTGAACTATTTTTGTCTAACAGACCAAAATCCTCTCTCCCTTTCTCAAAAATTGTTTTAGGCGTTCAAATTCTCCATTTTTAAAGCTTTTTCAAGTTCTACAGACTCAGATTTATGGACTCTATAGGCTTGAATCTACGGACTCTACAGGCTAAATTCTAAGGACTCATTTCTACGGACTCTATTCTACAGACTTCACAGGAAGGAATCTATGGACTAATTTCTACAAACTCTACAGGCTTAAATCTACAAACTCTACAGATATGTTTCTATAGACTCAACATGCTTGAAATCAATAGGTTCAATAGGTTTAAAGGCTTCTATAGGCGAGTTCAATCAAAAGAATAAGTTTCCAACACTTAGTAATTTTTAGGATTGGTTCAATGCCTTGGTTTAACCAAAAGAGTTCATCAGCAAGCTTCTATGTAGTATTTGAACCATTGAACCATTGAACCTTGAACCAAAAAGGTTCAATGAGTTCAATGGGTTCAAAGGTTCAACATCATTAGCAAAAGTTAAGCGCATTTGTCAAGGTTCAAAGTTTAACTGCTTCTAGGTTCAACAGCTTCAAAACACTCATCAAAGAGATGAAGGCTTGAACCATTGAATTGTTGAACCACTTTGGTTCAAAGGTTCAACAGGTTCAATGGTTCAAAAGGTTCAAAGCGTATAGTTCAACGTGGTTTGGTTCAAGCGGTCAAATGAATGAGTGGAACACAAGAAAATTATTGAACCATTGAACCTTGAACCAACAAGGTTCAATGGGTTCAACGGTTCAATCAGTTCAAAGTGATCAAAAGACTTAGACAAAAAGATGGCTTCAAATGCAAGATTGAACCGTTGAACCAAAGTTGGTTCAATCGGTCAGTTCAATCGACAGGTTCAAGGGGCTACCCCAAAGCCAAAGGAATGAACAAGCCCTTGTAGAGAATAGTGAACCAAGCTGAGTGCCCTTGTAGAGGGCAATGAACCAAGCCAAGTGCCCTTGCAGAGGGTAGTGAGCAAAAGTGGACAAAGAGAATTCCTTCAAAAAAGTGAACCAAGGACAAACAACCCTTGTGAAGGGTAGGTGAGGATCAAATGAACCATTGCAAAAGCTCAAAGGATAGTTTCAGGCTTGAACAAGTCCTTGCAGAGGGCACAGTTTTCTTTCAAAAAATTTCCCACATCAAAGTTGTTAAGGATCATTTCCTTCAGACAAAAAGTCTGAAGGAATTCTTCAAACTTTTGTTTGAAGGAAAAGCTTGGTAGAAAAAGCCTAAAAAACCAAAACCCAGTGGAAAAAGACAAAATGAAAGAATTCCTTTAGACTTTTTGTCTGAAAGAAAAGTCTGCTAAAGAAGGAAAAACCCACCAAGGAAATAGAAGCTCGAAGGCCACCCAAAAGATCTCAAAGGGTAGGTACCCTTATGGGAGGCTCTCGCCAAGAAAAGTGGACCGTTTCTCAAGACCCCAAAGGGCAAGTTCCCTCTGGGAAAGATCAAACCTCAAAGTGCAGTGGAACGTGCCATGTGTCCCTTACAAAGTGTAGTAGAAGCTGCCATGTGTTCCGTTATAACTTAGCAAAAGCCAACAAGTGTCAAACTTCACAATTTCTTCCTTCTACTTCTTTATTTCATAAGGAATGTGGTGGTCCCCAAGTGAGTTTCTAACCTCAGTGGAGTGTGCCATGTGTCATCTTTTGTAGGACTCTCAAAAGACATCTAAAGCCTCTATAAGTTAAGCGGATGCTGCCACATGTCCTCACCTATTTCATAGTAGAATGTGCCACATGTCACTTGTTAAGATCAGTAGAAAGTGGCCAAAGCAAGTAGGAAAGACATGAAGGAATTGCTAAGGAGGATGATGGGTCTGCAACCATCAAATTTAGGGTAACTAAGTAGCCATTGGATTTCAAACAATGACAAACCCAAAGACATCAAATTTTTGGCAATGAAATAACTGTTGATCCTTGCAGACTTAAGCATAGACCCTATGAACAAATTTAGTGACTGGCCAAAGAGATAGCTCAAGAGCTCAGATTACACAAAAAAGGGCAAAATATAGCCAAGAAAGGGGGAATGATGAAGAAGGATAAAAAATATCCACGCATGGGATATGTTTCTAGAAGGTAAAACAGTCCACTAGGTGGACATCAAAGAGTGTGAACATTCAATGGCGTGGCCTATTTTTTTGCATTGATTAGAGTGAACAGCTGTGCACACATAAGGAAACACATCAAGTGGCCCATATTTTAAACTGATGCTTGATTCCAGCATAGCCCATGTACAGAATTTAAAATGCAATAAAGGCATTGAATGCATCGTAAGCCATTTTTGTGAAACAAAGCACCCAAGTCTTTCTTGGAACACTATATATTGAATTCTCTATTATTGTTTTAGGGATCTCTTTCTGTTATCAAAAACAAAACTCTACCCAAATTGAAAGGCATTATTGAATAAGAAAAAAAGTGACTTTTCTGACTTTGTGCTGGAATAGCTTGGTTGTTGGGGAAATTGTTCTTATGTCTGTTTCCTTAATACATTTTTGTCCATTTAATTAAATAAGTAGAATTAGTGAAAATAATCAGGAAGGTGTCCTAAAGCTGGCTGTGGAGAGACTTTGTGCTGCCACAATTGTCTTTAGTGTGTTTTCTTTCTATTCCTGTGTAAAGGATCTTGGGACGACTTTGGGCCCTCATTATCCTTCACATTTTGTTTCTCTGTAAAGGACCTTGGGATGACTTTATTCCCTCATTATCCTTCATATCTCACTCTTGGGTAGTTGAGGTGGAGACTTTGTGCTACATCTTAGTCTGCTAGTTACTATGCCTTTGGTTACCAGTTACTTGTCACTATCTGAAAGAATTCTTGTTATTTCCTGCAGGATCACTTTTTAAAGAAGAG
Source organism: Torreya grandis (assembly GCA_037957365.1). Classification (NCBI taxonomy): domain Eukaryota; kingdom Viridiplantae; phylum Streptophyta; class Pinopsida; order Cupressales; family Taxaceae; genus Torreya; species Torreya grandis. Next base: position 2,262,962 of record JARHVA010001736.1, on the reverse strand, counting down.
AAGTGCCTTCAGCATTTTCACCAAGATTTTCTCCTCTATTTGTTAACATCATCTCTGAAAAAAGAGAGATGAATGGTTTATCCTATCCATGAGTGCTATTTTCTACTTTTATATATGGTATATAGCTCTTGCATATTTATAGGGAACCTCCCCTTGATGAGAGGAGAGATTTGTCCCCTTTTGATGTAGTAAACCTGCACATCTGGCCGACCAATCTCCCTATGCTGTGGTTGAAGAGACCTATTTTGCTCATTAGTTAGCTGGTGACAAAATATTCACCCAACACTTATCATCCTACAATCATTCTCTCCTTTATTCCAAAGTATTTAATATCCACTTCTATTTCATATCCTTGTCACACCTTATTCACTTCATAACACTTTTATTACCCATTTGCCTTATATTGACCATCCTATTTATATCTCATAACATCCCACACATAGTTATCATCCACTTTCTTTCCATTCTCTTCACCCTCTATTCCCTTTACATTTTCATCTCATACCTATATCCCCATAGTATTTACCTCCATCCACAACCTCATATAATTATCATCTTTATTATTTTTGTAGAATAGTTTAGAACACCCCCCTTTACATCATATCCACCTTCCATCACATCTTATTGTAATTATTTTATCCCCATAATCCATCTTGTACACCAATCATCCACTTATCCACCCATCTTATACTTATATCATCCCATCCCCTCACTTGTTTTATCCTCATACTTCATTTTTCATCCATTTATCTACACATTCTATCCTTAAGTCACTATATTTCATTTTAATTCCTTTATCCATATATTCCATTTCTCACATCTATTATTCAACCTTCCATCCCTATTACCCTTATATCATCTTATCACCACACAATCCATTATATCCATAAAGTCCACCCTTAACATCTATCATTCATTATTTATTCTAACTTCTTGTAATTATTTTAATCTACCTTTCATATCAATCATTCATCCATCCACCCATCTTGTCCTCACCTTAACCTATCTTCTTGTAATTATTTTAATCTCCATAGTCCATCTTTCACATCAATTATTCATTAACCTACCTATTTTTATATCATCCATTAAGCCATATAGGATCATTCCTATCCATCCATCATCATCATCATCTCATATCTCTTTCTTCACCATACTTAGAGACATTCATCATAGTCTCCTTTTGTATATATTCATCCTTAATCACCTTCTACTTTTGACTTATTTATTCTTCCATCACCCCTTCTCTATCTCACTATTGTATTTCATTCACCCTCAAAGGCCTTTTTCCATTATTTATTTAAGCATCACATCATATTTTCCCATGTGCCTCCATATTCATCCCATAGTACCTAAAATTTTATACCTTTCATGCTTCTTGACTATTTCTACTTACTATCCATCAGTCATCTCATACCCATCCATATCTTATTCATCCCAATCCATGGTAATTACATAATTCATCTATCTCCATTTTGTCTTTCACATATTACCCCCATCTCATCTATTTCATATTTTTACCTATCTTAATCATACTTCATCCATCTCATATCATTGTATATTAGATCACATAATATTATCCAACCCACCTATCTTCTTTTACTTTCACTTTGTCCTTCACTATATTCACTAATCCATACATATCATATTTATCCATGTCATACTGTCATCCTTCACATAGACTAAGTCATCATATTTTCTTCCACACCATATCCTTTGCATCCCAATAATCCATTTCACACATTTATTCTATAGTAGTAACCCCATCTCCTCTTCTTCTTCACTGGCATAATCTATCTAGTACCCCTTCATCTTCATAATATCCCATTTTGCTTAGGCTACTCATCCCTATCTCACCATCATTGTTCATCCATTATAATTTCACCCATATATCCATTACACTTACATAAATCTCCCTTCCATAACTAGGTACCCACCCCATCCATATCATTGACACCATACTTTGTCACATTGTACATCCTAGCTCTATTTACAACATCTTCATACCACCTATAAAATCCCATCTACTTTATTCATAATTCCATAACCCCCTATGTAAATATTTTATTTCTTCCATAATTCATCTTCCATTTCCAACTCCTCTCACTCTCACGTCATTCCATTCCTATAAAATCACTCACATATAGACCTTTCCTCATTCTATCCTTGGATCATCACATAACCTTATAAGTAGTCCATCCATATAGTCCATATTTTGTACATCATAATCACATCCCTCATATTTAATATTTAATTAGTACCATAATTTTACCATTAATCATGCCTCATCCTTTTTTTCCTACTTTATCATATCCATTTGATTGACTCCACCCACATAATCCATTTTTTTGTAATAATTTAATCCACCCCCAGTTGTCCATATATCATATCTTTTTTCTTTATTTTATCCCATCCTCATTAGATTATCCATTTGAAAAGTCCACCCATATCCACATACCACTTATTTCAATCCCTTTTGTGCATAATCATCATCCTACCGCCTCCCCCATTCCTCTATCTTGAGTAGTAGCTCTTGTCTAAACATTTTTTTATCATATTTCATATATCACCATCCCCTCCTCCCCATCACCCTTTCAAATATTATTTGAGGACAAAAGATCACACTATTGGTGGTCACTCATTTCCCACACATCATTAATCATCCCATCACAACTTCAAATTATTATTGAACATAGCCTTATAAGATATCAATCTATCACCCATAACTATCCTTTATCCCTATCAGTTATCTTTGCCTCCTATCACCCATCAACTTTTCCACTTACTAGTTGACAAAGTTATTTGATCCCATCATCCTCTCTTGACTTTTCTAGATTAATCTCTTAAAAGACCTTTATTTCTTGATAATTTCTAGTTACCTCATTCATCAATATTCTCCTTGACCACTAGTAGTCTAATATTTTGACCAAGGTTTATATTTAAAATCTCCTCAACCATACCTCATCACATTTCATCCTCTTAACCTTTCACCATGGTTATCCAAACTTGAGCTCAATTCTACCTAAGACAAGTCTCTAATATGGATAACAATACTAGGGGGCAAATCATGGACCTAAATAAGGAATATGAGGATTTTCATAGTGACATCCCTATACCTTGGGTAGAAAATGAGAGAAATATCCTCCTCAATAATGATGGTGTTAATCATCTCATCAACCAATACCTATATGACAACTATGATGAAGTGCTAGCCCAAACTATAGAAATTAGGGGTACCTTACCACCAAATATGACCATGCCATTTTAAATAATATCATTCACCCATCATAATCCCCAAAACCAAATGCTCATAAAAAAGTAGACCATGGATTATTAGAAGAAAGAGACCAACAACCGCCTCTTGTCAACCACCATGCTAAGGCTAATAGGAGATAGGCTACCATTAAAGATCATTTGGATAAGCTTATAAAACAAATCAATCTCCTCCTTTGTAATCAATGCCCACCATCCCCACAACACAACAATATACACACCTCCAATAATGCCCAAAACCCCAATAATGCTAACAATAATACTAATAACCTCAGTCATACCAATCATACCACCAATGATAACCATCATACCCATATTCCACAAGTAAGTCATAATCAAATTATCAATCCTCTTGGGGATCCTACCTTCACCCAAGAATGGAAGATGATGAAAAAACCTTCCAACAAATGGATCCTCGGTCCCAAGCCCTCAAATACAAGTATGAGGATTTTTGTTCATCATCCTTGGAAAATAACATTCTATAGATCCCTTTCCCCTCACATTTTCAGGTCCCAAAATTTGAGAAATATCGAGGAAAGGGGGATCTAAGGGACCATGTACATAAATTTTATACCACTTACCATGAAGTAGCATATGAATATGCTTACTTATTAAGGCTCTTCCCCAAAATTCTAATAGGGACAACATTAGAATGGTTCATGCATCTTCCTAAGGGGTCAATTTCATGTTTTGGATAATTAATAGAGTAATTCATCAGGTATTTCTCTTTCAATATAGAACATGACATATCCATTATTTACCTCTATAACATGAAGCAAAGAAATAGGGAAAGCCTTGTCTATTTCTTGTAATGATGGTGAGCATTGACAAACTACTTAAGGTGTATTATACCTGAAAAGGAGTTAGCCAAAATATTTGTGGATAACCTTAATATAGAATTGAAATATCAGCTAAAATTATAGTGTGCAAAAACTTTTGATGAGATTATAGAAAAGGGAATGCAAGTTGAAAAGGCCCTCATAGAGAAAGGAACAATCAAGTTATTTTCTCATAATGAGCTCTCTCCAAATGTAGAGAAATCCTTTTCAAACAAATCCAAGGTTTTCAATAAGAACAAGAATGTTGTAGGCGATGGTATGATAGACTCTAAACAACAAGCACAACATGTTCAAAACATCTAATGAAAATGGCCTCCATCACTATCTCATGTTTCTTCCATCAAGGTTCCTCAAGGAAAGCCAAGACCCCATATAGGCAAAAGGCCTCTTATAAGTTTGGGGATCCTATTGAAATCTATCTTAGAATAGTTCGTTGTTGCCAATATGATTACTTTGCTATAGAGTGGTATTATGATGATGAATATTGTAAATTTCATAGGGTGAAAGGACATGATATTAAAAATTGTATGCAATTAAAGCACTATGTACAAGATTTGGTCAAAAAGGGAGATATAGAGTTGGAAGGAGAGCCCAGCCCCAGTCAATCAGGAAATGGATATTTAGGTATCTACAAATATCCCCTTCCAAAACATGAGTAAAGAAATCAAAGACCACAACAAGATCAGGGACAAACATCCTCATCTAACTACATCGACTACCATAGAGTCCTATACCACTATATTAATACTATCAAAAACCAAAAAATACCTACCTCTATTGATTCCTTATCTCCTATTTTGAAAATTAACCTAGCCATAGTCAATTGTACCATCACCACCTAGTGCAACAAAATAGTCATTTCGATAACACCTTCCCAAGAACCATCCACTTCCTCTACTACACCAAGGGGGAATACTTATAAGAAAACTACAAATGTGATTGATAAATCTTATGATATTATTCAACAACTAGAAAAGACCGCTACTCAAATTTCCCTTATGAAGCTCTTCAAAACATCGGCTTTACATAGGGAAATATTGAACCAAGTACTCAATGATCTCAAGGTGCCTAGTAACGTAGATAAAAACTAGTTTTAGGCACTAGTAGCTCATTTATCCCCCTCCCAACAACTCACCTTCAACACTTAGGATTTACCACTAGTTATACCTTCACCATAATTAATCATTATATATTAAAGTTTTCATTGTTCATCACCATGTCTCCCACATCCTTATATACGAAGGACCAACACTCAACTTATGTAATGTGGACTTCTTAAAGAAGTTGGGATACTCTGAATCATCACTTAGACCCACTCTTATAATGATAAAAGCCTATGATGAGAATGAATGACCATCAATAGGGTCTATTTACCTTCCTATTATCGTGGGACCCATGGTTCATCAAACCTTGGCACTATGGTTAATGTAGACCTACCATATAATATGCTTTTTAGGAGACCTTGGATCCATGGAATACAAGCTATCCCATCTACTCTTCATCAGTGTTTAAAGTTCCCCCATTTAGGCATGGAAGTCACCATTCCTAGAGTTATGGATCATCATAGTTGTCAAATAAATCAATCCATTCCTCCATCATTATCTCAAGATACTAAGAATTCTATCCTTAGTCCTATAGCTACAAAGTGCATTTCCCCTGATCAACTAATGTCCACATCTATCCTAACACCAAACTTTAGCAGTTGAAAATCACATCCACCAACTGTGATGAATATGAATATAAGACCCTATGCATTGGCCATCTTTTGCTATCTCCCTGAAGCTATGGGTCCCCTGATATGAAGGAAAACAAACCCATAAAATATCAATTTGGGATAATAAATTTTTAAAGTGCATGGTTTTTATCTGATGAATATATTAAAGATGGGGATGATTCTTGGCTTTTACCTGATAAGGAAGTTTTCATTTTACCCAAGTAAAGTTATCCTAAAGTTCACCACATGATGGAAAATATGAACTATAAAGGAAAGGGACTAGGAAGACAAGAATAAGGTTGACTAGAGCCTATCAATGTCCAAAACAATTCATCCTACTTTAGTCTAGGGTAAAAACCATATGATGATGACCCCATCAATATCATTGTGGATTCTATCCTGACTAATGAGCAAACTCTCTGCAATGAAGATATAGAGATTGGTTCTATTTGTAGTTGATTCAAAGAGATGGCTACTACTAACCTTTTCCTCGATACCTCCATATCCACCATCAACATCTCCCTCCATTATCCCTCCCTTATAGACTGGGATTCCAAATAGGAGCCTACTTTTGACATGTTTCAGAAAGATGAGGCCATTCTCAAATATATGGAGGCAAGAAATTTTATGCAATTCGAAGATCATAAGAAAGGATTTTCTATCAGTTTATGTGAATCAACATACTTTGGGGAAAGACAATCATTGAGTGCTCAAGATGATGATGAAAGGTCAGAAGAAGAAGAGGAGTTATCCATAGAGTTAGATGAAATCCCATTCAACCCCACTCAATCAAAATATTATTTGGACATTGATACTAAGTTGATAGGAATTATCACCTCTGACATGCCAAAGATCAACTACCCCTTATTTACAAGATTAATATCCCTCACTCATTAAGGATGTAATAGAAATAAACATCAAAACTAAAGAAAAACCAAAGATCACAAAACTAGGGGCATCTTTTACTCACTCAAAGTGTAAAATCCTTATTACACTGATCAAAGAATTTATTAATATGTTTTCATGGAGCTACAAAGATATGTCAGGCCTAGATTCTTCATTAGTAGTCCAACACCTTTATGTCCACCCCAATGTTAAAAGCATCAAACAAAAATTATGTACGATGCATCCAAAGGTGGCAATGCTGGTCAAGGAAGAATTAAGAAAAATCTTGGATGTAGGATTTATTTACCCCATTAACTACTTTGATTAGATATCCAACATTATCCCTATCTCAAAACCTCAAGGCAAAATTTGGATATGTACTAAATTATTTTGAGACATCAATAAAGCATGCCCCAAAGATGATTTCCCACTTCCAAATATCAATATGATTGTAGATTCCATAGCTGGATATGAGATGTTGTCCCTCATGGATGGTTTTATAAAATACAACCAAATCAAGATTGCCCTTGAGGACCATCACAAAACAACATTCATCACCCCATGGGGCACATTCTACTACCAAGTCATGCCCTTTGGCCTCAAAAATGTAGGGGAAACCTACCAAAGAGCAATGATTGTCGTCTTCCATGACATGATGCATGATATAGTAGAAGATTATGTTGATGATATCCTAGGAAAGTCTCACTTACGATATAAACATCCTGCAGTCCTTCAAAGAATTTTTGAAAGGCTATGAGAATATAAGGTATGGTTGAATCCTAAAAACTGTGTCTTTGGTGTAACATCAAGGAAGTTTCTAGGGTTAATTGTATCAAGAAGAGGTATTGAGGTAGATCTAGCAGAGGTCTGAGCCATAACTTAAATGCCACCTCCATGAACACTTAAGTAACTTCATAGTCTTCAAGGCAAGCTTTAGGCTATCAGGCACTTTATTTCATATCTCACCAATAAATGTCATCCCTTTACTCACTTGCTCAAGAAAGGGGTAATTTTACATTGGAACGAAGAATGCCAAAATGCTTTTGAAAGTCTTAAACATTACTTGGAAAATCCACCTATTTTGTATCCACCAGTTTCGGGCAAGCCTTTGCTCTTATATATCTTTGCTATACCATATACCATTGGCACCTTGATAGCAAAGTGTAATGATCAAATAAAGGAGTAGGCTATTTATTATCTCAATCATACATTGATATCCTATGAGCTAAATTATACACCAATCAAAAGGGAATGTTTAGCTATAGTCTTTGAATCACAAAAACTTTGCCATTATATGATTAATAACCAAGTACAACTAATTGCCAAGATAGATCCCTTAAAATATCTCCTATCCAATTCAACATTAATAGGTCAAATAGCAAAATGGATCATGTTACTTAACAAGTTTGACATTGAATATATCTTTTAGAAATCTATAAAAGGACATGTCATCGTAGATCAACTGGCAGAAGCTCTATTGGAATTAATTGAACCCATTATCACCCCCTTCCTAGATGAGTCCATTATGAACACTTTATAGGTATAAAGTTGAAAGTTATATTTGAATGGCTCGTTTACTACTCACGGGTCAGGGGAAGGAATTCTTTTGGTCACCCCTCAAGGTGATATTATTCCTAAGGCATTTCATCTTGCCTTCCCATATACAAATAATATTTTAGAATATGAATCCCTAATAGCAGAAATTCATCTTGCTATCCAATGCAACATCCAACATTTACAAGTATTTTATCAAGAATGTAAATGAAGAGTTCCAAACAAAGGATGAGAAATTTCTCCCATATAAATAATTGGTGGATCAATTAAAAGCTAGTTTTCAATCCATCACATTTGAGCAAGTACCATGTGAAAAAAATAAAGTCACTGAATCCATGGCCACCTTAGGGTCCCTTATTTACCTCCCTAAATATCAATTTTTTGATTAAATAATTAATTACCTTGCCCTATCAATCACTGGCTCCTCTCCAAATCTATGTTATTGACAATCCCAATCTTCTTTGGTATCATGATATCTATCGATACCTTAATGAAAACCTCCTTCTCTCTAACCTTAATTGCCACCAACATGAAGACTTCATCTACTGAGCCACTTGATACACCATCCTAGCTAACACTCTCTATCGAAGAGGTTATGAGGAAACCTTGTTAAGATGTCTAATGTCATATGAGGTTGCTCAAGTTGTTAATGAGGTCCATGATGGTATCTATGGAGTGCATATCAATGGAATGGATCTATATAAGAAGTTCCTTTGAATATGATACTATTGTTCAACCATGGAATAAGATGCCTACAAGTACATACAAAAGTGTGAGACTTGTCAAAAGCATGAGAATCTTATTCACACACCAACACAAGATATATAAGCTATCATGAGTCCATGGCCTTTTTATATATGTGGCCTTGATCTGATTGGAAAAATCAATGCTACTTCCTCGGATGGACATAAGTTCATTATAAGGGCTATAAAATATTTTACTAAATGGGTATAGGTAATGCAACTAACTTACACAACTAGCCTCCAGAAATCAAAAATCATCCTCGATCAAATTATTTACTACTTTGGCATCCCCACCAATATCATCTCAGACAATGGAAAATATTTCAAGAACCAAGATGTTGAGGCATTATGTCAAAAGTACCATATCACACAACATTTTTCTTCCCCATACTATCTTCAAGTTAATGGTCAAGCGGAAGCAAAAAACAAGACTCTAATTAAAATTCTAAAGAAAATTGTCAATCAAGCTGGGTGTAATTGGTGTACTCAACTATATCTAACTTTATGGTCTTATCACACCAATGTACACACACCTATAAGGCCACCCACCATACCCTGGTATATGGAGTTGAATCTATATTACCCATGGAAATAGAACTCCTTTCTCTTCGTCTCTCACTATGTGTCATAATCGATGATCATAATCTCTAACAGTGCCTATAAGAATTAGAACTCCTAGATGAAAAATGGAAATTGGCCTTGAATCACCTATGGGCATATCAAAATAAGCTCAAAAATCAATATCGTAAAAAGATTTAGGCTCAAGAATTTGAGGTAGGAAACCTTGTCCTCAAAGAAAATTAAAAAAATACTAATGCAAATAGAGACAAGAAAGGAAAGTTTGAAGCAAATTGGCTAGGCCCTTATATTATTATTTCCAAATTTGGCTCAGGAGATTACAAGTTGGCCATGCTTGAAGGGGAAGAGTTAGATGATCCCATGAACATCATGTACATCAAGCAATTTTATGCTTAGTAGTAACATCCTCCATCTATATGACTACCCATCCATATCTCCATCTAATCATCCCTAATCATTCTAAAAAAAAATCCATCCAATGGTGAAAACTGGTTCTCAATGCCATAGTAAGGATAACTTGGCCCTGGTCTCAATAAGTGGGAATTATCACTAAGGATCAACATCTTGACAACAGGGATGGAAAGGGATACCCACAAACCATTTATTAGAGGGACCCTCTTATGTAGTCTATCTATCCCTAGAGATAATATTATATCCCCAAGACCCATCATCATTCATAATCCCTATCTATTCCCTTTGACAAATTCTCTATGATAGACTCATCTCCTTTTAGCTTCAGCTAGGTCATAACGCACCTTTGCCATTCATGATTATCCTTCCATCCATCCCTTTCCACTATCATTATGGAGGGTTATCCTAAGATGTGGTCACTATGATTTTGATTCCTAAAAGGTTATCTAGACCCCTATTTTTATGTGACCTATGATTTAAACCTTACCACAAACTAAAATGCTTAGGAACTCTATATACAATATACATATTACCTATATCACCTCACCTTATCCTTTCATCTAAGACCATAATTTATCACTAAATCATTGTAAATTGTCATCCTCATCTATTGATCCATCATCTACCAGCTAGAACTACATTAGCTTGAGGTCTTTTCAAACTATATAGGTAGCAGTTAGTCACATTTTCATGCCCAAGGATAGCTTGGCCACTATATTCATCATCTCTTCATCATCCCCATATTTTTCTATCCTATCTCGAGTCCATCCATATATCATCCTCATCTTCCAAATGATTATGTGTAAATATGATTGTTTATGCATGTGTAGGTGTTGTATGTGCATGCATATCATTAATGTGTTTTCTTTAAGTTAACTTGTATGTATATGTGTGTGTACTATTTTTTCATAATAAATAAAGTTTATTATGGGAATGAGGATGGCTTGTATGACCATTGAAGTTCATCTTCAAATGGATCATCCATTTTAAAATGGAGTTCTCCTCATGCATCTTTGTTATAATGTCAAGGTCTTTTTATGACCATTGGCATATCTCATAAAGATGCAACATTAAAAAGGATTGCATATACTCCTAGCTTGAAAATCTTCCTAAAGAGGCAAGTCCCATCCCCAAACCAACCCTAAGCCAATACCTAAAACATCTACCCTACCCACCCTCTACCTCCATTGTGTAGGAACATCTCGACTAGGAGTAAATAACTGATCTAAATAGGGGATTAATCTATCTCTAATCATCAAACATATACATAATGATCATATCTCACATGCACATATAACCATAAATAATCCATCACATCCCAAGTTTATACATCATCCATCTGATAAACAACATAAAGAACATCAATATATGAACATGACATCATCAAGATCCATCAAACTTATACATCTAAAGATCTAGCCATGACATGAACATATACATTAATCGACATCACTAAAGTCTATCATATCATCTCAATGTTAATCATAACAACATCATCACATAAATCATAATAACCATACCACATATCCATAAATCATAAACAGTGTCACATAAATCATCATAACCATATCACATGTCCATGAAGCACAATAACACATGTCTATCGTAATTCATAACAAAAGAATCTAAACTAATATATACATCTCATCAAGTAACTATAGTACACATGTCTACTTGGGATCAATACCAAAACATATATATACAGTTATATAAGCCCATGAACTATACAAATAATCCCCTATACAAATAAAAAGAATATCCAAAACAAAGTCATGGCTATGGTGAGGGAGGTGGCCTCAATCCTTTGCTCCTTGATGACTACCTCACAAAAGACTAACTCACTCAAAAAGATCCTACTCATCTCTTGGTAGGTACAACACCCTCATATAAAGTCCTATAATACTAAGCCTCTTAAGTGAGTAGCATGATCTGACTCATCATGCCCATCATACCATACCCCTATATACCCTCATCAGTAACATCCCTGGCCCTCTTAGCTATCGCTAGCTAACTCTATAACTCCTAGATCTATGTCTATAATTATTCCATCTACCCTATAATCCCATCCACCTAACCCTATAATAGTGTTATCTGCATCTTTGCCTACTCAAGTTAGGTATCTCTCTAACTCACTTGGGCTTACAGACTAGTAATCTAGGCATCCCTCTATTGTACCTATCCTTGAAGTGCCACTAGCTATCCCTATAACTGGGATAGCTCCCCATCTCTCTAGGTAATGCAAGCCTATAAAACTGAGATCTCTCCCCACACCTAGGTTACTTTTCCATCCTTCTAAGTCTGTAAAGTCTATAATCGGGCAAGGAGCTAGTCTCACTCTTAGGTGATGCCCTTTATCTCTCTAATACATTCCTAAATCTTTGCCTATAAGATCACTACTAAGGCCTCGTCCTTTGCCAATATAGATGAGTGAGATGGCCCTACTCCTCCAAATGACTAGACTTGTGGACTCTAGATAGCTCCTAATACCACCTATGCTACTAACAATTCCTACCCCTGACCATCATCCCCTCCTCTACCTCCCTCTTTTGCCTCTTGCACCTATCTCCTCTAATGAGCCAATTGGTAAAAATATGCTCATGATTCTAACACCCATTGTACTGCCCCTCTAACCACCACACATAGTTGAATCAACCATATGAGCACTTGTGTCTACCACGATGCTACATAAGCTATAGTCACTCTTAGATCTAGTATCACTATAGTAAAATCCCACTACTAAGGAACTACTCTGTAATAGTCAAAAATTGCATCTAGTCTCTCCACTGGCCTCCCCCAATAAGGTTTCTCATAATCGCTATGCGAAAATATATGCTTAGGGAGAGGCACATCTTGAATGAATCCAAACCTACACTGTACACAACCAGGCCTATATCTCTCTATAATATAGTCTCACTTGTCAATAATGTAACATGGAGTTAGCATGAAATAGGAACATGCCTCATCCCCCCATCCAAAATCTATCCCCCCTATGACATCCATGTAATATGGTCAAAATGCAAAGTGTCTACAACCTCTCTATAATACATCATATCTCCTATGTGGACAAGAGATACTCCCACCACCACATGCCATCTGAATACCATGGGTTGCCTAGGTTATAAACCTACTAGTGTCCCTAATGGTTGTTAGATAAAAATGTGCTCCCAACTCTATATCTGAAGTAGCAATGATGGCCCAAAAATATGAGCTCCCCTATATGCACCTAAGTGTATCTCTTTATATAAATATGCTAAAACCATTGGGCCCCAAGTGAATACTCTATGGTCATGAGCCATATGGGCCACTATATCTCTTCGGCCCAATTTGAACCATCTCCCATTCTTGTTCGGTAATAGGATGTTGGACATAAGAGCCATCACCACTAGTGTAAGTCTGTCTAGATTGCCCTCCCATCGGCACCAGTCTAGATCAATCGATCCATCATGAACACCAATTTGTAAGCTACCACCTAGTCACTACAATGTTTGCATTAGTGTATGAGATCTCTAGTAGATCCTCATGCCAGTCATAGGTAGATGAAAAATCCTAAATACATCTTCAAGGGTGACTATCATCTCACCCATCATAAAATGAAAGGAACTGGTCTTAAAATGCCACCTCTCTACTAGCACTATGATTAGGGCTTGATCTATCCTAATTTATGGCATCATCACCACATCATATAACCTTACTAGCTCCAAGATACTATACTCTTCCAAGGTCACTCGACACATCTCATGTAGAATATCTAGATGATGAGACCATAATGTCAAGATCCCTAAATGCTCTTGCACCACACCAACAATACACTATCATCATCACTCTCACCTACATCATTTACCTACATATTCCTTACCTAAACCCTATCAAGTAACCTTACCTATCCTACCATCTAACCTCTCCATTCTAACTACCCTAAAACCTATGACCCCATCTCACATCTTAAGTCCTAAGTCCTTATCAATACTAATTCCTAACTAACTAACTCCCTTATCACTCCCTTAGCCTACCCCATATCTAATTTTCCCCTTCCTAAGCCCATCCTTATCCATCTAAACCCCTTTCACAATCCCACTAAATTTTTCATAATCTTGCTACTTTCCTAATAATAGTAGTAATACTGCTACTCCTTATTAGTGGGATTGCAATCCCACCACTAGCAGTCACAAGATTGTAATCCTGTGATTCCCCATTAGTAGGTTTGTAACCCCATGATTACCTATTAGTGGGATTGTAATACCACAATTCCCTATTAGTAGGATTGTAATCTCATGATTCCCTATTAGTAGGATTACAATCCCATGATTTTTCAATAGCAAGATTACAATCCTATCATTTATATCGGTGATCCCACCATTCTTTTGGTAATATCACCATTTGCATCGACAACCCCATGATTGTGGGTAAAATTTGTATCATCGGATTGTAAAACCATAAAAATCCATGAGTTTTTCTTCCTAAATCTAGACTAAAATTCATTTAAAACATTCCAAAAAACACAAAAAATTGATTCATAACATTACTACTTACCATTGGTCCCAACTTTGGATCCTTTTGGTGCACATGAACCTATTCTCCATGGTGTGAAGCTCGAGGGATTCTATCCATGGTTATCACTTAAGCTCTGGATCTATGAATAACAAGGTGTGCAAATGAGCTTCCCAATAGCCCCTGACCTATATCAACCCCCCTCGCCCCCTCATACCCCCTCTTTATTTTCTCCCCAAAACTAATTCCATCCTTTCCACTTTCTCCACCATCCCTACTAACATCTCAAAGGCATGGCCTACCCATCCCCATTAATTTTTTTTTCCTATAATATCAAGGCATGCCATCCCAAGTCCCTTTTTGAACCCCAAACACATCACTATTAGCATCTTGGACATCATTTTATCCCTATCCCCAAAAGTGGATTTCCATTTTAAAAATTCCAAATTTTACAATAAATGACTCATTATTATCCCTTGTCACCTATAACCTCTATCCTCTCTTTTCAAGACTTATAAAGCATGTGTCCTTCCTTTTGGACCCATTGTTAGCTTGAATTTTAATCAAATCACCTCATTTACTAGCAAATCATTTTCTAGACAAATTTTCTACTATCTAGACCCATCACTCAAGCCACTTGCTTATCCCAATTTGGGGCGTCTCTATGATCCACTGAAGGGTATCCCATCCCCCATCAACCTCATCATTTTCCCACCTTGGGATGTTTTAATTGAGTCACCATTTGGGTCAGATTGTTTCCTCACATGCTCCCTCGAGGGGGCACCACATTAGCATTCTACTCACAACTAACAATCATCTATAATACAATTTTTATTTGAAAGACCATTAGTTCATCTACTTGTAACACCCTTTCAAAGAGGGGAAAAATATATGCACTAAAATGTGCTCACCCCATTAATTCTACCAATTCCCACTAATTTAGCTTAATTTCCCTAGTTCCTAGTCACACTAACCCTTAGCCTAATTCCCATACCCATTCCATTATCCCTTATAACCTTTATCCTAGCCTAAAACCAATTAATCCCATCATAAAACCCCTAAACAAGACATATTACCTACTAACCTACCCCCTAATCCCACTAGCCAATTTAAATTTCAAGAAAATCCTAACTACCCACCCACCACCCTACACTAGTCTTTCTTAAAACCTTAAAAAACCCTATGAAGAGATTTCTAGAGTTGGAGAATTCTAGAAATCTCTCCATTTTATCCCTTTCCCTCTAGAATTTTCTATTCTAGAGGATTCCATGGAATTAAAAATTTTGTGTAAAATCCTCTACCCTAGATCTTGATGGAACAAATTCAAATTTGGACCATAGATCTTCCTCCATAAACCTATAAAACTAAATCACCTCTCCTTACTCAAGCTAATGAAAAAAATGTATGATTGAATGAACTAATTCACAAGTGAATCACAAGCAAGCCATTAGCACTCCCATCAAGCCATTCAAGTATTCATAAGACCCACATCCACATCCATAGTCCCTTGGAAGCAATTGTCAAGCAACTAAAAACAATCCAACAATCAAGTCTACAAGCTCAATCACAAAAGTTTCAAGTCTTGAAATAGAGATATGAGAAGGTAAAAGTGACGGTAAGAATGCTCTAACTATTTTGATTTACCTTTTCTATCTATTCATATTGGTGTCATTGATTTTGGGTTTGTATTGTCATTTTGATAGTATTTTAAAAACCCCCAAATTGGTGCACACATATCATTACCCAAAAGATATATCTCACATAAGAAGTGCAATGCTAATATATTAACCATACAATACTAAATTATCTTACAATCTTCAGATCATGAAAACCCATTACATTTTTATTTCAAAGATCCTAGGATTTACTCAAGAGGCCCAAATATAATATTACCCAATACTATCCAACACTATCTAACATTTTCTAATGGATTCTACTACAATCTACAGGAATATATAATCCTAAAAAATATATTGTTATAACTACAAAGTTTATACTCAGTATCTAGGTATGTCAACCTATATTTTGTTGTAAAATATTTTATGTACCTGATCCCAACTAAAAATATAATACCTTTGTAACAATCTTATAGGATAATTGTTATCCAAAAATAAACCATGATCCATGTCCATGTGGCACATCCATAGATGCAAGTAGTTAGTGTACACATTCCCTAGCTAACACTTTCCCAAACTTAAACTTTTATCTCATCTTGAGACAAGAATGAAAAGAACTAGGAGTTTGTAAAATAAAAATTAGGTAGAATGCATAGAAACTATAGATCGCTTAAGGTGCCATTTACCAATTTTCACCCCTTGTGTACTTTAGCCACCCTCATAGGTTTTCAAATAAGTAGCAATCTAATCTACCACCCTTTTGGGTTTTCAATAGACTAGACTTTTAGGTTTCTATGGTCCTACTAACCAAAAAGGTTGACAAATAAAATGTCAAATTCTTTGATGCAAAAAAATTTATCTGGATGAAGGAGGCATCGATAGAGGAATTGATGCAGCTGATAATTGTTAAGTGGATAGAGCACTCTATGAAGAACTCAAAGCAATATTATTCTCCTCATGCAGTCATTCCTAGAGTTGATTGGGAGGAATAATGTCATAGACATCAATGAGTGGAATGATGGCATTATCAAATTCAACCATGTTCATCTTATAATTCTACCAATCAATCAAATATTACTGAATGCTGGGTAAGAGAGATCACAAAATAATTTGAGGGTACAACAATTGTGAAATATCATTAATCATAGTAGAAGAGAGATTAGATTTGGCAGTAGTCATTTTATCAAAGATGGCTGCATGTAGATGAGTGAGATTTTCAACATGGCATTGTGCTTGGACCCCAACATAGTTGTTGCAAAACATTCAAGTTTGACAAACTTGAAACTAGTGCCTAAATGAGTCTCAAGCTTGCAGAAACACTTGAAACATAGATTCAAACTTAGAAGAAGGTATAGAGGGACCATGCATGGTAGATTTATAAGAACTCACACTGGTGAATTTAGGGAGTGCATCATTCCATACCACATCCACTTGATATTTCCAATCAATAAACCCATGGGCCATGGCTATGGCTTGGTCAATCATAGTAGTGAGGTCAACATGATAGAGCTTTTGGATTTCACATAACTCATTTGACTCCTCCTTGATATCTTAACCTTTTAGTTTAAGAGGATTTATATGTTGCATGCTCACCCAATCTTGCGTAAGGTGGGCCATCAACTTGAGAAGTTTCATGTGGTCTAGTATAAAACCAAGGCCTACAACTTGAGAGGAAAGGGTGTGATAGGAGTCTTCAATAAAAGTAATAGTGTTGCTTAGCACACTCCATAGGTTAGATTTATACTACTACAACTAGGATACCCTTTTTTACAATGAAATAATAGTCTGCACAATGGAATCTTGAAAATTGAAAGCACCTTCTAATTGATTTTCCAAGAAAAGTTTAGAAACATCGAGAGAAGCTTTATTGTTGGGTGGAGGCATAAAAAAGACAACAGTGGAGGTCATGAAGGGAAGGCATTGAAACAAAATGAGGGGAAATGAAAATATGGTGTGATAGGAGGGAGAAGAAGGAACATCTATGAGGGTTAAGTGTTGAAACCTAGATGTCACAATAAAATCAAGTTTTGGCAAGGCTTGACCTAGATTCGAGATGGATGGAGAATTAGAAGTGGTAGAAGGTGGAGTCATAGATGGTGTTTATGGAGGAGTGGTCTTGTCAACCATAACCTTTGGTGTAAGAGTGTGGGATATTTAGGCAAAATGGGCACAATGGTGGTCTCTACAATTATCAATGGAGGTAACAGAGTGAGAGGAATAGATCATATGGGTAATACATCCACATATTTTATGGTCTATTAAGTGCATTGAGATAGATCTTCTAAAAATGTAGGTTCCACCTCCTTGGAAATCTTGCGCTCAGCCTCATCAAAAACCTACTTCAACATCTGGCTTGCATAATTCTTTGGCCTCAATGAGTAACTCAACCATGGATTGTGTCTCCATAACTTATACAAGCGACTCAATCTAATGAGGTTATTATGCCTCCAAATATTTCTGTTTTGCCATCTCCTTTTGCTACTTTATTACTTCCTTTCTTCATCTACACTTGATAGCTCATTGTGCTTCTTCTTGAGTAGCCTACTTCTCTTTTGACATTTGTGCATCAAACACCACCTCTTCAATATCAGTGAGGGGTTCATTAGACTATGACAAAGAGAAAATCACAATGAATTTGTGCACTATTTCCCTTGACAAACATCCTTTTTGGTACTCAAAGCTAGTGAAGTCCTTAAGAAATGATGACATAATCCCTTTTAAAGATGTAAGAGCTATTATAGATTGTTGGGATATGGGTGAAACCTCCTATTCTTCCTTATCTGTAGTCAGTTTATATATTCATAATGTGTGATGCCTGCATTGAAGTGATTGGGGTAGACTCTCAGCAAGAGGGTCAATTTTTTGGGCCTAATAGGACTCACTGAAGCCACATTCTACCGTAATCTCCACTTGGATCCATTATAGTTTAGTTTCCTCACCTATAATATACATAATAATAGACTATGGATAAGTAGGAAATTCTACCCAAAAATGTGGAGGTAACTTATTGAGGAATTTCACTATGCGCACCACTTTCCAAAAGAAAAACTCTTTTTCTTCTTCCCTCTCTTATCAATCACCAGAATGTTTGTGATCATAGTCTAGTAGACCTTATGTTTATTGATATAAAAGTTATGCCATTCACATTCTACAGTAATCTAAGGCACGTGTGGGTTATCCAACAAGGTCTTATAGGTATGAGTCTTCCTTCATGGATTATAAGGTGAACAACATCTCATATAAGATTTGTGCTTTAATCAATTTGATTGAGCAAACATTGTTGAGAAATTCTGTGCGGTGTCCACCAGAATGGGAACATCAGGAAAAATTGTCTACAAAGGGGTCACTCTATGAGTGGCTAGAGTTTTCTACTAAGTGAATTTTATTTGGGCCATATGTATATTAATGAAGAAGGGATAAGGCATAAATAGAGACTTTGGAAGCTCATGAATGCAATTAGAAATCCCTTGTGGAAGATTCACCACCATTGCATGCTAGCCCAGAAACTGTATCATAGGTAGTGGGATTCTTGGGTTACTAAGTACCAATTCCACTAGTTCATCCCACCATGTGTTGAATATATATTGATGCACAAGGTAGCTACTTTCATTGTGTTTCTAGATGAGGTTCTAGAATTTAATATTTTACCAATAGTCTACATCAAGATTGATAATGCCTTTGGGAGACTTACATTGTGTAAATACAAGTAATAAAACTAGAAACTAATATTGAAAAATTTATTTCACAAACATGATGAATTTTGAAATATTCATTGTTATCTCAACCACTAAATTTTTTGGCCAATTTAATTGTTCCCCCTATAGGATCATGTGATGTGCAATATCAGTGACCCCTTTTGTGGCCTCCTTTGTGGTTTTGGTGGTTTGCTGAAAATGTGTAGCAATACACTATGCTAAGATGTGAATGGATTTATCAAGGATATCGTCCAAAGGAATGTCATGATTTCCATGGGTATAGGCCTTCTTAATCTATGGTAGAATTAGAGGAAATTTTGATTTTTAAGGCATTAGGGAATGTCCTCATGTTGCCATACCTATGGCCTTTACCATTGCAACTTCATTCACATATATAATGATATTCATAGATAAATAGATCTTCCTATCATTATACCTACCCAATATAATTTCTATGATTTCACTGAGTTGACCAAAAGTAAGAAACTAAATTAAGCACTCCACATTGATGTTGTAGAACCTATGTGGTGGTGTAATTACCAAAGGTTGTGCCTCTGGGGCTACTTCACAAATAAACAATCTTTCTTTGGCACATTTGAGAGAAGGATACACCTCAATATCTAAATTTTTTTCTTGGTGTATGTTTGTGCCAACCCCTATGTCTTCTAATTATGTAGTAGAGAGAATTTTGATGAATTGAGGTAATGCAATGGTGGCCATCATGAATATCTATGTGTTGAAGTGAAAATGGTTAAAATACAAGAGTATAAAGTGGTGCAAGAGACATGGAGAGAGGCTCACCAATTTTATTGAAAATAGCTAAGTATGAAATGATGATTCAACTGGTAACATGGACTATATATAGATTTGATGCATGCCTAATAGTATTCTTGAGATTTAAATGAACCAAAATTATCTTAGGATCTTCTTTTGAAAAAGATTAGTAACTAAATCTTATAATTGATTAGCTGGCACACTTTTTGCTGATTTGGTATCTTTTTACAGTGGTTAGGTAGAGTGATGTGACCCACTAAATTTGTGAATTGATTATTCCATTTTATGATGTGAATTGTGACAATGATTTGGAGTCTATGGTACCTATATTTCATGCACTCGTAGCCATTAGTCATCATCAAGATTTTTGTTGTACATAGCTTTCCTAAACTTAATTGTCTTTCCTTATCATGTGGTGTAAATGTTTTCCTCTAATTATGCACACTACCTTTCACTTGAGGGTTACTGAAGCCAATTTATGTATATGGAATTCTAAACTACACACAAAATGTAACAAAAACCAAACCCAATCCACATACATAAAAAAATGAATCCTATGCTAAACTGGTATGAATGAGCACCTATTCTTTCCTGAGTATATAAACTATTGGCAGTAGGGGTTAAGCCTATTGCCATTCACCTTTTCAATAAAAATGGTACCTTGTAAATCCCATATGACCACCATTCTTGGATGTGGTAATACATGAATAGTATACAATCCCTTCCAATGGATGTTCAATTTTCTTGGAAAAGCTCAAAATTGACTATCACACAATACGATAGGGTGATCTACCTAAAATTATTTAGTACATAGATTATTATCATGCCAAGCCTTTTCCCTGTACTTATTTACCTCTTATGTCCAAGTTGATCTACATCAATCTTCATCCATTCTATTTAGGTCTAATAGTCTATTCCCTAAAGATTCCTAGTCTCCCATACGCATAATGAATGTGATTTGTAAGTTAGGTACAATATACTCTAAGGGAATTACTAATTTTAGACCATAAACCATTTAGAAGGGAGTAATCCCTGAGGCACATTTATAATGCATGCGATATGCCCATAAGATGGAAGGAAGTCTATCCTCCCAATCATTATGTTGAACATCACAAAATTTTATAAGCATCTTTCCTAAGACTTTGTTTACAACTTCTGCTTGGCCATTCACTTAAGGGTGATATACTATTTTTTTATGGTGCAATATGAGGAATTCATTAGTAAGTGTTTCTATGGTTTTATTCAAAAAATGTGTACCTCTATCACTTACCATCTTGATTAGACACCCAAATTTGCTGATTATGTTCTCATATAAGAACTTTGTTGTGTCCTTTGCACTACATCTAGTTATCACAGCATCTTCAACCCACTTAGTAAAAATTTGGTCATAGTGATTATATAGCATGCATGATTATGTTTACTAGGCAGATTGATAGATCTAAAAAAAATTAATCCCCCATTGTTTAAAGGGATATTATGCAAGCATGTCTGATTGGACATGATATTGGATCTTTGTATAGAAGATTGAGCATTTTTATGTATGTAGCAATGAAATCATAGATAAATTACAAAAGAAGAATCTTGTCTTCACATGATAATATTGCTAAATATGACTGCTTGCATAAAATCATATTAACCTGTCTTACCTTCCAAAAAGGAAAAGTGGGGTACATATAGAGAAAATTAAGGTAACATGAGGAAGCTTTTAATTTTAAATTTTAGATAATTACATTAAAATATAATTAGCCTATGTGACCATTTTATAACTAACCTAAGGACGCTTAATTGACATAAAATGGCCATAAGGCCATGTAGGTAAAACCTAGTGGGAAAAAACACTACACTAACACCCCCACCTTAAGCGTAACTTAGGTGAGATGAGAATTGGGTCTCAACATTGAAATCCTGATGAGGTAACTAAGTACATAATGAAGAACCTCCATAGGAGGAAGAAGAATGTGGAATAACTCTAACCCTAATGAGAGCCCATAGATGAACAAATTTAATCTCTATGAAGGGCTTGGTTAGAATATCTATAATCTATTTTGATGTTGGATAGTACTGAGGATCAATGACTTACTCATTGATAAGCTCCCTAATGAAATGCATGTGAATCTCTATATGTTTAGTCCTCTGATGGAGAACCAAATTCCTAAAAATCTAGATTGTACTTTGGTTGTCACAATAGATGATTATTGGCTTATGAAACTAGATGCCAAACTTAGTGAGGATCCCCTAAATCCAAATTGCCTCAATGGTGGCATTGATAGCCCTATGTATTCTACCTCTATAGATGATAAAGCAATTGCATGTTGCTTCTTGCTTTACCATCTTATTGGACCCAAACCAAGTGAGAAACTATAGTCTGAAGTGAAATTTTGACTCTAAATATCTCCAAACCAATCTGAATCTATGTATTCGATCAAATCAAATGTTGTTCCTACTTCATAGTTTATTCCATAATTATGTGAACCCTGAACATAGTGCAAAATCTACATAGCTTCTTTCCAATGAAATTCATGTGGCTCCTACATAAACTGGGAGACCATGCCAACTGCATAGTATATGTCAGGTCTAGTGTGTGTGAGATAGATAAGATTGCCCATAAGTTGTTGATATAGAGTTGCATCAACCAATGGTGTAGGATAATTATCTCAAGCTTCACACCAGATAAGAAGGGAGTAGGAGATGGCTTACAATTAGCCATGTTAAAACTCACAAGTAAATCAAGAGAATACTTGGATTGTGATAAAGTTATCCCAAAATCTAACTGAATGATTTCAATCCAAAGAAAGTAATGTAATAATCCCATGTCTATCATTAAAATTTATCTAAAAGTGTAGTTTTGACTGCTAAGATGGATGATCATGAGCTCATTGTAATCTATAAGGCATCCACATAGAGAAATAGGATAAATAGAGAATCATCCTACCACAAGATGTAGACATTCATATCTAAGTGGAATCTAATAAACTTGACTATGAGGACAAAGGATTCCATCTTGGCATACCATGATCGAGGGACCTATTTGAGTTCGTAGATAGATTTCTTGAGTCTAAAAATGATCCATAAACACTAGTAGGAACTTCATTACTTTTTAAACCATTTACTAAGATCTTTAAGTTCTCAATTCCAAAATTTGAACTAAATTAGAAGCGGAAATTTCTCAACTTTTAAGATGTTTGAATGATTAAAAATTGATTAAAATCTGAATTATAATCTGCAAATTAACTGAAACTGAAATACAAAAATGAATTCAAAGATCAAAACACATAAATTATTTATAGGGTTCAGAATTCCTACATCCCTGGGTTCTTATCGAACTGATCCATTAATGTTGCTAAATTTTCAAGCCAAAATAATACTTATAAACAACAAAATATCATATCTCTCTACAATATTAGTGATTAGACCTTCGAAAGACATTGGCTGACTCAACACATCCTTCACCTTCTTGAATCACACGTAGAGGCTTCTCCAAATT
The DNA here is from genome assembly GCA_037957365.1 of Torreya grandis. Classification (NCBI taxonomy): domain Eukaryota; kingdom Viridiplantae; phylum Streptophyta; class Pinopsida; order Cupressales; family Taxaceae; genus Torreya; species Torreya grandis. Next base: position 2,238,910 of record JARHVA010001736.1, on the reverse strand, counting down.
GAAATTGGAAACTTATGTAGCTCAAAATGACATTACCAAAACTACAAAATTGGCAAATGAATATACTTCATAGAGTGTATCAGAATTCTAAATAAGTTTGTAGTTTACTTTGAGCTCTGGTTAAGCCTCTAAGGGCTCCAAAATGACCAAATATTGTAAGCGGGTCTATAATTCTCCTATACACAGTCAACCAAAAGCTTGCCTTCAAATACAAGTTCACAAACACTTCCAAGTCCATAGCTTGGTTGGTCAAGACCTATCCCTTTTACACAAGAGGTTCACAATTCAAGTCTTCTCCCTTCTATTTGGGTGCTTGGGTTATCTCATTATCCCACATTGGCAAATCTAAACGGCTTTAAGTATTTTAAAAAGGTTGGCAGCTCCCTTTTACATTGTCAACGCCCCTTTTGGTGGGCTCAAGGCACCATACTTAGCATGTTTTAAAACTTAGCATATGACTAATTGACATTTCCCATTCTCACAGTCTCCAAACTTAGCATTTGACTTGGTAGATAAGTCACGAGCTATGTGGCATGGCATTTCTCATGGCATGTGACGTGGTAAGTTGGAAGATAATCACGAGCTATGTGGACTTGGGCATGGGGTAAATTTTAGTCTCCAAACTGGCATAGAATCTCAAGCTTGACTCGGCAAGGTGGTTGGAAGGCTATTGTGGCATGGCAAGTATTCTCCTGATTCTCCCATGTGGCTTAATGGGGCTTGGTAATAGTAAATTGGAAATAATTACCAAGGAAATATTACAAAGCATTTAAAATAATTATCCTACATTGGTGGGGTTTCTATGGAATTTTGACCCTTACTGAGGACTATCACATGTCATCCCCTGATTGGACCACTTGGTGTGTCCACATTGCACCACGTCATCTTACGACACCACATTTTTTTTGCTATCGCATCAGAACTTTAGTGGATCATATCGTTTACATACGGTATCCATTTTGCAAACTGTGAAAAACATTAGAAATATCTCGACAAGCTATATGTTGTGAAATCATTCTGATTAGAATATGGAGACTTAATTTTTTAACAAATGGAGAGATCCACCTAAATCAAAAAACCAAGGACAAATCTTCCATAAAGCCTTATGGTTGCTCCATGTAGATATCTTCTTTGAGGTCACCATGTAGAAAAACACTTTTGACATCCATTTGGTGAACATCCTACTGATGTGTAGCTAGATGGCTAGAGTGAGTTTGATAGATGTCATCTTAGCTATAAGAGTAAATGTATCAGTGTAGTCTATGACATGCACTTGAGAAAAATCCTTTGAAACTTGATGAGGTTTGTACTTATCAATAAACCCATCTACACCATATTTAGTTTGATAAATCCATTTACAATGGACCAATTTTCTTCCTTTAAGAAGAGGGACCAAGTCCCATGCTTTGTTCTTGATTAGGTAACTATACTCCTCCTGCATAATAGAATCCCATTCAAGAATGCCAGATGCTTCATGAAAGGTTTGTGGATCTGAGGCAATGGCCAGGTAGGCATGTAAAGTCTCCTAAAACTGTGAATGGGTCCACCTTATATCCAATGGATTTCCAACCCATTTCTCAACACTTTAAAGTGTTTGTTTGGCCCAAGTGGGACATGAATTGTATGATATTAGAGAATTAGGTGGGAGTCATCATCATCTAAAGTACAAGTGTGAGATGGAGGAGGAGAATCCTCATCACTGATCTCATCACTTGAACTTGAAGAAGAAGAAGAGTCATCTTGATCATCAAGAGTATTTTGAGGTGGATCTAAGTCACTATCTGAGATGGAATCAATGTTTAGTGAAGCTTTTGAAGATTTTGGAGTGTCAGTAGTGAGTTCAAGTGGGTCTTCATGAAACTTGACACTCCTTTCAAGGAATAACTCATGAGTTTTAGGATGAAGGATGTTGTATCTTTAAGTACCCTCTACATACCCCACAAAGATACAAGACTGACTTTGAGGGTCTATTGCCTTACATTTATTCTTAGGAATACGAGCCATTACTGGTGATCCAAACACTAGAAAGTGATCCACTATGGGCTTGTGATAATCCCAAGCTTCAAAAAGAGTGATACCTTTCAATCAAGGCATGTGATTTTGAATACTTTAGTACACCCATTCGAACCAACTTATCTTGCTCTTGAGTTAGATCAGCAACAAATTCATCAAATTATGGAATTTTCCAAGTGGATCCAAGTGCACGTTTGGTATCATGAAATGTAAAGATGAAAACTAAATAGTCGTGACCTAGTTTTGCAAGCATGGATAGAATCAACTAGTCATCTATTTTCTCAATGCCACATTGTTTCAACTAAAGTCTTAGTGATTTAAAATTTGTAAATAAGTCTTTTAGAGTGTCATAGTCACCTAGGCTCAATGTGATGAGCTCATTATCTATCTCATGACCCCTCATGATGTCCTACACTCCAAAAATCTTATCTAAGATAGTCCAGACTTTGTTGGGAGTTTTTACAAATTTAACATGGAATAGGAGGTCAGGAGACATTGATAGGCATCAGAACCCATAGGCTTTGTCACATATATTATACCACTTAACATTTTATACATCTGTAGATGGCTTAGTTTTCTCACTCATAGTGATCTAATAGTCCTTTACCTCTCAAGGTGAGTTGCATTTTAGACTTCTATTCAAGATAGTTAAATGGTGTGAGTAGTTCAATGTTTAGATCCATTAGTGTAGATTAGATTGAGACAATTTATATAATTGAAATGGAATTAAAGAATAGATTATACATAGTATAAGTACTCCCTTGAAATATTAATAAGACCCCCCTTTAAATTGCAATACAACACACACTCAATATTGGACATCGAGCACTGCTAATAATTTAACTATGAGCAATTAGTGTGAGAGAGTACAAGAGGGACATCGGGATCAATTGATAATGCATCCAAGAAGAGAGGTACAAAAAATTTGAAGTGAGTTTTAAGCCATTACACCATGAAGAAAATATATTTTACAAAAGGTCTAAAATAATATCATTAATGTATAGATATTGAAAAAATATGCACTTTCAAAAAAATAGCACCCAAAAAGGAGCTATGGATTGAAAGTTATGGCACTTACAAGTTCTTACCTGGGTTTTCAAACACTACTTACTCAGGTTTTTTATATGCAATTACTCACTCTCGTAAACTTGAAGTCTTATGCCTGCACAAACCCACAAAATGAGTCAAGCAGCAACGAGCCTTCCAAACCTCGAGTTGGTTTTCATAGTGTAATTTGGGTTTTCTAGACTACTTTACTTGAGAAGTAATTGGCTATTGAAGTAACAACCCTTCAAAAACCCAATTTGGTCTTCCCAATGTAATTCAAGTTTTTTAGACTAATTTACTTGAGAAGTAATCTCCCTTTGAAGTAACTACCCTTTGAAAACTTGATTTGGTCCTCCTAGTGTTATCTAGGTTTTCCAAACTACTTTGCTTAACTTTACGGATTTACAAGTAAAGCAACTTCACAACCCTGATTTGGTCTATCGGTAAGTAAGCAGACTTATCAAACAAATTAACTTAGAAAAGTGAAGTTACTCACTGTTAGAACTTTGAGTTAGTTTGCTAGCTAAGTAATGGCCCTCTGAAAGTTTAGATTGGTCAATGGATTTTCCAAAGCATGCAACTTGAAGTTGATCAACCACTGAGCCAAAGTAATGACCACTTGTAGATCTAAGTAGCACAGAGGTTTGACGACATGTAAACTGAGGCAAGCCAAAAATGTCTAAAATACTTTAGCTATGAAAATTTTTAAAGAGACCCATTTGAGATTTCAAACCAAGGAAGAAAACCCAGAAGACATTTTTGCACAATAATACAGGAAGTATGGATTTTTATTGAAAATAAAAAATGGGGTCTTCGAATGCTAAAAAGAGGAAATTTTGACTGTTCCAAACTAGGTTGAGTTTATAATCAATCCTAAGGTTTTAGTACCTTATAAAAGCAATGGTGCAATCAATTTTGAGATCAGAAGATCCAGTAGAAAGCTTTGCATGAATTCTCTAAGGAATCCCACCAAACCCTTCTTTTTGCTAAAATAACAAATGTAGTAAGATTTCACCACAAAAATTACTACAATACTGGTAAAAATGGCTCTAATACCATGTTATATTGGCCACAATCTTGGATCCTTGCACAGAAGATTAAAAAAATCTATGTATGTAGCAATGAAATCATAGATAAATTGTAAAGGAAGAATAAGCTTGTCTTCACACAATAATATTGTAAAATATGGCTACTTGCATAACATTATATTAACCTATCTTACTTTCCAAAAAGGAAAAGTGGGATACATATAGAGAATATTAGGGAAACATGAGGAAGCCTCTAATTCTTCTCATTAGACAATTACTTTAAAATATAATTAGCCTATGTGACCATTTTATAACTAACCTAAGGAAGCTTAATTGACATAGAATGGCCATAAGGATGTGTAGGCAAAATCCAGTGGGAGAAATCACTAAACGAACAAAGCATTGGCTAGAGAAACATTTCATCCTGATGGTTTAGCTTTCCCATCCTTTGATAGACATTATACTATTGTGTGATTTGTTGCACAATTTGAAATAAATAAGCCCACCATAAGCCACTTTGCAAAAATTTGCTTGTTGTAGCATCCCTAGTGAAGTGACCTATAATGATACCTTGATGTGCTTCTTCAAGTATTTGAGTTCATTCATGCTCAAGTGCAACTCTTCATAGTGCTTTGTCCTTGCCTAGATAGTACATAAATCCTTTGATGATACTAAAATAAAGGGCCTTAGTAATCAACTTCTTTTTTTCTCGCTTTATGTAGTGTTCTGAAAATGTCCCTTGTTCTAGAAAATGTGCAATCTCTTATAATTATTTAGGAATCACAGACACCCAAAATAAATGTGCATCAAGTGATTCACCAATAATTTCATCTGACTCTTCACCATTTGGAGCTGACTCAAATGGTCCAACCCAACATTTTCTTGACCAGGTTTGACATTAATACATAATTGAAACTCCTAAAAAAACATTAACCATAGAAATATGTGGCCTCCCAACAAATATTTATTTACCAAGTAATACAGGGCTTGATGATAGGTGAAAAACTCAAATGGTGTAGCTAGTAATTAATGACAAAATTTCTATAGTGTAAATATTATCACAAGGGCTTCATGCTCAGTAGTAGTGTAATTCTTTTTAGCCACAAATAGTTTCTGACTAAAAAAATGAATGGGGTGATCCAAACCACCCTCTCATAGCTAGGCCAACACAATTCCAAATGCGATCCCTGATGCATCCACATGTACATGGAAAGACTTACCCCAATTTGAAAAAAATCAATATTAGTATAGTTACCAACCTTTACTTTAAATCAATGAATGCCACAGGGTAGTCATCTATCTAGATGAATCATGTATCCTTCCTTAAAAATTTATCTAAAGCGGTATATATTTTAGCATATCCCTTAATAAAATTTCTATAGTATCATGTATGTCCAAGGAAGGATCACACCTATGTTACACTTGTGGGTGGTGGCATTTCCACAATTACTATGATCTTGGTTGGATCCACCAAGATACCTTTGCTAGAGGATACATGGCCTAATAAAACACCAAAGGGTATAAAAAACAAACACTTTTTTAAATTGAGCACTATCTACAATGCTATGCTTCTCTCTAACATCAATCTTAGTTTGGATAAGTGATTCTAAAATAAAGAAAAGACTGCCCAATCATCCAGATAGACTTCTAAGAAATCATGAATAAAATCCTTAAATATAGCTACAACAACCCTTGAGAAAACCGTAGGTGTAATTTTAGTCCAAATGGCATTACCTTATATGCAAAAGAACTCCATTATGTTAAAAAGGTCATCTTGGCTCTATCTTCTTCTTTTATATTCCTTTACTGATGGTACCTACTAAAACCATCAATAAAGGAATGCACCTCATGGCCTACAATTGCTTCCAAAACTTCATCCATAAATGGGATAGGGAAAGGGTCATTAATGCAAGCCTTATTTAAAATACGATAGTCTCCATAACTCTTATCTCACCAATCTTCTTTGGTTGAACCACCATAGGACTCACCCAATTGGATTTCTTGATAGGAAAAATAATTTGAACCTCTTGCATGTGATCTAGTTCAACTTTGACCTTTAGCTTCATATTTGGGCTCAAACGGTAAGGTATTTTTTAATTGGTCATGAAAAATCATTCATTTCAATGTGCATCTCTTACAAATATGGGTCCACACCCTTGAATTTAGTGAACTTGGTCAAGAAGACATCCTGATAATCTTGCAAATGTTGTAATACTTCAGATATGTCTTTTTATGACTAATAATCAGCATTATGTGCTAATTTTAGAATGTCCTTGATCCCATTGTTCTCAATGTGTTCCTTTAAAGGCTCATGGTAAACATTACATTATTTCTCAAGAATGGAATCATGCAGTATCTATTTGGCTTCTTGTTTTGAAATGTCAAGATGCCATAACCTTTATTCTTCAAATAATTATATGACTAGACCTAGAAGTGTCTCAACTTCTCATTTTGGTTTGAATAATTCTATGAGAGCCATATTATCCTCCTCAGATGAATCTTTTATCCACTCATCTTTGTCTTTTATTCTATGAAATGGTTAAATAGAGACCTTTGCCTTATCCTTCTCTAATTTATAGGCCTACAGAGCTATATTCAAACTATAGGCTGTGTTATGGGAGGATGATGAATTAATTAATCCATCTAAGTATTCAATCCTACCATGACATAGAAAAAGCTTTAGATTTTTCAATGCCTTGTGTGTTAGAGGGTTGTCATCTTCAAAAATAAAGGTACCCAAAGTAGTAGTAGGAAGGGTACCCAAAGTAGTAGGAAGGGTACCCAAAGTGTAATGGAATATATATACCCAATAATTTGGAGTAATAGACTCCATAGTCTAGACCTCAACACATTGGTAAATATAAAGCTCAAAGCAATCTCCTTCATGAAATATTGGCTAGTCCTTCCTTACTCCTTATGGTAACTTAAACCGAGATAAAAGGATTTCGTAGGCTTCATCCTATTTCATAGGTGCCTCTTTATGTACACACCACCAATTTGTATCAATCCCCTTCAATGCAGATGCAAGAGCACTAAATATTTGGTAGATGTCATGCACATATTATTAGAATCACAAAATAAACTGACTAACATCCTCGGTGGAAAAATAGTGTGGTAGTTGGCATTCTCTTGTAAAAACCATGTGTAGAGGTTAGACCTCAGGGTCACCCTTCATTTAATTGAGAATGTGAGTATCAAAATCTCCACTTATCAAATAAGCCCCATCCTAAGTTAGAATGACTTCTCTCATTGGTTCTATGTAATCTTGATCTGTTTGACTAGCCTGATATACAAAATCTATGTCTGACTAAGTTGGTGACGTTATGGACATAAAATGTACATTGTCTACCAATAACGGTGGAATATCCACATGTGGTAACTAAGAATTGAGAGGTAAATCCTTTACCTACAATGGTACCTTGGGTAGGCTTGTGTGATTATAGAGGAAGTCACATTCAGTAGCTCGTAAGGCTTGTCATTTGTCTTCAAAGTTTACCTTCATCCAACTATTTTTGGCATAGACATGGGGAGAATCTAACTCTCTAGGAATACGATATGATTTTTATCCATCCTTATTTAAAATAATCATTATAATATTATCTCCCTAATGAGTTTCCAACTAGTTCCTTACTATATTGATGGTCATCTGACCATCATAGGCCCATTTTTTCTAATTAGCACACGATAATGTGTCTCATCCATCTTCATATCTATGACTTCAAAGTCAACATGAAAGCTTAGTTTTGTGACTTTGATCTCCATGTCTTCCAATCAAACAATTAGTTCAATGCACCCATAATCTACAAGACTCAATGTAACTAGGTTGTAACTTAACATAGGTTATCTAATAACAACCCATGTTGATCAGGATCATATTAATAATGTTGCCAAAATTGAACACTGCATTGGGTACATCATACCCTAAAATTTCAATTTACATCCTTGAATCAATACCCCATGTTTTTTTGGTTTTTACATACCATATCATCTAATTTACTCATTGTTGGCCCTTTTATGCACACTCTAGTAAATTATGGAGCAAATTGGTGATGTTCTACAAGATTTCTTCATTTTACAGTGTACTAAGGAGCTTCATCAAGTCTATGAATGAGGTGACAACACCATCTTATAGAATTATGTACACTATCTATCCATACATTTGTGCATCTGTGGCTACAACATCTTCAGTGGTCTCTTATTGCTAAATTATTTTTAAAATCTGCATTGCTTCATGCATCAACCCTTTCTTTGTGGCAGGCTTTGGATACTTGTCTAGTTTTGCTTTCTTGATCTCATGGTCATGTGGTAATTCTAAAGGTGATAATCCTTGCTCTGTATGTTATCGATGAGTGATAAATTACAATAACACTAGATAGTATTTTTATTATATTTTTCAAAAACCCTATAATAGACTTAGTAGGATTGACATTAAAGATTCATAGGGCAATTCCTTTGTACATGGTTGAATTCACCATACATATAACATTGAATTAGGGGTTAAGGTCCATTTCCTCTACCTCCTTATGGTCCTCCTTGATAACCTCCCCTTGTTCCTCCATGGTATCCTCCTCTATTTGGTTAAAAACCCCTATTACCAAATTATTGTGGTCCATAGTTCACAAAATTCTATTGAGGGTTCAACCCTTGCATTTGTTGGTTTCCCCCAAATATGTTGTATTAAGCTTGAGTTAGTTGTAGGGTCTAGCTAGATTGTATTGGTTGTAGGATCATAGAATTATATGAATTCTAAGTTTATGTATGGACTATCCAATTCTAAATAGGTAGTTTCCAACTAGGTGCATCTATAGGTTGGTATGCTAGTATTGTTAGTGCCCAAGGTACAAAATCTAGATTAGTGTCAGACCTATTCACTTCAGGTGTGATGATATCTTGCATTATCATATTATATTTCTATGTAGATACTGTAAAGACATTTTTTTTAATGTCTTCTCTTAGTTGTTATAGTGCTTCACAATTCTTCTCATCATGGTTGTGGGCTTTGCAAAAGTTATACAAATTCTACAGGTTCCTTACATACTATTATAGTAGATGGCATTGAGATGTCACATATCATACTATGTGACATATATCACAAAACTTAGTTTTTATTCTTGGTCACTCATTCCTATGGTGCCCTTTATTTTCATACTCCATACACCAATGATCTAACCAAGGTCTCTATGTTACTTTTTGTTGTTGTTCCATTTTTTTATAAGGAGTTGTAAAGCGTTCTCTATCTATGAAATAGGAACTGAATATCCCTCATAATATTCAATCTATTCCATTTGGATTGCATCTATTATAGCATTTACTTTATTAGTAAACTGGGTTTATGCAATAGTAAACCTTATCCTTGGTCACAGTCCCTCTATGAACCAAACATCCTTGTCTTTATCTACCATAACAAACTCTACTTTGTTCATTACATCTAAAAATCTATGATCATATTTGAAAATAATATCTTTGGCTCCTTGCCTAATTTCCTTGAGATCTTATATGGTCTGACTAGAGCATTTCTAGACTTTAAATTCTGTGATCAACATTGTTTTGTCTTCTTGTAATGTATCTTGTTCAATACCTTTGTGGAATTTAAATTATAATGCTCTACTAGACAATGTTCCAATCAAATTGCACTTCATCATTACTTCATTGGTGATTTATTTATCTTGCCATTTCATAGTATAGGTAAGTAGGTACTGCTTTGGGTTTGCAAACCCATCATAAGGAGTTAGGTGGGTTAGTTCTCCCAATTGAGCTACCATAGTGGGGTTTCCTACAAGTATTACAGTTGATTTTATTGCAACTGATGTTAGTTATGGTTGTAGTTTTAGGGACTTTTGTGTATGTTGGGGTGCCTCCTGATCTAGTGGTGATTGCAATGTCTCCTTTGGTTCTGTAGATGTGGTAATTTTAGATATATCTCTGTCATATCCTTATTATTATTATTATTATTATTATAATATTTGAAGTTGTGTAATGAAATATTTAGCCTGCAAAAGGATTAGAGAATATGTCTTTGTATGAAGCAATATTGTTATGATCTTCTTTTGTTGGTTCAAAAAACTCTACACAACTTCATGATATGCAACCTTTTGTACTTTTAGGATTTTTCTATGAACTTCTTTTGAAATTGGTCCTTGCCAAGTGTTGACATCTAAATTTATATAGTAATTACTATAATTTTGAAAAAAATGGGCTTGAGAGATGTATCCTCCCTTGGGAAATTATCCTTACCTTTAAATATGTATATCTTGAAACTTGAACCTGTACTTTGTTTATAACTATAAGGTAATCCTTGATTTTATTTTTGTAATAGCCCTCTTGCAAACTAAAAACTAATACCCATGTATTCTACTTCTATACTACTACCTTATTATTTCATCCATGCTAAAGCCTCATCACTTACTCATGCTCTATATTTACTTGACTTGGGCTCCTTATTCTGTCTCTCTTTACCACACACTTCTCCTTGTCATCTCCTTTCATCCAAATCATCAATACTAATACTACTCCTTATATTCATAGCTTCCTAAAATGCACTCTATTTTTTCCATCTCCTCTATTGTCATAACTCTCTTTCTAACTCCAAAGTATTTTTCTAATCCTTTTCCTCTAGATTCTCCATGCTGGACTCAGGTTTAAGCTCTATCTTTTTATATTTTATTCATTCTCCCTTATCTTGCACATACCCCCATGACGTTCAAAGTGACTACTCCATGTGGAAAGGAGTAGGTCCCATTTATTTCTCTACAACCATCATCTTAATGAGCATATGAATTAATTGTAGGAATTTTCCTCTTATCCCTCTCATAAATAGATCCTTTTCCACTTCAAATGCTATGTAGCCTTGTACTACAAACTCTATAATATACCCATTAATGGTTGAATCCAACCAATACTCTATTGCATGGGTCTAATTGGTGTCTAAGGTATAAAATTATTTGATCTTCTCCTTAGACCACATAATGTCAATAGTCACACAAGATCTAAAATAATAATGTTCTAGATGATCTAACTAGTCAACTAGCAATCCAGGTAATTCACACTAGAATATCTCATAAATTTCAACATAAATATGTTCCTACACAATATATGGTTCAAAAAATGCTATTCTCTGAGCTTCATTTTACGTAAACTCAGTTATTCTTTGATTTATTTAGTGTTCCACATATCTTTGACTAGGCAACAACCTTAGAATATCCTCAATAGTGAGTTCCACAGTCATCACACCATTATTAGCAGAGGTTCTTGGGTTCACCAAAACATGCTAATTATAGGGATAACTCCTAAAATTTAAGGGAGAGATTTTGGGAAAGGAAAATCATTACTTGATATTTAGCTTCTATCTTAGGATCGTAGAGGTTTATCCAATCCAAAATAATCCTATGACTATCTACTTTGACAAATATTGAATGGTAAACTCAAATATGATGATATAGTTACCAAACTTGTAGAGAAAAGACCTTTTTTCCATTCATGAATTTACTAAAATTTTTAATAGATGAAATTAATTTGTAGACATTTACAACTAAAGATTATCAATTCATGAGGTTATTATTCAATATTACTTGACTTCACAAAGGGAAAATAATACCAATTAGAAGACAAAACCAATTTCATACGACATATTCTTGTGACACATGATTACCTAAAAGATACCATAAAAAATTCAAAGCCAATATACTAACCATAAAATACTAAATTAGCTTATAATCTTTAGATCATGAAACCTCATTACACTTTTATTTCAAAGATCCTAGGATTTAATCAAGAGGCCCGAGTACAATATTACCCAATACTATACAACATTATCTAACACTGTCTATCCTATTCTACTACAATCCATAAGAATATATAATCCTAAAAATTATATTGTTAGAACTATGAAGTCTATAATTAACATCTAGGTATGTCAACTTGTATTCTATTGCTAAATATTCCATGTCCCTGATCCCAACTAAAAATAAAATATCTTTTTAATAATATTGTAGGATAACTGCTAAACAAAAATAAATAATGGTCCTTATCCATATGGCACACTCATAGATGCAATCGGTTAGTGTACACATTCCCTGACTAACATGTATTTACTTTTATCAAATTTTATTTATTTATTAGGTTTCACATATAAATTTCAATTTAACTAGATACTAATATATTATTTGTAGACCTTAGGGGTGCCAATTATCTTTGACCTTCATATGGCTGGTACAGTTAGTAGATAATTACATATTCTTGAAGCAAAGAGAAGTTTTTGGTTCTTTTAGATCTACTTACTGGTTGACAAAAATTATTTTCAATGTTGCTTGATGATGCCATGTGTCCCTCTATCCCTTTAAATATTGACAAAGAAGTTATTTGTGTCATATCATAGCCATTTCACACAAGACCAAGCTATCATTCTACTCATATCAAGATAATGTAACCTTTTGACAACATTTTGAAAAGAAATTGAATAATTCTACTCATAAAATTGCCTTCATTAGCCTTTTAGGCCTTGTATCCCTTCAAACACTGACTTTTGAGGATAAATTTCATATAAGACACCATTTAAACAAAATGTCCACCATTACATATATCCATTTGTCCAAATATATTGTTTATGAAGACTCCTAGGGGTATTGATCTCAAAAACATGTCCAATTTACTATAAACCTAGTTAGGGTTCTGTCACTGGCAACAAGTGAAAAAAATATCAACTTGAATTTTAGGGAACTTCAACCTATAGGTCTAATTTGACCTCCTCTTCACTTCTTTAGTTGACAAGAACTTTCCAAAATGGATAGATAGCAAGGAAAAGATAATTTACTAGTCTGCTATGTATGAGAAACACATACTTACTTGAGTTTATGAACATAAGCTGAGAAATTTTAATCTTCAAGGTCTTAACTCAAATCCTATATCTCTGTATGGATGCCATGTAACTATCTTCTTTAAAGATCATGAAGTGATTGTGCCTAGATCTTTTCTAACTATAAGCTTTGTATTGAAAACTATGCTCAAAACTCTATTTTAGGATAAGGCTTGACTAAATATTTCAAACTATCAAGAAAATAATTGATAACAACATACCAAATTAATAATATTGATCAAATACATCAGACTATCATTCATACATAGGTGGATCTTAGAAAAATATGTTTCTTCACTTCATTCTTGAGTCAAACTATGTTTGCATTCTCATTCTTGAATCAAACTATGTTACAAAACTATGTATCCACATGGATTCCAAGGACATGGTAATGGTAATGCATATAAATTTCATAGCCCAAGGTGCTGTAAATGTTGGATTCATAATCAGAGGTCTAGTAAGTGGAAATGTCTATTGGAGGCAAATAACTTGTCTCTTAACTACATGAAAGTTACATTATAGGATTGATCACAAAATATACCAAAAAATCATCTATTATTTTAGATTCATGGGATTTGGGGTGAACATAGAAGAATTATATGCTCATAGGATGGTTATTTCAATTCATGGATACGATTTATGGTTTCTATTTTATGCCTATCCAAAGTTTGCCTAAAAACATCAATTTTGCCTTCTAAGAAAATGTCATCTTAAGGATGGAATGGATGCTCCATATCCTAAAATAGAGTGATCAAAGCCTAATAATGTGGTCCTAGATGTTAATAACCATCTTATATGTGTTGGAGATTCTATTTTTTAGCCACAAGGCCCCAAAGGTAGAGATCTCCAACTTAGCTCGTATGTTAACAACATTTGTTGTCAATGTTGCTTGAGGTTAGAATGGGTGATCTATTTCCTAACTGGGGAGTGTTCAAAGGATAATAATGTATTAATATATGTTAATCAATGCCCCTAATGTTTTTAAAGTGTTATTTTTCAGCCATAAGGCCTTGGAAGTAGAGATCTCCAACTTAGATCACATGTTGACAACATTTGTTGTCCATGTTGCATGAGGCTAGAATGGGTGCCCCATATCCTAACCATAAGTGATCAAAGGATAAAAATGTATTCTTAGACATTAATAAACACCCCATACATCTTGGTCATGCTATTTTTTTATCTATGAGGCCCCAGGGGTAGATATCTCCAACTTGGCTCGCATGTTGATAATATTCATTGCTTGAGGCCAGAATGGGTGCTTCATCTCGTAACCGAGAGTGATCAAAGTATAATAATTCAGTCATATAAATTAATCACCACCTTTTATGTGTTAGAGATTCTATTTTTTATCCATGAGACCCTAGAGGTAGAGATCTCCAACTTGGCTTGCATGTTGATAATATTTGTTGTCAATGTTACTTGAGGACAAAATGGGTGCACCGTCTCCTAACTAGGAGTGTTTAGAGGATAAAAATGTGGTCCTATAATTAAGTATAATATTTTTTAGACTTTAATCAATGATAATCCACCTCATAATGAGACAAAATTATCCTAAGTCACTTCAAAACACCTTTATGTCCCCTATAGGGAAGCAAATAGGCAGTTTAGAAAAAAATTGTTTAGCAGTTTTATGAATATTTTCTGAGTTTTTATAACTCCCAAAGGTCTGCCCCATTAAAACCTATCCAATGATCCCAATAAGGGAGCTAGGTGAGCCTTAAAACTATTTTTTGACCTCCTAAGCCAATTCAGGGCTTCTTGAGGCCTAGAAAGACTAAATTGTGTTTTGTTGGGAGTTTTAGGTGGAGTAGAGGGAGAAACACTTTTTTAGAGGTCTGTGCCAACATGAAAATGATGTTCCAATCCTCATTAGGCCTCTTCTCTTCCCAAATCATGTGAATTCACCAAGTTATAAGTTTTATCTATGCATTTAACAAGCTTGGCAAGATGACAAAGTGAGCATATGAGATATCATACATGTTGCATCAATTTGAGGAGTTTCACATCTTCTCATGAGTTTTTAAGAAGAGATAAAAATGTGGTAGAGGTAGTTATGCAGGTGTGTAACCCCTCAACCAATGAGGGTAGGGAAATTTCAAATGGAAAATGACACATCTCTCATGCCAACTCTCTATAAGGCCATCATAACACTAAGTTAACACATGTTAAAAGGGATGATAAAACTATTTCTTGCCTTCTTTTAACATTTTAGTTGACTTCATAAGTAAGATAAGTCCATCATCACTCTTGGTTTGTGTCTTGTTGCATCAAAATTATCATAACTTGTGTTTGGTACGTACAAAAGGGTAGGTCTATGAGAAGAGATATGGCCAAAACTCAGTCCCAGAGAAGCCTATAACCCTAGTGGAATAGGTCTATAATAGAGTGTAGCTATTAGACCTAGTCCTTGAAGCTAATAAGGGGCAGCAAGTGGATAAGGTGGAAGAGTGGAGGTCTAAGCTTGTGAGAATAGTTGTTGGAGATGGAAATGAGTATGATAAGCATGAGAATGGGGTCAGGAGTGAGCAAGGAGGTCTCAAGGGAAAGAAGTAGCTTTGACATACTTTCATAATAAGAAGACTGGGTAGGTTGAAAATAGAATGTGGCACTAATAAAGCAAATAGTCTTAACATTTTGAACCCATTTTCGAATAAATTTGTGAAGCCAATAAGGGATATGAGTAAATTATTTTTATCTTCCTTCAATATATATATATTGATTGTACTTAATGAAAATAGATTGTTGATTTTACTTGTGAAAACATTCCATATCCTTCTAGAACACACATATATTATTTAATATATATTTACTTATAATCCTATTTGTAACAAGAGGTATATGATATTCATACCTAAGATTTATTATCGCCTAATTTAATCAATGTGATACTTTAAATAATGAAAAGGAGGGGATTGTTGGTAGACTTAGACCTAAAATCAAGTTGTCATGCCCTTAATTGATTAAATTAGGTCAAGGAGAGGAAAGTCACATCAATTATGCCAATCCACCCAACTTTTACCCACAAATCCTATTTACACATAACATATAAAGTTAACATAATGCAATGAAAATTATGAAAAATAAATGTATGGCTTCCATAATTCAAGTATTGAAGGTGGTTTGAAAAATGGTTCAGGTCTATGAGAGTAGATATGAAAAAAAATCGGTCTCAAAAAGACTAAAACCCTAGTGGGACAGGTCTATAATAGAGTGTAGCTATTAGGCCTAGTCTTTGAAGCCAACAAGGGGTAGTAAGTGGATAAGGTAGAAGAGGGGATCTTTAAGATTGTGAGAATAGTTTTTTAACATTAAAATAAGTATGATAAGCATGAGAATGGGGTTAGGAGTGAGCATTAAGGTCTTAGGGGAAAGAAGAATCTTTAAGAATGTGAATTAGGCCTAATATGCCTTCTAACCCTACTTGGGAAAAAGTGGAAGATAGGTAAAAGGAAGAGTTGGGGCCTTCAAGGAAGGTTAGTTGGCATGATTGAGGATAGGGTAGGAGGTTGGAAGATATTATATTTGAATCTAAGTGCATATAGATAAGGTAGATGAAAATAGGCCTAGACAAGCCTAGAAGGTGCATTAAGAGAGTGAGACAAGATTGATTACAAAAGGAGAGTGGAGATTATAGAGTGAGTTGAACCTTGAGAGGTGAATGAGGTGAATATCAGAACCTTGAGGAAGCATAAGAGAGTGAATTGGTGTTGAAAAGAAGAGATTCTAGTGAAGAAGTCCATGAACCTAGTGAAAAAGAGTAAGGACAAAGCATTGAGCCAGGTGAGTTTGGGATCATCATTGCAATCATAAATATTAGAAGTAGATGTTTTGTAGAGGTTTGTAGATGATCATATTTTACTTACATCAAAACCTATTGGTATTGTAAGACCAATACAAAAGAATAGAGTATGAAAGATTGTAAACAAAGGTTTGGGAAAGACTATGAAAGATATTCAAAATCAGAACAAATTATTGAACAATATATTAACATAATTATACATATCTTTTCCATGAATTTCAACAACATTAAAAAAAATACAATTTTTAAAAAGGGAAATGTAGAACAATATATGTATATATATTATATCCATAAAATCCATAAAGGCATAAAAAATGTGAACACAATACAATATCTAAGGTCAATGCCATATAGGCATATAAAACATGCCAAACAACTATACATCAAGCCATATAGACATATAAAAAAATGTCATAAGACATGATCTCATAATCTTCAAAATTCATCTCTCTCTTTACCATGCTTCTTCAAGCCTCACCCTTGGATGCCTTGCTCATAACTAAAGGTCTCTGAGTGGAATGACTACAAGTCCTCTTCGACTTCAAATTCACATGTAGCTCCAACTATTCATATGCAAATATTGTTATAAATTATACACATAGAAATATTCTTAAAAACTTAACATGTTAAATGTTTTAAATCATACAAAAATTATTCATAAGTATACTTACCATAAGCTAGTAGTCACAGTCAATTTGAGACTGGCACTGAACAGGGTTGATGATAATTTCACATTAGAGAATAGGAGTGTGAAACAGATCACTACTATGATTCAGTGACCTATCCCTAATGATGGAAGGTGTAGGTCCATGTAAACATATATACAGACAAAATAAAAATTCAAAATTATCTCATAAAATAAATCATTGAAATATAAAATGAAAAATTATAAATTAAATTGTCTAAATATACCATGCCACCCCTACTAATCATTTTGATAGGACTAGAAGACATCACTGGAGGAGTCTAAATAGATAATTGCTTTGTGCATCAACTATTTACATAAGTATAGAGGTAAATTAAAAAACACATGTCCATATTTATAATTAAACATTATTTAATATATAATTACATCATGTACTTTGAAGAGTTGCTGCGAAGATTAAATCATAGTAGCAACACCTACATTTGTTCCCTCCCTAATAGACAACAGACTGTCTTCTATGGTCATGAACTGAACATAAAAAACATCATTTTTATCACTTCAAAATTCACACACACACACACACACACACACACACACACACACACACACACACACACACACACACACACACACACACACACACACACACACACACACACACACACACACACACACACACACACACACACACACACACACACACACACACACACACACACACACACACACACACACATGCACACGCACACGCAGACACACACACACACACACACACACACACACACACACATGCACACGCACACGCAGACACACACACACACACACACACACACACACACACACACACACACACACACACACACACACACACACACACACACACACACACACACACACACAAACACACACACACACACATGCACGTGCACACACACACACACACACACACACACACACACACACACAACAAATGTGTAAAATAAATAATAACATTAATTAATTGTTATAAATTACCTAAGTATAGGTATAAACTATAGGCACACTTTGAGAAACACAAGTGCTCGTCTGGACTCCACAAACTTACTGAAACATAAAAATAGTTCATATACATCAAATTACCTTTTAAATTGTAAAAATATTGAACATACCTGGGAAGTGTTAGGCAAGGTGACCAAATAAAATGTCGATGGCTAAAAAATGGAAATATTGATATCATCTAGGCCCATGGAAAAACCACTAGTATAGACTGCATGAAATCATTCTCATCCTCATCGGGTCTAGTACATGTAACACCACATGATTTACATGAGTGATCTTTTTGAGAAATAGTTCTAGACAAAGCCTCACGACATCCATGCTTCCCAGAAGGAATATGAGAACCTTGACTCATATGATGGATGAGGGTATAAATAGGTACCTTAAGATCATGTAAGGGATCAATATCTATAGTCTCCTTGACTATAGAGGGTAGTGTCTTATGAGGATGGGGTTTGTCAACATGTGATCTCGTTAACTAATTAGGTTCACATCATGACCCTAGCATATCTTGTGCAAAGTCCTTTCCCCTACCCTAGAACTTTGAGAAATCAAAATAATTTTGGATTTCATTCAACACAAACTCACAATACAATTTTCTTAGAAAATAGATTCGGACCTCATTATTATTGTAAGGTGGGTGATCAAATACCATCCAACATCAATCCCAAAATTTTTGTTTGATCAAATCATGAGTGCACCAATGGATTGGAATCTATTTTGTTGTCACATCAAGTGGCACACTAGTCTTCCCATCAATGAATAGGGCAAAAATTTGGGATTTGGTTATTTTTTTATCTTTTACAATGAATGATGGTAGTTTAGTAAATAATATGTCCTACATCTATTTCTATAGTCATCCCACCTATCAATTTTACTCCTTAATAACTCAATTTGATCTACTAATATTTGTAGTGTGTTTACAAGGGAAATTCTATGGGGGTTGTTTGAGTGTGGATACCTTAATGACCTAATCAAATTCTCAAGTTCAATATTATTTTATACTATGTGGCTTGCTAAATCCTCTTGACTACCTTGGGGGGTTTTAGGAACTATCGGAGGGCTAAGAGAGTTTTACGGGGGAGGAGGGTTATGAGGGTTTTGCATGTGAGGAGGGATTAAAGGGATAGGAGGGATAAGAGGGTTTTGGGAAACAGGTACTGTCACATTATACATTACACATGAATATGTATGCACTAAAAACATAAAAATAAAAATAATTTCAAGAAAAATATAACAAAATTGAAAAAAATAGGGTCTAATTGCACTAAAACATGTTGGTTTACCTTTACTTTGACATGGCATTATCAAGTTGAAAGGTAGGTGGCTCTAAAACATGAAATTTTATTTTCTCAAACTTACTACTTGAAAAAATGGGTTTGGTATTCCTTCTTTTGCTCACAGTTTCTACTGTGTGAAATGCCAAATGAGTTTGGCTATCACATTTTTTTTGTTTTTATGTATAAAAACCAAGCACATAGTTTTTACAAGTATGCAATTTTTATGTGTATGCAATTTTTAAGCATACGCATTTTTTATGGATACGTGGTTTAGCCTTGGTAACCACCAAAGCTAAGTTTACGAACCACATGCATGATTCTAATAAATGTGTGTGCGTAATAGCTATTGGGGGGCAAAAGTAGAATTCTATCTACTTTTTGGCCCCCCAACTTCATGCATACACCCATAGTCTATACATAAAAGCAAACATGTAGGCTATGGTTTATTTATTTAGGTAGTGTATATGAGATCCTTGAATCTATTATTAATTATAGATTATTTAGCTCAACTATGTTGTTTACATATTAAATGTGAATTTAAACACAAAGGGAACTTGTTTAGACTATATATGATATAAAAATATAAACCATGAGGGAGATAATAGATGGACCATAGTTGAGTTTCAAATACCTAACTATTAATATTATATGTTATTATTAAATTTGTGATATAACTGTGTAATAAAATCTTGGAAATGAATGTAGTCAGCACAACTACCTACAGGCTTACAAATGAAAATATAGAATGTTTTTAACATTATAATACTCTCAAGTTAGAGGTATTGTACCTTATGCCACTATATTTATATATCAAACCATACTCAGCTTGGAAATGAATCCCAATGTCTACATAAATTGAATGTGTTAATAATCTATGTTATGACTGCAAAATATAGACAATTGGATATTGATATGTTTGATAAGAATGGATATGCATGGACATGTTCAAGTGTTGTAGCTTAACATAATAAAGTATATAGTTATATGGATTGGATTTATATAGTACAATATCAACTTAATGACTTTTATGTGTATGATATAATAGTGAAACAAGGTTTGATGAATAACCATGATTGAATATAATTTGTAATATATGCAACATTGCTATGAGATAGAGAGTTAATAGTTGTATATTATATGATCTTGACTTCTTATATGGTTAATAAAGTAAGATTATTTTTTGATTAAGTTATCCTAAAATTATTAATAAATATTAGGAAGTTTATTAGATATGATTGTAATTTTAATGTATTATTGATTTGCTAAAGTCTAGTAAGATCTTTTATTCTTGTCTAAAGGATGATGTGTGATAGGCAAGATGTCTTCTTGTAGGTCATGCATTATAAGTGTGGAAATAATCCTATCAATGATTAAATTTTAAAGTAGAGAGTAAAGCTTATGTGGACAATGATCCAAATTCTTTAAATCTGAATACTATAAATTCTTTGACTAAAGTGATGCTATATTTTTAAACATTATTTGTCCCTTGTAATTTTTTGTTTGCATGTTTGATTAAAGTAATATTAGATAGAGTAATGCCGATGGTATATATGAATAGTTACATTTAATAATGATTTTAATGTACATTATCCTTGGATAGTTTTGGATGCCTACACCATCATTATTTACTCCTTCATGAAGGGAAGAGCCAACCCTAGTGGGGAGATGAGTGGGAGACTATTGGTTTCTAGTTAGAAGTAAAGAGCATAGATGATGTTCTAGCTCCTTACAACTAATATATATTAATTACTGATGTTTATTCATGGATAATAAATTAATCTAGAGATGTATTACATTTCTTAATAGTATTATTGTATATTGGATGTTTTATTTTATGGATAATTACAATAAGGGCTGTAGACATTCTTGTATAATCATTATTACATCTTGTTGTATTTCAAGCTATGATCAATAGTATTATTTTCACTAGAAATTTATATATATTATTGTCCGTATGAGTCCAAAGTGAACTTTTGATATTTTACTATTATACTTAATTTAATGGAATTACTTTGCTTAAGACATTTGTTGTTTACTAATTAATGATGTAGTAGAATCATATGAATTTATTTTGGATAAGTTATTGTATTCATTTATAATATGGGTATTAATTTCAGTTATAGAAAAAGATGTTAGTTTTTCCTCTGAAATCTAGAGGGGTTGTAACAACCAAGCTTCCACATGCTCTAGAGATATACGTCCCACCATTTTAAAATCTAATCTCCATGCTCTCTTTGCATATATTCCTAATAATGGAACTATTTTTTTGTGTTTTTTTCTACCTAATTAAGCCCTATGTAGGCTATGGTAAGCATAAAAAATAGAAAAACATTGAAATCATAATACACCGATATATTACTTAGACATGAAAACCTAACCACTCACTTGAGGAGAAAAAATAAACATTGAGACCCCCATTCAGAGAATCAATCATGAAGATACACACACACATCATCTTACACGTAAAAAAAGATAAAATATATCATCCATGCACACTCAAACCTCAAAGCTTATACAATAAAACACTAACACAATGCTTCTTCACAAGAAATTTTGACTTTTTAACCCAAAATGTCCAACGTGAAACATGTCAAGGAAAAACACACTGAAAAGTCTTTCATACATACATGCATACATTGTGTGTGTGTGTGTGTGTGTGTGTGTGTGTGTGTGTGTGTGTGTGTGTAAACACACATGACTATAACTGGTGATTCAAAATAATAATACAAGTCTCCTATAATTTTAGGGTGAATGAGACTCACACATGCATAGTAATTATGGTATAATTATGTCTCAAAATAAGTTATAATTTATATTATAGGGCAATTAAAAGTAAAAATATAGGTAATTGTATTAAATTTTGGCTAATCGACCAATGTATATTTTCACACAATTAGTCATTTTCATGATGACCAAAATCTTCTTATAGCCAAATAGCTATAAATAGCCACTAAAATTACCCATTTACCTCATACCAATAACTATGTATGTCCACACTTTTCCATGTTCTAAAATTAATCATTTTTTAAGATTGAAAACATGCATTATATTTCTAAATAATAAAAATATATTACACACCCAATCAAAAAGATAAGTAGTATGAAAGCACACCCTGAGTAAAAAAACACAAAAAGCATCAAATTGGGATTAATCCTAGGAGAAAAAAAAGTTATAGTCCTAGGCCCACAACAACATACGTATAAAGTTATATAGTAAGTGACATTAGTGAAAAAACATATATAGAAAGAGATAAGATATTACGTCATTGATGTAATCAACTATGTAAAAGGAGTAATAAGAAGTGATGGATAATATGGATTATATCTTTAAATATCCCCATAAGAGTGCAGATCATTAGGTATAGATCCCCAACCATATTTTTCTATATTTTCTTCAACATCTTCCTTAGTGTGCCAATAAGGGATGAAATAGCAAGAGATAATCTTGACATTTTTCCTTGGCCATCCAAACTATAAGGCATAAAACTAGAAGGCCCATGACCAACCTATGGTGAAGGCCACCCTTAAGGGTCCCTAATGTTGAGAATTGGTAGTTAGGAAGAGTTGGTGGGGTAGAGAACATAGAATGACTCTATGACTCCTATTGACCTCTACATTTATCCCTCTACTACCAATCCCTTCCATGAGGTTCTTGGTGAGGGGAATCAGGAGGCACCTTGCTAATAGGACAAGGGGAGTTACCCTAGTGGCCAATGAGAGTGCGGTTATGTTCAACATAAAATACTAATTTATTAGTTTGCATTTGAATCTATTTCATGACATTTGATAGCATAATAATAATGTTAGTAATAAATAAAATATCTGTCTACATGTTTTTTATTAAATATAAAAAAAATTATATCATTCCAAAGAAGAAAGATAATCTCAATATAAAAAATTAGTCAAATTTACTTGAATCTCATAGGGAGCATATTAGAATCCCCTAATATACCCATGTGCCAAGAAAAGGGTTATGTTCTAAAGGGATGAAAAAAAGAGTGAATCCACCTCCATGATTTCTCAAATCAAACACAAAATCAAAAAAAGTGTTGAAGAGACTCACTTTTTTTATAAGAAGGGCATTTGGGAGATAAGGCCCCCATATAAAGCAATTGGTCACCCACTAAAAGACCTTGGTAAAGAATGCACCATGCAAAAAGGGCCATAATAGTCCAGAATGAGTCATCAACAAAGTGGCCATTAAGAAGTTGGTTTTGAGGCAAACAAGGGAGGGAATTTCCCTTAACTAACCCTCTAGAAGCATAATCTCCCAACAAGTAACCAAACCCTTCTATAACTAAGACATATAGAGAAATAACTAAGGAGCTGCCTTTTCTTTTTGTTTCAGAAAAGACTAACATTTTTATATTGATTACCATTAATAGTCAAAAAAGTAGAAGCATCTTGAAAGAGAGTATAGATAGAGTAAACAAACCTAGTAATGAAATCAAGGGCTTGTAACATAGTAAGAATGAAAGGCCATTCAATACTTCCATAGGTCTTTTTCAAGTCAAATTTAATAAACAAAACTTTATGCTCGAATGTGTGATATTTTTATATCAATTACCAAAAAAAAATGATGTTATCTAGGATATATATACATTGAATGAATCCATTTTGCTCTACCCTTACCACCAAGGGAAGGAGGTACCTAATTCTTAAGGCCAGAGCCTTGGCAATAATTTTATAGGAAAGATTCAAGAGGGTTATAGGCCTTTAGTTCATGATTAGCTTAGGGTCTCTAGCCTTGGGAATAAATTTGATATTGTATTTGTTAATGATATTTCCAAGAGAGCCATTGGCCATGTCTTCCAAATAAACTTTGTGCAAATCAGGGCCAACACAATCCCATAAGTTTTGGTAGAAATCACATGGAAAGCCATCAATGATTCAGGATTTGTCATACCAATCATTGAATTATGAAGCTCTTCAATTGAAAGGGGCCTATCACAAGCCATTATTTGGCTTAGAGTGAGTTTACAAGGAACTCCATCAAGGCATTTTTTAAAAGCAATTTCCTTATCTTATAAAGGGGCTTGAGCTTGAATATTTTTTTATAATGCTAAACAAAGTCTTGTAGGATTTCTAAAACACCAGTGAGATGGTCACCATCTTTCTTGAGAGTTGTGATTTGCACAACAATATATCAAACTCTTAGCTTATTGAAAAATACCTTGAAAACTCTATTCCTAATCTTTAGCTAGTGGATTTGATCTTGGATTTGAGTACCACAAGCTTGATGAATCTCAACTAGCTTTATTTTTTGCCTCAGCTCAGTGGTTTTATTTTGTATACTCTTATTTAGAGGGCATTGTTCATGTTCCTAATAAATTATATTAAACTCCTTTATGTACCTACCTTTTGGTTTGCTTGTTCACTATTCTTAAAATAACACCAAGAATTCTAGAAGGAAGGTAAATTTGAATTACATATATAAAATATTCAATGTTGCTAATTAGGTGATGGGAGGGTTATTAATTATTTTGATGATAAAATATTTAGGCTTATACATATATACATACCGAACCCTACAATGAATCAATTAAAAAAAATGACTATTTTTTATCATGCAAATTTTAAACCAAACTTTGATTATATATATATATATATATATAAAACCAAACTTTGATTAATTATATATATATATATATATATATAATATATATATATAGATACATATATATATATATATATATAAAAATGAAAGTTTGGTTTAAGAATTTCATAATAAAAAATAGTCATTTTTTTAATTGATTCATTGTAAGGTTGGGTTATATATATATATATATATATATATATAAAATCAAAGTTTGTTTTAAGAATTGCATGACTATTACTTTATATATATACTACCCAACCCTACAATGAATCAATAAAAATAAAATCACAATATTTTTTATCATACAATTCTTAAACCAAACTCTGATTATTACTTTATATATATACCACCCAACCTTACAATGACTCAATTAAAACACATGACAATATATTTTGTCATGCAATTCTTAAAACAAACTTTGATTACTTATATATATATATATATATATATATATATATATATATATATATATATATATATATATATATATATATATATATATATAATCAAATTTTGTTTTAAGAATTGCATGACAAAATATATTGTCATGTGTTTTAATTGAGTCATTGTAAGGTTGGGTGGTATATATATAAAGTAATAATCAGAGTTTGGTTTAAGAATTGTATGATAAAAAATATTGTGATTTTATTTTTATTGATTCATTGTAGGGTTGGGTAGTATATATATAAAGTAATAATCAAAGTTTGGTATAATAATTTCATGATAAAAAATATTGTCTTTGTCTTTTTATTGATTCATTGTAGATTTGGGTAGGCCCACACCCATTTGGGACATAAAAAGGGATTTTGGTCCTTGTATAATCGGTTCACTAAATAGTTTTTTATATAACAACATTCACTTGTAATATATACCAATATTTATAATAAGTCAAGCATGCAACCATCGCTATAGGTATCTTGAATGTAACAACCCACTGAGTTTTCACAGAATACTGTAATTATTTTTTTTAAAATTAAATACACATATTCAACATATATATTTTACCACTAGAAACCCAACTAGTGATCTTTAACTAAATGTATTAATTTAGTTAACCATAAAAGTTATAGCTAATCCACTTAGCTAAAGATCACCATAATAAATATAAAAATCATGATCAATATTGAAACAACAATAAATACTACATATCATCATAAATGAAATGGTACAAATCCAACTATTACTATTAGAACATTACAACCACTGTTGTAGAAGTAGAATGTATAAATGTTACAATTTTTAGCAATACATAAAAATATCTCAAATGATGAACCATGATACGAAGCTCCTCTGAGCAGAGTCTCTACAATTGAAGTATCACTATGTAATCTCAAGTGTAATGTTAAGCACAATACTCAAACTAGGAGGGAGATCATCATTCGAGTGTTTTTTCATACTAACCATGAACTATAGAGCTCCTACAGTATCTCCCAAATAAGGGGATGTCCCTCCCTTCACGGATGGGTCGATAATGGTGGTATGGGAATCTATAGCAAAAAAATAGAACCCATACATTGAAGATATCTAATACATAATGTGTGCCATAAGGAAATAATTTCTAATATGATATTCCATAAATATGAAAACTATATCAACATATGAAATGACAATATTTATCAAACATTACTTTGACCAAAGTTTTTAAAAATTTTGATCTCTAGGATAAATGAAATTCATACACATCACTTGATCAAATTATACCTTATCTTGTATTGATAGTGTTAATTAAGCCAGTATAATCCATCCACTACTTAATTAGAGTCAGGAATGTGAGATTCGATAAAATAAATAATAATACAAAAACCAATAGATTCATTCATCATAAATTTTACTTTAGCTAATTAAAATTATGCTAAGTATAAAAATATCGCATACATACATTTAATCTGTCAAATGAAGTGAATTGAATCCATACATCTAGTTTATTACAAATAATAAACATAATCCAAAAATAATCCTCAATATAACATCCCATCCGAGTAATGATTATCTAGATGACTAGTTGCTTTAACCACTAAGCAACTTATAATATTATTTCTCCATGGAACATATTATAACCCAAGCTTAAATAATTGTTTATATTCCACATATAACAACAATAGTCCAAAACATCTTAAATCTTTTATATTTAACTCTTAAATATTCTAATAATTTTAACCAAATATAACCAAACATTAATTTCTCATTATTATTATAATAACATTTATAATATAAGTGTATGCTCTTTTATATATATATATGAATAATGTATTTTTTTCCTATTTTATTTTTCAATAAATAACTGTATAAAATATTATATATATATATATATATATATATATATATATATATATATATATATATATATATATATATATATATATATATATATATATTCATACAAATACTTAGTTTTTCTACAATATACTCCTAAGATGATATCCACTATCTTTCTTCTTACAATATTACAATCAGCTCATAAATAAAAGGCTCCATTAACCTTTTCTCTAAAGTGAGTATTCCCATTGTCCTTAATAAATCAAACATACAAAATACTGTCATCATTCACAATTATTCCTTTGTCTAGCAAACTATTAAATCAAACATATAAAATCATTCGATCTAAGTTTATATTTTAAATTGATTTCAATGAGAATATAAATATAAATAGTCGATTATACCCCACATGTGTTTTAATAACATAACAGAGATTTACTAAATTAAACTATGCAATTATACAATCTAACACGTGTACCAATCCCTCTATTGAGTGAGCAAGAGTCTTTTACAATGTAAGACTAATCCAAATGAAACAAAACGTAGTCACATTCAAATTTATGTGTAATCCATATATATTAGGAACATAGTTTAAAACTTAACTCAACCATATCAATTTAACAAAATTGGGTATATATCCTACATAAGGCCGAGTGTATTTCTAGACTCATTTTATCTTTAACTCATCCCCAATACATAATAATATTAAACCCAAAAGTTCCCCAATTTTCATATATAAACAAGTATACATATTACAGGGGTTTATTATATAACCGAGAGTGAGTGTGTATATATATATATATATATATACTAAAACCATTGTAACCCAAATAAAACCAAAACTTCCAATTCACTTATATAGATAACTTTAAACTATATCTACACATTGTCATTTATTAAACCCTGGTAGTTTCAAAGTACAGGGTTAGATATAAATGTATATGCACACAATCACCTTTTACAAACCTACGAATCAAGTTGTAGGGATACATTTATATGTGTGTGTATCACATAAATTTTACTTTTATATACCTATATATTTATGTATATATTCACAAACCCACTATTGTATAATGAGATTCATATTTTATAAAGTCCAAAATAGATGTATATATAATTGAGCCATAATTTCTCCAAATTTTTATCCATATTAAAAATACCCAAAATAAATATATACAAATTGATTTGAATATATAAGCTCTAGATATAATGTATATATCCAACAAGTATCGCTTTCTAATATGAATAGAGTTTTTTTTAAAAATTGAAGGAGAGTTTAGGACATAATTTCATACTAGCCTAAAACAATCATGGCAATCTATGTCTTTTACCCAAAACCCTCAGGTTATATTGAGTCAAATGTGGGGTTCTATGGAGGCTAAGTCTTCCACAGGGCTCCACATTCAACCCAATTATTTTAAAATTCAAACAAAGAAAACTAGTAAACAAAATTCAAAACTCATTCAATTTACACATAAGAATTCAATTATAAAACTGACATGGTAAATGTATGTATGCCAAAGAAAGTCAAACAAAATATTTATTCTTACACTTATTCATCACCTTCTTCTCCTTTTGTCTCCTTTTCTCTATATGTCATGAGTCGTCTCTTGTTCATCATCCCTATTCTCTTCTTATTATCCTTTTTCCATCAACCTCCTCACCACCATTAACAACCATTTCAACTGAATAGGGACCATTTCAAATAATTTGGACATATTACTAGTCTAATTCAAAATAAATTATTAAAAATAAGTCCATATTATCCAAAAAATTATAGTTCTAAATTATCTCCAATCAAATATATGGGAAGTAGATCTGAATTCTTACCATACTCCTAGTCTAATTTAATTTTAATATATGAAAACTATTTTTTGTTTTAAATTATCTCTTATTTAGTTTGGAGGTGTAAGTCCATATTATCTAAAATGGTCCTTGACTGTTAACTGCATGCAAAAATAGCTTAACAAAACTCCTTGTATTTTTTCATTTGCCACCATGCAAATACCCAATAAAAATTCCATGCTTTTTCAAAATGATGCTTAATTTGAAGTCAACGAGTGGTTAGTTACCCTAATCACTTAAAACTTCCTTTCCATTGATTAAAATAATCATAATATAATCCTTAAAATAATTGAATGGAATTTGAATTAAGTTGCTTCTTCATTGATTTTCAAATAAATAAATAATAATATAACCTTCATGCCATGTGCCATGCAACGTCCATTGTCTTAGTCTATTTAACCTTCCATGCAAAGTCAACCATTCATGTAACATAACAACTATATAATATGTCAATATGAAATCAAAGGCTATTATTTAACATTAACATGCCATCCCACACAAACTTTACAACACAATGATTTACAATACCATTAATCATTTAAAATGATATTTAAAATAATGTTACTTATCTTTCAACATTATAATAAACATACATAAATATCTCGTTATAATATTCTTTAATTATTATTACCTATATCATTTAGATCAATAATAATGGAAACTTTCTATACCTTTTTAATGCCTACTAACAACAAAATGTTATACCACACAATCATCCCAAATAAGGCAGTAAGGTAAGCATAACATATACAATTTCACTCATTCAACCAAACAATTATATCAAACAAGATAAGTTATGTATAATCACTAAATTAGTATAATCACTCAAACAAACAACATGATAATTAATAACAACTATATTTAATGAAACATAAAAGAACACATCATTCATTTAAATGTAAAACAAAATATACTATAATTATCTATCAAATAATACAATCATCAAATATAAATGTGGTATGTGCAAGGGTTCTTGGATTCATTATCTATCATCCCCCAACATCTTATTCTAACCACCCTCTCCTATGATGCTCTCCCTCCATCATGATCTGAGGGAAGAATTTATCATGCATCCACCCCTTGAAAATAAAGGTAGTTAACCCAAAACATCATTATATCTATAAAATAATGTAGTATAATAATCAAACATGATCATAATACGCTGAATGTAAAAGTATTGTTAACTCGTAACAAACTAATCATGTAAATTAAGCAACATAAACTATTCCATAATTAGCATATGTCATCAAGCTTAATAAAATATTAAGTTGATCAACTAATCAACCATAATAATCCATAGATTATACAAGATATTTAGCTTAGAGAGAAATTAGGATATGACATTGAACATTGGTGGGATTTGAACCTGGGTTGCACTGATATGAATGTATCCACTCAATCATTAAATCAAAACACACATGACTAAAAAATATTGTCATTGATTAGTTTATAACAAATTGATTAAAATACCATGGTTGTGACTATAGTACTCTTGGCATTAAAAAGAAGTCACTACGTGAATATTTTTATAAAAACTTTGATATTTAGGATTATAAGTTTTTGGAAATACTATGTGCCTATTTTCACTATGATATTTGATAGAGGAAGGGATAAATTTTATCCATCTTTAAATATCCTTTAGATTAAATTTCAAAACAATTTTAAATTAAAAAATATAAATAGTTACTAGTATAGATGTCTTAAATATATTTACTAAAAAATGTCTAGAGACATAAATAGAAAAAGAAAGGACTTACATAATAAGCAGTGACCACTCCTACAAAAAATTTAAATTTCAATCCTATCAGGTGGTTGGATCCCATATTCATTTTGTATCTCTTTTTATCCCACACATCGAGGGCTTCTTTCTTAGTTGAACAAGCACTGGTGCTCTTTTCGTGGTTAAGTGCATTATGTTGGTTTATTTTTTGCATTAGCTTTTTGTGCTCTTTGAAGAATGGTTGGAGCAGGTCATAATAATGACTTCACAAAACCCTATGTGCATTATAAGCAATGCCTTTATGGCATGGATGACAAATTTAGCTTCTTAATTTGGGAGTCTTGTCATGGTGTTCCATATAATAGGAGCCATGAGAGCTTCTTTATTACAATACATCTTCACCAATCTAGTCTCCAAATTAATAAGCGATGACATAAACACAATTGACTTCTGTGACTTCTAAATATTAATTTGATCCATTCTTAGCTCCCCATGATGTTTAGAACTGAGTGCTATTCACCACACCATTATTGTCTAGTTACCACATATCCTTCAGAAGCTTTTTCTGCTTCATATGCAAGGCATATTTATTTACAACATCTTGCACTTTAAATATAAAACTAGAGATCTAAAAGGAGCTACTTTTTTTATTGTACATCTCTTTTGTGGGGGTGGTTTTACCCACAACACCCATTCCCATGATCCCCACAATATTTACATTCTCCTCACCCTCAGGCAAATTTGAGGGTCTTGCTTTCCAAATCATGTATCAAATCAGGGATTCCAACAAGATATTTGGCTACCTAGAATGGCACCTTGTATATCAATTGGAATACCATATCTACAATATTCTTTCACACCCTCTCCTCATCACTACACATATACCTAAAAAATAAAAAACATCCATTTACTGAATAATTATACCAAAAATTAACAAGGAGTTTGAGTATATAATACTTACTGATTATTATTGACCATAAAACCAAAATGAAGGGAAACACTCTCTAGTGACATTTTCCCTTCTCCTAATTTTATGAAAATGTAGGAGCATGTATTGTTTTTCCTTGAGCCACCCAATGTAGATCAAAAGGATCAACATGATAAAAGACCTTAATAAATATTTTCTGAGTTTTAAGCATAAATGAAAATTCTACAAAACATAAAGTGGAGTGTGCATAGTTGATTATGAGTCTTTCTTGAAGTCAATGCCCTTCAAATTGGTAATTTCACATCACTATTTTCTCTATCAACTATGTGCACTCCCCTTGGTGTTTGGGGAGATATCATTTATTCTCAAACTCATACATAAATCATTAGGTTCTTCTATCATGTGAGTGTATTACAAATGGTAGTGGAAAAGGTATATTTGACCTCAGATCTTAGGGCATATTAAAAGAGGAGGAGGATGTAGATGTAGATGTAGATGTGATATAATTTCATCGAAAGCTTTTTCATGCTAGTTATGTTATTGGGTAGGCATGGAAAAATAGGAAGTGGATGCCCTAAAATTGAATTGAAGTCAAGGAAAAATGAAACTAGCTAAAGGAGTTTAAAGATTTTCATTGTGAAGGCAAAGGGAAAGACATTTATCAAGAGAATCGACAAAATAAACGTTAAAGCAAGGCATGAATATTAGGTATGAAACAACGTTCTTCTTTCCAGAACATCTTTATTAGAGGAGGTGGGAGAATGTGTCATTGAGATTAATTTACGTAAAGTCATGGATAACACATTATTGGAGGAGGTGTGGCTAAGATAAATCTGCATAAAGTCATGGATAAGACATGTGAGAAGGATGTAAGAGGTGGACCATTTTTATATAGGAAGACATGTGTAATTGATAATATAAATGACTCTAAAGTATCCCTATTAAACATAGAATAAAGGAGGCTCAAATCCACTTCTTTATGTGTTATAATTGTTCTGAAAATTTTTACTATTTTAATGAATGTTGCATTTTAATTATACTTAAATTTTTTTAATTAAAATATTAAAATTGAAAGAATTAAAAATTTCATATATATTGAAAAATAGAGTAATAACATTTCCATTAATTATACATAAAAAAAAATTATATTAATATTATTTATATTAAAATTAGAATATATAAATATGTATGTTTTATTATTATAAACTAATAACAATTAGAAGATGTATGATATTGAAAATATAATCATGAGCATCACAATAGTAAAACATGTGCTATTATTTTATAAATTCTAAGATAAAAAAGTTTATGATATTAATATCATTTTTAAATTATTAAATTTAATAAGTTTAAGATGTTAATGTACAAATATAAAAATGGACCTATTCATTTATTAGTTGTTAAATTACATGATTTTAACATGTCTAAATACTTGTCAAATATTATTCTAGATTAGGTATTATTGGAACATTTTGCATACTTTTGATGTTCCCTTGCCCTCTCTCAGCACCTTCTAATTCCCATTCTATCTCTCTTTTGACATCCCTCTGATTGAACCCCCTTTTTTGGAGCATCCATACATTTGCAAAGCCTATCTAAAGCATCTGAAATAAACCATATTATGTTGTTTGATCAGTTCAAACTAAATCATGTCCATAATGACAAAGAATGGTAACTTGTATGTATTCTTTGTGCCCAATTCATGTGATCAAATGATTAATCCATTGGGAAACTACATAATTGAGGCCAATGGTGTGAGGTATAATTTTACCTATTTCAAAATCCAAGGGTTCACACTAATAAAATTCCTTGCTTCTTGAAGCAATTTCTTGAATTTATTTTCTTGCACATACAACAATGTTTTGTGTTTGAAAACCAAGTTTCCAAAATTAACATCCACCAAAAAATTTCCTTCTTATTTATAGGCCTTTCCATAGATTTCCATTGCATGAAGTGAATGAACACCACTAGTATTTGATACTGAAATCCCTACATCTTTTTCTTAGGAATTTATCGATATTTGTAATGACCTCATTAGTTAACAATTCTAACCCATTAAAATGCTTGGCCAATTGGATCATTTTGTGTGTAATGCCTATTACTCCCATGATGACTTGTTTCCCCCCTTTGTTGTATCCTAATACCTCACCATCTAGGATAATTTTAAGAAGGGACCTCTAAAAAGTTACTATAAATTCTTGATGAAACCTAGATTTTAGGTATAATAGCATTGGAAAATCTTTGAAAAAATCACCACACCAGTATAAATTGACTAGAGATTTATATTAATTATTTTAAAACACTTATAAATAACTAGCAAATTAAGTGTCATATTGAAATCAATAAATAATGGTGAAAAATCCAAGTTAAACCCCTTTTCCCAAACACATTCATAGGGAAAATAACATGGCAATAGTTTGAATCCCTTAAAATATATGCATAATTCATTAAAAGTGTGAACATTTTTGAAGATATGTATGGCATGTATTTCTTTCTTGACGAGTACTTCATTGTTGGATACGTAGACTCCTCCTTAACCTCCTCTTGTAATTGTCACTCATTTCATGATTCCCATGACATGTAGGGATTATATTTTTTAATTGGATTTTACTTCATTGTTGGCTGCTTAGACTCCTCCTTGGCCTCCTCTTGCAATGGTCACTCACTTTGTGATTCCCATGACCATAGAGGAATAAAATTTTAACATAAATAAAGTTATATGAATTTAGGTTTTAGGGTTTTAAGCAATTTGAAGCACTTATGAAGATTTAGTTTATAAGAGGTAATTTGTGTTAATTAAAAAACTAATGGAGAAAGAGGTTAGAGGGTGGGAAGTCTAAATTCAAAATCTTATTTATAATTTATTATTTTAACGATTAACTTTGTCCTTCTTTTTAAAGATTAAATTTATCAAATTTAAGTGCTAAATCTAATGGCCATATTATGTATAAATTGAGTACAGACCTCTATAAGTCTCTCAAAAGACCAACCAAATAATATAATAAAGTGAGTATAGAAAACAATTGTGATAAAAAAATAGAGTATAGAGTATAAACCAACTATGGGTCCATAGGGAAAGACAACTATGAAATGTGAGAATGACATAATTGAAAAAATATATTCAAAATATTTTCATAGTTTTAAAATTATAAACTATATAATAAGGTCTGCCAAAATGTCTTAACCACATCAATATTGGCCTTTCAAATATGTTTTTATTTTAATTAACAAACCATGCCAACTAGAATATAATTAGTATCTTAAATATTTTTTAAAAATAAAGTATGATCAAGAGGCTCTATTACGTTTATTCAATTTGTTCTTTGTGCATTATTTAAAAGAAGTATCTTGTATGTCATTATTTCTTAGAGAAAATCAATTTATTGTTTGTTTATAATAAATATGTGGTAAAGACAAACCAGCTACTATAATAAATCAAGTATAGTAAAAATAGTAACAAAAAATCAAAGTATAGAGTATATACCAACTATGGGTAACACAACTATAAAAAGCGAGGATGACATAATTAAAATATATATTCAAAACATTTTCATTATTTTAAAATTACAAACTATATAATAAGGCCTGTAAAAACATCTTAATCATATCCATATTGACCTTTCAAATATATTTTTTATTTCAATTAACAAACCATGCCAACTAGAATATAATTATTACCATATCATTGGGATGGAGGTTTTGAATTGGTCTATGTTTGCATTGATTTTGAATTTGATCCATTGACTTTGCTTGCATTAGATTACATTAGGATAGATTTGATAGCAGTCCTTTTTATGCAGATATCCATTGATTGCCTTAGTTTTAAACTACATTGAATTCACCTTTATGCATTCAAAATTGACACAATTGATGTTGCATTACATCATCCCAATCTTGATGTATATGGTGTGAAATAATCAACTCACTTTGCATCCACTCCTTTGTATTGATGTTCTTTGAATCAAAGCACTTTTCATTAAGGATTTATCTGATCTTAGCTTGCATATTTTTCATACATCATACTTAGTTTCATTAATATTACACTCACCTCAGCTCACCCTAACTTCTTGCATTGTACTCAGCTCTAAACTCTCCCTCAACATCATTTTCTACATCAATATTAACTGAATTTGGCATCCTCCAAGATCAACTCCTAACATCACCTTGGAGACTCACCACATTGCAACAACTCACTCCCTCAACCACAATACCACTTAGGCCACCATTTTTTCATTGGTCCCAAGCACAAAGTATGCTATTTTACCATTCAACAAAGGTGTGTTATTTAAAAAAACCCAAAACAAAAGCTATTATTTGAGCTTAAATAGAAATTATAACATATGATTTATTGTTTGTAGACATGGGTAGCTTGGCTAATAACATTTTTGTAAAATTTTATGAAGATAAGTCATAGAGGTCAAGCCTCGAAAGTGAAAATTTCAAGGTGGTGGTAGAAATATTAAAAGGGGGTATATTTTTTTCTTAAAAATGAGGGGTGTTTTTTTTTAAAAGGGTGTGTCAATTAAATAGCGGTAGTATTTAATAGGTCTAGAGTCCATTATTTTGTTATTATTTTAAATAAATCGTGTATTGGATAAATTGTTAAAAGCTAAAACTTTATAGCCTTTGTAATTGATGCATTTTTGGTGGAGCCTGATGTTCTTGTGTCAAATATATCAATATTATGGAGGGAGTAGATGGGGTTATTATTGAACATGACATGTACTTGAGCTTCAAATTCTAATCAGTAAAGTAAGTAACAAGATAATCTAATGATAGAGGTAATGGAGGTTGGAGGCAACTAAGATTATAGGCTATATAACATCTCTCTTCAGTAGTTAATGACAAGGCTACATTGTGATGTAGCAACATTTATGTTTGATTTTTATTATGTATGATATTATAAAATAAATGCTCTATTGTGTCGACATTTTTGAAAGTCTCATATTTCAAGAATCCTATTTTTTTAGGGCAAGAAGGATTTTGAGGTAAACTCAATATATATCATTGTCCAGATAGTTTGATAGTTAGTGAATCTTAGAAATTCAAAATTCAATTTTGAGTAAAGGGTTTCGATAACTCACAAGAATTTGAATCAATAATTATACCTTTACGAAGGTTAAGAGACAACTTGCTAGATTTGTACCTAGTCCAAAGAATTTTTTCAAAGAAAAGATTATACAGGTTATGATTCTCTTATCCCATGTTTGCATCAATGAGGGGAATGTTTAGAAAATATTGTCAGTGCTCACATTAATGTTATTTATGTGAGTAGATATTATATTTGTGATATATATATATATATATATATATATATATATATATATATATATATATATATATATATATATATATATATATATATATATATATATGTGTGTGTGTGTGTGAGTTGTGAAAGCAACTCACATATAAAGTGAAAAAGGAATAATAGGAGGTTAGTAGAGAAAGAATAGGGATGTGAAATATTCTATTTTGGGATTTGATAGGGATAAGATCCTTAATATTAGGAGACCTTTCTATAAAGTGTAATCATATATATTTAACATTCATATAGAAAATTATTATTAGTGTGTGTATTCATTTTGTTACGCAAAGTAAAATTTTGGTATGTTTAGCTTTTGATAGCATGTACCAAAAATTTCAAAACCATAATGGAGTGAAACACTCTCTAGTGCCATTTTTCATTCTTGGATCTTTTCTAAGGTGTATCCTCCCTTCTCTTCATGTTGGGAAAATTTAAGCACATAGATTCCATTTAACACCTAACACAAATCAAAAGAGTCAACATGATAGAAGACTAAAATGAATTTTATGCTAGTTTTGAGCTTAAATGAGATATTTTCCAAACACCAAGCAGAGTGCAGGGTATGTGCATAGAGTTGGGGGATAATTCTATGGACATTTCCTATAATTTTATTGCATTATTAATTAAAATGATCATTTTATTTAAATTATGGTTCAATAATTACTAAACCATAATGTGATTGCATTAATACATAACATGATCGCATTAATAGATAACATTATCACATTATTGTAAAGCAATAATGTGATTGCATTCTTATTGTTTTGTACATAAAAGCATGTGAACATGCACATGAAGCTAATGTTGACTTGAAGCTTATATTTACTACTCTAAATGTTAAGTATAAGTTTACATTTATTTCTTTATTTTTTTACAGTAAATATAAGAAATTAGGGTCACTTTACATCTGATAGAGTTGGTCTCATAGCTGCATGCCTTATGATATGGAAAATAATTTTTTAAAATCTAATCTGGTCAGCACTTAGGCATTTTTAGGGTCTAAGTATTGAACCTAGGAATTTTAGGACATAACGTTTGTAATTGATGTCCATTTTTGGTAAACATATAGTCATTTTTTAGGTTTTTATGCTTTCTAGATTGATTTTTAGCATTTTTAGGAGTCGTAAGTTTGTTAAAATTGAATTTTTTAAACCACTGACTTTGAACTTGATCCAAAGTAGTGTGATTGGGGTATCATAGGTCATATTAATGACCTACACACATCAAATAACCACTTTGTGTTAATTTCACTTGTTCATCATCCCTCCCTTATCCCTAATCACTTCTTACTCATCCTTCATCACCCCTAATCACTCTATGCTCAGTCATCATTATCCTTAATCACTCCCTAATTAACCCTCATTATCTCTAATCATCTCTAATCACTCCCTCATCATCCCTGATTACTCCCTCATTGACCCTCACTATCCCTCATCATCCATAATCACTCATTCCTCATCCTTAATCACTCCTTCATTGACCCTCACCATCCCTCATCATCTTTGATCACTCCCTCATCATATTTAATCACTCCCTCATATCCTTAATCACTCCCTCAATGGCTCTCACCATCCCTCATCATCCCTAATCACTCTCTCATCATCCCTAATCACTACTTCATTATCCTTAATCACTCCCTTATTGACACTCACCATTCCTCGTCATTTATAATCACTCCCTCATCATCCCTACTCACTCCCTTATTGACCCTCACCATCACTCATCATCCCTAATCACTACTTCATCATGTCTCATCATCTCTAATCACTCTTTTGTCATCCCTCATCACCCCTAATCACTCCCTCATTAACCCTTACCATCCCTCATCATCCATAATCACTCCCTCATCCTCTCTAATCACTCCTTCAATGACCCTCACCATCCCTCATCATCTCTACTCAATTCCTCCTCATTCCTCCTTATCCTTAATCAATCCATCTAATACCTTGATGGTCATATTTTATTCAGGGTTAAAAATGCTAGGAGATACAAGTGGAGAGTTGAGTGCTAGCATAAAATATAAGACATAGTGATCAAAATGATGTGGAGGCAAATTTGAAACATATATATTTAACACCTATAAAAAAATATAGGACTATTAGAAATGATGTAATTCATAATTGAAGATCTGCCAGAAAAAGAGAAGCAAGTAAAACCACCATAGCACAAAAAATGGGTAGTAAAATGAGGATCATTAAGCTATGTGATTTCTTAAAACCAATTAATTACTTTCCACCTGAGGACATTTTATGATCCGAATAATTATATTGAATGCCTTTTATTTATATATCTATTAATTGAGTCATCATACTAGAGAGTGGAAAATAATTTTCAAATGATTATAACAAGTAGTCCAAGATTGGAAAGTGGTGCTTGAATCATAACTTCAATATTCAATCTAATGAAGAGTGTCACATCATGAGCTCTTTACTTGCACAACTCAATAAATGGGTGTAAGTTATCTCAAGATTTAAAAAGGTAAGTAGATAATATATTATGAACCCAATGATATAGTCGGTACTAAAAATATCTTTACTTCCCCCAACAAGAAATTATATGAATTAAAAATATTATTTCATTAACAAATGTAGATCAATGGTGAACCAATACACTTCATCATTTCCAATGGAAGTGAAGAATTTAATTTCTATTAAAGTATATTTTCAAAAAATGAACTTGAAATTGATTCATCATCAATAACCATATGCTAGTGTATGGTCTAGTATAGGCCTTGAGAAATGGATCACCTTGAAGTGTCACCTGGTGTACAAAATCAATATTTTTAAAGATGCAATCCTTTGTGACATCTCACCATTAGAGGTATGTGATGTTTTACATTTGGTCAATCATATATTTACCATTGAAATGTAGTCTATGAATTAAATCTTTGAAATGATGTAATAAATTGTCATGATCTAAAATACCTATATCGTAGTTATTTCATAAGCTTTCAGTCATTAGTGCTAGGAAGTGCAAGAATCTTGTCATCTCTAGTAATAAGTATACTCTTGATGGTAATAATTAAATGTAATAACATCTCATATCACCATATCATAGTGTGGTTTGTCCAAAAATACTAAAGATAAAATAATTGAACCATAAACTAGATGAATACAAGGATATCTTTCAGGCACCTAAATAAGTTTTTACATAATATACACTAAATAATACTATTGATTCAATACACTAATTACCTCTACCTCAAACCTCTTTATATAACATATTATTTCTAGAGAATGAATAGATCAAGTGGTACAACCATGAAATCATGTATAATGGAGACATCATGACCAAATCATTACCTTGCAAAAGCCCAATTGTGTTTCCACCAAATAAGGATGGGATATGAGGTTGTGAATGAATTAAAAAAATCTTAACAAGATTAAAGTGAAGAACTATTCTCCTAATCTAAATATTAAGGCATTTTTTTGCCATAACCATGATGTATAAGTCTTTTCCAAAATTGATCTTAATTTTGGATATCATCATATTCATGTTGAACCTACAGAAATTTCGAATATAGTCTTAAAAATAAAAGGAAGGATTTATTTACTAGTTGTTTATGCCTTTTGGGTTAACTCATGTAGTGAATTCATTCATTGAGATGTTGAACGACATCCTCAAGCCCTTTAACTATGTATTTTTTAAATCTACCTTGATGACATCCTAATCTTTA
Organism: Torreya grandis; assembly: GCA_037957365.1. Lineage (NCBI taxonomy): Eukaryota > Viridiplantae > Streptophyta > Pinopsida > Cupressales > Taxaceae > Torreya > Torreya grandis. The sequence goes on along the minus strand of JARHVA010001736.1, from coordinate 2,197,880 downwards.
GAAAACATGGGATGAACATATACACCATGTTGAACTAGTGTTTCACATTTTGAAGAAACACATTTTTATGATAACATGAATAAATGTTCCATTTTTCATGATAGAGATAAAATATTTGGGATACATAACACACACAAGGAGTGCATGTGTGAACCTGACCAATATTCAAGTCATATAGGAATGGGGAACACCAAATAAATTTAAATAGATCCAAATATTCTCAAAATTAGAAAATTATACAAGAGATTTATGTTTAATTTTTATCCTTTGAACCAAGCTACCAAAGGTGGAACCAAATAAAGTTTCATATAGTTAGCTTCACAACATAGATAATTTGATGAACTAAAATTTAAACTCTATTTTGTGATAGTACTTATGTTACTTGATTATAAATCTTGAAGATCATCCAATTCATTTAGTAACAAAATTGACTATCATAAATGGGTATTGACAAGACAACAGGTCCTAAAAAAGAGTTAATTTCTATTATAATGGATTAAACAACATATGATTGGAATCAAAGATACATTTAGAGTATATACTTATGTCAGATGATGATGGATGGTGAGGGGCAATGATAGGGTGATGAACGATGGTAAGGGTCAATGAGGGAGTGATTATCGATGATGAGGGATGAGGAAAGAGTGATTAGGGATTATGAAGGATGAGGAGGGAGTGATTAGAGATGATGAGGGATGGTGATAGTCAGTGAAAGATTGATTAGGGATGATAAACTTGAGAGATTAGATATGATGAGGGATAATAAAGGCTAATGAGGGAGTGATAAGGATGAGGAGGGAGTGATTAGGGATGATGACATATGATGAATAAGCAATTAGGGATGATGAGAGATAAGGAAAGAGTGATTAGGGATGAGGTAGGAATGATTAGAGATGATGAGGGATAGTTAGGGTCAATGTAGGAATGATTATGGATGATAAGGGAGTGATTAGAGATGACTAAGGACAATGAGGGTTAATGATGGAGTGATTAGGTACAATGAGGAATGATGAGGGATGAGTAGGAAGTGATCAGAGATGAGGGATAGATGTTAAACAAGTGAAATTAACACAAAGTGGTTGTTTGATGTGTGCAGGTCATTAATGTGACCTATGTTACCCCAATCACACCACTTTGAATCAAGTTCAAAGTGAGTGGTTTGCAAACTTCAATTTTGAAAAACTTAGGACTCTTAAAAATGTCAAGAATCAATTTGAAAGGCATAAAAATATAAAAAATGACTATATGTTTACCAAAAATGGACATCAATTGTAAAAATTATGACCTGAAATCCCTAAGTTCAATACTCAGACCCTAAAACTGCCTAAGTATTGACCAGATTAGATTTTAAAAAATTATTTTCTACATCATAAGGCATGCAATTATGACCAACTCTATCAGATGCAAAGTGACCCTAATTTCTTATATTTATTAAAATGAATTTAAAGTATATTTTTACATTAAATGTAAACTTATACTTAGCATTTAGAGTAGTAAATATAAGCTTCAAGTCAAGATTGGCATCATGTGCATGTTCACATGATTTTATGTGTAAAATAATAGGAACATGATCACATTATCTATTAACATGATTATATTACTAATGCAACTATGTTATTAACATGATGGCATTATTTAAATTTGAATTCAAACACCAAGCCTTTTGGCTCGAGAATGGCTTGGATTCTCAATCCAAATGCGTAGACCTGTCAATGTACAGTCGAGTCTGATAGTTTTGATAACAAATAACAAAATTCAACTTCAATCACCAAATACACTATGAATTTCAATAGTAAAATTAAAAAACTTAATACCATCACACTATGAATTTCAACAGTAAAATTCAAAAACTTAATACCATCGCAATGAACACGCTCTCCTCTTTTTAAAAATATGTTTTTATAATTTTTGGCTAATTTAAGGTTTCAAACTATGTTTATTTATAACTATACTTTTTTTAGGCCACTACATACTACAAATATACATGCCTATGCATGTTTAGGTAATTTGTTTTTCATTGATCTAAGTGCAAAACAAGTTATATGGTCACAAACTAGACCTAGTTCTACGCACATTAAAAAAATAGATTTTTCATTTTTTTTAGGTAGTTAGGCATGTTGCACGGCCACCTATCCATATTTTTGTTAGTTTTTAGGATTTAATTATTTGAAAAAATCATAAAAAAAGTATTCATTGAATTATATATATATATATATATATATATATATATATAGGTCACAAACTATAAGATCTTATCTAAATGTTCACCAAAGGGTTTCAAACGATATTAAACACTTGTCAAAAAATGGTGTGTCTCATGACCATCTATCTACTCTATTTTATTAAAATAATAGGAGTTCCTTTTCAAATTTTAGATGTTTGACCTAGTTATACTTAACCATTTTTAAAACAAAATGGTGTTTTTGAAACTAGATCCAGAATGTTACATTTCATATTCTTACACCATATTCAAATTTAGGGTGTAGATATCTTAAATTATCTACAGAAGTTTAGATTTTTGAAAATTTAGGAAAATCATGTCCACGGGTAGGCCCCTTTTTGTCTTCCAACTTTGTGCAGTTACCCTACACATAGCTGAAAGATTATATATAAATGTGAATAGATGTGTTAGACATTGCATATTGTATATATATGGGGATGACATCATCAGGTTGAAGGGAATCTACATCAAAAAAGACTCACAGTCTCCAAGAGTAAGCGTTTTACAGATGGTGATGACAAGGGCATTTTTATTATTAGTTCCACAATGGTTAATGAATACATCACATGACACCTTACTAAGATTAGAGGAGGAGGAGGAGGATGCAAATGGTGGTACAATTTCATCAAAAGCTTCTTCAAGCTAGTTGTGTTGTTTGGTAGGCGTGGAAGAGGAAGTTGTTACAATGGAATTGGATCGAACTGAATTGAATAGAAAAATTTGAAATAAATGCATGTGGCCTTTGATTTGGGACAAATAGGTGTGAGTGTCTCAAATGAGGAGGATAACTTCTTATTAGAGGAGGTGTGGATGAGCTTAATTTAAATAAAATCATAGGTAAGATGTGTGATAATGGACGTAAAATATGTATGGATTAGACGTGTGATATGGATGTAAAAGATGTAAGAGGTGGACCTTCTTTATGTACATAATATAGTGGGCTCCCTCCTATTATTCTATCCAACTTTTAAGAGGGATATCCATGAAATATTATTTCAAAATAAATTTTTTGAAGAGGTGATACATTTTATCAACCCTACTAAGTCCTCTATTTTTTCTAGCAAATGACGAATAACATTCCAATCTCCTCCCATTATCCAATCATCAATATTTTCTCTTTACAGTAAAGAAAGTTGTCCAAGGATGTGTTTATTGATGAATTTGCGATTCATTATAAATGTTAACACAACAAACTATCTTTCTCAATCCTTTCATCCACACACACACACACACACACACACACACACACACCTGCTACCCAATTGTGTGTTCCAACCAAAGAACAAAACTCCAATCGTATTTTAATCCATAATATTATCATACCCCATGGTTGGCCTTGAGGTTCAATACTCATCCCACCCTAACCTAGAAGATCATTGTTAAGAAATTTATATAATCAATTCATTGAGAGTTTTGTTACTTGAAGGAAGAAAATATTCAATTTCTAACTACAAACGTTATTTTTAATGGCATTATGTCTACTAAGATTGTTCATCACACACACCTTTATTGATAGGATTCACATCATGATGAATACTCCCAAATGAGAATTGAATCTTCCTTCTAAGATTGCATCACTTCTTGTAGCTTGTCCTTATGAGACTCAATTATCTTATGTTTACTAGCAACATTTCAAGTTTAGTCTACATAACACTTTGAAATGTTGGAAAAAGATGGGTAAAATATGAAATGGAGTGTATTGCTAGTGAAATAGATTTAAAATATATTAATATTGTTTTGTAGGGAAGAAAAATGTAAGTTGTGAGATTTTATGGAGGAGGGGGTGTGACAAGTCTCTTCAAATATTCATGCAATTATTGACACCAACAAAGTGAAGTAAGAAGTTTGATAAGGTGTATAATATAATTTTTCACATTACTATCAATGCCAATGTCATCATATTGTGGTGATTTGTTGTGAATCATTAAGAGGCTAGATCTCAAAATTTAAAAAACGTATAAAACTCTATCATGGTTATAACTTTATTTGCTATATTTTTGTGTAGTCTAATTAGTTATACTTTTCACATGTCTTATAAGTTAATTTAATTTTTTTAGGTTTTTAATTATAATTTAGCCTACTGCATCATCTTCATCTATTTCTAAATTTAATTAAATTTATTTGATAAATTAATATAATAATATTATTATTAAAAAAAAAGTGTACTTACACATGAAACAAATCATACTTTCAAGAGGTGGGGCACATAAAAAGTAAGGAGCAATTGATAACAAAACTTGTTGAGAACCCTGTTGAACACTCGAAGATGGTGGTAATAAAAGTGTTTTGTTATTGTAGTTTAAGAAATTGCCATCAATAATTCATATAATATTAGTTTAAAGGTCAGTTCTATTTTGTTTTGCACCACACTAGAGACTTTAATCACTTATAAAAGAGAAAATCAATAAATCTTGATTTTGGTACAAAACAAAATCGAATTAACTCTCAAACTAACATTGCATGAATTACTGATGACAGTTTCTTAGACCACAATAACAAAACACTTTTATCAACGTCATCCTTAACTGATGGGAGAGTGACGTCCCACACGGCTCTCAACAAATCTTGATATCAATTGCCCCTCACTCCTTGCGTGTCCCATCTCTTGAAAGTATCGTTCGTTAAATATTTTCTAACTGTACCGGCAAGCTTCAATAACTCTGTCGAAGCACCAGATATGTTGTATACAGAAAAATTGATTGTTGACGCTGAAGACTACTATAGTTCTAATAAAGCGCTCTATATTTGCTTGATCCGAACCCAGAGAGGAATAATCCATTTATCTCCACTGTCGAGTTGGAAACCCTCCGATCGAGCATGTATAATTTGGCTAAGTTGGAAACAATGTTGCATTCCATAACAAGATGTGATATGGGTGGAGAAAACGAAACCAGATGAATTATTTCACAGTTATTGGGTTAATGTAATTTCAGGGTTTGATGATTGATTGTTTACAACGAAACACACGATAGCCGCATCCAGAGGCATTCGATTATTTGTTTTCATTGAGCGAACTAAGGTTGGGAAATGCAAGAGATTTCATCGCTTACTCCACGCCACTCACTGTCCTTCCTCCTATTATTACCATCTCGCATGGCCATTTCTGCAACAATTCAATTCACTCAATAAGCTTTTATATTTCATAATCATAAATATTTCAACAGTTTTCAAAGTCTCCAATGATCTCGAATGTTCTAGGCTTTCGATTTTTGCAATTTTGTCGCAACCTTTTATTAGAATCTCTTGGATGGAAGATAAATCTGCAAAGCTTGCGAGCTCATCTAACTCTGGACAATCATATAGAGTCAGAGTTTGAAGACTTATCAGACCGGAACTCCTTCAGTTTTGAACAATTCAGTTGAATTCAGTACAATAATTAAAATTGTAAGATGGAAAGTGTACTTCTAAACAACCAGTAAAGAAAATACAAAAATACTTACATCTGCATTAGCCACAATATTTTCAAGTTGCAAGCACCCTGCAAGCTTTTAAAATTATGGTTTCTAGTAATATTCAGTTCTCTAAATTGCAATGGAGGCTGCAGACAGTTGAGTTGAATTCAGTATAACAATTAAAATTGTAAGATTGGAAGTGTAATCAATAAAGAAAATATTACATCTGCATTAGCCCATAATATTTTCAAGTTGCAAGCACCCTGCAGCTTTAATTCTTAATTTTCTCAGTGAAAGCCATGATGGAAGTTCTCTTGTTAAAATAAAGCTACGGTTTGTTTTATTTTATATAAAATATATCGTTTAATTATATGTATATTAGTTTAGGCATCATAATTGTTAGATCATCTTTCCAATAGTGGAAGTTATAAAATGCTTGATCATAACTCGATTTACAACATCATTAAAAAATGTCACTAAAGTTATCAAATCCTCTTCTTTTGATGACTCAATTAAAAAGAAGTTGATTCCTAATAAAGAAGTTACCTTCTCACCCGCTACCCTCCCCAGTTTCGCCCGTTCCCGCTTGAATATATGGTGTTCCAAAAATTCATAAAGTAGGAGTTCCATTAAGACCTATTTTAGACACCATTGATTCTCTCGCTTATAAGCTTGCAACATTCTTAGCTAATAAATTGTCAGACCTAGTAGGCAAAACCTCCTCTTTTTTTGGGGACTCAAGTGATTGTGGATTTTATCAAGGATAAAAAGGTAAATAATAATGAATTGTTAGTAAGCTTTGATGTTGTGTCACTCTATACCAAAGTTCCCATCCATGAAGTAGTTGAGGTGGTCCACAATCTTACGAACATATAAATGGCTAATCTCGTTACGTTGTGTTTGAACTCTACTTTTTTCACCTTTAAGGGTATCATTTATGACCAATGCAAAGGCATGACCATGGGCTCTCCTCTTGCTCCTATGATTGCCAACCTCTTTATGAAATTTTTTGAAGATTTTACGCTTCATTCGTTTCCATTAAAACCTAAATGGTGGAAACTATATGTTGATGACACCAACTTATGTTGGCAACATAGATTAGATAAGTTAGAAGATTTCCATTCCCACCTCAACAATTTGTTTCCTAGTATAAAGTTCACCAAAGAAATAGAGACATAACAATAACTACCTTTTTTAGATGTCCTTTTGATCAAGAAAGAAGATTGTTCTTTAGCTAGAAAGCTTTATAAAAAATGTACACATACAGACTTATACCTACATGCCTTCTCCCATCATCATCTTGATCAAAATGTAGGTATCATAAAAACTTTAATCACTAACGCATTTAAAATTTGTGATGAGGAAAACATTGATCTTGAAATTAAACACCTTAACAAAGTTTTTAAGTTAAATGATTACTCAGGCAAACACATATTTAAAACTATCAAACAAGTCAAAGAAAATATTAAAAATAAAGATAAGAAATCTTTGGTAGATAGACCGACAACTTTTTTACCTTATGTAGAAGGCATTTCCAATAAATTAGCCAAAATTTTAAAACATCAGAACATTCACTCCACTTTCCTTCCCATCAATAATTTATGCAAGATGTTAGGGTCAGCCAAAGATAAGTTGAACCCAAACCTTAGAAGTGATGTCTATAAAGGTTATTGTCCATGTGGTATTGCATACATAAGGGAAACAAGTAGGTCAGTTAAAACTAAAATTAAAGAACATTTAGTAGACATTCATTTTGAAAGAAAAAAATTGGTCCTTGTTGAATACTCGTACGAGTCGAAACATGCTATCAAGATTGAAAATGCAAGAATTTTAGCAGTTGAAGACCACTACTATAAGCAAAAGTTAAGAGAATCTATTGAAATATTTAAACACCCAAATAATTTGAATAAAGATGAAGGGCTAAAAATTAGTCATGCATGAAACACTGTGATTTATAAAAATTAGGGCTAACTTGGAGCGTAACAAGGTTTGTTCAGGGTTAATTTTTATTTGCTTCTTCCTAGTTTATTTTCTTGTTTATTTTATTTTTAGTTTCATTTTCTATACTCATTTTATATGTAAACTAAGTAGTAATAGACTATTATGGTCTAATGCACTTAAATATAATAAACAAACTTATAAAAATTGTTAAACATTTTAATTACTATTTAATAAATATTCTTATAAAAAATTAAAATAGGATTTAAAATCTTTATTTTCTTTTCTTTTTTCTTTTTTAGGTTTTGTTTTTAGTAATTTTTTATAACAACTATCTTGTACCTTATCTAGAAACTTTTTTGTAACAGTGATTTTCTTTCAGTTTTTAATATGTTAGGATCTAATGTTTTCACATATGTTTTCCCTAATGAAGGATCACAATAGTGGATTTGAAATGCAGTGATTATCAAAACTATACATAGTTTCTTCCAGAAAAGATTGTATGTTATCATAATTGTCGTTTAATAGTTTTAGATTCAGACTCATCTAAATTGATATGTGTTATATTAATATTTTAAGCTTTAAAATAGTTATATCTTTATTTAATATGTTATTTTTATTTTAATATATTATTTTTATATTACTGTTTCATTATAATACTTTTAATTTTATCGAACAAATATTTATATTTGACAATAAGAAAATTTGTCGATGTTATATATTTAATTTTGTTTACCAAAAACATCAGAATACACACCACATACAATGATTTTGCTTTTCTTTCACAAAAAAAAAATGTTGTCACAACTCCAATGGGATGGTGCATTGCAATTGATACAAATCCACTAGCTCCTTTCATTAGAGGATCTCTTCAAGCTCTAGATAATGCATTCTCCTAGGCTAAGTATACTTTTTATTTATTAAAATTTGAAATAGAATAAAATAGGCCCCTTAACATATAACAAAATAGGAATATGTTACTTAATAATGTTTACGTTTAAATTGTCAATAGTAATATGTATTTTATAAAACACATGTATTGTATTTAGCCATTTTGTTAGTTGATAAGGACTGTGAATTTAATATTCCATGAATAATAACATTAGAATTACTGTCATGCTCCAAGTCAGCCTGAAGTCCCAAAATGGAGACGAACATAGTAGTAGCAGGGATAGATACATTGAATAGGATTTGCATGAAAACATTGATAAAAACCTTTCATAATTGAATTTCTTATTTCTAGGTCCACTTTCATGTTTAATTTTTTAATCAACAAATAAGGTTACCATAGCAATAAGGCTTCATTTAATTTTTTTAACACAAAGCCCAATCATAAAATTTTGTAAAATATAGATATCATCAATCACCAGGTTCTGCAATGTGTTTTGTAAATAAAAATTATCTCAAATTTCAATCCTTAAATTTTACAAAATCCTATATAATTTTCCTCCTCAGATTTATCTATTGTTTCTTATTGCAGGACCTTGGGATTATCGGTTAATTACTATAGGAAAACCCCAATCAAAATCACTAAAACCAAAAAGTTAAAAAATTTAGTAGCATAATAATGTATACCAATGCCAATAATACCTTTCACATACCTCAAAATTCTCTTAGATGCCTTCATATTAATTCCAGATGGCCTAAACATATATCTTGATAAAAGAGAAACTGGATAAGTAATATCTGGTCTTGTGTGAGTTAGAAACATTAAGCTTCAAACAATACTTATTTAAGTTGTCTCATCAACTCTCTCAGCACCATCTTCTTTACATAGCATAACTACATGAGCAGTTGGAGTAGAGATTGGTTTATAGTCAACCATATTGAATTTATTCAACATATCATTTGCATACTTTGTTTGACAAATGAAGATGTCATCTTTACTTTGATGAACCTCCATCCCTAAAACGTATTTCATAAGACCTAAATATTTCATTTCAAATTCATACATCATTTTAATTTTGAATTCATCTTTCATCTTAGAATTTTCACCGATATAGAACAAATCATCAACATACAAACTTATAATAAAGATATCATTACCTTCTTGCTTGTAGTAAAGAGTAGGCTCACTTTCACTTCTTTTTAGTCCATTCTGCTGAAAATATCCATCAATCCTTATATACCATGCTCTGCATGCTTGTTTAAGGCCATACACAACCTTCTTCAACTTGTAGACATGACATTATTTAACTTGCACTTCAAAAACTTGTGGCTATTCTATATAGACTTCTTCTTCTAAGTACCCAATTAAAAAGGCACTTTTCACATCCATGTGATGTATGCTCTATTTATTTTGTGCTGCTAGTGAAATCATCATTCTGATAGTCTCTTGTCTTGCTATTGGTGTAAATGTCTCTTCATAATCTATGCCATACGTTTGTGTGAAACCCCTATCAACTAACCTTGCCTTATGTCTTTCAACACTTTCATTATTGTTTTACTTAGTCTTGTAGACCCATTTAGTACCAATCTTTTTCTTGTCATATGAAAGCTCTGTAAGCTCTCAAGTATCATTCATGTCAATATAAAAATTTGTCTCCTATTGCATTGCTTACACCCAAACATTAATAGTACATGCATATTCAAAACATGATGGTTAAAAATCAGCTTGTGTAATTAAAACATATTTACTGTCTCACCTCTTGGACATTTTTCATGTGATTGAATTTTTGTATGCTAATAAATTTCACTCAAGATTTTTACCTTCCTTGAAGAACTAGAACTTGGAGTTGGAGTTGTGCTTGGAATATATGCACTAGATGAACTACTTAATGGACTTGTAGCACTTGGCATTGAAGTAGTTGTGGTTTTCTCATTAGCAATATCATCATAATTACCATCAATAAAAATATATTTAGACTTCTCAATATTGATTTTATCTTTATCATGACCATACACTCCCTCTTCATCAAAAATAACATCTCTTGACATAATTATTCTATTAGTGATAGGATTATAAAGCCTATAAGCTTTGTTTTGCTCACTGTACCCAACAAAAATATAAGACTCACACTTTGGATCTAATTTCTTCATTTTCTAATTAGCTACATGAACGTAAGCTAAACAACCAAAAACTTTGAAATATTTGACATTAGGCATCTTTTCATACTATGCTTCATATGGAGTCATCTTTTTAAGTGCACTAGTGAGACTTTAATTGAAAATATATACTATTATAGCAACTGCATTACCCCAAAAAGAGTTATTCAATCCCTTTATTTTTAATATGTTCCTTGCCATTTCAACCACTATATAGTTATTCCTTTCAACCACACCATTTTGTTGAGGAGTGTAGGCAGTTGTGAGTTACCTTTTGATGCCATTCAAATCATAATAATTCATAAAATCATTTGAACAGAATTCACCTCCATGGTCAGTCCTTAAGCACTTTATTCTATAACCACTTTCATTATCTATAAGGGCTTTAAATCTCTTAAATGCATCAAATGCTTCACTTTTTTTCTTCAAAAAATAAACTCAACACTTTATTGAATAATCATCAATAAATGTAATGAAACATGATGACTTACCCAGACTTTTTGTTTGCATAGGACCACAAATATCTGATTGAACTAATTGAAGTGGATGATAAGACCTCCAAGCACTACCTTTTGGAAACTTTTTTCTTGCATGTTTGCCTTTAACACATCCTTTAAAACTTATTTATGCTCTTCAACCTTTGGAAAACCATAAACTAATTCTTGTGATGTTAGTGACTTCAAACTTTGAAAATTCAAGTGTCCATACATAAGATGCCATAACCAACTTTTATCTTCATATGCGATATTTGCAAGCCTATTATTATGCTCTCAAAATTTCAATAGAAACATCATATTCTTAGACATATGTACTATTATAACAACCTTATTTCCTTGATTCTTATCATAGATCATGCATTGCTTATCATCAAAAATCACCTTATAGTTATTTTCATATAATTGTCCAACACTCAATAAATTATGTTTCAAATTTGGGTTGTAATAAATGTCATTAATATTTTTCTCACTTTCTATAGTGTTCACCTTCATAGTTCCTTTTGCTACAACCTCCAAATATTTATTATCACCAAGTTTGATATTGGTTTTGAAATTTCTATCCATTGTAGAAAATAACACATTATTCCCTAACATGTGATTAGAACAACCTGAATCTAAATATCAAACCTCATTATGACTATTTTAAGCTTTGTCATATGAAATGAATAAATTGCATGATGTATCACCATACTTATTAGCATAATTAGTTTTTTAATTTTCATTTTATACTTTTAATCTAGATTCACAATCAAAGTGACCATACATGTGATAGTAATAGCATTGGATATTTATTTTATCAAATCTACCTCTACCTTTACGTCTTGCAACTAAACCACCTCTTCTTCCTATGTATCCTCATGAATAATTGTATCATCTTGAATAATTATAATTTATGTTTTTACCTTGTTCTTTATTACTTTTCAAATTGTCTTTGCCTAGTACATGGCTAATCTTATTTCTAGTGTTGGTACCTTCATTCTTTGTGATCTTTAACTTTGAGGCAAAAGCCTTCTCATCACTTTTATTTAATGTATTTTTTAGTCTTTATTCATGGGACACAAGAGATATAACCAGGGGATCAAAATTAAGAGTAGTCAAATCTTTGTTTTCTTCAATAATTATGGTAGCATGATTCCACCTTGGTATTAGAGACCTTAACACCTTTTTTAAAACCACCTTTTAATTCAACATTTCTTCAAGTGTAGTCATCTAGTTATCTACGTCATTTACTTTTACACAGAAATCACTCACACTTTTAGCATCTTGCATCTTCAAATTCTCAAAATCTCTCTTCAATTTTTACAATATAACCACTTTAACTTGCTCACTACCTTGGTAAGCTTCTTGTAGAGCCTTCCATGCATCCTCGGTTGTCTTTGCACCTAAAATTCTTGGAAATAGGTTCTTATCTAGAGCTATTTACATATGAAATAAAGCTTATGAGTTCTTATTCTTAGCTTCCTTCTTGGATTGGCTATCATTAGTTAGAATAGTGGCCCAATCAGTTGGTTCATGATAACCAGTTTCTACAATCTTTCATAATTCTTTTTTTTTCAAAAGAGTCATCATCTTGATACTCCAATAATCATAGTCATTACCACTAAATTTTGGAATAGGAAGACTGTTAGAGTTTGACATGATCAATTGTTAGAAAGATCTAAAATACAAAATAATCACCCAAAAACCTTGCTCTAATACCAATTGAAGATTTTTAAATATATAAAAATAAACAACTACCTAGAAAGAAACTAGAAACTCACAGCTAAATATATGAAGAAATATAGAGGAAATACGTAATCACCAAAATAAAGAAAATGCTTCTTCAAATTATTCGAATCATTCTCCATAAAAAATAAAGATCCATTACAATGTATTACTAGAATTACACGTGAACATGATTTTTTAATTAAAAAATAAAAATATTCTAAATTTATATAAATAATAATTTGCATAGAATATTAACTAGAATTATTTTCAGCCTTTTAAAGGCTTTATTTTTTAAAAATAGATTAACTAGATATTAACTAATAAATTGCATGATTTTTAAAGGGATCAACCAACATAGTGGGCTTATTCACACCATCACACTCTATATCCTTTTCCCTATCTTCCATTTGGAAATAGATATGGTTATATTTCTATCAGACAACAATTTTTAATCAGTCTATATTCAGTAAAACCACACCATAATGTTGTTGTTTATGGTTGTATTGCATCAAACACTGCTCTGAAGGTTGCGAGCAAAGGTAAAAACAAGAGACATACTATCGTGATAGTGTCTTCTTTACCTTTATATGACAATGTCCAATCTAGATCCCAGGGAAGAAAGGTTAGAAGTCACAAGATAGTGACTGAAGAAAAATAAAATAACGATGGCACCCAGAAAGAAAGTGACATTAAACATCTTCATTTCTATTTTGCTTCATGAAACTTAATTTAAAAGTCTTCTTCTGGAACCTTTGAGTACTGTTAGTTTTCCTAAATGATGAATTTATTAATAATACAAGGGAGCATTTATTCATAGAGCAATGAAGAAGGCAAAAGTGTAGTTGCAAAACAAATAACCAGAGAAAAGTTTGTTTTTAACCTGTGACTAAAACCCTTCAGGTTTGTTGCCTAAAGGAAAAAATGATATGCAATCAGGTATTTAGCCATAAATCTTAGTTTGTTATTTTTTTTAATTCTTAATTTTCTCGGTGGAAGCCATGATGTAAGCTTACTCTACCCAAAATCAAGCCCATGAAACCAAACAAGGTCTTTTGTGTTGATGTTGAAGGAGCAGTGTCGGGCTCCCACTTCCAGCCCAACTTATTATATTATTTAAGACATAATTTGTTTAGTGGAGGCCGACAGGGAGATTGAAGAGATGCGTCTCTTTCCTCTCACTTGTATATATATATAGTGATTTCTCATTGTTTAATTTCTTCTTTGTGAGAGATGTTCGAGGTGAAATCCCTTGATAACGAGTTCTTCTCTATGAGAGAAGTTCGAGGTAAAATCCCTTGACAATGAATTCTTCTCTGTGAGAGAAGTTCGAGGTGAAATCCCTTGATAACGAGTTCTTCTCTGTGAGAGAAGTTCGAGGTGAAATCCATTGATAATAAGTTGTTTTCTGTGAGAGAAGTTCAAGGTGAAATCCCTTGATTCCACCCTCTAGGAGAACCATGGTGGATGTCATGTAAAGTGATGAACACTTGTACATACTATACATTGTTGTAGCCATTGTGATTGACATCACGATGAGGTGATATGTCTTATGTAGCTGGAAGTATCCTCCCTAGCTGAGAGGGAGTGTTGATGTTGAAGGAGCAGCGTCGGGCTCCCACTTCCAGCGCAACTTATTGTATTATTTAAGACAATTTGTTTGGTGGAGGCCGACAAGAAGATTGAAGAGATGCATCTCTTTCCTCTCACTTGTATATATATATAGTGTTTTCTCATTGTTCAAGAGATTAAAAAAATGAGAAGCATAATTCACAAGACAGAGCAGACTTCTAAAGGGCAAATCAGATTTATCAAGTGTGATCTTATTCATTGTGCTTCAAGAAGTGAAGCCATACTTGTAGGCCTTGGATTTGGCCATTGTAAAGCAGATTGTTTGTTCTTATCATTCAATATATAAGAGATATATTGTTGCTGGGTTTTTCCCTTCAAGTTGGAGGGTTTTCCCAGGGTATATTGTTGTATTCATTGTTCATTGTGTTGCATTTTCTTAATGTTTCAATTCTGATCATAAAAACTAACACTCTGATGGTGTGGCAAACTGTTTGGTAAATTCATATCCTGTATCAATTAGAAATTTAATCCAAGCGAGGAAGATGGAGGGCACCTAAACCATCACTTTGAGATTTCCATGAGCTCTATCATGTCTTCCGAAAGGGATTGCTTAGCATAAAATTGACTCCTCAGGGATTCAATCTTCATTCCCCTAATAGGAATTCTTTCTTGAATGGAAAACCCAAAAAAATACGCAAATTAAATCAGGTAGAAGCAAGTAGACAAAAAGACAATTGAGAATGAAAATATGAAGCAAATCTTACTCGGAAGTTTATTATGTACTCTTGATGCCATAAACGACTCAGGGAGTGACTATTACCCAGATCCCTTCCCAAATCCCTTAGGCGTTCACACATGGTTAAGCAATTATTTTGGTCTAGGTCAACATGACACCTACTTACAGACCACTCCCCTCGGGTCCATTTCATACAGCAATAGCTAAGCTTATCCTTTTATCAATGAAGAAACGCGCTACATCCATGAACACCTCTTGTTCATCTTTGTTTAAGGCATCGTAGCTGATTTTCAGTGTCTCTTGAATGTCTTTGTTAGTATTCTGGATATTTTGTGCAATGGAGAGTCCCAGTACTCCTTGGACAAGTTGCCATACACCTGCCCTCGAAACACTTTGAGTGACGAGCGAAATCCACTGCAAGCATTCGAAAAAAAATTCAACTAAAGACTCAAATACCTAAAGTGGTTAGGATCATAAGAAAGCATGCCAACAGAAGAGTTGTTTGGCATGAAATAGATTTAATGGTGTCTCATATTATAGATGGAGAAGATGCGCCAATTTTTAAAGACCCCCAAATAAGGAGATGAAATAACGATGAAATTACCAGATCCAAGGCGGTCTATCTGTAGCAACAGACCATCCAATTGGTCTTCATGATCCACATCATCCAAAATGATGAGCGCACAAAGAGATCTCAAGCGACTTTCCAGAATTCCTCTGCCTTCTCAAGTTTTGTCGAAGATTAAGTCCTTGTCTCGGGCACCAAGATCCTTCAATGCAAGGCTTCTTTGCTTACACCATCTCGCACTTCAAATATAAAACTGGAGATCTGAAACGAACTGCAAATCTTTTTTGAGGGTGGTTTTAACCACAAGACCCATTCTCAGAATCCCCACAATATTTACATTTCTATTCACCCGCGGCCTATGTTGCCAAGAACCAAAAACATGAAACCACAAGGGCAACTGAAACGTGACGAGAAACGATAATGAAAAGGTTACAAGTAAGAAAGTATATACATTATAATAATGAAAACATATAAAAGTTAATTTTTATGGAAGTAAAAAAAATTAAATTAAATTTTTTCAATTTTTAAATTAATTATTATTTTTAATTATTTATTTATTTAAATAAAAATCAAAACAAATATATAAAACAAAATTAAATTTAAAATAAATATTATAATAAAAAAATATTTTCAATTAATAAGCCAGATACATATTAGTTAAATTAATAAATCAAACATATACAGAGTTTAAATGTCGTTTCAAGAAAGGGTCGTTCTTTCGAGGAACTTGTGAACAGCCTCAAAGCCGACAACGTCTGACCTAGAATTCGCTTCTTATTATGTTTTTTTGGGCTGCCAAATTTTATTTACCTATATTTTTAGATTGAATGAAACCATTTTCAAAAATTTCGCATGGAAAGAAATTAAAATAAATATTTTTGCAGCAATAAAATGGAAACATTCGAAAAAAAGTATATAATGAAATTCAAACGACCCGAGATCAAAAGGAAACATTGCGTAGTCATAGGAAACTTTGCCCCCTCTTCTCAAATGCCATTGCAGCTGCTGAAATGTTGGTTCGCGTTGCGGATTCTGTCTCAATTATTTTAACGAGTAACCTGACCCATTCATTGCGTTTCTAGTAACACAAACCTCGCCAGATCCGAGTGTGTTGCTTTATAAATGTTGTACCAAATTAGCCATTCTCCTTGCCCTCGACAGATCCAAGTGTCTTGCTTTCGAAATCTTATATCAAATCAGGGATTCTAACAATATATTTGCTACCTCGAATGGCACCTTGTCCATCACTTGGAATACCATATTTACAATATTCTTTAACACCCACCCCTCATCACTACACATATACAACAAAATAACAAACATCCCTTAACCGAATAATTATACCAAAAATTAACATGCTGGTTGAGTATATAATACTTACTAATTATTGTTGACCTTAAAACCTTAAAACCATAATGAAGTGAAATGCTCCCCAGTGCCATTTTCCACTATTGGATATTTTCTGAAGTGTATCAAATTTAATAATTTTAAGATATTGTTAATGTACAAATATAAAAATGGCTTTATTCATTTATTAGTTGTTAAATTATATGATTTTAACATGTCTATGTACTCATCACATATTATTCTAAATTAAGTATTATTGGCACATTTTGCAAACTTTTGATGCTCTCTCACCCTCTCTTGGCACCTTTTAATTCCCCTTTTCTCTCTCTTATGGTATCCCCCTAATAAGACCCCTTTTACATCATCTATGCATTCCTAAAGCCTATCTAAATCATCTGAACTAAACCATACTATGTTGTCTACTCAATTCAAACTAAACCATATCTATAGTGATAAAGAATGGTAACTTGTATGCATTCCTTATGCCCAATTCATGTGATCCAAGGATTACTTCATCAAAAAACTGCATAATTGAGTCCAATGCTATGAGGTATACTTTTAACTATTTTGGAACCTAAGGGTTCATGCTAATAAACTTTCTTATTTGTTTAAGCAATTTATAGAATTTATTTTCTTGCACATACAACAATGTTTTGTGTTTGAAAACTAAGTTTCCAAAGGTAACATCCACCAAAAATTCTCCTCCTTATTTATAGGCCATACATTTCCATTGTGTGAAGTGAATGAACATCATTAGTATTTGATATTGAAATCCCTACATCTTTTTTTCAGGACTTTATCAATATTTGTAATGACCTCATTAGTTAAGAATTCTAACCCATTAAAATGCTCGCCCAATTGGATCATTTTGTTTGCAATGTCTATTACTGCCATGATGACCTATTTTACCCCCTTTGTTGTGTCCCAATACCTCACCATCTAGGATAATTTTAAGAAAAGATCCCTAAAATCCTACTATAAATTCTTGATGAATCCTAGATTTTAGGTATAATACTATTTGTAAATCTTTGGCAAAATCACCATGCCGATATACATTGACTGGTGATTTATATTAATTATTTCAAAACACTTATAAATAACTGGCAAATCAAGTATCATATTCAAATCAAAAAATAATGACAAAAAATCCAAATTAAACCCCTTTTTCCAAACACATTTACAAGGCAAATAACATGGCAACAATTTGAATCCCTTAAAATATATGCATAATTCATTAAAAGTGTGAAAAAAGTTGAAGATATGTATGGCTTGTATTTCTTACTTGGATTGTACTTCATTATTGGCTACTTAGATTCCTCTTTGACCTACTCTTGCATTAATCACTCATTTCACAACATGTGGGGCTTGTATTTCTTACTTGGATTGTACTTCATTGTTTGTTGCTTAGACTCCTCCTTGGCCACCTCTTGCAATGGTCGCTCACTTTGTGATTCCCATGACCACAAAAGAATAAAATTTTAACATAAATGAAGTTATATAATTTATGTTTTAGGGTTTTGTGATTATAGTATTTTAAGCAATTTGAAACACTTATGTATATTGATTTTATAATAGACAATTTGTGTTAATTAAAAAACTAATAGAGAAAGAGGTTAGAGGGTGGGAAGTCTAAATTCAAGATCTTATTTACAGCACCTTTTTTTTTTAATGTTTAAATTTATCTTCTTTTTTAAAGATTAAATTTATTAGTTTTAAGTACTAAATTTGATGGCCATATTACGTATAAATTGAGTACAGACCTTTATAAGTCTCTCAAAAGACCAACTAGATAATATAATAAAGTGAGTATAGTAAAAATTGTGACAAAAAATTAGGGTATAGAGTATAAACCAACTATGAGGCTATAGGGCAAGACAATTATGAAATGCGAGAATGATATAATTGAAAAAAATATTCAAAATATTTTCATACTTTTAAAATTATAAACTATATAATATGGTCCACCAAAATGTCTGAACCACATCAATATTTGTCTTTCAAATATATTTTTATTTTAATTAACAAACCATACCAACTAGAATATAATTGGTATCTTAAACATTTACAAAAAAAATACAGTATGATCACGAGGCTCTATTGCATTTAATCAATTTGTTCTTTATACATTATTTAAAAGAAATATTTTGCATGTCATTATTTCTCAGAAGAAATTAATTTATTATTCGATTATAATAAATATGTAGTAAAGACCAATTAAATACTATAATAAATCAAGTATAATAAAAATAGTAACAAAAAATCAGAGTATAGAGTATAAATCAACTATGAAGCCATAGGGTAAAACAACAATAAAAAGTGAGGATAATATAATTAAAAAAAATATTCAAAACATTTTCATTATTTTAAAATTACAAACTATATAATAAAATCCACAAAAATATCTTAATCATATCCATATTGACCTTTCAAATACATTTTTTATTTCATTTAACAAACCATGCCAACTAAAATATAATTATAACCATATCATTCCCATGGAGGTTTTGAATTGGTCTATGTTTGCATTGACTTTGAATTTGATCCATCGACTATGCTTTCATCAATTCGCATTAAGATCGATTGATTTCATAACAGTCCTTTTTATCCAGATCTACATCGACTGCCTCAGTTGCAAACTACATTGCATTCACATTTACTCATTCAAAATCGACCCAATTGATGTTGTATTGCATCCTCCCAATCCTGATGTATTTGGTGTGAAAGCATCAACTTACTTTGCATCCACTCCTTTGCATCGACGTTCTTTGAATCGGAGCACTTTGCATTAAGAATTTCTCTGATCTCAGCTTGCGTATTTTGTTTACAGCAGACTCAGTTTCATTCGTATTACACTCACCTCAGCTCACCCTGACTTGTTGCATTGTACTCAGCTCTAAACTCTCCCCTGACATTAATTTCTACGTCAGTATTCACTGACTTTGGCATCACCTTGGAGATTCACCACGTTACAACAGTTCCCTCCATCAACCACAATACCACTTAGGCCACCATTTTTGCATTGGTCCCAAGCACAAAGTACGCCATTTTACCATTCAATAATGCCGTGTTATTTTAAAAAAACCAAAAACAAAAGCCAGTATTTGAGCTTCAATAAAAATTATAGGATATGGGTGACTGCTTGTAGACATGGGCAGCTTGGCTAATAACATTTATGTAAAATTTTATGAAGATAAGTCAAGAGGTCAAGCCCCGAAAGTGAAAATTTCAAGGTGGTGGTAGAAATTTTAGAAGGGGGTATTTTTTTCTTTAAAACGAGGGGTATTTTGTTTTTAAAAAAAGGGTGTGTCAATTAAATAGAGGGAGTATTTAATAGGTCTAAAGTTCATTATTTTGTTATTATTTTAAATAAATTGTGTATGTTTTAAATTGTTAAAAGCTAAAATTTTATAGTTTTTGTAATTGACTTATTTTTGGTGGATCATGATGTTCTTGTGTCAAATATATCAATATTTTGGAGGGAGTAGATGGGGTTATTATCAAACATGACATGCACATGAGCTTCAAATTTTAATCAGCGAAGTAAGCAACAACATAATTAGAGAATGGAGGCAGTGGAGGTTGGAGGTAATTGAGGTTAGAGACTATATAACATCTCTCGTCAGCAACTAGCAACAAGGTTGCACTGTGATGTAGTGGCATTTATGTTTGCATTTTATTATGTATGATGTGCTAAAATAAATCCTCTATTGTGTCGACATTTTTGAAAGGATCATATTTCAAGAAGCCTTTTTTTAGGGCAGGAAGGATTTTGAAATAAACTCAGTATATATTATTGTCCAGATAGTTCGATAGTTAATGAATCATAGAAATTCAAAATTCAATTTCAAGGAAAAAATGAAACTAGCTAAAGGAGGTTAAAGATTTTCATTGTGAAGGCAAAGGGAAATACGTTTATGAAGAGAAGTGTCAGAACAAACACGAAAACAAGGCATGAAGATTAGGTATGAAACCATGTTCTTCTTTCCAGAGTGAATTATCAGAAAAGGTGTGGTTAAGATTAGTTTGCATAAAGTCATGGATAAGACATGTGAGAACGATGTAAGAGGTGGACCATTTTTATATAGGAAGACTTGTGGAAGTGCAAATATAAATGACTCTAAAGGATCCCCACTAAACAGAGAAATAAAGTGGGGTCAAATCGACTTTTATACGTGTTATAGTGAGGACCAAATCTTGGAGTTCCAAAAAATTCATTATTTTAATGAATATTATATTTTAAGTAAAATTTTTATAATTTAAATATTGATATTATAAAGAATTAGAAATTTCATATATATTGAAAAATAAAATAATAATATTTTTTATTAATTATAAATAAAATAAGTTATATTAATATTATTTACAATAAAATTAGAATTTATAAGTATGTATGTTCTATTATTACAAATTAATAACAATTAGAAGATATATGACATTGAAAAAAAATTTAATGAACATTATAACAGTAAAATATTCGTCATTATTTTAGAAATCTCAAAACAATCAAGTTTAGGATATTATTAATATCATTTCAAAAGTATCAAATTTAATAAGTTCAAGATATTGTTAATGTACAAATATAAAAATGGCCCTATTTATTTATTAGTTGTTAAATTGTATGATTTTAACGTGTCTATGTACTTATCACATATTATTCTAAATTAGGTATTATTGGCATATTTTACAAACTTTTGATGTTCTCTCTCCCTCAACACCTTTTAATTCCACTTCTCTCTCTCTCTCTCTCTCTCTCTCTCTCTCTCTCTCTCTCTCTCTCTCTCTCTCTCTCTCTCTCACACACACACACACACACACACACACACACATGCTATCCCCCTGATTGGACCCCTTTTTTTACATCATCTATACATTCCCAAAACCTATTTAAAGCATCTACACTAAACCATACTATTTTTTCTGCTCAATTCAAACTAAACCATGTCCATAGTGATAAAGAATGATAACTTGTAAACATTACTTGTGCCCAATTCATGTGATCAAATGATTACTCCATCGATAAACTGCATAATTGAGGCCAATGATATGAGGTATACTTTTACCTATTTCAGAACCCAAGGGTTCATGCTAATAAACTTTCTTATTTCTTTAAACAATTTCATGAATTTATTTTCTTGCACATACAACAATGTTTTGTGTTTGAAAACCAAGTTTTCAAAGGTAACATCCACCAAAAATTATCCTCCTTATTTATACATGTTATAGGTTAAGGTTGTATACAAATATAAATTATATAATTTTAATTTAAATAAATAATTTTAAAATTGCTTGAAGTGAATGAACATCACTAGTAATTGATATTTAAATCCCTACATCTTTTTTTTGAGGACTTTCTCAGTATCTATGATGAACTCATTGGCTAGGAATTTTAACCCATTAAAATGCTCACCTAATCAGATCATTCTATGTGCAATGATTATTACTCCCATGATGACCTATTTCCCCCCTTTGTTGTGTCCCAATACCTCACCATGATTATGTATTCTAAGATTTGCACAACTCTGTCTTTGAAGAGATGGACTGGGATTCCTTGAGTTGGTGCCACAACTTTGAAACTCTCCTTTATGTTCAAATGGAATGGTAGACTTGTCATTTTTTATGTCTTAAGGGATTTTCTCCTTTGTGGTAGCCTAGTTGCGTTTATATCCATCTATACATTGATGAGGACAATGACTTGTGGAGATAAATGGACTGCACCACTATTATACCAATAAATTAGGTGATGTAGTCATAGTTAATAAATCCAAGTAATGATGGTCTTCGACTACACAACACACATATTCAACACAACAATTAATTACTTATATTATTCACATGAGAAAACATAATGCAAATGAATGAAACAACCATAATAAGGTTCCTTATTTGATTTCAATGATAAAAACTAAAACTTGCACACACCATAATAATATGCAGAACAAAGAAATCTCAAATGAGATGTCTTAAAACATTTGATCTATGAATAACATAGATATATGCTCATTAACTCGTAATCTTTGCTAGTTTAGATTTGTAGGTCATCCTTTAGTTCTAATTAACTCTTTCCTCCTCTCTTTCAAATGTTGTGGGATGTTCATATAGGCACAAGACCTACCTACTTACAATAATGCATCGCTACCAACTCATAAACTCACTATGAACATTAAATACCCATAATCTATCAACTAATATGCACCACAAACAATAAATGTTTCAATACAATCCCAATAATCCATAATACATCACTGCATGACTTTAAATGAGCTCTCTTTTCCGAAACAACACCCATGCATGTTTCAATGCATTTAGTTTTCAATAAATCTCATGTTTAGTTGCCTCAACACTTTAAAAAAATTCCATGCCTTGAGACATTGCACGTGGAGGGGGTTTTAACTCACAAGACTAAGTCACATCACTTCATAGATAAATTTTGCACTTAAAATTCGATGTGCATGTTGTGCAATATTATTTGAACTTCATTGTAAAATTAATTATCACATCCAATGAAAAATGATATTATTTGACCTTATTTGTCAATTTGAGACCAATTTATAATGGAAATGACCCTTCCCCTTTCACCAATCGATATAATATTATATATATCTCACCATTCGAATGGGTAAATATTTGTATTGGCCATCTTCTTTTTCAACATTTACCTTGTCTTCCCTATCCTCTATTGTTTTATCATATTAATATTAAAATATTAATAATAATATCTTAATTAAATATTAATATCATATAAATTGATATATTTAAATAAAAATATTATCCTATTTATTAATATTTTAATATATTATATTTATATATTTGATATTAATAAAATAAATAAATAAAAGTATATGTATAATATATT
Source organism: Torreya grandis (assembly GCA_037957365.1). NCBI lineage: Eukaryota > Viridiplantae > Streptophyta > Pinopsida > Cupressales > Taxaceae > Torreya > Torreya grandis. The sequence goes on along the minus strand of JARHVA010001736.1, from coordinate 2,174,007 downwards.
TATATATAATTATAAAATATATTAATATATCATATATTAATACATTATAATGTATTATATATATGTGTTAAATTAATATATATATATATATATATATATATATATATATATATATATATATATATATATATACTTACTCTATAATAAATAATTATAAATATTATACTATATATATATATTAATATTTTAATTAATTAAATTTAAATATTATATATTATGATATTAAATTATAAAATTAAATAGTTGATGATGTTCTCAATGCATTTGGAATCATTCTTTCTTGCAATTAATGATTTTGGTAGACTTGATTGAAAACATGGCTCCACTAAGACTCAAGATTGCTTTTGGAGTAGCTAGAGTGTTGGCCATCTTTATACAGTACTTGAAATGCCATAAATGTAGGAATGTTTTGGTTGATGAATACTATGTATCCCATCTCACAAATTATGGATTGGAAAAGATTAGGATATCTTTTCTACAATTAATATGATAAAAGCTATTCACCTAGAAGGTTACAAGGTCCTTTAACTTCAGAAGATGAAAAGGGCTAATATTAAGATTAATATTTATAGATTTTATATTTTATTTTTGGATATATTGATGGGTAAGAATCTGATACCAATGCTTTTGTTACTAATAAAATTATTGTTTTTCACACAATGACGTTAGTTTAATGCTAATTCAAGCTACACATCACATATGGAGTTATGTCGTAATTAAATAAACTCTTGTGACATTTTCATCCACTCTTGACAATAGAAAATGATCCGTACAAGATGTCAGCACCTTATAAATTGTAGACAACCCATTTACTATGGGTGAAGGTCATGTAAATACAAATAATTGCATTAAATATAGTATCAGTGTATGATTCGAACACTCTACTATATGATACTAATTATAATAAAAGGTGTCAACATATTAGCATCATGGATGAATGGAAGCTATAAGATATATTTTGGGACCTCAATAGCTTGTCTCAACATTAGTATTATTGCATTATTGATTTGAGTTGCAGATGAGACTTGGAGTCCTAGGTTGCAATCGAATAAACACTTATTATGTCTTCATCCACCCTTGACAATAGAAAATATACAATCAAATGAGCTACCACCTTGAAAAATATAGACCTCGTTGTAACAAGTGTTAGTCATGTAAATCCAATAGCTGCCATAAATCTGGGGTTGGTGTATAATATCCCTTTGACTAGCTTGTCATTACCCCTCACCATTACTACTTAGCTCACCTTGAAATCTTTCACTATTTTCATGTTTTGTATGGCCTTGCCCTTTCTTCAAGTGGCCTCAGTATTGTGTTTCCATATGTTCTTAATCTTGATATAATTTCACCAGGTCAATATATTGACAGCATGGATAAATGCAAGTTATAAGATAAATTCTAGGACTTCAATGTCTTGTAATTTGAGCTTGTTGAGCCCTAAATTGATTGATTTTGTAAAGAACTAAACTTTTCGAAAGATATAATTTTTTAATATGTTAAAGCGAGCTTTTATAAAGTGAAAGTGAAAAATCAGCATTTGTACTTCACTCCAAATCTATAAGCACTTACCTCATCCTATCTTTTCTGCATACAACGTTAAGAAACAATAATCTGACTTTCATTTTAATAAGTACTATATATAAAAATAAATTAGATAATAATATTATCTAGTAGTATAATATATTCTATATTAATATTGTAATAACAATATATCATGAATTATAATATTATATTATATATTAATACATTATAATGTTAGGTATTATTAATATATTAATATTAGGAATGCAAACGAATATGACAAATTTGTGAGAAAAGAGAACGTTTTTTTGGAGAAAGGAAAAAATGAATGGCGAACTAGGGTTTGCGTAGCAGGGTGGCCCTTGAGCGAGCATGGGTGAATGGTGGCAACACGAGATCAGAGATAGAGTGGACTGGTCGACAAACGGCAAGTGGCGATTGGAGAATATCAGAACGCTGAGTTGGTGGGCATTCTACTATCTCCACCACCCTAGCCATGTTCAAAGCCCTACTTTCCTGGCCGCTCCCTGTTGAGGACGATTTGTGAGGGCCCTTTCTGTCCTCCAAAATCAATCTCCTCTTTGCCACCTATTGTTGTGATCAAGTGTTGGGTTAAGGAACGAACTATAGGAAAATGAAGAAACTCTTTTTTTCGTCCCGAATGGTTTTTTTAATGCCGATTTTCCTAGTGAAGCTCAGAGAGATCAGATTTTCGAGTCTTCCTGATTTATGGATGGCTTTGGTCTACTCTTACGGTCTTGGTATACAAACTTTGATCCTTTTCCCTTTCAGATGGGCATCACCCTTGTTTAGATTAGACTTTTCGTGCTTCCGATTGAATTTTGGGGAGAACACCTCCTTACCAAAATTCAGAGCAGTTTGGGAAAAGTTATATCTATGGTAAATTCTTACCCAAATCTTCCTCCTTTGAAACAATCTAAATGGATCTGGAATCCCAAAATTAATTACTTGAGATTGAAGAACTCTTGCAGTGATAACTTTGTATCCTTTATCGGGAAGTCCTCTTCTTCCTATTTTTGACTATGCCATGAATCATGTTGATTCACTTGAGAGGCAAACCATTAAATCCTAGACATAGTTAGCACTTCTCACGTCTAACCACCCAAACCATTTCTTAATCAAGGAAATATATAATTTTGTTATCGTCAAACATTTGATTCTTTCACTTTGATCAAATCCACTGTATTTCAATTCATATTGAAAAATCTTAAAACTCTTTTATCCCAATTTTGAAAAATCTTGAAAAATAAAGATATTTACTCTTGCTTGGAGGTGGGGATTGAAAAAACTATGCTTATAATCACTCATCTCAAAATAAAAATTAAAAACACTATGTCATTACATTTTTTCATCAAAAATTTTAAACACTTTGAAAAAACATCATATTAACCACATGTAACCATCGTAAAATATCATCATATAAAGTTCACTAGTAAGATATATAGACAAACAATATGTCCCAGGGAAAACACATAGTATAGATGATAGTGTACAAAAAAGAGACACTACAGTGTATCCCTAGATTTACCACAAAAAGAGAGCTTCTCAAAGTGGCTGGAATAACATCCCATAAACGTGTGCTGCTTGAGCCAAACGACGTGGAGGAGGATGGGTGAGGGTTTTATGAAGGTTATTTAAGGGTAAAAGTCTGAAAAACATTTAAGAGTTTAAGATTAAAGATTTTTCTTCTACAATGTAGGGGTAAGTGCAGGGAATTGAGGTGTTAGGATCTTAGAGTACAATTGATTACTTTTGTATAAGCAACTAAACACGGAATTAAAATCAGAAGTAATAAGTAACTAGAAATCAGAAACAACAAAAAATAAGAGATACAAGAAACAACCAATCTGTATTAAACTCTTCCAGAAGGAAATACAATGAAGAAATCTCTCTCTCCTCACACCTCTCAGATTTACAGTAATTCTCCCTCAAGAGTTCTCTCTCTCTCTCCATCAATTACAATCAACTCACTTACTGAATTGTTGTACATGCTATGAGGATCTAACCCTACTATATAGTATACTACAACACTAGGGTTCATGAGCCATGCATTCGCCACCCTTAGATCCACCTCTTAAATCAAAGGCTCAAATATGTTCTCCTAAAAATAAAAAAGCTGGAAACGCACAGAAGTCGGTGTCGGTCTGAAGACGACCGATGCCGACCAACCCCTAACCGATGTCAATTGGTTCTGACCAATGCCGGTCAACCCCTAACCGATGTCGATTGGTTCTGACTAATTCTGGTTATTGTGTAAGCCCAGCAACCTCCACATTAGCTCATTAGTGAAGCTTTTAGCTCCATAACTCAACAATCTCCCACTTGGAGATAAACAACTGCACCTGTACCTGTACAACAACATCTTCTAAACATCTCTGGCTTGTTTCTCCCTCTTCAAGTTCAATCTTGAAGACCAACAAAAGTTGAATGAAAATTCAACTTCTCCTTTGTTACCGGATTTGTTAACATATCAGTAGGGTTCTTATCTGTATGGATCTTTTTCAGCTTCAACTGTCCATCCTCCAATACTTGTCTAATGAAGTGATACCTAAGCTGTATATGTTTGGTTCTTGAATGAAAGGCTGAATTCTTTACCAAATGAATTGCACTTTGACTGTCACTTTACAATCTACAACTCTCTTGCTCCTTTCCCAACTCTTCCATGAACCGAGTCATCCAAATCATTTTCGTGCTAGCCCCTGTGACTGCAATGTATTCTACCTCTGTAGTAGACAAGGCAACAACCTTCTGCAACTTTAAAATTCAGCTAACCGCCATTCCACCAACAGTGAACACATATCCTGTGCTACTTCTCTTACCATCCAAGTCACCTACCATATCCGAATCTACATACCCATGTAGAGAAGTGTTTGACCCTCCATAGCATAAATGCCTACTGTTGGTCCCTCTCAGATATCTGAGAATCCACTGAACTGCTTCCTAGTGTTTCTTTCATGGATTGGCCATAAACTTGCTGACAACTCTCACTGCTTGGGCAATATCTGATCTAGAACATACCATTGCATACATCAAGTTCCCAACTGCTGAAGCATATGGAACTCTACTCATGTAATCAACCTTATCATGTGATTTAGGACACTATTCTTTACTCAACTTGAAGTGTCCAGCCATAGGTGTGCTTACTGGTTTTGCATCTTGCATATTGAACCTCTCCAACACGTTATTCACATAATCCTCTTGAGACAAAATCAAATGGTGATTTTTCATGTCTCTCTTAATACTCATGCCAAAAAATTTCTTTGCTGCTCTTAAATCCTTCATGGCAGCTGTGTGAGCTAATTTTACCTTAAGCTCAGTAATTTTTTGCATGTGTGAACCTGCAACAAGCATATCATCTACATACAGTAAAAGGATAATATAACTACCATTATCCAGTCTATTAAAATAAATACAATGGTCAGATTGACATTTACTAAATCCATGCTCTGTCATAAACCTGTCAAACTTCAAATACCATTGTCTTGGAGCTTGCTTAAGACCATATAAGCTTTTTTTCAACTTGCACACAAGTTTCTCCTTAACTTTGACCTCAAAACCTTCCGGCTGATCCATATATATCTCTTCATCCAAATATACATGAATAAATGTTGTCTTAACATCAAGCTACTCAAGATGCAAATTCTCAATAGCAACTAAAGACAATACAGTCCGAACATAAGTCATCTTTACTACAGGAGAAATTTTTTACCAAAATCAATACCTAGTTTTTGTGCAAATCCCTTTACTACCAACCTGGCCTTATGTCTCATTTGTTCATTCTCTCCTTCCTTTAACCTGTATACCCATTTATTTTTTAGTGCTTTCTTTCTGGCTGTCAATTCAACCAAATCTCACGTATGGTTCTCTTCCAAGGAATCAATTTCCTCATTCATGCCATGCTCCCACTGTTTTCTGGATTCTACTTGCATTGCCTCATCAAAACTTTTTTGTTCTCCACCATCAGTGAGCAACAAGTAGTATAAAGAAGGAGAATAACGAATTGGAGGTTTACTTACCCTTTTAGACCTCCTTATGGGTGTTTGAGACTCATTTATAACTTGTTGTCTGCCTAAATTTTTTTCTAACAGTGACCGATCCTGGTCATCTCTGATCGATGTCGATCTGCACCTGATCGATGTCAATTCCTCCTGATTGATGCCAATTTCCACCTGACCGACATTGATTTCCGCCTAACCAACGTCGGTCTTTGTGTTTTTTTGTGAGTGATGATTTTTACCCACGAGCTCATTTTAGATCATAACCTCTTCCAAATCAAGATTGCCTTGCTCAGAATTATTCAATCTCTTGAGCTGATCACTGTACATCACCTTCTCATTGAAAACTACATCATGGCTTCTAATAATTTTGTTAGCTTCTAAATTCCACAACTGAAATTCAAAATCTTCAAAACCATAACCAATGAAAGTGCACCGCATAGATTTAACATCCAACTTCTTTCTATTTTCTTTATCAATGTGCATAAAAGCTTCAAAACTAAAAACTCTAAGAAATGAAAGATCTACCTTTTTACTTGTCCAAGCCTCTTCTAGAATCCCACCATCCAGTGCAGTAGAAGGTCCTCTATTAATCAAGTAAATTACAGTATCTACAGCTTCTGCTCAAAACTATAAGGGCAAACCAACATGCAACCTCATACTCTGTGCACGCTCCATTATTGTTTTATTCATCTTTTTAGCAACTCCATTTTATTGAGGTGTCTTTGGAACTATCATTTCCCTACGTATTCCACTCATAGAATAGTAACTATTGAATTTATTACTGCAGTACTCACCACCATTGTCAGATCTAAGGCACTTCAATCTCAAACTTGTTTCATTTTCAATCAAAGCTTTTTATTTCTTAAATGTGTCAAAAACATTAGATTTCCTCTTTATTCAATAAACCCATACCTTTCTTGTAGCATCATCAATGAAAAAACATAATACTGTGATCCTCTAATAGAAGCTACCTAAGCTGGTCCCCACACGTTTGTGTGAACAAGCTCCAACTTGTGCTTCTTCTTTGTTGACCCAGTTTTGAGAAACCTCACTTTCTTCTATTTTCCAAAAATACAATGCTCACAGAAATCTAGATCTATGCTTTTAAAATCTGAAAGCTTACCTTTTGACTTAAGAACATTCATTCCCTTCTCACTCATGTGACCAAGCCTACAGTGCCACAACTTTGCATCTACATCTGAAGTAAATAAAACAGAAAGAGAATAATCAGTAATACAAGTAGATAGATAAAGTGTACCTACTCTCTTACTTTTTGCTAATAAAAGTGCACCCTTGGAAACTTTACAAGATTCAGCTGTGAGAGTTACTTTGCAACCCTCATCACCCAACTTTTTTACAAAAATTAAATTCCTTTTCAAGATGGGTACATGCATGACATCCTTCAACACCCATGTGTTGCCATTCTGTAATTTTATCTACACGTTTTCTTTGCCAACAATTTTACAAAGCTCATCATCCCCTAAATAAACTTTTCTAAAATCTCCATGGACATAATCATTGAAAAATTATCTATTTGAGGTTGCATGGAAAGACGCACCAAAATATAAAACCCATGATTCTACTTTATTATCCAAAGAAAATATAAGAGCATCATGTGCAACAATACCTGCAACTTTTACTTTTTTATTACCTTCATGCTGATTTTCTTTGTTATCCTTCAACCAACAATCTTTCTTTGCATGCCCTTTCTTTCCACAATTCCAGCAAGTTATTCTTTCATTTCTAGATTTGGATCTACTTCCCATCTTTGACCTTGATTTTCCTTGCTTGCCCTTCTCTTTTTGCCTTCTCCTGCTTTCAATACTTAAAGCATTACCTGATATTTTCCTTACGCTTTCCCTGTGAATTTCTTCATTCAAGATTACACTAACAACATCATCAACTTTCAAGATATTTGAAGCAGATGCAGTATTACTAACTGCCATTATTAAACTATGCCAACTTTCAGGTAAAGAGCATAAGATTAAGAGAGCCTTAATTTCATCATCAAAAACTATTCTAACTAAATTTAACTAATTTACTATTGTATGGAAATTATTAAGATGACTAGATACAGATCCACCTTCCTGTATTTGCAAATTAAATAATTGCTTCATAAGATATACCTTATTCGAAGCTGAGGGTTTTTCATATAAATTTGCCAAAATATCTATTAACTCTACCGTTGTCTTTACCTATGATAAATTGGAAAACACAGAAGCTACCAAGCTCAACCTTATAGATCTAAGAGCCTTTCTATCAAGAACATTTCATTCTTCATCTTCTATATCTGTGAGCTTCCTTAAAACCCCACCCAATGGTAAATACAGATCTTTTTGATACAGATAATCTTTAATTTGCATCCTCCATAATTGATAATTCTTGCCATTGAATTTTTCCATTCTTAGTTTACTTTCTTATGCCATTGCTTTGCTCCCACTCAATCAAAAACCCCTGTGAGTGAATTCTGTAATCAACAAACACTAACACACTCTAATACCAGTTGTTAGGATCTTAGAGTACAATTGATTACTTTTATGTAAGCAACTAAACATGAAATTGAAATCAAAAGTAATAAGTAACTAGAAATTAGAAACAACAAAGAATAAGAGATACAAGAAACAACCAATCTATATTAAACTCTTCCAGAAGGAAATATAATGAAAAAATCTCTCTCTCCTCACACCTCTCAGATGTACAGTAATTCTCCCTCAGGAGTTCTCTCTCTCTCTCCATCAATTACAATCAACTTAATTACTGAATTGTTGTACATGCTATGAGGATGTAACCCTACTATATAGTATACTACAACACTAAGGTTTATGAGCCATGTATTCGCCACCCTTAGATCCACCTCTTAAATCAAAGGCTCAAATCTGATATCCTAAAAATAAAAAAGTTGGAAACGCACAGAAGTCAGTGTCGGTCTAAAGATGATCGATGTCGGTCGACCCCTAATCGATGTCGGTTGGTTCTGACTGATGTTAGTCGACCCCTAACTGATGTCGATTGGTTCTGACTGATGCCAGTTACTGTGTAAGCCCATCAACCTCCATATTAGCTCATTAGTGAAGCTTTTAGCTCCACAACTCAACATGAGGGGCCAAAATGAGATTTTAAGTGGACATGTTTTTCTTGAAAAACATAAAACCTCGATTTGTACCAATTATTTGAGATATCTACACTCACAATTTATAGATATTATAGGAAGATGAATTGTAGCATTTTGAGTCTAGTTTTAATTTACTAATTTTTTTGTGAAATGGTTAAGAATAATTAGGTCAAACATTAGAAATTCGAAGAGGTGGTACTTGTTGGGGGAATATTTTGTCAATCAGCATACTGATAAACAAAATATGTCTGATCAACCACAGCAGGAAAATTGGTCAACCAAATGTGTAGGTTTACCACATCAAAAGGGGACTAATCTCTCCTCTCATCAATGGGAGGTTCCATGTAGATATACAGGAGCTATATATATATATATAAATAGAAAATAACACTCAAGGGTAGGATAAACCATCCATCTCTCTTTTTTTAGAGATGATGTGCACAAATCAAAGGATAAATCTTGATGAAATGACAGAAGACACTCCTCTTTTTTTAGAAGTGTTGTTCAACAGACAAAAAGAATCTTTTTGGTGATGACAAGTAACTATAACAGGGTGCAGTAACACGACAAGATGAAATGAGGCACAAAGTCTCCATCTCAACTGCCAAAGAGTGAAATACGAAGAACAATGAGGGCACAAAGTCATCCCAAGGTTCTTTACATAGAAACAAAAAATAAACACATACTGAATACAAGTATGACAGCACAAAGTCTGAAAGTAATTGGCTTCAAGACACCTTCTTTGTCACCTCCACTAGCTTTGCTCATTAAATTGCATAAACAAGAACACATTTAGGAAATAGACATAAGAACAATCCCCTAGAATGATACAATCTATAACAACACAAAGTTTGAAAGTAACTTGTTTTTTGATTCTAACAAAGAAATATGATGAACAATCTGAGCTCAAAGTCTCAGTAATGCCTTTCAATTTGGGCAGAGTTTTGTTTCTGATAACAGAGAGAGATCTCCTCAAAAAAATAAGAGAGATTCCAATATATATAGCCCTCCAAAAAAGACTTGGGATAAATAACACATCATGTTGCATTAAATTTTGTCAAGAAGATATGCTAGAATCAGGCGTATTTGCCCATTTGCTTTTCTCAATGCAGAGAAACAAGTCACGCCATTAAATGTTTGTGTCCTCCAATGTCTACTTGGCAGTCTACTTCTAGAAACATATTTCATGCGTGGATATTTTTGGTCTTCTTCATCATTCCTCCTTTTTGGCTATTGAATTGGGTCTTTGGTTTAATTCGATCCTCTTTTCTTTGGTCATTTTTCGCTAGTCTTAACAATTGACATGTAGCACGTTTCGGCACAAAACAGGGGAGGACACTTGGCAGCATTCATGGGACTATGAGAGATGCTTATTGAAAGAAGCTTTGAAACCTCTAAGAAACTCAAGATGCAGATACAAACACTTGTTGCACTCCGCGGAGTTATAATGGGACATGTGGCAGCTTTCGCTTGTCTATAGAAGCTTTAGAAAAAAATTTGAAAGTCCTGCAGAAGAGAACACGTAGAAGTCTCCACTGAGCTTTGGTTATACTATAGAAACATTCAGGGCCTATTTTAAATTCACTCGGATGCTGACACTTGTTGACATCCGCTACACTTTAATTGCCTTTAGAAAGTCTTCAGGACTCATATTAGTTTCCTACGGAAGATGACACGTGGTGATCTCTGCTAATTTTTGAAGATGGTACGTGGCACATTCCACTGCTTTGAACTTGTGTCTCGGCGGACAACATGTGGTAGCTTCTGCTACATTTTTATAAGGGACACGTGGCAGCTTTTTAAGCTTTTATTTCCTTGGTGGGTTTTCTATTTCGGGGGACTTTTCCTTCAAACAAAAAATTTGAAGGAATTCTTTCAGACAATTTATCCGAAGGAAATCTTCATTCACTTTGTTTCTTCTTTCCATCGAGATTTTCTTCTCGAGTGAATTCCTTTGGACAAAAAGTCTGAAGGATCTTTGCCTTGACCATTTTGCCACGAGAATTTTTTTGAAAGAATTCCCTGTGTCTGCCTTTACTCGCTACCCTCCGCAAGCGTACTCAGCTTGGTTCAATGTCCTCTGCAAGGGTACTTTTTCCTTTGGCTTTGCCTTAGTCGATTTTCTATCGATTTCAATGGGTGACATGTGATAGCATCTACTGAACTTATAGAGACTTTGGATTCCTTTTGATTGTCCTGCAGAAGATGACACGTGGTGGCTTCTGCTAAGCTTTTAGAAACACTATAGATACACTTGGGACTCATTTTAGACTTATGAGGATGTTGACACTTGTCGGCGTCTACTGCATTTTTCTTATAAAGGACATGTGGTAACTTCCACATCTCTTAGAAATAAAGTAAAATGTGGTTCGGTAGACGACTCTTGGTAGCATCCGCTGGGCTTTGACGGGTTTTGTTTCAGGTTTTTCTTGCCTTAATCACTTTTGCCACAAAAATTCCCTTTGCAAGGGCACTTGTCTCTTCGACTTTTGGGGCACTCCTTTGAACCTGCCACTTGAACAGACTGATTTAACCAACTTTGGTTCAACGGTTCAATGGTTCATTCCTTCGCTTCTATTTGTTCAATTGACCACTTGAACCAAGCTCTTTGAAACAAATTGTGTTAAACCTGCTACCATTGAACCTGTCAAACCTTTGAACCCATTGAACCTTTGAACTTGTGTGATTCAATGGTTCAACGGTTCAATGGTTCAAGCCTTCTTCTCTTTGATAAGTGTTTTGAAGCTGTTGAACCTGAAGCGGTTGAACTTTGAACCTTGACAAAAGCGCTTAATTCTTGTTTGATTGCATTGAACCTTTGAATCCATTAAACTAAAAATGGTTCAAGGTTCAATGGTTCAATGGTTCAAACACTACATAGAAGCTTGACGATAAAGTCTTTTGGTTGAACCAAGGCATTGAACCAATCTTAAAAATGACTAAGTGTTGAAAACTTATTCTTTTGATTGAACTCGCTTGTAAAAGCCTTTGAACCTATTGAACCTTTTGATTTCAAGCATTTAGACTCTTTAGAAATCTGAAAAAGCTTGAATAATGAAGAATTTGAATGCCCAGAACAATTTTTGTGAAGGGGAGAGAGGATTTTGGTCTGTTGAACCAAAATAGTTCAAATGTTGTCTCAAAAATGAGTGATATTTTTGGGGGACAACAACTGGCTCTGGTTGGAGAACTTCCATCAATTTTTAAAAGAATTAAAGGGATTAGAATCCAGAATCTCTAGTGTCTTCATGTGTACCATTGGGCTACGGAGTCATGTTACCCAGAAATGAAAGGCATCAAAAATGAAAATAAACAAAACAAAACGGAACTAAAAACTATACAAATATACATATATATAGATGAAATGATCTGGTACTTCAAGAATTAAAGTGTTTCAGATGCTGCCCACTGTGAGGTAGAGAAAAGAGTGTGCCATCTTGATACTTCAGTAGGAAGTTATTTTCACCATTGTGCTGATGAATAATAAATGGGCCTCTCCAAAGGGAGTCAAACTTTATATGCATCCCTTTTGGTTCTCTCCATTTGTCCCACAACAAGACTTGATCTCCAAGTTAGAAATAATGGTTTTTTGCCTTCTGGTCAAATATTTTATTTACTAGACTTTGATGGGTAGCAATTCGGTCCACCACCATAGTTCTCTGCTCATCCAGCTCAGTCGGGCACATGATTCTCTTATCAAGGGGGATTTCATATGTTTGATCTTCAATTGCCTTAGCCAATTTCAAGGCTGACAATTCTAAGGTGATTGGAATCTCAACATTGATACCATAAAGAAGTTGGAAAGGAGACATACCAATTGCCCGCTTTAGTGTGATTCTGTCTGCCCATAGAACATCAACCAATGCTTCATGCCATGTCCTTTGGTTGTCATCTGCCAGCTTCTTGATGATGGTCACCAGGTTCTTATTGCTTGATTCAGCTTGTCCATTCCCTTGTGAAAAGTAATCAGAAGAGTGGGAGAGTGTAATCCCATAATAGAAACAAAATTGTGTAATCTCTTGGGAAATAAAACAAGCTACATTGTTAGTAACAATCTTAGTTGGGACTCTAAACCTGGAAATGATATTATCTTTGAATAAATTTCACACTACTTTTGAAGTGGCATGTTTGGTTGGGATGGCTTCTACCCACTTAGTGAAATAGTTAATTGTTGTAAGGACATAATCATGTCCAGCACTTGAAGATGGGTTTATAGCTCCAATAAAATCAATTCCCCATTACTGGAATGGTTCTTCTATGATCACTGGATTGAGAGGCAAGGTAGCTAACTTGGGTCTTCCAACAAATTGTTGGTAGAGTTCACATTTTCTCATCCACTTATATGCATCTTGGAAAAGAGTTGGCCAGTAATACCTGGCTCACAAAATCTTATGGGCAGTCATAAGAGCAAAAAAATGTCTTCCACAGGCTAGATTGTGGAAGGATTTCAAAAGTTGGCTTTCCTACTCTTTGTCTATACAGTGAAGGAATACTCCATCAAGGCTTTTCTTGTATAGGCCGTTGTCCCAAAGGACAAAATTGGTAGCTTTCAACTTGATAGTCCTCATTTCTTTATAAGATAAGTGAGCAAGACATTCACCATAAGTAAGGAAATTAGCAATCCCTGAATACCACTCATTGGTAGTGGAGACAAATAAGACTGTTGGTGTGTCGTCCCCCTCTGCTTCTTCATGCTATGTTTCTTTTGGCTTATTATCAACAATTAATTAGTATAGGCCTTTTCCCCTTACCAACTTTGTTGGCTTGATGTCTAGATCAAACTCTTGGATCTTTGCAATCTAATTACCTCTTTTTGTCTCAAACTCTTTCTGAGTTAATATGGACTTGACTGTAGTGTCAAGAACCAAGGCAGTAGTGTGTGAATTTAAGATATAGAATCAAAAATGCTTGACTACTTTCATCACTACATAAGCATGCTTGTCCATGTTTGAGTACTTCAGCTCATGAGCTTTAAGAGGGCAACTCATGAAAGAAATGGGAGATTATATACCTTCTTTATTCTGTTGAACTAGAATTACTAAAAGCATGTGTTCAGAAGCATAACTGTACATGGTGGACTCTTTGTTGTAGTCTAGACAAACTAGAGTTGGGGCTTGGGCGATGGCAGTCTTGATATCCTCAAATACCGACTTGCCTTCTTTAGTCTAGCTGATGGTGGTCTTTCCTTTCATCATGTTTACAATGTGTCGAGTCTTCTCAGCAAACTCAGGGATGAACCTTCGTAAGAAATTCACCTTTCTAAAGAAAGAGTGAATAACATATTTACTTGTAGGCAAAGTAAGCTCTTGGATAGACTTGACTCTATTTGAGTCAATCTTTATGCCTTCTTTGGACATAATGTGTCTGAGAAGTTTCTCCTCTGTTAATCTAAAAATAGACTTCTTGGGGTTCAAGGAAATGTCATTCTGGTGGTAGCGCTCTAGCATTTGTTGTAGGTGGTGTATATGATCAGAGCAATGCTTGGAAAAGATGGTCAAGTCATCAAGGTATACTACAATGAACTTACCCATCTCATCCTTAAAAGCAAGGTCCATTGCTCTCTGAAAGGTGGCACCAGCATTTATCAAGCCAAAATTCATCCTTCTATATGCAAACATGCCCCAAGGTGTGGTGAAGGCAGTCTTGTGTTGGTATGCTTCACCAACTTCAACTTGATTATATCTTGAGAAGCCATCTAGCATTGATAACATCTCTGAACCTGTCACTATTTGAAGTACTTGATCCATGATTGGTAAAGGATAGTTATCCATCAAAGATGACTAATTTAGATTCCTAAATTCCACACATGTAAATTTTGCCATTCTTCTTCATTACAGACACTATGTTTGTAATCCATGTGGAATGATGGATTGAGAAAATGATTCTAGCATTTAATATTTTTTGTATTTCAGATAGAATAGTACCTGATATCTTTGGATTGTATTGTCTAAATATTTGCTTATAAGGCACTGATTCAGTCTTGAGAGGAATGTCATGGTGAATTTCATCAGGCTGAGAGACTTCAGGTCATCATAAGAGTATGCTAAGACATCCATGTATTGACTGAGTAGAGCAGTGAACTCGAATCTCTCCTCAAGAGTGTAGCACTTACCAATGTTAACCATCTTGAGATTTTCTTCAGTAGTTAGATTTATTTGATCAAATCCCTGAGAGGATCTTAAATCTATTTGCTACTGTTTAATAAATCTGTCATGTTTGTCAAACAATTTTTCAAAGAAAACTAGGCCTTTGGGAATTTTATTCCCTTTGAGTTGTAAGAATTCTTCATTTGCATCTGAACTTGATTCAGGGGCTGGTTCACACTTTTGAGATTCACTGCCTTCAAAATGCAGTTGTTCAAAGTTGTCTTGTTGTTCTAGGAAGGCATTGATTTGGTGATCATCATTGAATACTTACCAATGATCAGCATTGTTAGGCACACTTGGTCTAAAGACCAACTCAATGGTATACCTATCTTATTTGAAGTCTAAGTGAGGAACTAAGTGCATCAGCTCTGTCATTGGATTCCCTAGGTATGGCAGAGATGTTGAAAGCATCAAAACTTTCAATTTGGTCCCAAACTAGGTTGCAATAGTGGCACAATCTCTCATTTTTAGTTTGATATAGGTATCTCACTTGACAAACTACTAGTTCAACATCTCCTTTGGCATGAAGGAGCTTGATGCCTTTGTCTCGGGCAGCCTTCAATCTAAGCAACAAAGATTCATATTTAGATATATTATTAGTGTTACTTTATTGTAACTTATAAGATAAAGGAAAAGTAAAGAGATATCAACACAATCCTAGCTCCTAAACTAGTAGAGGAGCAACTACCATCGAATTCTAGAGTCCATACCTCATCAGACACTAATTTTTCTTTAAATTTTCTTTCATTAGAGAGGGAAGATCCTTCTCCATCTATGTTGCAACCTACCAACTATTTTTTTGTTCTAGCTAAACTAATTTTAGGATTGACACTTTCAAGAGCTTTATCAGATGCTTCATGAACTTCATCTATAGAAAGAAAGTAGTTACCCATGCCTGAAGACTCAAACAAAATTTGAGCTTCAGGGGCTGATGTCTGAGTGACAATATATTTTGATTCCTTTTCAGGAAGTAGCCTCTGCATGATACCTTTGACAGGGATCCTTGCTTTAGATAGGTCCATGCTCAATTCTCCACCAACATCTTTGCAGAAATTTTGCCCTAGCATAATACCATAAGATGATGGGACATTGGCCACCAGGACTGTCATCTTGATTCTTTTGTCTGGAAAGGCTACAAATGCAAATTGGGCATCTTTGATTTGTCCCAGTAGAGGTACTTGTTTATTCTCCATGGAGAAACACCTCCAAATATTTTGGTCGATGTGAGGCTAAGAGATTCTACTACTTTGGCAGGCATGACATTGTCTGAAGCTCTAAAATCAATGATGCAATTGCTTAGCTTATGACCATTTATCAACAAGGAAACATAGAAAGGTTATATTTTCCTAAGGGAAACAGGAGGATTAATGACAAGATTATTTGGAATAGGCATATTCTTTGGGGAATCAGGAGTTACCTTCTTAGCATCTTGTCCTGCAGGGATGGCCTTATTCTTCACACTCTCAACTAACCTATCCAACTGCTCAAGATTGAATTGTAAATATTCAAACTTAGTCATTTGAATTTTGGTTTTATTGGCATGATAAATTATGTCAAATGACTGAATTAGACTAGGAACAGAGGAAGGTAATTCAACCTTCTAGTTTGTAGGGGGGAGGACTGATTTATGAAAATGAAGTTAAAGGTGAAGGTGAAATTGATGTACTTACCTTTTTGGTGATCACCGAGTCCTTTGGCTAGAAGGTAAAGAGGTTCCATGTTTAGCAATTGAAATTATAGGTTGAGAACGCTCTTTCATTTTTCTTTTATCATCTTGTTGGGTTGATTGGTTCTTAGACCTGGTAAACACTGCGTATGATCCATCAAAAGCTTCTCCTTTACTTCTAGGTTCATCCTGGTAGTTTAGGAAATTAATGTTGGAGTCGTTAGCTGATTCTTCTTGGTTTTCTACAAGGAGATCAACGTCATTTTCTTGACTCAATTCAGGCTAGAAAGAGAAATCTAATTCTACTTCAATATATCCCATTGTTGAATTGGTTAGGGGTACTTCAATGGCAAGTTTTCCCTATGGGGGAGGAAGATGATTTAGCTGCCCTTGATTTTTAGCAGCATTTCCCTAATACGACTGATTTGGAAATGTCCTCCTTGGCATATCTCTATATGAATGAGCAAAAGACATTCCTTGCACCATTTGCTTTTTCAGAGCAAGCAACTCATTTGCCAACTTCTGCACCATTGGATCAGTGGTGCCTATAGATGGATATTCAGAAGATGATGAGGGTTTATTTATATTAGGATCTATTCTTATCTTCCCTACCAAGATGAGATCATCTTCTACCTCAGTGGCCCAATCTTGAGCTACAGTAAGGTCTATTTGACCAGCACGTCTCAAAAGGAAACTCACTTCAGGTAGCTGAGAATTAATGAAGAAACATTTGAGATTCTCAACTATAAGTCAAGCAATTACAGGGATCATGTTCCTCAGTTTGTCAAATGTGGCTATGAAGTCCCTCATTGGTTCATGAGGCTGTTTCTTCATCTGTGTGAGCTGAGCCAAAAGGACATGTGCATCTTTTGCAAGTTTGAATCTAGCTTCAAACTTAGCTTTGAAGGTGTTTTAATCAATTACTGACTGAGCCTGCAGATGGTAGAACCAATCTATAGCAGCACCTTGTAATGTCTCCACAAATAGTCTAACTGTCACGTCCTCAAATTCCACTCCAATCACACTACAAGCTATGTTGAAGGCTGTAATGTGTTTATCAGGATGAACTTTCCCATCACCGTAAAATTTAAGAAAATTCTTTCTTGAACTGCGTGGGAGCTCATGTAGATGTGAAGTAAGATTGAGAGGGCCAAAAGAATTACCCTAGGGGCATTGAAATGCCATTGTATGACTATGAAAAGGAGGAATAACAAATCTCAGAGGGGTAATTATTGGTAAAGCTTTATTAAGAGTAGAAGTGGATGCTTCGCTTGGTAATGGAGACCTGACTTTAGTAGGAGGAAAGATCCTAGTTAGTTGAAGGTGAGATGGTGAAGGAGACAAATCAAAATTACTTTGCTATACCAATTCAAATACAGAGTCAATAATACCTTTAGCCCTTTGGCTTTGTGTATACCTTGGATCTGTCAGATTGTGAAACAAAAATGGGAAAGAATTGACCTTGCTTCAGCTTGAAGCTTGAGGCTTTAAACTGCGTGTTCTTTCCCAGTTGGTGTGGAGGTGGATGGTAAGGTTATAATGATAATGGGTAAAACATAGAATAGATTCACTAGAGTCTATAATGGATAATGGTAGGGACTGATTCAATCTAAAACTTAAGGCTTTAGAATGCACGTAATATCCCTAGCAGAGTCACCAAAAACTGTTGGGTGAATATTTTGTCAATCAGCGTACTGATAAACAAAATAGGTCTGATCAACCATAGCAGGAAGATTGGTCAGCCAAATGTGTAGGTTTACCACATCAAAAGGAAACTAATCTCTCCTCTCATCAAGAGGAGGTTCCCTGTAGATATGCAGCTATATATATATATAAATAGAAAATAACACTCAAGGGTAGGATAATCCATCCATCTCTCTCTTTTCAGAGATGATGTGCATAAATCAAAGGAAAAATCTCGATGAAATGACAGAAGGCACTCCTCTTCTTTCAGAAGTGTTGTTCAGTAGAAAAAAGGAATCTTTCTAGTGATGACAAGTAACTGTAACAGGGTGCAGTAACACAGCAAGATGAAATGGGGCACAAAGTCTCCACCTCAACTGCCAAAGAGTGAAATACGAAGAACAATGAGGGCACAAATTCATCCCAAGATTCTTTACATAGAAATAGAAAATAAACACATACTGAAAATAATTATTACAGCACAAAGTTTGAAAGTAACTGACTTCAAGACACCTTCTTTATCACCTCCACTAGCTCTGCTTGTTAAATTGCATAAATAAGAACACATTTAGGAAATAGACATAAGAACAATCCCCTAGAATGATACAAGCTATAATAGCACAAAGTCTAAAAGTAACTTTCTTTCTGATTTTAACAAAGAAATATGATGAACAATCTGAGCTTAAAGTCTTAGTAATGCCTTTCAATTTGGGCAGAGTCTTGTTTCTACTAATAGAGTGAGATCTCCTCAAAACAATAACAAAGAATCTAATATATATAGCCCTCCAAGAAAGACTTGGGAGTAGTAACATATCATGTTGCATTAAATTATGTCAAGAAGATATGCTGAAATTGGGCGTATTTGACCATTTGCTTTTCTCAATGCAGAAAAATGGGTCACGCCATTGAATGTTTGTGTCTTCCAATGTCTACTTGGTGGTCTGCTTCTAGAAACATATTTCATGCATGGATATTTATGGTCTTCTTCATCGTTCCTCCTTTTTTGGCTATTGAATCGGGTCCTTGTTTCAATTCGATCCTCTGTTCTTTGGTCATTTTCTGCCGGTCTTAACAATTGACAAGTGGCAAGTTCTAGCACAAAATAAGCAAGGACACTTGGCAGCATCCATGGGACTCTGAGAGATGCTTATTGAAAGAAGCTTTGAAACCTATAAGAAACTCAAGATGTGGATACAGACACTTGTTGTGCTCCACGGAGTTACAACAGGACATGTGGCAACTTCTACTTGTTTATGAAAGCTTTAGAAACATTTTTGAAAGTCCTATGGAAGAGAACACATGGCAATCTCTACTGAGATTCGGTTATACTATAAAAACATTCAAGACTTATTTTAGATTCACTCAGATGCTGACACTTGTCGGTGTCTGCTGCACTTTAGCTGCCTTTGAAAAGTCTTCGGGACTCATATTAGTTTCTTGCGAAAGATGACACGTGGTGATCTCTGCTAAGTTTTGAATATGACATGTAGCAGGTTCCACTACTTTGAACTTGTGTCTCAGCAGATGAAACGTGGTGGCTTCTGCTGCATTTTTATAAGGGACATGTGGTGGCTTTTTGAAATTTTATTTCCTCGGTGGGTTTTCTGTTTTTGGGGACTTTTCCTTTAGACAAAAAGTCTGAAGGAATTATTTCAAACAATTTGTCTGAAGGAAATCTTCCTTCGCTTTGTTTCTGCTTTCTATCGGGCTTTTCTTCTTGAGTGAATTCCTTCAGATAAATAGTCTGAAGGATCTTTGCCTTGACCATTTTGCCATGGGAACTTTTTCAAAGGAATTCCTTGTGTCCGCCTTTGCTCACTACCCTCCGCAAGGGTGATTTTTCCTTTGGCTTTGCCTTAGTCAATTTTTCACTAATTTCAACAGGTGACACATGGCAGCATCCATTGTGAAACAGGCGAGGACATGTGGCAACATCCGCTTAACTTATAGAGGCTTTGGATGCCTTTTGAGTGTACCACAGAAGATGACACGTGGTGGCTTCTGCTAAACTTTTAGAAACACTGTAGATACACTTGGGACTCATTTTAGATTCATGTGGATGTTGACACTTGTCAGTGTCCACTGCGCTTTTCTTACAAAGGACACATGGCAACTTCTGTAGCTCTTAGAAATAAAGTAAAATAAGGCTCAGCAGATGACACTTGGCAGCATCCACTGGGCTCTAACAGGGTTTTTTTTTGGGCTTTTCATGCCTTAGTCACTTTTTCCATGGAAATTCCCTCTGTAAGGGCACTTGTCTCTTTGAATTTTGGGGCACTCCTTTGAAGCTGCCACTTGAACAGACTGATTGAACCAACTTTGGTTCAATGGTTCAATGGTTCATTCCTTTGCTTCTATTTGTTCATTTGACCACTTGAACCAAGCTCTTTGAAACAAACTGTGTTGAACCTGTCGCCATTGAACCTATCGAACCTTTGAACCTGTTGAACCTTTGAACTCGTTAAACCTTTGAACCTGAGTGATTCAATGGTTCAACGGTTCAATGGTTCAAGCCTTCTTCTCTTTGATAAGTGTTTTGAAGCCATTGAACCTGAAGCCGTTGAACTTTGAACCTTGACAAAAGTGCTTAATTCAATGGTTGAATGGTTCAAACACTACATAGAAGCTTGTCGATAAATTCTTTTGGTTGAACCAAGGCATTGAACCAATCCTGAAAATGACTAAGTGTTGGAAACTTATTCTTTTGATTGAACTTGTTTGTAGAATCCTTTGAACCTTTTGATTTCAAGCATGTTGACTCTTTAGAAATCTGAAAAAGCTTGAATAATGAAGAATTTGAATGCCCAGAACAATTTTTGAGAAGGGGAGAGAGGATTTTGGTCTGTTGAACCAAAATAGTTCAAATTTTATCTCAAAAATGAGTGATATTTTTGCGGGACAATAGTACTATTTTTTAAAAACATCATACTAGATAGTTATTTGTGTGCCCCATCATTTTTTTAGCATCATTTGTTTTTTATTTAAACCCCTTGGTAGAAAGATAGGTAAGATTATCTAGTTTGCAGCCTATATTTTTTTAAATTAATTAATGATTTTTTTACTAATTTCACATGTTAGTATACCTTGAAATATGATAAAAAATGTATATCCAATCATACGCCCCTCTAACTACATCAAAAATTTTGAAAATAGATTTTTTTTAATGTGTATAGAATTAGGTCTAGTTTACAACCACATGTTTTTTCCTAGTTTGAATCATTGAATCAAAGATACATAAACAAAGATAAATATGAATAATCATAGCATATAGTGATAAAAAAATACATACTTAGTTAATAAACATAAATAAAAACATTGAAGCAATGAAAATATAACAAAAACCATATATTTAAAAAGAGGAGACTTAGGTGATGTTGCAGTAATATTTTCAAGGAAAAAATATATAAAATGGATAGTGTCTAACATTGGTGAAGTTGCATTTTATTAATGTTGGTAGAAAACATGCATTCGACTTATAATACAAGCCATTCCTGAGGCTTAAGGCATGTGCTGAAATGTCATGGTAAATAACTGTGTACGTGAAACTTCTAACTTAGGGCTTAAGGCTTAGGGCATATAGGGTTTAGGTTATAGAGTATAAGGTCCAATAAAAAAATTCAATAGGGCATAAAATAAATATTGTTTTATTTGGGATAAAATGATTTTTTTAGAGTTTTAAAAGTTTACGATTTATGGTTTAAGATTTTGGGCTTAAATTTTAGGGATTAGGGCATATGATTTATGTTTTAAGGTACATAAGGTGTAATCACAAAGGAAATTACGGCCAAATTTATCTCCTTGAACTTATTTATGACTATAGAATGTGATTTTGGGCTCAATTGGACCCTACAACACCATAGATTGAGCAAATTAGTCAATTGGGGAAGTGAATGATACGATTTGGGCCAAATTGAGCCCTATGAAAATAATTAAGCATTACTATAAATGATGTTAATCATGGATAAATCATTTGGTTTAAGGTTTATAATTTAAGGATTAGGTTTTATATATCAGAGTTTTAGATATATAAGAGATAGGGTCTAATGTTTAGAGGATAATTAAGAAGATAATTTAGGATAATTTAAGCTGATTGAACCTAGTTTTATGACCACAATGATTTTTTGGGCATAGGCTTTATGTTTTAATATGCATTAGGTCCAACCATAAAGGAAATTGGGGCCAATTTGAGCTCCTTGAACTGATTTATGACTACAAAATGTGATCTTGGGCTCAATTGGCCCCTATGACACCATAGATTAAGCAAATTAGTCAATTGGGGTAATGAGTGATGTGATTTGGACCAAATTGAGCCTTATGAAACTGATTATTATTGTAAATAATGTTAATTTCATGGCTAAATCATTTGGTTAAGGGTTTATAATTTAGGGTTTAAGGTTTAGGGATTATGGTTTTAGATATATACAAGATCTAGGGTTTATGGTTTAAAGTTCAATCACGAAGGTAATTGAGGACAAGTTGAGTTAATTGGACATATTTGTGACCACAATGTGTTTTTGGGCATAGGGTTAATTATTTAGGGTGAATAAGGTCTAATCTCAAAGGTAATTAAGGTCAATTTAAGCTCTTTGAACATATTTGTGACTAAAGAATGTGATTTTGGGTTCAATTGCCCCCCAAGTCATCATAGATTGAGTAAATTAGTTAATTGGGGAAATGAGTGATGTGATTTGGGCCAAATTGAGCCCTGTGAACCTAATTATTACTATAAAGGATGTTAATTACATGGCTATATCATTTGGTTAAGGGTTTACAATTTAGGGTTTAGGGTTTATGGATTAGAGTTTCAGGTATATATGAGATAAAGTTTAGAGTCTAATCACAAAAGTTATTGAGGATAATTTGAGTTGATTGGACCTATTTATGACCATAATGTGTTTTTGGGCATAGGTTAATGGTTTAGGGTTAATAAGGTCTAATCATAAAGGTAATTGAGACAAATTAAGCTCCTTCAACCTATTTGTGACTATAAAATGTGATTTTGGGCTCAATCGACCCCTAAGTCACCATAGATTGAGTAAATTAGTCAATTAGGGTGATGAGTGATGTGATTTGGGCCAAATTGAGCCTTGTGAACCTAATTGTTATTTTAAATGATGTTAATTACATAACTAGATTATTTGGTTTAGGATTTACAATTTAGGGTTCAAGGTTTAGGAATTAGAGTTTCAGGTATATGTGAGATAGGTTTTAGTGTTTAGAGTCCAATCATAAAGGTAATTAAGGATAATTTGAGCTGATTGAACCTATTTGTGACCATAATGTGTTTTTGGGCATAAGGTTAATGTTTTAGGGTGAATAATGTCTAATTACAAAGGTAATTAAGACCAATTTAAGCTCTTTGAACCTATTTGTGACTATCAAATGTGATTTTGTGCTCAATTGGCCCCAAAGACACCACATATTGACTAAATTAGTCAATTAGAGCAATGAATGATATGATTTGGGACAAATTGAGCATTGTGAACCTAATTGTTACTGTAAAGGATGTTAATTGAATGACTAAATCATTTGGTGTAGAGTTTATAATTTAGGGTTTAGGGATTAGATTTTTAGGCATATATGAGATAGGGTTTAGGGTTTAGCGTCTAATCATGAAGGTAATTGAGGATAATTTGAGTTGATCAAACCTATTTTTGACCACAATGTGTTTTTGGGCATAAGGTTAATGTTTTAGGGGAATAAAGTCTAATCACAAAGGCATTTGTGACCAATTTAAGCTCCTTAAACCTATTTGTGACTATAAAATGTGATTTTGGGCTCAATTGGCACCCAAGTTACCACATATTTAGTAAATTAGTCAATTGGGGTAATGAGTGATGCAATTTGTGGAAAATTGAGCCCTATGATCCTAATTATTACTATAAAGTATGTTAATTGCATGACTAAATCATTTGGTGTAGGGTTTACAATTTAGGGTTTAAGGATTAGAGTTTCAAGTATATACGAGATAGGGCTTAGGGTTTAGAGTCCAATCATGAAGTTAATTGAGGATGATTTGAGATTATTTAACGTATTTGTGACCATAATGTGTTTTTGGGCCTAGGGTTAATATTTTAGGGTGAATAAGGTCTAATTGCAAAGGCAATTGAGATAAAATTAAGCTCCTTGAACCTATTTGTGAATATAAAATGTGATTTTGGGCTCAATTGGCCCCCATTTCACCATAGATTGAGTAAATTAGTCAATCAAAGTAATGATTTATGTGATTTAGGCTAAATTAAACCCTACAAATCTAATTGATAATATAAAGGATGTTAATTGCATGGTTAAATCATTAGAGTTTAAGGTGTACATTATGGTACTAAGGTATAGGGTAAACTAGGGCTTAGGATTTAAAGTGCTTAGAGTTTAGGGATCACACTTTATAATATAAGGTATAGGTTTCAATTGCAAAGGTAATTGAGGATAATTTAAGTTGTTTGGACCTATTTATGAGCACATAATGTGGTTTTAGGTTTGATTAGCCCCCATGTCATCACATATTGAGCAAATTAGTCAATTGGGGAAATTAATGGTGTGATTTCGGTCAAATTGAGCCCTTTGGACCAAATTCTTAGCCTAAATGGCTCAAATGATTGTTTTAGAGATTTAAGAGTTTATCATTTATAGTTTAGGTTCTCTAGGGATTAGGATTTAGGGTTATCGTGTAAGTCATATGGTTTATAGTATAAGGTACATGGGATTTAGGGATTAGGGTTTAAGGTTTAGGATATAAGGTATAGGGCTTCGAGTATAGGGTTTAGGGCTTAAGTTTTAGGGTATAGGGTATAAATCCTTCAAGTTAGGATATAATGTTTAGTGTTTAGGGCTTAGGGCTTAGGGTATTTTGCATACACTAAATACTACGTACATAATATTACCACATACATGTTATTAATGTGTACATATTTTTAATGCATACGTTTTCTCACTGCATACATGGTTATTTCATTAATAATTATAATAGTTTTAAAAAAATCAATAATAATTTTTTTACTTCGAGAGAACATTCCCCTACTCTGTTGCATTTTGTATGTTACAGGTCTGATTGAAAATGATTAGAATGTTGTCCACATCCTCAAAATCATAAATCATTCTCTACTCACATAGTTGACTAAAGAGTACATAGGACTATTTTTAATTATTTTAGAATAATTGGATTGTTTTCCCCACTTGATACTTCACATTGAAATTAGGTCTATTTTGGAATAATTGAATCATTGTCCTCACTCTCAAAAGTTGAAAACTTTTTGCAATCATGGGTGATGGCTTTTGTAGTAGTAGAAAGAAGTCAAAACACAAAATGTCAAATGAATTAGAAGTGGGTTGAGAAAAAAAAAAGCAATGAATGAAAAAAATTCATGGAGGTAAGTCTTTATCCCTAATGAATTGATTATCACAAATAATTATGAAAAAAATAATGATACTATACCAAATTGTGAAAGTCTAATTTTCAATTATGATAGTATACCCACTTTTAATGCAAGTCCACATTTAAATTTTACTATTTTTAATTTTGATGATGATGATAGTATGCATGATGATGTGAATTTCATGGAAACATGCATTGGATAAACTACTAATGATGAAACTAATATGGAAACACCTAATGGAGGAAGTTACAATGAAGAAAATAATATGTGAACACCGTTGAATGAAGAACCTACTAATGAAGAAAATAATATGGAAACACCAAATCAATCAAATATACCATTAAGAACACCTCTTCGGATTTATGGAATAAAACCAATGTATTTAATTGAAATTGATGAATCCGATTTTAAACCAATACCTAAAAAAATGTTCGAGTGCCATATGAGAAGAAAATTTAAAATAATTTGGGACTAACACTTTTAATATTTAAATGAAATTCAAAGATGATAATTTTTTGTTACATTGATGAAAGTAAAAAAGATAAGACCTACAATAAACACCTATGAATAAGAACATCTAATATTGATGGTATAGACAAGGCAATTATTAAAAAAATTCATAATGCATACCATCAAGTAGGTGTGAAGAAATGCACCAAAGATGGTAACGTTTCCCAAAATGTTATTAAATTTTTTTAGGTAAGTGGTAAAACAAATAATGAATGATTGATTAGAAAAACAAGCTAAGCTTTGAAAATAAATAGAAAAACACTAATAAAATCAATTGGGATATGTATAAGACTTGATGTTGATGGTAATAATGACTTGTGGGTGTTCTCTGGGAGACTCCCATGGAAAGACAAGGATGTATCCAATGCCTCAAATGATTTAATTATATAATTTTGGAAAGATAACACAAGGGTTTTGCCTAATATTAGAGTTGTAGTGAGAAGAAGAATTGGTTCTCCTAACCGTGAACCACATCCTAAACATTTTTTGGATGTGACTCAAACACAATTGTACTCTAAATATGTTGAAAAATACCAATATATATCTATTAGTCAAAAGTATTTTGAAATGAACAAACCCTTATATGTGAAAATCAATCACACACATACTACTTGTTGTAGGCAACAAGTTGAATTTTCTATGCATTATGATATTTTTTGTCATGTTTATTGTACTTTGTATACTAATAACATTTTTAGGAGTGTGGAGTGGAAGCCCCACCAAAATCAGCAAGAGAATTCATTCCAACATTTTTTTGTGAAAGACCAAATGGTCAATTATTTTATAATAATGCACTTTTAGATGAAAGTTACAACATTTGTGGTGCATTACCAAAATTGAAAAATGTACCCATGAAGAGAGTACACATGGAATTGGATAAGAATTGGTTGGTTATATTAAATATAAATATGTGGTATATCAAATGAAATATGAAAAAAAATCTAAAATGTGTGAGCTTATTAGAGAACAAATCCATGTTTCTAAATTTATGGACAAATTCAGGCATGAAATTGTATATGAGTATGCAAAGCACACACATAAAGCTTGATGACTAGAATAAAAATTCAAGTTAAGTAAAGACACACTCCTTATTAGTACTATTGTTTCAGTAGTTGACTTTGCAGAGAATTACACATTGCAACCACAAAGAGAGGTTTAGTCATAATACTACAATTCAGTACAAGTTTCAATTTTAGTGCATATAACATTCATGCATTCACCTGATAGTATAGAGAATGATCACATAATATTAAGGGATTAATAATTTTATATGAATGATGATCAGACACATTCTTCAGAGTATGTTCAAGGTTGTTTTCATTTGTTTTATGTAATAACCCCACTAGATTTTACTAGAATAAGGTGATTTTTTTAAAATTAATTACACAAATTCAACTAACAGATTTCATTATGATGAAATCAAAAAGAGTGATCTTTAACTAAACACATTATTTTAGTTAACCTTATAAAGGTCTATAGCTAATCCATTTAGCTAATGATCACTATAATGACAATATCAAGAATAGGTACAATGCTGAATATATAAATAAAGACTGCATTAGTTCTTAAAGTATTGTTCCAATTTCAGCCATGACTGATACAATATTACATCCAACTATTGTATGATACATATGAGTAAAAAATATAGTTTTAACACTAATGAATATCTCAATAATAATATATAATGATATAAAGCTCCGCGGAGCATGAATCTCAATGAACTCATAGTATCCATAAGTAATCTCAAGTATAATCTCTAGTGTAGTACTGTTGCAGGGAGGGAGAGCATCATCCAAGTGTTTTTTCACATCAACCATAAACCATCGATCCCCCATACTATCTCTCAACAAGAGAATGACCCTCCCTTCAAAGATGGGTAGATGATGATGGTGCGAGAATCCAAAGTGACAAACTAGAACCCGTGTGATATAAGATAACTAATACATGATGTATACCATAAATAAATTTATTCTAACATGATATCATACAAATATGTAAACCATATTAAACAAATGAAATGATAATTTTTAACTATAAAAATTACTTTAAGACCAAATTTTCTATATAGTTATTGATCACAAGGATCAGTCACTTTCATACACACCACTCAATTGGATTACACTTTATCTACACATTAGTGGCATTAATTAAGTGAGTGGAATCTGTTACACTACTTATTTAAGGTCATTAATGCAAGATTTGGATATATATTTAATAATATAAAAACCAACATATTCATACAGAATATTCCCTACTAGCAAATGTAAAATATGCTAAACACGAAAATATCAAATACATACATTTAATCCATCAAATGTAATGCAATGAATCTTAAAACATCTAATTTATTACTACATAATAAATCAGATAAATCACATAGATTTCAAAATTAGTCCTCAATAAAATCATACCATCCAGGTAAGAAGTTTATCTAGACTACAAATTACAAATATTAACATGTAACTGTAAATGTTATTTCATTTAAATAACATATATTTCTGACTTAGTGTTTACTTATTAAAATTACAATAATAAACCAATTCAAACACTAATAATCATCACATGTTTTGTATTTAATCCTAAATACCACATAATTAAATATTTCATCAAATAGTTAAATATGTCTATATCTTAGCCATGAAACTCAAATGACAAATACACCATATATATATTTATATCATGTAATATTTCAGAAGCATTAATCATATATGAATATATATATGGTATACCTATATCTAGATTTGTACTAAGTTAACAAATTATAATTTTATACCATATATGTATATCCATATATTTCAGCTACTCAAGCTAATCTTATAGCTAAATAAAACAACAGCTAGTAAGTATACGATATACTCTAAACAAACTAAACCTTTATCCATTATCTATATGTATCACGTATACTTATTTACTCATGCTAAGATTTAGCAAAGTCTATATATATAATAAGATTTACTCGGTACTAAATATATAAACTCGGCCATATTTATAAATGAACTAATTTCTATATAAAGGAAAATATTCTCCATATGCACCCAGTCCTAATACAGAACCAACCAATTGTATCCTACAATTTTAAATATATATAGTTTACTTTGAACTCAGCCATGTTTATATTTTACAGATTATAATACATAGGATGATTTATTAAAACCAACATTCCTATATTAAAACTTTTAAATGCGCAATCATAAAACTAACCTAACTAAGTAAATGTCTGTAATGTTTTCATTTATGGGAGATATAAATATACATCTTGTTGGGTGAACATTTTGTCGACCAGCTAACTGGTGAGCAAAATAGGTCTCTTCAACCACAACATAGGGAGATTGGTCATCCAAAGTTGCAAGTTTACCACATCCAAAGGGGACAAATCTCTCCTCTCATCAAGGGGAGGTTCCCTATAGGTATAAAGGTGCTATGTACCATATATATAAGCAAAAAATAACACTCAGGGGTAGGATAAACCATCTATCTCTCTTTTTTCAGAGATGATGCTCACAGATCAAAGGAGAAATCCTAGGTGATTGGTGAAGGTACTTCTCTTCTTTCAGAAGTAACATTCAACCAAGAGCCATATCCATTCCTGGATAGTATAAATCCTGGTGAAATGATAGAAGGCACTTCTCTTCTTTCAAAAGTACTTATTCTTACAAACAACAAGAATCTTTCTGGTAATAAGTGACTGGTAATAGGGTATAGAATAACTAGCAATCTAAGATGTAGTTCAAAGTCTCCACCTTGACTGCCCAAGAGTGAGATACGAAAGACAATGAGGGCACAAAGTCATCCCAAGGTCTTTTATATAGAAACAAAAAATAAACACACACTGAAGACAACTATGATAGCACAAAGTCTTAAAGTAGTGGCTTCAGGACACCTTTTTTATTACTTCCACTAGTTCTGCTTGTTAGATCAAATAAACAAGAATGCTTCTAGGAAACAGACATAAGAACAATTTCCTAAAGTAGCACAAGCTATAACAGCACAAATTCTGCAAGTAACTTGCTTTCTCATTTAATCAAAGAAATATGAACAATAATCTGAGCTCAAAGTCTCAGTAATGCCTTTCAATTTTGGCAGAGTTTTGCTTCTGGTAAAGGGAAGATCTCCCTTGAATGATACAAGAGATTACATTATGTAGAGGCCTAAGGGAAGCTTCGCACTTTGTCCCATGGAGCAACCCATGTTGTGTAATTAATGACTTGGATGCATTCTTGGTTCTATCAAGGAGGGCCATGCTGGAGCAAGGCAGCTGCCTTAACTATGGCATGTTGATTCATCTCCAGTGTTTACTCTAGATCCTGAATCACTCATTCCATCACCTGTTATCTACGCAACTGTCTACTCTACCTTTACTCCAAAGGCGACAAACAGGTTGTGCTTTCAATGCTTGCAAGCCCCAAATACCTACCTGGAAAATTGCTCCACCTACTGGGAATAACTCCCACTAAGATTTCCCTCTTTGTTTCTTCTTCCTTTGGCCCTAGCGTTAGGATCTTTGAATGCATTCGGGTCCATGTTTTAAGCCTGCAAAGATCAATAGACACTTCATTGCAGCAAATTTGACATTCACGGGTCTTTCCTCTATTGAAGGATAACAGCTAGTCAATCATCCTAAATTTGATGTTTGCAGGCCTGTAATTCTTCTTAACAACTCCTTTATATCTTTCCTACTTGTTATGGCTACTTTCCACTATGATGCAGGTGAGGACATATGGCGGCATCCACGGCTTTAAAATAATCTTATTAGAATAAGCTTTGAAACTTGTTAGAGGTTGGAAGCGTGGATGCAGACACTTGGCAGCTTCCACTACACTGGGATGGGATACGTGGTGAGTTTTGCTACTTTGAAATTGGTTAGAGACTTAGAGCGTAGATGCAAACACTTAGCATCTTTCACTGCACTTTGAGGCTTGACCCTTCTCAAAGGGAACTTGCCCTTCAGGGTCTTGAGAAAGGTCCATTTATGAGTGTCGAGTGTCCCCTCGCAAGGGTACCTACCCTTCGAGATCATCGAGGTGGCCTTCAAGCTCTAATTCCTTCGGTTAGGCTCGACACTTTATTTCCTTTGGGCAAATTGTCTAAAGGAAATCTTTCCTTGGCTCTACATCTCTATGTTGGGAGTGTTTCATTCTTGACATGTGGCACATTCCACTGTTATAGGTGAGGACATGTGGAAGCATCCACTTAATTCATAGGAGCTCTTAGAAACCTTTGAGAGTCCTGCGGGGGATGACACATGGTTGCTTGTGCTGAGCTCTAGAAACACTACAGAAACATTCAGGACCCATTTCAAATTCATGCGGAAGATGACACATGGCGGTCCCTATTTCTTTTAGCAACAAAAACTTGGGGCTCACCAGTCCTTACTCAAAAGGTTTCAGATGTCAACACTTGGAGGCTTCTAACAAGTTTTTCCAAGGACACGTGGCAGCTTCCATAGCTCTTTAGAAGCAAATTACAAACTTTTTGTTGTTCCCACTTGGCACTTTCTGTGAGAATCTGAGATAAGTTTATCAAAAGAAGGTTTAAAACTTAAGGGAAGCCTGAGATGTAGACATCGACACTTGTCGCGCTTCACTTGTTCTTTTAGAAACTTGCTCGAGGGCTGCCACAGTCTTTTCTTGATAATGAAACCAAAGGAAGATGTAGCACCCATTGACACATGGCAACCTTCACCAAGCTTCATCAGAGACACATGCCAACTTCCACTATTTTTAGAAACAAGGTATAATGGGGCTTGGCAGGCGACACTTGGCAGCATCGGTTGGATCTTGAGAGAAGCTTAGGAGAAACTTGAATTTGATGGCCATGGGGATTTCACTAGTTGCTTGGCACTTCTTTCCTATAGAGACCGTAGATTTAAGCCCATAGAGTCCGTAGAAATGTCTTTATTGAGTCCGTAGTTTTGAGTTCGTAGAAACTGAGAAGCTTGAAAAATGAGGAATTTCAAAGCTTAGGGCAAATTTTGAAAAGGGAAGAAACAATTTTGGTCTAAGTAGGGCCAAAATAGTCTGTAGGTTGTCCCAAAAATGAGTGACATTTTTTGGGGACAACACATCTCAAAAGACAAACAGACTTATAATGTTTTGTTTATATAACTATTGTAAATAAATCACAAAACTATAAGGTTGTCTACATTCATAAAAATTCCAAAAGATGGTGTGAAGTCATTCTGGGATTTTATAATATAAATAAGATCATTTATATTTTATTCCCAAAAATGCTTACTTATAAGCTCATCTAATTTTCCTTCACATTTTAATGGATCCTCTATATTAACCAAGTCAATACCTAGCCACATAACAATCATCAAATAAATTTTGTATGACTTCAAAATAGTATAAAATAAGATCAATTTGCATTACAAATAATCTAAGAACCCTTCTTAAACATATAACCAGTCGACCCTCCAATATATATTTCAATCTCAAATTGATTTTTAGACATTTATAAATAAACATCACAATCTTTAATTGGATAACATATATAGACATGGACATGTATTTATCACAGGTTAATGAAGTCATGTGGATCTTGTATACATGTCCATGTATATGTATATTTTTGCAGGTAAGTCATGTATATCAAATTTCTAAGCTATTCTCTCCAAACAACATCATACATAGCCAAACCCAGATTTTGGGTTTAATTTTTAACATGAACTAATATTTATTTAACTCAAGTCAATATTTGAATAGTAAAGGAAATAGTTTAAAAAACTAATTTTAGTTTATATAAACCCAGTCAAACCTTCATTTGGTTAAAAAGATCCTAGGGTTTAAATTTGTCCCTTTAAAAATACTCTGGCAATTTCCATTATAATTTTTATAACTTATAATGTGCAGAAAACATAATTATTATTTTGCCTCATACTAGGCTTTACCCATCTGATTATTTTAAGCCACTAAATTTAGTTTTCAAGCTAGAACCTAGGGTTTAAATTCGTGATTATGAAATACACAAAATTTCTCGTAATTGAAGCTTAGTTTTTTATAAATATATAGTAGAGATTTCTATACCATGGTCATTAGAAACTAGGTTTTATTTTATCATAAGCTTGGTTTTGTGGATGGCTGATCCATCTGCAGTATAAGGCTTATAACCTAGTCTTTCCACATCTTCAAAACAATACAATAACACCCTTAACCATAAAAATCTCCATGGATTTAACTAAAACAAACTATTATGAATTCAATTACAAAATTGACCTGGTGTTGAAGTTTGTAGAATGATGAATGACAAGCTATTCTCCAAATTTCCTTGAAATTTTTCCTCTTTTCTCCTTCTGCCCTCATATGTTGTGCCTTCTATTTCTTACTTCCTTTCTTTTTATTCTCTTGCATTTTACCAAAACCCCAAATCTCTCTGGTAAAATTAATTACTAAGTCCATGCATGTAAAATGACTCGCATACATCAAACTGAAAACAAATAGTCATCCATAATTTCCTCAAACTATTCATAGCGATTCTTAGTTTTAGCTTAACAGCTCATTTAACACAAGTCAATACTTGAATCAAACCCTATTATCTAGAACATTCCAAATTAGAATAATAATAATCCCTCCAAACTATATGCATGATAATAATGACTTCATCGAACCCTCCAAACTATAATTATTAACAATGAGTTCAACCCTTTTAGCATTGACTTAATAAAATTCATCCAACTATTATAATTCCAAAGGCAATGTGAATTTAGCATAAGGCTAATAACAAGACTATCCAAAAATGCCATTGACTAACATAATATTCATTAAGCAATGTAATTATTGTAATTAACTTAGCATAGGGTTATTAACAGTAGCTAAGCACAAAGATTTTACAATAATCATTAGTCAAAATGACTAATATCACAATGATCATGCCAAACTATAATAACATGAATTTATCAAAATATAGTGTTTAGTTACCAATCAACTAACACTTTAACTAATCATGGAGACCATGCTAAGTCTAAATAACTTAATCACTCATGTAATTATGTTCCTTAGCAAGGTATTGTAAATAAGATACTATCATGAAAAAATTCAATTATATCCAAAGTGTGTATTAAGTCATGCTAAGACAAACATAGACTCACTTATTCATCAAAGAAACATCATCATATGAGATAATCTAAATATGACAACCATAAGTGCAAACACACAACTGGATCAACATGAACATTATGCAAAAATTAAAATCACAATAGAAAGAATATTAGTACTCATTCAAATGTAGAAGACACATTAGAAATCATGACATACTAAAGCTATCTAAATCAACACTGATCAAAACACATTAATCTATTTGTGGTGTATGCATGAGTTTCTAGTTCTTCAATTTGGCATCCCACAATGCCTCCATCTATGCCACCCTCTCCAATGATGCCCTCCCTTCGTCAAACTATGAGGGATAGATCTATCCTGCATCCACCTTATGAAAATGATGGTAGTTATCTTGAAACATATAAAATTCATAATATACTATCAAAATAAACTAACAAACATGATCATCATGTACTAATACAAAAGTATAGCTAACTTTATGGTAAACAATCATGTAAACTAACATATAACTGCCCATAATCAGCATATGAAATCAAGTTTAACTAAAACAATAGTTAACCAAATAATAACCATAAAAATCCACAAATCAATAGGTTATTAAGTCTAGTGAGGAAATCAAGATGTGACATTTTATAGAAATTTAAGTGAAAGGAACATTACTTTCAACCAACATTATATATGGTTAGATAATTGCACATCATAATTCAATAATGCACGGATGTTCTACTAGTTGAATAGGATGCATATGAGCACTGGTGTACAACATATTTTTAGTTTCACTGAAGCAAGCCATGGTAAAAGGGAGCATGATAGTGCAGGAGAATGTGTCAAAAGAGTGCTTGCAAGAGAGGAGTTGAAGTTTGAAGAAGTTGTGAATTTTTTAGATGCAAATAACATAGTTGAATGGTGTAATGAACATATGGGCCATAGTTCTCAGCAAAATTCCACTATTCATAAATATTTTTGGCTCATGGATGATGAAAAGTTAGAAATCTAGTAGGATTATATGACAGTAATAGGGTTGAGCAAGTTATACTCATTTCATAGCTCAAATGCATGTTCTTGGATGGTTCATATGAGGCACATGGTGTACTTTTATTCTGCATGCATTGACTTTGTCTAGAATGAGTGCGAGTCACAAGAATGGGTGGATGAATGGAGTTTTAGGCCTCTAGTTATAATTGACACTTATCAGGTTCCACATGCTTTATAACTTATAGAGCTGACATCATCACATGACTTTGACCATGTATCTGAACTAATAAAACCAGGTACCATATTATATTTGACATGTGTTTTATATACTAAATTTGGTAAATATATTAGTAGATCATGTTATTAAATCATGTTTTATTTTATGATGTAGGGCATGCTTATACAGCTATTACAGATGAGGATAATAAGGGACAAACTACTACTTGTCCCAGTGGGTAGAGGAAAAATAGAAATTGACTTTTGCAATCATAAATTGGGGAAAACATTCGTTATCACATTGGGTCTATTGTAGTTAATAGAACTTGGATTTTAAACTATCATATGAAAAATTATAATGTATGGTTGTTTGAATACTTCGAAGTACATAGGAAGATATTCCATTATTCAAATTTGCTTCTTGCAAGAAATGTCCAGTTGCACAAATATCGAGGTAGTCCATTAAAAAAGACTCTATAGAAGGTTCATAAATCTAACCATGAAGTAATTCTTGATACTATAAAGAATATATCTTATCCTAGTGGTTCCTTAGATTAAACCCCCAAGGTATGTTGAATTCTCAAATGCAAATGTATTTACTTTTATCAATTTTTATTTATTACTTAGGTTTTACATAAGAATTTCAATTTAACTAGATACTAACATATTTTTTGTAGACCTTAGTGGTGCCAAATTATCTTCCACCTTCACGTGGTTGACATTGTTCATAGATAATTCCATATTCTTGAAGCTAAGAGAAGTTTTTGGTTCTTGTAGGTCTGATTATTGATTGACAACATTTGTTGTCAATGTTGTTGGATGATGCCATGGGTCCCTCTATCCCTTTCAATATTGACAAATAAATAATTTTTATCATATCATATCCATTTCACACATGACCAATCTATCATTCTACATATATCAAGATAATGTAACATTTTGACAACATTTTGAAAAGAAATGGAATCGTTATACTCATAGAATTGCCTTCATTAGCCTTCTAGGCCTTGTAGCCCTTCAAACATTGAATTTTGAGGATAAATTTCATATAATACACCATATAAATATAATTTCCATAATTATATATACCCATTTGGCCAAATATATTGTTTATTAAGACTTTCAGGGGTATTGATCTCAAAAACATGTCCAATTCGCTATAAACCTAGGTAGTGTTCTCTCACTAGAAAAAAGTGAAAAAATAAATAAATTGAGTTTTAGGGAACTTAAAAATCCCATTATTTTTCCTATGGGTCTAATTTTATCTCCTCTTCACTTCTTTATTTGACAATAACTTCCAAAAATACATGAATATCAGGGAAAAGATAGTTTACCAATCTGTTATAAATGAGAAACACATACTTGATTGAGTTTATGAACATATGTTGAGCAATTTATCTCTTTAAGTTCTAAACATAAATAATATATCTCTATATGGATGACAAACAACTTTCTTATTTGAGGATCATGAAGTGATCATGCCTAGATCTTTTCCAATTATAAGCTTTGTATTGAAAACTATGCTCAGAGCTCTAATTTAGGATAAGACTTGACTGAATATTTAAAAATATCATGAAATCATTGATAAAAACATAAAAAATCAATAATAATGATTAAATTCATCATAATATCATTCATACATAGGTGGATCTTATAAAAATATGTTTCTTCACTTCATTCTTGACTCAAATTATGCTTGCATTCTCATTCTTGAGTCAAACTATGTTGCAAAATTATGTATCCGCATGGATTCTAAGGCCATGGTAGTGGGAACACATGTATTTTGATAATATCAAGGTGTTTTAAGTTAAATATTCATAATTGGAGGTATAGGAAGTGGAAATATCTATTGGAGGCATATAACCTATCTCATAACTACATAAAAGTTGCAATATATGACTGATCACAAAATCTTTACCACAAATTCATCAATTATTTTAGATTCATGGGATTTGGGGTTAACATATAGTAATTAAATATGCATAGGATGGTTCTTTCATCTCATGGATATGACTTATAATTTTAATTTTATATCTATCCGAAGGTTTCCTAAAAAACATCAATTTTACCTTATAGGAAAATGTCAACTTAAGGCCGAAATGGGTGTTCCATCTCCTAACCAAGAGTTATCATATGACAATGATGCATTAATATATGTTAATCACTACCCTCTATGTGTTTTAGATGTTATTTTTCATCCATGAGTCCTCAGAGGTAGAGATATACAACCTAACTCGCATGTTGACAACATTTGTTATCAATGTTGCTTGAGGCTAGAATGGGTGCTATGTCTCCTAACCGGGAGTGATAAGAGGAAAATAATATATTAATAGACATTAATATCCTCCCATGATGTGTTTAAAATGTTATTTTTCAGCCACAAGGCCCCATAGGTAGAGATCTCTAACTTGGCTCGCATGTTGACAACATTTGTTATCAATGTTGCTTGAGGCTAGAATGGGTGCTTTGTCTCAAAACTAGGAGTGCTCAAAGGCCAATAATGCATTCCTAGAAATTAATCACCACTCTTTACATGTTATAAATGTATTTTTCATCCATGAGGCCTTGAAGGTATATATATATCTAACTTGTCTCGCATGTTGACAACATTTGTTAATGTTGCTTGAGGCTGGAATGGGTGCTCCATCTCCTAACTGGGAGTGCTCAAGGGAAAATAATGTGGTCGTATATTTTAATTTTTACACATGATGTGTTTTAAATTATATTTTTTATCCACTAATCCCTATATGTTTAAATATTTAACTTGTCTTGCATGTTGACAACATTTGTTGTCAATGTTGCTTAAGGTCAGAATGGGCGCTTCATTTGCTAATTGGACATGTTCAAGGGAAAAAAATGTGGTCTTAGAATAAATTATAATATTTTTTAGACTTTAATAAATGATCATCCACCTCATAAAGAGGCAAAATTATCCCAACTCACTTCAAAACACCTCTATGTCCCCTATAGGGCGACAAACATGCAATTTAGAAAGAATTTTGGTTTGGGAGTTTTGTGAAGAATTTATGATATTTTATAACTCCCACAAGTATTCCCCATAAAAACCTATCCAATTATCCCAATAATTGATCTATGTGAGCCTTAGAAATCCTTTTTGAACCCCTAACCCAATTCAGGGCTTCTTTAGGCCTAGAAAGACCAAATTGGGTATTTTTGGGAGTTTCAAGTGGAGTAGAGGGATAACAAATTGCATGGAGATTTGTGCCAACATGAAAATAATGTTCTAATCCTCATTAGGCTTATTATCTACCCAAATCATGAAAATTAATTAAGTTACAAGTTTTCACCATGCATTTGGCAATCTTAGCAAGATGACAAAGTGAGCATATGAGATATCATACTTATTGTATCAGTTTGAGGAGTTTCACATCATCTCATGAGGTGTCAAGAAGAGCTATAAATGTGGTGGAGTTAGTTATGCAGGTGTGTAACCCCTCAATCAAGGAGGGTATGGAAATTTCAAAGGGAAAATGACAAATCTCCTACACCAACTCCCTAGAAGGCCATCATAACACCAAGTTACAACATGTTGAGAGGGATGATAAAACTATTTCTTTCCTCCTCTAAACATTTTAACTAACTTAATGAGTAAGATAAAGCCATCATCCCTCTTGGTTAGATTTTTGTTGCACCAAAATTCCCATAACTTGTATTTAGTATGTACAAAGGGCATGTTATGAGAGGATATATGACCAAAACTCAGCCCCAAAAAAGCCTAAAACCCTAGCGAGATAGGTCTATAATAGAGTGTAGTTGTTAAGCCTAGTCTTTTAATCCAACAAGGGGTAGTAAGTGGATAACGTGGAAGAGTGGAGGTCTAAGCTTATGAGAATAGTTGTTTGAGATTGAAATGAGTACGAAAAGCATGAAAGGGGTCAGTATTGAACAAGGTCTCAGGGGAAAGAAGTAGCTTCAACATACTTTCATAATAGGAAGCCTAGGTAGGTTGAAAATAGAACGTGGCACCAATAAAGAAAATAGTCTTACCATGTTGAACCCATTTCCAAACAAATTTCTAAAGCCAATAAGGGATATGAGTAAACTATTTTTGTCTTCCTTATATATATATATATATATATATATATATATATATATATATATATATATATATATATATATATATATATAACTTAATGAAAATAGCTTGTTAATTATACTTGTGACACCATTCCATCCTCCTAGAATACACTTATATATTGTTTAATATATATTTACTTATAATCCTACTTGTAACAAGGGGTATATCATATTCATACCTAAGATTGATTATCACCTAATTTAATCAATGTGATATTTTAAATTATGAAAAGGAAGGGATTGTTGGTGGACTTAGATCTAAAATCAATTTTTCATGCCCTTAATTGGTCAAATTAGGTCAAGGAGTGAAAATTTGGATCAATTATGCCAATCCACCTAACTTGTACCCACAAACCCTCTTTAAAAATAACATATAAAGTTAACATAATGCAACAACAATTATGATAAATAAATGTATGGCTTACCTACTTCAAGTGTTGAAGGTGGTTTGGAGGTTAGGGCAAGTCTATGAGAGGAGATATGGCCAAAAATAAGTCCCAAACAACCCTAAAACCCTAGTGGGACAATTCTATAATAGAGTGTAGTTGTTAGCCCTAGTCCTTGAAGACAACAAGGGGAAGCAAGTAGATAAGGTGGAAGAATGTATGTCTAATCTTGTGAGAATAGTTGTTTGAGATTTAAATAAGTATGATAATCATGATAGTGGGTTTAGGA
The DNA here is from genome assembly GCA_037957365.1 of Torreya grandis. Classification (NCBI taxonomy): domain Eukaryota; kingdom Viridiplantae; phylum Streptophyta; class Pinopsida; order Cupressales; family Taxaceae; genus Torreya; species Torreya grandis. The sequence goes on along the minus strand of JARHVA010001736.1, from coordinate 2,133,959 downwards.
GTGAGCAAGAATTTCTCAGGGGAAAGAAGAATCTTTATTAATGTGAATTAGGCCTACTAGGCCTTATAGCCCTACTTGGGTAAAAGTGGAAGATAAGTACAAGGAAGAGTTAGGGACTTTAAAGAAGGTTGGTTGGCATGATTGAGGATAGGTTAGGAGGTTGGAATATATCGGAGTTTACTCTAAGTGTATATAGATAAGGTAGATGAAAATAGGCCTAGACAAGCTTAGAGGATGCAATGAGAGATTGAGACAAGATTGATTGTAAAAGGAGAGTGGAGATTATAGAGTGAGTTGAAACTTGAGAGGTGATTGAGGTGAATATTTTAACCTTGAATAATCATAAGAGAGTGAACTGGTGTTGACAAGAAAAGAGTCTAATAAGCAAGTCCATAAACCTAGTGGAAAAGAGCAAGGACAAAGCATTGAGCCAGGTGAGTTTGGGATCAGCATTGCAATCATAGGTATCAAAAGAAGATGTTTTGTAGAGGTTTATAGGTGATCATATTTTAATTACATCATAACCTATTAGTATTTTAAGAACAATACAAGAGAATAGAGCATGAAATATTGTAAACAAAGGTTTGTGAAAGAGTATGAAAGATATTAAAATTTAGAACAAAATATTGAACAATATATTAACATAATTATATGTAAATTTTCCATGCATTTTAACAACATTCAACAAACTGCAATGTTTAAAAAGTGAAATGTTGAATAATGTATGTATATATATTATATCCATAAAAGCCATAAAGGCATACAAAATGTGAACTTAATATAATATTTGAGGTTAATGCCATATAGACTATACATCAAGTATTATAGGCATACAACAAAATGTCATAAGACATGATCTCCTAATCATCAAAATGCATTTCTCTATTTTCCTTGCTTGTTGAAGCCTCTCCCCTAGATTCCTTGCTCATAACTAAAGGTCTCTGAGTGGATTGACTACGAGTCCTCTTTGGCTCCAAACTCACTTATAGCTCCAACTGTTCAGATGCAAATATTATTATAAATTGTACATGGTGTAACAATATTATTAAAAAATAAACATGTTAAATTTTTTAATTCATACAAAAATTATTTATAGGTGCACTTACCACAAGTTGGTAGTCACGATCAATTTGACACTGGCACTCAATAGGGTCGATGATAGGTTCACACTGGCAAATAGGGGTGTTTAACAGATCACTACTATGAGTCAGTGAGGCATAGGTCCCTGCAAATGTATAGATACATACAAAATAAAATTTTAAAATTAGATCATAAACTATATCATTAAAATATAACATGAAAAATTATAAATAAAATTGTCTAACTGTACCATGCCACCCCTGCTAATCATTTCAAAGGACCAAAAGACATCATTGGAGGAGTCCACATAAATAATTGTTTTGAGCATCATCTATTTGCACAAGTATAGAGGATAATTACAAAACACACATCTGCATTTACAATTAAACATTATGTAATATATAATTAGATCATATACCTCAAAGAGTTGTGCAGATGAAATCATAGTAGTAACACCTATGTTTATTTCATCCCTAGTAGATGGTAGAGTGTCTTTTGTGGTCATCAACTAAACATAAAAATTATCATTTTCAATCAATTCAAAATTCACACACGCACACGCGCACGCAAGCGCGTGCGCCCACACACACACACACACACAACATATATATACAATGAACAATAACATTAATTAATTGTTATAAATTACCTCCATATAGGTATAAACTATAGGTGCACTCTGAGCAACACACATGCTCGTCTAGACTCCACAAACCTACTACAACATAAAAATAGTTCATTAACATAAAATTACCTTTTATATTTTATAAATATTTTAAATTTAGCAAGTCTAATTTTTTTTTATAATAATTAAAATAGTAAACATACCTGAGAAGTGTTAGGTAAGGTGACCAGATGAAATGTAGATGGCTGAAACATAAAAATATCGACATCATATAGGCCCATGGAAAAACCACTATGTGTGGACTACATGAAATCCTCCTCATCCTCATCAGGTCTAATGCATGTAATGCCACATGATTTGTATAAGATTTTGTCGGGTAGTATTGCTAGACAAAGCCTCACCACATCCACCCTCCCCAAGAGGAGCATGAGAAATCTGGATCGTATGATGGTTGAGGGTGTTAGTAAGTTCCTTAAGTCCATGCAAGGTATCAATCTCTACAGTCTCCTTGACTATACAGGGTAGTGTCTCAGGAGGATGGGGTTGATCAACACATGCTCTCACTAACTGGATAGGTACATGTCATGCCCATGGTCTATCCTATGAATATCCCTTTCCCCTATCTTAGAACTCTAAGAAATCAAAATAATTTGGGATTTCATTCAACACAAACTCACAATACAATTTTCTCATAAAATAGAGTGGGAACTCATTATTGTTGTAAGGTGGGTGATCAAATACCATCCACCATCGATCCCAATTTGTTTTGTTTGAGCAAATCATGAGTGCACCAATGGATTGGAATCCATTTGGTTGTCACATCAAGTGGCACACCGGTCTTCCCATCAATGATTAGGGCATAAATTTTGACATTGGTTATGTGTTTATCTTTCACAATGGTTGTTGATAGTTTCTTAAAATAGTACACCCTACATCTATTTATACAATCATCCCACCTATCAATTTAACCCATTAATGACTCATCTTGATCTACTAATATTTGTAGTGTGTTTTCTTAGGAAATTCATTGGGGGTTATTTGAGTGTGGATCCCTTAATGACCTAATCATATTTTCAAGTTTGAGCTTATTTTATACTCTATGGCTTGTTAAATCCTCTTGACTACCTTGGGGGGATTGAAGAACTACATGAGGGATAAGAGGGTTTTGTGGGGGGAGGGTTAGGAGGGTTTTGCATGTGAGGAGGGACTAGAGGGATAAGAAGGTTTTGGGGGTCAGGTGTTGGCACATTAGCCATTGCACGTAAATATGTATGTAATAAAAAACATAAAAATAAAAATAATTTAAAAAAAATACAATAAAATTGAAAAAAATAGGGTCTAATTGCATTAAAACATGTTGGCGTACCTCTATTTCTGTATGACATTGTTGAATAGAAGGGTGGGTGGCTCCAAAATGTGAAATTTTGCTCACTCAAACTTGTTGCTCCAAAATGTGGGTTCAGTCTTCTTTAATTTGCTCATGGTTTCTACTGTGTGAAATTCCAAATGATTTGGCTTTCACACTTCTTTTGGTTTTATTATATAAAAATCGTGCACATAGTTTTTACATGTATATGGTTTTTATGCATATGTGGTTTAGCCTCATTAACCACCAAGGTGCTAAGTTCAAGAACTATGTATGAGATTCTAATAACTGCATACATGGAACAGTTGTTGGGGGGAGAGCAGAATTTTATCCGCTTTTTGGCCCCCTAAATTTGTGCATACACCCATAGCCTGTACATAAAAGCAAATGGGTAGGCTATGAGTTATTTATTTAGGTAGTGTAGAGATCCTTGAAATTCATTATTAATTATATATTATTTTTATTAACTATGTTGTTTACATATTAATTTTACATTTGAAAACATATGGAAACTAATTAGATCATCTATGATATAAAACTATGAACCATGAGGGAGACACCAGATGGACCATAGCTGAGTTTCAAATATCTTATTATTAAGAAGATATGCTATTAACAAATCTCTACTATAACCCTGTAATAAAATCTTGGAAATGAATAATGTTAAGTAGCTCTTTATAAACTTGTGTATTATGTTTGTCCAATTATAGACCATGCCTAAAAATGAAAATATGGAATGATTTTTAACATTAGAATACTCTCAAGTTAAAGGTATTGTACCTTATGCCACTATCTTTATATATCAAACCTTACTCAACTTGGATATGAATCCCAATGTCTACATAAATTGATTGTGTTAATAATCCATGTTATGACTACAAAATATAGACAATTGGATATTGATATTTTTGATAAGAATGGACATGCTTGGACATGTTCAAGTGTTGTAGCTTAACATAACAAAGTCTTTAGTTATATGGATTAGATTTATATAGTATTGTAGCACCTTAAAGGAATTTTATGTGTATGATATGATAGTGAAGCAAGGTATGATGAATAACCAAGATTGAATAAAACTTGTAATATATGCAACATTGTTATGGGATAGAGAGTTAACAGTTTTATATTATGTATGCACCAAAATCCACTCATCCCAATAATTACATCAATTCTACTAATTTAACCTATAACTACATTTCCTAACTAATTAACTAATATCCCATTTCCTACTCCTATATCTGAAAAACCTTATTCCATCCCATAACCAATTAATCCCCTTCATTAAAGCATTAACAAAACCCATTTACCTATTAACCTCCTCCCTAAGCCACTTGCCAATTTAAAAATACAATTTATTTTACCCACCCATCCACCACCCTACTAACTAGCTATTTCTAAACCCCTAAAACCTAATAGAGATTTATAGAATTGGAAAATATTATAAATCTCCTCTATTTTATCCCCTTTTCCTCTAGAATTCTACATTCTAGAGATTTCCAAAGAATTTAAAATTCTTTGGAAATACCCTAGCCATTGATTATTCCCTCCATTTCCTATATAACTAAGCCAACTCCCTCCATGAAAACAACATGAAAACTTAGAATTTATCTTGCTATCTTGCATCCATAACCATCCTTCTTGCATCCATCGAGAGCCGTTATCAAGTCCAAAGTCTATTAGAAGCCATTATCAAGCATAGACAAGCAGTTCAACATCCAACTATTTTGCATCAAAAATCTGTTTGGCAGTCTTGGAGAGGAGCTATGAGAGGTAAAATGATGGTAAGACTTCTCATTATTACAATCTGATTATCTCTCTATCCTCTCTTTTTGATGTTGTTTAGATTTTGGGTTTTTATTATTAAAAATAGTAATATAAAGTCTTAAGAATTGATGACCGAAAACTACAAAACTTAGTCTATGAATATCTCTGAAGTTTTCTGAGTATTATTTTCAGTGTAAAACTAACTTAATCCTATTATTGTCTCTACATGAAGACTGGTGTGTGTTCAAAAATTCATTGAATGAGGGATATATCATGATTGGGCATTATGATCTAGGCATTATTAATTTGTTGTTCTTACATCTCTATCGTTTACTCGTGTTGTCTATGATATTTCATGTCTTTGATCTATCATAAGACCACATTTATTTGAGTTGTTTTGGTCAAATGTCTCACATTTAGATTTATTACATTTTCCTCTTGTTTTTTTTAACCCATGTTATAAGTCTACGATCCTGGCAAACATTCACTTTTCATTATAATGTAAATAAGCATTTGTACTTTGTTCTAAAACTCTCGTTTTAACATAGGTTAGGAGTTTGTTGGTAAGGATCATAGAGTCTATTTTTACACCCGCCCATTACATTTGACTGAAATTTTTTTGAAGCATCTTCAACCAAATCATTTTGTGCATATCTTGTAATCATTTCCAAAAACACCTTTTCTACCAAATAGTTCTCAGAACCATGTATGCTCTGATGGATGTCTTTACCTTATTCTAAAGCTCCCATTTTAGCATACGCTGAGGAAGCGTTGGTAGAAGTTATGAAGTTTGGTGGCGGTTTTGGTGAACTGATATAGTCTATTCTGGAATGGTTCATTTCAAGATCGTGCCCATTAGATCGCTTACTTATTGGTCTTTGACTTGTAAATTAATTTGTTATTTAACCTTTTGTATATATTATAATCCCGCCAAATGCATTTTGCATCTGTGAACATGGATAGCTAAAAGCATTTTGAGTTGAAAGAAAGATAAATAAATAAATAAATAAAGTGGGTAAATCTTTTTGGTAAAGATGTCCAGATTTTTCCAAAGTGCATCAGGAAATAACCCATAGATTTAGTCATATCTATTGTTAATTTTATTGCTAAACGTCATATTCCAGGTTGCACAGCAAAGGGAGATTGATCGGGTCAGACACCTGTTGGTTATGCAGGATCCCTACTATGAGCATTACCTATGCCTTTATAATGCTTGATAAGTTTATACTCTCAGTTCTGTTTTAGAGGTCTTTGGTAGGTGTAATTTTTGTATTGAAATGGCATCTCTACTGATTGTGTATTTTGGGTTTTTACGCAAGAGATCATATATTAAAGGTCTTTGCTTTATATGGTAGTGAAATAGATATTAGCATTAGATGTTGATTCGAAGCTAGAGCTATTGATGTTATCCAGGTGCCAGAACCTTTGAGTCAGACTGATAGTTATGATATGCGAGAATGACATAATATAATAATTAAATACTCAGGGTGTCTCGAGTCAATGGAAATATTACAATAAAAAGATGTCATATAAAGATAATTAAATATAATTTGTTATTACCATGTTTGTTATTTTTAGTTGTTTCATGAGTCACTCAGAGAGTCATCATTTAGCTAGTTAAATATTCAAATTAAAAAACAAAGCAATACAATATAATAAGTTTTAATCATAGTGTTATAGGTGTCATCCTAAATACAAAGCCTATCATTTTTTTTGGGTTTAACATGTTTGGATTTTTTCAGGGTAATTTTTGGCAAGCAATTTGTTGTTTTGCTTGATTTGATATCAAACTACCAATGGTGTGTTTGACAAGGCATTTAGTGGAAGGCTAAGTTGATTAGGTTGCTAATCATTTTATTTTATAAGTTAATTGCTCTTGGAATCGATTAAAAATACTATTTTAATCATCTGAGGAATTTGTTTAAATGTTTGTAGGTCTCATAGATCCAAGGCAAAAATATTTATGCATGATCGATTGTCAAATTCGCATATTTACCTACAGGATGAACGATCGAATGTAACTTATCAAAACTACTAATCACTTATTTTGCAGGTTTCCATTTCATGAGTGTTAATCAAACTACTAATCTTTTTGCTTGCAGGCCACTTATCAAAGATTCCCTTTTGAAATTTTGAAACTCATTTTAATCATTTTATCTTGTATCTTGTCTATTTCTCTTTAATAATTTAAAATCATTTAATAATTCTGTCTTGTACATTCTTGCATCTTTTATAAATCTCACATCTTAATTAAATCGATTAATTTATCTCCTATTTGGTCTACTTGTTTGTCACCTGAGGGATACGGTGGTGTATGATCTCCTCCTTGCATCTTAGTGATGATTCTTGGAGGATAAAAACCCACTAATAAACCCTCTCCTTTTTATATTTTATGAGTCGGTAATGTGGATTTCATCTTCACGCACTAGACCAAACTCTATGTTCTGGTGGGGTATAAAAATTAGGAGAGTTATCATTAGGTTCTAAAGTAGAATTCACCATAAAAGGTTCTATAGAGTGATGGGTATTTAAATTTTGATACGTAAAGTGGTTAGACAACATCCTATACGTACTTGGGCCACACTATACCTTCGCATATATTTAGGATTCCCCTATAAACTCTTGTGCAAACCTAGCATAGGACCTTTCGGCTGTAACAAGCATTTTTGTTACCAAAGTCAAGTTCAACTCCTAAGAAGTTGTTAAGTGCAGATGGGTTTGAGAGGGTTTAGTTGATTTTATAATTGGTCACCAACCTATAACCTCACCTATGAATCCATTAGATGGTACGAGCATTGAATTACACACCCTTTTTATTTTACTAGCTTAAGGCTTGTTGCTGTGTGTGTTGTTTGTGTGTTGTGTTAAACCATGTTATTTGTAAGCCATACCCCTTTTATTTTGACACTTTAAATACGCTTAGGCTAATATTCATTCTTATACCCCACCATCGTATCCATCCCATCATCCTAAACCACACCCCTCTTATATCATCCACCCATCCTATATCATCCACTCATATTATATCTTCCACTCCCTATCCTAAATAACATCTAATATCCATCCTATATCTTTCATATTCCATCCATCTAATACCCATCTTATATCTTCCATCATGCTCATATCCATCTCACCATCCTAAACAACATCCATCTTATATCTTGCCATTCCCTATCCTAAACAACATCTAATATATACCCTATATCTTCCATATTCCATATCCCATTATTTATATCACCATCTCAAAAACCACCTCATATTTTCCCATCTATCATCCTTGGATACTATATTTAGTCTTGGAACCAAATCCTAGTGGTCAATCGTTCCTTTAATCCTCATTATCACTTTCTAAATCCTTGGACTAGGTATTATCAACATACATAGCCTCATCAAGATTTTAATCTAGCACCCATCACTTCTCCCTATCAGTGCCTTTTCAAACCTAGCACCCATCCAATCACCACTTTTCTAGTATAAAATTTATTTGATCCCATCATCCCCTTCCTTTCTTGTTATATTGGACTCTTACAAGGCTTTGTCTTTTGGTAATTCTTTATCAATCTTCACATCCCTTTCTAAAAAAATCGCCACATTTCTAAATCACCATCGTTGACCACTATTAAATTTGATTTTTAGACCAAGTTAGTATTCAAAACTTACACAACCCATCACAATTCATTAGATCTCCATTCTCCTCATCTAATATGGTGATCCAAATCCATACCCAACAACTTAAGATGGGTCAAACTTCCAACCAAGAAAATGATTTATTAGGGAATCTAGGTGATCAAATTCAAGATCATGACAATACACATAGTGATATGCAAACTCCTAAAGGAGAAGATGACCGATTCAATCCCCTCCATAATGATGATGTTAGGAACCCAATTGACTAGTACATCTACAAAAACTACAACCAAGTTCTAGCCCAAGCCATTAAAATGGAAGGCACACTACCCTCAAACTTTGACTATAATATCCTAAAGCACTTAGTTTGTCCCTCCACCCGACCTAACACACCATGTTAGAATACACACACCAATCAAGTACCTAAAGAAGAATAAGTTGTGGACTAAGAACTTGAAGAATAAGAACGACCCACACTTCTTCAAAATAACCATATTGAGGCTAACAGGAGGAAAACTATCTTAGAGGATTGAATAGATTAGCTTACACAACAAATAAATATTTTACTTTGTGCACAAAATCAATGATCATCATCCCCCCATCAAAATATCCACAACTCCAATAGACCCCATAATAGTTATGAACAAAACTCCAATCCCCTTGGGGACCTAATATTTGCACAAGAATGGAAAGTGATGAAGGAGACTCTCCAATAAATTGACCCATGCTCACAAGCAATGAAATATAATTATGAAGTTTTTTGATCTTCTCCCTTAGATATGAGCATTTTGAAAATATCTTTCCCTCCCCATTTCTAGGTACCTAAGTTTGAAAAATATAGAGGGAAGGGTGATCCCTACAACCATGTACATGACTTTTATGTGGCTTGTCATGAAGTTGCATATTAAGATGCCTACTTACTAAGACTCTTCCCAAAAAGTCTCATTGGACCAGCCCTAGAATGGTTCATGCATCTTCCAAAGGGGTCTATGTCTAGTTTTGGAGAATTAAATTAAAAATTTGTAATACATTTCTCATGTAATATTAAACATAATGTCTCCATTATATACCTATATAATACTAAATAGAGAAATGGGTAAAGCTTGTCATCTTTCTTGTAACGATGGAGAAGCCTAGCAAGCCACCTTTGATGCACAGTACTTGAAAAGGAACTAACCAAAATATTTGTTGATAATCTTAATGTTGAACTAAGATATCAATTGAAACTCTAATGTGCCAGAACTTTTTAAAAAATTATTGAAAAGTGGATGCAAATCAAAAAAGCACTTATTGAAAAAGGAACAATTAATTTATATTCCCAAAATGAACACATTCAAAATCAAGATAATTCCTTTTCAGGGAAGTCAAAAATATTCAACAAGAATAAGAATGTTGTAGGAGATGGGGTTATAGATTCCAAGCTGCAAGTTCAAATAATGCAAAAGAGGAATCCCACATATCAGCAGAATGTCTCCTCTATAGAGTTTCACGAGGTAAACCAAAGCCTCAAACTAGAAAATGCCCCTCACCAGCATAAGAGTGCCCATAGAAACAATCCTTGAATAATTAATTGCTACTAACATGATCACTCCTCCTAAAATCAGATCTTTGGATGATCATCAACATCAAATTGAATGGTACCACGAGGATGAATTCTGCAAATATCATAGAGTCAAAGGTCATGACACAAAAAGGTGTATGCAATTAAAACATTATATTCAAGACCTCATCAAAAAGGGTGATATTTAAATAAAAGGGGAGAGTATTATAAACCAACAACTAAGCTTTTATGAAGACCCCCTACCCATGCTTAATCAGAGAAATAGGAAGCCACCAAGAGACTAGGGTTAGGCCTCCTCTTCCAATTACACTAACTATCATGCCATTTCATATCACTATGTCAACACCATCAAAATATGTAGCCCCCAAGAGTCCACTCCATCATCACCCACCATATTAAAGATTAATGAGGCCACTATTGGGTTACTACCAGATGTAACAAAATCATAGTTTTTGGGGTACGCCCAAAGGACCCATCCACCTCTACAACTCAAAAGCAAAATATCTCTAAGAAAGTTTTGATATTTTTGGATATAGTTTAGTAATTTGAGAAGATACCCACTCAGATCTCATTGATGGAACTTCTTAAAACATCCCCTTTGGTTTGGTAAATACTCAATTAGGTCTTGAATGACCTCAAGGTCCCTAGAGATATTGACAATAATCGATTCCAAGCATTAATGGGTCACTTGTCCCCTTCTCATCAAATCACCTTTGGTGCCTAGGACATGCCTCCCATTGGCCCCCATCACAATTACCCCTTATTCATAGAAGTCTCCATATCCAATCACCACATTCCTCAAGTATTCATAGATTGAGGGTGTGCATTGAACCTATGTAGTCTAGATTTTTTAAAGAAATTAGGGCAAACTGAAGCTTCTTTAGGGCCTACTCTGATTATGATAAAATCATATGATGACAATGAATGATCATCTTTAGGAACTATCTACATTGCCATCACTATGGGACCCATGATACATCAAACCTTGCTTCATGTTGTGGTTGTTGATTTACCCTATAATATGTTGCTAGGTCATCCCTAGATATATGAGATGCAAGCTATCCCATCTACCCCTCATCAATGTCTAAAATTCTTGCATTCAAGCATAGAAGTTACCATTCCAGGGGAAATGGAACATTTCCACAGTTTCCAAATGGGTCAATCCTCATCCTTTTATTTTTGCCCTAACACTAATAGCTCCACTTTTAACCCAATAGTTGTTAAATATATGTGCCCTGATGATTTTGTGCCTGATTTAGATCCATTACCTAAATTCACTCATCTGAAAATACATCCATGAGTTATAGAGAATATGAATATAAAACCTTTTGTATATGTGACTTACCTCTTTCCCCACGTAGTTACGGATCCCCGGTTATGCAAAAGACCATTCCTATCATCTATAAATCTAAACCGATGGCCATCTCTAGTGTGGGATTATTATAGAAGAATATATTTATGAATCAGGTGAATCATGGTTTATTCTAGAATTTGAAGCCCTCACATCTCCTAGAAAGAGATACCCCACATCCAATAAATGTTACAAAATATGCATTATCAAGGAAAGGGAATAGGGAAACATGGCAAAGCAAGATTAAATCCATAATAGTTCAAGAAAATCTAAAATATCTTGGTTTAAGGTATAAACTGCATGACAATGACTTAAACAATATGATTTTAGATACTATTTTGGTCCTTGATGAGTCTCTTTCCAATGAAGAAATTGAGATGGGTTTCATTTATAATCACTATGAGGATCTTGATACCACAAACCTTTTCCCTAAAACCACCATCAACATATCCCTCCACTATCCCTCTTCAATTGAATGGGATCAACATCAGGATCCACCCTTTGATATGTTTCAAAATGATGAGGTAATTTTAGAATTTCTGAGAGCTCAAGATTTTATGCCTTCCAACGACCATAAGAAAGGCTTTTCTATTAATCCTTGTAAATCAGCTTATTTTTGTTAACAACAACATCTCCTTAACTAAAGTGAAGAAGAGTGGTATGAAGAAGGAGAGCCATCTCAAAGTTCATAAGAACTTCCACATGACTCATCTAAATTAGAAGACTACAATGAACTAGATACTAAAATTCTAGATGGCTTCACTTTAGAATTCTTGGAATTAGTCACTCCCCCTTTATATACAATATCAGTCACCCTCTCTCAATGAGGAGGTGATTTAATTCAATATTGGAACTGAATAAAATCCAAAAATCATCAAACTGGGGGCAACTCTCACACCTAAAGAGCATCAAATTATTATTGAGCTGCTCAAAGAATTTATAGATGTTTTTTCATGGTGTTATTTTGACATTCCTGGGCTTGATCCCTCTTTAGTTATGAATTATTTGGTTGTTCATCCTAATGCTAAACCAATCAATCAAAAATTACAAAATATGCACCTGAAAGTGGCCTTATTAGTTGAGGAACTATAAAAATTCTTGGAAACAAACTTTATATGGACCATTGATTATTCTGATTGGATATCCAATATTATTCCTATGGCTAACCCACAAGGAGGAATCCATATTTGTATAGAATTATGTGACATCAGTAAGGCATGTCCTAAATATTTCTTGCCTCTTTTGAATATTGATATGATCATAGATTCAACAGCTAGATATGAAATGTTATCTCTCATGGATGGTTTTTTGCGATACAATCAAATCAAAATCGTGCTCAAGGATCAACATAAAACAAACTTCATCACTCCATGGGGGACCTTCTACTATCAATCCATACCCTTTGGTCTCAAAAATGTCAAGGCCACTTATCAATGGGCATTGACAATTATTTTCCATGATATGATGCATGACATAGTTTAAGATTATGTAGACGATATCCTAGGGAAGTCCTGACTCAAATCCAAGCATCATGAAGTCTTAAGAATAATATTTTAGTGTCTACATAAGTATAAATTCAGATTGAATCCAAAGAAATGTATATTTGGTGTTACCTTAGGTAATTTATTTGGATTTATATTTTTTAGGAGAGGCATAGAAGTGGACCTAGCCAAAGTTACAACAATTATGGAAATGCCTCCTCCTCACAACTTGAAGTAGTTTAGAAGTCTTCAAGGAAATTTTCAATCTATTCGATGATTTATTTCTCAAATCATAGATAAATGTCACCCCTTTACTCATGTCTTAAAGAAGGGGACAAATTTTAATTGGAACTCTAAATGTCAACAGGACTTCAATAATCTTAATTAGTATTTGGCAAACCCACCTATGTTATCAACCCCTATCACGAGATGGCCCTTGCTCTTATATATTTATATAACTATGTGTGTAATAGGTTCCTTACTTACATAACATAATGATGAAGGAAAAGAGCAAGCAATTTATTATCTCAATCGCACTTTAATCTCTTATGATATGAATTATACTCCAATTGAAAAATCCTACTTAGTTGGAATATTTGCTTTGTAAAAATTTTGGCATTATATGCCTAACAATAAAATCTAGCTCATTGCTAAAGTTGGTCCTCTCAAATATTTACTATCAAAATCAACCCTCATAGGATGAATGGCCAAGTGGATTATGTTACTCAGTGAATTCGATATTGACTATGTTCATCAAAAGGCCATTAAGGGACAAGTGATAGCAAATCAACTTGCAGAAGCACCTCTTGTCATGGTTGAGCCTCTTACCACAAAATTATCAATTGAATCTATAATGAATACTTAGGAATCTAATGGATGGAAGCTATATTGTGATGGTTATTTTATCATGCATGGATTAGGCATGGGCATCCTTCTAGTTACCCCACAAGGTGACCTGATTCCAAAAGCCTTCTGCTTTGTTTTCTCATGCATTAATAATATTTTAGAATATGAGGCTTTAATAGCAAGCCTTCACTTAGCCATCCAATGGAACATCTAGCACTTACATGTATTTATTGATTCACATCTCATAATCAAGAAATTTAATAATGAGTTCCAAACTAAAGATGAAAAATTACTCCCTTATAAGCAATTAGTAGATCAGTTAAAGCATAAATTTTAGTCTATTACATTTGAACAAGTGCCCAGAGTGAGTAATAAGGCTACTGACTTCATGACCACTATTGGATCTTTAATTGATCTCCCTAAAGATGTCCTCAAAGGGAATTTTCTAATAAAACATCTAATCCTACCAGCTCATCAATATATGGCTCCTTTAAAAATTTATGCTATTTCTGATCCCAATCTTCCCTAGTACCACAACATTTATAATTACCTCCATGATAACATATTACCACTAAACCTCAATCTCCATCAGTGCAAGGCATTCATCCACCATACTTCTTGTTACACTATCCTTGGAAGCATGCTCTATCACAAAGGTTATGATGGGACTTTGTTAAGATGTCTAACCTTGGAAGAGGCTTCTCTCATGATCAAGGAGGTCAATGATGGTATTTGTGATGGCCATGTTAAAGGAATTTCCCTAGCTAATAAATTGATCTGGACTGGATACTATTAGCCTACCATGGAGTAAGACACCTATGAATATGTGCAAAAATGTGTCACTTGTCAAAAGCATGGTAATCTTATTCATGGACCTGCACAAGAATTACAACCTATTATGAGTCCATGGCCATTATCCATATGGGGACTTGATTTGATTGGAAAGATAAATCCTACATCTTTCAATGGATACAAATTCATTATTACTACTACAAATTATTTCACCAAATGGGTAGAAGCAATTCCACTTACCTATACTACAACTTTCCATATTTCTAAATTTATTCTAAATTAGATCATTTGCCATTTTAGCATTCCTACCAACATCATATCCTATAATGGAAAGTCATTCAAAAATAAATAAGTTGAGGCCTTGTGCCAATGGTACCATATCAAGTAGTACTTTTATTCCCCTCACTACCTCGAAGGGAATGGACAGGTTGAAGCAACAAATAAGATTCTTATCAATATTATTAAGAAAATAGTTAATGATGCAGGTAGGAATTGGCACCTACAATTATATCCTATACTTTGGTCTTATCAAACAAGTGTCCAAACACCCACTAGGGCCACTTTGTATGCTTTAGTATATAGGATCGAAGCTATCTTGCCTGTGGAAGTGGAATTGTGAATCTCATTATGGGGCATTATCACTGATCACAATTTTTGATAGAAAAGGATACAAAAATTGGAGCTTCTATATGAAAAACATCAAAGGGATCTCAATCACTTACAAGCATATTAGAATAGATTAAAATTCCAAAAGATCCAATCCAGAGAGTCTGAGGTTGGTGATCTAGTCCTAAAAGAATGATTAGAAAATACCAATGCAGACAGAGATAATCAAGGAAAATTTGAATCCAATTGGATCAAGCCCTATATAATAGTCACAAAGTTCAGATCTGGAGCCTACAAGTTAGCTACACTGGATGGTGAAGACCTTGATGACCCAATGAATATAATGCATCTAAAAAATTTATACAATTGACAGGATCTACCTTACCTCCATTTATATTTCCCCACTCTTAGAGGCATACACTTTTTCCATTTCATCCTTCTCTTCCCATTCCATTCCATTTTCCCATCCCTAACCCTAGTCTTAAAACGTGGGCATCCATTACAGGTTTTTATGCAATAATAGGGGAGAGATGTTTTTAAAAGAGAAAGAAGTTATTGCTTGTTGTGTGATTGGAATGTTTGTTGGGGAGTCCTATGGAGTCTATTTATCCATGTATATATACCCCTAATCCTATTGCTTCCTTATATCTATCCTTTATCCATCACCCCATCACATCCTCTTTGACAATTGTGTTTCCTCTTAGCCTCAAGATACCCCTATCTTCGTTTATCTCTTGTTGTCCCCAAAATCATGGTTCACACCTTCCCACTAACATTATTATTATGGAAGGGTCAATAAAAAGTTTTGATTTAGGGTTTTACATACACTATGATAATGAATCTCAATTGACTATCCTAACCCCCATTTATGGTTTCTTTTGAGTTTCGTTGGGTCCTTGTTTCAATCTAATACTATTGGGCACAATATACCCCATGTAAATATATCTTTATCATCATTAATACCATTATCCATAATGACCTTATAATCACCTCATTATCAACTTGTATATCCCTTTTGTTATCCCTATATTTATTATGTTTGTCTTGTGTGTATATATAAATGTGTGTGTGTTCTAAATCGGTGTGGGTGTTTGATTAATCATTTATCTTTGCATATATTAATTATATATTTTTTTTCTTTTAATAATTTTCTTATAATCTTTAAATATTTTATCTTTTTAACTTTTATGGGAACAAGGATGGTCTAGGTGACTCTCGAACTGGTTTCAGGCAAAGTCACTTAAAAAATGGAGTTCCCCCATGCACCATGTTTTAAAGTACCCTTGACTCTTATCATGTCATTGCCACATCTTTCTTTACTGGTGAAATAATAAAATGGATTGCATACATAATTAATGGCTCCAAAATTTCCACCCATCCCATTCCCCCCAATCCTATCAATTATCCCATCTAACCTATCACTGACCCGTCTATACCTACTTATTCCCCATCCCATCATTATCTTACCTCCTTGGTGTAGGAGGATTACTACCCAAACCCATGTTGTGAGACATAAAAATTAAAAACAATTAATCTTTACTTAGCACACTGATTTACATTATGTATCTTATTCCCATTACATCCATAAAAAATTATACCATGCCATCCATAACCAAATAACTATCTCATAACATTTATACACATAACATATCATCTACCAATCATAAAGCATCATCACATAATTAACCATCTATATATTATATCATTAAGTTTGTATCTAACATCCATCTAATCTATCCACATATCCATCAAGATATAAATCATCATCTATCTACCATGATTTTTGGCTCAAAGTCAATTTTCACCAAAGATAAAAGATAAAATGAACCCCTTTTCACTCTTTTGTCCTATTTACTCCCCACCCAATTACCCTTTTGACTCCTATCACATTTGGTCTCTCATCTTATCAGTCCCTTTCCAACACATTACTCCATTACCCCAATCAATCATTCACTATCATTCCTAATGTCATTTGGGGCATGGATTTTCCATTTCCCCATTGTCCAGCCTAATCCTGAGTCAGAACTACATTAGCTTGAAGTATATTAAGACTATGTAGGCAACACCTAGCCATGATTTTGTGCCTAGGGATAGCTCAACCACTATTAACCCCTAATCCCCATCCCATACCATATTTAATCGCTCGATAATCATACATCATTTTTAATCTACACACCTCACATAAAGTGGTTCTTTATCATTAATCAACTCATTTTATCTCCATTATCATTTTTCAATCCCTCCCTGGCATGTGTCCTTACTACAAGAATTATCATAGGCTTGTATCACTCTCATCTCTTTACTTTCCATATAATATCTTTTTCTCAAGAGTTTAGTCTTATCAATCAAATTCCTTTCTATACATTGGTTGTTTATCTAGAACCCATCTCAGAACTGAGCCACTTTATATCCTTATATCTAAACTTGGGGCATCTCAACTATAGCTATGTCATTACTTGTGGCATCCCAAACCCATTTTATCATCCTAGTCTCATCCCACCCCCAAGATTTATGTTCGAGTGACCATCTAGGTCAGTTCTCCCTAAATATTTCCTCGAGGGGGAATCATATCTACTAACACCATCTAACATTACTTCTACACGAGATTATGGTTCTTATTTGAAATACCATTACTCACTCCCTCCTGTCTACTCGCAATACCTTTTCAAATAGGGGGAAAATATATGCACCTAAATTTGTTCATCTCAACAATACACTAATTCTACTAATTTAACCTATAGCTACATTTCTTAGCTAATTAACTAATATCACATTTCCTACTAATACATCCTACAACTATTATTCCATCCCATAACCAATAAATCCCCATCATTAATCCACTAACAAAATCCATGTACCTACTAACCTACTCCCTAAGCCAGTTGCCAATTTAATCTACTTACCCATCTACCACCCTACTAACTAACTATTCATAAACCCTTAAAACCTAATAGAGATTTCTAGAATTGGATAATTCTATAAATCTTCTCTATTTTATCCCCTTTTCCTCTAGAATTATCCATTCTAGAGATTTTCAAGGAATTTAAAATTCCTTGGAAATATCCTAGCCATTGATCTCAATGTCTCAAAATTAAATTTGGGCCATTGATTATTCCCTCTATTTCTTATATAACTACACCAACTCTCTCCATGAAAAAACATGAAAACTTAAAAGTTATCTTTCTATCTTGCATCCATAACCATCCTTCTTGCATCCATCAAGAGCCATTATCAAGTCCAAAGTCCATGGCAATCTCAGAACTAAGCCACTTTATATCCTTGTATCTGAACTTGGGGCATCTCAACCATAGCTACATCATTACTTGGGTCATCCCAACACCATTTTATCATCCTAGTCTCATCCCACCCCTGATATTTTTGTTTGAGTGACCATTCAAGTCAGTTCTACCCACATATTCCTTTGAGGGGGCATCATATCTACTGACATCATATAACATTGCTTTCACATGAGATTATGGTTCTTATTTGAAATACCATTACTCACTCCCTCCTATCCACTCACAATACACTTTCAAATAAGGGTAAAATATATGCACCTAAATTTGCTCATCCTGATAATACACTAATTTTGCTAATTTAACCTATAACTACATTTCTTAGCTAATTAACTAATATGACATTTCCTACTACTACATCCTACGAACCTTATTCCATTCCATAACCAATTAATCCCCTTCATTAATCCACTAACAAAACCCATTTACCTACTAACCTACTCCTTAATCCATTTGCCAATTTAAAATACAATTTAATCTACTTACACATCTACTACCCTACTAACTAGCTATTCCTAAACCCCTAAAACCTTTTCTAGAATTATAAAATTATACAAATCTTCTCTACTTTAGCCACTTTTCCTCTAGAATCATCCATTCTAGATATTTCCAAAGAATTTAAAATACCCTAGCCATTGATCTCAATGGCTCAAAATTAAATTTGGGCCATTGATTATTCCCTCCATTTCTTATATAACTAAGCCAACTCCCTCCATGAAAAATTAGAAGTTATCTTTCTATCTTGTATCCATAACCATCCTTCTCACATCCATCAAGAGCCATTATCAAGTTCAAAGTCTATTGGAAGCCATTATGAAGCATAGACAAGCAATCCAACATCTAACTATTTTGCATTAAGAATCCATTTGGTAATCTTGGAGAGGAGCTATGAGAGGTAAAATGATGGTAAGAATTCTTATTTTTACAATCTGATTATCTCTCTATCCTCTCTTTTTTATGTTGTTTAAATTTTGGGTTTTTATTACTAAAAATAGTAATATAAAGTGAATCTAAAATTTGGGATACATATTCTATGATCTTGACTTCTTATATGGTTAGTATAGTAAAATAATGTTTTGATTAATTTATCCTAAAATGACTAATAAAGATTAGGAATTTTGTTAGATATGATTGTAATTGTAATGGATCATTGATTTGATAAAGTATAGTAAGATCTTTTCTTATTGTCTGAAGGATGATGTGTGATAGGCAAGACGTCTGCTTGTAAGTCATGCATTATCAGTTTGGAAATAGTCTTATTAATGATTATATGTTAAAGCAAAGAGTAAAGTTTATGTGGATAATGATCGAGATTCTTGAAATCTGAATACTATAAATGCTTTGACTAAAGTGATGCTATATTTTTATACATTGTTTGTCATTGTAATTTTTTATTTGCATGTTTTATTGAAGTCATATTAGATAAAGGTGTACCTATGGTCTATATGACTAGCTACATGTAATAGTGATTTTAATTTACATTGTCCTTAGATGGTTTTGGATGCCTGCACCATCATTATATTTCCCTTCGTGAACGGAATGGCCATTCCTAGTGGGGAGGTAAGTGGGAGACTATTGGTTTATGTTTAGAGGTAAAGTGCATAGATTATGTTCTCCCTCCTTAAAACTAATCTAAACCAATTAGTGATGTTTGTTCATGGCTGATAAATTAATCTAGAGCTGTATTACATTGATCAATAGTATTAATGTATATTCGATGTTTTGTTTTATTGATCGTTACAATAAGGGTTATAGACATTCTTGTATAATCATTATTACATCTTATCATATTTAAATCTATGATCAATAGTATTATTAGCATGATAAATTTATATATATCATAATATGTATTAGTCCTAAGAGGACTGTTGTTATTTTACTATTGTACTTAATTCAATGGAATTACTTTACTTAATTCATTTGCTTTTTACTACTTAATGATGTAGTAGAATCATATGAATATGTTTTGAATAAGTTATTGTATTCATTTATAATATGGGTATTAATTTGGGTTATAAAAAAATATGTTAGTTTTTCCTATGTAATCTAAAGGGATTGTAACAACCAAGCTTCCAAATGCTCTAGAGATATATATCCCACCATTTTCAAATCTAATCTCCACGCTCTCTTTGAATAGATTCCTAACAATGTAACCAAATTTGTGTGCTTTTTTATACCTAATTAAGCCCTATGTAAGCTATGATAACCGCAACAAATTGACAAACATTGAAATTCTAATACATTGGTCTATTACTTAGACTTGAATACCTAAACACTCAATTGAGGTGAAAAAAGAAACATTGATATCCCCATTAAGATAATTAATCATGGAGATGCACGCGCACATCATCTTACACTAAAAAACAAAGATAAAATATATCATCCATGTACACTAAGATTAACACAATAACATTTAGAGCATATAAAAAATGCATCCTTTCATTTATATTCATGTCATCATATAAACAATACACAATATACTTCCATCAAAAAGCATAAAACCATCTCCTAATAAATATTTTTACACTCAAACCTCAAAGCTTCTATAATAAAACGCTAGCACAATGCTTCTTCACAAGAAATTATGACTCTGCAACCGATAATGTCCAATGTTAAACATGTTAAGGAAAAACACATTGAGAAGTTTTTCATATATATATATATATATATATATATATATATATATATAAACACACATGACTATAACTAGTGATTAAAAATAGTAAAACAAGTCTCCTATAATTTCAGGGTGAATGAGACTCACACATGTGTAGAAATTATGGTGCAATTATGTTTCAAAATAGGTTAGAATATATATTATAAGGAAATTAGAAGCACAAATAGAGGTAATTATATTAAATTTTGGTTAATTCACCAATGCATATTTTCACACAATTAGCCATTTTCAAGATGACCAAAATCATCTTATAGCCAAATAGCTATAAATAGCCATTAAAATTACCCATCTACCTTGTACCAAGAACTATGTATGTCCACACTTTTCCATGTTCCAAAATTAATCAATTTTTTAGATTGAAGACATGTATTATATTTCTAAAGAATAAAAACATATCACACACCCAATCAAAAAGGTGGGTAGTATGAAAGCACACCTTGAGCAAAGAAAACATAAAAAACATCAAATTGGGATTAATTCTAGGAGAAAATTAAAGTTACAATCCTAGGCCCACAACAACATCAGTATACAGTTACATAGCAAGTGACATTATAAAAAAAACATATATAGAAAGAGATAAGATATTATCTCATCAATGCAATCAACTTTGCATAAGGAATAAGAAGAGATGATGGATAATATGGATTATTTCCTTAACTACCCCATGTGGGTATAGATCATTAGGTATAGATACCCAACCATATTTTTCATTATTTTCTTCAACATCTTCCTCAGTGTTCCAATAAGGGGTGAAAAAGCAAGAGATAAACTTGACATTTTTCCTTACCCATCCCAACCATAAGGGACAAAACTAGAAGGCCCATAACCAACCTATGGTGAAGGCTACCCTCCAGGGTCCCCCAATGGTGAGAGTTAGTAGTGAAGAAGAGGTGGTGGGATGGAGAACATAGATTGACTCTATTATTTGTGTTGACCTCTACCTTTTCCCTCTAGTCCCAATCCCTTCCATGAGGGTCTTATTGACCAAATTTGACTTTTAGGTCAAATTGGGGTAACCCTAGGTAAAAACTTGACTTTTAAGTGATTTATGGGGTCTAATATATTGTCATGGGGTGTATTACATTTTATTTGATGTCATTTAATGTCATATTAGCCTTGTTCTTAGTCATATTAGTCAATTTGTCATTTTAGGTCTTTTAATGGGCTTTTAAGGGTCATAAATGCAAGTGGCGCATTTATCAAGGTTTTTAGATGTTTATTTTTTCATTTTAAGCATCCAAGAAGTCATTATAACTGTTAGTTATGTTAGTTACATCATAACATTGTAGGTTATTTAACTAAAATTCAAGAAATAACTAAAAAAGAGAGCAAATAGCACTTGTACGACCCATGGGGAAGTGTTCCATGTGGGAAAATATAATGGAAAGCCTCTTCACCTTCCTAACACTCATATATACATTTTTTTTCTCTTAAATTTCCATTTTAATACCAAAATTGTTCTTCTTTTTTACATTTCTAGACATACAAAAGTGACTTGCATGTTTGTGCTTAGTACAAACAGCTCAAGAGCTTTCATGATAAATTATTTTGGGAGGTTGTATTAAAATTATATATTTTAATTTAAATATAAATATTTTGAATAATGGTGGCATGTGCTTCATGAACCATCCTCATGAAGTTGACTATACTTTTCTGCGAGATGTTTCATGTACCCTATAGGTTTTGCCCCATTTTGGTCAATTCCATATGATCCAATTGGTGATGTTTACTCTAGAGTATTTTTTATACCTTTTCATATGGTCTCCACACTTAGTTTCATGTTTCATAGTGTTTTGATGAGAAATTTCTCTAATGCTGCAGGAAGGTGTCACCACTGTGAGGTTTCAGTCAATACTGCCTTGTTACAGAATATTGATATTCTACAGATATTTCATGTGAGATTAAGATAGTTTTCCATATTTATATGGGCTTTATATTCACTTCATTCCCATGTTTTTTTCCATCATATCTTTCTTTAACTAAATTCCCATCTTGTCATTCTCCATTGTCAACTCTTCACTCCTCCCCACTTGCAATCACTTGTATAAGCTTGTTTAGCTTGTTCATAGAGTTTTACTCAAGGTATTTTAGTTTTTCAAACCATTAGGGACTGAAGATATTTCATTTTGTTGTTAAGAAAGAAACAAGTGTGGTTACAAGTTCACCCATTATACCAAACAGTCATTAGATACCCATGCCTATTTTGTTCAGATGTCTGCAAGTGACTTTAATGTTAAAATGGATATTTTGAAACTTGTTTTCATATTTAATTAAGGTTAATAATGTATTTTAAGGGTTAAATTTTATTTTTATTTGATATTAAGACTCATTCACCCATTTTTGGCTCCTTTCTAGACACTCACTGCCTATATACAACAAATAATCACCTATAAGAGCTCTTGATGATGTCATACTGGGGTAAATGGTTTGGGATGGTTTCAGGATCTTTGAAACATGAATAATAAATTTGAGATTTTGATATGGAGATAAAACTCATAAGAGGTATAAAACAATGAATATTTCCTATGTTCTGCCCACTACTTATTTGCACTAAAAATCCACACCTACAAGTGGTTTAGCAGGGGTTAAGGAGCCATTTTAAAATGCTAGAGAAGTGATGAAACTCATCTTAAAAACCTTAAAATTTAGAAGATAACCTAATATGCATTTTTTAAGTTTTAGGATGGCTAAACAAAGTTGAAAGTCACTTCCAAGATAATGACTATGAATTCAGGGCTTGAATTCCTAAAGATGCAAAATAGAGTTCCATTATATCTTGGTGACATTCTACAACAGGGATATAAGGACCTTTTATGCATCCCAATGTTTTGTTTTCAAATTCCCATATATTGCCAAGGACCTCACAAAATATGGAGGGAAAAACACTATTGGATGAGGGAGGTTTGAAGACTCAAAGTTACCCTAAAATACACTAAAATACTCCATTAGCATCTACATCTTTGTAGTTGGAAATGGTTTTTGATGTCCTAACTTGCCAACAATACACTTATTTATGGATATAATGGTTTCATGAATTGAATATCATTAAAAGTGTCATTAAGATCATTATCATGATGTTGATACATAGTTTCCAAGTTTCATGAGTGTCCACAGGTGCCTATTTCTTGAACATGCACCTACAACCAAGCTTAAGGCAAAAAATACAGTCTTATGAGACTAAGAAGGAAAAGAGACCTAAATCCATGTTTTGGAGAAGTGATTGAGTATTAAAAATGATATTATGAATAGTATAATCATCATGGAGCTACTGATGAATTTCTAAGGCCTTACTCTCACATAAATAAATGGATATAGTCCATATAAGTAATCCCAGCATGCTCCTACTATTGATAGTGATTCAAGTGATGACTTGTCTAGGTTTTAGAATGATAAATTTAGGGTAAAGATGAATTTAAATACATCAGAGGACACAAATATTATGTATGAAATATTACATGAGAGATGAATAACTACATGATCTTCTTATCCAAACACAGTTGATTGTGTTTAACTGTTGCAAATAATAAACAGATAGTGGCTTAGTGGATAACTACTATAATTTTGGCATCGAGTTACATGGAATGGGTTAATAAATGAACTTAGATGTAATTTATGGTTTAATAAGGACCCTACATCAATGTAAACAACTTTGAAAGTGTAACTTACACCTACAGGTAGGGATAATGTTAGGAAGGAAACACAATCAGGTAGTGAGACAAAGCTTGGCACCTAAGGCTATATTGCATTTACCTAAAGTGAACAAGTGAATAAAAACCAATAAAAAATGAACCCAAGGTAAGTATATAAGATATTTTATCACTTCCCTAAAGGTTTAAATCATGAAAAATACACCTACAGGTGTGATGTTTTGAGGAAACATAGTCAAGAATTGGAAGGCAACCTTAAGAGTTCAAGTGTGTAAGGAGTTCATGAGAGGTTGGAGGGATAAGTAGGGACTATAATAATTTAATTATTATCATTATGTCCTAATGTATCCTTAATTCAATGGAAAATAAACATGTAGAAGATCCCAATCAAGCAAACTCAGTCCATTCCTTGAAACCCTGCACAGTCTATTTTCTAATAAGTTTGTTTTGGTTTTTCATTGATTTGAAGGGTCAAATGATGCCATCAAGGGATATAATTTTTTATATGGAACATATGATACCAATATAATATCATAAATAATTAAATATTTTCCAATTAAATAGGGGATTTCCCTCTATTTTTTCTTAGACGGAGGGCACCCCCTTTGTGCATAAACATGCATTTTCAAGAAGAGAGGTGAGAAAGCCTGAACCAGAAGCTGAGACAACTTTGTAATAAAATGTTGAGAGTTAGAAAACATTTGGGTCAATATGTTAATAAATTCACAATAATATGAATTTCAGCAGGGTACCTTACACCCTTAAACTTGCAGACAGGCTCATGAGGCATGGTTAGGCCTAAAGGCCAAACAAGGGGCCAATTTCAATTCTAGCCCTAGGTGAGATTTCCAATTGATTATGACATGCCTATGGGATCATATTAGAGGTTTTTAAGCTTTTTAAATTCAGATAAACTCAATTAGATCGTCTAAACCATAAGAGTGCAGGTAGGCCTACTAGGCAAGAATTAGGCCTAGTGTCCTAAGATGAGGTCTTTCACACTTTTGGCCTTAGAAAAGAATTTCAACATAGTGGAAAATATGTATGGGATGACTACATACATCTTCAAGATTTTATAGCACAATAAAACCAAAGGAACCCATTCTTGGACCTTAAACCAACTTGGACATGTAGGAATGAAAGAAACAAGCTTAAGTGGGTAACTTTGAATGGTCATTTCTCTTTTGAAGATTTGCATGGAGACTCAAGTCATTTGGAGGAGTTAGGTAAGGTCCTAGGTAACCTTTTTGTGACTTTTTTTGGAAGTTCAACGTGAAACTTTTATGATCAAAGCTTAAGAGGGTAAACAAGCTAAAACCCTTGCAAAACCCTTAGAAGAACCTGATTAGAGAAATGAGGCTAAATATGCATCTACATGGACCAGAATGGCATGAATGATGACTGCATGTTAAAGAGGACTCACTCAATCTACCTCCCACCAGAATTAGTTTATGGAATCTATACGGACATGGTAGAAATAAGGTATTTTTTACTATTTTTTTTTATTTTTTTAGGTTCTATAAGGATTCAAAGGATGAAATCAACTTTAGGAGGAATATTTAGACTTGTGTTATCTTCCCATGTTCATTTAATGCCTTGGAAAAGACTCTAAGTGTGCAAACAATAGCCTTCATCTCAGCCAGTCAAAATTGGCCTAGTGGACAAGCTAGTGAAGAGTGTGAAAACCTCAAGTGGATGTCATTTTAAGGTGTTCCTAATGATTCTAAGCCCATGGAGGGTCTTGACACTTTTTATCCACTCAATGCCAATTTTGAGGCCAAGTGTGCAGGGTTCATGGAAGAGGAGTTTTCTTGATAGCAGATGATGATAGCTCATTTTGGGATCATTTCTGATGACCAAGCCTAAAACCAATGGATAGGGAGGCATGTTTAAAATCTTTCCCTTCATTCCAATCATCAGACCTATCCCTAATAATTTTTGGGATGTTCAAATAGGTCCAAATTATGAAAGTAGTTTTCTGAGCCATAATGACGAGTTTCATACCACTTTGTAAGAGTTTGATGACTTGGATGGACACTTGGACTTCCTAACCTTTCATGGTTCATCCCATATCCTCTTCTCATGCACAAGTAATTACTTCTCTCAGCTTGACAAGTTTCCTTGTGACCCTTGGACTTCTCTCTTCCTCTCTCTCTCTCTCTCAAGTTCTATAAGAACTAGCTATTTTGGCCATTATACTTTATGCTCCACCTAAGTATGGTGAAGCCCTGATCAAATGCATACTATTTGATCAATAATACTACTAATTTTTACCTCTTCCATGACTATTCATAGTGTTTTAAATTGGATGATGAATCTTGCTTAGTGAAAACTATGGATTCCTTAGCATGTTGTTTCATTCTTTCACCTATTTGAAGCCTCTTCTTGTAGGGAATGAGAAGTGTTTTAGGAGATGTCCAAGTTTGAGTGAGTTATTCTATCCATTAATGCCATTCAAGGTCTCTTATTTAGTCCTCCTAGCCTGAGACATTCATCCATAACCTCATAATGTAACATTGATGTGAGAAGACATAGATTGGAGAAGTGTATATACATTTTGTCCCTTGATTTCATGTGTAACATATAGTTGGTTAGAATTCATCATCTTATTTGGTGTATCATCCCCTTAGGATAGTTTGATTTCATTTATCATACACTTAGACAAACTCTAGATGACCTGTTAGATCAAGAACTTTGATTAGACATGAAGGACAAAGGACAGAAGCATGAAATAATCACTTATCAATACATGTCACTTGCAAACTCAGATAATGTTTAGAACTTGAAAGGGAAGGACTGTACTAATGCTTAAAGGTAGGATATCATTTCAGCAAGGCTTCATCATACTCTGTGTGGATGTCTTTTCACTAGCCAAGGGACTGTATATATAGAAAGAAGGAAGAGAGAGAGAGGAAAGCCTTTGGCACTAAAGAGAGGAATCAATTTGTTTTTAAGTCACCATCTTCAGCTGCAACCATCTTTACAAAGGATGCTTACTGGGGCCATTTGGTTGATCCATGTCATCACATGTTGTTACACCTTTGGTCCTGCTCTCTCAAAGATGTTTTTCAAATGTTTGCATTAATAGAATAAGGATATTCTTGGCTAAGTCATGGCATAAAAATTATTGTTATAAGGGAGCCCACCTATTGTAGATTTGTGTCTTTCATTCTATTTGGCTTTGTCCTTCTTCTTTTACTGGTCCTCAAGGAACAACTCAGATCCTGGTCGATCGATGGTGATGCACGCTCTCTTACTCTTTTGACAGATGAAAGATGTGAGCCCTTGGATCTGCCTGAATCCTCTTGTGTTTGAACAGCAACTGTTAGCTCACTATCCTAAAATTTGATGTTTGTGTAACCATCATTTTACCTGGCCATTTCCTTCAGGCATCCTTCCTTTTCTCCTCAGAACCATCCTCTCTTTGACAATCCTTCTACAAACTATTTATTTTAGACTTTTGTTTCAGACAAAAAGTTCAAAACAATTTTCCCATGGGCACTTTCCATCAGACATTTTCCCTAAAAGATTTCTCGTGGGCTTCCTCCCCTTTGAATGGTCTATGTCTTTTTTCAGGCCTTTGGAGTATGGCTTGTCAGAAGGATTGTTGTGGACAAAAAGTCAACAATAATTCCTTCAAAATTATTACAAAGTTCACTTCCTTTTGGAATGATCCCTTCAGGCTTAGAAAGTATCCCTTTGAAACTTTTCTGAAGGAAACTTTAGAGGGAAAGTGGTCGTTCAAAACTTTTTCAAAGGGCACTTTGGAGAGAAAGTGGCCCTTTGGAACTTTTTTGAAGGGCACTTTGGAGAGAAACTAGCCCTTCAAAAAATTTATGAAGGGCACTTTGAAGGGAAAGTGGCCCTTCAGAACTTTTTTGAAGGGCACTTTGGAGAGAGAAAGTGTTTCTTTGAAACTTTTCTAAAGTGCACTTTGAAGGGAAAGTGTCCCTTTAGAAAATATTAAAGGGAACTTTGGAGAGAGAAAGTGTCCCTTCAGAACTTTTTCAAAGGGCACTCTGAAGGGAAAGTGTCCCTTTTAAAAAAAATTGAAGGGCACTTTGGAGAGAGGAAGTGTCCCTTCAAAAAAGTTTCGAAGGGCACTTTGAAGGGAGAGTGTCCCTTCAGAAATTTTTGAAGGACACTTTGAAGAGAGAAAAGACCATTCGAAAATGTTTTGAAGGGCAATCTAAAGAGAGAGAGACCCTTTGAAAAAGTTTTGAAGGGCTAACCCTGAAGGGAAAAGACAAAGGAAGACAATTCTTTTAGAATTTTTGTTCGAGATAAAAATTCTTGAGACAAAAAGGCTGAAAGAATTCCTTCAGGGAAAACAAGGAGAGAGGACTTTTGGACTTTTTGTCCAAGGCAAAAGTCCAAGACAAAAAACTTGAAAGAATTCAGACTTTTAGCAAAAGACTGAAAAGACACTTGAAAAGGCCAAACAAAAGCTCCAAAGAAAAGAAAACAAAACAACTAGTCTTTTACAAGTGAGTTAAAATAGACAAGTAAACATTTGAACTTAGACAAAGGAAGCTATAAAACAAGGTATGAAATTTGGATAACATTCTTAGTGATTTTGAGGGGAGGCATGCTTGATATGCCAAAGACCAGTCGCCTAAATCCTTCCATTGGGCATGGAGTCACACATAAGGCACTCAAAATAACTTAAACAAGCTTCTTGGCTAAAAACACACAAGCTGGATGATCAAGTGCACAAAGGTAAAGATGCACACCAAACAAGAAGAAGAAAAGACACTAGTGCAACAATGCACTTGGGGAACACAATAGCCAACCAAAAGGAAACACACATCTAAACTAGTATTTACAAAACATGGATTTCCAAGACTAATAGCAAGACTTCAGATGTATCCCATTCGTAGGGATAGCCAACTCTTCTCCATTCATCTTGGATAGCTGAAAGGAGTTGCTTTGATTTCACTTGCTAATTATGTAAGAGCCACTCCACAAGGTGTCAAACATTGTATGTCTACATGGCTTTGCTCTGTCTTCATCTCATTTCAAGACAAAGTCACCCTCTTTGAACACCCTTGCACTTGTTCTTTTGTCAAAGGACTTCTTCATGAGTACTTGATGGTGCTCCATAGCCTTGTGTGCATCATCCCTTGCCTCTTGTAGTTGCATTAGTTCTATCAACATGACTTCCATTGGAGTGTTTTCAATTAATTCTAGTTGTTGTGCAAGTTCTAAGGCAGGGATTTCTTGGGATATGGACAACCTGGCTTCTCTCCCATAAACAAGTACAAAGGGAGAGTTACCAATTAATTTCTTAGGAGTAATCCTATTTGCTGATAAATCTATTTTCAACTTGTTGTGCCAGGCTCTTTGATTGTTCTCCAGTGTTCTCTTAATGATCTTGATGAGGTTCTTGTTGGTAAACTCAGCCAATCCATTAACTTAAGGGTAATAATTGGATGAGGTACTAAAGTGAACTCCATTCCTTCCTACCCAATCAAAAGTTTGGGCACTTAAGAAAGCAAGCGCATTATCAAAAATGATGACATGAGGAACTCCAAACCTTGTTATAATGCTCTCATAGAACTCCAAGATAGCATTTTCATTTGCCTCCTTCAATGCAACAGCTTCTACCCACCTTTTGAAGTAGTCAGTATCAGTCAATATCTATTTGTGTTTATCACTTGATGGAGGGTTGATCATACCAATGAAATCAAGGCCTCATTGCATGAAAGACTAGTCCACTTGGATAGGATTCAATGGAAGGCTTGCAAGCTTCTATTTGCCTAAAAAGAAGGCACATTGAGGACACACCTTAGCTCAATGATAATAGTCCTTAAAAAGACTAGGCCAATAGTAACCAACCCTCATTATCTTTGCAGTTATAGTTCTAGGAGAGAAATGACCTCCATCTGTACCATTGTGGAAACTTTCCAGAAGCATGTCAAATTGACCATTGTCAACACACCTCAATAGCACACTATTTATGTCCTTTATAAAAATAACACTATAAACAAGGCAATAGGGAATGATCTAGAATATAAAGTATCTCCTTTGAGACTTGCTCAAACCATTGGGACTCTCACCATTTTGAATAAAATTGATGATGTCTTGTGTCCATCTCTAAACTGGTATGTGATCAACTGGTTGGGGGTGAACTTGGTTGATCAAGGCCTCTTCTTTTGGGTCTTATAGATCTAAAGCTAAATGCCCACATAATTCTTGTCCTCTCACATAGTTTTTCACCTTGATGTCCACATCATACTCCATTTGTGATCCAGCCAGCTCCCTTTTCATTGAGGTCCTTTCTTAGGAGAAACTCTTTGGTGTTGGGATGAGAAATCATGACATGTATCTTATTGTTTGAGACCATGTGCCTAAATTTTTTCAATCCCCTTATCACTGTCAAAGCTTGCTTCTCAACAAATGTATATCTGACCTCATAATCCTCCAATCCTTGGTTGAAGAATGCAATTGGTTGCTTTATCTCTTCATCATTCTTTTGCATAAGCATGTTTGCAATTGTATCAAGGTTGGTGAAGGTATAGAGTATAAAATCCTTGGCAAATTTTGGGTTCAAGATACTAGGATATTTTACAATTGCTTGTTTGATTATCTCAAAACTACTCTTTCCCTCCTTTGTCCAAGTAAAAACTTGGTTCTTTTTTAGCATGGTTGTGAAAGGCTTTACCACAGCTGCAAAGTCTAGAATAAACCTTCTGACAAAGTTTATTTTCCCCAAGAAGCTTTATAGTCCCTTCTTGTGTTGAGGTAAGGACAAGCTTAGGATAGCCTCAATCCTTTCGAGGTCAATAGACAAGCCTCCTTCTGAAACAATGTGCCCCAAAAGTTTACCTTCATAAATAACAATGATACACTTTTTTGGATTAAGGGATATGCCATACTCCCTGCATTTCTCAAACACATACCTTAGATGTTTTATATGATTAACAATATCTTTTGAAAAAATAGTTACATCATCTAGGTATACAAGTAGAAACCTATTGTTCAAACCTTTAAAATCCATGTCCATTGCTCTTTGAAAAGTGGCTCCAGCATTGGACAAACCAAAAGGCATCTTATTATTGGCAAAGGTTCCCCATTTGGTAGTGAAGGTTATATTTAACTGATCCTCCTCACTTACCTATATTTGGTTATAGTCTAAATAACCGTCAAGAAGAGAGAAGCGTTGGGAACCTAAAACAACTTGTAGAATTTGTTCCATATAAGGTAGTGGATAATGATCCTTGAGAGACACTTTGTTAAGGTCTCAAAAATACACACACAACCTGATTTATCTATTATTCTTTTAGATAGATACAAGATTAGCCATCCAAGTTGGGTGTTTGATAGGAAAGATAATCCTAGATTCAATCAGTTTGGTTAGCTCTTTCTTCATGAGTTCCTCTATCTTGGGATTTGATAAGCCTTTGCTTTTGCCTGACCGGTTTAGCTCCAAGTTCTAACTCGATAGTATGATGAGATAGACTTGGGTCAAACCCTTTCAATTATTTATACTCCCAAGAAAATATGTCATGAAACTCTTTGCATAATTCATTAAATCCTACCTCTCGGGCTGAGAACATACCTTGCCAATTTTCAAAATTCTATCCTTGAAAATCAAGACTCTTTCATAGTTATCTTCCTTTGTTGACATGCTCACTCTTTCTTTCTTCTTATGATCATACTCATTGAAAATATTCTCTAAGGTAATCATCCCCTTAGGTATCTTGTTTTTCTCTAGTTGGATGATTTGCTCTTCATATTGATCATGTAGTCTCTTTTGGTTTCTTGAGAAGAAACCTGCCTCATTTTGCAAGAAGTGTGCAATGTGTTCATCACTTTCAAACACCTATCATGACACTTCATTATCTAGAATAGAGGGTCTCGGAATGATCTTGATATGAGATTGATCTTTCTCTTGTCCCACATCAGTAGCTATATCAAATAGTGCCCCTATGGTAGCTAATCTGTCAACATGTTTATTGGAATCCCTTGGTATGGGTTATATGTTAAAGGCATCAAAGTCTTCAAGTAGGTCCCATACCCTATGCTTGTAGGATTTAAGAAAGGGATTCTTGGTAGTATCCTAATTTATTACTTGGTGGATGACCAACTCACTATCTCCATAAACCTTTAAACTCTTGTTTGCTCTCTTCTTTGCCCATTTGAGACCATGGACTAGGCCTTCATATTCTGCCACATTAAAAGTGCAGATAAAGTGGAATCTGTATGAGTAGTGTTTATTCTTTGATGGAGAAACTAACATAATGCCCGCTCCTACACCTACTTTGCTTCTTGAGCCATAAAAAAAAATTTCCCATATCCCATCAAGTTCATGGTCTTCATTAGTGAGTAAAGGAACAGAAACATCTTTCTCATGCATACAATAAACTCCTAAATTAGTCTCTTCTATGAATGATATGGATCAAATCCATGTGTTTCAATGCTATACTTATCAATAAAAAGATCAAAAATACCTTCAAGGGGAGAGGATGCTTCACCAGCCATGACACCTGCTTCTTCTTTGCTAATTAAACAATTCTGACTTGAACTTGATTCCATATATGGCTCGATATGAAACCTTACTAGGGGTTGTGTTCTTATAGTCACCTTAGTCCCATATCTTGTTTTAAAAGCTAGAAAAGACCAATCAGTAGAAAGGTACCCTCTTATCTTAGCTATAAAATCTCTTGACAAGTAGATAGAAAAATGGGCTAGAAGGTCTACCACCACTACATCCTACATAATTGGAAAACTTGGGCAATCATGTAGAAAAACATTCAGACCTTTGACCAGTCCCAATATCTTAGTTGGAGTCCCATCAAGTTGAAATATGCCCTTGTTATGTGGCTTATATTTTAATCCCAGCTTATCAGCCACCACTTTAGGCATAACATTGGTACTAGCTCCACTATCCACAATGCAATTATGGACCAGCTTGTCTCCCATAATGAGGGTGAGATAGAAGGGTGGAGGATTTTCAGACTTGGAGGAGCGATCTAAGACATGGCTTGGATCATTGGTAAGGGATAAACCATTATGCTTTGAATTTTGAGGGGCTACATGGATACTTGCTAGTTGTTCTTGCAAAAGCTCCTTTTGACCAAGCATATGCAAGACTTTCCAAAGAGATATACTTGTCTTAGTATTCTTCAAGGAATCAACAATGTTTTGAGAGGGAGCATTCACCTTTTCTTGGAACTTTGAAGGTAGAGAAGGAATATGAACCTGTTTTGTTGTAGGTTTGACAATCCTACTTGCATTCTGATTTTGCTGAGAAGCTAGACTTGTAGCAAGAACTGCATTAAGAGTCACACCTTGTGGCCTTGGAGAGGCATCTCTTGGAGTTGTTTGTGCTTCTTGGCTCTTGTGTTTTTTGTGACTGGCATGCTTTAATTTAACACATAATTATCTCTTGCTTGGAAGTTCATCATGCCTATACTTTGGCTAATGCCTTCTCCATAGTTATCC
Organism: Torreya grandis; assembly: GCA_037957365.1. NCBI lineage: Eukaryota > Viridiplantae > Streptophyta > Pinopsida > Cupressales > Taxaceae > Torreya > Torreya grandis. Next base: position 2,099,793 of record JARHVA010001736.1, on the reverse strand, counting down.
CTTTGCATAAGGTGTACTTTTTCTAAAGTTACGTAAGGAGTAGCTTCTTCTTGTGCCACCAAAGCTTGGCTATCTTCTCCACCGTCATGCACAAACTAACCTTGAGGTTGTCCCCATTATAACAAAATGACTCTCTCCTTGTATCAGATTAGCATATACTAGAACAACAACCTCCGGGGAAGGAGTGGGACTAGGATTATAGGCATTGGGCTACCTATTGAAACCTTGTTAACCCTGTCCTCTTCCTTGGTAGTTGTATTGGAGTGGAGCTCTATAGCCTTGTTGAGGATAATATTGATGGTTATGTGGAGCACTTGTTTGGAATTGAGCTTGCTTGAGCTGAGCTCCCAATGACCGAATTTCCTCATCTTTGTCCACAACACCATCTACTTTCTTGGAGAAGGATCTTGGCTTGACATTGGTGTTAGGTATTTGAGCTATGCTTAGAGCTCAACTGAACCATGAGATAGCAATGGCATGGAAACTCTTGGAGGGAGTCTTCCAACTTGTATCAAGCTATTTCTAGCTTCAATAGCTATTTCATATGTATCAAGTATAGTGAATCCTCCCATATATTGTAACATCATTGCTACATCAGGACCAATAACTTTGAGATAAGTGGGGAACATAAAGCTTGGAGGAGGTCTCATGACAGGCAGTAATCTATGCCATGTCCTTTGAAATCTTTCATTGAAATCCCTCATAGATTCGTTAGGACCTCTCTTTATGACATTCAGCGGATGGATCAACGAAGTGTGGTCACTCTTATTCTCAAATCTAGTCACCAACAATTCCCCAAAGTCATCCCAACTTGTAATTTAACCACCTTTCAAAGTCCTATACTAGTCAAGTGCTTTGCCTTTTAGAGACATAGCAAGTAATCTAATGGCTATGTTGGCTCGGGTGACATTATGGAAATTACAAAAAATTGAAATGTCCCTAATATGCTCAGATGGGGTAATAGGACCCTCTCCATTGAAACTAAGGAGACTCTTGGTAGCATTACGAGGAATAGGGTCATATGTAGGAAGGTCAATCAGATTTTGTGTGTTAAAGGCTAGGAAAGGTTGTTGTCTCTCCATTCCTCTTCTTTCCTTTTGATCTCCTATTTCTCCAACTTCCTCAACTTATTCTTCTTCTTCTCCAAACCCTCCTTTATGAGGATCTCTAAGCACTGGGAATGGTTCAGGGTGTTTTTTTTCAAGAAGAGCTTCAGCTAGGGGGACTTGATCGGAAGTCCTAGATGACCTAATGAGGACCATGAAGTATAATGTGGGAAACTTGATCTACAACCAAATATTCTCACCTTTTGGAGTTTCAAACTATTGTATGAAGAGTACAAACTCAAGTTTGTCAAGACCAGCATTCACCTTAACATGTAAATAACCAGGAATTGGGGTCCCACCGGGCATGCCAGAACTATTGTCTCCAAATCTTGCACCCTAGAAGGATGTGTTCAATCCTCTTCCAGATTTGGGCAATGTTTGGACATTTCCAAGCATGTGGGTTTGCCTATAGGGGAAATGAACCTCTATATTTAAAGGGCTAGCTCCCTGTATGTATCTTTGTAGAACCACTTGTGTCTAAACCAATCTTCTTAAAGGGAAAAGAGTCAAAAATTGTAGAAAGGAAACCTATCTTAAGAATGGTGATGCACCAAGATTCTTAGTCCACATGAATGTCATATCCTATTATACAATATAGAAAAATGTAGAGACTCTTTTTCAAGTCCTAGAGATTCTAACATGAAATTTTTAGTAAAGAGGTGAGATGCATGAAAAAAAGGGAGAATGAATTGAAAGGCACATTACACATTCAAGAAAGTTAAAATTCTTACAATAGCTCCATTCACTTAGACACACTCTAGATGACCTGTTAGATCAAGCAATTTGATTAGACATGAAGGACAATGGATAGAAGCATGAAACAATCACTTGTTAATATATGTCACTTACACACTAAGACAATGTTCAGAACTTGAAAGGGAAAAGGATTATACTAATGCTTAAAGGCAAGATATCATTTCAGCAAGGATTCACCGTACTCTGCATGGATGTCTTTTCATTAGCCAAGGGGTTGTATATATAGCAAGAAGGAAGAGAGAGAGGAAAGCCTTTGGCACTAAAGAGAGGAATCAATTTATTTTTAAGTCACCATCTTTAGCTATAACTGTCTTTACAAAGGATGCTTGCTCGGGCCATTTGGTTGATCCATGTCATCACAAGTTATTACACCTTTGGTCATGCTCTCTCAAATATGCTTTTAAAATTTTTGCATCAATAGAATAAGGATATTCTTGGCTAAGTCATGGCATCAAAATGATTGTTATAAGGGAGTCCACTTGTTGTAGATTTGTCTCCTTCATTCTGTTTGGCTTTGTCCTTCTTCTTTGACTGGTCCTCAAGGAAGGACTCATATCGTGGTCGATCAATGGTGATGTGAGCTCTCTTACTATTTTGACAGATGAAGGATGTGATCCCTTGGATCTACCTGAATCCTCTTGTGTTTGAACACCAACGGTTAGCTCACTATCCTGAAATTTGATGTTTGTGCAACCATCATTTTACCTGGCCATTTCCTTCGAGCATCCTTCCTTTTCTCCTCGGAACCATCCTCTCTTCAGCAATCCTTCTATGGACTATTTAGTTTAGAATTTTATTTCAAACAAAAATTCTGAAACAATTTTCCCATGGGCACTTTCCATCAGACATTTTACCTAAAAGATTTTTCATGGGCTTCCTCCCCTTTGAATGGTCTATGTCTTTTTTCAGGGCTTTAGAGTATGGCTTGTCGAAAGGATTGTTGTGGACAAAAAGTCTGCAACAATTCCTTTAAACTTATTACAAAGGTCACTTCCTTTTGGAATGATCCCTTCAGGCTTGGAAAGTGGCACTTCGAAACTTTTTTGAAGGGCACTTTGGAGGGAAAGTGGTCGTTTGAAACTTTTTTGAAGGGCACTTTGGAGAGAAAGTGGCCCTTAAAAAAAATATGAAGGGCACTTTGAAGGGAAAGTGGCCCTTTAGAACTTTTTCAAAGGGCACTTTGGAGAGAAAGTGTCCCTTCGAAAAAGTTTTGAAGGGCACTTTGGAGAGAGAAAATGTCCCTTCGGAACTTTTCTAAAGGGCACTTTCAAGGGAAAGTGTCCCTTCGGAAAATTTTCAAAGGGAACTTTGGAGAGAGAGAAAGTGTCCCTTCGGAACTTTTTCGAAGGGCACTTTGAAGGGAAAGTGTCCCTTCAAAAAAGTTCCGAAGGGCACTTTGGAAGGAGAAAGTGTCCCTTCAGAAAAGTTTCAAAGGGCACTTTGAAGGGAAAGTGTCCCTTCGAAACTTTCTGAAGGACACTTTGAAGAGAGAAAGGAGGGTTGATCATACCAATGAAATCAAGGCCCCATTGCATGAAAGACTAGTCCACTTGGATAGGATTCAATGGAAGGCTTGCAAGCTTCTATTTGCCTAAAAAGAAGGCACATTGAGGACACACCTTAGCTCAATGATAACAGTCCTTAAAAAGACTAGGCCAATAGTAACCAACCCTCATTATCTTTGTAGTTGTAGTTCTAGGAGAGAAATGACCTCCATCTTTAACATTATGGAAACTTTCCAGCAGCATGCCAAATTGACCATTGTTAATACACCTCAATAGCACACCATTTTTAGAATCCCCCAATATACCCATGTGCCAAAAAAGGTTTATGTTCTAAAGGGATGAAAAAAAGAGTGAATTCACCTCCATGCTTTCTCAAATCTAACACAAAATCAAAAAAAATGTTTAACAGACTCATTTTTTTATAAGAAGGGCTTTGGGAGATAGGACCCCCATATAAATCAATCGGTCACCCACTAAAAGACTTTGGTAGAGATAAAACATGCAAAAAGGGCCATTGTTGTCTCAAAATCTTGCACCCTAGAAGGAGGTGTTAAGTCCTCTTCCAGATTTGGGCAATGTTGGGACATTTCTAGGCATGTGGGTGTGCCTATAGGGGAAATGAACCTCTAAATTTAAAGGGCTAGCTCCCTGTATGTATCTTTGTAGAACCACTCTTGTCTAAACCAATCTTCTTGAAGGGAAAAAAGTTAGAAATTGAAAAAAATAAACCTATCTGAAAAATGGTGATGCACCAAGATTTTTACTCCACATGACATCATATCCTATTGCACAATATAGCAAAATGTAGAGACTCTTTTTCAAGTCTTAGAGATTCTAACATGAATATTTCAGTAAAGAGGTGAGATGCATGAAAAAATAGAAGGAGAATGAATTGAAAGGCACATTGCACATTCAAGAACAATTAAAATTCTTACAGTAGTTTCATACACTTAGACACAATCTAGATGACATGTTAGATCAAGAACTTTGCTTAGACATGAAGGACAAAGGACAGAAGCATGAAACAATCACTTGTTGTCAATATATGTCACTTGCACACTCAGACAATGTTCAAAACTTGAAAGGGAAAAGGATTGTATGAATGTTTAAAGGCAGGATATCATTTCAGTAGGGCTTCACCACATTTTATATGGATGTCTTTTCACTAGCCAAGAGGTTGTATATATAGCAAGAAGGAAGAGAGAGAGGAAAGTCTTTGGCGCTAAGGAGAGGAATCAATTTGTTTTTAAGTCACCATCTTCAGCTGCAACCATCTTTACAAAGGATGCTTGCTCAGGCCATTTGGTTGATCCATGTCATCACAAGTTGTTACACCTTTGGTCTTGCTTTCTCAAAGATGATTTTCAAATGTTTGCATCAATAGAATAAGGATATTCTTGGTTGAGTATTGACATCAAAATGGTTTTTACAAGGGAGTCCACCTGTTGCATATTTGTCTCTTTCATTCTGTTTAGCTTTGTCCTTCTTCTTTGATTGGTCCTTAAGGAATGACTTAGATCCTGGTTGATCGATGGTGATGCGAGCTCTCTTACTATTTTGACGGATGAAGGATGTGAGCCCTTGGATCTACCTGAATCCTCTTGTGTTTGAACACCAATGGTTAGCTCACTATCCCAAAATTTGACATTTATGCAACCATCATTTTACCTAGCCATTTCCTTCGGGCATCCTTCCTTTTCTCCTCGAAACCATCCTCTCTTTAGCAATCCTTCTACAAATTATTTGTTTCAAACTTTAATTTTGGACAAAAAGTTCGAAACAATTTTCCCACGGGCACTTTCCATTGGACATTTTCCCCAAAATATTTCTTATGGGCTTCCTGCCTTTGAATGGTCTATCTTTTTTCAGGCCTTTGGAGTATGGCTTGTCAGAAGGATTGTTGCAGATAAAAAGTCCACAACAATTCCTTCTAACTCTTGCAAAGGTCACTTACTTTTGGAATGATCCCTTCGGGCTTGGAAAGTGTCCCTTCAAAAAAAATTTGAATGGCACTTTGGAGAGAGAAAGTGTCCCTTCAAAACTTTTTTGAAGGACACTTTGAAGGGAAAGTGTCCCTTTAGAAAAGTTTCGAAGGGCACTTTGGAGAGAGAAAGTGTCCCTTCGAAACTTTTTCGAAGGCACTTTGAAGGGAAAGTGTCCCTTCAAAAAGTTTCAAAGGGCACTTTGGAGAGAGAAAGTGTCCCTTCGAAAAAGTTTCGAAGGGAAATTTGAAGGGAAAGTGTCCCTTTGGAGCTTTCTGAAGGACACTTTGAAGAGAGGAAAGACCCTTCAAAAAAATTTCGAAGGGAAATCTGAAGAGAGAGAGACCCTTCGGAAAAGTTTCGAAGGGAAAAGACAAAGGAAGAGAATTCTTTCAGACTTTTTGTCCGAGACAAAAAGGTTGAAAGAATTCCTTCGGGGAAGACAAAGAGAAGTATTTCAGAGTTTTTATCCAAGACAAGAAACTCGAAAGAATTCAAACTTTGGGCAAAAGACTGAAAAGACACTTGAAAAGGCCAAATAAAAGCTCTGAAGAAAAGAAAACAAAACAACTAGTCTTTTACAAGTGAGTTAAAACAAACAAGTGAACGTTTGAACTTAGCCAAAAGAAGCTGCAAAACAAGGTATGAAATTTGGCTAATAGCCATAATAGTCCATAATGAGTCATCAACAAAGTGGCCATTAAGAAGTTGGTCTTGAGGCAAACAGGGGAGAGCATTTCTCTTAACTAACCCTTTGGAAGCATAATCTCCCAACAAGTAACCAAACCCTTCTACGACTAAGACATATAGAGAAAGAGCTAAGGGGTAGCCTTTCCTGATGGATCAGAAAAGACCAAAATTTTCAAATTGATGACCATCAATGGTGAGACAAGTAGAAGCATCTTGAAAGAGTCTAGACAAAGTCAATAAACCTAGTACCAAAATCAAGGGCTTGCAACATAGTAAGAATGAAAGGCCATGCAATCCTTCCATAGGTCTTTTCAACGTCAAATTTATTAAACAAAACTTTATGCTCGGATGTGTGATCCCATTCCATCAATTACCAAACAAAAATGATGCTATCTAGGATATATCTACCTTAAATGGATCCAGTATGTTCTACCCTTACCACCAAGGGAATGAGGTACCTAATTCTTAGGGCCAAAGCCTTGGCAATAATTTTATAAGAAACATTCAATAGGGTTATAGGCCTTCAGTTCGTGATCAGCTTAGGGTCGTTAGCCTTGGGAATAAATTTGATATTGCATTTGTTAATGAACTTTCCAAGAGAGCCATTGGCCATATCTTCCAAATAGACTTTGTGCAAATCGAGGCCAACACAGTCCCACAAGGTTCGGTAGAACTCACATGAAAAGCAATCAATTCTTCAAGATTTGACATACCAGTCATTGCATTATGAAGCTCTTCAATTAAAAGGGGACTAGCATAGGCCATTCTTTGGCTTGGAGTGAGTTTACAAGGAACTCCATCAAGGTATTTTTTTAAAGCAATTTCCATATCTTCTAAAGGGGCTTGAGCTTGGAAATTTTTATTATAGTGCTAAACAAAGTCTTGTAGGATGTCTGGAAGACCAGTGAGATGGTCACCATCTTCCTTGATAGTTTTAATTTGCACAATAGAGTATCGAACTCTTAACTTATTGTAAAATACCTTGAAAACTCTATCCTTAATCTTTAGCCAATGGATTCGATCTTGGATTTGAGCATCACGAGCTTGATGAATCTCAACTAGCTTTATTTTTTGCCTTAGCTCATTGGTTTTATTTTGTAGAGTCTCATTTAGAGGGCATTGTTCATGTTCCTAATAAGTTCTATTAAACTCTCTTATGCACCTATTTTTTGTTTGCTTGTTCACTATTCTTAAAATAACATTGAGAATTCTAAAAAGAAGGTAAATTTGACTTACGGATATAAAAGATTCAATATTACTAGTTGAATGATGGTAAGGTTGCTAATTGTTTTAACGATGAAATATTTAAACTTATACATACATACATATCACACCTAACCCTACAATAAATAAATTTAAAAAAATTGACTATTTTTTTATCATGCAATTCTTAAACCAAACTTTAATTGATACTTTATTTATTTTTATATATATAAACATTGATTATTTCTCTATATATACAAACATTGATTATATATATATATATATATATATATATATATATATATATATATATATATATATATATATATATACACTTTATTTGTATATATAAAATGAAAGTTTTGTTTACAAATTTTATAATAAAAAATATTATTATTTTTTTAATTGATTTATTGTAAGGTTGGGTTATATATATATATATATATATATATATATATAGAAAGAAAGAAAGTTTGGTTTAAGAATTGTATGATAAAAGATATTGTTTTTTTTTTTTTTTAATTAATTTATTATAGAATTGGGTGGTATATATAAAATAATAATCAAAGTTTGATATAAAAATTGTATGATAAAAAAATATTGTAATTTTTTTATTGATTTATTGTAGGGTTGGGTGGTGTATATATAAAATAATAATCAAAGTTTGGATTAAGAATTACACGATAAAAAAAAAATCATTTTCTTTTTATTGATTCATTGTAGATTTGGGTGGGCTCACACCCATCTGGGACACAAAAAGGGATTTTAATCTCTATATAAACAGTTCACCAAATATTTTTTAATATACAAATATTGACCCGTAAGATATACCAATAGTTACAACAAGTCAAGCATGGGACTCCCACTATGGGTACCTTGAACATTGGTGGCATTTAAACCTGGGTTGCACTGATATGAATGTATCCACTCAATCGTTAAATCACAACATGGAGGACTTAAAAATGTTGTCATTTATTGGTTGATAATTAATTAAGTGACTATAGTACTCTTGACACTAATACAAAGTCACTCAGTGAATATTGTTATAAAACTTTGATATTTAGGATTATAAGTTTTTGGAAATACTATGTGACTATTTTCATTATGATATTTGATATAGGAAGGAATAACTTTTATCCATATTTAAATATCCTTTAGATTAAATTTCAAATAAATTTTAAATTAAAAAATATAAATAATTACTAGTATAGATGTCTTAAACATATTTACTGAAAAATTTCTAGAGACATAAATAGAAAAAAAATGACTTACATAATAAGGCGTGACCATTCCTACAGAGTCTCTAAATTCCAATCCTAGCAGGTGGTTGGATCCCATATTCATTTCGTATCTCTTTCTCTCCCACACATCGAGGGCCTCTCTCCCAGCTACACAAGCACCGATGCTCTTTCTGCGGTTGAATGCATTGTGTTGGTCTATTCTTTGCATAAGCTTTTTGTGCCCTTTGAAGAATGGTCGGAATAGGTCATAATGATGACGTCACAAAACCCGGTGTGCATCATAAGCGATGCCTTCATGGCTTGGATGACAGATTCGACTTCTCAATTTGGGATTCCCCTCGTCGTGTTCCATAGAATAAGAGCCATGGGAACTTCTTTACTACAATACATCTTCACCAATCTAGTCTCTGAATTAATAAGCGACATGGACACGGTAGAGATTTGTGACTGTTCTCTAAATATTAATTTGAGCCATTCTCAGCACCTCATGATGTTTAGAACCAAGTGCTATTCACCACACCATTATCATCTGGTTACCACATCAACATAACCAAATGTAGGGGACGAGTGAGTTTGAATGGGTGACATTTGTAATGTGCATTTTAGGTGAAAATGAAGGTGGCAGGGGGGGGGGGGGGGCGGGTTGGGTGGAGAGGGGATATGGAAGTTAAGCTCCCTTGTGGTTGTGGTGGTAGTTACTCAGAGTGCGGTAATGTTGGCAATGACATCAACAATTATGTAGGCAGAGCCTAGTTCAATGCGCTAATCGTGACTACGTCATAGGCAATGGTGGTTAATAGTCAAGGGTGTTGAAAAGTCTTGACGGTGGTGCGTTGTGTGTGCTAACGCTAACACACATGTAGTTTGTGTGTGTCGATTCAACTCAACCATTGTTAAACATAAACACTGAATCACATTCTATAATAACATAGTGTCTCTCTACAATGATAGAAATAAATTTCAAATTTAGGTGCTTGAAACTAGCCCACTCTTTAGCTCCCAATCTCCCCCTTTCTTCCATTCATAATGTCTTCCTCCTATTTCAAGGTTGTTTTAAATCAAACCCATCCTAATAAAGAGTCCCCAAGCTCCCTCATCCAATTTCATAGTTCCATGCGTTTATGGGGTATTTTTGTATAAAGCTCAATTCTATTTATCAAACATAGAAATTATTTGTATTTTTGGAAAAGTCATTTTGAAGGTTTAGGTGTATATTATTTGAGATTTGAGAAGATATTGTTCTTTATTGTTAATTAGAAACCTATTTTATAACACAACGTTCAATTTTTAATTGATTTGTGACAAGTACCCTGTCATAAAATCGCAACTTCCATTATTTTTATGTTTTAGTTTTTCAATTTAATTTGTTATTAAATACCTGGAATATAATACAACAATTAATGTATTGGTAAGTAGAAAAAATGCGCATTTTTTAGCGTTGCTGTAAAAATACTTTTAAAACTTGATGTAAATATTTTATATCAAAATGCGAAAAAAAATATTAGTCAAATTACCCATCATTATAAAATATCTACAAGCAACGATATAGATTGATGAAACAATAAAATTTTACAGAAGTAAAGAAACTACCAAACATAAAGATGGGGACACGTTGATAAACTCCTGAATAAAAAATTTATTTGGAATTACAAATACGAATACTTTTTCTTTTCCCTACTTAATATGCTTTCTATCTATCGTTGTCAAACAATTACCATTTTTTTTTTCGAGTCTTCTATTTCCTAAATGTAGCTATTAAATAAGACAAACTCACGGGACTGCTTAATAAATGCACCGCCTCAACAAGGATGGCCTAGCTACACCGTGTAATTTATGGCAGAAAAGAACAGCTCAAAACTAGGGGCGGAGGAAAACCAAGAGCATTCAAAACCACAAAGCATCTTTGGCATCACCAATAACGTCAGACAAATCTTTTGCCTTCGTCCCTAGTAACATGCAATCCAAGGTGGTGTCATTCAATCTCAACGGCATCTCCAAAACCGCCCTTCCTAATACCGTGAGGCGAATCTATGTCCTGGTCCTGCTCTCTCAATGTAAACGCAGCGTAATAATAAAGTGAATGTCAGTTCACATGTACAAGGCAGGCACCTACAATATCCGACAGGAAATAACCGACAATTTTCGGTTCTCATCATCGATGCTCACGCGTGGGTACGATCGACACTTTGCCAATGGAGAAGGTGACCTAACCTAGCAGGCCTGGATTAAAAAAATTGATCACGAGCGATATTTTTTGGCATTTTGGAAACAGTTCGTACCTCGGTTTTTTTTTCCAAGCTCTGAATATTTTAATTACCGTAAATCGGTCCATGGTTTGGAAAAAGGGGGTTTGTTTGAATGGAAAATTTGCTTTGCAAGAAAGGATCTCGTTGCGTCCGGCCCGAGACTGAATCCTGCAACCTCTGTACTCCTTGGACAAGTTGCCCTCCAAACACTTGAGTGACAAGGGAAATCCACTGCAAAAACTTTTCAACTAAAAAAGACTCGACTCGAATCCCTAAAGTGGATGGGATCGTAAAAAAGCATGCCAGCAGGCAGAAGAGCTGTTTGGCATGAAACGGGATCCAGAGGTCTCATATTATAGATGGAGAACATGCGCCACTTTTTAAAGACCCCCAAATCAGGGATGAAACAACAATGAAATTACCAGATCCAAGCGGTATATTTGTAGCAACAAAGGATCCAGTTGGTCTTCATGATCCACATCATCCAAGACGATGAACGCACAAAGAGACCAAAAGTGACTTTCCAGAATTCCTCTGCCTTTTTCAGTATTGTCTAAGGTTAAGTCCTTGTCTTGGGCACCAGGATCCTTCAGAAACTTTTTCTGCTTCATATGCAAAGCATCTTTCGCTTACAGCATCTCGAATATAAAACTGGGGATCTGAAAGGAGCTGCTTTTCTGATTGTACAACTCTTTCGCAGGGGTGGTTTTTACCCACACCACCCATTCCGACGATCCCCACAATCTTTACATTCTCCTCATCCTCGGCAGATCCGAGTGTGCTGCTTTCGAAAGCTTGTAATGGCAGCTTGTCCATCACTTGGAATACCATATTTACAATATTCTTTAACACCCTCCCCTCATCCCTACACATATACCACAAAATAACAAACACCCCTTAAACCGAATAATCATACCAGAAATTAACGAGCAGGCTGAGTATATAATACTTACTGATTATTGTTGACCATAAAACCAGAATGAAGTGAAACGCTCTCCAGTACCATTTTCCACTCTTGGATGGAACTTTTCTGAGGTGTATCTTCTCTTGATGTTGGGAAGATGAAGGAGCTGAACCACTCAGCCCAAATCAGAAGGGTCAACATGATAGAAGACCTTAATGATTTTTGTACAAATTTTAAGCATAAATGAGAGTTCTGCAAAACACAAGTGGAGTGCGCATAGTTGAATGCGAGTCTTTCTTGATGTCAATGCGCTTCAAACCGGCGATGTCATCCCCACACATATACAGCATGTAATGTCTAACGCTTGTGTTCACATTTGCATTTTCTCTATTAACTATGCGCACTCCCCTTGGTGTTTGGCGAGCTATCATTTATGCTTGAAACTAGTACATGAATCATTAGGGTCTTCTATCATGTAAGTGTATTGCAGATGGCAATGACAAAAGTATATTTGACCTCAGATCCCATGGCAGATTACAGGAGGAGGAGGATGTAGATGTAGATGTGGTACAATTCCGTCGTAAGCTTCTTCAAGCTGGTCGTGTTGTTGGGTGGGCGTGGAAGAAGAGGAAGTGGATGCCCTGAAATTGAATTGAAGTCAAGGAAAAAATGAAACAAACTAAAGGAGGTTAAAGATTTTCGGTGGAAGACAAAGGGAAAGACGTTTATGAAGAGAAGCAGCAGAACAAACGCGGAAACAGAGCATGAAGATTAGGTTGAAACCGCGTTATCCTTTCCAGAACGACATGTTGGAGGATGTGTGGCTGAGATTAATTTCCATAAAGTCGTGGATAAGACGTTATCTGAGGAGGTGTGGCTGAGATTAATTTGCATACAGTCGTGGATAAGACGTGTGCGAAGGATGTAGGAGGTGGACCATTTTTATATAGGAAGACGTGTGTAAATATAAAACATCTCCAGTCTCCACCAAGGGTTAAATTTGACGGTCACCTTTATTCGTCAAGAAATTTTTTTGTGACGGTTTTTAAGATAATGTCACCTTGCACATGACGTTCATTTCTCATTTTTAACTTTCATAATTTTTAGATAAATACGAAAATATTTATTTTTATATAATAAAATTATATAAAAATAAAGATATTATTAATATAAATGAAATCATATTCTATTAGATGTGTGTAAATATATTTATAAAATGATATACCTTATCATGAATTTTTTTATGTATTTAAATTATAGTTGAGTAGACCATCGAGATTCCGGAATGTATAGGAAGAGCCACCTATTTTCTGGCTGATGTAGTTCATTTGGGAAACATTTTCACATGCAAATGTTTTTGAATTGGGTAAAGTGTCCTATTCTACACCAAACAATGGTAGAAACGCACCCATAACAATAATGCTTTCAACCATTAACACAAAGCCCTATTCTTGTTTCTTCCCTAAATTGTCCAAGTTTGAGGGTAAAGAAAAGCCAAGACACCACTTTTAATTGGTTAGAAGGCTTTATTGAAAACACCACAACAAGCCAGAAAATAAATAGGCAACCATTCAACTATGAAATACCCTATAAGATGACAATCAACATAATAATAATAAAATATTATAAATTCAACCTACAAATTTATAGTTTTTGCGGGAAGATGTTTTAAAATGAAATAGCAAAGACACACAGTTCATCACATTACACGATGTAACCTTTTAAAAAAGGCATCTAACAGGAGTGTACCCATAAAAGAAGCGGAAACAAATCCATGGTATATACGAAAAAAAAAATCGGATCACAAATGTTTCAATAAGCAATCACAAACCCTATGTTAACCATCTCAACACAAGATTTGAGTTCAAATGATAGTGTATGCCTTATTCATAAAGGTAAAAGTTAGGGGTTAATGTTTTTGAAACTCAAATCTGCGACTATTATAAGATAATGCAACGACCTTAGAAGAGATTCACACAAATATTTACAGTAGAGGCAAGGGTTGTTATAAAAATAAACACTTTGCGGTATAGGTAAATGTTGTTCTCAAAATAAACCCTTATTTGTTATAAACTCTTAAATGAAAAAAAATAAAAACATTTGAAAGGGGAAAAAACACTGAAGAATGAAAAACAAAGGGAAAAGGACTGACCTGAGTTGGAGTCAGATGATCGACCAAAGCAAGATGTAAATCTCATAGAGTGCAAAATCGAAAGCATCTCTCTTCTCCATCTTCGAGTGGGAAGAAAAAATATCAGGTGAGCAATGCGAAGGAAAATGATTCTTTATTGCTCGTTGCGCTGAGATCCATCTCCTCCACTGGTTTATAAACTCAGAATGTCGCCCTTTCCGCTAGATTTTTGAGCGATAAATTAACCAAAAATAATTCAAGAACTTTGAACTTTGCACCCATGTAATATGAAGGAGGTTTCGTGAAGTGGGGCGACTGTGGAGTCTTGTCACAGGTCACCTTTGTTCCATCTCCTATATTAATGGTAGTTACACTTGAACAATAGAAAATTTAAATTTCATTAAGTCATGGAAAATACGGCCTTTAATTATTCTCACTAATGTCAATGACTCAACGAATCAACAATCCTCAATTCATTTTTAATCCTCAACGGCGGCCAAGTTGCTAGGAATGGCGGCCAAGTTACTAGGAAATGTGAATGTTTGAATTTTTTTTGGTTAGTTTCCTTCGAGTCTATGTTTTGACAATGATTCCACTTTACCTTAATGTCACGCGTGGGTAATGTTGTCTAGTCTCCTATTTTATCTTATTGTGCCTCTGAACCTGGGGTCTGAACACCGTCACATTTTATTTATGCATTTGGTCATGTCAAACTGTGACTATGAGTCGTGACATGTCCACTTCCTAGTCCCAGACTCTGACTAGTCCGAGTCCCCACTCCTATTAATAATTTTAAAACGGTCAATTTTTTATTGTAAACGCCAATTTAACAGGTAGTATAAGTTTTCGTTCGTCGTTTGATACGGTTAAAAATATAATGTGACTGTATTTTATGGGTAAAAACTTCAAAAACGTTTAAACGGCTGCCAAATTTAACCCTTGGTCCCCACTAAACAAAGAAAGGTGTCAAATCCACTTCTTTACGTGTTATAATTGAACTTGTTTACTCAGACACACGGGCCGTATCTTGGAGTTTCGAAAAAAAATTATTATTTTAATGAATGATGTATTTTAATTATAGTTAAAATTTTGTAATTTAAATATTAAAATTAGGAAGAATTAGAAATTTCAAAAATATCGAAAATAAAATAATAACATTTTTATTAATTATAAATAAAATAAATTATATTAATAAAATTAGAATTTATAAGTATGTATATTTTATTATTACAAATTAATAATAATTAGAAGATATATGATATTAATAAAAAATTAATGAGCATCGCAATAGTAAAATATGTGTTATTATTTTAGAAATCTCAATCAAGATTACGATATTATTAATATCATTTTAAAAGTATCAATTCTAACAAGTTCAAGATATTGTTAATGTACAATTATAAAAAAGGTCTTATTCATTTATTAGTTGTTAAATTGCATGATTTTAACATGTCTATGTACTTGTCACAAATTATTCTAAATTAGGTATTATTAGCACATTTTGCAGATTCTTGATACTCTCTTGCCCTCTCTCAACACCCTTTAATTCCCCTTTTGATGTCTCCCTGATTGGACCCCTTTTTTTGGAGCATATATACATTTTCCCAAAGCCCATCCAAAACATCTAAACTAAACGATACTATGTTGTTTGCTCAATTCAAATGAAACCATGCCCATAGTGATAAAGAATGGTAACTTGTATGTATTCCTTGTGCCCAATTCGTGTGATCGAATGATTACTCCATCGAGAAAATGCATAATTGAGGTTAATTGTGTGAGGTATACTTTTACCTATTTCAGAACCCAAGGGTTGACACTAATAAACTTCCTTATTTATTGAAGGCATTTATTGAATCTATTTTCTTGCACATACAACAATGTTTGTGTTTGAAAACCAAGTTTCCAAAGGTAACATCCAATCAAAATTCCTCCTCCTTATTTATAGGCCCTTCCATAGATTTCCATTGCGTGAAGTGAATGAACATCACTAATAATTGATATTGAAGTCCCTACATCTTTTTTTTTTAGGACTTTATCGGTATTTGTAATGACTTCATTAGCTAAGAATTATAACCCATTAAAATGCTCGCCCAATCGGATCATTTTGTGTGCAATGTCTAGTACTCCCATGATGACTTTTTTTAACTCCTTTGTTGTCTCTCAATACCTCACCATGTTTATTTCTTCTAAGACTTGCACAACTCTATCTATGAATAGATGAATTAGGATTCCTCAATTTGTTGCGATAACTTTGAAACTCTCCTTTATGTTCGAATGGAATGGTGGGCTTGTCATTCTTTAGGTCTTAAGTGTTTTTCTTCTTTTTGGTAGCTCGATTGCCTTCATAACCATCTCTACATTGATAGGGACAATGACCTATGGAGATAAATGGATTGCCTTATTATTATACCCACTAATTAGGTAATGCAATCACAATTAGGAAATCCAATTAATGATGGCCTTATACTACACACTCCATAGATTCAACACAACAATGACTGACCTGTAGTCTTCACATCATAAAATGTAATGCAAACGAATTCAACAACCATAATAATGTTCTTTATTTGATTTCAATGATGGAAACTAAAACTTACACACACCATAACAATATGTAGAACAAAGCAATCTCAAATGAGATGCATTACAACATCTGATCTATGACTAACATAGATATATGCTTGTTAACTCGCAATCTTTGCAAGTTTAGCTTTATAGATCATCCTCTATTTCTAATTGACTCTTTCCTCCTCTCTCAAATGTTGAGGCATGTTTATATAGGCACAATACCTACCTATTTATAATAATGCATCACTACTAACTCAGAAACCCACTACCAACATTAAATACCCATAATCTATCAAGTGATATGTGCCACAAACATTAAATGTTTCAATACAATCCCAATAATCCATAATACATCACTACGTGACATTAGATGAGATCTTTTCTAAAGCAACACCCATGCATGTTTCAAGACATTTAATTTCCAGCAGTACCCATATTTAGTTGCCTCAACACTTCGCAAGAAATTTCATACCTCAAGACATTGCACGTGGAGGTGGATCTCAACTCACAAGACTAAGTTGCATCACTTCGTAGACAAATTTTGCACATAAAATTCCATGTGCATGTTGCACAATATTATCATTGTCATACTACCGCACACACTATACTCTTCTTTAAAATATCACAATATTTGCAAGGAAAAGTTACATACTAATAACCGCAAGGATCATAAGATTCCATTTCCACTTAACTACATGGAACTCACATTTTCACAGAGACATCCAAATTGACTTGCAAAAAGGTTTGCAAGTTGATCAAGATGCATGCGCCAACATGGTTGCATGGAAGAAAAAACACATGCACATAAATGCTATGCAAAATAACACAAACAAATTTACATGTAAATCGACTCACACACAATTAAAATTTTCTTATTTTTTACACTATGTATTTTTATTTAATGTAGGATTGCTTGTAAACCCGTATGCTTCTCATAATTAAAGTTTGGAGAAACTCTAAATTCAGTCCAAAAACATAAATAGAAGGATGTAAGAGGTGCACCATATTTATGTACAAAGTCATGTGGAATGCACATAAAAATGACTCCAAAAATCCCCACTAAACATAGAAACCAGCAGTTTCCCCAAAGGTGCAAGTTATGTCGAAATATATGTGAGCTGATGTTTTGGTAAAGGGGTTGTGTAATGACAATGAGTGTAAATCGGTAGTAGTAATTAATTTGTAAAGAAAAAAATGCTACCCTTATGTCATATTATTTGAACTTCACTGTTAAATTAATTATCACATTGAATGTAAAAATGATATTATTTGGCCTTATTTAGCAATTTGAGATAGATTTATAATGGAAATGACCCTTCCCCTTTCACCAATTGATAGAATGTTATATATAACCATTTGAATGGGGAAAGATTTGTATTGCCCATCTTATTTTTCAATAGTTACCTTACCTTGCATGACCTTTGCTATTTTATTATAATAGTATTAAAATATTAATAATCATGTAATAATTAAATATTAATATTATACAAATTGATATATATTTAAATAAAAATATTATCCTTTTTATTAATATTTTAATATATTATATTTATATACATGATAATAATAAAATAATTATGATTATACTATATATAATTAATAATATTATATATAATAAATATATAAGAATATAATTGTATAATATATTCATATATATAATTATATTATATAATATATATGAATATATCATATACTAATAATAAGACTATTATTATTAGCCTGACAATGATATCCTAGCGATGAGTGAGTTGAGTGTTAAGAGTGGGAGGTCTTAGGGTCCATTTCCTAGGATGCCCATTCTCTAGCATCACTCCCACGCTAAGTTCCAATGGGCTATTTGTGAAAAGTATCCAAATGCAATGGACTATTGGCTCCGTGTTCAATGCAATGGGGGTCAACACGTGGCTTGAAACATGTATTCAATGTGATGAGGCAAGTCCACAACCCATGGCTAGGGATACTATTCACCACTAGTTTGATGCATTTTAGTTATAAAAATGTCTTAACCCAAAAAACTTTAAACCTGATGATGATATCCTAATGGTGAGTGAGTTGAGTGTTAGGAGTGGGAGGTCTTAGGGTCCATTCCCTAGGATGCCCACTCTCTAGCATCATTCCCACACTCAGCTACATCAAGTTATTCATGAAAAGTATCCAAAATACAATAGACTATCGGTTCGGTGTTCAATGCGATGAGAGTTAGCACTTGGCTTGAAACTTGTGTTCAATGCAATGAGGCAAATCCATAGCCCATGGCTAGGGATACTATTCACTATTGGTTTGATGACATTCCAGTTATAAAAATGTTTTAACCCAACATTTTGTCAATGAAATTTGTGTTAGTTAAGTGGTTTGGTTATTTCAAGCCCCACCCAGGTTTAAATCTTTGGAAAGGCATATGTGGTCGATTATGGCCATCGACATCCTCAAGGTTGGTTATGGCCATTATTAAAACTTGGACCATCCTTGGCCATTGGAGCAATTCTTGGGCCGATTATGGCCATTATTGGAAATTAGTCCAGTTTTGGCTTGGTAGTTGTTGGTAATATCTAGTACTTGTGGTACTCATATCAAATGGGGATCTGGGCCCTTGATTGTGTCCCAGACTAGTTATGGCTCCAATTAAAATCTATTAACCTATAAAAAACAAGAATATTATTACTATTATATATATAAATATAAATATAATAATGTATTTAATATTTTAGTACATAGTATATAATATTATAATATAAATTATATATTAAATTTATATACTATATAATATGATATTAAATAAAAAATAAAAAATGTGATATATAATATAATATTTATATTTATATGTATTATAATAATTAAATTAAGTATAATATACATAATATATATAATATATTATCCCTGATAATAGGGTCAGTAGAAACTCTAAGAAGCACACTCCAACTAGATGGTCTCCCCTTAAGACAATATAATAAATCTCAACTTTGATGGAATGATAAAAGGCAACCCAAGCTGGGCTGGAGCAGGGGTGTTTTTAGAGATTCTAAAGGCAACTATCTCCTTAGTTACAGTGAAGCTTTGGGTAAGTGCACCAATAACTTTACTGAAGCCAAGGTTCTTTGGAGAGGCTTCTCCATTGCATTACAAAAGAATTGGTTTAGTCTTGAGATTGAGGGTGACTCTCATATCATTGTGGATGTAATGAATACTAGAACCTTTGCCAATTGGAATCTCAATAACATATTGGAGGATTACATAAATTCATGGGATAATTTCATGCACTTCAATATTCATCACACTCATCGTGAGGGAAATAAGGTTGCATACCACTTTACAAACATGGGTGTTAGGCTTAACTCACAAAGCATTCATTTGGAGATAATTCTTGCATGCAATATGGACAAAAAATACAAAATTCTTGTTGATTTGGACAACCATCATTGCATAATCAATGTTGCCAATGATTAATTGGACCTCTTCTTACCACGACACATCCTAAAGAACTTGTATATGCTTTTGGAAGCTTGAAGGAATGATGAAATGGAATGATATTCATTCTCCATGGCATTTGGCATGCATTTGTCACTGTTATTTATGTCATCACCCATCCATTGAGACTACAAGCTTTATGTGCTTTGTGAAACAAGTTTGTGGAAAGTGAAGAAGGACTGGTGAAATGGAAATCCCTTAAGATAGCCTAGGTCCCCCTAATGAACCCGACATAGCTCAGGTAAGGACATGGTGATCAACATTGTTAAAGAGATGAACCAAAATTTGCTTCACAAATACTCCCTAAATGATGTGCATCACTCCTTTCTGGTACTTATTGATCTAAAGTTGTGGCATTTGTTGAATTCTATAAACCTGTTGGATAAAATAAAGGTTCACTACCAAAGAAGCTCTGAATTTTTGGTAGATGATTCTTGTTGATGGGGTGAAGGATGAGAAGCTCTTCAACTAGATGGTCACAAATTTATTACATGCACAGTTATCAACTAGGCTGGGTGGGGGTGATTTTATTACGTCTATTGATTATACCATTTGAGCCATACAAGATCTAGGGGTGATTTTTTTCTCATCCATTTTATATTCATCCTCATCATTTCTGACACCTTTTGTGTATTATCCTTCCTCTTAAACACCACTCTAGTTTTTCATTGGAACAAATCATCTCCATTTATCTTCCTCAATGACATATAAGCATCATTGCATGACATGCACCACATCTAAAACTTTTTCAAGTCTTCCAACCATGCCATTTATTATTATGCCTCGACCAACATCTCTCTTAGGTGGCATATGTACTCTTTGGTTGTCTCCTTTCTTCATCTTATTGGTTCTCCACACCTTTTTTCAATGGATAAAAACTAGTTAGTTACCTCTCATTTAACATTCTGCTAACTTTTCCTTGCCTTCTAGTTCCTCTACAAGTTCAACCTACTATGATACCAAATTGGTGTAGTCGCAATCAAAGATATTAATGAAAGGATGTCTTTCAATGTGTAGTTGAGTGATACTCTCACCTATCCTTCTCTCTTGAGCCAATTACATGTGGTTAAGAAAATGACAAGAACTTTTTTGTATTAATTTAAATATCACAACTATATAAATTAATCCTAAGCAGAAGCTACATGATTTGGCTAATTTCGAGTTAACATATAATAAGGCCTGAAGCCTTCCTTTGGACTACTTTCCTCTCTATGCTACTTTCTATTTGCTTCCCCTAATTCTCTTGATCATTTAAACTTTCTTTTTCTGACTCTCTCTCTCTTTCTCTCAAACAAGTCTCAAAGCTCCCCTTTTATAGATCCATATCGATGTTTTCAAGATGAGACATCCTTGCAATCTATCATTTGAGGTTCATGACTCTAGATCCTTTGCCCATGTAACTATTGTTAGCTCTAGTTAATGATGGATAGTTCCTGGGTTGACATACCTATGGAAGAATCATAAGCTCTTAGATAATAGCTCCATCTAAATCCAAACTACTTATCAAGACATACCATGCATTAATTGCTAATTCCTACATATCATGTTGACTTGTACTTTACACTTTCTAGACTAGAGTCTATGTATCATTCATGTAGCCATGTGTGTCATTATCCAAACCTTATAGATAAATAATTATTTGTGTTGCATATTGATTTACCCTTGTACACTATGAATCATTCACATTCTCCATGCCCTATTTTGTGTACTAAGTTTTCTTGCCTCATGTGTGTTGATTAAATCTACCTATTTTGTGCATTGTGCCTCTTTAAAAAATAGGATTAACCATCTTTGGTGATGCAAGAATGTTTTTGCACCTGGGATGCTCTTGTAATTATATGCCCTTATCAACATCATTCTTAGATCCATGAAAGTTTTTTACAATATGCTCAAAAGAGGTATCTATACCAAATATTTTACCAGGATTTTATTTCTTCATCATTTGATTCATTACCAATGCCCTTTTAGGATCCCAGCCTAATAAGATCATCATGTTTTTTCCTTCTAAAATAAGTTTTTCTATTTGTAAATTAACATTCTCAATTGATATGTCCATGTGTTTTGTAATTTGGGCGTAGATGGACTCAGTTGTATCTTATTCTGCATATCCTTCTTGAACTATTTTAGTAAGAGTGTAATCAACTAAACATTGAGTTGCTTTGGTAAGTATCCTCACAACATCAAAATTTGTTTGGAACTTTTGAGTTTACTTTCAAAATATTGTACCAAATCAACCATTACATGGACTAGCACCTTCCCCATTTCTTTGAATACCATATTTACAATATTATTTAATACCCTTCCCTCATTATTAAACACACACACACACACACACACACACACACACACATAAACACTACTTAACCAAATGATTATGCTAAAAATAAAAAATCAGCCAAAATGCATGAGATGTAAAATTAGTGAACAATCTAAGTATATGTTTCACTTACTAATTACTATTGACCACACAATTGTTAGGAAAATATTGTTAATGATCACATTATTGTTATTTATGTGAGTAGATATTATATTTGTGATAATAAAATATATTGTGTGAGTGAGTTGTGAGAACAACTCACATAAATAAGTGAGAGATGAATAATAGAAGTTTAGTAGAGAAATAATAGAAATATTCTTAGTGGGATTTGATAGGGATATGTTCTTTAACATGAAGAGACATCTCTATAAAAGTGTAATTGGAGATATTGAATATTCGTATAAAACATTATTATTAATGTGTGTATTTATTTTATTGTGTAATGTTACAACCCCTCAAGTTGTACTTAAGCAAATGTAGTAATTTTTTTTCTTTTAGCAAGTAACTTAACATTCATCCATAGAGTAAAACCATACATAAAATCTAAACCATAATTAAGAACAATAGTACTTCTAATTCAAATAATGCATACAATTTTAATCTTATACAACTCCAAGGAAAGTAAATACAATAAGACATAGTTACAACTGGTCTCACAATACAACAATTGTTGTTTAAGTACAACAAATACATAATACAATTACATTTCCTCCAAGTATACAACATCATATAATAAAAAAATACCAATCTCTCTGGAGATCGAACCTAACCAACTCATGTATCATTGATAATCTCAAATGTCATCTCCAGATAAGTATGCAGTGGGGAGGGAGAGCATCATCTAAGAGCTTTTTCACTTCAACCACGGACCAACAATCCCCTACATAATTTCCTATTAGGGAATGGCCATCCCTTTATGGATAGGTAGATAAAACGGTACGAGAATCTAATGAGACGTGTTATTACCCCATGTGCTTGTAATATTTACTACTACATTACATGTATCATAAAGAAAATATGTTTCAAACATGATATCACACAATATGCAAATCAAACATATGAAATGACAATATACATCTAAGATTACTTTGACTAAAGTTTTTAAATAACATACGATCATCTAGATCGGTCAATTTCATTACACACCACTTGATCAGTATATCTATTGGTGGTGTTATCTAGGCTAATGGAATCCATCTCACTACCTATTAGCATCATCAATATGGTTTATAAAATAAACATATATAACATAGTATATATTTCCAAGATTCATATAGATTTTCACCTATACTAGGAATAGAACAATCCTGAACATTCATTTTATTTCATCAAATATGTCATGAACCTATAATTGTGCTAGTATAACATACATAACCATATATAACAAAACACAATTTTCAAGCATTCATACCATCAGGGCATGCTTTAATCATGGATCATAATTCCTCTTCTAATAAAGGTAATGTATTGGTTTTTCACAGATAATCATTCTTGGGCTTAAACATAATGTAGTCATATAAAATCTCCAAATTGGTAGTTTGAGTGTGGTTTGTGACACCCTATCCATAGGACCTTCTCGCATGCTCTTGTGACCCTTCTAGACACTTTTTTTATCATTGCATGTCATATGTAGCCTTCTAAATAGTCATTCCAGCTCAGTCAAACTCTATTTCCCAGGCTAATCTCATCCCCCAAGTCTCGAGCTTGTAAGTCAGGAGCACCATATGTGGACTATAACACACATACTTTAGGGTGTCCCATTTTTGGTGCTCCTGTCCCTTTACAAATTGAACCCAAATGATCATTTTCATCTAATTCCTATTTCTCATTATGTCAACCTAGCGTGAAAACATCTAACCCATGACCAATATTTTCCTATAAAATCCCATCTAAGGGTCATTTACAAGGGAAACAGTTAAATCTTACAAAGCAAGAAATAATACAAGCAAACTACTAAAACAATCTTCCCTATTATCTGCAAACATACTCAAACTCTCATACCAGTCCTTAGCCACTTCAAGTACTCTAAATTTGACATTTTTGCATCTGTATCACACTATTTTATAAAGCACACTAAGTGGGAGAACTACATATGACTTGATCCCTCTTCAGAGTATTGGTATGTAGGTAGTGTGCCCACACAAGGGGTGTGGATTACATGTTCAGTGCATATTAAACACTAACCCCCATTTCTCTAAGTGATTCAAATCTTATTTTATTAAGCATGATGGAGGGTTAGCTTTTGATTATTAAAACAACTCTACAACAAATTTCATCGACATTCAACACTCAATATTTCATAGACAGGCCCACACAAGAACAATGCAAAGAACCCAAAAAGCTTAGGTCTCTGTGCCTAGTTTGGACAATAGTAGTAGGAATGAACAACAATGTCAGACCTTGAAGTGTCCTATTTTTGGTGCTCATATTCTTTCACTAAATGAAATCCATATTCTGATTTGCGACACTGTCCCAGTCCTACACAACCAGTTTTAGACCCTATCTCAACCGTCTTAGCCTGTTTTTAAATAAGTCATTATTTCTCCTTATTTATTGTTATTATCAAAAAGGTAAAAAAGATAAATAAAATATAAAAATCAAGACTATAATTATTAAAATATTATTTACTGATTTATTAATCCATACATTTAACTAAAATAGGAATAAAAATCTATTTCTCTCAAAATAGTTAAATCATTTGGTGAACTTGACTTACTTTGTTTGTGCACAAAAACCCTAGAAACCTTAGAGAAAAATTTTGGTTGATTTTAGAAGTATTTTTTTATTTTTTTTGCATATATATATATATACATATATATATATACATATATATATATATATACACACACACATATATATATATATATATATATCATAATTTCATATTTAATTTTTAAAATTTACCATGGTAATTTTAAAAATTATTTCTTTTAAGCCCTTGTTGCTTATACTAGGTCATGGTATTTTCAAACCCTAGCCTAGGGTTTCAAAATTAAAATTCTAATTTTTGCACATTGGACTGAATATTCCAATTTTATTAATCATGATTTACTTATGCAAAGTTTTCTTGTTTCTCTTGCATGCTTTTTTCCTTTTATTTGACATGAATTCAAAAATGACATAAATACATATGCACATGCTATTTTAAGAATAATTCAAATATATGTCATATTTCATTACTTATTTAACATGATATCTCTCTATTATGTGTAATTAAATTAAGAATAAAATCATTACATACTTAGATGATCTATTACATAAGCTAACAACCACCTGTCAAGTTTCAATGTCATCAATAAAGAATTTCTTTCTCCTCCTCTCCTCTAAGAGGGTGATAGCTACTTTTCCTCTAACCAAGTCCATGCTATCACCCCTCCAAAAGGTGAGGCAGCCTATATTATTTTTCCTAATTCATACATTTAGCCTATAGCTTCTTTAAACCCTCTTCAACATATGTGCTTACATGTTCAATCAGAAGCAACTAGGGTTTGCACTTGTGAGACTCTAAGAAATCAAATCATCAATATGAGCAAATTAATTTTAGATTTACAAATGCAAAATCAGATATTACATGAAAAGATCACAACATTATAAAATTATATTATAATACAAAAGCCTCAAAGGCACCATAGTGCAAATCATGTATATACACCTTCACCTAGTAAATTGGTTGCAGGTAATGTTACATATCAAAACAAGAAATCATAACAAAGTAAATCTACAACTAGTGATTCAAAAAATATTCAAAGATCACATAACAATTCAAGTGAGGTTTTAAGGGAAATGATTAAATCTAAGTTGATCAAACTACCTCCTCTACAACTAATGAGAAGATCCATTTATTATTGTGCATATCATAGAATGCATGGGCATCACACAGATTCATGTTTGGCATTGAAAAAATATATACAACAGATAATTGCTAATGAAGACCTTATACGAGGTAACTCAATCAAACAATCCACAGTGACATAGGAACACATTCACAAAGGGCCAAATTTAGAAATAGTACAAAAGTGGTTACCAAAGCATAACTTAGAACAACAAAAGGATCAAAAATCAAAATCAAAGCAATAAACAATACCATAAGCACATGTAAAACACTAAAAAGATGCAAATCAACCTCTCCAAAATGAGGCTCAACTTTCAAAGTAGTATAGGTTTGGTTGAAAATATCTATAATAGTTTGATTATCAAGGTCAAGGGTTGGGTAAGCATGCTCAAGGCATCACTACTCCTATTCTAGTAGTTGATAATGTTTGTCACCAAGGTTTGGGATTTATTGAACATCCTAAGGAAAATCATTCACATACATAATTTATCAAAAGAAAATATCCAGATACAATAAAAGCCAACACTAGCATTCCATTGATTCAAAATCAAGATGATAATGATGAGTGGAACAATACAAATTATTATGATTTCCAAGATATTGACAATGAATCCAAATATTTAGAGTCATATTCACAGCCATTCCCTCATGCTTCACAATCATGCATAATTCCTTTGTTTGATACAAAACACCATGATACAGAGTCTCTTCTGAGACTCATTGATTAATATCATTTTTTCTCAGCTTACTTGTGCATAATTTCTCAACTTACTTATACATAGTTTCTTTTCGCTTTCTTGTGCATAGCTTCCTTATGCTTACTTGTACATAGTTTCCTTATGGTTACTTGTACATAGAAAAATTTCAAAATACCAAAAACGATTTAAAATTTCAAAATAAAAAAAACATTCAAATAAATCAAAAACACCAAAAACATTTCAATTGCATGCATTATCCATGTTTTACATTTCTACTACTATGTTAGACTTACATTTTGTTGTTCTATGCTATTTTTTATCGATTTATCTACATTACCATGCTTCACTTGATCTTCTTTGAGTGTGTGCAGTGACACCCAAATCCTTGATTGCTTCACTCTACCCATTGAGTGGGCATCCTACTTCTAAATTAGAGACATACATCGACATATCTACCCACTGGGGGCATCTTCTACATGATTATGCCATCCAAGTTATGTCATTCCTACACCACACACTCTAGTTATCATGTTGATGTAAATTACTTACTAACTTACATAGATTAATATATTGACACTAGTATATAGCACTTGTGTATTTATTAGCATCTACCTAATCTTATACTCCATGTTTTGCATACTTTCACTTCTTGCTCTGATTAGTTAGATGGGATAGTATTTCCAATATTTACATGCCTTCCTTTCTTGCTTTGAGTAGCTAGATGTGCTTGCATTTCTCAGTTTCTATTTTGTAATCTTATGTGTGCCTTAGGATATTTGTAAATGTCCTTTGCTTGTACTCTTTTATGTACTTGTGGCCCTCATGCCAACCTTGCTTGTTTTCAATTATATGTGTATGTGGCATTTGAACATGCCTTGTATGCTTACTTTTTCAGTTTGAATGACATGTGCCCATGTCCCTTATTTGTTTGGCCCCTTAGCCTCTTTTGTATGCTTCTTGTTTCTTGTATTCCATGCTTGTTTACTTGTTGGCTTCTCAATTGTTTGCAATGGCATGATCCACATCATGCATTATCTTGTTTTCTTGGATGCCATGATGGACATCATGATCCATCCCTCCTTGACAACTAACAACTAACCATATTTTTACTTCAGTTTACTATACTACACATGTCATTACATTGTTACATCTATTTAGGTATACCCCTATTGATCTAACCATTTTCAATACAAATTATGTTATATCTTGAGACATATTTTTGATTATCATTATTATATCATGTATTTCATAGCATAACACACTTTCAGGGCTCTTTCTTCTAAGGGTAGTCATTGCAGGGTCTTCATCTCTACCTTAAGAAGAGGAGACAATAAATACTAGTTTTGTCACAGAGATCAGAGCCTTCTACCAATCAAAAAATTAGTTTTCAAAACACTCAAAATAATAATCAAAACCCAAATTAGGCAGAATAGACCAGGAAAATAGTGACAAACACAAAACAGAGATTAGAAATAGTAAAAGACAAGAGTGTCATACTTGGACTATAGCACCAGACAACAAAGTATCTTGTTTTCAACGCTCTTATAAAAAAAAGCTCAATTAAAATTTTGTCAACTATAATTCAGTTCAAATTAGGCAATTTCAGTACAATTTTACTCAGAGTATCCAGATATAAGGGGCATCATGCACGACATGCTGGCTCTCACTTTTAATTTTAGATTATGCAGTTGGTACAACTTCTAAATCATAATCTATGTTACAAACACTAATGATTAGGGGCAATGTGTGCGACATATTTGCCTTATTTTCTTTTTGAGTTTAGTACATTACCTAGATATTCTCAGTAGTTACATGTCTTATTCCATCTGCAGGTGGTTGGCATCATTTTGGAGTGGTTTTCATATAAGCCTAGTTCCTAGTTTTGGAGTGGATTTTATATAAGCCTAGTTCCTAGTTTTAGAGTGGTTTTCATACAAGCCTAATATACACCTTTTATAATGGCCAAGATTGGCCTAGTTTTTAGCACACATTTGGCTATCCATGCTACATTGTCAGATTATAGAGCATTCATGGGATTTAGGGGCCATCTCATATGATACACATTCATACCAATATTAGTTTATAGCTTCACTTAGTGGGTAATGATGGAGCCAAAGTACTAGCTAGCATTTACATTCTTTAGCCATTTAATCATAGGGATTGGACACACATTCCAAACACCGATTAACACATGCATGATCACATAACTTCATTTAGTGGGCGATGATGGAGCCAAAGGGTTAGCCTTTATATTCTTGAGCCACTCTTGGGAAATTGAGCACTCAGCTCCATTTGCGATATTAATTTTGGTACAACACATACTTAGTATTACCCACATTACCCAACATCGTTCATCATCATTCAACATCACATATCTTCATGGGCTTCACCCTTGCAGGTAAGTTTAGGTACACTTTATACTTTTATTTTATCCTAGTATTTCACTTTGCTGCATCACTAGAATAAAGGGGGAATAAATGTAGTCATATAAAATATATAAATTGGTAGTTTGAGTTTGGCTTGTAACACTCTATCTATAGGACCTTCTTGCATGCTCTTGTGACCCTTCTAGACACCTTTTTGCTCATTGCCAGTCATTCGTAGCCTTTCAAATGATCATTCCAGCTTAGTCAGACTCTATTTTCTAGACCAATCCTATCCCCCAAGGTCCTGAGCCTGTAGGACAAGAGTGTCATACCTGGACTATAACGTTGGACCCTAGGGTGTCACATTTTTGACACTCCTAACCCGTTACAAATTGAACCCAAATGGTCATTTTCATCTTATTCCTATTTCTCATTATGTTGGCCTAACATGAATACATCTAACCCATGACCAATAATTCTCTATAAAACCCCATCCAAAGGTCATTTACAGGGGAAATAATTAGAACTTACAAAATGAGCAAAAATACAAGCAAACTACTAAGACAATCTTCCCTATTCTCTGCATACAATCACTCAAGATAACTACAAACATACTCAAACTCTCATACCAGTCCTTAGCTACCTCAAGCACTCTAAATTTGGCATTGTTGTATCCACATCATACTATTGCACAAAGCATACTAAGTGGAAAAACTACATATGGCTTGATCCCTCTTCGGAGTATTGGTATGTAGACAACGTGCCCACACAAGGGGTGTGGATTACACGATCAATGAATATTACACACTACCCCCTATTTATCTAAGTGATTCAAATCCTATTTTATTAAGCATGATGGAGGGTTAAGGTTTGAAGATTGAAATAGTTCTACAATGAGTATCATCGACATTCAATACTCAAGATCTCATAGGCATGCTCACACAAGAACAACATAAAGAACCAGAAAGCTCAGGGCTCTGTGCCCAATTTAGACAATAGTGACAGGAGTGGACAACAACATCAGACCCCAAAGTGTCTTATTTTTTATGCTCCTATCCTTTCACTCAATGAGAACTATATTTTGATTTGTGACACTATCCCAGTCCTGCACAGCCAATTTTAGACCCTATCTCAATCGTCTCAACCTGTTTCCATCTAAGTCATTATTTATTGCTATTATTAAAAAGGTAAAAAAGACAAATAAATTATACAAATCAAGATTGTAATTATTGCAATATTATTTATTGATTTATTAATCTAGACCTTTAACTAAAATAAGAATAAAACTCCATTATTCCTAAAATAGTTAAATCACATAACTATATTTATATTGGTACTCACCAATGTGAAAATAAGTAGTCTAAATCAATAGTTTGCTTTTGTTTAGTTAACAATTATCATAAACACTTAAATTATGTTCCTAGTTACATACTTTTTGTATAATTCTAATGTAACCAATCATATTTTCAAGCTAAGTTTATCTACAGGTATAATACAAACTACCTAGGATATACTTATATAATCAATTGTTCTTTGTATGGCATAAATACCCAATTTAGCAAATGATAAACCCTCTTCACATTATTTTGATCATGTATTTCCATACCCAATATAATCAAGGGTTTTCGTATTACTTAGTTTGGTAAAAAATTCATAATTATATCCAAACTTAGAAATAATCCATAAACCATATTCTATAAATATTATTTTTCTTTCTTAGTTTTGGAAACATATAAATTTTTACATATTTATATATACAATTATATATACACATCACTCACAATTCATTAATATCCATTTATTATATATATAATTGCTCAACTTAAATAAATATATAAATGCTACCCAATGGGATTAAAACTCTACCCAAAAGGAATAAAACACTGCTAGGAGAAATTTCAACACAGGCATAAAAGAATAAGATGCAACCTATAGAATTTACGACATCGCCATAAGAGAAATAGACACAACAAAAACAACATTCAACACAGGCTCAAAATTAAACACAACCTCTAATGATAATATGTAGGCTCGAATGATAAGTAAGATGCCACTCTAAAATTGAGACACTAGTCTCTAAAAGGTAAATGCTGGTAATAAGGGAACACACATTTCTATTATTTGGAGGCTTTTATATCAAGTAAGACACCAGTCCTAATTCGAAAGCATGCTTAGGAGTATTAGTACATAGGCTATTGATTCTATATGTAGCTCTATAAATTATAACTCAGTTCTTACGAAATCAAAAACACAGTCTCAAATGAATTATAACATAGGTCTTTGATTAAAAATGTATCATTTAATCTAGATGCAATCCAATATACAAAATACAAGTGTAGAAGATTAGACGCATGCCCAAAAGATACACGTTAAGTGTATTAAAATGAAACAACACTTAAAAATTCCACATACCCAAGCAAAATAGGACTATGATAAGTATGCAGGTGTAATTAAGTTACTACGCTGGCCAACAAATAAAAAACGTAGCATTTTAATGAATTAGCATAGGCTCCTAAATAGAATGAAATACAGGGTTGAAAAATTACTATGCAACCTCTATACAATAATACATGCAGGGTCTAAACAATTCAATGCAACATATACATATACAACACATGCTTAAATAGAATAACTACGCTAGTTTCAAGACTGGTAGAATGAAACGTAGGTAAGTTGTATATGCAACCTCCAAAGAATCTAACATAGCCTTGAGTCAAAACACAAGTTTTAAAGAAATAGAATGTTGGTCATTGTCATTACAACGCAGCCACATAAATTTACTACATAGCCTTTAGATTAAAAAATATAGACTTAAATAAAGGGACACTCAGACTATATTTAATAGGACATATGCTTTTAAAGGAGACAATACACATATTTTTATCACCTTTTTAACACAAAAAAATAATTACAAAACCAACCTGGTTATTTTTTGAAGATTTTTGCCTCTCTCTTCTTTTCCTCCAATTTCTTTCTTCCAATTCCCATGCTTGCTATGTGTATTTCCTGTCCTTTTCTCTCTCTCTCAATCTATCCGTTTGTCACTTCCAAAAATTCTTCTTTATTTATAAAGCTTACTTCTCTTCTAATTTTTGCAGCCCACCCTTGCATGAAAACTCTTCATTCATTTTACCCCATGC
The DNA here is from genome assembly GCA_037957365.1 of Torreya grandis. Taxonomy (NCBI): domain Eukaryota; kingdom Viridiplantae; phylum Streptophyta; class Pinopsida; order Cupressales; family Taxaceae; genus Torreya; species Torreya grandis. Next base: position 2,067,643 of record JARHVA010001736.1, on the reverse strand, counting down.
ATGTCATAGTTAACTCAATCTATTATCTTTATCATATTTAAAACATGCAATTTTAAATTACTACGTCATTTTCCCTTTGTTCTCTCAATATACACTTAAGTTGACTCAATAATTAATTATATCCATTTTCTTAATTTTCAAGTAATTTTTTGCATGTATATTCAAGATTAGCTTAATTTGCATTAACTCTACTTTAGAATATTAAAATAATTCTATTTCCATGCAAATAATCATTACTAGAATAATTATCTATTTAACTAATAGTTATTTAAGTTATTAATTACTTTTTATTGTAAGATAATCGTATTTACAATATTTAATATCTTTATAGCAATTAATATTTATTTACCGGATTTAAACTAAAAAATCAAGTTAATTAGAAAATAGATCTAATGCATATTAAAACTAATTCCACACACTTAAATATAATCACAAGCAATATTTCTTAATTACTCACTAATATTCACGCATAACATTTAAAATCTAATGTGTGTGTAGGGTCACTAGCAATTTCTTTTGATATTCTCCCAATCGTCCCATCTAACCCATCGTCTCCGATGATGCTCTTCCTCATCAAGCTCTGAGTGTAGGACCTAACATGCATCCACCTAACAACAAGTAGATAGTTAGTCTAAGTCATCATAAATATCACCAATGATGCAAAAACTAACTAATACATATCCATAATGTACAAAATTTAACATATAGTTATCACATCATGCATATTAATCAACAATATCATTGTATCATTTCAGTATATGTCATAAAGTTAAAACTCAAAACAATAATAATCACTTAATAACCATACTAATCAATGAATTAAAGGTTTATAAATCATAAGATGAAATTCGGATGTAACATGTAAAGTAAATATTTTATGTGTTTAGCTTTTGATAACATGAATCAAATTTTTCATTTGGTATCAAAGCCGGTTTTCTCTAATGGAGGATTAGAAGGATAATAGGGCAACATTTATTTTCCCCAAGCCGTGAAAATTAAGATAGTTTTTTGGGAAGCTTTTTATTAACATAGGATAGAGTTTTCCCACAATACCACTTAGCCCATTGTTTTTGCATTGGTCCCAAGCACAAAGTACATGGTTTTACCATTGTGTGTTATTTTAAAAAAAAACTAAAACCAAAGCTGATATTTGAGCTTAAATAAAAATTATAGCATATAGGTTATTGAATGTAGACATATGCAACTCGGCTAATAACATTTTGGTAAAATTTACCAAGATGTAACTCCGTCAAGCCCCGAAAGTGAAAATTTTGGGATGGTGGTAAAAATGTTAGAAGGGGGTACATTTATTTCTTAAAAAAGAGTGATATTTTATTAAAAAGAAAAAAAGGTGGTGTTTAATAGGTCTAGAGTCCATTATTTTGTCATTAATTTAAATAAATCATGTATGTTGTAAATTCTCAAAAATTAAAATTTTACTCTTTGAAATTGATGCATTTTTGGTAGAACTTGCTATTCTTGTGTTAAATATATAAATCTTGTGGGGGGTTTACTATCAAACACAACATGCACTTGAGCTTCAAATTTCAATCAGTTTAGTAAGCAACAACACAATTAGAAGATGGAGGTAAAGGAGGTTAGAGGCAATGAATGTTGGAGGCTATATAGCCTCTCGTGTCAGTGACTACCGACAAGGTTGCGCTATGATGTAGTGACATTTATGTTTGCATTTTGTTTTATATGATGTGCTAAAATAAATCCTCTATTGTGTCGGCATTTTTGAAAGACTCGTATTTCAAGAAGCCTATTTTTTTAGGGTAGGAAGGATTTAGATGTAAATTCAGTATAAATTGTTATCCAGATAGTTCAATAGTTGGTGAATCCTAGAAATTCAGAATTCAAATTTGAGGAAAGGGTTCTAGGAACTCACAAGAATTTGAATCTAGAACTGAACCTTTACAAACGTTAAGAGATAACTTGGTAGATTTGTACGTGGTCCAAAGAATTTTTTCAGAGAGAAGCTTTTGTAGCTTATGATTTTCTTCTCACATGTTTGCATTAATGAAGGGGAAGCTATGAAATTATTGTTAATGATCACATTATTTTTATTTATGTGATTAGATATTATATTTGTGACAATATAATATATATTGTGTGTGGGTGAGTTGTGAAAGCAACTCACGTATAAAGTGAGAGAGGAATAATAGGAGGTTAGTAGAGAAAGAATAAGGATGTGAAATATTCTATTTTGGGATTTGATAGGGATAAACTCCTTAATATTAGCAGACCTTTCTATAAAAGTGTAATCATAGAGATTGAACATTCATATTAAAAATTATTATTAGTGCATGTATTTGTTTTGTTGTGTAGAGTAAATATTTTATGTTTTGCTTTTGATAACTTGTACCAAATTTTTCACAATCAAAATGAAGTGAGATGCTCTCTAGTGCCATTTTCCATTCTTGGATCTTTTTTGAGGTGTCTCCTATCTTTTCTTCATGTTGGAAAAATTTAAGAGCATAGATTCCCTTTAACACCTAGCATAGATTAGAGGGGTCATCATGATAGAAGATCAAAATGATTTTTGTGTTAGTTTTGAGATTGAATGAGATGTTTTCCAAATACCAAGGGGAGCGCACATAGTTGAAAGATTATATGGAAATGTGAAGAAATGTGTTAGACACTGCTTCTTGTATAATGGGGATGACATCATCGGGTTGAAGGGAATCTACATCAAGAAAGACTCATAATCCCCAACGAGTAAGTGTTTTGCAAATGGTGGTGGCAAGGGTATATTTGATGTCAGTTCCACAATGTTAATGAGTACATCCCATGACACATAACTAAGATTAGAGGAGGAGGATGCAGATGGTGGTACAATTAGGTGAAAAACTTCTTTAAGATGGTTGTGTTATTGGGTAGGTGTGGAAGAGGACGTTATTGCAATGGAATTGGATTGAACTGAACTAAATAGACAAATTTGAAACAAATGCATGTGGCCTTTGTATTGGGACAAATAGGTGTGAGTATTTCAAATGAGGACAACTTCTTATCAAAGGAGGTGTGGATGAGCTTAATTTAAATAAAATCATGGGTAAGACATGTGATAATGGATGTAAAATATGTACAGATAACGCATATGATATGGATGTAAAAGATATAAGAGGTGACCATCTTTTTATGTACATAAGATAGTGGGCTCCCTCCTATTATTCTATCCAACTTTTAAGAGGGATATCCATGAAATATTATTTCAAAATGAAATTTTCAAAGAGGTGATCTATTTTATCAACCCTACTAAGTCCTCCATTTTTTTTGGAAAACAATGAATAGCATTCCAATTATCTCCTATTATCCAGTGATCAATATTTTCTCTTTGCAATAAAGAACTTAGTTGCCGAAGGATGTGTTTGTTGGTAGATTTGTGATTCATTATAAATGTTACAACAACAAAGTATCTTTCTCAATCCTTTCATCTATAAATCCTTGTCACCCAATTGTGTGTTCCAACCAAAGGACTGTTGGGGGATCAAACCAACAATAGATTACAATTGTGACAGCAATAAACGCGAAATTAAATCAGATTGACAAATAATTAGAATGATAATAGCAAGAACAAGAGATACAAGAAAACACCCTGAAAACTTGTATTAACAAACTCTTTACAAAAAGAATACAATTGAAGAAAGCTTCTTTCTTCCACACCTCTCCTAGATGTATAGATCTCTATTCCTCAAGAGCTATCTCTCTCAAGAACAATCAACTCCAACAAGCCTGGATTGATTCAATTCTGTACTGTTCTTCACACACCAATTCTTCTACAATACAATAAGCTAGGAAGATCTAATTCTTCATATAAAATTAGGAGACTTGAGCATGTACTTCCAACAAACAGTTAAACCACTTAAACAAGGGCTCTAAAAATAGTAATGCTAATAATAGAGACGCGAGCTTGAGTCTACAACTCAAACTTATCATGCAAACACTCGCTTCTGTCCACGGAAATAGCTTTCTGGACACGCAGGTGACCGACGTCGGTTCCTGCTGCTTGTCTGTGACCGCCGTCGACCGATTCTATGTCGACGTCGGCGTCTCTGCAACTCCCTGTGACCAATGTCGGTCGCTCCTGACCGACGCCGGTGTCTGTGTAGACCCGAACCTGATAATGAATGCTCTTTGGTGAAGTTTTTAGCTCCACACCCTAACAATCTCCCACTTGGAGATAAACAGTTGCACCAGTACCTGTACAGCAACATCTTCTGGCTCCTCCATCTTCAACTCAATCATGAAGACCAACAGAATTTGAATGAAGATTCAACTTCTCCTTTGTAATCGGCTTTGTTAGCATATCAGCAGGATTCCTATCTGTATGGATCTTCTCCAGCTTCAACTCACCATCTTCCAATCCCTGTCGTATGAAGTGATACCTTAGCTTTATGTGCTTTGTTCTTGAATGAAAGGCTGAATTCTTAGCCAAATGGATTGCACTCTGACTGTCACTATACAATCTGCAACTCTCATGCTCCCTACCAAGCTCATCCATGAACCGTGTCATCCATATCATTTCCTTGCTAGCTTCTGTGGCTGCAATATACTCTGCTTCTGTAGTTGACAAGGCAACAACCTTCTGCAACTTAGATATCCAGCTAACCGCCGTTCCACCTACAGTAAAAACATAACCTATAGTGCTCCTCCTACCATCCAAATCACCTGCCATATCTGAATCTACATAGCCATGTAGAGAAGTATCTGAACCTCCATAGCACAAGTGCCTACTGCTGGTTCCTCTCAGATATCTAAGGATCCACTGAACTGCTTTTCAATGTTCCTTACCTGGATTGGCCATATACTTACTTACCACTCCCACTGCTTGGGCAATATCCGATCTAGTACACACCATTGCATACATCAAACTCCCTACTGCAGAAGAATATGGAACCTTACTCATGTACTCTACCTCATCATATGAATTAGGACATTGTTCTTTACTCAACTTAAAATGTCCAGCCAAAGGTGTGCTTATCGGTTTAGCATCCTGCATATTGAACCGTTTCAACACCTTGTCCACATAATCTTCTTGAGACAATATCAACCTGTGATTTTTTCTGTCTCTTTTAATGCTCATGCTAAGGATTTTCTTTGCTGCTCCCAAATCCTTCATATCAAACGTTTGAGCTAATTTCACCTTAAGCTCTGAGATATCCTGCATGTGAGACCCTACAACTAGCATGTCATCTACATACAACAATATAATAATATATCTACCATTATCAAATCTCTTGAAATACACACAATGGTCTGATTGACATCTACTGTAGCCATGCTTAGTCATAAACCTGTCAAATTTTAAGTACCATTGTCTCGGAGCTTGCTTGAGGCCATACAAGCTTTTCTTCAACCTGCACACAAACTTCTCCTTACCCTTGACCTCGAATCCTTCTGGCTGTTCCATGTATATTTTCTCATCCAAATCTCCATGAAGAAACGCTGTCTTAACATCTAACTGCTCGAGATGCAAATCCTCAAAAGCAACCAAAGACAATACAACCCTTATTGAAGTCATTTTAACAACAGAAAAAAAATCTCACCAAAGTCAATACCTGGCTTTTGTGCAAATCTTTTTACCACTAATCTGGCCTTGTATCTCATCTGTCCATTATCACCTTCTTTCAACCTGTGGGTCCATCTGTTCTTAAGTGTTCTCTTACCAGTTGGCAATTCAACCAAATCCCATGTTTGGTTTTCTCTTAAGGACTCCAACTCTTCAACCATGCCACGCTCCCACTCACTCTTGGACTCCATCTGTATTGCTTCTTCAAAACTCTCTGGTTCTCCACCATCAGTTAGCAATAAATAAAATAAAGAAGGAGAATATCTAATTGGAGGCTTACTCACCCTTTCTGACCTCCTGATGGGTGTCTGAGACTCGTCCACAACACGCTGTCCACCCAAATTCTCTGACAGTGACCGACCTCGGTCACCTCCTACCTGACCGACCTCGGTACCTGTACGGTCGACGTCGGTCTCTGTATGGCCGACACCGGTTTCTGTCCTGCCGACGCCGATTCCTAACCTGCCGAAGTCGGTCTCTGTGTTTTCCTGTAAGCGATTATTTCTTTTTCTCGCGAGCTCATCTTGGACTTTCACCTCATCCAATTCACCATTGCTCTGCTCAGATTGATTCAACTTCCTTAGCTGATCACAATACATCACTCTTTCGTTGAAAACAACATCACGACTCCTGATTACCTTGTTAGTTTCTAGATTCCACAATCTATAACCAAAATTATCTGAGCTATAGCCAATAAACGTGCATCTCATAGACTTAGCATCAAGCTTCTTTCTATTTTTCTTATCTATATGCACAAAGGCTTCACAACCAAAAACTTTGAGATATGAGAGATCAACCTTTTTACCTGTCCATGCCTCTTCTGGAATACCACCATCCAGAGCTGTAGAGGGTCCTCTATTAATTAGGTACACTGCAGTGTCAACAGCGTGTGCCCAAAACTATAAGGGCAAACCGACATGCAATCTCATACATCTTGCACGCTCCATTATTGTCCTGTTCATCATTTCAGCAATACCATTTTGCTGAAGTGTCCTTGGAACCGTCCTTTGCCTACGGATTCCATGCATGTAACAATAATCTCTGAACTTATGACTGCAGAACTCACCGCCATTGTCTGACCTCAGGGACTTTAATCTTTTACATGTTTCATTCTCAACCATAGCTTTCCAAACTTTAAAAGTCTCAAATACATCAGATTTCTTTCTAATACAATAGATCCATACCTTTCTTGTGGCATCATCTATGAAAGATACATAGTACTGTGATCCTCCAATGGAAGCAACCCGAGCCGGTCCCCATACGTCTGTGTGAACAAGCTCCAACTTGTGCCTCTTCTTAGTAGACCCAGTTTTGAGAAAACTAACCCTTTTCTGTTTTTCAAATACACAGTGCTCACAAAACTCTAGATCTATGCCTTTTAAATCTGAAAGCATACCTTTAGACTTAAGAATTGACATCCCCTTCTCACTCATGTGGCCAAGCCTTGAGTGCCACAATTTAGCATCCACATCTGAAGTAGATAATACAGAAAGAGATTTGTTAGTAACACAATTACACAAATAGAGAGTACCTTCTCTCTTACCTCTGGCCATAACAAGTGCACCCTTGGTCACCTTCCAAGATTCTGCTGTGAGAGTTACTGTACAACCCTCATCCCCTAACTTTCCTGCAGAGATCAAATTTCTCTTCAAGCTAGGTACATGCATCACATCTCTCAACACCCATGTGTTGCTATTCTGCATCTTCAGCTGCACTTTACCTTTGCCAATTATTTTATAGGGCTCATCATCCCCTAGATACACTATTCCAAAATCTCCATGGATATAGTCACTGAAATATTCCCTGTTAAGAGTAGCATGAAAAGATGCACCAGAATCTAATATCCAAGATTCTATATTATTATGCAGAGAGAAAATTAAAGCATCCTGTGCAATATCTGCAATCTTGGCTTCTTCCTTTCCTTCGTGCTGGTTGTCTTCCTTAGGCTTTGACCAACAATTTCTGCTTATGTGCCCCATCTTTCCACAATTCCAGCATTGTGGCCTTCTGCCGTTTTTGGATTTAGATCTGTCTTTCCCCTTTGATTTGGATCTTGCTCTGCCTTTCTTGCTCTTCTTTTTCTACCTTCCCCTGCTCTCAAAACTTAAAGCGTTCCCGGATGCCTTTTCTGTGCTTTTCTTGCGTATTTCCTCATTCAAGATAACACTAACAACATCCTCTACTTTCAAAATATTTGATGCAGATGCAGTATTACTTACTGCCATTACTAAGCCATGCCAACTTTCAGGCAAAGAACATAATATCAAAAGAGCTTTTATCTCATCATCAAACACTATATTCACTGAACTTAATTGATTCACAATACCATTGAAATCGTTCAGATAAGTAGAAACAGATCCACCTTCATTCATATGCAAATTAAATAACTGCTTCATAAGATATACCTTATTGGAAGCTGAGGGTTTTTCATACAAATTTGCTAACGTAGTCATCAACTCTACCGTAGACTTTCCCTGTGATAAATTGGATATCACAGTGGATGCTAGACTCAGTCTTATAGAACCCAGAGCCTTTCTGTCAAGAACTTCCCATTCTTCATCCTCCATGTCTTTGGGCTTCTTTGCAATACCTCCTAACGGTAAGTAGAGATCTTTCTGATACAAATAATCCTCTATCTGCATTCTCTAGTGTTGGTAATTTTTGCCATTGAACTTTTCCATTCTCAATTTATTTTCATCTGCCATTGCTTCTCCTACTCAAACAGAAATCCCTGCAGAAACTCCTGTGAGAACCTGTAATCAATACACACTACACAAATCTGAACTACCTGTTAGTGACCCTGAGCTTTGATACCAATTATCAAGCTCTGAACCTATAACCAAGGCTCTGATACCACTTGTTGGGGGATCAAACCAACAATAGATTACAATTGTGACAGCAATAAACGCGAAATTAAATCAGATTGACAAGTAATTAGAATGATAATAGCAAAAACAAGAGATACAAGAAAACACCATGAAAATTTGTATTAACAAACTCTTTACAAAAAGAATACAATTGAAGAAAGCTTCTTTCTTCCACACCTCTCCTAGATGTATAGATCTCTCAATAGATCTCTATTCCTCAAGAGCTATCTCTCTCAAGAACAATCAACTCCAACAAGCCTGGATTGATTCAATTTTGTACTGTTCTTCACACACCAATTCTTCTACAATACAATAAGCTAGGAAGATCTAATTCTTCATATAGAATTAGGAGACTTGAGCATGTACTTCCAACAAACAGTTAAACCACTTAAACAAGGGCTCTAAAAATAATAATGTTAATAATAGAGACGCGAGCTTGAGTCTACAACTCAAACTTATCATGCAAACACTCGCTTCTGTCCACGAAAATAGCTTTCTGGACACGTAGGTGACCGACGTCGGTTCCTGCTGCTTGTCTGTGATCACCGTCGGCCGATTCTCTACCGACGTCGGCGTCTTTGCAACTACCTGTGACCGACGTTGGTCGCCCCTGATCGACGCCGGTGTCTGTGTAGACCCGAACCTGATAATGAATGCTCCTTGGTGAAGTTTTTAGCTCCACACCCTAACAAGGACAAAACTCCAATCGTATTTTATTCCATAATATTATCATATCCCATGATTGGCCTCGAGGTTCAAAACACATCCCACCCTGATTTGGAAGATTGTTGTTAAAAAAATCATATAATCAATTCGTTGAGAGTTTTGTTATTTGAAGGAAGAAAATAACGGATTTATAACTACAAACATTATTTTTAATGACGCGTCGTGTCTACTAAGATTATTCATCACACACTTTTCCAGATAGGATTATCGTCATGATATATACTTCTAAATGAGAATTGAGTGTTCCTTTTGTGATTGCATTGCTTCTTGTAGCTTGTCCTTATGAGACTCAATTATCCTACGTGTACTAGCAACATTTCAAGTTTAGTCTACATAACACTTTCAAATGTTGGAAAAAATATGGGTAAAATATGAAATGGGGCGTGTTGCTCATAAAATAGATTTACACTGAGCCAAGATCAGAAGTTAATTAGTTAATATTGTTTTGTAGGGAATAAAAATGTAAGTTACAATATTTTGTGGGGGAGGGGGTGCGAAAAGCCTCTACAAATATTCATGCAACTACTGACACCAACTTAGTTGGTGTACATTGTGAAATAAGAAGTCTGGTAGGTATATAATATAGTTTTTCACATTATTGTTAGTGCCAATGTCATCATGATGTGGTGATTTGTTGTGAACCATTTTGAAGTTAGATCTCAAAATTTAAAAATGCATAAAACTTTATCATGGTTATAAGTTTATTTGTGATATTTTGGTGTTGTTTAATTAGTTTTACATTTCGCATGTCTCATAAGTCTAATTTGATTTTCTTAAGTTTTTAATTGCAATCTAGCCTACTACCTCGTCTTCATCTATTTCTAAATTTGATTAGCTTTATTTGATAAACTAATATAATAATATTATTTTTCAAACCAAAAAAAATTGTACTGACACATGAAACATTAATTGTTTTGACATTAAATATATATTACATATTGACATTAGGTTCAAACTTGATGAATCTAAGAACTTAAAAAAAAAAATCATAAGAAAAGTTTAGCCTCAAAATGTTGTTTCAAAGCCAAAAAAAAAAAAAAAAAAGTTTAAATGTTACTTCAAAACAATTGTGTAATAAAATATACTTAAAAAACAACAGATACCTAAACAATTAATCATCAAACCCCCCAAAAAATGGTGGAACATAAAAACTTGAAGCTTAAATTTAACTGAGTAAATGTGAGATAACTCTCCTAGTTTCATTTTATCCACCCATATCACATCTTGTTATTGAATGCAATATTGTTCTCCACTTAGTCATATTATACATTCATGGTCTAAGTGTTCTCAACTCGATAGTGGAAATAAATAAATCATCCCCCTCTAGTGTTCATATCAAGCAAATATAAAGCGTTTTATCAAAACTAAATAAAATCTTCTCACTCACTACCTTGTAGTAGTCTTCAATGTCAAAAACCATTTTTATGTACAACATATTCGGTGCCTCGACAGAGTAATTGAAGCTTGCAGGGTCATTAAGAAAACATTTAACAAACAACACTCTCAAGAGGTGTGGGGCAAATGATAGCAAGACTTGTTGAGAAACCTATAGAATTAGGTTTTCTCAAGCCCCGAAAAAAGGGTGAAGGTGTTGGTTGGAATTTAACATTCTCCCATCAGTCAAGGATGGTGCTCATAAAAGTGTTTTGTTATCATGATCTAGGTAATTGTCATCAATGATCCATGTACTATTAATTTGAGGGTCATTTCGATTTTGCTCTATCGAGATTTTGGGCACCGATGAAAGAGGAAATCAATAAGTCTTGATTATGGTGCAGAACAAAAATGCGTTGACCCTCAAACTAATATTACATGGATTACTAATGACAATTTATTAGATCATGATAATAAAACACTTTTATCAACACCATCCTTGACTAATGAAAGAGTGTTCTACAGAGCTCTCAACAAATCTTGCTATCAATTGCCCCTTACTCCTTCCGTGCCCCACCTGTTGAGAGTATCATTTGTTAAATATTTTTTTGACCCACCATACAAATTTCAATTACTCTCTCAAAGCACCAAATATGTTTTACACGTAAAAATTAGATTTTGACATTAAAGACTACTGCACATTAGTTCTCGTAAAAACGTTCTATATTTGCTTGATCCAAACCCTAAAAGGGGATGATCCGTTTATCTCCACTTTTAAGTTGGGAACACTCGGACCAAGTATGTATAATATGGCTAAGCTGTAAACAATGTTACATTCAATAGCAAGATGCGATATGGGTATAAAAAACGAACCCAAGTGAATTATCTCACATTTACCCTGTTGATGTTGAGCTTCAAATTCTTATGTTTCCAATCATTTTTTTGATTTCAGGGTTCGATGATTTATTGTTCACGATTAATTATTTACAATAAAACATAAGATAGCCACATCAGAACTATGCCTCTTCGGACATTCAGAGCCATTAGTTTATTTATTTTTCTTTGAGCGAACTATGCCTCTTCGGAAATGCAAGAGTCCGTCGTTGACTCCACGCCGCTCATTGCCTTTACTCCTATTATTACCAATTTCTGCAACAATTCAGCTCATAAATATTTCATATTGCTAACACGAGTTTTGGATTACCTTTATACTTTGAATTCAGGCGAGAGCTGATCTGCTCTGTGCTACCAGTGTCACTGACTCCAATCTCTCCGCCTGCTCCAAACTTTTTATACCTTGGGACTTCCATAAGATATCATTTTTCAATGTCTCCAATGATCTCGAATGTTTTAGGCCTTCGATTTTCCCAAAATTTTCGCAACCTTTTATTACAATCTCTTGGATGGAAGATAATTCTGCAAAGCTTGCGAGCCCATCTAACTATGGTCAATCATATATAGTCAGAATTTAAAGATTTGTCAGACCGGAAATGCCCCGCATCTCCTACAACTTTGAACAGTTCAGTCGAATTCAGTACAATAATTAAAATTGTAAGATTGAAAGTGTACTTCTAAACAACCAGGAAAGAAACTACTTACATCTGCATTAGCCCATAATATTTTCAAGTTGCAAGCTCCCTGCAGCTCTAAAATTCTTAATATTCTCAGTGAAAGCCATGATGGAAGCTAACTCCACCCAAAATCAAGCCCATGAAACCAAACAAGGTCTTCTGATGGTGCGGCAAACTGTTTGGTAAATTCATATCCTGTATCAATTAGAAGTTTTAATCCAAGCGAGGAAGATAGAGGGCGCCTAAACCATCTCTTTGAGATTTCCATGGGCTCTATCATGTCTTCCGAATGGGATTGCCTAGCATATAATTGACTCCTCGGGGATTCAATCTTTATCCCCCTAATAAGAATTCTTTCCTGAATGGAAAACCCCAAAAAATATGCAAATTAAACCGGGTAGAAGCAAGTAGACAGAGAGACAACTGCGAATGAAAATATGAAGCAAAGCTTACCCGGCAGTTGATTATGTACTCTTGATGCCATAAACGACTTGGGGAGTGACTATTACCCAGATCCCTTCCCAAATCCCTTGGGCGGTCATGCATGGTTAAGCAATTATTTTGGTCCAGGTCAGAAAGACACCTACTCACAGACCACTCCCCTCGGGTCCATCCCATAACACGTTACATCCATGAACGCCTCGTGTTCATCATTGTTTAAGGGATCGTAGCTGATTTTCAGCGTCTCTTGAATGTCTTCCGTCAGTATTCTGGAGATTTTATGCAAAATAGACACCCAGTATTCCTTGGACAGGTTGCCATACACCTGCCCTCCAAACACTCTGAGTGACAAGGGAATCCACTGCAAGCATTCAGAAACTTTTCCACTAAAGACTCGAATCCCTGAATTGAATGGGATCGTAAGAAAGCATGTCAGCAGAAGAGCTGTTTGGCATGAAACGGATTTAGTGGTCTCATATTAAAGATGGAGAAGATGCGCCACTTTTTAAAGACACCCAAATCAGGGGATGAAACAAAGATGCAATTACCAGATCCAAGGTGGTCTATCTGTAGCAACAGAGCATCCATTTGGTCTTCATGATCCACATCATCCAAGAAGATGAGCGCACAAAGAGATCTCAAGCGACTTTCCAGAATTCCTCTGTTGTTTTCAGTATTGTCAAAGGTTAAGTCCTTGTCTTGGGCACCAAGATCCTTCAGAAGCTTTTTCTGCTTCATATGCAAGACATCTTCGCTTACAGCATCTCGCACTTCAAATATAAAACTGGAGATCTGAAAGGAGCTGCTTTTCTGATTGTACAACTCTTTTGCGGGGTGGTTTTACCCATAGCACCCATTCCCACGATCGCCACAATCTTTACATTCTCCTCGACCTCGGCAGATCCGAGTGTCCTTCTTTAGAAATGTTGTACCAAATCAGCCATTCTCCTCACCCTCGGCAGATCCGAGTGTCTTGCTTTCGAAATCTAGTATCAAATCAGGGATTCCAACAAGATATTTGGTTACCTGAATGGCACCTTGTCCATCACTTGGAATACCATATTTACAATATTCTTTAACACCCTCCCCTCATCACTACACATATACCACAAAATAACAAACATCCCTTAACCGAATAATTATACCAGAAATTAACGAGCAGGCTGAGTATTTAACACTTACCTGATTATTGTTGACCATAAAACCAGAATGAAGTGAAACGCTCCCCAGTGCCATTTTCCACTGTTGGAACTTTTCTGAGATGTATCTTCCCTTCTCTTGATGTTAGTAAAATGCGGGAGCATAGATTCCTTTTTCTTGAGCCACCCAACGCAGATTAAAAGGTCAACATGATAGAAGACCTTAATAATTTTTGTGCGAGTTTAAGCATAAATGAGAGTTGTGCCAACACCAATTTGAGTGCGCATAGTTGATTGCGAGTCTTTCTTGATGTCTAATGCTTCTCTTCATATTGCCATTTTCTTTATCTACCATGCACTCCCCTTTGTTTGGCAGAGCTCTCATTTATGCTCAAGACTCGGACATAAATCATTCTGATCTTCTATTATGTAAGTGTATTGCAGATCGCAGTGGCAAACGTATGGGCAGATTAGAAGAGGAGGAGGATGCAGATGTGGTACAATTCCGCCAAAAGCTTCTCCAAGCTAGTTGTATTGTTGGGTAGATGTGGAAGAAGAGGAAGTGGATATCCTGAAATTGAATTGAAGTCAAGGAAAAAATGAAACCAACTAAAGGAGGTTTAACATTTTCGTTGGAAGGCATAGGGAAAGACGTTTATGAAGAGAAGCAGCAGAACAAACGCGGAAACAGAGCATGAAGATTAGGTAGGAAACCGCGTTCTTCTTTCCTTGTAAAAGTTGTGGAGCAGGACGACTTATGGGAGAAGGTGTGGCTCAGATTAATTTGCATAAAGGTGTGGCTGAGATTAATTTTCATAGAGACGTGTGAGAAGGATAAGACGTGTGAGAAGCATGATGAGAAAAATAAAATAATATTTTTATTAATTATAGATAAAATAAGTTATATTAATATTGTTTATAGTAAAATTTGAATCTATATGTATTTATGTTTTATTATTACAAATTAATAATAATTAAAAGATGTATGATATTGAATTTTTTTTAATGAGTATTATAATAGTAAAACACGTGTTATTATTTTAATTTTTTTGAAACAATCAAGTTTATTATATTATTAATATCATTTTAAAAGTATCAAATTTAATAAGTTCAAGATATTGTTAATGTATAAATGTAAAAATATCCTATTCATTTATTAGTTGTCATTTGCATGATTTTAATATGTCTATGTACTTGTCACATATTATTCTAAATTAGGTATTATTGACATATTTTACATACTTTTGATGTTCCCTCGTCCTCTCTCAGCGCCCTCTAATTCTTCTTTTCTCTCTTCTCTGATGTCCCCTGATTGGACCTTTTTTTTGGAGAATCTATACAATCCCAAATCCTATCTAAAGCATCCGAACTAAACCATACTATGTTGTCTGCTTAGTTCAAACTAAACCATGTCCATAATGACAAAGAATGGTAACTTGTATGCATTATTTGTGCCTAATTCATGTGATCGACTGATTAATCCATCAGTATCTACATAATTGAGGCCAATGGTGTGAGGTATACTTTTACCTATTTTGGAACCCAAGGGTTCACACTAATAAACTTCCTTATTTTTTGAAGCCATTTTTTGAATTTATTTTCTTGCACATATAACAATGTTTTGTGTTTGAAAACCATGTTTCCAAAGGTAACATCCAACTAAAAATCCTCTTCCTTATTTATAGGCCCTTCCATATATTTCCATTACGTGAAGTGAATAAACATCACTAGTAATTGATATTGAAATCCCTACATCTTTTTTTCGAGGACTTTATCGGTATTTGTAATGACCTCATTACCTAGGAATTCTAACCCATTAAAATGCTCGCCCAATCAGATCATTTTGTGTGCAATGTCTATTACTTCCATGATGACCTATTTTTCCCACTTTGTTATGTCCCAATACCTCACCATGATTATTTCTTCTAAGACTTGCACAACTCTGTATGTGAACAGATGAATTGGGAATCCTCTAATTGTTGCCACAACTTTGAAACTCTCTTTTATGTTCAAATAAAATGGTGGACTTGTCATTGATTAGGTCTTAAGGTATTTTCTCCTTTTTTGTAGCCCAGTTTCCTTCATAACCATCTCTACATTGATAGGGACAATGACTTGTGGAGATAAATGGATTGCCCCATTGTTATGCCCACTAATTAGGTGATGTGATCGGAGTTAGGAAATCCAATTAATGATGGCCTTAGACTACACAACCCACATATTCAACACAACAATGATTGACCTTACAATGTTCATATGAGAAAACATAATGCAAATGAATGCAACGACCATAGTAATGTTCTTTATTTGATTTCAATGATGGAAACTAAAACTTGCACACACCATAATAATATGTAGAACAAAGCAATCTCAAATGAGATGTGTTACAACATTTGATCTATGACCAACATGTGTGTGTGTGTGTGAACATATGAATTGTGAATCCTCTAATTGTTACCACAACTTTGTCAGGAACCTAGAACAATAAACATGCTCCGATGCCTACTTAGTCAGGATCTTGCTCCCTCAATAAGAGCACAAATATGATTACTCTATATAAGCAACTAATCACGGAATTTAACCAAAAATATAAAGTAACTAGAAATATGAAACAACACAGAATATGAGAGACAATACACTATCTTGTATTAATATCATACAAAAGAACATACAATAAAGAAGATGCCACTTCTTCTTCCACCTCTAAGGCTTGCCACACCCTAAGGACTTCTTCTCTCTCTGTCTCGGTCCCAACAATCAACTCCAATACAGAATTGATGTTCACCTCTACTAGCCAGTATCCTTCACTGCTAGTATTCCAGTGCTCCACGCACTCCAAGTAGATCTCCTGCTCTCTGCTGCTACCTTCAAATAACTAGACCATACTCACCATGTAGATGTCTCTCTACACCCCTGAAGAAACCTTGTCCTTGCCTCACCAAGTCCTTATGATTCTTCAACCAGTACCCCGGTGGATCTTCTCCAAGAACTTGCACAACCTGCAACTCTCTCTGATCATACACTCTCAGTACCCCTATTTGGTAAGTAGGAGGAACACACCATGGCTCTCTTCTCTCAGAAGGAGCTTATTTCTACTCTCTTACTCTCTAGCACACTTTTACACTATAGCCTATGAGTCTATTATATAGATCTCATGCATACAATAATTAGACTATCCTAATTACAATAATTAGACACGCAACTCAAGACCAAAAATAGCCTTTGCATGCAAACACTCGATTCAACAAACTAACTGTCTGTGGAACAAGCAGTTCTGGAACTGCCACAGGTGACCGACATCGGTCCCTATCTGCCTGGAGGTGACTGACGTCGACCGACCTCCTGTCGATGTCGATTGACTTCCTGTCCACCCTACCGTCGTTGGTTGTCTTGTGCACTGCACTCTGTCGACGTTGGTCTCCCTGAAACTCAGCAACCTCCTCCTTGTTTGCACCAGTTGAAGCTTTTAGCTCCACATCCTAACAATCCCCCACTTGGCGATAAACAGTTACAACTGTACCTGTATCTGTACACTGTCTAATTTGTACCCTGGCTTGTATCCCTCTTCAAGATCAATCTTGAAGACTAACCACCACACCCTGTGATGCTCTAACCTTTGTGCCTTTGTCATCCAAGTAACTTGCCGCATTCGCATCTACAAACCTATGTAGAAAATAACTTGAACCTGCATAGCATGTTGACCTGTTGCTGATCCCTGTAAGAATTCACTGAACTACCCTTCAGTGCCTCTTCCTCGAATTGGCTCCATACTTTCTGACAACTCCCACTGCTTGGAAAAACTTAGGTTTACACTAGACCTCATGTGATTTCGAACATTTGTTCTAAGCTCTGCTTGAACTGTCTAGCCCTTGGTGTGCTTTTTGATTCTGCATCCTGCATCTTGAACCTCACCAACACCTTCACATCAGCTTCTTATTTGAGACAAAATCAACCTGTGATCCTCTATGTCTCTTATGCTAAAGAATTTCGCTGCTACCAAATTCTTCATAACATACCTCTGAAACTAACTTTACCTTTTAGCTCAGAAAACTCCCTGCATATGTAAACCTGCAATAAGCAACCACTCCACATATAGTAACAAGATGATGTCGCGACTCATCATCCACTTGGTAAAGAAAAGAACACAATAGTTACACTGACATTGACTAAAGCCATGCTTAGTCATCCACCTGTCAAAACCTATACCACTATCCTGCAGCTACCTCAAGACCATGTACCTTGGCCTTTTGTCTCACTTATCCATTCACTCTCTTCTGTAATAAGGGAATCCACTCCTCTCCCAGTGCTCTCTCTTAGCTGACAAATCTACCAAATCTCCTGCTTGGTTCTCTTCTAAAGAATTCATGCCATGCTCCCACTATTTTTGGATTCTACCTGCATTGCCTCTTCACGTCTTCCTGGTTCTTGACCATCAATAAGCAATATAAAGAAGGTGAACAACGAATATGAGGTTCACTTACCCTTTCTGACCTTGATATGAGCATTTGAGACCTGTTGACAGCTTGCTATCCACCCAATATCCGTTCCAGTGACCGATCTCGGCCATCTCCCAGTCTGCTCCCGACCGATGTCAGTTCCCTGCACTAACCCTGACTGTCGATGTCATCTCCCTGGCCGACGCCAGTATCCTTTTTGCCGACGTCGGTTACTGTCTGATCGATGCCGGTACCTGTGTTCGCCTGTGAGTGATAAATTTTTACCCGTGAGCTCTCCATGAATCAAAATCCTGTTCAAATCAACACAGCTCTGCTCAAAATAATTCAGTCCACTCCGCTAATCTCTGTCCGTCATCTCCTCCATGAACACCAAGCAACCACTCCACATACAGTAACAAGATGATGTCGCGACTCATCATCCACTTGGTAAAGAAAAGAACACAATAGTTACACTGACATTGACTAAAGCCATGCTTAGTCATCCACCTGTCAAAACCTATACCACTATCCTGCAGCTACCTCAAGACCATGTACCTTGGCCTTCTGTCTCACTTATCCATTCACTCTCTTCTATAATAAGGGAATCCACTCCTCTCCCAGTGCTCTCTCTTAGCTGACAAATCTACCAAATCTCCTGCTTGGTTCTCTTCTAAAGAATTCATGCCATGCTCCCACTATTTTTGGATTCTACCTGCATTGCCTCTTCACGTCTTCCTGGTTCTTGACCATCAATAAGCAATATAAAGAAGGTGAACAATGAATATGAGGTTCACTTACCCTTTCTGACCTTGATATGAGCATTTGAGACCTGTTGATAGCTTGCTATCCACCCAATATCCGTTCCAGTGACCGATCTCGGCCATCTCCCAGTCTGCTCCCGACCGATGTTAGTTCCCTGCACTGACCCTGATTGTCGATGTCATCTCCCTGGCCGACCCAGTATCCTTTTTGCCGACGTCGGTTCCTTCATGACTGATGTTAGTCTTCCTGCTGTCGACGTCGGTTACTGTCTGACCGATGCCGGTACCTGTGTTTGCCTGTGAGTGATAACTTTTTACCCGTGAGCTCTCCATGAATCAAAATCCTGTTCAAATCAACACAGCTCTGCTCAAAATAATTCAGTCCACTCCGCTAATCTCTGTCCGTCATCTCCTCCATGAACACCAAGGCTTTCTAGTTCTTTAGCTTGTCAAAGACATCTGACTTCTGCTTCAAAACTTGCATTCTCCTTCTACATATGTGACTAAGCCTATGAAGCCACATCTCTACAACAGAAGGTGAATCAGTAATATAAGTAGATAGATAAAGGATACCTACTTTCTTACCACCATCTAATTCAAGTGTATCCACTGTGAGAGTTACAGTGCATCTCTCATCACCCAAATTTTTTGAAGAAATTAGACTCATCTCCAAGACTGGAACCTGCATGACCTCCTTCAACACCTGTGTGTCATCTGTCTGCAATTTTAGCTTCACTTCCCCTTCATCATTCATCTGACAAGGCTCTCCAACCCCTGAATAAATCTCTCCAAAGTCTCCCTGGACATGCTCATGAAAAGATGCTCTATTTTGAGTTGCATGGATAGAGGCAACAAAATCTGTGAACCAAGATTCTACTTTATCCAGAACACTATGTGCAATATTACCTGCAATACCTGCTCCTTCTTCATACTAATCTTCTAGCAACCAGCAATCTTTGTTTCCCTGCTCTTTCTTTCCATCAATCATACCGTTCATGCTATTCAGTTTCTCCATCTGTATCTTACTTTCTTCTGCCATTGCTATACTCCCACTCAATCAAAAACCCCTGTGAGTACCCTATAATCAACACACACTAACCAGATCTGAAACCACCTGTTAGTAACCCAACCAAAAGCTCTGATACCACTTGTCAGGAACCTAGAACAATAAACATGCTCCGATGCCTACTTAGCCAGGATCTTGCTCCCTCAATAAGAGCACAAATATGATTACTCTGTATAAGCAACTAATCACAGAATTTAACCAGAAATATAAAGTAACTAGAAATATGAAACAACACAAAATATGAGAGACAATACACTATCTTGTATTAATATCATACAAAAGAACATACAATAAAGAAGATTCCACTTCTTCTTCCACCTCTAAGGCTTGCCACACCCTAAGGACTTCTTCTCTCTCTCTCTCTCTCGGTCCCAACAATCAACTCCAATACAAAATTGATGTTCACCTCTACTAGCCAGTATCCTTCACTGCTAGTATTCCAGTGCTCCACGCACTCCAAGTAGATCTCCTACTCTCTGCTGCTACCTGCAAATAACTAGACCATACTCACCATGTAGATGTCTCTCTACACCCCTGAAGAACCCTTGTCCTTGCCTCACCAAGTCCTTATGATTCTTCAACCAGTACCCCGGTGGATCTTCTCTAAGAACTTGCACAACCTGCAACTCTCTCTGATCATACACTCTCAGTACCCCTATTTGGTAACTAGGAGGAACACACTATGGCTCTCTTCTCTCAGAAGGAGCTTATTTCTACTCTCTTACTCTCTAGCACACTTTTACACTATAGCCTATGAGTCTATTATATAGATCTCATGCATACAATAATTAGACTATCCTAATTACAATAATTAGACACGCAACTCAAGACCAAAAATAGCCTTTGCATGCAAACACTCGGTTCAACGAACTAACTGTCTGTGGAACAAGCAGTTCTGGAACTGCCACAGGCGATCGACGTCGGTCCCTGTCTGCTTGGAGGTGACCGACGTCGGCCGACCTCCTATCGATGTCGGTTGAATTCCTGTCCACCCTGCCATCGTCGGTTGCCTTGTGCACTGCACTCTACTGACGCTAGTCTCCCTGGAACTCAGCAACCTCCTCCTTGTTTGCACCAGTTGAAGCTTTTAGCTCCACATCCTAACAAACTTTGAAACTCTCCTTTATCTTCAAATAAAATGGTAGACTTGTCATTTTTTAGGTCTTTAGGGATTTTCTCCTTTTTTGTAGCGCAGTTTCCTTCATAACCATCTTTACATTGAAAGGGACAATGACCTGTGGAGATAAATGGATTGCCCCATTGTTATGCCCACTAATTAGGTGATGTGATCAAAGTTAGGAAATCCAATAAATGATGGCCTTAGACTACACAACCCATAGATTCAACACAATAATGATTGACCTATAGTGTTCACATGAGAAAACATAATGCAAATGAATGCAACGACCATAATAATATTCTTTATTTGATTTCAATGATGGAAACTAAAACTTGCACACACCATAATAATATGTAGAATAAAGCAATCTCAAATGAGATGTGTTACAACATATATACATATCTATATACACACATATGTGTGTGTGTGTGCATATATATACATATATATGTATATGTATGTGTGTGTGTGTGTACACACACACACACACACACACACACACACACACACATATTGTTAACTCATAATCTTTGCAAGTTTAGCTTTGTAGATCATCTTTTAATTTTAATTGACTCTTTCCTCCTCTCTCAAATGTTGGGGCATGTTTATATAGGCACAAGACCTACCTACTTATAATAATGCATCACTACCAACTCATAAACCCACTACCAACATTAACTATCCATAATCTATCAAATGATATGTGCCACAAACATTAAATGTTTCAATACAATCCCAATAATCCATAATACATCACCATGTGACATTTGTTTTAACCTTTTAGGACTTAGTGAATGTAACTCTTATGTTTGTTAAAGAGCCAGATAGACTAAATTAGGGAAATAATATGCAATAAATATATCCACTGATTTGTTGTAGAATTTATTAGCTTTAACTTTTATAAAAATAGTAATAAGTATTGCAAGTAATGACTTAGCAAGAAAACACCTGATATGGATGATCTGAGTGCTGAAAACTGAGATAGAAGATGGTATGAGTGTCGTAAACTAGATCCTAATATTAGAATCCCTACTGGATAGTAATGCCATAATTAGATAGTAGTGTTATTATTGAAAAAGTGGTTGCAGTGTCTTGATATTGGTGGTGGTGTCCTCTATGCAAGATTATCTTGAGCTTTTGGGTGCACTTGTGTCTAGATCTATGGGGTCTACTACTGCATGCACGATTTTTGAAACCCTTTATTTTACCTATAATGATTTATTTATTTTGAAAACCTTAATCCTCCATGTAACTAGGGCATGAGCTAAAAAATGTGTTCATTAGTATGGTAGGTTAGACATCCTCAACAACATATTATGAAGAGAGTTACTTACATACCAATACTCTAAGGAGGGATCAAGCCCAATGTAGTTCTCCCCACCTAAGTACTAGTACAAGTGCAAGTGATACTAGTATGATAGTGGCCTTGAGTGTCTTCAATGTGCTTGATACTAGAAATTTAGATAATATGAACTTAGGGCTATTGTAAATGGTAATATGTAGGAGTAGGGAAAAATAAGGATTGATAACCTTAATTGTGCTCAACTTGTTCTGATTTTGAATGTGTATTATGTATCTAATTTCCATATAGTAGTTAGAAAGTTAAAAGTCATGTATATATATTGTTTTGTTGCTTGCATGTATGATAAAAGATGTCTAGGCCAACCTTAGGAAGCTCTAGTTTTTAAAAGATATAAATTTTGGAAAAGATAGGGAAAAGGACATTAACATCATTTTGGGGACACCAGCGCCATGTGGTACTAGTGTCTAGCTGGTAGAACATTAGGCATGAAGGCCTAGGATCAGGAAATGAGGCTCTAAGATTGCTTTAGGGCTGGCTAGGAATGTTTATGGTCCACATGAAGGCTAAATAAGTGTGACAATAAGATCTAGGATAGGTCTAGGTCTAATCTAGGGATAGGTAGTCTCAAGTAGCACTCTTAGCACTCAAATGCCACTTTTGGGTGATTACATTTCCCTCCCTCCATTTTTTTAGAAATGCATCAAAGCAAAATGACTAGGTTAAAGGAAAAAAGAAGCATACCTGAACTTACCCAGGAGGTGAAATCTGTGAAGCTAGATCTGAGTATGTGAAGCTAGGTTTGAGTATGTGAAACATGTTCCAATGTGTGTCCTACAAGTGAAACGTGCATAAATTAGTCTTTACTTAAGATATATCAAAATCAAAATACTAAACTAAGTAAAGAAGTACAACTAAGTAAAGAGATGGGAAAGAGGAAAGGAATAAATACACCTCACTAGGTACGTGAACCAATGCATGAACTTGATGATAACCTATGTGTGTGCATGTATATAGTGATCAATTAGTGAATAAATGAGACTAAGTTGATAGCTTTCTCAATCCTCATGTATGGGTGGCATAATAAATCAATTTGATTTTGACTTCATCATTACCCACCCCTATTTTATGGATCATGACTAGTGAATAGTTTGGATTTGACTGATAGTGTGTCCAACCCTCTCATGTAGGTGGATCAATAACTCAAGTAGGCTCTGAATCCATCATTGCCCACCCATGTGTAGTAGATGCATCTAAAACTAAACTATATGAAGTATTTTAAAGGTCTAACTGGGTATATCTAACTATGTATGTTGGCTCTACAATCACTTGAGTACATTAGGTAGCTCCAACCCACTCAGGAATGACAACCATTATAGATGGAGTAAGGCATGAAATTGGTGTGCAAATTGGAGTATGATGTCATGTGTATACAAGATAGATAATGACATAGAATTTATAATTCCATCTAATTAATTGGTGTGTAATTAAACATACAAAAATAATGTGTCGTGTATGTGCCATTAAATATGATATATGACTATATGGATTTTGGATTGAGTTGTAATAAATTGTATATGGGTATCTAAACTGAATATGGGAATGGTCATGTCACACATGATTCCCCTAAACTAAGAAAATTGATATGAATTTGAGCTAAACTAGTATGAATATGAGTAAAACTAAGTATAACTAATAAATATGTAAATGAATATGTGCCAACTTGTACTACACCTGCTATACTATTCTCACAAATCCAATTTTTTTTGAAACTAAGGTTACTAGATAATAGCGCCATATCTTGGATAGTTTCACCATGTGGTGCTAGTGTCCTAATTTAGGTGTTGGTGTCCTTGTTTGAATTCAATGCAACTATACTAATTTATGGGTTACTATTTTTCCACTGTGCTTAATTTTATGTAGTTGAGCTTGTATGCTAAAAATATATTGTAAGTGCAACATAGGAGCTTGAACTCTATGACAAACCCTTGTGAATGCCCCCTTTTTTGAGGCGAGCTGTTAAACTTGTGAAAGAATTTTCCTTAAAGAAAAAGTTCTATAAAATGTGTGTTAGTCGAAGCATTTATGATAACTGCATAATAATCCAATATAATGTGCATACATAACATTAAAATGTAAGATAATATGAACATAAGTATGTAATATAAGATGTATGTCATGTCTAACATTCACAAGGGTGCCAAGATAGATGTAATCAATGTATGTAACAATAAATCTGAGTAAAATTGGGTAGCTACCTAGGGGGACAGGGCATGATGTTCATCACGTCACCCAAGTAGGAAGGATAAATGCATGAGGTCCCTCGTGGCATCAAAAAATATTATGTGTAACAAGTAAAGACAAGTGTCATGGTCATGATGCATACAAGAAAACATACATACAAAACACATGAGGCACATAAAGTAGGTCAAGGGGCCATAATACAAGGGACATGGGCACATGTCACTGAATCTGAGAAAAACAAGACATACAAGGACATGTTCAAATGTCCACATATGCAAGCAAAAAACTAGTTGGATTAGAGCCACATAGAAGGATATGTTCAAATGTCTACATTTACAATCAAAAAAGGCACACACAAGGCCATTTGCACGTGTCTAAAGCATACATACTATGACTAGAAGTGGTGTAGAGCCAAATAAAAATGGCATATTTCAATGCCTTCGAATAGAAGAAACATAGAGATATAATGAAGTCAAAACTAGGAAAGTTATAAATGAAAGTATGCATGAATATGTAATACAAATATGTGTCAGAGCTAGTGTTTACATATACTGAGTCTAAAGTAGTGATATATGGCAAAAAAAAAAAGGTAAGTGTAGCATGATCAATATCAAGATATAACAATGTTAAAGCTATGAATTAGAGTATAGGAAGATAGAACATTGGAATCAAAACTATTTAGAGGGTATTCCCAAGTGGGCAAATATGTTAAATGAAGAACCCATGTATTTGTGTCAAGTAAAGACAAGTGGTGATGTATTTGTGTCAAGTGCCTCTATTGCGTAGATGATAACACAACTAGATCAGTGTAGTAGAACTGAGTCTTGTCATAATTTGAAAGCACTTGGCAAGAATAATTGAAGCATGTATGTATGATAAAACTGACTACACTAAGATAGCTAATAGATGTAGTGTCTAGAAAATATAAGAGATGTAAACATGGCAATGCATACAATCTATGAGTTTATGTTTTCTAAGTAAATATTTGAATGTTTTTGTGTTTTTGATATAAGCTATGTATAAACAACATGAAAATGAAACTATGTACAAGGAACAAGAAATAAGGAAAGTATGTAGAAATAGGAAGGAACAATATTAACTAATGAATCTCATGAGATACTCACTATCATTTTGATCTTTGTCAAAAATAGGAATGGTAATTTCTTGTGTAGTGTGATTTCTATGTTGTAGTTGAGTGGTGTTGTAATAAGAATCTGGGTATGATTCATCATTAGAATTATAATAGCCTAGAATG
Source organism: Torreya grandis (assembly GCA_037957365.1). Lineage (NCBI taxonomy): Eukaryota > Viridiplantae > Streptophyta > Pinopsida > Cupressales > Taxaceae > Torreya > Torreya grandis. The sequence continues at coordinate 2,041,771 of JARHVA010001736.1, read as the reverse complement.
CTATAGGGAATTACCTCATACTTTGGAATTGACCTTTCTAAATTATGCTTTGATATATTGACTGTGATTTTTCTTTTGAAATTGTGCCTATTATAGGCATGCGGTGCTTTGGAAGCTCTTTTGCTAGAAAACCTCTTTTGAGAATGCTTATTGGTTTATCATGATTTTGACTTTGAAACTGAAGCTCTTACTCTTTTTGTAACATGTCCTTTGTATCTGGATATTTTACATTGATAAACTATATTTGTGAATGATTTGCCTTAAAAACTTCACTAAATCCCAAACCTTGTTTACCAACATTATCAACTACTAGAATAGGAGTAGTGATGCCTTGGGTCTGCTTGCCCAAACCTTGACCATGATAATCAAACTATTATAGATATTTTTTACCAAACCCATATTGCTTTGAAAGTTGAGCCTCATTTTGGAGAGGTAGATTTCTATCTTTTACTTGATTTACCTATTCTTTTTGTACTATTTATTGATGTGATTGTGCTGTGTGAACTTTTTATTGCTCTGAGTTATGCTTTAGTAACAATTTTTTTACTATTTCTAAATTTGATGCTTTTTAAATTTGTAGATTTGTTATTATTTATTGTTTGCATGATGTATAACTCTTTAATTCGTTTATATCCATTATTTGTTGCATTTTCCTTTTCAATGTTAAACATGAATCGGTGTGGTGCGCATGCATTTTATGATATGCACAATAATATTTGGATATCCTCACTAGGTATAGAGGGGGTATGTTGATCAACTTGGTTTTAATAATTTCCCTTAGTATCTCACTTGAACTGTTATTTGATCTTTTCATGATTTTTGAATCAGGAGTTGTAGATGTATTTTATTGTGATTTATGATTGAGGTATAAAAGAGTGTTAGGCACAACCTTGCTAGGTGTAGATGCATATACATGGTTATGCTAACATACTCTCAAGACTATGTACATGTAATGTGATTTGACAATAATGTGACATGTTCACTTAATATTTGTTTATGATAATGTAAATATGATATTAACTTGCTCATATTAATAGTTTGACCCCTTAGAGTCTCACAAGTGCAAATCTTATTTGCTTCTGATTGAACATGTAGGCACACACCCTATGGGGAAGAGGTGTGAATATGTTGAGTATGGGGATTAGTGACATAGGGAAAGGTTGTTTCATCTCATGTAGGATTGATAACATGAACCTCGTTAGAGATAAAGTATCTATCAACCTCATGGAGATGTAGAGGAGAAGGATATTCTTTCCTGTATATAACATATGACAATAAAGCTTAAAACATGGTTATTAGATTATGTACTAAACAATATATATGTGTAAGGATTTGTTTCTTAGTTTAATTACATAGAAGAGAACAATAACATGCTAGAGATATAATGGAATATGACATACATTTCAATTGATATAAGGCATCATCTATACATGTGTTTATGTTTTTTCTGAGTTCATTTTGAATTAAAGGAAATAAACATGCAAATGAAAGTATTAGACTTTGAATCAAAAAGTGATTAACTTATTCTATCATTATGATCATGATTATATCAAATACAAATCAGAATATATATAGATGTAAAATTTAAATGATATAAATGTAAACCCTAGGGTTAGGGTTTGAGTAATGTTCAAAGTAAGTTGGGTTCATGAAATGTTTTAACCTTTTAGGACTTAGTGAATATAAATCCTATGTCTGTCAAAGATTTGAGTAGACAATATTAGTGAAATAATATGAAATAAATATAGCCGTTAATTTCTTACATAATTGACTAGCTTTGACTTTTCTAAAAATAGTAATAAGTAGTAGAAGTAATGATTTAGCTAGAAAACACCTGATATAGATGATCTAAGTGCTGAAAACTGAGATGGAAGCTAGTTTGAGTGTTATAAACTAGATCCCAATGTTAGAAACCCTACTAGATAGTAGTGCCATAATTGGATAGTAGCACCATTATTAGAAAATTTATAGTAGTGTCTTGATAATGGCAGTAGTGACCTCTGTATAAGATTGTCTTGAGATTTTGGGTGCACCTATGTCTGGATCTCTCAGGTTTGCTCCTGCATTTACAAGTTATGGAACCTTGTATTTTGAATGTAATGATTGATTTATTGTGAAAACCCTAAACCTTCATGTAAATAGGGCATGACCTAAAAAATGTGTTCATTATTAAGGTAAGTTAGACATCTTCAACACCCTACTATGAAGACAGTTGCCTATATCCTAATACTCTGAAGAGGGATCAAGGTCAATGAAGTTTTCCCCACCTAAGTATTGGTGCAAGTGCAAGTGATTCTAGTATGATCGTGGCCTTGAGTGCCTTGAATGTGATTGAGATTAGAAATCTAGATAATATGAGCTTAGGGCTATTATAGATGGTAGTATGCAAAAGTAGGGCATAATAGGGATTGATAAATTTAATTACGATCAACTTGTTCTAAGTTTGAATGTGTAATTTTAATCTAGTTTCCAATTAATAGTTAGGGGGATAAAAATCAAGTATATATACTATTATGTTGCTTGTGTAGATGATAAAAGGTGTCTAAGGTGACCTTAAGAGGTTCTAGTTTTAAAAATATATCCATTTGGGAAAGATAGGGCAAAGGAAATTAGTGTTATTTTGGGGACATTAGCACCATGTGGTGCTAGTGTCCTTATTATGGTGCTAGTGTCTAGCTAACTAAACACTATGCACAAAGGGCTAGGATCTAGAAATGAGGGTCTGGGATTGCTTTGGGGCTGACGAGGGATGATTTTAGCCCACATGAAGGATGGATAAGTGTGACAATAGGCTCTAGGATAGGTTTAGGGCTAAGCTAGGGATAAATAGACTCAAGTATCACTTTTAATATTAAATGAGCTCTCTTTTCAAAAACAACACCCATGCATGTTTTAAGGCACTTAATTTACACAACTCCTATGTTTAGTTGCCTCAGTAATTCACTTGAAATTTCATGCCTCGAGACATTGCACATGGAGAGGGTCTCACCTCACAAGATTAAGTCGTATCATTTCATGTGATCTAGGAATTTGACTCAAGAGAGGATGGTTAATATGGTGTTAGTTCCAAAATGAAAATAAAATGAAATAAACACATTAATAGCATAACATTTCTAGGCCTAGACACTAGGGAGAGCTTAGTTAACAAAATCAAATGACAAACACAGCTAAAAATTAAAAAATGAAAACACAATAATTCTTTCACCTTCCTTGGATGCTCTAAATGCCTTTGTAGTGATGGCTTGCTTGGCTTGTGCTCATGAAGCCCTTGAAAATGGAAGCTTGGATACCTCCATCTCTCCTTGGCACCTTTGGATTTGGCTTGGCTTGGAATCAATTTGGCATGGTAGCACTAGTTGCTTGAAGTTTTTAGAACCAATTAAGCATTATAACTTTGCATAATCAATACTTTTAAATGATGTTGTGAGGCTTCCTATTTAAATGTTTTTTGATTTGATCAAAATCAACCTCAACCGTCGATCTCAAGATTGAGATGTGTGGTTGAGGATTAATTAATTTTTTGTAATTAAGTTTGTAATTATCCTCATCATGATATTGGAAGAAGGGGCAATTAAGAGGCATGGAGGGCATGAATCTTGATATTTGTGGCATTTATGGTTTAGGGATGTCTTCCCAAGAAATGAGGTCACTTGATGTAGATATTCAACATTCATTTACAAAAATAAGTATTCAACAAGTTTTCATGGAATTTTTGATTAGGCCTTGATTTGGGTTAATTAGCTCTTAAGCATGATTAAGCACTTTGTGCACAAATTACTCAAATAGATCATAATGCTTTGTTATTAATCCAAAATTTGACTGGATTGGAATTGGAAGTCCACATCATATGTATTGGAACCGTATTCCCATTTAGGATGTTACCAACAATAAATAATAAAGGCACACATTTTATGCAAATACTTGATAGGAAAGAGCAATCCAGAGCATGTAGGTGCAAAATTGGCATTTTAACTCGAAATGGTATGATCAAAAGCTAGCCCATAAATTGCATTGCCCCATTTAGGGATACCCTAGCCAAAATTGGTACTTTTGAATATGCTAGTTTCACATCTTTCAGAGTGATTTAGTGTTTTTAGGCTGAATTGTACATTTTAGGTGGAAATTGGCCAAAAACCTAATTGGGGGTTATTAGTGGCCATATTTAGGTGTCTATAGTTTGCCCCTATTTGGGATGGCATTGCAATCTATAAGCATAGTAACATCTTCTCAAATAATGAAAAGGTCATGTATGCAACAATGATAAACTAACTATATGACGCCCCCTCGAGGGAATGGTTCGCACAAGTAGGTCGGCAAATGGTCCCTCAAAAAGAAAGAAGTGAAATGAGGGGACCAAAGAAAGGAAAGATGATGGGGTGAAAACACAATGATATTAAAAAAGTAGTCAAAATCATTGAGAATGCATGTCAGACGATGCACAAAGGTTTGCCCAAAGGTGGTTATAAACATTGTACCCTGAAGTGGCAATGTGGTATGATAACACAATGGCTTGCCCAAAGGTGGTTATAATAATTGATAAGATGGAGTTGCCCTAGTTAGGATAGACAAACAAGATAATATGCCCCTGTATAGGTAGAAAAAATAAAGTGGTGACAACACAATGATTTTCCCAAAGGCGATTATAATCATTGAGAAATGTAGGTGGGATGGTGTGCAATGATTTGCCCATAGGCAGTTATAAGCATTGGACCTAGATTATGGAAAACATTATAAACTTGGTTGAGGATGATGATAACTTAACATAGAGGGTAATGATGAATTGAAACAACCTACTAGTAGGGAGATGTTCATCCGAACTAATAAAGGCTAAATTTCTTTCATGTTTAATTACTCTGTTTGGGATATGATTATGATGGAATCAGGATGTCGATGCTGAAGAGATGCTGCCATTACTGAATTAAATTTTTAAAGTAGAGGTTTGTTATTTCATGTGATGGTAGGATTCATGATAGAATACCATAAAGATGTGGCCAAAATATGCACGAGGATTGACTTCCATAATCCAATACTCAGTAGAAAATAATGTACCAATGATAGAAACCATGATGACAAGGTAAACATATGAATATTGATGGATTCAAATGTAAGTGTGGACAAGGAATCACCCAATGAAAACACATAAACTAAATCAAGACAATAGTGTTTAAAGCAAACAAACAAATAAAACAACTAAAAATAAACAAACAAACAATGCAATAGAAACCCTACAAACATTGCCCCTAGAAAAATAGGCGACAAATTAACAAATGAACAAATGGGGGAATAGAAGAAAGGGAAGGGGGTGGATAAGTTGTCTCCATATGCACTAGGCAAGTGGATGTTGCCTACATAGTTTCATGGATGTAATATTGAATAAAAACTTCAAGCCAAATGTAGTTCTCCTAGGGAATGGGAAGAATGTGATAACTGATGAAAACAAATAGAATGGATGTGATAGAAGAAGAGGAATGGTCTTGAAAAATGGAAAGTGCATGAGAGAAAAGGCCAAAAAGGATGCGGAACTAAATGACAAGTGATTTTCTTATAACTTAGTAAGGGTTCCTAAAATCTTTAAGGCAAATAAGTGGTCAATGTTTTTGTTCTTTTCTAACAATTTTTTGAAATGTTTTTGGAATTATTTTAAAGTATCTCAACTCAATTGAGAATGATGAGACACTAGATGGTTCAAGCTCACAAAATGATGAGAGCATGGCTTAGGTTACTCATAAAATGGTGAGAGTGTGGCTTAGGTTTCTTGTAAATTGGTGAATGCATTCAAACTTAGGTTGCTCATAAAATAACAAAAACATGGCTTAGGTTGCTCGTAAAATGGTGAGAGCATGGAGGAAAGGGTGACTGAGTTGACCTCAATAAGTATTAAGTACTACCTACATAGTCACAGAGTAAGACCTCAAGTCACCTTAGTTCTACCTGTATAGTGGAGGAACTTGACTAGTGTAGCAATTAATTCAAACAAAACAGGCACAGTTGGTAAAAAGGCACAACATGGCATAGGAAGTGGTAAGATGGTAAGTCAAGGCTTAATGTTTCCCCTAGTTTTCCCATAGGTGGTTATAACCAGGACATAATGACATAGATCAATGGTACTAATTTGCCCAAAGACAGTTATAACTAGTAGCAAGACCGGTGGTAAGAAAGGATTAACAAATGAAGGATACAACTATCAAAACTTCTATCACACTATCCCAAAGTATGATCTATATCTAAAGTACTTGAACTAATTGCTGAATTGATCAGATATCTTGATGCTAAAACTGCATAATGAATTACAAAAACCAAGGTCAAATAAGCTAGGCTTTAGAACACATTGGGTCGATATAATGGAAGCAAAAAGTGGATATGGTGAAGATGATAGATAAGGATGGTATTTTCATAAATAAGAATAGTGAAAAAGTGGCTTAACTAAAATAGTCCTTATAGATAATACACCTTAGCGCTCAATCATAGTATCACTTGAGATGAATAATATTCATTGGCTCTGAAAATTCATCTCCATTTGGTGTGGTAAGCCTGTATGCTCCTGATCCATAATCTATGGTAATGATGAAAGGCCCCATCTAGTTTGGTTTGAATTTCCCATTATGATTCTTCTTAGCCGTGGTATTCTTTTGGTTTTCTGTAAGAATAAGATCACTGAATTCAAATGTTCTATACTTAACATGTCGATTAGTGTGGCCTTTAAGTTAGTTTTGATATGCTTGAAGATTTTTGAGTGCAGCTATGCATTTCTCATCAAATAGGTCTAGATCTTGTAAGTGAGCTACTCGATAGTCATGATCATCTAGGACATGCTTGAAAGAGATTCATAGTGAAGGTAATTTGACCTCAGTGGGAAGGATGGGCTTTAGTACCATAAACAAGTGAGAATGGAGTGGCTCCTGTGGGGGTATGATGATTGGTACGGTATGCCCAAAGGGCAAGGAATATCTAGAGGTACCAATCATGATCAACATCATTGATAATATTTTTGAGAATGTTGACAATGGTTTTATTGGATGCCTCGGCTTGGCCATTACCTTGAGGGTAATATGCTATAGAAAAATGTTGTGTGATGTTGTATTCAATACATAGATGGTCTACATCTTTGTTCTTGAATGATTCTCCATTGTTAGATATAATGTCAGAGGGGATACCATAGTGGAAAATAAGATGGTTGAAGATGAATTTGAAAATTTACTTTCCAGTCACGTGAGGGGTATAACTTCAACCCACTTAGTGAAATATTTGATAGTGATAAGAATATGTTTATGGCTATCAGATGAAGTAAGGTTAATCTTCCTAATGAGGTCAAATCCCCATGTGCAAAATGGCCATGGTGTCAACATTGATTTCAAGGTTTTTACTAGGGCATGAATCAGATTAGCATGCCATTGACATTTGTCACAGTTCTTTACATATGCAGTGGTATCTGCATCCATAATGGGCCAATAATAACCAGTACGCAAGAGATTTTTGGACTGGACTACCCCACTAGAATGGGCTCCATATACTCCTTCGTGAACTTATCTTAAAGCTAGCGTAAACTCTATCAAAGTTAAATAGTCAAGTAGAGTTCTATCAAAACTATGACAATAAAGGGTGGATCCAAGTAGAGTATAATGAACATAATGATGAATGAATGCTTTGGTTTGTTTTCAAGAAAAGTTAGGTGCTAGAATTTGGTCATGAAGGTATTTGTAAAGGTCTGAGTACTAGATAGAATTAGGACCAAAACTATCATAAATCATGGCAACATTTGAAGGTTCATGAGTTGGTGTTGACAAATTCTCGATGGGGAATTGATACTCTCTAGATTTATCTATTTGTTGAATCACAGAGCCAATAACAGCCATAACATCTATAGTTCTATTACTAGCCTTTGGTATGTGCTCAAACTGAATATTGACAATTTGTTGTTTAAGAGTGTCAACCATGGCTTTATATGGAACCAACTTGTCATCTTTGGTCTGAAAATGATCTATAACCTGATTGATGATTAACTAAGAATCACCATAAACTTGGAGATGAGATATATTCTAATGCACTACTTATCAAAGTCCTGTAATAAGTGCTTCATACTCAGCCATGTTATTTATACAAGGAAAGTTGATTCTGAATGATTTAGGGATTAGATCTTCCTATGGTGTAATAAAAAATAGGCTAACCCCTGATCCATGTGCAGTGAATGAACCATCAAAATATAGTTTCCAAGGTTGCTCCTCAAGAGGTGTGTCAATGATGATCATGATAGATTCATCAGGAAATTGAAATGTGAGTGGCTAGGTGTCTGTGAGAGGCACTTTAGCAAGTTGATCTGTAACAACTTGTCCTTTGATTTCCTTCTTATTGATATACTATATGTCAAACTCACTAAGAAGCATGATCCATTTAGCCATTATACCTTACAAAACTATTTTAGATAGTAGATACTTGAATATATCTACTTTTGAAATGACCATGGTTTTATTATTCAACATGTAATGGCACAAATTTTGAGCTACAAAAACCATGGCTAGATAAACATTTTCAATAGGTGCATAGTTATATTCATATGTAACCATGGTACAACTTAGGTAGTATACAACATGCTCCTTTCCTTTGTCATCATGTTGAGTCAAGAGTGCCCCCAGGACATGATCAATAATTTATAGGTATAACAAAAATGGCTTTCTTGGCGTAGGAGTTAATAAAATAGGTAGATTAACTAATAGTATTTGAGTTGTTGAAAAGCCATTTAGCAGTGATCATCCCAATGAAATGAAACTCCCTTCTTCAAAAGGTGTTTAAATGGATGGCACTTATTCACTAACTAAGAGATGAAGCATTAGATGGACTGGATCTTACCCTGCAAACTACAGAGTTGTTTCAAATTGGTTGGTGACAGCAGCTCGGTTATATCATGGACTTTAGCTGGATCAACTTCAATACCTCTACAAGACATGATGAAGCCAAGTAGTTTTCTTGAATTTACACCAAACACACATTTCTTTGGATTGAGTCTAGCTTTATACTCCTATAATCTTTCAAATATCTTATGCAGCACTGCTAGATGGTCAACACTGATTTTGGATTTTCCTAATATGTCATCAACATAGTCTTCAACAATATCATGCATCATATCATGGAATATGACAGTCATGGCCCTTTGATATGTAGCTCCAACATTCTTAAGACCAAATGGCATCACTAGATAATAAAATGTTCCCCATGGAGTGGTGAACAATGTTTTATGTTGATCTTCTAGTGTGATTCTAATATGGTTATATCCTAAAAAGCCATCCATGATTGAAAGCATTTCATAACCGGTTGTGGAGTCGATGATCATGTTGATTTAGGCAAGGGAAAATCATCTTTATGACAAGCTTTGTTGATGTATCAAAAATCAATATAGATTCCGATCCCTTTAGTGTTTTTAATAATAGGTACAACATTATAGATCTATTCATAGTAGTCAATGGATTGGATACATCCTACTTCTAAGATTTTTTCCAACTCTTTCTTTACCAATACAACAGTGCAAAGATGCATCTTATGTAAATTTTGTTTTACTAGTTTAGCATCAGGATTAACCACAAGGTGGTGTAGAACCAAGGTAGGATCTAAACCTGGCATGTCAGAATAGGCCCATGCAAAAATATCCACAAACTCTCTTAACAAAGCTGCAAAGATGTCACATTCCTCTTTAGTAAGGGATGAACCTAATTTTATCCATTTTAAGTCTGATGGAGTCTTGATATTTACCTCTATTGTATCTTCAAATAGAAGGGTCGAACCATCTTCTAAGATAGTAGGCAATGAATTGAACTATTGGATTATGTCAGGGTCCTCCATCAAGACTTGCTCTTCAACTTCTCCTAGGCATGATGAATCTGAGTCTCCTAATGGGAGACATGGCCATATAACAAAAAGAGTAAAAAATTATTGAAGAATTTGATAAAATAATCGTTATTGCTCAAAATTAAATTCAGATCCATAAGCAATTTCATCATTGGTGGTCTCTTGGTCTAAATTTGAAGAAGAATGAACACCCCCATTTAATGGTGCATAAGACAGGTTTTCACCACTAGACTGGCTTTTATCTTTACTTTTTCCTTCGTTAAAAAGCACCTCAAGAAGGTTTTCACTTTGGGACCTCAATGTTTTACTTATTTATTTTTGGCTAAAGGTGTTCACTCACTCTCCAAAATAGGCTGCAGGATCCAATGTGATTGAGAATCATGATTTGTGATCTCCCAATGGAACATTGTCTCTAAGGCCTAAGAAATTATAGAATGCCTCATCATTCTAAAACTCATCAATCAGTAGACTAGATTCTTATTGGTCAAAATCTATCATTTGAGGATAATATAATGGCAAAGGGTTATGATGAATGGCCAAAGTAAGGGTACAAATGGAATTGTTATCAAATAGATTGGTTTCAACTAGATCATCAAAGGTGAGACTATGATCAGACTCTGCTTCACTATTGGCAGCATCATCACCAGTCATTGGTGGTGGAGTTTGAATAAGATATGTGGGGTCACCCTTTGGTGGTTTAAATCCAAGTCCATAAGGTCTTTCATACTTAGGTATAGAAATTGGCTTGATGGTTCCTTGCTGATTTGATCTGAGGCCTCTTCATAATTATAACGCTCCATAATCCTGTTAGGAATATGATACTTTGCATTTTTATAACAATCAACTTGGTTGTCATTGTATAACCATGATTCATCCCCTTCAAGAGGGTCAAGTCCTAGGCCAAATGCTGGTATAAATGTGATAGGTCCCTTATCTTTGTTCTTTTGTTACCAATGCATATGTGGGATGACTTTAGGTCACCCAAAGGTTTTCAAATTTTGAGGAAGATTGGTGATATGAAACATATCATGGGTCACATATTATCCAAATCTATTATCTAAAATGGTGAAATGATTAGAAAATTCAAGAGATGGCATGTGGGAAAGGCAATCTAAGGTATTAGGATCTATGTAATTATCTGGTGGAGGATCAATAAGTATAGCCTTTCCTTTATCCTACTTGTAAATATGATTCATATTGTATTGATAATTATAGCTTTGAAATTTGGCCTCAAGATGCTTGTAGTGTTCATAAGGGTGTAAATCTCTTAGAATAGTCACTTCCATCCCTGAGTGGGAAAACTTGATACATTGGTGCAGTGTTGATGGGATTGCACAAATCTCATATAACCAAGGCCTGCCTAGAAGCATGTTATATGATAACTCAAGATCAAGTATATGGCAAAGTGTATCATGGGTCAAAGGCCCAATGATAACTAGCAAACTAATGGTGCCTTGTGGCTCTCTTTCTTGATTATCATAAGCTTTGATAGTTATTGTTTCTGGTTGGAGATCTGCCATTGTGTACCCAAGAAGCTTGATGAGCTTTAGAGACACTATGTTGAGGCTAGATCCATTGTCGATAAGGACATGTTTTACTTTATGCCATCTAATACCAACTTTTATGTACAATGGGTTACTATGGAGTAGGCCAAAGGAAGACATATCATTTTGGTTAAATGTGACTTGTTGGGCTGGAGCTAGGTGTCTAACCAAAGCTTGAAATTTATCAGGGGATATGTCACTAACAACAGTGGATTGGGTCAAAAACTTATTCAAGATGTTTTTATGGATTATTGATGTTTACAACAAGTCCAAGATAGAAATTTATGCTAGTGTCTTGTGCAATTGTTCTATAATATCAAATTTCCTATCTTGGTTTGTAGTGAATGGTTTATTTTGAGGTTGAATGGTTGGTTGGATGATAGGCAAAGTGGCAGATGGTTATGGGCCTGGGATAGTAATCTTTGACCTCCAAATTGTGATTGCATAATCGAGATTAAATACTGGACCATTATTGCTAACCAATGTTAGAAATGATGTGGGACCAAATAGGATAAGTCTCAGTTAATGACGTAATTACATGTGGTCACATGGCAAGAATGAGTTGTCACTATAAGATCCAAAAGGGGAAGTCCTAGTTTGATGGTTTGCCTATATGCACTCCCAAGTCAAAGAAGGATTATCCATGTGATTTATCTAAATATTGTTGTTTAGCAATGGTCTAGGTTGATTAGTACTTGGTTTAGATTAATGGAGATGGTATTAATTCTACCCCGTGCAATATGACCTACAACCCTATTATAGTCATGTGCAACTGCATGGTAGGTTTCTTGGTTTTTACCATTCTAAACTTGGTTTTGTCCATTATTCTATCATTGTGGGTTTTGATACTAATTTTGCTGGTTTTATTGGTTTGGCCTTTGATTTTGATACTATTGATTTTGCTGTTGCACTGACTATTATTGTTATATCAAGGAAAGGGGTTTTTGATAGATCCCAAGAGTTTGATTGAAAGTGGAAGCACCATTATCCAATTTTATCTCCCCATTCTCAAACATATTCTCAATTAAATGCTTGATTTAGACAAATTTTCATAGATTATGCCTATTGACTCGATGATAGTCACAAAATTCATTTTCACAATACCAATTAGGATAAGGAATGCCTTACAGATAATGCTTTTGTATAGGCCAACCAATCATATTAGCAGTAGGAAACTTGTGAAATACAAACTCAATAGGTTCTCCTAGGTCACTAAAGACATGATGTGCAGGCACAGTTCTTTTAGGAGGAGGGGTTTGTAATGGTAACGGCTGCTATATTTGTTATTTTGGTTGTTGTGCTTACAACATTGGTTAGAGAGGTTACTGGGTAGGAGTAAGATGAAAGGGTGGCAAAGACGATGTTTAAACTATTTGCACATGATAGGATTTAGTTACTCCATTTCCCACAACATTCCTATTACGGTTGAATCGCTTTGGTCTTTCATGGTTATTGGCTTGTGCCGGTTGTGATGCTTGCATTTGATTGGGATGTTGGTCATTTATCTAATTGGTACCTTGATTTTGATTAGTTGAATTAAGCTTCATGAATACTTTATCGATGAGTGCCCACTCAATCAATAAACCTTTATCAATGATCTCTTTGAATGTATGCACACATTGTAGTTCTAGATGATAGGCTATCTCACTATCCAAATATTTAGTAGACACAGTGGCTAATTATTTATCTGGTAAACTATAGGTGAAATGGCTTACAAGGGCTCTCCATTACTGTAAATAACTTAAAAAACTCTTACCAGCTTTTTGCTTTGCTTGTCAGGTCCACTAATGAAATCTCATGCTGAAGATTATAGGAAAAGTGTTGCACAAATTTATCAGAAAGATCATCAAAGTCTGTTACTAAATTCCTGGGCAACTTCAAAAACCACTCCAAGGCTTATCCAGCCAAGCTCCTTGGAAACAATAGCAAAAGGTATATGTCACTATAGGCCATTTGTTAAAATGCGATAAAGAATTCGGTCAAATGAGCCTTAGGGTCACCTTTCCCTCTGTATTTATCAAATTTTGGTGGTTCATATCTTGGAGGAAATGGTATCTACAAATACTCCAATTTAATGGATAGGAACATACGTCATCCAATTTGAACTTTTTAGACTGCTTCCTAGCCTGAATGGCAGCAATTGCATCCTTCATTTTTTATAATTCTTAGGATAGGAAACTGGATGGAATATTGGTTAGAGGGAGAATTTGAGTTTGGATAGATGGTTAGAAAGTCACAAGTGGGACACTTTAACTAGGGTACAATGGAGATACCTATTGGGGTATATTGGCTGGGTTGGGGAATGGATCAGGAATTTGTATACATGGATTATGATGTACTTGAAATTGCACACTTGGTTGTGTGATATTATGGTTTGGGTTGGTGATAAAGGTTTGACTTGGAGGATTTTTTGGGTGGGATAGAGGGATATAACTATATTATGCCTGTTGTGGTTGAAAAGGGACATGTTGTTGACTAATCAAACCTTATTGTTGAGTGGGAACTTGAGGACCAAGACCTTATCTCTGGATTTGTGGCACATTTTGAACCAAAGGTTGTCTAGTAGGTACCTGAGAAACATAGGGACCTCTTTGTTGCATGAATCCTTGTGAGGAAGTGAAAGTAGGTTGTAGATTTGACTTCTATCATTGACTAATATTTGCATGTTGTTGACCAATCATTGCTTGGTTTTGGATTGGCATATTAGTCTATGATTGAAGAGGTATGTTCATTATTACCTGGTGAGGTGGAACATTTGTTGCCCCTAATTGAGGTGGTAATATATTCATCCTTTGTTGTGTTGATACACTAGAGTGTGTCTGTTGTTATGAAATACTACTCACTACTTGTTGAGGGGGAGTAGGATTCATCACATTCTATTATTGAGGTGTGACAATTGGCCATTGTTTGATTACCTAATCATGTAGGTTGTACACTTGAGGAAGTAGCTAGTTGAGGCTAGGGTGAAAAAACTCCTATTCCTTAGTATGATGATTTGCTCATGAGATTAACTGTAGGCATATGTTGTTGGCTAGTTGTTTGCACATTAGTACCACTTTGATCATGACTGGATATTATTTTCACATCATCCACTACGTTTGGCTCACTATTCGGTATAGAAGCTAAGACACTTCTTCAATAATGGGCATATACATAAAGTTATCTATTGAAATGATTTGCATGAATGGGCCAAAAATCAGATTTTTTTGTCTAGTTAATTCTATCAACACTCTTGTTGAAGGCACCAGGTCAATAAGAGGCTTACTTACCATGATCATCTAATTGAAATCATGTGGTAGATTCAGATAGGTTTGGTATACTGTTTACATTTGGTTAAAGTGCTCTTGTATGATGTTTTTGCCTTGATTAGATATATTAGGATCTTGGTATGTTATTTAGACTAGAGCCATAGGATTACTAGAAGAAGCCTGTTGATCGTAAATGATATTGTGGGGCATTCCTACTAGACTTGGTAGATTTTCATGGGGGAAGTCTGTTGGAAACTTAGCCCCTACCTCTATGGCCCTAACCAAAATCTCATCTTTGTTCTCTAACAAATGCCAATCAAACAAAAATGGATCATACGTGGAAGCCATATTAGTAGAATATGACTATTGAGGAACTAGTTCATCCACTACAGGTATTATATCTAGGTATTACACAGTTTGCTTTTGGTCTTATTTTGAATAAGGTAGTGTGTTAACCAAATAGTTAGCCAATGGATCTTGGCTTTGTGCCCCTAATTGAGTATTATAAGAGGAATAAGAATCCGTCTCATAATTAATATTATCTACATAAGGGTCTTGCATCATTTCTTCCTATGCAACCACATTATTAATCCCTAGATTATACATGAGTCCACTATGAGTGCATGAATACATGCTGGGATCCATAGTCAATGCTTTTATGATAAAAGGTCAAGGAGTTCTACAAAATCTAACAAGGACAATGTCTAAAATAGATGATGTTCCAACTTGGTCTAAATTTTTCAAAAAGATCAATAGGTTTATGCAAAGTTTTATGAGGAAACAAACTAGCGTGACGTATCTAACATTTCACTATTCATACAAAGATAAGCAAGTGAATGGACCAAAAATCAAAATGCCAAAATCTAAGGTTGAAGTGTTTCAAATCAGTCTAATTTAGGAATTTAAAAGTTACTAGGTCTTTTGGCCAAACACGACATCAAAAACTAGGCTCAAACAAGGCATGTGCTAGGACTCTTGGCCAAATGACATCAAAAGCTAGACTTGGAAATAAATGAAAGTTTTAATCTAACGGATTTGAATCACTTCTAACAAACACTAGGCATTTGATTCTTGGTCATGAACTTGATCAACTAGGTATAAGGTATGAAACAAAAGGCACTTTTATCAATAGTTTATTTTTTCATAAAAAATGGTATAAAACTGGGTTCTTTTTGACAAACAAGCTAGACAAAAGTGAACAGTATAACTGTTTTAGGCAAAAGATCTTAAAAGTACACTTGGATTGGTCTAAAATTATAGGAACAAATTTGGAACTCTACGCAAGAGAATCTATGAAACAATATTTGAAATCTTTTGGGTAGTGTAACGATGTTATACTACCCAAAAGGTATGACAAAAAGGTTTGTTTCAAAAACTTTTTAAGGCAAAGATGTTTTCCTACAATTTTGACAGCATAACACTATTTTTCTTGACTCAAAAATGTTGGGGAGTATAGAATCAAAGTGTAAGTGTTTAACACAAAATGGCTTAAGTCTATGAAGTGATGATAATGATTATGAGTCTTAAATGACCTTCAACCCAAATTGGAAATTGAACCTAAGTTCCCTCAAGTTTAGTGAAAATGGTGAACCCACTTAACACATCAACTCTATGAACTTGTAAAGGTGTAATTCTGAATTTATATTGTAAATGAAGGACTTAAACAACTTTGGTAAAAGTCTAGACTCAATTGGGCAACGTAAATGCACCAAAGTGGATGATATGACTCTCAAGCTTTTGATGAAATTTTGAACAAGGCAAATTGATGATCTCACATAGACAACATAATGCCTCTTTGTTCAAAGGAAAATTTGGACTATGTGTTTAGTTTGGATTATTTGTTTATACCAAGTTTTGACTCTAAACAAGAATTTAAACTAGGACAAGAACAACTAATTAATCACCCTTAGACCATAAACTAACAAGGTTGCTTGGTATTTGTTCGAATCTATTAATATACGTCATTTGAGAGGATTTTAATTGTTCATCCAAAAGTAAATGCGCATTATATATTGGGGTTTTTACACCCCCTTCTCTCAAATGACAATAATATGACATGGACCTTGAGGCACACCCTGCACCAACAATACTTTCATGGCAAGTGGGGATTTGTCTAAGATCTAACAAGTTTCTGAATGATCTAGGGGAATCAATTGTATAATGACTTTCACACCATACAATGCAAAAGAAAAGCATGAATTTTAGGTCCATATCACTTGGATTGTTGCAAAAAGGTCTAGTCCTTTTTGCAGCCACTACATCCTAATGTTCATTCAATGTAGTGCAATGTCCAAAGTGTCACTACATCCCATGTGTAACTCCAAAGGAGCTAAATGAAGTCAATACCAAGAGATGAAACCCTAGGTCAAAGTCTCTCTAAAGAACTTGTGGGAGGTGATGAAGTCCCCCTTGTAAGCCAAGATGCATAAAAATAAAGAAATCATGAAAGTAGAAAGACTTTAGGGTCATTTTCAAGGTCACCCAAACTTTGATGAGTTTTTGGGGAGTGCTTTAGATGACTTTATTTCTAAGCCTTTGACTAGGCTACTTGTAATAGGAATAGTGCTTTTGATTCCAAGGTTTCCCTATAGGGGATAAATGGAAGAGCATACATGCAACATTAATCTTTTTGTAAAATAAAAATTTGATTTAAACAAATATTACAAACAAAAATTGACAAGTGTGTTCAATTTGATACCCTAATGAAAAGTTTGGTGGTGTTCATTTGACCCCTTGGTCTTAGTTGCAAACTTTGAAAACATTCACCAAAAACATCTAAATTCTTTGTTAAATACCCAAAACAATATTCCTAATTAATTTTTAAGCATGCAAGGGTGATTTAAACATGTTTTGAATAGATATCAAGCTTGGTCCTTTAGCAAAATTGTTAGCATGTCCTTTAGCTTTGAAGCTCTTTTTAGCTTGAAATAATGAACTTTGAAAAAGTAGCTCTTGAGTCCGTGTTTTTGGAAAAACACAGTGACCGATGTCAGTTATTACCATTGATGTCGATTACTCTAGTTAACTGAGATCTAACCAATGTCAGTTTTGCTAACTGACATTGGTTAAGTAGATAACCAATGTCGGTATCACTTACTGATGTTGGTTACTGTGTAAAAATTATGTTAAACAAAAATGGCAAAATAAAGTTAAAAAATCAATTTGTAAGAGTTTTAGAGGTCCAAATAAATATTTTAGAGTTTCAAAATGATCTTCTTCATGTGTAAGATGTGTCTAGTCCCACCAGGCATGCCATTATGTGATCTAGGAATTTGACTCAAGAGGATGGTTACTTCCAAAATGAAAACAAAATGAAATAAACACACTAATAGCATAACATATCTAGGCCTAGACACTAGGGAGAGCTTAGTTAAGAAAATCAAATGAGAAACATAATTAAAAAGCAAGGAATGAAAACACAATAATTCTTTCACCTTCCTTGGATGCTCCAAATGCCTTTGTAGTGGTGGCTTGCTCAGCTTGTGCTCATGAAGTCCTTGGAAATGGAAGCTTGGCTACCTCCATCTCTCCTTGGCACCTTTGGCTTTGGCTTGGCTTGGCTTGGAATCGATTTGGCATGGTAACACTAGTTATTTGAAGCTTTTAGAACTATTTGAGCATTATAACTTTGCATAATCAATACTTTTAAATGATGTTGTGAGGTCTCTTATTTATAGATTTTTGGATTTGATCAGAATCAACCTCAACCATCCATTTCAAGATTGAGATGTGTGGTTAAGGAATAATTCAATTTTTGGAATTAAGTTTATAATTATGCTCATCATGATATTGAAATAAGGGGAAATCAAGAGGCATGGAGGGCATGAATCCTGATATTTGTGGCATTTATGGCCTAGGGATGTCTTCCCAAGAAATTAGGTCACCTGATGATGCAGATATTCAACATTCATTTCCAAAAATAAGTATTCAACAAGTTTCCATGGAATTTTTGATTAGGCCTTGATTTGGGTTAATTAGATCTTAAGCATGATTAAGCACTTTGTGCACAAATTACTCAAATTGATTAAAATGCCTTGTTATTGGTCCAAAATTTGATTGGATTAAAATTAGAAGTCCACATCAAATGCATTAGAACCATATTCCCATTTGGATGTTACCAATAAAAAATAACAAAGGCATGCATCCTGTGCAAAAGATTTGATAGGAAAGAGCAATCCAGAGCATGTAGGTGCAAAATTAGCATTTTGAATCGAAATGATCTGATCAAAGTTAGTTGGCCCATAAATTGCATTGCCCCATTTAGGGATACCCTAGCCAAAATCAGCACTTTGAATATGCCAGTTTCACATCTTTTAGTGTGCTTTAGTGTTTTTAGGCCAAATTGTGCATTTTGGGTGATAATTGGCCAAAACCCTGAGTGGGGGTTATTGGTGGCCAAATTTAGGTGTCTACAATTTCATAGACAAATTTTGCATATAAAATTCCATGTGTAAGTTGCAAAATATTATCATCTTCATATTATTGTTCACACTATACTATTCTTTAAAATATCACAATATTTGTAATAAAAGTTACATACTAATAACCTCAAGGATCATAAGACTCCAGTTCCACTTAACTACGTGGATCTCCTTACATTTTCACAAAGACATCCAAATTAGCAAAAAAGTTTGCAAGTTGATCAAACTACATGCACCAACATGGTTGCATGGAAGAACAAACACATGCACACAAATGCTATGCAAAATAACACAAACAAATTTACATGCAAATAGACTCATTCACAACTAATTTTTTTTTAATTTTCTACACTAGGTATTTTTTTAATGTAGGATTACTTGTAAACCCGTATGTTCCTACATAATTAAGGTTTGGAGAAACTCTAGATTTAGTCCAAAAACATAAATATAAGGATGTAAGAGGTGCATCATATTTATGTATGACATCATGTGGAAGTGCACATATAAATGACTCCAAAAATCCACACTAAACATAGAAACTAGTAGTTGCCCCAAAGGTACAAGTTATGCTAGGACATATGTGAGTTGATGTTTTGGTAAAGGGGTTCTGTAATGAGAATGAGTGTAAATTGATAGGAGTAATTAATTTAAAAAGCATAAATTTTACCCTTCTATCAAATTATTTAAACTTCACTGTTAAATTAATTATCACATTGAATGAAAAAATGATATTATTTGACCTTATTTGACAAGTTGAGATCGATTTATAATGGAAAGGATCCTTCCCCTTTCACCATTTAATAGAATGTTATATATATACACATGCATGCATATACACATTCATATACATATACATATATATGTATATGAATATGTGTGTGTGTGTGTGTGTGTGTGTGTGTACATATGTATGTATATACACATATATGTAGATATCCATATGTACATATGTACACGCACACACACGTGTGTGTGTGTATGAATATGCATATATATACATACATACATTCATTTGAATGGGGAATGATTTGTAATGCCCATCTTATTTTTCAACAATTATCTTGCCTTGCATGACCTCTACTATTTTATTATAATAATATTAAAATATTAATAACAGTATATTAATTAAATATTAATATTATAAAAATTTATATACATTTGAATAAATATATTATCCTATTTATTAATATTTTAATATATTATATTTATATATATTATAATAATAAAATAATAATTATTATTGTAATATATATATTTAATAATATTATATATAATAAAAATGTAAAAATATAATTTTATAATATATTCATTATATAATAATATTATATAATATATATTAACATATCATAGATAAATAATAAGAATATTATTATTATACTATATTTAAATGTAAATATAATATAATATTTTAATATTTTACTATAGTATTTAATATTATATATTAAATTTAGATACTATAAAATATGATATTAAATTATAAATAAAAATGTGTGATATAATATAATATTTATATTTATATGTATTATAATAGTTACATTAATTATAATATATATAATATATTATCCCTAATAACTGGGTCAGTAGAAACTCTGAGAAGCACATTACAACCAGATGGTCTCCCACTCAGGTCAATATAATCAATCTCAACTTTAACATAGCAACAAAAGGAAACCCAAGTTGGGCTGGAGTAGGGGTGTTTTCAAAGATTCCAAAGACAACTATCTCCTTGGTTACAATGAAGCTTTGGGTAGGTGCACCAATAACTTTGCTGAAGCCAAGGCTCTTTGGAGAGGCATCTCCATTGCATTACAAAAGAATTGGTTTAGTGTTGAGATTTAGGGTGACTCTCAGATTATTGTGGATGAAATGAATTATGGAACCTCTACCAATTGGAATCTCAATAACAACTTAGAGGATTGCATATCTTCATAGGACAATTTCATACACTTCAATATTCATCACACTCATCGTGAGGGAAATGAGGTTGATGACCACTTTACAAACATGGGTGTTAGGCTTACTCATAAAGCATGCATTTAGATATAATTCCCATGCATAATATGGGCACCAAAGCCAAATTTTTTGTTGAGCTAGACAACCATCATTGCACAATCAATGCTACCAATGAATAATTGGATCTCTTCCTACCACGACACAACCCAAAGAACTCATATTGATTTTTATGACTTTAAGAAATGATGAAATGGAATGACATTCATTATGCATGACATTTGACATGCATTTACCACTACTATTTGTGTCATTGTCTTTCCATCGAGACTACAAAAAGCTTTATGTTCTTTGTGAAATAGGTTTGTGGCAAGTGGAGAAGGCCTAGTGAAATGGAAATCCCTATAGGTAGCTTGGGTCCCCTACGTGAACCAGACAGAGCTTGGTAAAGGACACAATGATCAACACTATTAAGGAGATGAACCAAAATTTACTTCACAAATACTCCCTAGATGATGTGCATCATTCCTTTCTAGGACTAGTCAATGATCTAAAGTTATGACATCTATTGGATTCTAGAAACTTGTTGGATAAAAAACTAAGGTTCACTACCAAAGAATTTCTAAATTTATAGTAGAGGACTCTTGTTGATGGGTTGAAGGATGAGAAGTTGTTAAACTAGATGGCCATGAATTTATTGCATGCATAGTTGTCAGCCAAGCTGGGTGGGGGTGATTTTGTTGCCTTTGTCAACTGAGCCATGGAAGATCTAGGGTAATCCAACCCTAGGTTGGATACTCTCAAAGTCACATAGCTCATAGGCATCTAAATAGTCTTGTTTAGTGTCAATAATTCATTGGTAGTTTATGAGGATGTGGATCACTTCAGAAATGCTATGGATACTAGATTGGATCAGTTTTGGGTTCTTTTAAAGGCCTTTGCAATGGAAAAAATCAATTGAAGGTGCAAGATTAGTGTTATCTATGATAGTTAGGTATTTTGGGTGATAAGGAATATTCAAAGCTTGTAGAGTCTTTGGCAGTGTTGATCATAGAAGAAGATCACATAGAAGGACATATAGTGATGGTTTCTAGCTCCTCCGAGGATCTCTAGTTTGTCATGCCATGTTGTTCTTTCTATGTATTTCAAAAAATATGTATTTACATATTATAGATAGTATGTGAACTATGTTTTCTCCATAGCACTACTGGTCGTAGTTGCTTACTAATGTACTTCCCTATTTCAACAGGGTTTTTGAAAATATTATAATAGATGAACATTGACCCTTTTTTGAAATATATATATATATATATATATTATATAATATATAATTTTAAATATTATACTATATATTAATACTTTAATTAATTAAATTTTAATATTATATAATGTGATATTAAACTATAAAGTAAAATAGTGATACACAATATAATATTTATATTTATATGTATTTTAATAATAAAATTATCATTAATAATAATAATAACAAACACAATATTTTAATAATACATTATTATATAATATAATTAAATTTTGTAATATATTAATAATGTATTCTATATATATTCAAATAAATATATAATTATTATATAATTACATCATATTAGTAAAGTAGAATATTAATATTACTATATAAAAAATATACTATATATTAATATTTTGATATATTATATAATATTATAATATATATATTAATGTATTAACTTTCTATAGTATATATTGTGATATTAAATTATAAAATTAAATAGTTGATGATGTTCTCAATGCACTTGGAATAAATATTTATTGAAATTAATGATTTTGGTTAACCCAAGCATGAAAACTTGGTCAAAGAGGGGAGAAGTTGATGGTTTATGATCATATACCCAAAAGAAGTTTAACTTATCTTCTTCACGTCAACACAAACAAAATTTTAACTAGGCTAGGAGACTCAAGATTGCTCTTGGAGTAGCTAGAGTGTTGGCCATTTTCATACAGTGCTTGAAATTCCCATAAATGTAGGAATGTTTTGGTTGATGAATACTATGTAGCCCATCTCACAAATTATGGATTGGATAGGGTCATGAGCCCCTTTACTACAACTAACATGATAGAAGCCACTCACCTAGAAAGCTACAAAGCCCCTTAACTTTAGAAGATGAAGAGGGATAATACTAAGATCGATATCTATAGCTTTTGAATTTTATTTTTGGAAATATTGATGGGTAAGAAGCCAAGTACCAATGCCTTTATTACTAATGAAATTATTAATTTTCACACAACAATGGAAGTGTAGTACTGATTCAACCCATATATTTCATGTGAATTTGTGTCACAATCGCATCAGCTCTCATTATGTCCTCATCGACCCTTGACAATAAAAAATGACCTGTACAAGATGTCAACACCTTATAAGTTGTATATCCCTTTGCTATGGGTGCAAGTCATGTAAATGCAAACAATTGAATTAAATCTGGTATTGGTGTATGATATGATCACTCTACTATATGATACTAATTATAATAAAGGTTTCAACATATTAGCATTATGGATGAATGGAATTTATAATATATACTTTGGGACCTCAATGTCTTGTCCTAACATCAACAACATTGTGTTTTATGATGTTTGGGGTTTTACACAAACACACTTAAAAGCAAATAAAATTATTTGAAATGGGTAAGACTATTTAGATTCACATTAAAATACAAACAATAATACAAAATTATCTAATTTAGCATATACAATAAATACAATCAAATATAGTACAACCAAGGGATAAAGAGATTATATCTTGTTCAAAGTTTGGATCTAAGATATGACAGTGATCTAGAATCATTTTATAACATTGATTAGGCTCTAGGATTTTCTCACTCTATGCTTTTAACTATTTTCACCCACGAGACAATTGCATTGAACATAGACAATTGTGTCAATGTAGATATCCAAATTTAATGTAGGTGTCCAACCCAAAGTATACATAGAAGTGGATCAAAACTCTTATCAGACTTGCACTATCACTTGTGTGTCTATTTGGTACCTTAGAATATGTCTATCTATGTGGGAGTTCTAGCTAACAAGCAAAACCCTAATCTTCTTACCTTTGACCTCTTGTAACTTGGTAAAAATAGGTTAGCATGAGAGTTGAATTAATCCTACTAACCCTAGTTATTTCTAAGTGCTAACTACATTTACAATACTCCAAAGAGGGCCTCAAACTCGTATGTAGTTCTCCATCCTAGGTATGTGTGTGGAATTGTAATTTTGCAACTATATGCTTTTTATCCTATAGTAACCCTTAGTATAAACAATGCAAGAGTATAGTGACCTTTTGAGTGTGTCAAATATTCAATTAAGTACTGTAGTGTAGTTTGATAGCTTAGAATATGAAATACTTGCTAATTAGAACTTCTTTGATCACATTGCTAAATGATGTAAGTAGACCATAACCTTTGTATATATAGGGATCTCTTGATTTCAAATTAGAATCTAGTGGTGCATAAAAATCTGATAATATGATGAACAAAAGGGGATAAACAAATAGTCACCAAGTTAAAGATATGGAAAATAATAAAATGATAAGTTTGGACACTTGCATCGACACAAGAGTCCAACACAGACGTAGTTGTTTAGAGGCTAAAAATAAAAATGCAAGGATAACAAAAAACACAGTTAGGGATCCCTGAGAGACATTAGATAAAAGACAATTTACAACATATAATCCCATAAGGATAAATAAAGTAAATGAAATAAGATGGAATCAAAGAGGTCCACACGAGACCATGCCACTAGATAACTAAATCTTAGTCAAAAGATGTATATAAGCAAATAACTATGGAAACATGTTATGAAATTGTGTTTGTACTAAATATGGGTATCTACAAATTACATCATTGATTTGAGTTGTAAATGAGACCTGGAACCCCATGTTGCAATCAAATCAACACTCATTATGTCCTCATCCACCCTGGACAATATAAAATATATAATCAAATATGTTTCCACATTGAAAGCTAAAAACCCCTTTGTAATGGGTGTTGGTCATGTAAATCTAATATTTACCCTAAATTTGGGTTTGGTGTATAATATCCCCTGAAATAGATTTTCATTGCCCTTCACAACTACCACTTAGCTCACCTTGAAATCTTTCACTATTTTCATGTTCTATATGGCCTTGCCCTTTCTTCAAGGGGTTTGAGTATTGTGTTTCCATATGTTCTTAACCATAATAAAATTTTTCTAGGTCATTATATTAGCAACATGGATGAATGGAAGTTACAAGATAAACTCTAGGAGCTCAATGTCTTGCAATTTGAGTCGGTCGAGCCCTAAATTGATCAAATTTTTAAAGAATTAAAATTTTCTAAGGATGTAATTTTCTATTATGTTAATCAAGATTTTATAAAGTGAGAGTGAAAATAAGCAATTGTACTCACTCAAAATATATGAGTGTCGACCTCATCCCATCTTTTTGCACAATATGTTAAGAAACAATAATCTAAAATTCATTTTAATAAGCATCATATATATAAATAAATTAGATAATAATATTATCATAGTAGTTTAATATATTTTATATTATATCAATATAATATTATAATAATAATATATTATAAATTATAATATTATATTATATATTAATATATTATAATGCTATGTATTATTAATATATTAATATTAGGAATATAAATGAATATAAAAAAATAGTGAGAAAAGGAAATTATTTCTTTGGAGAAAGGAAAATTTAATGGCAAATTAGGGTTTCCATAGCAAGTTACCTGATGAGTAAGTAGGGGTGAATGGAAACAATGTGGTGATCAGATAGAGTGGATTGGTCACCAAATGATAAGTGATGGTTGGATAAGATCCAAACTCTAAGTTGGTGGGCATTCTACTATCTCCACTACCCTAGCCATGTTCAAAACCATGCCTTCTTATCTACTCCCTGTTGAGGTGGATTTGTCAGGGACCCTCCAAAATCAATCTCCTCTTTGATAGGGTTGTTATGTGAAAATTCATTGGGAATGGCCATTTATTGCTATGATCAAGTGTTGGGTTAAGGAATTATATGGAAATAAAGTTACTCTTTTTTCCCTCTTGAATGGTTTTTTATTGCCGATTTTCCTAGTAAAGCTTAGAGAGATGAGATTTTAGAGTCTTATTGGGTTATGGATAGCTATGGTCTTTTCTTACAGTGTTAGTATCCAAACTTTGATCCTTTTTCATTTTCGATGGGCATCAACCCTGTTTGTATTATGCTTTTCATGTTTATGATTGAATTTTGAGGAGAACACCTTATTACTAAAATTCAGAATAGTTTTGGAAAAGTTATATCTATGGTAAATTATTCATCTATTGGAGGTATAAAATATTATGCTTGGATTTGTGTAGCTATGGATTTCGCAAAACCCATTCCCCAAGCTCTTCACATTAATTTTATATAAGGATGTTGGAAACATTGGTTGATTTGGATATTTTGCCTTTTCGTTGCTTCCATTGTCACTAGGTGGGCCACATAAAAAAGTATTGACAAAATCTTCCGCATTTGAAATAATTTAAATGGATTTGGAATCCAAAAATCAATTACTTGGGATTGAATAACTCTTGAAATGATAACTATTTATCTTTTATCGGGACGTCCTCTCCTTCCCCTTTTGACTAGGCCATTAATCATGTTGCTTCACTTGAGAGACAAACTGTTAAATCTTAGACATAGCTACCACTTCTTATTTCTAACAACCCACCCACTTCTTAGTCAAGGAAATATACAATTTTATTTTCATCAAACATTTGACTACTTCACTTTGATTAATTCCACTCTATTTCAATCCATATTGAAAAATATTACAACTCTTTTTTTATAATTTTAAAAAATATTGAAAAAATATAGATATTTGCCCTCATTTTAAGGTGAGGGATTGAAAAAACTGTGCATATAATCAATCATCTAAAAATAAAGAGTTGAAAATACCACATGTCATAACATTTTTTAGCCAACGCTTTTAAAAATCCTTGAAAAACATCATATTAATCACATGTAACCATTATAAAATATAATCATGTAAAGCTCACTAATAAGATATATAGACAAACAATATGTCCTAGGGCAAACACATTGTCTAGACAAGAGTGTACAAAAAATCATTGGATATGTGCATCCTTACACATGGATGCGTTAGGGATGGGATAAGGTTATGCCCTAATGTCATTTATGTATGTGCAAAATATGTATCATAGCAATACACTTGAGATAATCAAGGGTACAATTCCCCCAGTGGTAAATAAATATAGGGATAAATGGTATGCTCCCAAAGTATAAATATGTCCATAATATGGATATATATAGAAATGATACTCACACAAAAATTTAGCATGCCCCAATAGATGCATAGTAGAGACCATGGTTCATTGTATTCACCACACAAAGTATACCTTAAATAGTAATGTGCATTATGAATATCATGCCAAAAAACATATTATATCACATAGATGTGCATGATAAATATCAATGGCACCAATTATATAATGTCTCATAGTATATCACTACAATCACATATAAGTCTGTAGTTATATATATGAAATCATCATGCAAGGACATATGACTCACAAGACATGACAACATGACATGACATAAAAACTACATAATCCTATATGGATAAATATAAAAAAGATGTCAATAAACAATAGGCACAACATGTACAAGCACACATAAAATAAATCAAACATTCACAAGCACAAAATAAAACATGCCATGTAGCCAATGTAACAACCATATGTAACTACAAAATGTGGATATCCATTTAAACATGAAAACTGTAGATACTAGAAGGATATGATATAATAAATATAATTATAACAATAAAATAAATTGAAATTAATAAATATATCTTTATAAATATGTTGTATACATATTCCCCCATAGTAGGGCATACCATTATACATGAGAATGCCCCCCATGGACGTGGGCTTGAACGTTGTAATGTAACTTCTGATAGTCCATGATCTTATGAAACTTGTATATATTTCATCTCAACAACTCAAATAATACCTTGATAATATCATGTGTAACATGTATATGTCAACATATAGCATACACAAATAAGAAAGATATGTATCCATTGGAAAAAAAATATTTTTGTCTTTTATAATATTTTTGAATTTTATACTTTTCTGACAAGAAATAATTTTAAAATTAATCTCAAGAGGCAAACACAATAAAAATCAATGTCAATAAAAAAAATTTAGAATCTAAGGGGAATAGATAAAATGGAAATAGGTAGGCCAAGTTTCACAAACAAGAGAAATAATAGGAATATTTGAAACAACCCTCAACTTTCCTCATAAATCAATGCATTCTAGGATGTAAGGTCTCATTATATATGATGTCATCATTAAGTAATCTACACAAGTATTGGAATGAGATAAATAATCAAATGAAAAAGGCCAATGCAAATAAACAAAGTGTCTAGAAGAATATCTATGCAATAAAAGGCAAGTGCCAAAGTGTAAAGTCTGGTAGATAAAAGAAGAATGAAATCAAACTCAAAGGAGGCAAACACATTAAAAATATGACATATAGAGTAAAAGAAGCTATGTACAATTAGAAAACTATTGTACAATAATGATATATCATTAAAGCACAAGATATAGGGTAGCATAGCTAATTGATGATCTCCTCAATAATATGAAATAATAATCTATAAGAGTTATATGTGTCACTCAAAGTATTGTAAAAGTAGTCATAAGATGTAATAGCTGAAATCATCATCCCAAAGAGAGATATGTGGAGAGTGGGATTGAGGATCTTACAAAACTTATTGTTAAGATTGTATATGGATATGTTATGATGAAATAAATGCTTGGATATTATCCATAACAAGAGATCCTAGATAAATCATGGGACGTGTATGATTATATACTGAAGGGATTGAAGGTGTAATTGTAGGAATTAAAACTTTATGAGTTCTTACTATAGGAGATGGTGTCATAGACTCAAATTTAGTAGGAACCATAACTGACGATGGTGAAATAGTAGTAGGTATTACATGAGATTAACTGATTTGCTCTTTATGAAGCATACTAGATGATGTTGGTGTAAATTTATAATTACACCTTAAGCTTACTTAGTAATTATCTTTGGATTTATTATTTTATTATTAACAAAAATAATCATATTGGACATGGAAACTTGCACAAAGTTAAAGTTATAAAACCACATTACAACTTTCACTAAAATCCAAGTTACACACCAAAATGGAATTCATGCAATTATTTGCATATATGAAGCCACTTGCATTTATAAGAACCTTTAGGCTCTATAAAAATAAGGGCACCATGTGCCAAGCCCCTATGGGGTTAGAGTAGAACCTAAATTTTGTTTTTAGCATTTTAAGAAAAAAAATTGAGCTTAAGCTTAAAAAATAATTTTCATGGAGAGAGAATTATGTAACATATTATCTATTTTTAAAAGTAATATATTGAAGCCATTCTTATTATATACTCATTATTGTGCACATTTCAATTTTTGCCTATTACGAAACAATTAGACAAAAACCGGTTATAGATAAATACATCCTCATGGCATTCATTCATTGTGTTGTATATGCTATGAACGATCTTAAAAATTCATTTCAACCTAAAATGTTTTGTACATTATTTTGACTGAGAACTATTGAAGAATTGGATACTTGTTTGTTTTATTGTATAAATCCATGGGAAAAATTATGCATAAGAAATATAAGAGTATTGAATTATTAAACTCATGTTTAAATCTTTTGGAAAGAAACATGTCTTTTTTGCTTTGTGAGAGGTAAAATACTCGTTGTAGATTGAGTTGTTTACACCTGTGCAAAGAAAAAATGATCAATGCTTTTAGATAACAACTTGAGCAACTCAAGTAAATAACAAGAACATAAAAAAAAGATCATTAACATGACACAAAATTAAACAAACAATTCAGAATATCCATACCATCTAAAATTGAAATAAAAAAAAAGTCATACTACTATGCATTTATTTTAGATGCAGAGCTTGCCATGAGCATGGAAATATCACATGTGTTTGTCCTTCACAAACTTCCCAGAGACAAAAAGAGGAGGCTAACAACCACCCCCTTCTACAGAACCACTAGGATGAAAACCCATCAAAGTTAATGAAAGTACAAGAAGCACTGACAAGAAACACATAAAAGGAGCAAAAACCAAGAGGTTTCAACCCATAGAGAATAAGTCCCAGTGAACATACACACGATGGTCTATACTCCATCATTAGCAATGAACAAATTACAAGCCAGCCAAATTTGAACACCCTGCACAATAAATCGAGCTTACAATTACACAATCTTTAAAGACAAGTTTAAAGACATTTAAGCATACATTGAAGGAACCCATCATAATATAGTCATGTTACCATTATAAATACAAATATACCAGTAGATCGATAAACATCACAGTTATCATGCAATGTCTCAAGGACAAAATATGACATTTAAGTAAAAGAGACCAAGTCTCCAGACCCAAATGTTGTGAGGACTAGCACAACATTAGGCAATCTCAGAAAAGAAATTTTTTGTCTCTGTTTTATACATATCAAAGAGACTCTGTAATCTAGGAAATTTTTAAGACGTAACCATTTATCCAAAATTATTTACACACTCACATTCATCAATCCACTTGATATACCTGAAAACACATGGAAAAAAAAACATTAACTTACAACTTACTATGGACACTCAAGCTAAAATTAATTAGTTACTCTATAAATAAATCTTCTGTGCTTCATATGAACAAGGATGTTATTTAGTTTCAAGCATTTCAAATTCTAGAAATATACTGATTTACCAATCTAAACATCTCCCGAGTATGAGTAACATAATGAATTGAAATCCCAGATGTATGGTTTAGATTAAAACTGACACATCAATAGGCTCAGTCAATGTTGTCACGTCCAAGAAATCCAAGACAAAAAAATAATATTCAGTAGGGACTCTAAAAAAAATATGCTCCATCTTAAAAATTTATCCCTCCACCTTAAAAAATAAATAGGTCCATGTACAATAAATTTATATCACTACCCAAATAAAAAATATGTTCACTATGATCAAACTCACCATTTGACCCCATATTATAATTATGAACTATGCATGATCATACACACACATATATATAGAGCTAACATCATTAAAACACAAATAAAAAGAGATGTAAAATTTTAGTTACAACAGTATATTACTATTACTATATTATGTTAGAATAATAACTGAATAATACAATTACCCTCTCAACCTTTCACTTTCTTTTTTCCATTCCATTGTTGAGAGTGAAGGAGAGCCTTATTAGTCCCCGAGAGTATACTAAAGTAATCAGTTTACTTTAACATCTGATTAAACACTTCCTTTTCCACCAATAAAAATTCATTATTTTCTGTGCATTGAAATATTTTCAATTTTACAATAGTTAATGTGTGCATTTATTAACCAAAAATATGAAAAATAACATTTATCTATGTTTTGATTAGGTGAGATTGTTAGCATGTTATAAAAGGGTAGAATGATGATGTCATATACAGTGCATAGAAATAAATACATTGTCAGGATGCAAAGCTTAAAAAATTTATGTTATTTCAATAAATATTTTCATTGGATTCCATGAGGAAAATGGGCATGGTGATAGAGGATGGTTCAGAAACCAAGGTGGCATGTGCATCCTGCAACATGGCTTACATATCTTAGAGGGGAGTAACTGGTGTCTTGAGAGGCCGAAACAATTTTGTGTATTTTCCCCATAACAACAACACTAATATTGGTAGCGTTTGTTTGATTGCAGTCTTCCTTTATTCATTGGATTTAATCAACTATTAGGCAAGGGCAACCATAACCCAATTCGTATAATTCATACCCACAATGACAAATTTAAATTTATTTTCTTTGTTTGAATATGGTTTTAGAAACATGGCTTAATCGCTTGGGAATCCATCTTAGCAACACCTTCAAAACAACTATGAAGAAGGCCATGACTAAAAATAATAAATCTTAGAAGATGAAGCCAGAATGATCATCGTGTTGGCATTTGAAGCTGCCAATTTGATGTCCAAATTCGTGTAACTTTGCGAGTCCCTGAATAGTATCAATATTGTCTATCTGTGTATGAATGTTCATTTGCGGTTGCCCATATCCACTCTTCTCCTTATGGAAAGGCAACCCAAGTGCCCAGAGAGAGCTTGGTTTTTAGAATGGTGTTAATGTCTTGAGGGAAGAATTCTCCCAATATGCGCATCTACACGCTAGAACGAATGCCCTTTGAATGGGCATGGAAAAAAATTAGCATGCCTATATGTCTACCTACCTAGATGGATTGTGATGCAACTATGGAATATTCAAAGAATATTCAGGGATGAATGCTAAAATAAATTAATATTTCCCTTCTATGACGACCTGTGTATCCTTCAAGTAAGCAATTTTGCTTTCATTATGAAAATGGATTATGATAAATTATAGGGAGTTTTGAGTTCAGGTGGTTTTAATTTGAAAATGGTATATTGAAAGGTGACAAATCCATGCATTAGTTTTTTCCTAGATCTGTGAATTAGTGGGGTTAGATCCATGAGATTGCAGCTTTGCCTTTGTTTTTCTTCCCTTTGTTCTCATCTTTTAAGGATTGGTTGTGGAGGTGAATCTAATGTCTTATGCTTTCTCTTTTTTCTTTTCATTTATTTTAGCTTGATCTTGAGGCATAACCTTTGTTTGGGTGTTTTGATCATAAGTGTTCTCCATAATTCCCTCGAGGCATAAGAATATCCATCCATTTTGATGCTTTTAATCCTGATTTCTAGAATGTCCTGAATTCTCTTCCTATTTAGAGAGGTTATGGTGGTTTTAAAAACCATAGAGATCATAGGGGATTTTAAGGGCAAAGAGTTGGAGCTCGTGCTCAATCCCAAAGTAGTTCTTCATATTTTCTTGAACACCATCCTGATTATGATCCTTATCTACAGTTACAACCTCCTATTTTTAGAGGAGAACCAGTTGACCAACCACTTCTTTCCCATCAATTTCCTGATTATCAGTCATAAAATCAATTAAACAAAGAGATAACCCATGCCAAAGACCTTAGGAAAATTGCTTCTCTCTCAAATACCCTTACTCCATCTGATTCTGACCATGGAGGAAAATGTAAGAGATTGAACCTCTTAAGGGCTCATAGTGAACCAATATTGAGGTCTAAAATATTGAATTTGAAGGGTTGAAGATTTGGTAGTAAAAAGAATTCTGTTGATATCTCTGATTATGTTGCTAAGAAGAGTACTATTGGAAAAGGGAAATAATCTAAATCACCTAATGAACTCAAGAGAATTAAAAGGGTGAAATTAGAAGTTGATGATCATACATCTGAGATAGGCACTAGATTGCTAACTTTTCCTACATCTCAAATGGAATATAATGTTTGTCTTGATCATCAAGACAAATCTATTATAAAGGCTTTATCAGATTCAGATGATTATCGGTTATTCAGGGAATAACTTTGTTTATTTAGAAAACTTGATGTAGTTTTAAAACTTATCTTGGTATTTATTTTTGAAGACATGGATAATATATATATTTTGAGATATAATTAATATATGCTTAAGTTTAAAGTTTAAATTACATTATGGTTTAAATAAGAGTAGGCTTTATCAATTTATTATTTATTTTATGATTATTTATGTGTCCTACTTTATTGTTAATAAGATGGGGTCCCCACCCATTAAGATTAGTACTCAGGTTATTTCATTTAAATAGTTTGATTTAATTGAGACTTTTGGAGTCATAATTAATCTCTTCATATATTATATATTAACTAATTGACTTTATAAGTCAATTTGTTAATATTAACTAATAACTAACTAAAGCTAGTTATAACTTATTTCATAACTGAAGTTGAAGGATAAAAGGAGATCAAACTTTCATTTGAAGATAGAAGTTCAACAGGTATTTGAGATTGGAGTATTATTCTAAAGTCATTCATTCATCTCTTCTTTCTATGTAATTTATCTGAGATAGTACAACTTTTACAGATAGAATCAATGGTACTTTATCTGACAATTGAGTATTAACTTATGCAACACAGGTATATCTAGTTATATTTATCATCTATTATTGATTATCTAAAGTTTGTTAAGTCTAATATCTTTTGATGATTGTTATTTACAATCTTATGCGCAAAATTCAAAGTATTCTACCTAAAATTGATGATTACTTTGCATATTCTGTGACACTTCATTGATTTAATCAATTGCTGAGTTGTCCTTTTTCAAGTTTTGTATTGAAAAATGTTGGAATTCTCATTTTAAATATGTTCTTATGTTAAGATGACTCTCATGTTGAGACTCGCAAATCTTTTGTAAATATTTGACTTTCTTTAATAGAATGGATTTAAGTTTTCTTTAAATTTATTTAAATTTTTTTGTTTATCTTTACGATTTAATTTAGTATTTCTAAAAGTTTATTAATAATAAATTAGCACCAACCGTTAATTTAGTTCTTAGTTTAAACTTTTTCTAGTTTATTATTTATATTTTTCTTTAGTATCTATTTAGTAGTTGTTTTACTTACCTCAGATTTGTTTTAATACTTCATTTATTTAATTTCTACTTTTAAAAGTTTAATATTGTTCTAGATTGTCTCTTATTTTAAGTATACTCATTAGCTTATTGTTTATTATAGCGATTTTTCTATCATTATGTTCCTTAGTTCTAGGTTTTAGATTAGTTTTACTTATACCTTGTTCTCTTTCTGGTTTCATGATAATCTTTTCTGTTCTATTTTTTTTTCTATTTTGTTTCATTCTTTATTTGTTGTTTGTCATTCTTGTCATTTTCTGTTAGTGTATTCTTATCACTTGGTTGGATAATGAACCATGGAAAAATTTAATGAAGTGTATTTTCATACACATATTTTTAGAATCATATTTCTATTCTTCAAGAGATTGTCTAATTAATAGATTATTTCTATTGGATATAATAGATTATAGATTCTTATTTCCATTGATTCTTAATTAATACAGATTCTCGATTGTGATAATGCAATAAGTTACTTTGATAACTTATTGATTGTTATCCTAGAAATTATTATAAACCCCTTTGCATCTTTAGGATCCTGAAATGAACCTTTAGAACCCCTACAATTAGATTGGTATCATTCCAATTTGACCTTCGTGATAAGTGAAAGGGTTGATTCGTTGACGTGACAATTTTTTTGTCAATAGAGTGGAAGGCAGTCATTGCCCCCTAAAAAATATATTTTTATTGTATCGGCCTTGTGCGATCCCTTTTGCAGGAAAACATCCAAAGGCCTATTCTCATTGATCCAAACTCTATTTGACATGATTTTTTTAAATGTATTTTTTATTAAAAAACTTTCCAAAATTGGACTCTATTTTGTCCTCATTTTATGTATATTATTTATGAAATAACATTTTTTCATATGAAATTTGTTAAACCCTTTTGTCATCAAATAAATCATTTATGTGAGTAGTTTCTCTTCTGTCCCAACTTTGTTTTGGGCACCTTTTTTTGAAACCACACGATATTTCATATTATACACAATATTGTGGTTCTTATAGAATAAAAATGCAGCTATTTTTTCTCACTTTGTATATGGTACTTAAGATGGCCTTGTTCTTTGAAACCCATCTAGGAATTAACTATCTATTTTTCACAAGGCACCATCAGTAGAACTCCTATTTTTAACTTGTTGTTCAAGTAGTGGATTTGTATCACTTGTAAAATCACTTTTTAGAGTTTATTTACTTTATTTAGTATTAGTTTGTTTGTTTCTTATGCCAATTCTACTTATGTCATTCTCTTCAAG
Organism: Torreya grandis; assembly: GCA_037957365.1. Classification (NCBI taxonomy): domain Eukaryota; kingdom Viridiplantae; phylum Streptophyta; class Pinopsida; order Cupressales; family Taxaceae; genus Torreya; species Torreya grandis. The sequence goes on along the minus strand of JARHVA010001736.1, from coordinate 2,005,947 downwards.
ACATTTGAAGCCCATTTCTATGCACCTTATTGCATTTTATAGAGGATATTATTTTTCTCATTTGTTTTTTCGATGCCTTGACAGATTTTTCAACTCTTTGTGGCAAGTGAATTTTAGAATCCCTAACATTTGTTTAGTGTTCGATTAATGAATTCATACCACTCATGGAGATTTATTCATCTAATCTACACATTTAACATTATAAGGGGTGTTGTTATATTACCTTGGTTTGGGTGTTATATGTAATTGTCTTAAGTATACTTATGACACATTTCAACATGTACTTCTAGTAGTTTTTTAATGGTGGATTAAAGCACCCAATGCACTTTTTGTGATGGATTCGGCCCATCCAAGACACTTGTATTTCAACATATTTTACTACTTATTATGTGCCGTACAACCTTTTTGGGTATCATTGCAACATATTTTAGCACCTTTTTGCACTTATATTGATTGCAATGATATTCATTGAACATGGGTGCCTCACCATTTTTAGTGTCAAGACCCATCATTAGGAATTTGTTTTTAATTAAAAATAATCCTCTAACATAAATCACTTAACATATGACATATGAAAACAATGCAAATCACTTAACATATGACATCATATTTTTGGGTGACATCATTAAAACAAAAATATAATATTTTTTATATAAAAATTACTAAATCTCCATTGCTCCATTAGAAAGAGGCCATTGATGGTTTTTATATTTTTATATTTTATTCATTTAGATTGATTTATGAAAAGTTGATATGATTTACTAGGGTACAATCGAACATGCATACGAGCTCATAAAACAAGATAAAATAATCAAAAGTAATAGGCAATAGATTAAGATGCATGGCATTAGGTAATACCTATTAGTATTTTGATACATATAATTTTTAAGTTTTCAAGTCAATATCCCTATATTTCAAGAGATGTTAATCATACTCTACTCTCTTTGAGATGTTAGTGAATTTGGACATAAAAGGCTACCCATGTGGCCGATCAACGATTTCATTAAGAATGTCAGAAGGTCCACCGATGCTTATTGTCAATCTGATTTGTATTAATGATGTTATTCTCAATAAGCCACCGCATCTTGCCCAACGGCACGTCGTTTGATTAAACGTGTAGTAATTACATTAAGGACTAAGCTTAAAATTTAGACGAGAAAGAGAGAGTGTTCTTCCCACGATTAACGTTTTAAGATTGATCCGTAGGCCATACCCAACATTAACATCTTTTCCATGGTATGCAAATAACTACACTTTTTCACAATGTCTAGATTCAAATGGCGCCCATAAATAATTTACCTTAGTTCGTTGATATGTAGAATTACATACTCCAAAACGAAGTTGATCCGATTGAAAAATAATATGTAGAATTCATCCTTTTCAACATAAAAATCATATATAGAGTTTTTCATGTGTATAACCTTAACATATTAAGTTAGTCGGAAGTTTATATGGTAGGGTGAATTCAGTTCTCAGATTCGTCAGAAGATATTATTTACTGCCATTTGCATGTTGAGAATTAGAGACTAGTTTTGCAGAGTGCTAGTTTATGGTTTTAAGTTTAGATGCTTCGCTAGCTTGGAGATTGTTGTACTGCTTATACAAACGACACGCTTCAAACTCCTTGATAGCTCGGAGTATCATGCTATTAGATATCAAGCTTGGTGGCAAATGAAGAAGACAAAGGAAAATAATATGCTATTTGCTGTTGTTTTTGACTCCTTGATAGCTTCAAACTCCTTGATTTCCTACCAGTACTCTGTGCTGCAGTCCATACAAAAACCATGGCATGAGTCAAACTGAAACATGGCATGAGGTAAATGGCTTTGTGATCAGTTTGCTATGATGACATCTTACCCTCCATAAGTTCTGGACTCTGACTGAAACAGAGGGATGCTAACAACTCAAGTGCCTTCTCAGCGATTACAATACAACCAGTGCGAAATCTATACCTCACGCTCTCCTTGTTTGCTTACTTTCCGCCCTTGGATTCCCATGTGGTCTGCACAAAGTTGTTCCAGACCGATAGGATCTGGGAGTAGACCTTTTGAAAGCAAAATTTTAGAATTTGGTGGAGTGCCTGTGAGGAGGCCGTGTGGGCTGAGATGAAGGTCTAAAAATGGCAGCACTGTCTGCTTAATCCCCAACGATGCAGCTGTCATTTCCATGCAGAGTTGTGAATTGCCATGTGTTTTTTTTCTGCCAACTGCCACACTATAGGAACAACGGCCCATATATTATTGTATATATTGCTGTATATATTATAATAATAATGATATATTATATATTAATAGTATTGCTAATATTAATATTATAAGATGTATTTAAATAGAATATTATTTTAATATTAATTTATTGTATGACATGACATATAAATATATATTAAATTATAATTATTAATTTAATATTATATATTTTACAATAATATTATTATCTAAAATATTAAATATCATATTATATATATTTTTTTCTCGATTCTTTTTGACTGTAGGAACTTTCTAAACTCATGGGATCACATGTTTTTTTAATTTTTTAGATATTTATTAATATAAATAAATTGTATTTTAATATACATATAATTAATATAATGTGTATTATAATATATGTTATATTATATATTTTAATTTTTAATATATTATTTTATTTTATATTTTAAAAACTTTTACAAATTTTATATTAGTATGTTAATATTTATTTACATTTATATAATAAATATTACTCAAAATTGAAGTGGGATGATAATTATATAATATTTTATATTTAATATGTATATATAATATTAACAATATATTTAATTATATTAAATATTTTATTATCTTATATAATTAATTTATATTATACATTTTAAAGTCTTATATATTTTATTTTATTATATTATATTTTAATATATTTTTAAATTATATGATTTTTTATATTATGTTTTATTATCTCATATATTTTATTATATTATTATATTTTATTATATTATATATTTTAATACTTTAATATTGAATCTTAAGGTATATTTTAATATAATATATTATATATTTTTATACTATATTATATATTAATATATATTATCTTATTATATTTTATTATATTATACATTTTAATAAATTTCATATTTTAATAGACAAATTTATTATATAAAATATAAAATATTCATATAAATTATATAATAAAATTTTAATATATAAAAATATTATAATAAACATTTATATAATAAGAAGAGTTCTACAAAAATGTCATGTAGAAGATAGTAATCATTTGTTGTAAGTTCTCTCTCTTTATATATATATAATTTATTGAGTTGAAGAGCAACTAGATGTAATTTCATAAAGGTAATCAAAGAAAATGATGATTGAATTACACGACTTGAACCTAAAGAGATGTACAAGGTAGTGAAAAACAACTAAAATCAGTAAGTACTAACTTGCTGTCATCCATTAGCAATGTTAGTTTGTTAATTTCAACATTTAATAGTTGTTTAACTCATAACAGAGAGCAATCATCCCAAATCCACCATCACATATCCTCTCTCATTAGAATATTACAACCATAGTTACACACATATATATTTATATATAAGAATTATAGTCTGAAGGCTTTATGTGATTACAAGAGATGTATATATATTTTTATATTTATTGAATGTAATTTGGTCAATTTAAAGTTACAATTTTTTCTAATTATGGTGAAGTTATTACCAAACATAATATAATGTGAGAATTTTATATGAGCCCCTGCAATATAATTTAAAATTTAATTGATTAAATGTGATACTCTCATAGGATGATTTCTTGTATCAAAGCTTTGTTGAATCTAAAGATAATCTACTACAATATAACATTAAAAAAATGAATGCAACCAAAAAAAAAAAATCCTCCATTCTTCTAGCACTAAAAAAAAAAATCCTAAAAAAATTCTAAATGGTTTGGATGAAGATGGGACTGAAGCCCAGTGCTAGAAGCATGGCTAGTATGAATGGACATTCAATACGGTCATACACTTTTTCAAAGTCAATTTTAATGAACATAGATTATTGCTTAGACCTTCTGGCCAAATCCATCCCTTCCTAGACTACTATAATGTTATCCAAAATATAAAGACTTCTGATGAATCTTGTTTGTTCAGGGCACATAACAAGAGGCAACATATTGCACAACTGGATCGCCAAAGCCTTGGAAATGATTTTATAAGAGACATTCAGGAGGGTGATGGGTCATCAGTTGTAGATCAACTCAATATCTCCTTGCTTAGGTATGAATTTAATATTTCCTTTATTTATATTTTTACCTAGTGAATGCAAGCAAAATGCTTCTTGATAAACCTTATGCAAGTCATTACCCACAAGGTCCCAAAGGGTTTTATATAATTTGCAAGAGAAGCCATCAATGCCAGGAGCTTTGTCATTATCCATGTGAGACATTGCCTCATAAAAATCATAAACACTAAGGGGCCTATCACAAGCCACTCATTGGGTAGGTGAGTTTGCATGGCACCACTATGAGACATTGCTAAAGGCCAATTTCCAGCTCAATCGAGGATGCTTGACCTTTGAACACGTGTTGATAACGACAAATAAATGATTGAACAATATGTGGGGCCTCTATGAGTTTGTTTCTAGTTTTAGAGATGACTTGTATTTGCTACTTCAAGTTCTTGGCTCATAGTATTTGGAAGAACTCCTTTGAAGCTTTGTCCCTTATCTTGAGCCAATGAAGCCTGTCTTTAACCTAGGCTCCTGGGCATTGTAGTTGTCTGCAATCTGAATGTGGTACCTGCAAGGAGGATACTCTGACCTACAAGATCACATTGAAGGGATCCTTTTCTAGGGCTAAAGTCATGTGACTCAGCTTTGAGGAAGTAACATAGTAAGAGTGTCTCTAAATTTTAGCAAGTTGGCAACCATAGATCCACAAAAAGCAAGAGGTCCTTATGATGGTGTCATCCCACCAAAGAATCCGACTAGATTCTTGGGAAGGATGTGGATCTAAATTCCAAACTCTCCTAATGTGTGCCACCATGGACCCATGTTTGAGCAAAGAAGTGGTAAGGAAGAATTGCGTTTTGTAGATTTTGGGTTTCATAAACTACCATGTCACTCTGAATCGAATAGGGGAGTGGTCAAAAAGCCTAAAATCTGATAGCAACTACACTGAAGGAAAAAAATCATTATCAAAAGAGAAGTACGGTTGGGTGGACATCATTTCCCTATCTAGGCACTTTAGAATCTGAGTAGAGCCTTCCCTGAGATTAATCCAGGTGTACCAAACTCCATCTACAGGTTGATGGATTAAATTAGGGTCATAAAAACCCCATTTAGTGCACATGTAAAACCATGCCTCCCTTTTGCTAATTGCCCACTTCATAGGAAAGTGGCTCACTTTGTCCTTGAGAGACGCCATCATATTAAAGTCATCACATAAGACCTAATGGGCATCGTGGAGATCATTTGCTATCCATCGCCATAAATGGGTATGAACCAAGGCATCATTCTAAGCATAAATGTTAATAAAACCAAAAGAGTGGCTTTCAATGCTAAAAAGAGCCCATATTAACTAGTTGGTGGGGTCCACACGAGATTGCACTAAGCACGGCCGCCAACTTGGAGAAATGAATGTGATCACCCCTCCACATCCTGCATCATGATTGGTATATTGAATGATACTATCATGCCAGATGGAATTACTAACAACCATCAATAAAAAATCTGCGTCCTTGACTTCTTGCAGACAAAGAATGTCCATCTTGAGAAACTTTCCTTTGAAATCATGCACAACAAACTTGCATTTTAGGTCTGTGAGACCCCAAGCATTCCGTGAAAATAATCCATAGATGACGGGTGTCAAGGGACATGTCCTCTAAGTCTAGACCTTCCAAGGCATCATATCGATTCTGTAGAAAGTGCCCATTATTGGCACTTAAAAAATCATCAAATTGTTTCCTCACAACAGGGTCAACTTGGTACTCTCCTTCTTCTACCTCATCACCCCTCCAAAGAGGGTTGTGAGAGCGTTTGGACGTATCCCACCGAGCAGGAAGTGGAAGAGTGGTTGGTCGTGAGTCTGAAAATCCAAAAAAACTTCACACAAAGGCCTCAAAACCTTGGGACAAGATGTTGGCAGCCAGAGGGTGTTAGATAGCCTAGGCTTTTCTACCAATTTTGGGGCTTTAGCTTGAGGAGGTTCTTTCTCAGTAGGAACATGCCCTGTGGGCCATTGCTCGAAGATGGCTTTCCTCCTTTGGGAGTAGCAGTCAAGCTTGTAGCTTTGGAGTGGTTGTTCTTCTTCCCTACTGTAGTCCATCCGTCCTCAACTAGATTTTTACTAGCTTCAGGAGGGGGCTTGGGGGGAGAGGATGAGCAGTTGGACACATTGTTGCGAGCCAACTGAAGGGGACAATCCCGTATCTTATGGTCTATGGCTTGGCAACGAAATCAAGTGTTAGGCAAGATGATATATAGGACTCACTGAGAGTGCCTCACATCTCCAACTTGAATTTCCACAAACTCCTTGAGGTCCCGAGAAATGTCTACTTCTATACAGACACTTTTTTGTGATCTAGCAGAGTAGAACCAATTTTGTTCATGGAAAAACACACAACCTATGGAGGACGCTATCTAGTGAATAAAGTGCCAACAGGGGAGCAGGAGGCCTAGAAATTCAACCCAAACTGGGACTTTAAGAGCAGTGTGCTCCAAGACCACAAAGTCTCATGTCCAGGGGGAGAGAACCATAAACAAGTTCTTGACATACCAAGTGGCAAACCTATGGAGGATTCCTCTTGCATGGGAAGGGTTGGCAAAGCGGAAAAAAAAAAACCTTAATCATGTTCTGGATGCTCTCCAGCTTAATGTCGTGAGTTGCCCAGTGAATTTGAACCCAAGACCGTAACATACTTTCAGAGGGAAATCTTCCAACAAAATATCCTATCAAACAAAATTGCTCTAATCATTGACACACAAAATTAAATTCAGGTATAGGTAATATAACATCAGGGTTTGAAGTATTACCTCATGGTAAACCTTCGGGACAAACTTCCTCGGGCACTTGCAGGGGGCCATTGCTCGATGCTCCACCATTCTTCTCTGCGGCTGAAACAAAGTATAGAATGCGCAGAAGTCATTATAAAGGCTGGCCTCGCCCGAAGGCAAGAAACCCTGAACGATAATCAATGCAAGTCTCGCAGGTGACTTAACGTTGCGGTGTGACACAAGGCTAAGCAGGTAGAAAAACAAAGGCCGAATCAATGGTGTGCATGAAAGAAACCTTAGCAAAACGATTCCACTAAATTTTAGACTTAGCCATATTTCAGAGTCGCTTTCAAAAAATTTAGCTTGATTTAAACTTGATATATATTTTTGCCTTGGTTGATACAGGCCTATTGGAAGATCTATTTGCTCACCAAAAAAGACGTGACAAAGGTTTGGATTATTTATTAAAAAGCAACCAGCTATGGATTTGTATTTTATTAAAATTACCCACTTTTTTCAATTCTTAAACTGTATAATTGTGAAATCTGTACTTAATAACTTGATATTTATTTGTGTATGTATAGGCAAGGGTAGTTCCTGTGGGTCGGATCTCTCTTTGTCTTGTTTTGATGGGACTTATAGTTCAAAAGATCTGCACAGCCAACAATATTCATTTGGTTTCACTAGTTGTACTTTTCCAAAATTTATTGTTGAATTTTTTTGAAAACTTGTCAAGAGTTTGGAGTTAGAAAATAATTATTAAAAAAATAAATTAAATAGATTTCTTGACTTTTCTTTAAACTGATTTTCAAGGTGGCGGACTACTATTACACGACCGCAACACAGCTTTTGTTTCTTACGTTTTTAATTTCCTTTTTTTATCAACAATCAAATTACAAAGAAATTATATGCATTTTATTTAAATTTTTATTACTATCATTAAAAAATATTGTTAAAAAATAATTAATAATTTCAAAAGTGAAATTAAAAAAAAGTTGTAAGAAACAACACCGAGTTAGATTATCGTGCAGATATGTTTCTTTAAAAAGTTATTGGCTTTATGGTAATTTTTTTTAACAAATAGAAAGGTGATTTAATTTTAAAATTTTAATGTTTTTTTTAATGGAAATGCTTTAACTTATTTATTAATTAAAAAGTATAGATAATGTATATAAAAAAATTAAATTTTTTAATTTACGAATAATTTAATATATGACCGTGTCATGTAATTTGTAATCTTACCTTTCTTAAAATTTTAATCAATCTATATATATATATATATATATATGGCAATTGAAATTATTAAATTTATTTAGAAACATATTTTTTAAAATAAAATGTGAGTTAAAAAGAAATAGATTTGTTTTTCACATAATAAATTAGATTGTCTAAATTTTAGAAAGTTAAGATCAGTTTAACTTTTGAGAGTTTAAAAACTATTTAAAAAAAATAAAAATAGAATGAACAAATCTTTTTATAATTCAATATATAAATATATAGCCCCATTTAATCCATGTATTAAGTGATATATATATATATATATATATATATATATATATATATATATATATATATGGATTTTTGAGGTGGTCTATTTTACATCTAAATTTACCTTAATGTTATGTTTATAAGAGCCATGCTTATTTGTATAACAAGATATAATAAAAATTCACACACACACACACACACACACACACACACACACACACACACATATATATAAGCGTGGTTCTTATAAACATAACATTAGGGTAAATTTAGATGTAAAATAGACCTCCTCAATATATATATATATATATATATATATATATATATATATATATATATATATATATATATATATATATATTTTGAGGAGGTCTATTTTACATCTAAATTTACCTTAATGTTATGTTTATGAGAGCCATGCTTATTTCTATAACAAGATAGAATAAAAATCCAAAATGCTCTTTTCAATATAGGTGCATATGACTTTGAAATTGTTTGTATGATTGTCTATTTTATATGCTCAGATGCTCCATTGCTAAAAATAAGAAAAAAATACAGCACTTATTATTTTTATATATTTGTTAACATCATATCCATAACCACACAATTTAGTAGATTCTTGGAAGATTGTGTCTTTCTTGGACTTGCACTTTTCATTGTGTAATGAAATTACTACACAATTAAAGTAAAATCACAATAATAAATCATAATATGATTTAAATAAAAGTAGAATAATGAAGAATATGACTAAGCTACTTCGAGGGAGGAACTTACATAGTCTTAAAATAAGAATAGAAGTCCCAATATTATGATAAAAATAATAACAATTACCTCGTATATATATTCTAACTAAACTATGGAAACACCTTATGCTAACTCTACTAATATTATGGAGCTATAGAAATGATCATATCACATAATTTAAGATTATGATAACTACAATTTAGTCACACATATCTAAATACATGTTATAGATTAAGGGTGTAGCATGACTCTCCTTTTCAAAAAAATATTATTTCTAATGTTGATGATCGTCGAATGACTTTGTAAGAACACTTTATCCTCCCTTGTTGTATTTTTGGGTCACAGTATAATATTGTGTCCCACTAACTAGTCAAAAAAAAATTAAAACTAATATTAAAAAAATAAATCCTAAAAAATACTTAATGATTTAAAAAAAAATGAAAAAATGTATATGCACTACATATTTATATATATAGTCTAAAACATATTTTTTGATTAATTTCAATGACCCAAACTCAAGATATTTTGAGAAGAAGATGAAAGTGTATGTGGCCTCTTTATACTAAAAAGTGGACACATTATTATGCTTTGACCCCTTTATGAGGCATATTCTTCCGCTTGATCAATACTCTATAATCACCTTCATCCTCAATCTCTTAGTGTGTGTCTGAATTATTTTCCTAGGGTCTAAAATGATTCTTACATCTTCATCAAGTTATGGTAACTATGTTTGGGTTGAAACTCTATGTAATGACCCTTTTCAAGTTAGAAACATGGAAGACTAGATGTATATTTGCTGAGTGAGGTAACTCTAGTTTATATATTACATTATGAATCTTTTGTAAGACCTGATATGGGCACTAATAGTTGGGATAAATCTTGTTATCCTTCTATTATTTCAAATGCATTTTCTTATATGGATATAAATGCATGAAAATTCACTCTCCAACTTCAAAATGTCTCACTATGGTGTTGATCAACTTGTTGATTCATGTGGTGTTTTGCCATTGTCAAGTTCTGTGAGACTAAAGATTATCCTGTATTGGTGTTGAATGTGTTCTTCGAATGCTCAAACCTTCGGATAGACCCTCAAAGATGAGGTGATGGATGATATATGGTACCCATAGAGTTCTAAAAATCAAGACAATTTTAATATGGTATGGAAAGAAGTATTATACCACCATTTTTCCTAGTCAACCACTGAAACCATCTCTCTTATTTATTTAAAGCAAAACAATGAAGATAAACCTCTAAGCGCTTGTTGACCACCTTAGTTTGTTTATCATAATGGGGATGATAATATGATATAAGAACTAACTGGGTACCAAAACATGAAAACTACTTAATCTAAAAAAAATATTGGTAAAGATAAGATAACGCCCATTTATTGTGATCTTTGGGGTTCAATGGATCTTTTTAACTATATCCATAAATGTTTTTGCTACTGTAATTACTACAAACTAATGTGATAATGCACCAAAAATGGGCATATTTGGTGAATCTATCTGTAACAATCATGATAATTTTTTTTTTAAAATTTAGATTTTGCCAACCCTAAGATGAAATCAATGAAAACCTCTTTCCATCTTTGGTTAGGAATATATAGAGGTTACAATAGACCTTGGGTCTTTATTTTCTCCCCCTTTTTTCTTATGAAACAATATACATTATGCCGCAAATTTATAGACTTCCCATTTTATCCCTTCCTTAAATAAATCCTTCTTGACTCTATGATAAGTTTTCAAGAAGCTTGAGTGCCCACCTACTAGAGAAACATGAAGTTCCATAAGCAAGTTATGCTTAACGGTTGAATTTTTTCATAGTTACTACCTATCTTTGTATCATAGAGCATCCCATTTCAACATAAATTTATCTACCATGCTCATATCTTGTGGAAGCTTTTGAATAAGATTCATTGTAACTATATTATTCTCTTACTCTTATCTTGCTTCTTCACCCAGTCATCTTATAATATGTACATGGCACACAACATTGTCTTTGTAAACACATCCTTATTGGATAGTGCATCATCCATGACATTCTCATTTCCTTTATTTTATACAATCTTAAATTCATATCCCAACATATTAGTAACCCATTTTTTATTACTCTAATGAAAACCTTTGTTCCAATAAGCGTTTTAGACTATCATGATCTGTATTCACTCTAAAGTGTCTTCCCATTAAATATGGTCACAATTATTTTACTATGTGAAGAATGTCCATCATTCCATTCTTATAAATAGACTTTGGATAATTCATGCCATTGAGTTCGTAATTCTCGCCATTCCATTCTTATAACATGAGTATCTCCCATGCCATACCTTGAAGCATCACATTCCCCAATGAATTGTTTATAGAAATTTATAGTAGCTAGAACTAAGGTGGTGCATATGACCTCCTTGAGCTTCCTAAATGCCTGGGTGGATGCCTCATTCTAATGGAAGGAATACTTATTCAATATGGTTGTGAGTGGTGCTACTGTACTACCATATATTTTTACACAATGACATAGTAACCAATGATCCCAAAAAAATCCTGAAAGGTTTTTAGGATTTTATGCATTTTCCACTCTACCATAGCCTTGATCTTGTGAGGATCCACCTTGATTCCTTCAAGTGAAAAAATGTGGCCCAAATAATCAACCTCCTTGACTAAAATTAAATTTGAAAGGTTTGACACAAAGTTGGTGTTGTTCAATAATATCCAAAACCAATTCATATAATGAAAGTGTTCACCCCAGGTTTTGTTATATATTAAAATGTCATAGAAAATCGAGATAAATCTCCATATAATTTTTCAAAAAATGGAGTTCATAAAAATATAAAATGTAGATGGTGCATTATTGAAGCCAAAAGGCATCACCAAAAAATTATAATGACCCTTATGGGTTCTGAAATATGTCTTATGAATATATGTAGTCACTCAAATTAGGTCATGAATACTTGATTATGTCAGTTTTGACCCTATTTCACTTTAATTGACTCGATCACTTAATCTAAACATATTTTATATGTCTCACTCTATCCTAAGATCCTATATGGACCTATTTATTTTCTAAATTGCAATCTAATGCCTACATAAATGTTTTAACTGATAAAAACACCTCTAAGCATATATACGAATATCCTTAAACCCAAAAATCACACATTTACATAAACGACAAAAATGTCCAGTAAGGAAATATTTTATCAAAATTTAGTGATTAAGTGTGAGTTAATCTAATTATGAAAAAATGCTAAGTAAAATTAGAATATATAAGATATTAAATAAATATACAAGACTGATTTGAAACTTAGTATTTGTATAAATATGCTAAAAAGGGGAAATTACTAAAGATAAATGGCTTAGTAAGAATCCAAATTTGATGAAATGTAATAGAGACTGTGTGATCGAATGTGGAATTATGTGACCTCATTATGAATCAGGAACAAGGCTTTGTTTGAATCTAGAATAAGGTTGGCTTGTATTTTCATATGTGTGGTGCACTGACATCCTATATGATTTTTACCCTATGTGTAAAATTAGAGCAATGTGCCTTTACCTGTAAGTCTTGTGTTTATGATTAGATTCATTTGATTCACTGTGAGAGCTATTGTGTACCTTCTTCTACATCAAAACCTTAGATCAATGATACAAGGAGATAAATGAGATCATATGGGAAAATGGTGTTAATATCTGAGGTTGTGCTCAACCTCAACACTACCTATGTTGAGCACTACTTACATACCAATACTTTGAATAGAGATCAAATTGCATGTAGTTCACCCATGCTACAATGGTGTGTGTGAAATACTAGTGTAATGATATATGTTAGTGCAATCTTAGTGTGATTATGTGATGCAATAATGAATTACGACTTTAATTTTGGTATTCAAACTTAGTTCAGGGCTATTTGAATTGTATTCACTTAGAATTGGTAAAAATAGGTGAATTCATCTTAATGTGCAATTAGAATAATTTTGATGTTTGCAATAAAGAAGCCTCTTACTAACTAGTAAACACATGAATAAAAGATCACTTAAATAGTGGTATTTTATCAATTTTCTTGAATGGATCTTGTGAAATGATTGGGATGACCCATTAGGTGAATTTTAATTTGATGAATTAGTCATTATTTGGTGGGAGGACAAATTTGGTGATTTTAGACACTATCAGATAGTTAGATTTTTTTGAAGGAGTGGCCTTGTTTTTGAAGTGGATACAACTAGATTAGAAGTGTAAATCAATCTGATAATGAGTCTACGCTGCTTGTAATGTAGAATAGAAATGTTCAATATCATAGTTGCTTTGAGGTATAGGGTCATTCACATAGAATTATAGGAATAACTATTTGGAATTGTGGAATTGAGCATAGGCTATGTGTGTATAAGGAGTGGTCACATGTGCATTGTTTTAGCATTAAATGTTAATTTTAGTGACTATAAGGATAATAGTGGAAAATAGTATTGTACCCTAAGGGACATTATTTTCCTTAGCTCTTCTAATGGTGACTTTTAAAACTTAGACCCTCTCTTATAATTTGGTATGTATTTTTAAGATAATTAGCTTTATCTTTTCCCCTTTTGGATTTCTATAAAGACACACCCAACTCACCTATTCTACCACTTGGAAATCACTTGGAAAATTTAATACAAGGGCACACTTACATGGTTTCACATTGAGAAAATCTTCCATATTATTATAAATTCTAAATCTAATCATTTGAAGTAGTCCTCAATCAAGTCCAAATCCTATTTTATCCAAGTTAAATCCAAGCAAGATCACATATTATAATCATCTCTAGATGCATTCATATAGTCAAAAGATCAGAATCACAAAAAGAGTTCTAAGTGGGATAACTACATGGTCTTGATTTCCCTCCTTGGAGTATTAAATACATATGCAACATTTAGTCATCATGAAGGTGATTGGGCTTAACTCAACCTACTAAACTCCTCCTTTTTCCTATTTATAGGGTTATATTCATTGCAAGCCCTTTAATGTTTCAACCTTGAATAAGTCATTTTTAGGTCTTTAACACACACCCAAAGGTCAAATCTAAGCACACAAATGTAATTTAATCTATCTCAAACAATAATGACATGATATTATTAATTTTTAGTAGAGGACAATATTGAAAAACTTAAGAATATAATGGCAATTGATCCTATCCCAAGTTGGATGATTATGTCCTTCATCATATTCAGTCTCAGTCTTTGTGCGCTTGCATAATGAGTTCCAATTTTTCAATTTTAACATTTTGTTAGTTTCACATAGTCAACACACTGATATCAAAGAACTAAGTTTTCCATTTTATTCATAGTTAGTCTTCTTTCATTCCTCATGTCACAAGTTAATTTACAATATTATGTTGTAATCCATTAAATTTTCCTTAGATAAAAATATTCAATTATAATCCATTCAATTTTGATAAAACATATTGATGAACCCACTTTTTCTTAGAGCATTGCTTCAAAAATTGTCTTATGGTTTAGATAAATTCCTAAACATTTGACACTAATTTTTTTTATTTCGACTTTGGATCTAAATATGACATTAAAATAAATTGATTTCAACCTTAGATATAATTGTTAAAACTAAAATCATTTTATTTTGACCTCACATTTAATATCTGACACTGAAAGCATCTTCTTTTGACCTTGTATTTTAGGAGAATTTACTAATCTCCATACACAAACAATTCCTTCTATTTCTAGCTTTCTTTTTCAATTATTGTTTACAATATATTTCCCATGTTATTTTTCTATGGCATTTAAAAAATTACTTCCCTTATTTATTTAAGGCATAGTGTGAGATTAAGTGGGGGCCATATTAATAAAATTTAAATCCATTTGAAACCTATTAAAATGGATTCCTCTAATACAAACATTGAATCCCTTTCTTTTGATTAACAAATTCCTCAAGAGTAATTTAAAGAATATAATCATAATAAACAAGCTAATCAATATGTTCATAATGCACAAGATACCCACGAAGATTAAATATGATTCGTCATGTTGAAATCAATTGATTAAATCATGAATAAGTACAACTTTTATCCATATTTCGAGAAGGACTTCATAAAATTCCATACTATATATCAAAATTAATTGAAGTCCTTTTAGCTTCTAAAATTACACAACATAAAAAATCTCTACTTTTAATGCACACTATAACCACTCTTTCACATTGTTAACCCTACCATGTGTTGTTAGTTATACTATTGATATTGTTATTACACCTACACCTCTGGATTAGAAGGAAACACAAGACTTCCAATATATCTTTGCCCATGAATAACCAAATGACTCATATATGACCTTTGATATCTACACATATTACATAACATATCTTGCTTATTACATAATCTCCAATGAAAATTATTTCAATTTTTCATGCTAAGTTGTTGTAGTTAGATCAAGGTATATTGAAAACTAGCCAATGCTTGGATTCACAAGCCTTGCTTCATGATCCATTGATATCTAACATTATAATATATCATTTACCTACAAAATTTGTAGCTCCTAAACTTCCATTATATGAAGGAAAAGGAGACCCAAAAAAATTTAAATATTTTCATGTGGCATGTTTTGATTATGCTTTCAATGATAAGGTGTTAAATAAGTTTTTCCAAGAAGCCTCAAATATTATGCCTTATTCTAGTTTTATGATATACCTTTTCAATTAGTTAAAGCATTTAATCCACTACTAGATCAATTTATTAAGCATTTTGCTATCACCATTGATGAAAATATTTCTTGCACAAAAATTATAAACTTAAGCAAGGAACTAATGAACCTATCAATGATTATTTACTTTGTTATAAGACCATGATTACCAAAATGACTAATACATTGACATATAATGAATTACAAAATATTTTAAAGCAATTTTTGATTACCCTTTGTATGAGTCAATCATTTTCAAAAAATTCAAATAATCTGAGGAACTTTGTCAACAGTAAGATAAAAATAAGTAAAACTTCTTGATTTGAACAAGCTCAGGTATGCATTTGCATCTAATTCAACTTCCATAACAAAGTTTCAAAGTAAAGAATCTTATAAAGCTAATCCAAAATATAATAGAGTAGATTGCAAAGATCATAATTAATGTCATTTCTCAACCTTATAACAAGATTGTTTTATCGAATCGACTAAGGAGATAATTTTATATATTACCACAAATGCCTCATAAGTTTATGCAAAAGTTACTTGAGTGCAATATCACTACTCTACCTCCACCATTTGAAGTTGACATAAGTAGACCTCAAGGCAAATATTTTGATAACAATGCATATTATGATTACTATAGATGCAATGGTCACTCTACTAACATATGTTTTAATCTCAAGCACATTATTCAAGATCTTAATGACAACAATTTCATTGAACTATGCACTCCTACAAAGGAACCTAAGCCTCAATAGAATGCAAATGCTAAGTTAATTTTTTTTAGTGAACCATTTCCAAACTATGATACAAACACAAATAGTTCATCAGTGCATCATACTTACAATGCTTATCCACCTTCTAATCCACCTTCTAAGTCATATGATCATCCATTATATGGAATTATTGGTACAAATTTTCATACTATTCAATCATGTCCTATGATTACTTTTGATGATAGTGAGATAGTGGACGATGATTCTGATTATCATGCTTTATGTATACATGTATATATTGATCAAAAACCCATTTCTAGTGTACCAGTTGATAATGGATCAAGTAATAATGCATGTAAAATAATATTATTACATTCATTGGGTTATACATAGAGTGATATACAAGATAATTTTAAATGTGTCAAGACATTTAATGAGAAATAACAAACCATTTTGGGATACATTGTGTTGCCATTTCAAGTGGTTCTTGCTATTTTATCTTTTTTTTTTTTTTTTTTTTGATTTTACTACAAAATGGGGTCTTTGACATGATATTAGGATTCCATTAGTTACAAAATCTCCATGGTTTACCTTTTACGGTACATATATGTAATCAAATTATTATAATTTTAGGAATAAAATGTTAGTACCTTCTAAAATATATGTTACCTCCCCCCCCATCCACCACCATAGTTCATTGATACATATATTCTATAATAAAACACCTTTATTATTGTTTCATCTATGAAATTTTTTTATATTCAACCAATTAAGAAAAAGGTACTAAAATCTCTAAAGAAACCAATGCAAAATAAAGCCTATCATAAAAAATTGTCTAGTTCCTAAAAATCACCATCACTAACACCTTCCAAATTGGTGATACATATAGATGCACATGTTCCTCAAAATAAATTAATTTTGACACACTTTCATAATATTCCTTATCGAACCTCACATCATTTTACATCAACTAGAGCTAATTCTCCTACATCAAATTGCACTAGTAGTGATCTAGATAGTTTTTTATAACACATGATGCATTTTATGATTATGATACATGCACATCTAACACACTTAGTTCATGAAATATAATACTTATAGCATTTATTACCTATTATTATGAATCTCATATCAATGGGACCATTGGTTAGCATGATGCATTTTCAAATATTTTAAAATTTCAAAAACATTCAAATAATTTAAAAAACAAAAATTTGATTGTACATAGCTTCTTGATTGCTTACCATACCTTTATTATATTGTTTGCACATGCAATCAATTTGATCAATTTATTTTAAGATATTGGATCCTACTAAAATTTAACTCTTGTATCTTTTTTTCACTTTAAGGTCTGAACAATCTAAAACAACGATCTATTCTACCATATTTTACCATTTACCTCTTCATTTTCATAATCTACATTGATAAAATTACATTTTATGACAAGGAAAATATCAATCAGTAAAGGACATAACCAAATAATACTACTGTCTTTAGTTATTATATTATTTCTTAAGAAATTTTTTATAGAAAAATTAAAATCTAATCACACAAAGCCTTAATATTGCCATTTTTTAGATATTTCAGCCAGTTTCAATATGCAAACTAGTACTTATTTATGTAAAATATTTATTTTATTGTGACATACTATTCATACATGCTACATACTTATAAAATTTTAAATTTGATGAGATAAGGATGTGTAGTATCCCCTCTACATACCTAGTATGTTCCAACATGTTTTTAGCTGCAAACAAATCTATAGTGGGGACATCTTGCTTATACATGGCCATGCCATCATTTATAATGCACATGTTGCAGATTGTTCATATCCCTCCCCTTTATTCTAATTTTAAACACTTAGTTTACTTGAATCTTTGGTTCTAGTTTCAAAATATAAAAAGTACAAAAAAATTAAAATATTTTAAAATTAAAAAAACATTCAAAATATTCTAAAAATCCAAAATCATGATGTGAGCATGATCAAACATATAATTTAAATCATTAATGTGTTTTATTTATCTCATGATTAGTGTATAACATACTAATTTTATATCACACATGCATTTAACTAATATTTATGAGTGTTATCAGGACTTAAAGATTTTACATGGACTAAGATGTTGGATTTGCCTCTACCCCAGTAACCTTTCTAAATTGGGGACATATTTTACATAGGTTACAATATTTATAGGTGTAATTATTATATGAATCCTAAATTAATGAGTTATATAATTCTTACAAATGTCTTACTAACTTATCTATCTCACAATTGGGTACATGAATATTCTCTTTGCTATGATATGATCACATTGCATATAAATGGTGTAGACTATATCTATAGTTATATGATCAATTAATGATATTAATTGTAAATAGTATATTAGATTTGTCTCATCTATTGTGTATGGCCCTTGGCCCTATTTTTTTGTGTGACATTTGAACATGTCCCTTTTTTTGACATTATTGATGTCCTTTGTGTGTGGCCCTTTGACTTATATGTGTGAAAAAAATATTTATGATGCATTTAAATATGTCATTTATATGATTCCCTTGGCCTTATTGTATAACATTGTGCTTTTTATGTTTGTGTGCTTTTTGAGCTTGTCAAGTTTGATGATTTTCATGATCTATATCATGTACTAACTAAGATATATGATACTACTTTTAAATTTTACTACTATGAGCTTCATTGACCCATTTATATAGGCCTTGCCTCATATGTTACATACATAATTCAAATGGTAAAAATATTACTATGTAGACATATTTTTCACATATGATACATTATTCAATGATTACATTTTACTACACATAGTATAGCTAATTATTATTTTGAGATGAGTGAGTTTCATGACACAATTCCATAACCCAAAAGGGGACATTTTAGTGGGATTTTCATATGTGATTATAGTATTTTAAAGAGTAAAAAATTATTTTTGAGTGAAAAATAAAATTTTCAAAGGTTCTAAATGCTTCAAAATAAAATCATTGGCACATATTATGTGGGTATATGCCATGCAAATGCACTCACATTTTAGGAATGAAGTATAAATTCATACAATTTTGAGTGCATGATATAGATTCATGCACAAGTTTCAAAAATAATTAACACATTTACATCTACATATAGTTACATATTCTACATTTATCTATGGGGGAATGATTAGGATTCATGCATACTATATTATTTTAAAAAAAATTAGATGGCATGATATAAGTTCATGCCATGATTCAATACTAATTCCCATTGGTGAACATGGTAGGAGCATGGATGTAATACATTCTCTTTTGATCGTGCATTCAAGAAATAAGAAACAAAATTACATTTAAATCTAAAAGACATATGCAGTGGTTGATATAATTAAAATTTATAATGCATAACTTATAGGTTCATTTCCCTCTAGTGTTGCTACCTGTGAATCCATTATAAATTTGAATCCATTTCATATTTTGGGGTTACAAATAACAAAAACACAGATTGAGATTTATGTCCCTCAATGGGTTTTATTTTATATACAAGCTCAATTATAATTGGGGCTTGATCACCCTCAAATTATCTTAGTTTAGCTAAGGAACCAACTTATCTGAGTGCTTCATGGGAAGCACAAATTCTCTAATGATTCAAGGAAGCATTGTTAATTTTAGTTCAAATAGGAAGAGTAATAATAGATTCAAAAGCTAACCAATAAACATTGATGGGAAATAAATGAAGAATAAAAAGTTAAATACCAAATTCATCCATAAATATAAATCTTATTCAAATAATGGCTTGAATTTGCCTTCTTCTTACACTTGCCTATATAGGATCTTTAATTTCTACAACTTTCTCCTATTCTCATGAGACTCTTTGACTTCATTTTTGACACTATTGCATTTATTTTATCTTTTATTACAAATAATGCCAAGTCCCTTCACCCTTGATAACATTCACCTAGACTATAAATGTGTCTATCCCCAAAACACTTAAATGAAAGGCCTTATTTAATCAATGTTTTTACA
This sequence comes from Torreya grandis, assembly GCA_037957365.1. Classification (NCBI taxonomy): domain Eukaryota; kingdom Viridiplantae; phylum Streptophyta; class Pinopsida; order Cupressales; family Taxaceae; genus Torreya; species Torreya grandis. The sequence goes on along the minus strand of JARHVA010001736.1, from coordinate 1,985,393 downwards.
ATTTTACTTCATTACCATGCATTTAATGTAGCTAATTAACTAATCCTAATTTTATAGGCATCTCATGCCATAAATCCTTGCTATTTTACTCTAACTATCTAATACAACCTCACATACATTTATTGTTTTACAAAATTATAAACCCTTTGCTTTGATCAGGGCTTTTCAGCTATTACAGATAAAAACATATATTTTTAAAATTTTAATAATTAAGGGAAATTTTTTTATTCCTCTCAATATTAGTGACCTACCCCTACATCCATGTTTTATTCATATTTATTTCCTTCTTCTTTATCTCCATTGGCATCCACCTATTGTTAAGTGATATCCAGTTGGTGAGAAATCTATACCAAAGACTGGTTTCATATGGCCTTCCAAATAAAGGATGATTATTCATGTACGAAGGTCCTAAACACATGCCAATGAATTTTATCCATATTTTAGATATAAATATAAGAGGTTTGATAATTGTGGCTAAGACTAATTAGATAGCAGCAGAAGATGAATGACAATTGTGGCTAAGACTAACTAGTTATAGAAGAGAAGGGAGTCCTAACAGAGAAAGATTGAGGAGAATAGTTAGGATTATTTAGGTAGCTTACCTCAAATTTAGTGTAATTATTATCAATTTAAATTTCACCCTTGAGGAGTTTTTTCAAGCCTTCCTCATTCAAATGATAGCATGGAGACACATCTAGGCTATGGGTGGCCTAATAGTTGAGGTGAATCTCTATATTAGGTCTAAATCCCTCGATGTATCACTTGAAACTACTAATAAACCTATGATTTCAAGGAAAAGGGAGAGAGATAATTGAACACAAGTAAATGAAAGGTGATGCTCTAAATTTTATGACCACTACCACTCATTTTCAAGTGCACAATAAACTATGAGACTGAATTGAAACCACACTACTCATAATTTGATCTTCTATTTCCATGAAACTTGTTTATTTTTCTCAATATCCTATTGTAGCTATGTACTAAGAATCAAATAGAATTATATATAACCTATATGATGATATTTTAACATGTAAAACTATATTTGCCTCTCTTTCTTGCCCTTACAAAATGTTTTTCTGTGATTTAGAGTTACATCAATGAATAAAAAAGGTTTCAAAAGTGAATAAACATTAGAAAAGGATTATTTTACACTTTAACAAGGTGTAAAAACAAGGAGAGATGTAATGTGCTCTTCAAAAAGTGTCACCTAACACAAAAACCCCTTTTTAACCTTTATACATGGATTTGGACCTTGACACTTAATGTTTCTCGAGCTGGCTACATTACAACACTTCAAAAAATAATAAACAAGATAATTGAAACCTTAAAATTTCTAAAATTACCTATAGACCACATTTTAATTATGGTGGAATTTTTTTTCAACATTCATGGTGACCTCTAGGGTATGATTGCTTGTTAAGCACTCTAGACCAATATCCTTACTAGTCCATTAGGCTATGGAGTCACTTGTCATCACTTCAAACTGATATGAGATAACAAAAATGATACAAATTCCTTGAAACAAATGAAGGGATAATTGATAATACCTTCAACATAAATAATAAAACAAAGGAGAATACACACAAGAAAACAACTAGACCAAACAAGACACACATTATGCTAAGAAGCATTTAGATGAAAGATAAGACAACAAAAAACTATACAAATAATGTGCAAGAGGAACTTGGAGAAAGCAAAAACATTAACCTACTATGCACAAGACCTCAAAGGCTTAGTCCACCTAGACTAAAAGGAAAACTTGTAGAATCTTCTTGACTACATACAAGTAAATTGACCTTTGATAGATAGAGTCCATTGGAAACTTGCTTGTGAGGTGAGATATATGCCTTACCTCTTAAGATATTGGCATATTCATGGCTTTCTTGACAAATAATCAGACCCAAAACATCTAGTGGATCAGATGGACCAAACATATCTCAAATGTAGACATATTCTTCTTGTGGCTCTATACTCACGTCATGTTGATCTCTAACTTTTAAAGTGCCTTCAAGAGTAATCACATTCTAATTTGTTGGGACTACTCCCATAGTAACCCCTATTGTCTCCCTAAGACATTAATCTTTGTCCTTCATTACATTTTGATGAATGCCATCTTAATTGACAACTACTGTAAGTTATTAAAGTCCTTCAAGATTCTCCAAATCATGTCTCCAAGATTCTTCATGGCTTATTTGGGGTATGTTTTGACTAGCACCTTCTTGAGCATGGTCTTAAGTATGTTTCCAAATCTTGGAAGACACGTCTTCATTAGGAGATATAGGCCTAAAAAAATTCTCAAACTCATTATAAATGTTAAGGCACTATTTCCATAAATGATCAAAACTTTCTTATTCAATAAGGACCATTACAGTTTGATTCAAGCCTTCACTTTGAACATCTTTGGGATTGCCCTCTTTATGTTCATTTTGAGGTTTAAAAGGCTTGGGAGTATGAATTATTATGAAACAACCTTTGAAAATTCACTAGCTACAACTAATGCAACTTATTTAACCTCCTCACTAAGCACATGCCTAAAAGACTGATTTACCTTTCATTTGTGAAGAGGGTTGACAATGGTGATCTCTTCATCATACTCACTTTAGGATTCCTCTTCTTCAACTATAAAATCTTCATCTACGCTCCATATGACACATTATTCTTCAAATATGGGTTGATCATGATCATGAATAAGCTTTGGGATTAGATAGGTACTCTTGAAGCTTGGGATATTGAGATCAATAGGCTTATCTAGGAGGCCTTGAAAAAGGGGAAAGATTCCTCATTCTTCTCCTTCAACTCACCAATCAATATCTTAAATTCTGATGTGCTTTGATACTTAACCTCCTCAACAAACATTTCTTCCTTATTTTGGATTGAATTCCATGATGGAAATGTTTGGGGTTGTTGGGGGGGGATGGATGAAACTTTTTTAGGCAAAGGTTATTCTTTAGATTCAATTCTAAAATATAGGCATTCTCCATCTTGTTTCTCCCATGACTCTACCACTTGCTTCTAACTTGGAATTCTAAACCTAGAATCTTCCTCTTGATGGAGTGTTTTAATTTGGGCTAGGTTGGAGGAAAGAGAAGGTTAACTCAAGGTAGGAGAGGAAATATACAGTTGATTGTATTGGGTTTCTTTCTTCTAAAACTCTATTAACTGCATTAAATCCTACAAATTATTGGAGGAGGCAAAGATAAATTAACCAATCTCTTGGTGTGGGAAAGGAGTATAACATTCTTGATAATAAGGTCAATCATTTGCATAACTTGGGTCATATGGGGGGAAGCTAGGCTCATAGTAGGACTGATATGATGTATGAATAGGGGTGGGAAGGGGGTAAGTGTCATGATAAAGCTAATATGTTTTTGAAAGGCTACTTCAAGAGAAGCCATAAACATCATTAGCTTGATGTGAAGGATATGCAGTTAAAGAATATGCATTTTCACAAAATGAAGAGTAAGAATACATACCAATTTATATTATTTAAGCACTTGGACTACTTAAACCAAATGTGTTTCACTTGGAATCAAAATTTATACTTGAGGTCATGCCTCTAAAGGCTAATATATAGAAGAGAAACATCAAAAACTATTCAATAGATAGAAGTTCTTGGTATCACCAGGTGTGCTAGAACTATTATCACTCTAAATTTTACCATTGAAGAGGTTTTTCAAGCCTTACTCATTCAGATGATAGCATGGAGACACCTCTAGGTTGTGAGTGACCTAAGAGTTGAGGTAAATCTCTAGATTAGGTCTTACTCCCTTGATGTATCACCTGAAACTATTACTAAACCTATACTTGCAAGGAAAAGGAAGAGAGGTAACTAAAAACAAGTAAATGTGAGGTGATGCAACAAATTTCATGACCACTACCACTAATTTTTAGGTTCACAATGAACTATAGGATTGAATTAAAAACACACTATTCATAATATGATCCTCTTTTTCCATGAAACTTGTTTATTTTACTCAATCTCCTATTGTAGCTGTGTACCAGGCATCAAATGGAATTCTCTCTAACTTGGATGATGATATTGTAACATGAAAAATTGTTTTTACATATCTTTATTTCCCTTATAAAATGTTTTCTATGATTTAGAGTTGGAGCAATGAAAAAAAAATGTTTCAAAAGTGAATAAACATTGGAAAAGGAGTATTTGACACCTTGACAAGGTATACAAGTAAGGAGAGGTATAATGTGCTCTTCAACAAGTGTTACATGACACAATAAATCCCTTTTTAACCTTTATGCATGGATTTAGACCTTCACACTTAATTCCTCTCAAGGTGTCTACATTACAACACTTAAACAAGAAATATAACAAGATAATTGAAACCTTAAAATTTCCAAAACTACCTATAAAAGACTTTAGACCTATGATGTTAAAATTTATCAATAATTGTTACATCCTGATTTCACCTTAAGTATTATAACTTTTGAATCCATGGATTATTATGGTTATCATCTAATTTTTATTAGTTTGATTTGAGCTCTATGACATATACTGGTTATGAGACAGTGACATGCTGATTAGTTTACATGATGTGATAGTGTATGATTTAATAGTGTATATATATTATCATACAAATGTTGTTTTATGATCATCTAACTGATGTAGACACTAATCTAGTTGCTTAACTCAATGATAGTTCTTGATGATATTCGATAAATATCATTATCTTGATTTAATGTCTTTATGTATATAGAATAGTCAAGTCATAAATGTAAGTCTTTGATTTAATGATTATATATGTATATCCATTTACACATGTATTTTATTAAAATAGTTATTTTATAATAATTAAATTTATTAATTGCTTTATTTTATATTTTTAAAGAGATAATTGCCTGTTATAATTAAATTAAGGATATTTAATTATTGAGATAAAGAGATAAGTTCTTTGCATAAAATTCATTGAGAATGAAGGTCTCAAATTTAATTCTTTTGAAATAAAGAAACATGCATCGTTTATTAAAGTGAAACTCTAAGTTAAGTGTATAGCAATAGATTTTTTATTAAACTCTAAAGTAAAGATATTCTTGTATGTATGAAAAAGAAAATAAGAAAATAACATAAGTGACAAATCATGCATGTTTATGAAATAAAAATAATACTCAGAAAGAAGTTTTTTAGAATGGGGTGATTTATGCATAAAATGGAAATTGATAAGAAGAAATTTTAATAAAAGTAAAGCAATTAAAATGAGAATGCAACAACTTTTGCATGAGGGAATAAAAAAGGAGTTTTAAAAGATGAGATTTAATAAATAGAGGAGGATGGTCAGAGTCCAAAAAAAAAAAAGAATGATCTTGGGAAGATGAGCACACGGGGAACACCTATGAGATATATGGCGATGATAGGGAGGACATATGCAGTAAAGAAAGATAGGAGATGGGAAGAAATAAAAAGAAAGGTACAGATCACGTTTTGTCTAATGTTATGGACAAGTAGGAGGAGTATTTAAATTCTCCATGTATATCTATTGATCAAATAATATAATTATTTAATTTAAAACTATCTATAATTTAAACAATTTTTTTAAAAAGTTTGATTTGATTTAGAAGTAGCATTTGATTGATAAAAATATTAATTTTTTAACTAACTTTATAGGGGGTGATCTGCATATAGATGTTTGGATATGTATAATAAAATAAAACCCGAGCTCAGTATTTGGTATAAATATGAGACTATTAAGTAACGACCCCCCCTTAATCAATACAATGACTTGTTTGACTATTCCATCAATTAATAATTATTTTGCAAAATAATCTTAGACAGTAGTAAAAATAGCAATTTAACCTATGAGAAGTATAGCAAGCAACATGATCTCTTTCTTTGGAATACACTCAAAAATAGTGAACTGGAGGGATTATTTTGATTTATGATAATATGATTTTCAATAGTGATTTAATACTTTAGTGATTTTATAAAATAGTAAATGTATGAAAGAAACTATGTTTCCTCTTTAGTCCAAGATTGAATGATGGTTAGAACTTTAATTTTGCCTTAGATTTTCATATTATGATTTGAGCCAAGTTACACTCCTAGCTCAATTTTCCCTATGAGCCCAAGTAACATTTAAAAAAAATGATTGAGTATGATTATCATGGGATCCTTATGAGAATTCTGATAGCTACAAAGTCTAATTTGCTTATTTTTATTGCCCTTGTTCTGCCATCAATGTTAGAATGCTCTATATACTTGGTTTAGAAATAAATAGTAAAAAAAATATAGCAAACCTATAGTGCATCAAATTTTTAGTGGCAAATTTAGTGCAAGGACTCAATTAGAAAAATAGTGACTCACTTCTTATATGCAACATTTTGGTTCAGGTAGCAATGATTTAAAATAGGCATTTAATATTGGGCAGCGACTTGATTTAATTAGACCAACATTTTAAAAGTTTTCTATAGGATAAAATTATTATAAGTGTAAACGTGTCGCTCATGAGTAAAGAAGGCTATTATGTAGAGTGAGGCAATTTACTTCTATGCATATATTCAGGAAGAATATGTTACATGCATACTTGAACACATTACATGTGATATCTTGTAAAAGTCTTTATATAGAACCAAGCATGGCAATTAGAATTATTATGCAACTATTTTTAATAATTAGTATGACTAATTATGACTTTCTTATAACAAATGAACATGCAACAAGTAGATTATTTTATACAACTATTTTGTTATATTATATGCTCTATATATAATCATATGTATATGCTATAAGCTAACCAAATATACTCCAAAATGATTTAGATACTCATATTATATGCTTGGATAGTATATAGAAAACCATCTAGTAGTTATTGGGTATAACTACTCATTTAGAGATTTAATAATATTCTTTTAAAATAAGTAGTATATCAAACTAGTTTTAACGGCTTTTAGTAATGTATAAGCAAAAATATAATAGAACATGAAATTATGGTTTTGGTATAATTATGCAAAGCTAGTAAAAGTATTTGTGTAACCATGCATTATGCTGTGTTATTCTATAATTTAGTAGAATGTATAAATTAGATCAACATTCTATATTTTAGGTGGATGGATATACCATGTTACGGTGTAATATAACGGTTGATAGGAGTTTATATTTTATGTTATTTATTGAATTTAAATCATACCCAATAAAATCAAGCAATATATATACCTTCTAGTGTATTTAATGTCATGGATAATACATGTAACTAGTTTACATTAAATTGACTAAAGCCTAAATTTGGGTATAGTTAGCTAATTTGTTAGCAATGTATACTAACTAATGACTAACTATTATGAATACTAACTTTTGATATACATGAATACGGTAAAGGGAACATGTGTGAAATATATTTTGAGTAAATTGAAATATATAAGTGTTTAGACATGTTTGACATATAATAGTGCATCATCATGTGTGCCTATAAATTATGTTTCTTTTGAATTCTTTAATGAAATTTAAACGTAGGGTATACCTGGGTGGTATAATCCTATATTTTCTTAATTATTAGCTATAAGTATAAGATTGATTGTTCATGATTGAGTAGGGTGCTCATGCATAATGATCTATAATATTATAGGATGTCATAGAGTTCTACAGTATAAAAGTATGTTACACCTGGATGGTATATACTATATTTGTTATGTCTAGACCCACATCTATGTAAATGTATGCACATTGGTTGTTTATTTGAATAGTATGTTTAATGATAGTTAGTATGACATCATGTTTGCATGCATATAACCTTGAAAGTGTAATGAATGCTAGGTAAGACTTTTATGTGTTTGTGGAAACTATGACTTGATTTTTTATATCTAGTTGATTGAATAGAAGTTACGTTTCCATGTATTTAAGACTATTTTGTATGACTGATAGTATAAAAATAGTAGTTATGTCTTAGAACACTATACTATGATAATATGGGTTATCATGGGGTGTAGTTTTATGAAACTTATTGTGGTAGTGGGAATTTGAAGCTAAATATGTATTTTACCCAATGGTATAAACTATAGTCATTATTTATAGTATGAGTTAGATAATAATGTAAGATTCATTCATGCATTTGAAGGAATTAATGTATATTATGCTTAATCCTATGTTTAGCATGTGTTTTGATATGATTACTAATTAGATGTAAATTGTATGAATCTTGGGATTAAATTATGTTTAGTGAGACATTATATTTTCATGTGTATAATTTACATGTTGGTGTGATATATTTTAATAAAATAGGTTTCTATGATACACTGCATGTGTAATTTTAAAAATCATACAACACATAGGTACGTGCTTATTAATCTAGATTTCTATATCATTTCTATCTACCTATCCATGAAGGGAGGGCCACTTCCTGATAGGGAATTATGTGGGGCATTGTTACTCCATGTTTGGTGTGGAAAAACACTCAAATTATGCTCTCCTTCCTCATAGTAGTACTACATTTGAGATGACACTTGAGATTACCATATATACTGAAAAGGATGGAGAACTCATGCTCTAGGAAGCCTTGTATCTTATTTTTGTATATTGTATTCACTCTAAGAAATATTTCATGTAGAAATATAATTGCTTGTTTATTGTGGATTGACCGACAGTGGATGAGTATTGTACAAGTAATGGCTGGATAATTGCAATTACTTTCTAAGATTGTATTATGATGGATTTTCATGTATTGATAATGAGTAGTGACTATTTGATGTCACATGCTTATTTACAATTATTAGTCTTAGAGTATTTTTGTATGATCTGCTTAGATTCTCGTGGTGTAATCTATTTATAGTTTTTATATATATATATATATATATATATAAACTTTCATGTATTTTTTTTAGTTAAGAACCCAACGGGGTTGTTATAATAGTAATTATGATTAAAAAAAAATGATTTATATATATATATATATATATATATATATATATAAACTTTCATATATTTTTCTAGTTAAGAACCCAACGGGGTTGTTACAATAGTAATTATGATTTTTTTAAAAAACTTGATTTATTAGGGATTTTTATCTTATTGTCTTGGGGTAAGATACATATTTTAGTCTAGGTGAGTGTTAACATAGGTATAATGAAATGGAATTAAATTATAAATTTTTAATTATGTAAAAAGAGGGGGAAATCATGTGAGACAAAATAAAGAGGAAAAGGTAAGAGAAAGGAAAAGTACAAATGAGAAGTCATAGAGTCAGGAAAGAAGATGAAAAATTTATATAAGCAAATATATAGAGACAAGGCAAAAGCATGCCATTATTTGAATATAATATATCTTTCAAGGATTCATCTAGTTTTCATCTTTGGTTATTATTCATCTTGTTTCTTGTCATTTATAAATATAGTTATAAATTTGGTTATTTATTATGTTATAACTGATAAATTTGGCTATAATTTATTCTTTCCACTAAAGTACTATCAACAAGAATCATCTCCAAGAAAACTCACAATAACAACATTAATTTTACACATACAAGTGCACTCCTTATTTTTTATTTTCAATATTTTCAAATTAAAGTTACATTTTAATTTTTAGTTTCATAAAAAAACATTAAATACTTTTACATCATTGTAAGATTTTCCATTGAACACCTTGCATTATTTGGATCTTTTCCCAAAGGCAAAGTGTGTTGTACACACTTAGGTATATCTTTCCTTTATTCTAGTAATTTCATTTCTATACTAAAGGTGGGAGGGTGGGGGGATAGATGAGGGGGGGGGGGGATTTAATCACTCAAAATTGGTCATGCATACTTGATTATGTTAGTTTTGGCCTTATTTCACTTTAATTGAATTAAGCACTTAATTTTGACCTATTTCTCTCCATCAATCTATCATAAGTGCATTTATGGACCTATTTATTTTTTAAATTGTAATATAATGTGTAAAAAATTGTTTTAACTACTAAAAACCCTCTAATCATCTATACCGACATTTTTGGACCCAAAAGTCACATGTTTCCATAAAGGATAAAAATATGTAATAAGGGACAATGGTGGAACATGTTCATGTACCCTATGGGACGTTCTTATCCTTATCTCTTATAACAACCACTTTTTAAATTTGGATTCTCCCTTATAGTTTGGTATGTAGTTATAGAATATGTAGTTTTAGGTTTTCCCCTTTTGGATTTATATAAAGGCAAACTTAAGTCACCTATTCTATGACTTGGCAATCACTTAGAAATTTCAATAAAATGACACACTTACATGGTTCACATTGATCAAAGCTTCCCTAATCTTATAAATTTTAATTCTAATCATTTGAAGTAGTCCTCATCCAAGTCTAAATCCTATTTTATCCAATTAAAAGCAAAGCATGATAAAGTATTCAAACCTTCTCTAGATGCATTCATATAGTCAAATAAGCAAAATCACACAAATCACTCTAAGTGGGATAAATACGTGGAATTTATTATCCTCTTTATAGTATTAGATATTAGGAAATGTTCAATCATCATGGTGGTGATTTGAGTTAGATGAACCTATTACATTCCTCCATTTTTATATTTTAGGTTTTCAATTGTTGCAAGCCTTATTAGGGTTTCAACCTTGAAGAAGTCATTTTAGGTCTTATACACACATATGAAGGTCAAATATCTACACACAAACCTAATTGAAGTTGTCACAAATGATCACCACTTGAGTTTATTTATTTTCATCAAAGGACAAAATTAAAAAAACTCAAGACTATAGTGGTAGTTGATCTTGTCCCAAGTTGGACAATTCTTTCCCTCATCATATTCAATTTCAATATTTGTGCACTTGTAGAATTAGTTCCTATTTTTCAATTCCATCCCTCTTTTAGTTTCATATAATTAGAAATCATACAATAAATAACTATTTTTTTCATTTTATTAATAGTTAATAATATTTCATTTGATTTCACATTTTAAAATTCAATATTTTTCTTTCATTCTATTTTATGCAAAGTTGATTTGTAACATTATGTTATATTCCATTCAGTTTATCTAAAGTAGGGTTAATAAATAAATTAGTTAAAATTGTAATAAATTAATATCCCTATCTTTGATTCTAATTTTATGATATCCAAAATGAACATTTAGTTATGTAAAATAAACAACACCATGTATTTCAATTAGAAAATTATCAATTACAAGAATATGAAACTTATCTTTGATGATGTACTTTTTAAGTTCCTTGTAGTCAAGAGACATACACTAAATATCATCCTTATTATGTACCATCACCACTATAGATGAATAAGTAATTTGACTATTTCAGATAATACCTACTTTTATCATCCCTTGCACCATCTTCTCAATCTCCTTCTTATGGACATATGGGTATTTGTAAGCCCTGATGTTGGGTGGTTATCACCTTGACATAGTTAAATGGAATGATCACACTCTATTTTGGGTGGAATTAATTTTAAAATTAATCCAAAACATATTGAGTGATCTTCCAAAATATCTTATATATTTATTCATGTAGACCCCTTTGGTGGTTGTTTATCTATTGAAAATAGTTGAGCCAAAACCCATCTGCTCCATTTTTAAAAATCTTCTACATATGATGAGAATTCATTGATTATGGAGGATTTTCACATAATCCATGGAAATTAAATTTCCTTCCATCTTAATGGAAATTAATAAATAACTCTTTTAAATTTACATCAATAATTATGAATGTAGTTAGCTATTGGACTACAAACACAATGTCTGATCCACCCATAGGAATGGAAAAACTAACTCCACTTAGTAGATATTATCCCATTGAGAGTTTAATGCTATGGAATTTATTGTACTAATTAACTATGAAACCATTTGAAATCATGACTTAAAACACTTGGATTTAGATATTTAAAATATTTCAAGTGCATATCCAATTTACTATTGATGAATTTGTGAGTTATTCTTGAGTCAATCAATATTGTCACTTTTTTTCTTTAGAAAAACCACTACCTTAAGGTTTTCTAGAGTGCTAATACTTGAAAGTGCATTGAAATAAATAGTTGGTTGGGTTTATTTTGATTATTACCCTAGATCATCATAAATATCACATGGTACATCTTCATCCACATATTCTTAATTGGCATCCTCAGTGTAAAATAATTTATTTTTTGCACACTCATGTCCTCGACTGTACATGCTAAATTTAAAACATAACCCTTTTTACCTATTATATTCATTTTTTAAGGAGTCATTTTTGTAGGTTAAGGAAATGATTGTGAAGAGTGTTCATATCTCTTATACCTTCAAATGGATACCTTTTGGTGACTAGTGATTGATTTGCCTAATAGTTATGCAAGGTCATCATGATATTTTCTAATTTCACAATGATGTTTCTCATATCTCCTTTGATTTTAATTATATATGAAAATATATTTTGCATAGTGTACTAAAGCTATTCAACTTTGTGATTTTATTAATAATACCCTATAACAAAAGATCCATGAATTTCTAGTTTTGGTGTAGTCTCCTCTTTGTTAAGAGTTTTTACCAAAGTTTTAGAATCCTTACCTCAACCTCTAATGTGCGATCCCATCGTACAAAGTATTGATAATGAAAAGTTGATTTTAAAATTTGACTAAACTTTTGCCAAGTAATTTTAGACTTAAGTTGGTCTCGTATCAAACAAAAATGCAAGGAATGTAACCTCACTATATCTTTTCACGATTTTCAAAAATGTAATTTTTTTTCATAGAACTATGACCTATAGAGTGGATTTAGTAAAAACTACAAGATTTAAATAAATATCTTAGAAATTATCATAGAACCCTATAATTTTTATAGTGTCCTTCAATTATTATCCAACTTCAATAAAAAAATTGTATATTTTTTCACAACAATTTGTGAGATATAGGCAAATCTTCAAAATTAGGGGTTTTAGCACAATTTTATCCAAATAATAGCTCTGATACCATTTGTAAATAAATTACTACATCATTGAAGTAAAATTAAAAAGAAAAATAAAAATATCATAATATGATGAAAATAAGATAAAAATAATGAATTTTATGAGTAAGCTATTTTGTGGAGGAAACTTCCACAACCTTAAAATAAGAAAATAATTTACAATATTTTGATAAAATACTAACCATTACCTCCTATATATAACTTATTTATGCTATGTAAATGCTAGAGGATAACCACACTAACAATATGAAGCTATATAAATGATCATATAACTTAATTGTAGGTTAAGATCACCACAAATCAGCCACACATATCCCATTACATGATATAAGTTAATGGTGTAGAACATAATACACTGAGTAATCTTTATAATTAAATTTTTCATTGGTATTTTTGTTGGAAATATTTTCATTGATGTCAAAGGTCTAGACTTATTGGTGATAAAGGACCCATTGCATTTAATGATGTTTTTAATATTCATATCTTGGCTAATGTGTGTTAATATTTATTTACTATTAATGAATATATTTTTGGTGCATATAAGTCAAAAGAGGGCCCATGGAGAAGTCAAAGAGTCATGGGGTAAAAGATGAAAGAGGAATGGGATGCATTTTCTCCTGAAGAGTCACCTTGAGGAATTCTAAAAGTCACCATGTGAAGACAAAAGAGGTATGACACATTTTTATATGAAAAGACACTTTGAGGAATATGAAAAGTCACCAAGATAAAGACAAAAGAGGAAAGGATGCTTTTGCTTATGAAGGGTCACCATATGACTTTTCAAATGCATGGATATGAAAGGTCATGCAAGTTTGGCACCATTTTTCATGAGGATTGAAGGGTCATAAAGGGTGAATGCCAAAGGTCATTTGGAAAGCTATAAATAAAGCCTTGAGAAGCCATTTGTAATATGCAAGAGAGTACATGGTTTGTATTTGTTTTCAAAGAGAGAAAAGTAGGAGATATTGTATAGTTATATCATTTATTGAGTAAACAACATTGAGAGATAGTTGTGTTTTATACACAAGAGGGGTTGGTGCTCTTGTGGGTTGGTGATCATAAATCTTTATAAGGGGTTGGTGTTCCTTTGGGTTGGTGCTCACAAATAGTTGCTGTGTTGGTGCTTGGCAAAGGGGTTAGTGCTCCTACAAGTTAGTGCTTGTAAACTTTGTATTTTGAGTTGGTGTTCATTCATATACTTGAGATTGTTCTCTATGGTTTTTCTCACTTTGGGTTTCCATGTAAAAATCTGGTCTCTCTCTCTCTCTCTCATGTGGTGCAATTTATTATTTCAGTTTTATTGCATATCTTGAATGTATGATTGAGTGGTTTTTAAATAATTATATTAAGTAAAAGATATATAATATATTGATTCATCCCCCCCTCTCAGTATATTTTGTGCTTAACAACTGGTATCAGAGCATGTTTAGTTTGAAAAAGTTTTACAGCTTGAACGAAGATCAGGAAAACATGATGGCTAGATCACATGAAGGATTTTCCACAAATAAGGCACCTTTATTTTATAGGATGAATTATGTTTTTTGGAGCATAAAGATGAAGACTTACTTGATGGCCCTTGGATTTGACATATAACAAGTAGTGGTGGAGGAATATGAAGAGCCACAAACACTTGTAACTACTCCCGTAGAAAAGAAGGCGAGTAAAAATAATGCTAAAGCTTTAAATACTATTTTATGTGGATTATGTGAATCAAAATTTGTTAAAATTATGTAATGTAAATATTCTCATGAAACTTGGGTAAAACTTGAGAATATTTACAAAGGTGATGGAAAGGTTTAACAAGCTAAGCTTTAGACTTTTAGAAGATAGTTTGAGATTTTGAAGATGGAAGAAAAAGAAAATATAGCAAGTTATCTCTTGTGGGTTGATCAAATAGTCAATCAGATTCAAGGTCTTGGAGAAAATTTAGAAGAATCAACTGTGGTTCAAAAGGTTTTGAGATCTCTACCATTGAGATATGATGCAAAATTTTTGGCAATTGAAGAGATGAAGAATTTATCCAAGCTAAAGATGGATGAGATTCATGGTAGTCTTATGACATATAAGATGCAGACTGAATAAGATAAACCTTCAAAAAGAGAAGTGGATTTCAAGACATAAGAGAAAGAGAAGGCTAAAATTCAAGAATCAAGTGATAATTCTAGTGATGATGAAGATGATAACAGAGCTCTATTCATTCGCAAGCCAAAAAAAGGCACATGTAAATATCAAGGAAAATTACTTTTTAAATGTTTTAATTGTAGAAAGATTAGAAATTTTGCATTTAAATTCCCAAATAAGGGTAATGATGACAATGAAGAAGGAAAGTCTACATACAAGGAGAATTTCAAAGGCAAATTCAAGAAGGGATTTGAGAAGAGTTTGTATTCTAAAGATCCTAGCTCAGCTGAAGATAATGGAGTCAGTGACTCAGAAGAAGAAGAGATTCTATTTATGGCCAAACATGAAGATGCCTTCTCAAGAAAAAGTATAGATGATCAAGAAGAAGAATAGGATGAAGCTGAAGTGAATTTGGAAGGAGAACTCATTTGTGCCTTAGAAGAGTTAAAATATTTTGAAAAGAAGAATTGAAGATTAAAGCTCCAGATCGAGAAAAATGAAAAGAAGTCAAAGGAAATAATTGAAGATCTACAAGCACACTTTGAAGAAGCCAAGAAGAATAAAGAAGATCTAACGGCAAAGTTGAAAATAATAAGTAAAGAATGTGAAAGGTATATTATTGAAATTGCTTCTTTACAAGAAGATCTTGAGAAAAAAAATATAAAAATTAATGATAGAGCAGCTAATGATTCAAAATTTGAGAATAACACTAATATATTGAATAAGATATTAGAAAATCAAAGATCAATGTCAGATAAGACAAGTATTAGATTTGAAAAAGAGAAAGAGGAGGTCAATACTTTCACAGACAAGGAAAAAGGAAAGAGCTATGCTGAAGCTCTTACAAAAGAAGAAATAAAAAGGGAAGAAGTTAAGAATACAGAGGACATCTCAAACAAAGAAGGTTGGAGGGAATAGAGCTACAAAAGGTAATTAGATCAGAGATACACAAATATGTCCTATTTTTATGGTTATTGTTTTTATTGTAATGGATATGGTCATAAAAAATGAGAATGTCAAAAAAGAGCTAAAAATTTCAAAAAAAAGGAAAAGGAAAGTCAAGCAGAGTTAAGGAGAAGCCATTACTCTTTTACTCCTCTACCAAGATTTAATGAAGAGCCCATAATATGTTACAAGTACAAAAAATTTAGACACATATCTCAGTACTGTAGAAGTGTGTTCGAGTCAGTCAAGAAGGACCAGAGTTTCAAGGCTTCATTCATCAAGAAGAAAATTCAAATAGGTTCATGGTAAAAGAAATAACTTGAAAAATCTATGTTGGTACAGACTGCTTTGCATGCAAGAAATGAAGAAAATCCATGGTTCATTAATAGTGGATGTTCAAAGCACATGACATGAGACAAGAGTAAGTTCATAACCTTAAATAATATCAAGAAGGTTTTAAAGAATCAGATGAAGATGATAAGAAGGAAAAAAAGGGAACCAAAACTCCATCCAAATATGTTTAGATAAATCATAATGAAAGTGACATCATCAGAGACATAAATGAAAGAATTCACACAACAATAATGATGGTAAGTAAATCTGAGAAAGTTAATTTCTCTTTGTTATCCAAAATTCAGCTTAGAATTTTTTTAGAAGCTAGACATGATAAGCATTAGGTAAGGCTATGGATGAAGAATTAAATTAGATAGAAAATAATGATACTTGGGAATTAGTGCCTATACCAAAAGATCACAATGTGATAGGAATAAAATGGGTTTATAGAAATAAGTTGAATGAAAATGGGGAAGTGACCAAAAATAAAGCAAGATTAGTATGTAAAGGATATGCTCAGATATAGGGAACATAGTTTGAAGAGAATTTTACACCAATGGTAAGGTTAGAGGCTATTAGATTGTTTCTCGCATATACAGTGTTTAAAAATTTCAAAGTGTTTCAGATAGATGTCAAATCTACCTTCCTAAATGGGAATATAGAACAAGAGGTCTACATTGAGCAGCCTGAGGGATTTATTCTCTAAAATATTATTAGCCATATGCAGATTGAAGAAAGCATTGTATGGGTTGAAATAAGCTCTCAGAGCTTGGTAGGAAAGACTTGATAAGTACTTGTAGGATCAAGGTTTCAAGAGAGAATTTGTTGATAGTAATCTCTACATCAAAACATAAGGTGAACATCAATTGATTGATATGGTATATATTGATGATATCATTTTTGAAGGAAATATTGAAAATATGACAAAAGAATTTTATGATAATATAAAAAAAGAATTTGAGATGGCTATTCTTGGATAATTGTCATTTTTCTTAGGATTGCAAATATTTCAATCAGATAAAAGAATTTTCATATCTCAAAGTAAATATGCCAAGGAAATGTTGAAGAAATTTGGTTTTGAGGATTGTGCACTAGTTGACACTCCAATGTGTATAGAAAATAAGGTGAGCAAGGATGAAGATTCACCTATTATAGGTCAATATTTGTATAGATCTATGATTGGTAGTATTTTATGTTTGATAACATCAAGGCTAGACATCATGCATGTAGTAGGTATAGTTGCAAGATATCAGTCATCTCCAAAAGATAGTCATGTTCAGTTGGTGAAGATAATATTTAAATATATCAAGGGGACATTGGATTATGGATTATGGTATCCCACAGGTAGAGATTTCACTTTGGTTGCTTATACAAATTCAGATTGGGTAAGGTTCTTGGATGATAGAAAGAGTACAAGTGGAGGAGCTTTCTTCCTTGGTGAGAGCTTAGTATCATGGCTAAGCAAGAAGTAGAA
This sequence comes from Torreya grandis, assembly GCA_037957365.1. NCBI lineage: Eukaryota > Viridiplantae > Streptophyta > Pinopsida > Cupressales > Taxaceae > Torreya > Torreya grandis. Next base: position 1,967,655 of record JARHVA010001736.1, on the reverse strand, counting down.
TTTAGTATCACTTTCTACAATTGAAGTAGAATATATTGCAGTAGTATTGTGTTTTACTCAAGTGCTTTGGATGAAGCAAACTTTGGAAGATATCAAGGTAAAGTATGATGAACCTATTTCTATTTTTTGTGATAACACAAGTGATATAAATATTTCAAAAAATCTAGTGATGCATTCAAGAACAAAACAAATTCCTATTAGATATCACTTCTTGAGAGAGTAGGTTGCATATCAACATGTTAAGATGGAATATATCAGTACTACAGAGTAGATTGTAGATATTTTTAAAAAGGTACTACCAAAAGACACATTTGAGTATCTACAAGAGAATTTATAAGTAATTTATTTTACTTCCTACCATTGAGGTTCAACATCAGTTGAGGGGGAGACAAGTATTATCTCTAGATAGGCCTTTTTCCATTGATGTCAAAGGGAGAGAATAACAGGTATAGGTAGAAGTGTAGAAATAGGTACATGGAATAGATACAGGTTACTACAGTAAGGGGGGATTACTATATATATTTTAGATGGTAGTATGTGTAGGTTTTAGAATGTGGTAGTTTCATTTTGAGGTTGCAATCAATGCCAAAGGGGGAGATTGTTAGAAATATTGTCATTGATGTCAAAGGTCTAGCATTATTGGTGATAAAGGCCCCATTACATTTAATGATGTTTTTAATATTCATATCTTGGCTAATGTGTGTTAATATTTATTTAATATTAATGAATATATTTTTGGTTGCATATAAGTCAAAAGAGGGCCCATGGAGAAGTCAAAGAGTCACAGGGTAAAAGATGAAAGAGGAATGGGATGAATTTTCTCATGAAGAGTCACTTTGAGGAATTCCAAGAGTCACCATGTGAAGACAAAAGAGGTATGGCACATTTTTCCATGAAGGGACACTTTGAGGAATACAAAAATTCACCAAGATAAAGACAAAAGAGGAAAGGACACTTTTGCTTATGAAGGGTCACCATATGACTTTTCAAGTGCATGGATACGAAGGGTTATGCAAGTTTGACACCATTTTCTATGAGGATTGAAGGGTCATAAAGGGTGAATGCTAAAGATCATTTGGAAAGCTATAAATAAAGCCTTGAGAAGCCATTTGTAATATGCAAGAGAGTGCATGGTTTGTATTTGTTTTCAAAGAGAGAAAAGCAGGAGATATTGTAGAGTTATATCATTTGTTGAGTAAACAACATTGAGAGATAGTTGTGTTTTATACACAAGAGGGGTTGGTGCTCACAAATAGTTTCTATGTTGGTGCTCGATAAAGGGGTTCATGCTCCTGCAAGTTGGTGCTTGCAAACTTTGTATTTTGAGTTGGTGCTTATTCATATACTTGAGATTATTCTCCATGGTTTTTCCCACTTTGGGTTTCCACGTAAAAATCTAGGGTCTCTCTCTCTCTCTCTCTCTCTCTCTCTCTCTCTCTCTCTCTCTCTCTTGTGTGGTGCAATTTATTATTTCAATTTTATTGCATATCTTGAATGTATGATTGAGTGGTTAAAGAAAATAAATTAGATTAAGTAAAAGATATATAATATATTGATTCACACCCTCTCTCAGTATATTTTGTGCTTAACAATTTTATGCATATTCACAATGGAAGAAAGGCTTAAAATTAAAAATACAAAGGGTGTCAAGATTATTTGGAAAGAATATGCTTAAAGTAGTTTTTTTGTGCATTTTAGTATATGTGCAAAAGGAACACAATCTTGGACAATTATAACCTAAATGTGAATGGAGCAATTGAAAGTTTGAAGGAAGAATTTTTATTTTTTTGATTGATGTGTGAATGTAGTTTCACATGACATTTATTTTTTGCATGAATAAAAAATATATTTAAAAAAATAGTTGTGGCCCTTGAAAACGTGGAGAAGAATATTTATCATTATGGTGGTGCCAATGTAGCCCAAGTGTAGTTTTCAAAATATATTATAATAGTTTTTAAAAAGTTGTATAAAATAAGGTCTTACCTTATGAATTCTATTTGATTTTTTTGATAAAAATTTTCCATTGTGAACAAAATCACATCGTACAACATCTACTAAAAATATTTCACTTCATCTTGTATAATTTCTTAGATTTTTTTGTGCTTCCATAGTGTAGTTTACTTTTTAATCTGACTGTTTTATCTAAATTTGAATTAATATTACAATTAATAATAATTCATATAAATGGAATATGATAAATGCAGGGTATTGTAAATATAGTCCTAAATAAAAAAATAAAGATAAATGATTGAAATAGACAAATCAAAATAGAAATGAATAAGGCTAAACTATGCAAAAGAAAGATGAACTTATCTTTTAGAGTTGTTAGGTGACTAAACTTGAAAATAGACTGTAGGAACATGTAAAGTGCATAAAATCTATGAAACTCTTCGAAGTTATGCTTGAGTATATACAAGGATAATAATTCCTAATAGAGGACATGAACATTGGTTGATATTGACCCTATTTGTTGGTTCTACCTTTTTGCTAAAAATTAGAACTTTTGGCATAATCGAGTGCAATAATGAAAATTAGGTCTTATTCCATTGATTTTATCTTTAAAAACTATGTAAAGACCTTCATATGCATTATTTAAGTGACAAATTGTATCTTTATGTCACAAAGAGATAAATGGATGTGAAGGAGTGAAAAAGGGTTAGCAATTTGGGTTGTGATAGAACTCAACACCCCATTATGCTGAGTAATACCTACATATTAATACTCCAAAGAGGAATCAAACCTCCATGTAGTTATCCCACCTACGTTATTTGTGAAATTTTGATCCTTTGAATATATTAATGCATCTAGAATTAGATTGAATACTTGATCATTATTGGCTAGGGATGTATAAAAATGAATTCATATTTGGCTCATGACTACTTGAAGTGCTTGGAAAGTGATGTGGGAAGAATAGAGATATTTTATTCAATGTGCAATTGTGTAAATAAACCTTTATAACAGAATTGATAATCTTTCCAAGATGATGTTAATGAATGAATTGAATGTGATTTTATAGTGGTTCAAGAGGGAAAAAGACCCATTAGAGAGTTGAAGGATCTAAAGGCTGACCCTAAGGATGCTTTCATTTTTTGAATTTTGATTTTTTGGATGGAAGGATAAGTTTGATTGATAGGGACAAAAATGTTAAGCGTTCATATCCCTTTAAAAAATATGTTGAGTTTTGGGTCTGAGTTAGAGCATACAGATGCATAAAGGTATTTTAAATAGTAATATCATTTTTGTAGGTAACAATATATGGATTTGTAGTGAAATAAGCTATTCTCTTATGTTTGGGTTAAGTTAAATTGGTGAAATAAGTGTCAATTAAGTGCATATGTAAATTAATGGTAAAAAGGGATGAAATAGGCATGATAAAGTATTCGTGACCAAATTTAGGTTACTACAATTTCCCCCCTTTTTTTGTCTAAAATGAAACTAATATTGCTTTGGAGGATTGAAGTATTCAACTCAAAGACAAAGTGTGTCTTACACACTAAGGTATGGCTTTCCTTTAATCTATTAGTTTCATTTTTAGACAAAAAGGGTGAAATTATAGTAACCTTAATCTGGTCACGAATACTTTATCATGCCTATTTCATCCCTTTTTACCATTTATTTACATATGCACTTAATTGACACTTATTTCACCAATTTAACTTAACCCAAACATAAAAGGAATAGCTTATTTCACTACAATATGATGTTAATGAATGAATTGAATGTGATTTTATAGTGGTTCAAGAGGGAAAAAGACCCATTAGAGAGTTGAAGGATCTAAAGGTCGACCCTAAGGATGCTTTAATTTTTTGAATTTTGATTTTTTAGATGGAAGGATAAGATTGAAAGATAGGGACAAAAATGCTAGGCGTTCATATCCCTTTAAAAAATATGTTGAGTTTTGGGTCTGAGTTAGAGCATACAGATGCGTAAAGGTATTTTAAATAGTAATATCATTTTTGTAGGTAACAATAGATGGACTTGTAGTGAAATAAGCTATTTTCTTATGTTTGGGTTAAGTTAAATTGGTGAAATAAGTGTCAATTAAGTGCATATGTAAATTAATGGTAAAAAGGGATGAAATAGGCATGATAAAGTATTCGTGACCAAATTTATGTTACTACAATTTCCCCCTTTTTTGTCTAAAAATGAAACTAATAGATTAAAGGAAAGCCATACCTTAGTGTGTAAGACACACTTTGTCTTTGAGTTGAATACTTCAATCCTCCAAAGCACTATATAGTTTAGAAAACCCTACAAAACAAATGAAGTAGTTATTTTATTCCTTTAAAAATTGAAATTTGAACATTTGAAGCTTTGTTTGAACTTTGAAATTATAATTTGAAATGAAATTTGCTCAATTAATAATTGTTTGAATTTGAGTAATTTGAAAATTGAAATGAGAGTATAGAATGAGTACACCTATTTATGTGACACTAATGATACTCTTTGTGACTTTGATTAGTGATGATGTTTCTTTGAAGAATTGGTCAATTAATTCTTCCCATGAATCACTTGGAGAAGATGGTTCCTTAGCCTAACCAATGGAGAAAATTGGGGGTGATCAAACTCTAATTTGCATTTTCACTTTTGAAGTGAAAATATTGCTCATTGAAAAATGTTGAAACTTGATTACTTCTATGAATGTTTGTAACCCAAAAATGTAAATATTTTGAAATCCTAACAAAATTTCACAAATAATGCTAGAGTGTTTAGTGAATCTAAGTCATACACTATGCAATGAAACTAAATCAACTACTATAGATGGATTGTATATTCAATTTCAAAATCCTAGTATGTCTTGGTATATACAAGTATTTGAAATCATGATCATAAAATAATGGAGTATACCCATGCTCCTATCATGTCCACTATCGATACTCCATTTTCATCACTTTTGTTTCAAAATTTTAAATAGAATGATTTATCGTAATAACACACATATTAGGATAGAATTCACTAAAACATTCTAAACCATCTACATAATTTAACGTGCACATTCTAAACCACATTGGTGTATCTTTTATTGGGGAATACATCGTATTGAATCATCAAATTCATCTAAGTCATCATGAGTCAAATTTATACTTTTTAAGTCACCTTATGGATAAATTAAATGAAACAATTACTCGATTTTAACATTACAAAAATCACACAAAATCAACCCAGGGTTAAGTAGCTATTAAATCAAATTAGATGGATTATATATCCTTAAGAAGAAAATCCATAGCTTTTAAGAATATCCAATTTTAAATAAAAATTTAACATCTAATTATGCTTCACAATATGACATCATGTGGCAAGTGGTTTATTATAATTGATCCAAAGGCCAAACTTTGTAAAATATCAACATAAACGCAACCCATGCTCCATAAACTTAACCCATGCTTCAATAAATGTAAAATCAATGCCAAATATTAATGGCATAATCCATCCAAAATTGATTGATCCTCAACCACACATCTTGATCATCATCCAATGGCCTAATACAATTTAGAAAATCTATAAATAAAAGGGTCATTTTCCATTATAAACATGTTTTTTGTGCTAGACTTAATTTACAAAAACTCCTAGAAAAGCTTCAGTTCTTCATTTCTAAATCAAAACACAAGCGGATATGTTTTTAGAATGACACTAATAAATTGACAAAAACCTTAAGCTCTATATCTTGTCCAATAAAACTTACATTTAGACAAGATAGAGACATCCAAAAGAGAAGGTGAAACTGTATTATTTATATTCTATTGTGCTTGTTTATGCTCTATCTTGATCTTGTCTAATCTAAGGACATGAAATTGGGTTATATGTTGTATGTATTTATTTTAAAATTCATACCAACATGAAAATAACTACCTTGTACTTGTGTGTTTACATATGGCATAACCATTGGGTCATGCAACCGATAAATCATCATTTGAGGTCATCCCAACCTTTTTGGAAAATAATATTGAGTTATTTTAAGCTAAAACCCATAAAAATGTGTCACAAAATGGTTCAAAATTCATATTCAGGTGAGACAAGTCTTCACACTATGTAACCATGAGTTTGTTCTTTGGAAACACAAAATTCTTCTTTCATTCACAACTTTGCATTTAACATATAACCATCATCTAACCTGTTGAGATTTTAGAATATTTATTATAATATTTTTATTTGTCTATATGTGACTTTACTCTTCTAGATGTGGCTTTGTTGTCACTAAATATGATTTCACACTTTCTGACTCTTTTTGTTTGTAGGGTTTTTCAAACTCATGACTGCATAAATGCAATATTGATCCTAAGAAATGCATATTTATTCCTACTAAAATCAATTTTGTGTTCTCTATATATTTATACATGAAGTTTAAAAAATCATGACTATATACATAGGGCTTAACTCTAAGAAACGTGACTTTATTATGATTAAACACAATTTTATGTTCTGTGTCTATTTCTATGTGCTGGTTTACAAAGTCACGACTGCGTACCCATAATTTTAATATGATAAACATGGATTTTTATTGACTAAAAATGATTTTGAATTATGTATATTTTATGTGTAGGTTTAAAAAATTGATATTGTGTACCTGCATATTCACTATGAGAAATGTCGCTTTATTCTACATAAACATGATTTTACGTTGTTTGTCAGTTTTTACATGTAGGGTTATAAAATCATGACTATTTATCCAAGGATTAACTTTGATAAATGTACCTTTATTTTGACTAAACATGATTTTATAATCTATAACTATTTATGTACAAGTTTTTCATCTAGCGCACAACTACAAGTCTTAAATTTGTGACTGTGGATATGCGAATTCATGCCATAAAGCTTGAACATCAACATTTCAACTTAATTTTACTTGTAAAAGGCCATATTCAAACTTGAAAATATTATTATGTAAGTTTCCCTATTCAAATACATAGTTTTATTCAAATAAAAGTTTTATGAACACTTCTTTTGGTGCAATTAAAATGAACCAACACTTAAATTTGGTGTTCTAAAAACATACTAGTGCTTTCATTACTTGCATATTTGTATCACTTAGTTATTTTTGGGAAACCTATAATGTGTATGATCTTCCCTTTTCCACTTTTAGGACCCTAGGTGACCAAAAACACATAGGTTACTATCATATTTTCCCAAAGTTTAACTAGATTATGCTCTCTTTTTCCCCCTTATAGGATCTTGAGGATCAAAAATGGCAAAACTTTTCTTTTTATTTTCACTGTGTGAGTTGGATTTCATCACCATCCACAAGTCTATAGGTTGAAAATATTGGTATTTCATCTCTCATAATATGTACCAACCCTGTACATCTGATGAGGGATATACATTGAGGTTAATTATTGCTAAAACATAGTGAAATTCCCCATAAAGGGTTTCATAAAAGCAAGGGGTTTGAGCATAAATTCAATATGATTTATTGAGATTATAGAATATCAATTACAGAGACATTTATAAATCCATAAATATGATCATATTCCTACAAAATAGGATGAGCAAATAACCTATGAATAACTCGTAATCTACTAAATTATGAAATTAGGTCCATAATAGACTTTATTAGATTAACTTAGTTTAACAACTAACAAATGAATATAAAAACTACATGAGTTGTTTTGTAGATAAAAACCTCACTTTTACATAATAATATTACTATGGTAAATTTATTCTAACACCCCCCCTTAATTTATCATAGCTTGGAGAGTATAAGAGAGATAACTTTTGAATGCCTCAAACTTATCATGTGCAAGTGACTTCATGAAGACATCTGCACATTGATCTTGAGTGGAAAAATAATGGAACAATATATTATTTTATTGAATGTGTTCACATATAAAATGGACTTGAACTTCAATGTGCTTAGTGATTTCATGAAAAACTAGATTGTGAACATGTTTAAGAACACCCTAATTATCATAATTCAGAATTATTGGTTGAGTTTATGGAACTCCCAATCTTGCTAGTATGAGATGTAGCCATATCAACTCATAGAAAACTCCTATTGCACAATATTTTACCTTAGTATAAGAACAAGAAACAAAGTTCTACTTTCTCCCACATGAGTTTAGACCATATCTCAAAAAGAGTACAAACCCATAAGTGGATTTTTTGTCATAAATTGAACCTATATGGTCTGAGTCTATGTATCCTATCAAAAAGAACTTATCATTCTTCTTGTATGCTAGGAAATAATCCATTTTTACTCAAATATTTTTCAATACCCACTTAGCTACTTTTTAGTGGCTTACTTTTGGCTCCTACATGAACCAGGAAAGATAGCTGACATCATAGTTGATATATGGCCTAGTGTATGTGAGGTAGATGAGATTCCCAATCAATTAATGATAAAGAGTAGAATCTATTAGTGGTGATGGATATGATTAAGATAGTTTCAAAGCCTTGCATCCATAGATGTAGCCTTTGGTTTGCAATCCATCATCTAAAACCTCTCAATTAATGTCTTGATATACTTCATCTGAGACATGAATATTTGCTTTTATTTATACCATACTTCTAATCTAAGACAATAGTGTAGTAGCTTAATATCTATCATGTCAAATGATCATTTGAAATCTTTATTTATTTAATTAATCATCTTCACTAGGTTGTTAGTGTTGACTAAATCATTAACATAAACAATAATAATGGAAATCTCCCTCTTAGATTTTCAGGTAGAGATTGGGATCATATATATTCCTTTAAAATCCATGATTTATGAGATTCTCATCAATTTTTATATACCAAGATCTAGGAGCCTATTTGAGACTATATAGATATTTTATGAGTCTACACACCTTTTGTTCTTGTCTTAGTGTGACATAACCTTCTGGTTGAGTTATGTAGACTTCTTCCTATAGATCTCCATTTAATAAGGCACTTTTAACATCCATATAATGAACATTCCATCCAAACTATATATCCATTACACAGATCACTATGATTATCTTTATCTTAGTTATAGGAGGAAAAGTCTCCTCATAGTCTATACCCTATTTTTATGCATAGCCCTTTGTTATGAGTATTTCCTTGTGCTTATCTATGCTTCCATCTACTTTGTATTTGGTCTTAAATAGACATTTGTATTTGATAGGTATATTCCATGGTGGAATATCAATAAGCTTCCATATGTCATTCTTCATGAGAGACTGATATTCTACATCTATGGCATCTTTCCAATGTTTGGACTCTAGGGATTCACAGACTATAAAGGTCTCAAATGTTTTTTAAATAGTGCTCATTAAGGCAAAATTTACCTCTACATGATCCATACTATGAGTCCTCAGTCTTATAGATGAAGTTTTTATCGATCCATCTAGTTTTGCATCTTGAATTGTACTCATATACCATTTAGGCATATGTTGAGTAGTAGTTGGTGGTGTTGGAGCTTTTAACCGACCATCACCACTATTTTTATTTGGAAAGTTTACATGTTTTATGCCTGTATCATATGTCTATGTGGAAGATGAAATTATTTCACCTTTCTCATCAAACTTTACATCCCTGATGATATGTATCTTCATAGTCTTTGGATCAATGAGTTTATATGCTTTTTAATCACTATTGTATCCCACAAAAATGCATTCCTAGGTTTTTTTATCCAATTTATTCCTTTTATTCTTTAGGACATGCATGTATGACTTAAAACTAAAAGCTCAAAAATGAGAGACTTTCGGCTTCATCCTAGTTCATGCTTCCTATGGTGTAATTCTATCAAGAGATTTAGTGGGTGACCTATTTAATAGGTATACAATTATGAGACATGCTTCTACCCAATATGAATGAGGAAATTATGCATCCCCAATCATGCTTCAAAACATATCGACAATGACATGTTTATTATATTGTTAGGTTGTGGAGTTAAAAGCTTCACCCAGATGCAAACATGGAGGGTTGTTGAGTGTCACAGTCACCAGTGTCGGGAGTACTTGTTTGATTGACAGTATTGTTACTGACTGGTGGAGGTGAACAACAACTCTGTGTTTGAGTTGATTGTTGTGACCATAATTGAGAGAGAGAACTCTTGATCAAGAATTACTGGGAGTCCTAGAGGTGTGGGAAGCCTCAGAGGTGTGAGAAGAAGTGGCATCTTCTTTATTGTATTTTCTTTCTAGATGAGTTGAATACAAGATTGTATTGTCTCTCAAATTCTGTGTTGTTACTGATTTATTTGTTACTTGTTACTTCTGGTTAAATTCTATGTTTAGTTGCTTATACAAGGTAATCAATTGTGCTCCTAATCCTGACAAAGTGGTATCAGAGCTAGGGTTGCAAGGATTAGGTTTACTAACACCTTGGTTTTAGAGTGTGTTAAGTGTTTGTTGATTACAGGTCACTCTCAGGGGTTTCTGATTGAGTGGGAGTATAGCAATGACAGAAGAAAGTAAGCTTAGAATGGAGAAGTTTAACAGCAAGAATTATCAATTATGGAGAATGCAGATAGAAGATTATCTATATTAGAAAGATTTATACTTACCGTTGGGTGGGGTTGCATGCAAACCCACAGATATGAAAGATGAAGAATGGAAGGTTCTTGATCGGAAGGCTCTAGGATCTATAAGGTTGAGCCTTGCATCGTCTGTGATTTCTAGTTTATCACAGGCTAAGACAATGGTAGAATTGATGGAATCTTTGGCAAATTTATATGAAAAACCCTCAGCTTCGAATAAGGTATTTCTTATGAAGCAGTTATTTAATTTGCAAATGTTGGAAGGTGGATTTGTACACAGTCATCTTAGTGATTTCAATGGTTTGGTAAACCAGTTATTTTCAGTCAATATTGTTTTTGATGATGAAATTAAGGCTCTCTTAATCTTGTGCTCATTACCTAAAAGTTGGGATAGTTTGGTAATGGTATTTAGTAATACTGCGTCTGCTTCAAATATCTTAAAAGTGGATGATGTTGTTAGTGTAATCTTGAATGAAGAAATTCATAGGAAAAGCACAGGTGAATCATCAGGGAATGATTTGAGTGTTGAAAGCAGGGGAAGGCAAAGAAAAAAGATCGAGCAAGGGAGATCAAGGTCAAAGATAGGCAAGAGATCCAAATCCAGGTATGGTAGAGTAATTTACTGGAATTGTGGAAAGGTAGGGCACATAAAGAAAGATTGTAGGTCGGTAGAAGATCAGCATGAAGGAAATGAAGAAGTAGATTTGCAAATGTTGTTGCACAAGATGCTCTTGTATGTTCCTTGGATAAAGTGAAATCTTGGGTGTTAGATTCTGGTGCCTCTTTCCATGCAACCCCAAATAGAGCATCTTTTCATGATTATGTCCAAGGGGACTTTGGAGAGATTTATTTAGGGGATGGAAAGCCTTGTCAAATGGTTGGCAAAGGGAAAGTGCAGCTAAAATTATAGATGGGCAACACATGGGTGTTGAAGGAGGTCATGCATGTACCAGTCCTGAAGTGAAATTTGATTTTTGTTGGAAAGTTGGGTGATGAGGGATGCACAGTAACTCTCACAGCGGACTCTTGGAAAGTTACCAAGGGTGCACTTGTTTTAGCAAGAGGTAAGAAAGTAGGTACTCTTTATCTATCTACTTGTATTACTGATTCTCTTTCTAGTTTATCTACTTTAGTTGTAGATTTAAAGATGTGGCTTCGTAGGCTTGGTCACATGAATAAGAAGGGGATGCATGTTCTTGAGTCAAAGGGTAAGAGTTCAATTCTGGAAAGCACAGATTGAGATTTCTGTAAGCAACAGAAGAAAGTGAGGTTTCTTGAAACTCATGCTACAAAAAAGGATTGGGTCTATTTCACAAAGAGAAAATCTGATGTTTTTGATAAGAACAAGAAAGCCTTGGTGTTCAAGGAGAAGATGACGGACAAAAATCAGTCACAGGGGCTGAAAATTTTTGAGTAGGGCAATTTGAACAAGGGAATGATTCAAAGTAAGCTTGTAAGTAAAAAGTCATCACTCACACGTAAACACAGGTATCGATGTTAGTCAGGGGAAACTGACATTGAATAGATAGGTATCGACATTGGTCATGTGTAGACCAGAGTCAGTGGTGTTAAGTAGGTAAAGACTGATGTCGGTCAGGGTACCGATGTCGGCAATCAAGTCAGTCGCATGGAACCAATGTCAGTTGGATGCAGACTGGGAGGTGACAGACAATGGTCACTATCAAAATGGATTTTGGGTGGACAACAAGCTGTTAAGGAGTCTCAAATGCCCATGAGGAGGATTGAAAGTGTAAGTAAGCCTCAAATTCATTGTTCCCCTTCTTTTGATTACTTATTGCTCACTGATGGTCAAGAACCAGGAAGTTTTAAAGAAGTAGAGCAAGTAAAATCCAAGAAACAGTGGGAGCATGGCATGAATTATTTGGAAGAGAACCAAATGAGAGTTTTGGTAGAGTTTCCAGCCGAAGAGAAAGCACTGAAAGATGAATGGGTTCCTAGGTCAAAGAAGAGAGAGAATGGATACGTGAGATGAAAGGCCAGGGTATAAGGTCTTGAGCAGGCTACAGGACAATGGAGATTTAACCATTGTGTTTACTTTACCAAGTTGGATAATATTAGCTACATTATCCTATTACTCTATGTGGTGTGTATGCTTGTTATAGGGTCACACATGCAGGGTGTTGCTGAGCTAAAGGTAAAGTTAGTTCAGAGGTGTGTCATGAGGAATCTGGGAGCAGGAAGATTTTTTGGCATGAGTATTCCTAGAGACAGGGAAGATCACAGGTTGATGTTGTCTCAGGATGATTGTGTGAATAAGGTAGTGGCGAGGTTCAAGATGCAGGATGCAGAACTAGTTTGCACACCTATGGATGGATAGTTCACAGAACAGTGTCCCAATTCACATAATGAAGTTAAGTGCATGGTATGTACTAGACCTGAGTTTACCCAAGTAGTGGGTGTTGTCAGTGAGTTTGGGGTCAATCCAAAAAAGAAGCACTAGAAAGTTGTTTAGTGGACTCTCAGGTATTTGAGAGGGACCAACAATAGGTATACATGCGATGCAGGGTCAAACACTTCTCTACATGGGTATGTAGAATCGGATGTGGGAAGGGACTTGGATGATAGGCATTGCACCATAGGATGTGTGGTGGTTGGTCTTCAAGATTGAGCTTGAAGAGGGATACAAGTTAGGAAATAAATTAGATGATGTACAGGTACAGGTGCAACTATTTATCTCCAAGTGGGAGATTGTTAGGTTGTGGAGCTAAAAGCTTCATTGTATGCAAACATGGAGGAGGTTGCTGAGTGTCACAGTCATCAGCATCAATCAGGCCAACTGACGTTGGTCAGGGGTGGATAGGAAGCTACTAACATCAGTTAGATATCAACTGATGTTGATCATCTCCAGATAGACAGTGACTGACATTGGTTGCTTGTGTGATTCCAAAACTATTAGTTCACGAACAGTTTGTTAATGAAATCGATTGTTTGCATGTAAAAGGCTAATTTTAGTCTTGAGTTGCATGTCTAATTATTGTAATTAGGTGTCTAATTATTGTTTGCATGGGATCTATATAATAGGCTCATGGGGCTGTATTGTAAGCAAGGACAAGGAAGAGATCATTCCAATTGTAAGATCTAGGTTTGTAGGTGTGCAAGATCAGGTTGATCTGCAGGTTGTGCAAGATCAGGTTAGATCTACATGGTAAGTAAGATCATTTTATTTTCAAGTTGTTTCAAGTTCAAGGGAGATCTAATTGGAGTACTTTGAGTACTTGTTTGACTGGCAATATTGTTACTGACTGGTGGAGGTGAACAACTCTGTGTTTGAGTTGATTGTTGTGACAATAATTGAGAGAGAGAACTCTTGATCGAGAATTACTGTGAGTCCTAGAGGTGTGGGAAGTCTCAGAGGTGTGAGAAGAAGTGGCATCTTCTTTATTGTATTTTCTTTCTGGATGAGTTGAATACAAGATTGTATTGTCTCTCAAATTCTGTGTTGTTACTGATTTCTTTGTTACTTGTTACTTCTGGTTAAATTCCATGTTTAGTTGCTTATACAAGGTAATCAATTATGCTCCTAATCCTGACATATTTTCTATTCCATAACTAAGATTTATATGTATCCTTCACAACAAGTATTTGATGATCATTGTATACAAGATCAAGTTGAAACATTTTTCCTATATTCAAAGCTCATGTAATAGTTTTAGAGCCTCAATATTTATTCTTGATAAATCAAAACTTCTCACTAAGGTTGTGATTAAACTCAACTTTGAGATTGTGATCGAGAAGTTGATTTATATATAACAAGTTCTTAATGAGTCCTAAAACATACAAGACATATTTTATTTTGGTAGTGTGGTTACCAAGATGTAAAGAAACATCACCTCTACCTTGAATAGTGGATGATGAGTCATTACCAATAGAAACATTACCATGAGATCCTAATTAATGTAAAGTATAAAACCATTCTTTTTGTCCTATCATGTGCATTATTGCACCAGAATCAACATACCAGATAGATTTTGAAGAATAAGGTTATTCATGTGCCTATGTAGTAAAGACACGATCATCTTCTAAAGAATGATCATCCTCAACAACATTCCCATGTTATTATTTCTTCTTCCAATGCTTTTTGGAATGGGGTTTAGGCTTTAGTGACTGAGGTGGATTCTGTGAAGTGGGCTTCTTACTAAATGAGCCATGTGTGAGTCCATTATACCCTAAATATTTGAGGTCATGACTTGTCTTTCCATGAATAAGACAAACATTCTGTGAATGGTATTTTTTCCCCTACTAGTGTTGTTGATTTTTTTTCTTAAGGTTATGTTTATAAGTCATTATGGGCTTCTTCCCTTTTTGAGAGGAGGCAAGTGCATGCTATTCATTAGGTTCCTCTATAATTTACATGGCTTCTTCTTGTTGAAACATGTTAACCAACGAGGCAAAGGTGGTTTGTGAACTATGACATTCAACATGGTCAAAAAAAATTTATATGTAGAGGGTAGAGATCTTAAGATAATAGGAACCAAAGAGTCATCTTTCACTAGTTTGATTAATGATTCAAAAGAAGCATTCAAGATTACAACTTTACGAAGAAAAGCTTCCATTTTTTCTTCAGCTTTTAACTTTAGACAATGAAGTTGGATTTGTAGATGAATAATCTATTTTTGATTTGTTGCCTCAAATATTAATTGAAGCTTATCCTATGCTTCCTTAGTTGTAGTGGCATTTTAGATATGAGGTTGTACCTCATTTGAGACTCCAAATATGATTATGAGCTTAACCTTTTGATTGGATTTGTCATATTTTCACTGTTGATCAATGTAAGTAGCATGTTAGGTCCAAGTTCCATAAAAAACTATCCATATGTCTTAAAATTCCAAGTGGGTTTTAACCTTAGTTTTCCATGTTGCATATTTGTCACCTTGAAGAAGTTGAGTGTTTGGAAAAACAAAACATGGTCTATTTATAGACATATGTGCAAATCTAATAAAACTATTAAAATGAGATGGATTGGGGCCATATAACTCCAAAATGTTACCCTTTATATATGTTATTATACTGATATACCATACCTCTCTATATACACACCATCCTATATACCCATCGGTATTGGAAGAGCTTGTCCTTTTGATATATCCATCGATACGTGAAAGAGACTTTAACACACATACGAGTATAAAGGTATTGGGTACCTAGATAATACATCAAAGAGATTAATTTTGTCATTAAAACATGTATAAAATGAATTCCACATACGTGGGCATAACTTCCCTATATACTTAGAAATTCTAACTGTCAGGATTTATGTCTATTGACAGTAGCAAATGGGTAAAAGAGGGATCATTTATGAATATTTCTGAACCTTATTACTCCTTGATGATTTAAATGGTCAATTAATAGACAACATTTTTTTATCTATGTTAGGTTATAAACATAGTAGTTCAAAGAGCGATGATATTATCTATAAATGTGAACCAGAGGCATCATTGATACCGAACACTATGAAAGAGATTTTTATAATCTCATTGTTTTTATACTGGTTTGATTTTCCAAAAATAAAAAATGCTTTTAAAAATCATTAAAATTTACAAGTTTCAAGTACAAAAAATGGAAAATAAAATTCTATAAAGCAAAATAGTGAAAATAGTCCCTCCAATTTTTATTTTCTCTTGTTTTATCTTTCCTAGTTTTGTCTTTTACATTTGCTCATATGGTAAGATATGGCCAAAGACCAATTTGTTGCAGGTTTAAAGAGTAAATCTTGACTGAATGAATTCTAAGAGCCAAAAAGATTGTACAGCCAAGTCCTAAATGATTCAAATAAATTAATAATGGTAAAAAATATACCAAATAATATCATACAACTATAATCCTTGCTTGTGGAGTGTGTACGACTTGGTGTGAAGGAAAACCTGTACGGCTAGCTTGAATTTCTTGGCTTCAAAGCTACCAAAACACACCACCATATCTACAAGTGCAATCTAACTTGAATAATAGGAATTTTAATAGAGTCTTGATCTAAAAATTCTCTGCTTTGATACCAAATATGAGCATTAATATAATATAATTTATTAAACTTACATAATATCAATTACAAAGATGTATATAAAGCCCTACATATGCTCATAATAGTCTTACAAAATAGGATGATCAAATAACCTATGAATAATCTATAATATACTAAATTATAAAATATGTTCATAATAGTCTTTATTTGACTAAGTTTAACAACTAATAAACTAATCTATAAACTATGTGATTTATTTATTGATAACAACCTCACTTCTACATAACAATCTTACTATGGTAAATTTATTCTAATAAGGATTTATCCCTGATGCTAAGCTATTAGAAATCATCCTCAAAGTCAAAATTTATGGTATCACTTCATTGAGATCTCACTACTGAAGTGGTCACAAAGGGGTTAATCCCTCCAATGAATTTTCCATTATTTTTTCTTCTTTGACATATTTTGAGCCTTATATACTGTGAAGTATATTGGGGACCATTTAGAAAATTTTTGTCAAAATTTTAGATTAAGACCTTTTGGCTATAAATGATTTATAATGAGCAGGAAAATAACCTCCCCCATAATCTCACATCGTATTACATGAAGTGAGGGTTAATAAATTAACCTATTCTCACTTCTTGTGAGGTAGATACATGGGCAATAATCATATTACACACTTATTTTGCTACTAAAGATAGGGATTGTCTTCTATGTATGTTCTTGATTGTTTGTTGTCTTATACCCATTTTATGTGATATACCTTGCATATCAAACAAATCAAAATTATCATAAGTCTAAAAAAATTTCATTACACATTTGTGCAATGAGGTATTACTCTACCCAATTTTTGAGTCATTTTATCCCCTTATAAATGCCATATTGTCCACATAAAATGGTACCCTATCCAAATCATACTATCATGTTGCCCATTTAAAATCAAATCTAAATCAGGTTCGTTTTGAACCAAATTCAAATTCTTAATCAAATCTAAATTAGGATCATTTTGAACCAAATTCTAATTCAAATTCAAACTCAAATCAAGTTCATTTTGAAATAAATATAATTCAAATTCAAATTCAAATAATTCAAATTTTCTAAACTATTTAAATGTTTCAAAATAATCAACTCTTCCAAATCCAAGTCAAACACATTTAAAATTCAAAGTCAACCTTCAAAATAATTCAATCAATTCAAATGTCTCAAGTCCAAATAAAAAATCAAGTCAAAATTTGAGTGTTTTTAAAATCCAAGGTCAAGTGTTCAAATATTCAAAACTCATTTTATAAGTACATATCCTTTTTCAAAACACACTTAACATTCCAAAAATTTGTGTAATTTTAAAAATAACAACATTAAACTTTGATATTTACATTAATGAATCTAATAAAATGTTCTAATTTGACCAAGAGGCATTTTGATATCACACAAAATTACAAGTTGATTCAAATAACATTTTTCAAATCTAAAATTCAACTTTCAAGTGATAAACAAGGTCTTTCATACACACTCAAATCAAATCAATTTGAACATCCAACTTTGATTCAAGATGAAGATTATCAATCCAAACATTTCTAATTATACACAAAATGGGGAATCATACAACCTTGCTCTAGATGATGATTCATCTTATGATCCACTTAGATACTTCCAACATAATAAAAAACTAGAGGATGAGGTACATCAACCTAATATGAGGATGTGCCACTTAGAACAAAATAACTACATATCCATGTTCGATAGAGGAGACACCCCCAGAGTCAACTTATACTCAGGAATAAACCCTTGTATAAAATTCAAGTAAAAATATGGAATCATCTAACAAAAGGAGAGGGAAACTTGCATACCCATCCCAAAATAGACAAATAATTATTGAATAGTTACAACATACTAGTCAGCTTATAGCCTCTTTAGCTACCTCCCTTTCTATTGCTTATTTCAACAATCCCCCTCCTATGGATCAAAATCCACCCCTTGAGAAACAATAACAAGATACATTATCTAATCCTCCATCAAGTAAAAATCCTTTCAAAAACTTAGAGTAAACACCTCCAGTTGATCCATCTATAAAAGATACAATTAATATATGTCAAGTCCCTCCTAATTCCCAGTAAATCCCTTCCTCAAATCCATCACAAGTATTCCCTAATATGCATCAAGTCCCTTATAGATCACAAAAAATACCTTATAGCTCCTAATAAATACCTTCAAGTTCCAAATAAATCCTTTATAGTTCCTAACAAATCCATTAAAGTTCCCAATGAATCCATTCTAGTTCACAACATGTCCTTTCTAGCTCACATCAAGTCCCTTCTAGTTTATAACAAGTCCTTTCTAGTTTACAACAAGTCCCTTCAAGTTCCCAACACATCCCTACCAAACCAAAATAACAATTTGAAAATATTCCACCATGATAATTTTTAACCAATCCCAAACAAGTCCCTTTAAAACCACAACAACACATTCCTATTAAAGCCACAATCCCTCTCTTCTAGTCAACAACAAATTCCTACCAATTAATAACAAGTCCCCTTATAACAAGTACCTTCATGAAATGTTGTTATCTATTAGTACAAAACTCATCCATATTGACAACATATTCCTCCAACTCAATAATGCATTGCTAATGCACTTCCTAATGCAAATAAAAAACAAGTACCCTTTCAGTAGTATAATATTGGTTATAGGGTTAACAACCCTAATAACTTAGCTCAAATGCTACCCATTCTAACATATTCTAATCCTAATCTACTTAGTCATCCAAATCAAGATAATACCCCTTTAAACACTCAGTACCTAATGCCTCTTCCATCCCAAAAAACTCCCACTCTCTATAAATTTCAAGTGATAAAATTCATTATCTTAAAACTCTAAGTAGGTAATCAGAGCAAAAAATACAAATTTAATGAGATATACCCATACAATTTAACATGAGTTTCCTTCAAGTACCTTTCTCACCTCATTTTAAGGCACCCAAATTTGAAAAATACAAGGGAAGGGGTGATCCTAGCAAACTCCTAAATGAATTCTTTGTGTCATGTTAAGGAGTAGCCTATAACAATATTTATCTACTTTTCTTATTTTGACACAACTTGGGTGGACAAGTCGTGGAGTGGTTTCTTCATTTACCAAAGGGATCTATCATCACATTTCATGTCTTTTCTAAAAAAATTATTAAACACTTTTTGTATAACATAGAACACAATTTTACCATGGTTGACATATGCAATACTAAACAACATGTTGGGGATTTTTTTTTTGTTTACTTACAATGATGGAGAAGTTTGGCTAGCTAGTTTCCACACAACCTTCTAGATAAGCAACTAGCAAATATTTCATTTCCAATCTAAATTTAGAGTTAACTCATAATTTAAGACTTTATTGTGATGATACATTTGAATAGATTATAGATAAGGATTGAAAATCAAAAAGGCACTTATAGACAATGTCTTAATCAATATTTATTCTTAGAATCAACCACAAGTTCACACCCTAGTGCAAGGATAGGCAATCATTTTTGAGAAACCAAAAGTGTTTAATATAAATTAAAATGTTGTAGGTAATGGAATAAATAAATAAATACATGTGAAAATGGTGGAACCACTGCCTATCCAAAATAATCCACCTACTAAATATATTTATCTATGCAAACCACCTCCACAAAAGAATCAATACCAAATACTATTCTTCTTTAATATTGGTGAGCCTATAAAGGTAGTGTTCCAAAAATTAGTTTTATAAAACATGGTCATTTGGACAAATACAAATCCATTTGAAGAAGGCCACCTAAGCCCATTTGGTATAGAGACAATGAATATTTTGATTACCATAATGTTAAGGGCCATGAAATTTATAGATGTGTGTGATTAGGTACTTAATCCAAGACCTACTTGAGTAATGGTGAAATTGAGTTAGAGAATATTGTATTGACTTCTAATAAAAATAAGGATATCTACAAAGACTTATTTTTGAAGCATAATTATAATAATCATCACCAACCTAATCAATTAAATTAGAATAACTACCAATTGAATAGTCAAAATCAAAATCAAGGTCAAAATCAGAATCATAACAACTGTAATCAAGGTCAAGATTCCCAAACAAATTAAATTGGCTACCATGATGTCTTGTATGACTATAAAAATGTTATAGGTCATATTTTTATTAATTATGTATACACTATTAAAATTAATCCCTGTCAACCTTGTAACATACCATAACATGTTACCCCTTCCATTCTAGGACCTTCCCCTTCATATCTTAGTATCCCTCTTCCAAATTGAAATAGTATTATTGCCTCTCAATGTCAATGGGTCACCATTATAGATCTTACACCTTTGATGAGCCCCATAAATGTCATGTACATTGACTTTCATGTCATCATGATTTGGGGTGATATGGATTGGGTAGTAGGAATTTGGTGCATGTGGATTAAAGCTGACATGACACCTTTTTTATTCATCACTTTTCCATGTCACTAATCATTGCTCACATGACCTCTATTCTAATGTTTTGTAGGATGTCCCTAGTCTGAATTTACTCAAACCACCTCCTCTTGGTGAATATGCATGAATCAAAGGAACTTATACTAACCAAATATAGACAAATAAAATACTTAACTTACCTAATCATACTCATAGTCTTTGATCTTTTCCTAACACCAATTTTAATTAGATAAAAAATGTATGAGTTAGTATTAGGAAATGTATACAAACAAACACAATAGTAAAATTATTGCTTGGAACAAATTGATAAAAAATTGATCAAATTCTGTTGTTTTCTAATTCATCTTTTTTTTTCTTTTTCCCTTAGCTAACCATTTCTAGTTTTTAGGTCAAGGCTCTTTATTCAATGCATGATCAACCAAAAAGCTAGTTTTTTGATCAATATTGTCAATAGTGTCCTAAAAAGTATTTTCACCATGGAAAATTTTCTTTTATTTATTTTATATATATATATATATATATATATATATATATATATATATATATATATATATATATATATATGAAATAAAGAAACCAAGGAGTGGTCCCCTTATTCTAGTGTTGCATCATTTCTATCTATTATAAAGCTTCCATCCTCATCTCATCAATCTCAATTAGTTGGAGGATCCTATCTCATTGTGCCTTATCCAAATCAATTCTATTTCCATTATTATTTTTAAGGTTTGC
The DNA here is from genome assembly GCA_037957365.1 of Torreya grandis. NCBI lineage: Eukaryota > Viridiplantae > Streptophyta > Pinopsida > Cupressales > Taxaceae > Torreya > Torreya grandis. The sequence continues at coordinate 1,946,069 of JARHVA010001736.1, read as the reverse complement.
AATTCAAACTCAATGGAGATTAAATGTTTCTTACCATACACCAATTCATAAGGGAAAATCTAGTGGTTGTCTTCTAAGTAGTGTTGTAGGCCCATACTACCTTTGGTATTCATGCTGCCTAGTATTTTTCGTTACTATTAACTATATTGGTTAGAATGTTTTATATCTCCCTATTGATAACCTCTAATTGACTATTAGACTATGGATGGTAAGGGGAGGACTTCCTATTGATGAATTGGTATAATTCCATGAAATGGTTACTCATATTAGACATAAATTATGGTCCCTAATTTGAGACTATCTCTCTAAGTGCACCAAATCTTTACATGATTTTAAAATACAAGAAATCTGCTACCACTTCTTCCCTAGCAAAAGACAAAGCTTGAACCTCAGTCCATTTAATCACATAGTTTATACATATTAGAAAATATTCCTTACCTTGGGATGGAGGATCTATAGGGTTAAAAAAGTCTATGCCCCACTTTTGAAATGGTTATAACACCACCTAGGGATGAAGAAGCATCTCTAATAATAGTGTAGGTTGTCCTATCATTTGACATGGATCACACTACCGGATGTACTTCTATACTTGCTTGTGAAGGGATGCCCAATAATATCATGTTTCTAGGATCTTATGCATGGTTATCTTTGCTATATAATGACCTCCTCCTAGTTCATTATGATAAGTTATAATGATGTCATATGCTTCATTATCTATTACAAATCCACAAAATTCATGACCAAATACATACTTAAATAACATGCCATTAATCCACTTAAAAGAAGAGTTTTATTTTATTAAACATTTCCTTTCTCTATGAGTGAAATGAAAAAGAAACAACCATGTGGACAAATATATGGTTATATTAACAAATCATGGTGAATATGCTGAAATAACAAATAGTTGTTCATCTAGAAAGTTGTCTTCAACTGGTTCCTCATCACCTGTAGTGTTTATCCTAGACCAAAAATTTGCAACCACATTAAAATATTCTAGTTTATCAATAATGGTTATATTAAATTCTTTCAAAAGTAATAGTCACCTTATGATTCTTCTACCTACTATAAGTTTATTCATGAGATATCTTATGGCATAATGGTCTATGTATATAAAGACCTTGTACCTTGTACTATAGTGTCTAAATTTATTGATGGCATAAATCACAACAAAGAATTATTTTTCTATGGTTGTATAATTCCTTTTAGTAGGTGTGATATTTATATTGATGTAATAAATAGCATATTTATGGTCATTTTCATCCTTTTATCCTAGAAATACCTCCATTTCATAGTTAGAGGCATCAATTTAGATATGAAAAGGTTTTTCCCAGTTGGGTCCTCTCAACACTAGAGCAAAACTAAGTTTCTCGTTAATGGTTTTAAAACATTCATGGCAGTCATCACTCCACATAAATTCACTATCCTTTGTCAGAAAAGCAAACATAGGAGCATAAATTTTGCTGAAGTCTTTTATAAAACATATATAATAACTAGCATGACCTAAGAAGCTTTTAATATTAGTTTGGTTCTGAGGGGAAGGTAGGTTAGAAATTAATTTAATTTTTTTGGGATTTACTTGGATTCCTTTGGGAAAGATGTGTTATCCTAGTACTATGCCTTGACCCATCATCATTTGGAATATATCATGACTTATTGATAGTTGGTATTATTCACACCTAATTATAACCTTGTATATATTATGTAAAGCTTCATCAAAGGTGTCTCCATGAGTAGTGAAGTCATCCATGTAAAATTCTACACAGTCATTAGTTAGATCAAATAATATGGCTAAAATTGCTCATTAAAAAGTAGTTGGAGCATTACAAAGGCCAAATGGTAATACGATATAGGCAAACATTCCCCATAGACAAGTAAAAGTAGTATTGTATTGATCCTCAGCTACCACTATTATCTATTTGTACTCACTAAATCCATCTAGGAAAGAAAAGTATTAATTCTACTAGATTATCAAGCACCTAATTAATAAAAGGTAGAGGGAAATAATCCTCATAGTGGATTTGTTTATCTCTTAGTAGTCTACACACACTCTCCATTTCCCATTTTTATTATGTATAATTATCAGTGGAGAAACCCATTGGCTGTCTAAGATGGGATAAATAAATCCCACATCCGATAATTTATCTATCTCAATTTTTATTATATCCCTTAATGTTGGATTTATTTGTCTTTGTGGATGTTGATGAGTCATCAATTCATCATTGGAATGTCACTCTCCACTTCTCACTTGGAAAGACACACTTGCTGAAAGTAAATCACACTTGCAGGAAGGAAAAATGGCACACTTGTAGAAAGGAAAATAACACACTTCCAAGAATTAAGAGAGCACACTTGTAGGAATTAAAAGAGCACACTTTTGCAAGGGAGTAAATTGTTAATAAGAATGACGAGTGATTCATCCATCATTTAATTTTTCAAACCCGGGGTGGCATCCAAAGGCTGTCTGCAATAGGAGAGAAGACATATTGAGAATGTTCCTTCAACTTGTTGAATATTAAGACACATACTAAAAAGTAAATTGCTGTAATGAAATAAATGAAAACAATTAAACTACATAGAAATACAATGATCCATATTCCTTGGAGTGAGTGGCCGATGCCATCTCATTCCTCAGATGGATTTCAACTAGAACATTGTATTGATGTCACAAAGCTCCAAATGTATTATTATCAAAATATCAAAATTCAACATTAGATTATTACAATGGAGTGGAAGGTTGCATTTACAATTCATGCTTCCAACCAACTCTTTATTTTAGAAATAACAATCCTATATTCTCTCCACCTAATATGGAGATAAACATAAGCACCTAAATATCTCAATCTTCCATAAAATATGGAGAGAGATAATTATTATCCGTTTACAATATAAGAGAATTATTTATTATACAATTCCATATTTGGATGAATACTATAAATATGAAGAGCCTCAAAATAAAATCTATAGAAATAGACATAGTCCGTAGAAATGAAAGCTTTCCAAATCCATAGATATGTCTGTAGCTCTTCTTGAGACTGATATTTGGTTGATGCTTCATGCACTATCTATCATGGCTTAGTATAGCTGCATATACATACATTAACACTCTTTTTACACGTGTTTAGTAACAACAATCAACAATCAATAAGACATAGATTTTTAAAGGAATGACCAAGGATTAGTTCTATACTCCATTCTAAATTAATCATAAGTTCAGAAATTATATTTAGATCCAATTCTTATGTAAGGAAAATGGTATTATTATATGAACAAAATGAGCCATCTAATGGTCTCATCAGATGTCTAACTGGGTTAACCTAATTTGTGTAAATGTGATGGGTACATACACTAGGATGAATTCCTCTCATGTATGTTAGTCCCGAGCAAAAGATTTGGTATGTTTTTATAGGACATAAAAAACATTTACTTCTTGGTCATGGGTAAACCAATTGTTTATGTTCAATGTTTTTCCTGGTAACACCATAACTTGTTGGGTGTCAATATGGATAGGCTGTACTTGTTTAAATTCACTCATTAGGGAGTTAAGAGGACATAGATGTGGTAATAACATATGAAATGTAATTACATTTTTTAAAAATTTATCTCCTGGAGGAATGGTTCTAGCTAATGGACAATGAAATGTAGTTAGAAAATTAGTTGGTTTTTCCTTTGCCCAATTCCAAATAATTTCTTGTAATGGTCTATGGCCATATGTTTGATAAATGAGATGAGAGTTATGCTCAAGGAATGAGTCTATAACTGATGGACTATTAGAGTCTATAGCCAACAAACTAGTAGAGTCTGTGGCTAGGCTCATAAGGCTAATGGCTCCTTCTAAAGTTTTTACTCTCATTAGTTAATTCTTCCATGTGTCCTTGTACTATTATCATGGATAGGGATGAAATACAATTATTTTTTCTTTATATTTCATTCACCCATAAATTTTTAGTGTAGTCTATTGAGGGTTTTGTAGAGGGGTATAAAGATATTCATTTCACTTTTAAACCATTTGAAATGATCATATCCCTTGACCTAAAATCTATTAATGTTATTATAGTAGCCAACTAGGGTCTTCCTAAAATGAGGGAGTACCCCAATTTATTAGTTCTGGGTTACAACACCATAAAATATACTAGATACTCCCATGAATCAATTATCACAATAACATCTTCTATAGTGCCTTTTGGTTTAGTAATTGACTAATCAACCATTTGGAGAATGGTAGAGGTAGGTTACATCCCTTTAAAAGATAGTGTTTGTAGAGTATTAGTTGTCATTACATTAATTTTTGCACCTAAATCTACCAAAATACAGGGTTTATATTTTTTCCCTATGGTTACTATTATGATTGGACTACCTGGGTCTACATATTTAGGTAGAAGTAATTTTCCTACTAAAAGATCAACGAGTTTACTATCTACATGTATAGTTTTTGTGTATCATTTCTTTCTCCCATGTGTCTTGACACATAGGATTTTAATGATTTTATTCAATTATAGAATATATTTGATAGCTTGTAACAAGGGTATCTCAATGTTCAACTTTCTTAGTTCTTGAATCAAATCAGACTCTTAATTATTCTCAACTTATTTCAATGTATCAAGAAAAAGAATAGGTAGAGGAGCAGTAACATTCTGTATTCTTTGTCTTTTTATCTCATTCCTCTTTTTTGACTATCGGTCGAGGTGGTTCTATTTTTAGTTTTTCATTGAGCATTTCAGAGATGGTGATAGGAGGTTCTTGAATCATTCTACCTAATCTAAGCTGAATATTTGCAAACTCAACATCTCCTACACTCATAGTTTCTCCTTGTTCATTTACATAAATAGGGTTTGATGGTTTATTATTGGGTTTAGCCACCAGATAAGTAGATAATTATATTTGATTAACCTATTTTATAGGTTGAATGATAAGGGGTTCCATCAAAGCTTGAAATGGTAGACACCTTCTTTATGGGTTAAACTATGGATTGGATTTCCAAATGTATTTCCCCATGGTTGTGACTATGGTTGGAGCATCCATGGTTGTTGAGGCATCATCCAAGGTTGAGGCATCATCCATTCTTGATTGGTCCATGGTGGATGTGCTTGTCAACACATAAGTTGAGGTACTTGATTAGTCCAAGGTGTCATCCATGGATTAATTGGATTCCTTGGACCAAACTAACCTTGGTTTTGGTTTTGTGGAAATGGATTCTATATTTTAATGTAATTCAAGTCTTCTATGGGATGTGTATTCTATTTTAATTAATTTTTTAAAATAGGGAGATGAGTGTAATGGGTTTTTCATGGTATTTACCATTACATATCCCACATATATCTATTATATCTAGAGGACATTATCTGAGAGCATGTTTTAACCTATATTATTGGCAATAAAAAACTAAGGGTTTTGTGGTAGAATTGGCTTTGGCTTGAAGTCCATTGAACATAGTGTTCAACTAGATGAAATTATCAATTTTAAAATTAGAAAACTCCTCCATCAATTGATTAACTTCATTGTACTTACCTAGTTTTCCTTTCCTAATGTTTGGTTTAATCTTAGAGTAGTTAGTGTATAAGTCTAAAATTTGATGAAATGTTAAATTTAAAATGTCTCCTCTACCCTTCAAGTTTAGATCATCTCTACAGTCATCATCTAGTCCTTTAAATAAGACCATATTAATTACTTTTTGAGAAAATGTGAAGCTGTCCAAATAATCTTCTAAAGTTTCATCCTCATTCTATTTAATCTTAAATAAGTCCTCTTTCATATCCCTTACTATGCACTAGTCTTGATATTTATCAAGAAATGTGCTTTTTATGTTTCCCAATCTATTAATGGAGTCAATTTCAAGGCCCATGAACCACCTCATGGCTACCTCCTTAAGTGTAGAAGGGAATAATTTGAGTTTTTTATTATCAGTTGTATAATCACAAGTCTGACATAAACTTTGAACTCAAACAAAAATTGATCTAGATCTTATAAGGATTTTCTCCATAAAAGAGGGCATATTTGAAGGTGAAATGTTCTTCATAGAGGTTTGATCTGTTGAATCTATGACTATAAGAAAGGAAAATTTTCTATCTTGTTGAGGCATCCTATTCCCTTTAGGATTTTCCACATTTCCTTGATTATCAGCCATGGTTTCTTCTTCTTCTTCCTAGCCTTTGTTAGAGATCTAATTTATTACTTCCTCTTGGTCTTATAGAGATTGTTTTCCATGACCCACTATTTTAGATAGAGAGTCCTCAGGGTCAATTATTCTTATAGGAGAAGATATCCCAAATGTGATTCTTTCTATAGGGTCTATTTGTGAGGATGACCTTAATTCTGGAGAAAAATCAAAAGGATTATCTAAGTGTGATTCAAGTGTTCTTATCACACTTTTTGGTCTCTCATTCAAAGATTTTATTCTTTCCTCATCTGGTCCTAACTCATGATATTTAGAGATGAACCATCCTCTCTCATCTCTAGGATGGTTCATAAATCTAAAGATTTTTTTTTGTTTTTTAAATGTTTTTGTTATTTTAATATAGACCAATAAGGGATACCTTAATAACACCTAATTATCCCTAGAAACAACAGCAAGAATTATGGGTGTCATCTATCCCTTCATTTAACTAACTTTTCTATTGATGTCATTCAAACCAGGGGTGGCATCCAAAACTATCTGTAGTAAGGTTTATGGTTATAGGCTTATAAGAATGGTTTGAGGGGTGTTTATATTATGAGTATATTATCATAATTTAATCTAATCTGAAAATGACTTGCTTATGCAATAAAGAAGCACATGTACATAATTAAAACACTCTATGCTAGAAATGAAAGTAATCTAACTTGATTAAATAAAACACACTACTGAAAGGTAAGTACACTAATGAAAGGTAAACAAACCACTTGTAGAATTTAATTTAATATAAAAACTAAAGGTAATTTCTTGTAGGTTCTAAGATTGAACACACTTATAATTGCTAAAACTGTAAACATGTTGAAAACATAAAATACTGTACAAACATGTTCATGATTCCTAAGGAGAGTGGGACCTTACTCCCCTTAGGAATAGGAATGTAAATAAAATTAGTACTTACAAACTATAGACATCTTTATTAATTGATCAAGGTAAAATAAGTGAATGTGGCTGAAAATTTTATTATTGTGTCAATCTATCCACTGAATAATTCAACAACTCAACAACTATATTCTAAGACATAGAGATATGCCTATATATAATGCTACAACTGCATATCCCTAGATCTCAATAATTATTCCTCTTTTAACAAGAGTAATCTTCCTAATCCCAGTGGATCTTAAGATAGGTGATTAATAGTTATAATATAAAGAATCATATGTTATTCAATGTTACAGGTTTAGAATATAGACTGGGAGAGTTTGTGGTAACTCTGGTAGAGTTTGTAGCTCTGCCTGTGTAATTTTGGTAGATTCCATAATGACATACTTTAGGGGTCTTCATCACTAAGGGAGTCTATAGTAAATACATCATGCTAGTAGAGATGATAGAATGCTTTAGTGGAGGTTTTAAGGTTGTCTAAATGAGTCCATAGCTACATTTGAGTGAGTCTTTAGCTACTAGGTGAGTCCATAGCTACATACTGGGTGAGTCCATAGCTACTATTTGAGTCCATATTTGGGTTTGGAATAAATTGGGTGAGTTTCTATCTTGCCAAATGAGTCTATAGCTTGATGGATATATCAAAATACTCCATGTGGGTTGCCTCATGAGAAGTAGAAGATCATCCAGAAGGTCTTTATTCTCTATGTACTACTCTATTATCTATATGTACACAAAATTGGAAAACTAACCATGCAAAGATTTAAAATAAAGTGACATAATCATTAACTTACACTTTAGTTACACTAAAAAAGATAGAACATCTATTTAATACATTAATATTAAATATAATCCTAAGATCATTGCAATGTTTAGTCTAGAGGAGAGGTAATTGAGGAAAGATGAAGGGAACTAATGGTAAAAATGAGTCATATTTTATACTCATCTTGCAATTCCGTTTCATAAGTCTGACAAGAGTCAAATGAAAAGATTTAGTGTGCACATATAGTTAAGTCATCCTATCAAGCTTATGCCCCTAGGTTAAAAATTAATGAAACAATTGTTTTAGGTTACCTATAGATACCCCAACCCATGTGGCTTGAGTTACATGTATCACATCATTTCACTAGTAGGTAAAAATACTAATCATCAAATTCCTCTTTCCAATTCAAGTAATTTTCTTTTGACTCAAAATTATGTTATCAAAACTTGATGTCCAAGGGTTAATATCTGAGGTCCTTCACCACATTCAAACAATAATCCAATTCAAACCACCTTGCCTTCAAAATATAATCCATCTTCTTCCACTAAAAGGTAATATGATATTTTGGAATAAGAAACTGATGCAAATTTTTAATCTAGATCTTTTACATACATCTGAGTCCACAAGGAAATAGTGTATGATATTTTGCATCAATAGAAGGTTAAAAATGACATTGATCCTGCCAAATTATAGGCACTTTTGGGGAATTTATCCATAACTTAATAAATTACATTTGACTAAAGTGACATGTCATCCCTTAGTCCATTGCATAATAACCCTCTTTACATCGAAGCCTTCATTTCTCACTACAAGATCAAGCGGGTTCTCATAGATAATGGTTCAGGTTTGAATATCACCTCATTAAAATTGGTAAAACATTTGGGATATACTTCAATAGATCTGTATCTAGACACTATTAATATTAAGGCATATGACAATGTAGAAAGAGAATCACAGGGCAGTAGTTACTCACTTGTCCTTTTTATGCCTAACACCCATGATACCCTTTGCCTTGTCATAGATATCTAATTCCCATAAAATTTTATTGTTTGATGTCCTTGGATCCATGAAGTATGTGAAGTCCCTTCCACATTGCATCAATGCCTAAAATTCCCCCATTCTAGAATGAAGGTTACTATTCCCAGTTATTTTCAACCATACCAAAATTATAAACATTTGGAAGCCAAGTATGGTCAATACAATTATTATCCTAGCAATGATAAAGCACCTACAAAAGACAATAATAAAGATCCTAAGTCTCTCAAGTCTAATTACATTTATCCAAACAACCTTTCATCCACTTCTGTTACTCAACCTCCCCAAAATTTTTCCCATTATACTATTGAAGATAAGGGTCTTGACACATATAACATCAAAGTTGCCTTTCACATTGAAAAATTTCCAAATTCACCAAATATCATGGTAGGCCCAAGATGGAAATGCATTAAAAGACTACTTTTCATCCCAAGGGACCTCCTCTATTTGTTAAAAAGAGTTTTTTGAATCAAGAATAATCTAGCAGCTCTGAATATTCCTAACTATATAAGGATGATTTTGGCTCTTGTTATCAGAGTTCAAAATATCCCATTCTTAACATTATCATGGAAAATCATGATTACAAATGAAAAGGATTGGGGGAAAAACAACAAGGTCTTCTTGATCTTGTTTTGGTAACTAAACATAAAGGTACTCTAGGCATTAGTTACAAACCACATGGTGTTGACCCCTTAGATTTTAGGAGTGACATAAATTTAACATATAATGAATATGATCCTGACAACAATGCATAATCCTATTATAGTATCTATGATGATTTAGTTAACACAAACCTTTTTGATAATAATGTTTTCCTTACCATCACATCCTCATCTAATTTGCCTCTTACCCTTCATTATTTTGATCTAATTGATTGGGATGAGAAAAGTCATATTATACCATTGGACAAATTTTAAAATGAGTAAGAAATTTTAGAGTTCTTAAGCCTTACATATGGTCTACCAATTGGTTACCAAAAAAAGGATTTGAATTTACATTTGACCCTACTACCTACTTTTGAGAGTAGGTGAGCTACCTTAGTCAAAAAAGTACTAAAAAAAAAAACATTGAGGCCCACTTGTGAAAATCTCTTTGAGGCACTTTTGAACCATGGTAAAAGTAAAGAAAAATATTTCCTTTGTGAAAACCGGTTTGAAGTTTTAACAAATGGGGAAGTTTGATCTCCTCATAAGGAAATATAGATCCCTACAAGCCATTGCCTTTTATTTGGCTCAAACATCAGTTCTAAGGAACAAAAGACATTTGAGTGGTTGGTCCAAGATTTTCCTCAAACATTTAATGAATGACCATTACCTTCCATGGGAGATTATAATTATTATTACATGGGTGAACCTAATGGACAATACTTAGATGAAGAAGATCAATTCCCATTGGTACTAACTATATTAGAGGATGGTTCTACACTGCTCATGGAAGACACCACTGAAGACAACCTTGGTACTAAAGATGATCCCAAATTTGTTAAGCTTAGTGTGTCCCTGATTGTAAAGGAATATGATTTCATCATTGTAATTCTTATAGAATTCATTTGAATATTCACATGGTCTTATAAAAATATGCCTAGGCTAAATATGTCTCTGGTCATACATCTTGTTGTGCACCTAGATGCCAAGTCTATTAAACATAAATTGTGAAAAATGCATTTGTGCATTACTATATTAGTTGACAAAGAACTGGAGAAATCATTAGGGGCCAAATTTATTAGACCAATTGCTTATTATGAATGGATCTCTAATATCATCCCAGTCATCAAGAAACTTGAAGTTATTCATTTATGAATAAAATGTAGAGACATCAACAAAGTGAGTCCTAAATATGATTTCCCACTACCTAACATTGATATGATTTTGAATTCAACAATAGGCTACAAAATGTTATCCATCATGGATTTTTTTTGGATATAATCAAATTAAAATAATAGTAAAATATAAATATAAAACAATGTTCACCACTCCATGGGAAACATTATTTTATCAAGTTTGTTGTTTCTTGCACAACACACCCTATTTTGAATCTAAAAATGGGGAGCCTCTTTTTGATTTGGATCCTAGTCCTATCTTCCCTTGGTTATCTAGTTGGCTTATCCATTTTCCATGGAATAGACTAAATCTAAATGATGAATCCTTTATATTTATATAAATCTTAGTCTTCTAGTGATTTGATTGAATATATATATATATATATATATATATATATATATATATATATATATATATATATATATATATATATATATATATATAAATCAATAAAGGGTTCTTAAGCATCAAAATATTTATGAAAACTAAAGATTTAAATCAATTAAATTGATACCTTCATTGTATCACTAACATGTTTGGCTAGTTTTTAATTATAATGGTCTGTCTAAGTCTTTGAGTTGTTTCACTTTGATTTTAAATTGAGGTCTTTATTTAAATGATCAATCACCTTGTTCTTTTCATTTAAAGGGCCTTTTTATTTTGATCTTTACTTATCCATTTTATATATTTTCTCATGAATCTTAAGTCTTTCATTTCCCCTTGGGCCCTTCCACATGTCATTCTAGGATCATTTAGCAGTCCTGGGTCAATTTCAAAAATAGTATAAGTCAAAAAAGCTTCCAAGTCTTTTTAAAGACTCTAGATATAAGATCAAATCCTAGAATCCTAGGGTTATATAGGATTAAATAAAAAATCCAATAGCTTTGAGCCCCCAAGGTCTTGAGAAACCACCATGTGGTGAATTCTCAGGGACCTAAAAACCATGTGGTGAATTCTCAGGGACCTAAAAACTTAGTATGAATAGATATATTAGGTAAGTCTAATAGAATAATGTCTCTGAGGTTCTGAGGTCTTGAGAATCCACCACATGATGACTTATCAGGATCCTAGAACCTTAGAGGTGAGTTTGATTACATAATCAAACTAAAGGTTTAGGGCCTCAAGAGGCTTTGGGTACCTAGACCAAAGATTTGACTTAATGAGGTGCTATTGCATGGTACCTTGATGGTGTCAGTTCCCTATTCAAATTAAATTTGAAAAGTGTCTACTTGTCACTAGACCATATATCCCTAAAACTCTAAGCCAATAATAGCATACCACATGGCACTAGACACACTTAAAATTAACGATCATACCGAACATTAAGATTGTCAAAAGCTTACGGAAGATGCTAATAAATTAAATAATGAATTTAAATTAGTCAAAAAAGATTCATAATAATGTTATATCATTTTAGATTGCTCGGTTTAGGTTAAGGATGATATTGTATGTGTTTTACACTTATATAAATGCCTATGTTTAAATCTGAATTTGACTAATGTGAATGTATATATAAAAATATAAATATATTTCTTTTTTCTCATTTATTTGGTCATGGATTTTATATTATATTATTATATCATTTTATTGCTATTACCTTTTCATTTCTTTGAAGGATCTATACTTAACTATTTCATTTGATATTGCATGATTCATCTTTCAAACTATGTCATTTATTTGGATGCATGTCATAAATAGGGAGTTTGGGCCCATAACTGGAAATTAACAAAATATAAGACAAAAGGGGAGTTTAATCAAGGTCTTTAATGATAGTGAAGTGGATACATAAGGGAATTATGAATTAATGGAAAGATGATAAATGGTGAGAACTGAATGGAATGATGGATCCCAAAACAATCAACTAGCAATCAAAGAACAATGGAGTGGCCTCTAATTATAAAACATGGGGCACCTCCATATCTATCAAAAAATTAGGAGCCTCAACCACCTTATCTAATTAGTAGTGAATGTTTATAACTATCTCATTAATGGGATGAGCTAGTAGCCAAGGGGAGAGACTAGCACCCTCATGTATATATTGCCTTTCACCAGTCTTTTTTAGGGCTAGTCTTTTTTAGGATTAAAGAAGGCTATGCCTAGGTGGATCCCTTTAAATTAGAGCATAGATTAGTGGACCAAATATTCTTGGATTATCCATAGTTAGTACACCAAGAATTTTTCATGCTTTCCCAGTGTAGTGTTATTATTATTGTTATGAAAATGAAGTTCATAGTTGAATGGTTATTGTAAATCTCACCATTGATAATCAATAAGAAACATCTTGATATTTAGATTATTGTGTAGTAAAATGTCCATTTACTACACATTTTTATGGTGGTTATGTTCCTCTTTTTTCATAAAAACTTTTTCCCAAACTCTTTCACCATCCTTTAACAAGAATTCTACTAGTTTTAGATCAGCTAAGGACTAGTTTCTATGAGATTTGTTCAATCAGACACTTCAACTTCATCTCTAAGTTAGTAGGGATTTTTCTTCCCCTTTTCTATTTCTTTTTATTTTTATTTTTATAAGTGTGTTAGTCTTAGATTAATATTAATCTACTTGTAATGTTGAATCATGATTATTGAATGTTGTCCATCACCATTTAGGCATTTTTAAACAGATTAGTGGTGGACTAATCAAGTTTCAGAGTGTCTATAACCTAAGACATCATCCAAAGTCAATTTAACCAAATCCCCTTGATATGGAATGATCATAATGAACCACTGAGTGAAATTCAATGTACCTAGACCCAGTAAAATAAATATTGTGTAGTTATTAGGAGCTCCTTACAAGAGGGGTTCTAGTACATCAAAACCACCAGGAACCCACTGTTAGTGGCCATGTGCCAAAATGACCATCAATAAAATGACACTAAAATTAAGACCGATCTAAAACTGAAGTGACTTTCATGAAAATTTTAAGTTAAAAACACTTATGAGTCATTACCTAGCTAGTCCCATGGCCTTTGTATGGATAGATGGGTATAGTTACGTAGTGAACATCTTAGGGCCCATTCATGACCTGCCTAAGAATCCTGGTATATTTTTCCAAAAATACATGCATGATAGGACTTTGATAGCATGAAAACGTATTCAAACATTAAAGGATGCTGTTATTACAACTTATATCCAACATGAAGATGTGGCTTATCACTTGTTCCCTTATTATTTGGATGAGGATGCATATAAATGGTACATTGGACTGCCACATGGATGTATAACCACATGGGCTACTTTTGAAATGTCAGGCACCTAAATTAACAAACATGCTTAGGTACCACTTTTTTGGGGGATCACAAGAACAACACCTGTTCTGATCCCACTTTGTTAGGATCTTACTCCTCAGAAAGAGCACAATATGGTTACCAAATATAAGCAATTATAAATGCGGAAATAACCAGAAATACAAGTAACTAGAATTCACCAATAACACAGAATATGAGAGACAATACACTATCTTGTATTAACACTTTACAGAAAAGAATACAACAAAGAGCCGCCACACTCTTTCACCTTACAGAGGTTTGCCACACATCAAGTGTACAGTAATTCTTCTCACACACACTCTCCTACACAAAAAATGGTCCCAACAACCAACTCACAAACAGAATTGGTGTTCACCTCTCCAACTAGTCAGTAATAACCCTGCCAGTTCACCAAGCACTCTATAGTACTTCAAGTTGATCTCCTATGAACCTGCAACCTGCAATTCAACAGACCATACTCACACATGTAGATCTCCTATGAGCTTGCAACAACTTGCAACTCAATGATCTTACACTTAGAAGGAACTTCCTTGCCTTCCTTTTCTTGTACCAATTACAATACATGCCAATGGATCTATAAATAGATCCCAGAGTTAAATAATAAATTAGAATCTTAATTTAGACAATTATCCTCACAACTTAAGACTCTAACTGGCCTTTACATGCAAACACTTCGTTCACTTAACTAACTGTCTGTGCAACGAGCAGTTCTGGAACACACAGGCGACCGACGCCGGTCCCTGCTAGTCTGGTTCTGCCGACGTCGGCTGACTCCCTGCCGTCGCCGGTGGCCTTCTGCACTGTTCACGACCGACGTCGGTCCTGCTACCGACACCGATGCTCCTAGATCTCAGCAAACTTCTTGTTCCTTCAGTTTGCAAAGAGTTGAAGCTTTTAGCTCCACAACTCAACAATCTCCCACTTGGAGATAAATAGCTGCAACCTGTACCTATACCTGTACTCTATCTAGTTTGTTCCCTTGGCTTTGTATCCCTCCTCAAGATCACTCTTGAAGACCAACCACCACAAATCCCGTGGTGCAAAACCTGTCATCCAAATCACCTGCCACATCCACATCTACAACCATGTAGAAAATAACCTGAACCTACATAGCATGTGCACCTGCTGCTAGTCCCTGTAAGAATCCACTAAATTATCCTCTAATGGTTCTCTCCCGGATTGGCTCCAACTTGTGACAACTCCCACTGCTTGGGAAAACTCAGGTTTAGTACATACCATGCACTCAACCTCATTATGTGAATCAAGACACAGTTCATAGAACTGTCCAACCATCGGCGTGCTAACCAGTCTCACAAAATCATCCTAAAACAAAGTCAACATATGACCTTCCATGTCTCTAGAACACACTCATGCCAAAGAATCTTGCTGCTCCTAGATTCTCCATGACACACACCTGAACTAGCTTTACCTTTAGTTCAGCAATACCCTGTATGTGTAACCCTGCAACAAGCACATCATACAATAATAGGATAATGTAGCTAATATTATCCAACTTGGTAAAGAGAAACACAATGATCAAACCTCCATTGCCTTGCAGCTAATACAAGACCATATACCCTGATCTTCCATCTCATGTATCCATTTCTGCTCTTCTTTATCCTAAACATCCATTCATCTCTCAGTGCTTAATTCCAGTTGGCCACTCTATCCAAAACACCAGTTTGGTTCTCCTCCAAGGAATCACATCCTCATCCATGCCAAGATCCCACTGTTTCTTGGATCTACCTATTCTGCTTCTTCAATAACTTCCTGGTCCTATGCCATAAGTGAGCAACAAGTAGTGTAAAAAAGGGAAATGACAAATTTAAGAACTTACTTACACCTTCAGTCCTCCATATGGGCGCTTGAGACACCTTGCCAGCTTGCTGTCCACCCAAAATTCATCTCAATAATCGATGTCGGTCACATCTCAGTCTGCACCCGACCGATGTCGGTTCCCTACGACTGCCCCCTTGCTGACGTTGTTTTTCCCTAGCCGACGCCGGTAGTTATTTGTCCTGAGTCACCGACATTGGGCTGCACATAGCCGACGTCGATCCCTATCTAGATGCCGACGCTGGTTTTCCTGTCGACGTCGGTCTCTGTGTTTTTCTAGTGAGACCTGACTTTTTCCTACGAGCTCTTTTTGGATCAAATCCTTCTCTAAAACACCCTTGCTCTGCTCAGAATTCTTCTGCATCTTGTGCTGAACTCTATCCGTCACCTTCTCCTTGAAACCAAGGCTTTCTTGTTCTTGTTACTAACATCAGATTCCTCAAAAAATGTTACCTTCTTCTTCTGCATACAGAAACCACGATCCATACCTTCCCAATCCGAAAGCATACCCTTTGACTCAAGAACAAGCATCTCCTTCTTATCTATGTGACCAAGCCTATCAAGCTACATCTCTGAATCTACAGCTGAAGTAGATAACCCAAAAAGAGAATCGGTAGTACAAGTAGATAGATAAAGCATACCTACTTTCTTACCTCTAGCTACAAGTGTACCCTTGGTAACCTTCCAAGAGTCTGCTGTGAGAGTTACTGTGCAACCCTCATCACCCAAACTTCTAACAGAAATCAAATTCCACTCCAGAACTGGGACATGCATGACCTCCTTTAACACCCATGTGTTACCTGTCTGCAGTTTCAACTTCACTTTCCCTTTGCCAACAATCTGACAAGGTTTACCATCCCCTACACAAATTTCTCCACAGTCTCCCTGGACATACTCATGAAAAAATTCCCTATGTGAGGATGCATGAAAAGAGGCACCAGAATCTAAAACCCAAGATTCTACTTTATCCAAAGAACATACCAGAGCATCTTGTGCAAGGTAATCCGCAACATCTACTTCTTCTTCATGTCTTTCATGCTGATCTATACCCGATCTGCAATCTCTCTTTAAGTGCCCTTGCTTTCCACATTTCTAGCAGGTTATTCTGCCATACCTGGACTTGGATCTCCTACCTATCTTCGACCTTGATCTCCCATGCTCTATCTTCTCTCTTTGCCTTCCTCTACCTTCAACACTCAAAGCATTTCCTGATGATTCACCTGTGCTATTCCTGCGTATCTCTTCATTCAAGATCACACTCACAACATCATCCACTTTTAAGACTTTTGAAGGAGACACAGTATTAGAAACTACCATTACCAAACCTTCTCAACTTTCAGGTAATGAACACAAGATTAAGAGAGCTCTAATTTCATCATCAAATACAATATTGACTAAACTTAATTGGTTTACCAAACCATGGAAATCACTAAAATGGCTATGAACAGATCCACCTTCCAACATTTGCCAATTAAATAAATGCTTCATAAGAAATACCTTATTAGAAGCTGAAGGTTTTTCATATAAATTTGCCAAAGATTCCATCAACTCCACCGTTGTCTTACACTGTGATAAGCTAGAAATCACAGAAGATGCAAGACTCAATCTAATAGATCCCAGAGCCTTCTGATCAAGAACCTCCCATTCTTCATCTTTCATATCTGAGGGTTTGCAGTTAACCCCTCCCAATGGTAAGTACAAATCTTTTCGATACAGATAATCCTCGATTTGCATCCTCCATAATTGGTAGTTCTTGCCATTAAACTTTTCCATCCGTAGCTTACTATCTTCTGTCATTGCTCAACTCCCACTCAAACAAAAACCTTGTGAGTAACCTGTAATCAAAACACACTAACTAGATCTAATCCAATCCATTAGTATCCCAACCAACAGCTCTGATACCACTTGTCAGGCACCTAGAACAACAAACATGCTCAGGTACCACTTTGTTGGGGGATCACAAGAACAACACCTGTTCTGATCCCACTTTGTTAGGATCTTGCTCCTCAGAAAGAGCACAGTATGATTACCAAATATAAGCAATTATAAATGCAGAAATAACTAGAAATACAAGTAACTAGAATTCACCAATAGCACAGAATATGAGAAACAATACACTATCTTATATTAACACTTTACAGAAAAGAATACAACAAAGAGCTGCCACACTCTTTCACCTTACAGAGGTTTGCCACACCTCAAGTGTACAGTAATTCTTCTCACACACACTCTTCTACACAAAAAATGGTCCCAATAACCAACTCACAAACAAAATTGGTATTCACCTCTCCAACTAGTCAGTAATAACCCTGCCAGTTCACCAAGCACTCTATAGTACTTCAAGTTGATCTCCCATGAACCTGCAACCTGCAATTCAACATACCATACTCACACATGTAGATCTCCTATGAGCTTGCAACAACCTGCAACTCAATGATCTTACACTTAGAAGGAACTTCCTTGCCTTCCTTTTCTTGTACCAATTACAATACATGCCAATGGGTCTATAAATAGATCCCAGAGTTAAACAATAACTTAGACTCTTAATTTAGACAATTATCCTCGCAGCTTAAGACTCTAACTGGCCTTTACATGCAAACACTTCGTTCACTTAACTAACTATCTGTGCAATGATAATTTTTGGAACACATAGGCGACCGACACCGATCCCTGCTAGTCTAGTTCTGCCGACGTTGGCCGACTCCCTGCCGTCGCCGGTGGCCTTCTGCACTGGTCACGACCGACGTCGGTCCTGCTACCGACGCCGGTGCTCCTAGATCTTAACAACCTTCTTGTTCCTTCAGTTTGCAAAGAGTTGAAGCTTTTAGCTCCATAACTCAACATGAAAGTTTATTCTTAAGATATTTTAGAGATCCCATCGATCCCACTACCCTATACCACTAGTTTTATATGGCCTATAGGGAACCTAATGAATCTTTGATTGCATTCAACCAACACTGTCATCATCTATATATAGGGTTGAAAGACTCTTTCCTATAGATAAAAGTAGTAGCCATAGAGATTTACCTCAGAACATTATTTCCCACAATTCTATGTTTATTTAGAGGAATCCTTTAGCTCTCTCATCCTTGGTGTTGACATATGAAACATCTTGCACCTTTGAATAATAAGCCATGTCTCATGATCATAGTATTGATTTTTCCTACTCATTGGGATAATCAAGTGTTGACCCTCAAAATTCCTCAATCTAATTACCTAAGAGTCATCCCATTGATTAAAATAAGTTTGATAATGAAACATTACCCTAAACATTGCCTCAAATGTGATATAAAGTGAAATCTCCTCTATTTAATGAAGACCCTACTTTCTCCATTAATGCATTTAACTATGTTAGCTCAATATGCAATCAACATGATATTTTTACTAGTTTCAATAGTAAAGTGTATTTTGAAACTTGTTGATGTCAACATACCCCCATTTCTAAAAAATTGGGACCCATGTGTCAAATTATGCAAATTTGTGCCTTGAGATTAAAATCCTCTTGGTCAGAGTATCATTAACATAATTGCACATTATTTTTATTTGAAGACCATCCAAAACATGGTCTAGCTGACTTATTTGTTCATGGTTTTGATTTAGTTTTATATAAAGTGCTAACATTAGATATTTGTGTTTTAGGTTGCAAGTTTAATAGAGCCCATTTAGGGTTAAGCATATTTAGGTTTTTTGTGCTTTAATGTTAAATTGATAGTTTATTAACCTTGATCTATAATTGATTGATTAAATTCATGTTTTTGAAACCTTACACTAATGTTTTACCTATACCTTTTAATTCAAATTTAAATCTGGTGGGAGCCTTTTATTTAAGTTTAAACAAGAATAAATTAATAATGCCATGATCTTAGTTTAATTTTTATCCTAAGGCTTTGTCATGTTTTTTAACACAACCAAACCTTATGCTAAAATTTTTATGCTTGGTTTATTTTATATCACATGGTCCCTTTTATCTTAACATGGTCCAATTGAAAACACACAGTCAATTTTGTTACTTAGCCTAAGGCTTTATCCAAAATTTCCATCATATTTATTCATATAATGAAACCCTAGGTTAAAACCTTATGCTAAGTCATTTTTTGTGAGGTCGATTTTGTTTTATGTTTATCACCTTGGTCCAAAGTCTTTATGTTGAGTCCCTTTTAATTTCATGAGGTCCCTTATAATTTGTTCTAAACTTAGCTTAATCCTTTTACCCTAAGTCTTGAAGCCTAACTTAATATTTCATTGAATGTAGGGACCAATCATGTTTAGTTACTCATATCCCAATCTATGGCACACATTTAAGCGAAGGCCCAGATCAAATGGAGCATGATCAATGATGAAAATTAGTGGACCTCAGTTAAACATTAAGCACCTTTTCCAAATCAACAATATGTGTTCTAGCATACAGATCTTAATGAATGGAGTGTATCAAGTTAAATATTTTCAAATGAAGCTCTGAGCTCTCATGAGATTGCCAAGTGACATAACTTCAGACCCCCAATTCAAAGAGTAGAAGCATGAAGCAGTCGACATGTGGCACACATAGGAAGAAAGACAAACCCAAAATTGATAAGTGGAAAACCTAGTAAATAATGCCAAAGATGAGTTTAAGTTGATGGTCATGCGGCCTTCAATGATGTTCTCATGGATGTGAAATGATAGTCATATGAATGTTAAATTTAAGATAGTAAGAAGACCTGATGACATGTTTAAACTTGACAGTCATGTGACCATCAAAGATGTTCCCATGAATGTCAAATGATAGTCATGTAGACATCAAGTTTAACATACTAATGAGCCTTGATCATGTGGTTAAAATTTATGGTCACATGAATGTCAAAGATGTTCCCAGAAATGTTAAATAATGGTTGTAAGGACATCAATTTTAACATAGTAAAGATCCTTGTTCATGTGTTTAAAATTAACAGTCACATGATCATCAAAGACATTCCCATGGACATAAAATGATGGTTGTAAGGATGTCAATTTTAACATAGTAAAAATAGATCCAAAGTTTAAAAGGTAACAATCAATTTTGGATAGTGATGAATAGAATAACTAGGGATGCCATGGAAATACCACATTAAAGCTATGTGGTGCAATGGGACATATCAGAGACCCTGTGGACTTGGTATTGTAAAGGGTTAGGATTTAAGCTCCCAACATTTAAACTAAGTACACCATTAGAGCATTGATTATCCTCAAGTAGCTTGAAGGTGGGACCATGCTTGTACTAGGACAAGATCATCAAGGAACCATAAAGATCTTGTAGTAGCTAGTGGGTTCCAAGGTTAGGTGAAATAAGAATGTTCTTTTTGTAACCATCATTGTATTAAATTATGAAATAAGATATTTTTTTTGTATAGACAAGTGCAATTTATAAGAGCACATTGTCTATAGGTCAATTCATTAGAAAAGATCATTTGTTATAGAATATAAAAGAAAGGATAGCTATCCTATACACATGTTCAAATGTAACTTGATGTCACTGACCGATATGCATCTTTGCATCTTATAAAAGGAACATTGTCATTTGTAAAAAGGAGGGAGAGTTCTTAAATCTGAAATTACTTTGTAAACTTTGAGCAAGCAATACAAGCAAGGAATTCTGTAAAGATTATCTAGATTTGTGTGTGTGTCTTCTATCATGGATTCTCTCTCATTTGCTTGTTTTGATTTCCAAATTTGAATAGTTATTGTGAATTCTTGGTGTGTACCTTTTGAATGCAAAATTATTAACTTGTGTCAATGCTAGGTTAATTGAAGGTTCTCTAGTTTTCTTCATTTTATTTGCTCTACATTTATAGATGTGCATAAGCTATCTGATTATAAGGGTAAACATTTAAAGTAAATTTGGTTCTTATTTGCATCATGTCTCACATTCCTTAGGAGTTTTCTTGATGTGTGGTAAGGTTTGGGCTTAAGCTGCTTCCTATCACACATTGGTTTTAGTGCATGCCTAGGTGAGACTTGAACTTTGTCATGATGTTTGGAATGAATATAAACAACATCTTTTTCTACCCTACCCTTATTTTTGCTTTTTTTAAAAAAATCTGATCACTTTGGTTTAATTGTTATTGTAAATATTCATCTTAGATTAGTTTTTGAGCATAATTCACTATTCTTAGCATATTATACTACATATTTTACATAGATATACTATTTGGCCATGGTGGTTCCCAACCACCAAAATAATATAAATATTGTAAAATAGTCACTTGTTCTATCTCTATTCCACCACAGATAACAAGATTATCATAACTTGTAACTCATGCACTAAATTATCTAAATTCTAAAATGATAAGTGTTTTGTAAACACTCTGGGCATCCATGGTACACATTTAGGCATCAACAAGAGGAACTTAGACGGTGCTAGAAGGAGGGCCCATTATTTATATCTTTGTGAATTTTTAGAATCTTTGCTCATTTTGGCAAATTTTAATCAAATATTGGTGTATTCTTTGCATATTTGAATGATCCTTTGCTCAATTATGTAAAGATCATTAATCTTTATGGGTTTAGACTAGTCTTTGGGATTCCTTTAGCCAAATATTGATATTATTTAAATATCCATGAGTATTTATGGTAAATATAACTTTCATCCAAGGTGTTTGAGGGTAGTAATAGTAGTTTTATTCAAAATTTGATTGATTCTTTGTAAATTTGAGTTCATTTGAGCTTTAAAATGTAAATATCATTCATCCTGACATATTTTGACATATATTTGAGATAATTTAGTTAAATATTGATGTCTTTTACTATTATTTATACATATTTGTGTAAAATTTGCTTAATGTGTGAGTTCGATCATTATTCTTTGTAAGGATGAGGCTTACACATCATATTTCAGATAGGATTTAGAGCTTAAACTAACACAATTAAGATCCTCATCAAAGTATGACATGGTTAGGAGGATCTTCTATAATGTACCTAGTTAGGTACATGACTTACCAAGAAATCTAGAAAAATATTTACCTTTTTTTCTATCCTAATGGCATTGTCACTACTGAAGAACATGTTAAAATATTTCAAAGCTTCTTTAAGACTCTTAAATGTTATCCATGAAGATGTAGCATTTAGATTATTCCCATTCAATTTCAAAGATGTTGAATATGAGTGGTTCCTTAACCTTCCAAAGGATTATATTTCTAACTGGAATGATTTTAACAAGATCTTTATTGATCAATTTGGTAAAATCATTAGTCCATGCATTATGTATAAACAATTCACCACTATCAAAAGACACTCAAATGAGCCCATTAGAGCCTTTAATACTAGATTCTAGAAGATGTTCAATAAAAATGTATCCCCTTATAAACCTAAAGAGGCTTTAGCCTTGGAGATATAAAAGGATGCTTTGGATCCCATAACTTCTATGTTCCTTAAAAGGTCTATTAGAGTCTTCAATACCTTGGCATTAGCTTATGCTAAAGTAGTAATAATCAATGATCAAATGTAGACTCAAGGTCAGTTTCCATATGCTATCCCAAATGTCAAACTTAATTTTTGAGCACTAAATGTCATTATTAATTCCAATCAGATTGTGTATGGATTAAATTAGAAATCACCATTAAACTAATTAACCTTCATCCATGCCTATCCTAGCCAAAATTTGGGGTTCTTCAACAATGATACAAATAGATTTCATTGACAAGGATAGAGAGCTTTGGTGCCTATTAATAATGACAGTCATGTTCATAACTCAAAATCACTAGATAATGAGGATGAATCCATACTTAAGATGGTTTAGAAGTTGAGCACTAATTTAATTCCATTGCAAAAGCAAGTGGGAAATTCTATTGAAGGCTCCAACAGAGGCTATGTTTCTCAAAGATTTAATAGGTTTCATGATAAAATTACAAGAGTCACCTGAAGACATACATGAAATGAAACTTTGTGATATAAGTCTAGTTAATAATTATAATGTCCTAGAATCATGTCAAAGTAAAAGGGATACATCTGAACCTATGCTTAATCATAATTTTGTTGTAGGGACATCCGGCTTTGCAAGAACTTCTAAATCCTTCATGCAGTGTTTTGATTTTCCATTTGAGGAAGAAAGTGAACTAAAAGATGATCTAGAAGATGAAATAGATGTTTAAGATGAGCATCCCCATGAACAAGATTAGATAAAACTTGACCTTTATTTAGAGGATAGCTATGAGGATAATTCATAAGAGGTCATTGCGGAAATTGAGGATATCTCTAAGAAAGAATACTGGTGACAACATTTATGCCAATATTTTTTGAAGGAAATTGAGGTTTTACAGGACTGTAATGTCATTTTAGACACCCCAAAGCAAGATGAGTTGGGACTCGATTGGGTAGCTAAAATACCATCTTACATGAAGGATGAAGATGAAAAAAGTGAAACTAATTAGGAATTTTTGTAACGAACCGCTACACCAAAACCTCGAGGCGTTAGTGAAGTCCACCCACCAGGACCATAACATCACACCATGCTTATGAAGCCCAGACTCTAGGCTAGATTTGCGCTCGTACCACCAGGATTACCTACGTGTACAAGCCCCAGATGAACACTGCTATGCCAACATAGCCACCCGCTCTATGAATTGAACCTAGGTGGAGGCTCTGATACCACATGTAACAAACCGCTACACCAAAACCTCGAGGCGTTAGTGAAGTCCACCCACCAAGACCATAACAATTTCCATATGATACCTTAAAATGGGTGGAAGTATGTGATCAAGTTGATTCAAATGGTAAGGTTGTAAATGAATTTCATATTATTTCAACTGATCAGGATGAAGTAACCTTTTAGGATTACTTGGAAAGTTTTGGTATAAAGATTGGTAGTCCATCTCCACCTCAAGCTGAACTTAATGAAGACATTAGGATGAGAATGCTAGCTAAGCCACCATCATTGAATGAGAATGATATAATTCACTATTTGTCCATGAATAAAGGATAATTAACACTCCTAATGCAAGAAAAAAGGATGTGGGAAGAAGATGATCGGGTCATAGATTCATACCTTCAACCCATACATCTGAGAATGCTGATAAGAGGCCAAACTGTAACACTTAGAAGACACATACATACAGGTGATCCTATCCACAAGAAGAGGCCATTGATTGGAAGTAATCACACTTTAAGGTTTTGTAGTAAACTAAATAACTTTCCATTTGATCTAGGAGATAAGTACTTTATGGGGTTAGTGTAGATCTTTAGGTTAGTTTGTTTCTTTCCTTCCTATCCCTAGTTTGTAAATAATGTTTAGATATATTTGTTTGATTTTGTGATTTGTTACTTGCTTCTAATAAGTCCTTTTGGATAATTCTTAGCTCAATTTTATCTAGTTACTCAAGAAAATTCAAGGTTCATAAATGCACACATGACTTCTCAACATTGGTTTATCATGGATTATTGAAATGTGAGCTTGATGTTATAGTATAAAGAAACTAACAAAGACTAATGGATAAGTTAATTATTCCTTGATATTTTAAACCTTGTTCTAATCTAAGCTTGGTTTTAAGAAGTATTGCACATGTAGGATGAAATCTTCAATTATAAAATCAAAGTCATGCTTGCACCTAAAAAATGTTAATTGCCTAGGAAAATTTTTACAACAAAAGATGATTATTTGAAAATCAAATACTTGACCAAATCCCTAAACCTGGCTAAACTAGTTCCCAACCTTTGCTAGAAAGTCAAAATGAATTGAAAAAAATATGAAAATAAGAACCTTATTACAAAATTACAAAAAGCTTTCTAAGTAGAGGTGATTCAGGTAATCTCCATCAGGGCTATGGATGCTTGGTTGGCAGTGGAGCAAGGCCTTTAGTGGAGCCAAAGGCATCTCTATTAGGGATATATAGGACTAGAAAGTAGCATAGTAATGTCCAAGCCTTACTTGAGATAAATCATGGTTCTTAACAGATATTCAACATGCTAAAAGTCAATGTTAATGATTAAATCCATAAACTTGGAAGTTGTTCTCTAAATCCTTTAGCAATCAGTAAGTGGAATCAAAGCACACACACAACATGACTGAGTTTTGATGTTTGATCTTAATTCTACATGTGCAAGATTTGTTCTAACCATGAAGTATTCTTAATAATGGTGCTTGATCAAATGGAATAAGTAGATTAATTATCATTTTGAACCAGAGTCTTTGAATTCTAATATATTGCTATTTTTCCCCTAAAAATCACCATTTGTTGAGGTCAACATACCCCAATTTTTAAAAAATGGTGACCCATGTGTCAAATTATGTAAATTTGTGCCTTGAGATTAAAATCCACTAGGTCAACATATCAATAGCATTATTACACATTAGTTTTATTTGAAGATCATTCACACCATGGTCTAGCTGACTTATTTATTGATGGTTTTGATTTAATCTTATCTAAAGTGATAATGTCAGATATTTGTGTTTCAGATTATAGGTTTAATGGATCCCATTTGGGGTTGAGCATGTTTAGGGTTTTTGTGCTTCAATGCTAAATTGATTATTTATTAACCTTGATCTATAATTGATTAATTAAATTCATGTTTTTGAAAATCTAGACTAATGTTTTACTTGGACCTTTTAATTCAAATTTAAATTTGGTGAGAGATTTTTATTTAAGTTTAAGCAGGAACAAATTAATAATACCTTGGTCTTAGTTTAATTATTATCTTAAGGCTTGGTCATATTTTTCAACACAACCAAACCTTAGGATAAAAATCCTATACTTGGTCTATTTTATATCACATGGTCCCTTTTATCTTAACATGGTCCAATTGAAAATGCAGGGTCATTTTTATTACTTAGCCTAAGGCCTTATCCCAAAGTTCCATCATATTTATTTATACAATGAAACCCGAGGTTAAAACCTTATGTTAAGTCATTTTTTGTGAGGTCCTTTTAGTTTTGTATTTATCACCTTGGTCCAAAGTCTTTTTGCTGAGTCCCTTCTAAATTCATGGGGTCATGTATAATTTATTTCAAACTTAGCTTAATCCTTTTATCCTAAGTCTTAAATCCTAACTTAATATTTCATTGAATGTAAGGACCAATCACCTTTAGATACTTGTATCCCAATCTATGACATGTTTTTAAGTGGAAGAACCATATTGAATGGATCATGATCAATGATTAAAAGTGGTGGACCCTGTTTGTTGAATATTTTGTTGATTAATGTACTGATAAACAAAATAGGTCTGATCAGCCAAAGTAGGAAGATTGGTCATCCAAATGTGTAGGTTTACCACATCAAAAGGGGACTAATCTCTCCTCTCATCAAGGGAAGGTTCCCTATATATATATATATATATATATATATATATATATATATATATATATATATATATATATATATAAACAAAAAATAATACTCAAGGGTAGGATAAACCATCCATCTCTCTTTCTTCAGAGATGATGCATGCAAATTAAAAGAAAAAACTCAAGGGAAATGATAGAAAGCACTCCTCTTCTTTCAAAAGTACTATTCAACAAACCACAAGAATACTCCTGGTAGTAAAAGAAAAATGTAACCAAGGACGTAATAACCAACAAATTGAGATGTAGCACAAAGTCTCCACCCAAATCGCCCAAGAGTGAGATACAAAGGACAATGAGGGCACAAGGTTGTCCTAAGGTCTTTTACACATAAATGAAAAGAAAACACACTAAAGGCAATTATGGGGGCACAAATTCTCTCCACAGTTGACTTTAGGACACCTTCCTGACTACTTTCACTAATTATGCTTGTTGAATCAAAGGAATAGAAAATATATTAAGGAAAAAGACATAAGAATAGTTTCCCCAACAACAAAGATATCACAACACAAAGTCTAGAAAGTTGCTTGCTTTCTTATTCTAATAACAAAATATGATCAAAAATATGAGCTCAAAGTCTCAGTAATGCCTTTCAATTTGGGCAGAGTTTCATTTTTGATTTTTTGAGAGAGATCCATTTACAGTAAAAGAGAGTCCCTTACATAGCCTCTTCAAGAAGGACTTAGGAACAATAACACATCATGTTGCATTGAAATTTGTTAATAAGATAGGCTAGAATTTAGGGACATCTACCCATTTTCTTTTCTCAATGTAAAGAAACAAGTCACACTATTAAAAGTTTGCATCTTTTAATGTTCACCTGGCAATCTGATCCTTCTTCATCGTTCCTCCTTTTCTAGTTAATTAAATCAGGTCCTTGATTCAATTTGATGCTCTATTCTTTAGTCGCTTCCTATTGGTCTTGGCCTCAAAGCCTTTGAATGCATTCAGGTCTATGGATTTAAAACTACAAGGATCAATGGCTATTTCATTATCATAACTTTGACATCCACAAGCACGTTACTTTCCTTGACAATTCCTTTAGTTTTATCATTTGAGCTTTCCCAGAGGGGACTTGCCTTTTGAGCCTTAAGAAATGATCCACTTTGGGTCAGGAAGAGCCCCTCGCAAGAGTATCTACCCTTTAGGTAGTCTTCGAATGGCCTTTGGGCTTATTTATTCCAGCAGGTTGCTAAGTCCTTTGTTTTGCATCCTCCAAAAGGGAAGGTGACCCTTTGGCTTTGGGAGAGTGTCCTTTAAGTTGGTAGACAAGAGTTCCCTGCAAGGGCACCTGCCCTTTGGGGTCCTTTGGCAGCCTTTCGGCATCCTTTGGAGCTTTCCGATGGGCTTTTTCTGTGGACACTTTCTTGCAGAGAAAAAATCTACGGATATTTCCCACGGACAAAAAGTCCACAGATATTTTCCCGCAGACAAAAAGTCCACATAAATTTTTTGATTGCTTTATCTTTTGAAATTCCTTTGAGATTTCCTCTTGTAGCTTCTTTCTTGAATTCCTTCAAACTTTTTGTTTGAAGGAATTCCTTTAGATAAAAATCTGTAAGAATTGTGCCTTAGTCTTTTTTGACTACCTTAAACAAAAATTTGAAAGAATTTACCTTTATGGCTTCCTTGAAAATTACCCTTTCAAAGGGTGATTTTGTCGACCAAGTGCCCTCTGCAAGGGCACTTGTCCTTCGGGATGCTCTCTTGAAATTTTGCATTGAATCGCTCCTTTGAATCGAGCTGATGAACCAAGCTTTGAACCGAGTTGATGAACCAAGCTTTGAACCAAGCTGATGATCCCTTTGATTGAACCAAGTCGATGAACCAAGCTGATGAACTAACTGAATGAACCAATTAAATGAACCAAAGCATTGAACCAAGCTTTGGTTCAACAGTTCAATGGTTCATTCCCTTTGATTTGGCTAAGTCCTTTTGATCCTCGTTGAACCAAATGCGTTGAACCTATTGAACCTTGAACCCGTTGAACCTTTGAACTAAAGTGGTTCAATGGTTCAAGCCTCAAAAACTTGTTAAACCTTGATTGAATCTGCTTGTAGAAGCCTTTGAACTAGGAAGTAGTCAAACTCTTGCTACTGATGTTGAACCTTTGAACCTATTGAGCCCATTGAACCAAAATGGTTCAAGGCTCAACAGTTCAATCCTTGCTTAGAAGCTTGCCGATGAACTCTTTTAGTTGAACCTAGTCATTGAACCAACTTTGAAATCACCTAAGTGTTGAGAGCTTGCTCCTTTCTTGTAGAGTCCATAGAGATCAACTTGTGAAGCCCGTTGAACCTTGGTCTATAGAGTCTATAGATTTCCTTTTCCTACAGAGTCCATAGATTTCTCTTTTTGTAGAGTCTGTAGATTCAAGCCTACAGAGTCCATAGATTCAAGCCTCCAGAGTCTGTAGATTTTTGAGAAGCTTGAAAAATGAGGAATTTGAATACCTAGGACAAATTTTGAAAAGGGAAGAGACAATTTTGGTCTATAGGACCAAAATAGTTCAAATGTTGTCCAAAAAATGAGTGATATTTTTGGGAGACAATAGCTAGCTCCAGTTGGTGAACTTCTATCAATTGTAAAAAGAATTGAATGGAGTAGAATCTAGAATATCTAGTGTCTTCATGTGTACCATTGGGCTACAGAGTCATGTTACCCAAAAATGAAAGGCATCAAAAATAAAAATAAATAGAGCAAAATAGAATTAAAAACTATACAAATATACATATATACAGATGCAATGATCTAATACTTCAAGAGTTGAAGTGTTTCAGATGCTGCCCATTGTGGGGCAGAGAAAAGAGTGTGCCATCTTGATATTTCAATAGAAAGCTATTTTCACCAATGTGTTGATGAATTTAAATGGGCCTCTCCAAAGGGAGTCAAAATTTCCATGCATCCCTGTTGGTTCTCTCCTTTTGTCCCACAACAGGACTTGATCCGCAATTTAGAGATCACAATTTTTGGCCTTCTGATCAAAGAGTTTCTTTACCAAACTTTGATGAGCAGCAATTTGGTCCACCACCATGGTTCTCTGTTCATCCAACTCAGTCAGGCACATGATTTTCTTATCAAGAGAGCTTTCATATGTTTGATCTTCAATTGCCTTTACCAATTTCAAGGCTGGTAATTCTAAGGTGATTGGTATCTCAGCATTGATACCATACAGAAGTTGAAGAGGAGACATACCAATTACCCTTTTTGGTGTGATTCTATCTGCCCATAAAGCATTAACCAATGCTTTATGCCATGTCCTTTGATTGTCATTTTCTAGCTTCTTGATGATAGTTACCAGGTTCTTATTTCTTGATTCAGCTTGTCCATTCCCTTGTGGAAAATAATCAAAAGAGTGAGAGATTATAATTCCATAATGGAAAAAAAATTGTGTAATCTCTTGGGAGGTGAAACAAGATGCATTGTTAGTAACAATTTTGATTAGAACTCCAAACTTGGAAATGATATTCTCCTTGAGGAAATTGCATACAACTTCTGAAGTAACATGCTTAGTTGGGATTGCTTCTACCCACTTGGTGAAATAGTCAGTTGCTGTAATGACATAATCATGTCTAGCACTTGAAGTTGGGTTTAGAGTTCCAATAAAATCAATCCCCCATTACTAGAAAGGTTCCTCTATGATCACTGGCTTGAGAGGCAGGGCAGCTAACTTGGGTCTTCCAACAAATTGCTGGCAGAGTTCACATTTTCTTATCCACTTATATGCATCTTGGAAAAGAGTTGGCCAGTAATACCTGGCTCACAAAATCTTGTGAACAGTCACAGGAACAAAAAAATGTCCTCCATAGGCTAGATTGTGGAAATATTTCAAAAGTTGGCTTTGTTTCTCTTTGTCTACATGGTGAAGGAATACTCCATTTATGCTTCTCTTATACAAGCCATTGTCCCAAAGGACAAAATTGGCAGCTTTCAACTTGATAGTCATCTTTTCTTTATAAGACAAATGAACAGGACATTTACCATAAGTAAGAAAATGAGCAATACCTGAATACCACTCATTGGTAGTGGAGACAAAAAGGACTGTTGGAGTATCTTCCACTTCAACTTCTTCATGCTATGTATCTTCTGGCTTATTGTCAGCAATTAATTGGCATAGGCCTTTTTCCCTGACCAGCTTTGTTGGCTTGATGTTTAGATCAAATTTTTAGATCTTTGTAATCTAATTGCCTCTTTTTGTGCCAAACTCCTGCTGACTTAATATGGACTTGAATGTGGTGTTAGGAACTAAGGTAGTAGTGTGTGAATTCAGGATATAGAAGTGGAAATGTTTGACTGCTTTTACCAATGCATAAGCATGCTTCTCTACATTTGAATATTTCATCTCATGGGTTTTGAGAGGAAAACTCATGAAAGAAATATGAGATTCTGTACCTTCCTTGTCCTGTTGAACAAGAATTACTGAAATCATGTGTTTAAAAGCATAGCTGTATATAATGAAATCTTTGTTGTAATCTGGACAAACCGAGGTAGGAGCATGGGCAATGGCAGTCTTGATATCCTAAAATGCTGACTTGCCTTCTTTAGTTTAGCTAAAGGTGGTCTTCCCTTTCATCATGTTCACAATATGTCTAGTCTTCTCAGCAAATTTGGGGATGAACCTTCGTAAGAAATTCACCTTTTTGAAGAAAGAATGAACAACATTTTTGCTTGTAGGCAAATTAAGCTCTTGAATAGACTTGACTCTGTCTGAGTCAATCTTTATGCCTTCTTTGGACACAATGTGTCCAAGGAGTTTTCCTTCTATTACTCCAAAAATAGAATTCTTAGGATTCAAGGAAATACCATTCTAGCAGCAACACTCCAACACTTATTGTAAGTGGCGTACATGATTAGATCGATGGTTTGAAAAGATAGTCAAGTCATCAAGTATACCACTATGAATTTACCTATCTCATCTTTGAAATCTAGATCCATTGCTCTCTAAAAGGTGGCACCAGCATTTATCAAGCCAAAAGGCATTCTTCTATATGCAAATGTACCCCAAGGTGTGGTGAATGTAGTCTTGTGTTGGTCTGCTTCACCAAATTTAACTTGATTATATCTTGAGAAGCCATCTAGCATTGATAACATCTCTAAACCTGTCACTGTTTGAAGCACTTGATCCATAATTGGCAAAGAATAATTATCTTTCAAAGATGATTGATATAGATTCCTAAAATCTACACAAATGCAAATTTTACCATTCTTCTTCCTTATAGGTACTATGTTTTTAATCCATGTGGAATGATGGACTGGGAAGATGATTCTAGCATTTAACATTTATTATATCTCAAACAAAATAGTACCTGATATTTTTGGATTGTACTGTCTAGATTTTTGCTTATAGGGCATTGAATCAACCTTGAGAGGAATGTCATAGCAGATTTTATCAAGTCTGAGAGACTTCAGGTCTTCATAAGAATATGCTAAGACATCCATGTATTGATGGAGTAAAGTGGTAAAATTGAATATTTTTCCAGGGGTGTAGCACTTACCAATGTTAACCATCTTGAAATTTTCTTTAGTAGTCAAATTTACTTGTTTGAATCCTTGAGAGAAACTTGAATCTATTTGTTGTTTGATGAATATATCATGCTTGTCAAACAATTTCTCAAGAGAAACTAGGCCTTTGGGAATTTAATATTCTTTCAGCTGTAAGAATTCTTCATTTATATCTGAACTGAATTCAGAGGCTGATTCATACTTCTGAGATTCACTACCTTCAAAATGTAGTTATTAAAAATTATCTTTTCATTTTAGGAAGGCAATGATTTGATGATCATCATTGAATACTTGCCAATGATTAGCATTGTTAGGAACACTTGGTCTACAAACTAGCTTAATATTATACCTGTCTTCTTTAAAATCTGAGTGAGGAACTAAAAGAGTTCCTAAAATAGCCAGTGCATTAGCTCTATCATTAGATTCCCTGGGTATGGTAGAAATGTTGAAAGCATCAAAGCTTTCAATTTGGTCCCAAACTAGGTTGCGGTAGTGGCGTAATCTTTCATTCTTGGTTTGGTATAAGTTTCTCACTTGACAAACCACTAATTCAGCTTCCCCTTTGGCATGAAGAAACTTGATGCCTTTGTCTTAAGCAACCTTCATTCTAAGCAACAAAGATTCATATTCAATTGTGTTGTTAGTGTTGCTAAATTGTAATCTGTAAGATGAAGGAAACATATCTCCTTGAGGAGATATCAACAAAATCCTAGTTCCCGAACTGGTAGAAGAACATCTACCATCAAATTCTAGAGTCCATACCTCATCAGATACTGATTTTTCTTTAGACTTTCCTTCATTAGAGAGTGAGGGTCCTTCTTCATTTATATTACAACTTACTAGTTCTTTTGCTATTCTAGTTGAATTGATTACTGGGTTGACGCTTTCAAAAAATTTATTAGATGATTCATGCACTTCATTTGTAGATAAAAATTAATTACCCATACCTGAGGATTCAAAAATAATTTGAGCTTCAGGGGCTGATGTTTGGGTGACCACATATTTTGCCTTCTTTTTAGGGAGCAACCTCTTTATTACGCCTTGTACAGGGATCCTTACCTCAGACAGGTCCATGCTTAGTTTTCCTCCTACATCCTTACAAAATTTTTGTCTAAGCAAAATGCCATAAGATGTTGGGACATCAGCCACCAAGACAGTCATCTTGATTCTCTTGTCTAGAAAGGCTGCAAATGCAAATTGGGCATCTTTGATTTGCCCCAGCAATGGTACTTGCTTGTTCTCCATGGAGAAACATCTCCCAAATGTCTTGGTCAGTGTGAGACCTAGAGACTCAGCTACTTTAGTAGGCATGCCATTGTCAGATGCGCCTGAGTCTATAATACAATTACTCAACTTGTGACCATTTATTAACAGGGAAACATAGAAAGGTTCTATTTTTCCAGGGGCAGTTGGAGGAGTAATGACAAGATTATTCAGAATGGGCATGTTCTTTGGTGAATCAATAGTTACCTTTTTAGCTTTTTTTTCTATAAGGACAATTTGGTTCTTAACACATTGGATCAACTTATCCAATTGATCAGGATTGGATTGCAAATATTCAAATTTAGACATCTATATTTTTATCTTTTTGACATGATCGATTATGTCAAATGGCTGAATTGAGATAGGTATAGAGAAAGGTATTTCAACCTTTTGAGTTTTAGGAGGGATGGGAGGAGGGCTGGTTTGCGAAATAGAAATAGAAGGTGAAGGTGAAATTGATGTATTTGCCTTTTGGGTGATCACCAGATCCTTTGACTGAAAAGGTAGAGTGGTTCCACACTTAGCAATCATAACTGCTAGTTGAGGTTGCTCTTTTATCTTCCCTTTATCAGCTTGCTAGACTGATTGGTTCTTAGACCTGGTAAACACTGCATATGATCCATCAAAAGCTTCTCCTTTGCTGTTGGGTTTATCCTGGTAGTTTAGAAAACCAATGTGGGAGTCGCTAGCTAATTCTTCTTGATTTTCTATAAAGAGATCAGCGTCATTTTCTTGATTCAATTTAGGCTAGAAAGAGAACTCTGATTCTGCTTCAAGATATCCCATTGCTGAATTGGTTGGAGGAACTTTCAAGACAAGTTTTCCTTGTGGGGGAGGAAGATGATTTTGTTGCCTTGATTCCTAGCAACATTATCCTGATATGACTGATTTAGGAATGTCCTTCTTGGCATATCTCTGTATGAAGGAGCAGAAGTCATTCCTTGTGCCATTTACTTTTTTAGAGCAACTCATTTGCCAATTTCTGCACCTTTAGATCTGTGGTGCTTGTAGATGCATATTCAGAAGATGATGAAGGTATATTCTATTTGGATCTCTTCTTATCTTTCCTGCTAAGATGAGATCATCTTCTACCTCAGTGGCCAAATGTTGCGCTGCAGCAAGGTCTATTTGACTAGCATGTCTCAAAAGAAAACTTACTTCAGGTAACTAAGAATTAATGAAGAAACATTTGAGATTCTCATCTATAGGTCGAGCAATTACAAGAATTTTGTTCCTCAATTTGTCAAATTTTTATATGAAGTCCCTCATTGGTTCATGAGGTTCTTTCTTCATCTGTGTAAGTTGAGCCAGAAGTGCATGTGCATCTTCTACAGGTTTGAATCTGACTTCAAACTTATCTTTGAGGGTATTCCAATCAGTTACTGATCGAGCCTGTAGATGATAAAACTAATCTGTAGCAGCACCTTGTAATGTTTCTACAAATAGCCTGACTACTACATCTTCAAATTCTACTCTAATTACTCCACAAGCTATGCTAAAGGTTGTAATGTGTTCATCAAGATGAACTTTCCCATCACCATAGAATTTGGGGAAATTCTTCTTTGAATTACATGGAAGCTCATGTAGAGGTGGATTAAGATTGAGAGGACCAAAAGCATTACCCCAGGGGCCTTGAACTGCCATTATAAGATTATGAAAAGGAGGAATAAAAAATCTCAGAGGGGTAATTATTGGCAAAGCTTTATCAATAACAGAAGTGGATACTTCATCTAGCAATGGAGATCTGACTTTAGTAGGAAGAAAGCTCTTAGTTCATTGGAGATGAGATGGTGAAGAAAACAGATCAAAATCACTTTGTTGTACCAACTCGAATACAGGGTCAACAATACCTTTAGCCCTTTGGCTTCATGTATACCTTGAATCTGCTAGATTGTGAAACAAAAATGGAAAAGAATTGACCTTGCTTCAATTTGAAGCTTGATGCTTTAAACTACACATTCTTTCTCGATTAGTGTAGAGGTGAATGGTAAGGCTATAAATGGATAATGGGTTATAGTCCCTAGTGGAGTCACCAAAAATTGTTGGTTGAATATTTTGTCGATCAATGTACTGATAAACAAAATAGGTCTGATCAACCAAAGTAGGAAGATTGGTCATCCAAATGTGTAAGTTTACTACATCAAAAGGGGACTAATCTCTTCTCTCATCAAGGGAAGGTTTCCTATAGATATGATATATATATAAACAAAAAATAATACTCAAGGGTAGGATAAACCATCCATCTCTCTTTCTTTAGAGATGATGCATGCAAATTAAAGGAAAAAACTCAAGGGAAATGACAAAAAGCACTCCTCTTCTTTCAGAAGTACTATTTAGCAAACCACAAGAATACTCCTGGTAGTAAAAGCAAAATGTAACCAAGGACGTAATAACTAGCAAATTGAGATGTAGCACAAAGTCTCCACTTGAATTGCACAAGAGTGAGATACGAAGGACAATGAGGGCACAAAGTCATCTTAAGGTCTTTTACATAAAAATGAAAAGAAAACACACTAAAGGAAATTATGGGGGCACAAAGTCTCTCCATAGTTGACTTCAGGACACCTTCCTGACTACTTTCACTAATTTTGCTTGTTGAATTAAAGGAATAGAAAATATATTAAGGAAAATGACATAAGAACTGTTTCCCCAACAACAAAGATATCATAGCACAAATTCTGAAAATTCACTTGCTTTCTTATTCCAATAACAAAATATGATTAATAATCTGAGCTCAAAGTCTCAGTAATGCCTTTCAATTTGGGCAGAGTTTCATTTTTGATTGTTAAAGAGAGATCCATTTACAGTAAAAGAGAGTCCCTTATATAGCCTCTTCAAGAAGGACTCAAGAATAATAACACATCATGTTGCATTGAAATTTGTTAAGAAGATAGGCTAGAATTTAGGGGCATCTACCCATTTTCTTTTCTCAATACAGAGAAACAAGTCATGCTATTGAAAGTTTGCATCTTTCAATGTCCACCTGGCTATCTGATCCTTCTTCATCATTCCTCCTTTTCTGGTTAATTGAATCGGGTCCTTGATTTAATTTGATGCTCTGTTCTTTAGTCACTTCCTACTAGTCTTGGCCTTAAAGGATTTGAATGCATTCAGGTCTGTAGATTTAAAACTACAATGATCAATGGCTATTTCATTGTCGTAACTTTGACATCCACGGGCACGTCACTTTCCTCAGCAATTCCTTCAGTTTTGTCATTTGAGCTTTTTCGTAGGGGACCTACCTTTCGAGCCTTAAGAAATGATCTAATTTGGGTTGGGAAGAGCCCCCCAAAAGGGTATCTACCCTTCGAGCAGTCTTCAAATGGCCTTTTGGCTTCTTTATTCTAACGGGTCACTAAGTCCTTTATTTTACATCCTCCCAAAGGGAAGGTGACCCTTCAGCTTTGGGGGAGTGTCCTTTTAGTTGGTAGTCGAGAGTCCCTTGTAAGGGCACCTACCCTTTAGGGTCCTTTGGAAACCTTTCGGCATCCTTCAGAGCTTTCTCGCAGGCTTTTTCTATGGACACTTTCCTGCGGACAAAAAGTTCACAGATATTTCCTGCAGATAAAAAGTCCGCAGATATTTTCCTACGGACAAAAAGTTCACAATTTTTTTTTGATTACTTTATCTTTTGAAATTCCTTCAGGCTTTCCTCCCATAGCTTCTTTCTTGAATTCCTTCAAATTTTTTGTCTGAAGGAATTCCTTCGAACAAAAGTTTGAAAGAATTGTGCCTTAGTCTTTTTCGACTGTCTTAAACAAAAATCTGAAAGAATTTACCTTTGCAGCTTCCTTGAAAATGACCCTTCTGAAGGGTGCTTTTGTCAACCAAGTGACCTCCACAAGGGCACTTGTCCTTTGAGAGGCTCTCTTGAAATTTTTCATTGAACTACTCCTTTAAACGAAGCTGATGAACCATGCTTTGAACCAAGTCGATGATCCCTTTGATTGAACCAAGCTGATGAACCAAGATTTGAACCAAGCTGATGAAATAATTGAGTGAACCAACTGAATGAACCAACTGAATAAACCAAAGTATTGAACCAAGATTTAGTTCAATGGTTCAATGGTTCATTCCATTTGATATGGCTAAGTCATTTTGATCCTCGTTGAACCAAATGCGTTGAACTTGTTGAACCTTGAACCCGTTGAACCGTTGAACCAAAGTGGTTCAATGGTTCAACAGTTTAATGGTTCAAGCCTCAAAAACTTGTTGAACCTTGATTGAATCTGCTTGTAGAAGGCTTTGAACCAAGAAGCGGTTGAACTCTTGCTACTGATGTTGAACCTTTGAACCTGTTGATCCCGTTAAACCAAAATGGTTCAAGGTTCAACAGTTCAATCCTTGCTTAGAAGCTTGCTGATGAACTCTTTTGGTTGAACCTAGTCATTGAACCAACTTTGAAATTGCCTAAGTGTTGAGAGCTTGCTCCTTTCCTGAAGAATGTGTAAAAATCAACTTGTGAAGCCTGTTGAACCTTGGTCTGCAGAGTTCATAGATTTCCTTTTCTTGTAGAGTCCGTAGATTTCTCTTCCTGTAGAGTCCGTAGATTCAAGCCTGCAGAGTCCGTAGATTTTTGAGAAGCTTGAAAAATGAGGAATTTGAATACCTAGGACAAATTTCAAAAAGGGAAGAGACAATTTTGGTCTGTAGGACCAAAATAGTTCAAATGTTGTCCCAAAAATGAGTGATATTTTTGGGAGACAACAAACCCTACATAAACATCGAGCACCTTTTTTAGATCAACTATACACATTTTAGTGTATAGATCCTGATTTATAGAGTGTATTAAGTTAAATATTTTAAAAAAATCTCTGACCTCCTATGGGACTACCAAGTGGCATAACCTTAGACCCCTAGTTTAAATATCAAAAGCATTGAGCAATCGATGTATGATACATGCAAGAAGAAGGATGAACCTAGAAATGACAAGTGAAAAACTTGGTAAATAGTCTCAAAGATGAGATTAAAGTTGATAGTCATGTGCCCATCAATGATGATCCTGAAGATGTCAAATGATGGTCATATAGATGTCAAATTTTAGACAATAAGTAGTCCTGATGACATGTTTAAACTTGACAGTCATGTGACCATCAAAGATGTTATCGTAGATGTCAAATGATAGTTGCATAAATGTCAATTTTAACATAGTAATGAGCCTTAATCATGTGGTTAAAATTTATATTCATGTGACCATCAAATATATTCTTATAGATGTCAAATGATAGTCATGAGGATGTCAATTTTAACATAATAAAGAGGCTAGTTTATGTGTTTAAAATTGATGGTTATACAACCATCAAATACATTCTCATGGATGTTAAATTATGGTCATGAGGACACCAATTTTAACATAGTAAACTTGGATCCAAATTTTAAATGGCAATAATTAATTTTGGATAGTGATGAACAAAATGACCCAAGATGCCATAGAACTACCATGTTAAAGTTATGTGAGTGAATGAGCCAAATTAGAGACCTTACAGAAATGGTATTGTAAAGGGATGGGATCTAAGCTCATAATCTTTGAACTAACTACACTATTAGAGCACTGATTATCCTTGAGTAAGCTGAAGATGGGACCATGCCTATACTAGGCCAAGAGCATCAAGGAACCATAAAGATCTTCTAGCACCCAGTGGGTCCCAAGGTTAGGTGAAATAAGAATGTTCTTTTTGTAACCATCATTGTATTATATTATAAAATAGGATATTATTTTTATATAGACATGTGAAATTGATAAGAGCATGTTATCTATAGGTCAGTTCATTAGAAAAGATCCCTTTTTCTAGAATATAACAAAAAGGATAACTATCCTATGCACATGTTGATATATAACTTGATATCACTAACCAACATGTTTCCTTGTATCTTATAAAAGAAGCATTATCATTTGTAAAAATGAGGGGGATTTTTGACAGCCAAAATTACTGTGTAAAATTTGAGCAAGTAATACAAGCAAGGAATTCTGTAAAGATTATCTAGATTTGTCTATGTGTTTGCTATCATGGCTTCTCTCTCATTTGTTTGTTCTGATTTCTAAATTTGAATAGTTCTTGTAAATTCTTGGTGTATACCTTTTGAATGCATAATTATTAACTTTTTCCAATTCTAGGTTAATTGAAGGTTCTTTAGTTTTTTTCATTTTATTTGTTCTACATTTTTAGATGTGTATCAACTATCTAATTATAAGGGTAAATCTTTAAAGTAAATTTGGTTCTTATTTTCATCATGTCTCACATTCCTTGGGAGTTTGCCTGATGTGTGGTAAGATTTAGGCTTAAGCTGCTTCCTATCACATATTGGTTTTAGTACATGTTTGGATGAGACTTGAAATTTGTCATGATGTTTAGAATGAAGATCAACAACATCTCTTTCTTCCCTACCCTTCCTTTTGCTTCTTTTTTTTAATTGGATCACTTTAGTTTAATTGTCATTGTAAATATCCATCTTAGATTAGTCTTTAGGTTAATTTTTGATCATAATTCACTGTTCTTAGCATAGTGTACTGCATATTTTACATAGATCTACTATTTGGCCAATTTGTCTCCCAACCACCAAACCAATATAAATATTATGAAATAGTCACTTGTTATGCCTCTATTCCACCATAGATAACAAGATTATCACAACCTGTAACTCATGCATTGATTTCTCTAAATTCTAAAATGAGAAGTGTTTCTTAAACACTTTAGGCACCTATGGTACACATTTAGGCATCACTAGGAGGATCTTCACTGGTGCTAAAAGGAGGGCTCATTAGTTAGATCTTTGTGAATTTGTATAATCTTTGCTCATTTTGGTAAATTTTGATCAAATATTGGTGTATTCTTTGCATATTTGAGCAATCTCTTGCTCCATTATGTGAAGATCATCGATATTTATGGTTTTAGACTAGTCTTTGGGCTTCTTTTAGCCAAATATTGATATTCTTTAAAGATCCATGAGTATTTGTGGTAAAGATAGCTTAAATCTAAGGTGTTTGAGGATAGTAATAGTGGGTTTGTTCAAAATTTGATTGATTATTTGTAAATTTGAGTTCATTTGAGCTTAAACATGTCAATATCATTCATACTAATGTATTTAGATATATATTTGAGCTAATTAGTTAATGATTGATGTACTTTACTATTCTTTATAAATATTTATGCAAAATTTTCTTAATGTGCAAGTTTGATCATTGTTATGTGTAAGGATAAGGATTATACATCATATTTCAGATGGATTTGGAGCTGGAACCACCACAAGTAATATCCTCATCAAAGTCTGGCATGGTTAGGTGGATATTCTATCAATGTGCTTGGTTAGGTACATGACTTACCAAGAAATCCAAAAAGGTATTTACCTTTTTTATATCTTAATGGCATTGTCACTACTGAAGAAGATGTTAAATCTTTCAAAGTTACTTTAAGATTCTTAAATGTTATCCATGAAGGAGTAACATGTAGATATTTCCCATTTAATTTCAAAGATGCTACATATATGTGGTTCCTTAACCTTCCAGAGGATTATATTGCTAGCTAGGATGATTTTAACAAGATCTTTATTGATCAATTTGGTAAAATCATTAGCCTATACATTATATATCAACAATTCACCATTGTTAGAAGAGACTCAAAGAACACCATTAGAGATTTTAATAAAAGGTTATATAATATGTTCAGTAGAAATATATCACCTTATAAACGTAAAGAGGCTTTAGCCTTAGATATATATAAGGATGCTTTGGATCCCATGACTTTTGTGTTCCTTAAAAGGTCTATTAGAGTCATAAATACCTTGGAATTAGCTTATGTTGAAGTAGTAATAATCAATGATCAAATACAGCCTCAAGTTTAGCTTGTATATGCTTTCCCAAATGCCAAACTCAATTTCCCAAGATTGAATGTCATTCCTAATGCCAATTAGAGTGTGTCTACCTTAAATCAAACACCACCATTAAACCAATTATCCTTAATCCATGCCTATCCTAGCCAAAATTTGGGGTTATTCAATAATGATACAAATGGATTTCATCCATAAGGATAGAGATATTTGGTTCCCATTAATAATTATAGTCATGTTCATAACTCAGAAGCACTAGAGAATGAGGATGAATCCATACTTAAGATGGTTCAAAATTTGAGCACTAATTTTCTTCCATTGTAAAAGAAAGTGGGCAATTTTGGGGAAGGCTCCAATAGAGGCTATATTTCTCAAATATTCAGTACATTTCATGATAACAATTACAATGAGTCATCTGAGGACATACATGAAATGAATATTTCTGATATAAGTCTAGCTAATCATTATAATGTCCTAGAAACATGTTAAAGTAAAATAGATACATCTGAACCTATGCTTAATCAAGACTTTGTTATAGGGACATCTGGATTTGTAGGAAATTCTAAAGACTTCATGAAGTATTTTGATTTTTCATTTGAGGAAGAAAGTGAATGAGAAGATGATCTATAAGATGAAATGGACATTCAAGATGAGCAACCCCATGAACAAGATTATATACAAGCTAACCTCTTTTCAAAGGATAGTTGTGAGGATAATTCATATGAAGTTATTGTGGAAATTGAGGATATCCTTGAGTAAGAATACCAGTGGAAACATTTATGCCTAGATTTTTTGAAGGAAATTAAGGTTTTCTAGGATAACAATGTCATTCTGGATACCCCAAACTAAGATGAGTTAGGACTTGACTAGGTGGATGAAATGCCATTCTGCATGAAGGATGAAGATGAAGTAAGTGAAACTGATCAAGAATTTACATATGACATTTTCAAAAGGGTGGAAGTATATGATCAACTTGATTAAAATGGTAAGGCTGTAGATGAATTTCATACTATTTCAGCTAATCAGTATGAAGTAGCCTTTCAATATGACTTGGAAAGTTTTGGTACAAAGATTAGTAGTCCATCTCCACCTCAACCTGAGCTTAAGGAAGACATTAGGATGAGAATGGTAACTGAGTTACCATTATTGAATGAAGACAATATAAGTCACTATTTATACATAACTGAAGTAGAATTAGCACTCTTGATGCAATCCAAAAGGATTTGGGAAGAAGATGATTGGGTCTTAGATTCATACCTTCAACCCATACATCTGAGAATGTTGATAGGAGGCTAAGATACATCACTCAGAAGACACAAGCATACAGGTGCTCCTATCCACAAGAAAAGACCATTAAATGGAAGTAGTCATGCTTCAAAGTTCTGTAGTAGACTAAATAACTTTCCATTTTATCTTGGAGGTAAGTAATTTATGGGGTTAGTGTAGGTCTTTAGGTTAGTTTCTTTCCTTCCTATCCCTAGTTTGTATATAATGTCTATATATATTTGTTTGCTTTTGTGATTTTTTCCTTGCTTCTAATGAGTCCTTTTCAATAATTATCATCTCAAGTTTTATCTAGTTGTTCAAGAAACTTCATAGTTTAGAAATGTAGGTATGACTTCTCAACATTGGTTGATCATGGATTATTAAAATTTGAGCTTGATGTTATAGTTTAGAGAAACTAGCAAAGACTGGTGGATAAGTTAATTATTCCTTGAGATTTTAATTCTTGTTCTAATCTAATATTGGTTTTAAGAAGGATTGTACATGTGGGATGAAAGCTTAAATTTTTGAAGCACAACATGCTTGCACATAAAAAACATTAATTGCCTGAGACAAAGTTTACAACCAAGGATGATTGTTTAAAAATCAAACACTTGACCAAATCTGTAAACTTGGCTAATGTAGTTCCCAACCTTTTCTAGAAAATCAAAATGACTTATAAAAAAAAAAAAAAGGAA
Organism: Torreya grandis; assembly: GCA_037957365.1. NCBI lineage: Eukaryota > Viridiplantae > Streptophyta > Pinopsida > Cupressales > Taxaceae > Torreya > Torreya grandis. Next base: position 1,902,465 of record JARHVA010001736.1, on the reverse strand, counting down.
AACCTTATTTCAAAATTCAAAAAATATTTTTAAGCAGAGGTGATTTAGGTAATCTCCACTAGGGCTATGGATGTCTAGTTGGTAGTAGAGCAAGGCCTTGAGTGGAGAAAAAACCATATATGTTAGGGATATGGAGGCATGGATGGTAGAAAAGCAATGCCCAAGCCTTCCTTGAGCTAAAGCATGGTTCTTAATAGATATTCAAACATGCTAAAAGTCAATGTTAATGATTAAAAACACGAACTTAGAAGTTATTCTATAAATCCTTTGGAATAAAAGCACACACACAACATGACTGAGTTTTGATGTTTGATCCTCATTTTGCATGTGTAATATTTGTTCTAGCTATGAATTGATCTTAATAATGGTGCTTGATCAAATAGAATAAGTAGATTAATTATCAGTTTGAACTAGAGTTTCTGAATGCTAACATATTGCTATGTTTTCCTAGAATTTACCATTTGTTGAGGTCAACATACCCCCATTTTTGAAAAATGGGGACCCATGTGTCAAATTTTGCAAATTTTTGCCTTGAGATTAAAATCCACTTGGTTAGAGTATCATTAGCATAATTGCACATTATTTTTATTTGAAGATCATCCACACCATGGCTTGGATGATTTATTTGTTCATAGTTTTGATTTAATCTTATTTAAAGTACTAATGTCAGATATTTGTGTTTCAAGTTTTAGATTTAATGGAGCCCATTTGGGGTTGAAAATGTTTAGGGTTTTTGTGATTCAATGTTGAATTAATCATTTATTAACCTTGATCTATAATTGATTAATTAAATTCATGTTTTTGAAACCCTAGAATAATGTTTTACCTAGACCTTTTAGCTCAAATTTAAATTTGGTGGGATCATTTTATTTATGTTTAAGTGAGAAAAAATTAATAATTAATTGGTCTTAGTTTAATTTTTATCCTAGGGCTTGGTCATGTTTTTCAACACAACTAAACCTTAGGCTAAAAATCCTATGCTTGATCTATTTCATATCACATGGTCTCTTTTATCTTAGCATGGTCCAACTAAAAGTGTAGGGTCACTTTTATTACTTAGTCTAAGGCCTTATCCCAATGTTCCATCATATTTATTTATACAATGAAACCCTAGGTTAAAGCCTTATGCTAAATCATTCTTTGCGAGGTCCCTTTTGTTCTATGTTTATCACCTTGGTCCAAAGTCTTTATGTTGTGTCTCTTTTAAATTCACAGGGTCTCATATAAATTGTTTCAAACTTAGCTTATTCCTTTTATCCTAATTCTTGATGTCTACCTTAATATTTCATCGAATTTAGGGATCAATCGCATTCATCTACTTGGATCCCAATCTACAACTTGCATTTAAGTGATATACCTAGATCAAATGGAGTGAGTTCAATGATGAAAAGTAGTGGACCCAAATTAAACATTGAACACCTTTTCTAGATCAATGATACACATTCTAGTTTACAAATACTAATGAACAGAGCATATCAAGTCAAATATTTTCAAATGAAGCTCTGAGCTCTTGTAGGACTACCAAGTGGCATACCCTTGGACCCTCAATTCAAAGAGTAGAAGCATCAAGTAGTTGACGTATGGCACATGTAGGAAGAAGGATGAACCTAGAAATGACAAGTGGCAAACTTGGTAAATAGTCTTGAATATGAGATTAAAGTTGATGGTCACATGCTCGTCAATGACATTCCCATGAATGTAAAATAATGGTCACACAGATGTCAAATTTAAGATAGTAAGCAGTCCAGATGATGTGTTTAAATTTGATGATCACATGACCATCAAAGACATCCCCATGGATGTTAAATGATGGTTGTGTAGATGTAAATTTTAACATATAAATGAGCCTTGATCATGTGGTTAAAATTAATGATCACGTGACCATCAAAGACATTCATGTGGATGTCAAATGATGGTCATGAGGACATTAATTTTAATATAATAAAGAGCCTAGTTCATGTGTTCAAAATTAATGGTCACGTGACCATCAAAGACATTCCTACAGATGTCAAAATATGGTTATGAGGATGTTAATTTTAACATAGTAAACTTGGATCCAAATTTAAAAAGGTAATGATCAATTTTAGATAGTGATGAATAGAATGACTTAGGATGCCATGGAAATCCCATGTTAAAGGTATGCGAGTGCAATAGGCCAAATCAGAGACCTTTTGGACCTAATATTATAAAGGGTTGGGATCTAAGATTCCAATGTTTGAACTAACTATGCCATTAGAGTATTGATTATCCACAAGCAGCTTGAAGATGGGACCAAGAGCATCAAGGAACCATAAAACTCTTGCAGTATCCAGTGGGTCTAAAGGTTAGGTGAAAGAAGAAAATTCTTTTTTTAACCATCATTGTATTATATTCTAAAATAATATATTATTTTGTTTAGACATGTGTAATTTATAAGAGCACATTGTCTATAGGTCAGTTCATTGGAAAAGATCATTTGTTCTAGAATATAAAAGAAAGAATGGCTATCTTATACACATGTTCAAATGTAACTTGATATCACTAACTAACATGCTTCCTTGTATCTTATAAAAGGATCATTTTAATTTGTAAAAAGGAGAGGGAGTTCTTAGATCCAAAATTACTTTGTAAAATTTGAGCAAGCAATACAAGTAAAGAATTTTATAAAGATTGTCCAAATTTATTTGTGTGTTTGCTATCATGGATTCTCTCTCATTTGCTTATTCTAATTTCTAAATTTGAATAGTTATTGTGAATTCTTGGTGTGTACCTTTTGAATACAAAATTATTAACTTGTGTCAATGCTAGGTTAATGTTAGGATAAATTAAACCCAGATTTATCCCCAAAACATGTACAAGAGAAAATATGAAATAAATTAGTTAAACATTCTAAAAATAAACATAAATATGTACATAACATGAGACACTAGATTTAACATGTGTAGTCATATAAAATTCAAAATTTGGTTATTTGATTATGGCTAATGACACCCAATCCATAGGTCTTCCTACTTTCTTGCACAACCCTTTTAGGCTTTTCTTTCAATGATTCCCAATCATCCACAACCTTCTAGACTTAACCCTTGCATACCCAGATAGCTCTCTCAAGCCTAGATGCATCCCCCTAGGTCTCATTCCCTCTATATAATAGCACCCGAATTGGACAAGAGTGCTAAAACTCAAGGTGTCTAGTTTTTAGTGCTATTATCTAAGTGTACTTTTGGTCCTAATGGTCATATTTTTTTGAATCCTTATATTAATTCATGTTGGCCTAACATTAATTCATTTAATCCATGAACATTAAACCCATATAAAATGCCATTCAAAGTCCATTTGGAAGGTTTGACACTCATTTTCAAGAGAGAAATAAGAATACAAGAAAGACTACTCAAGCACTCTTCCCTATTCTCTACATACAACCATCCAATAGTATTTTAATCTTATTCAAACCCTTATACTAGTCCCTAGTCATTCTGAGTACACTTAGTTTCACATTTACTTTAATTTTCATTACACTATTACACCAAACACTTTAATGGGAGAACTACATATTTCTTGATCTTTCCTCAGAGTATTGGTATGTAGGCAACATTCCCACACATTAGATATAAAATACATCTAACGTATCTTTTACACACTAACCCATTTTCCCTATTTGCCTAAGTTCCATTTAGTTGCATATAAAAGATAAGCACACAAATAATTAACTCTAGAATAAGCTCTGTCAATAATGAAGATCTAAAATTTGGTACACAGGCTCACATCGAGTAGGAGAATAAAACCTAGAAAGCTCAAATCTTGAGGATAATAGTGCCAAAATAACATTACAGTGCCAGAACCTAGGGTTTCCCAATTTTGGTGCTCCTATCCAATCAATAAACAAAGTTTAGGAACTTATTTATGATAGTTTCTTAGTCTTGCATGCAAATTTATAGACCCTATCTCAGTCAAAACAAACTAGAATAAGATAAGTTTAATTTTCTCTCTCTCACTACTTTTTTAGAAAAAGTAAAAGTATAATTAAATCACATAAATTAGAATCTTAATTATGCATATTATTTACTAATTTTATCATACTCTAGAACCTTTATTATTGAGGAATTAAACATCTAATTTCACAAAAATATTAAAATATTTTGAACTCGACTTACTTTAAATTTCGCATAAAAACCCTCGAAACCTTGGGGTAAATTCCTACTTGAGTTTTCACATTAATTTCTAAATTTTTTCTTAAATATTAAAATTAGAAATCTCTCTCGAATTTTAAAATTTTGTATTAAATTTTAAAATAAATTTATTTCAAACCCTAGTTGCATCAACTAGCTCTTAGTAAATTTCCAATTATTTTCTAAATTTTTAGTTGCATATTAAAATTAGAAAATCAATTTCAAATTCAAAAAATTATAGTAAAAAATAAAAAATATTTACTTTTTACAAAACCCTAGTTGCACCTACTAGGTCCCATTACATCACTAATTTTCCACTAAATTTATGATTTTTCAATTGCATATTTAACTAAAAAATTCAAGTTCAATTTCAAAAATTCATAGTATTTTGAAAAAATATTTTTTTGAAAAATCCCTAGCTACATGTAGTAGCTCTTATTTCATCTCTTTAAGCATCACCTTATATGTTTACATACTTTGTATCCTTTTTATCCAATTTCCATTTCATTATTTTTAGGATTTTACATTTCTTATATTCGATATTGTCCTTTTGTAGTACTTGGCCTATAACAAATTATTGTAAAAAATTTAAACACTTCTCAAATTATTTTCTTACTTTAATAATGGCCCAATATACTAGTTTTGATGAAATTGATAAGAGATAACTTCAAGAACTCTTAACCAAAATCTAGATATGCAAGATGACATACTTATAAATCTACAAGAGGAATAACAAAAAGTGAACAACGGTCAATCTTCTTAAACCACAGAGCAACCAATTGAAAATGACACTATGGGGGTAACTATGTCTCAAAAACCCCCTATAACAGCTCAACCTACCTCTAAGCCACTAGTTACAATTAGTACATCCCTATCTCTTGATGTGGTAACCCTTGTGCAAGAGATAAGATCTCTTTAATCCAAGGTGTGACTATACCTACACAGGATTTGGATTATTTTTCTCTTCTGCATACACCATTAACATGCCACATTTCTTTGACACCCTTGCCGCAAGGTTTTGTTTAACCTAAGCTTACTCTTTATGATGGTAAGGGTGATCTAGAGACATATTTGAGATCTTTTCACATAGCATGTTAGGGTGTGGAGCTAAAAGCTTCACCAAGGAACACACTATGACAGTTTTGAGTCTACACAGACACTGGCGTTGGTCAGGAGTGACCGACGTCATTCAGATGCAGTTGGAGAGACGCCGACGTCGGCAGAGGATCGGCCGGCGGTGGTCACAGGCAAGCAGCAAGAACCGATGTCGGTTACTTGTGCGTCCAGAAAGCTATTTTCGAGGACAAAAGCGAGTGTTTGCATGATGAGTTTAAGTTGTAGTCTTAAGCTCGCGTCTCTATTATTAGTAATATTATTTTCATAGCCCTTGTTCAAGTGGCTTAACTATTTGTTGGAAGTGCATGCTCAAGTCTCCTAATTCTATATGTAGAATTAGATCTTCTTAGCTTTGTAGTGGATTATTGTAGAATTGGTATGTTGAAGAACAGTACATAATTGAATCAATCCAGGCTTGTTGGAGTTGATTATTCTTGAGAGAGAGAGCTCTTGAGGAATAGAGATCTATTAAGAGATCTATACATCTAGGAGAGGTGTGGAAGAAAGAAGTTTCTTCAATTATATTCCTTTTGTAAAGAGTTTGTTAATACAAGTTTTCAGGGTGGTTTCTTGTATCTCTTGTTCTTGCTATTATCTCATTCAGTTACTTGTTTATCTGATTTAATTCCACATTTATTGCTTTCACAAGTGTAATATATTGTTGGTTGATCCCCAACAAGTGGTATCAGAGCCTTGGTTGCAGGTTCAGGAGCTGATACCAACAAGTGGTATCAGAGCTCAAGTTCACTAACAGGTGGTTCAGATCTGTGTAGTGTGTATTGATTACAGGTTCTCACAGAGGTTTTTGCAGGGATTTCTGTTTGAGTGGGAGAAGCAATGGCAGATGAAAGTAAACTGAGAATGGAAAAGTTCAATGGCAAAAATTACCAACATTGGAGAATGCAGATAGAGGATTATCTGTATCAGAAAGATCTCTACTTACCATTAGGTGGGGTTGCAAAGAAGCCCAAAGACATGGAGGATGAAGAATGGGAAGTTCTTGATAGAAAGGCTCTGGGGTCTATAAGACTGAGTCTAGCATCCACTGTGATATCTAATTTATCACAGGCAAAGTCTACGGTAGAGTTGATGACTACGTTAGCAAATTTGTATGAAAAACCCTCAGCTTCTAATAAGGTATATCTTATGAAGCAGTTATTTAATTTGCATATGAATGAAGGTGGATCTGTTTCTACTCATCTGAATGATTTCAATGGAATTGTGAATCAATTAAGTTCAGTCAATATAGTGTTTGATGATGAAATAAAAGCTCTTTTAATATTATGTTCTTTGCCTGAAAGCTGGCATGGCTTAGTAATGGCAGTAAGTAATACTGCATCTACATCAAATATTTTGAAAGTAGAGGATGTTGTTAGTGTTATCTTGAATGAGAAAATACGCAGAAAAAGCACAGAAGAGACATCTGGGAACACTTTAAGTTTTGAGAGCAGGGGAAGGCAGAAAGAGAAGAGCAAGAAAGGCAGATCAAGATCTAAATCTAAGGGGAAAGGCATATCTAAATCCAGAAATGGTAGAAGGCCACAATGCTAGAATTATGGAAAGATGGGGCACATAAGCAGAGATTGTTGGTCAAAGCCTAAGGAGGACAATCAGCAGGAAGGAAAGGAAGAAGCCAAGGTTGCAGGTATTGCACAAGATGCTTTAATTTTCTCTCTGCATAATAATATAAAATCTTGGGTGTTAGATTCTGGTGCATCTTTTCATGCTACCCCTAACATGGAATATTTTAGTGACTATATCCATGGAGATTTTGGAATAGTGTATCTAAGGGATGATGAGCCCTATAAAATAATTGGCAAAGGTAAAGTGCAACTGAAGATGCAGAACATCAACACATGGGTGTTGGGAGATGTGATGCATGTTCCTAGCTTGAAGAGAAATTTGATTTCTGTAGGAAAGTTAGGGGATGAGGGTTGTACAGTAACTCTCACAGTAGAATCTTGGAAGGTGACCAAGGGTGCACTTGTTATGGCTAGAGGTAAGAGAGAAGGTACTCTCTATTTGTGTAATTGTGTTACTAACAAATCTCCTTCTGTATTATCTACTTCAGATGTGGATGCTAAATTGTGGCACTCAAGGCTTAGCCACATGAGTGAGAAGGGGATGTCAATTCTTAAGTCCAAAGGTATGCTTTCAGATTTAAAAGGCATAGATCTAGAGTTTTGTGAGCACTGTGTATTTGGAAAACAGAAAAGGGTTAGTTTTCTCAAGACTAGGTCTACTAAGAAGAGGCATAAGTTGCAGCTTGTTCACACAGACGTGTGGGGACCAGCTCAAGTTGCTTCCATTGGAGGATCACAGTACTATGTATCTTTCATAGATGATGCTACAAGGAAGGTATGGATCTATTGTATTAAAAGAAAATTTGATGTATTTGAGACTTTTAAGATCTGGAAAGCTATGGTTGAGAATGAAATAGGTAAAAGATTGAAGTGCCTGAGATCTGACAATGGTGGCAAGTTTTGCAGTCATAAGTTCAGAGATTATTGTCATATGCATGGAATCCATAAGCAAATGATGGTTCCAAGGACACCTCAGTAGAATGGTATTGCTGAAAGGATGAACAGGACAATAATGGAGCATCCAAGGTGTATAAGATTGCATGCTGGTTTGCCCTTGCAGTTTTGGGCACAAGCTGTTGACATTGCAGTGTACCTGATTAACAGAGGACCCTCTACAGCTCTGGATGGTGGTATTCTAGAAGAGGCATGGATAGGTAAAAAGGTTGATCTCTCATATCTCAAAGTTTTTGGTTGTGAAGCCTTTGTGCACATAGATAAAGAAAATAGAAAGAAGCTTGATGCTAAGTCTATGAGGTGCACATTTATTGGCTATGGCTCAGATGATTTTGGTTACAGATTATGAAATCTAGAAACTAACAAGGTAATTAGGAGCCGTGATGTTGTTTTCAATGAAAGAGTGATGTATTGTGATCAGCTAAGGAAGTTGAATCAATCTGAGCAAAGCAATGGTGAATTGGACGAGGTGAAAGTCCAATATGAGCTCATGGGAAAAAGAAATAATCACTTGCAGGAAAACACAGAGACTGACGTCGGCAGGTTACGAACCGGTGTCGACAGTATAGAAACTGGTGTCAGCCATACAGAGACCGACGTCGGTAGGATAGACACCGAGGTCGGTCAGACAGAATCGACGTCGGCCAGTAACAAGTCTGGAAGTGACCAAGGTCGGTCACTGTCAGAGAATTTGGGTGGACAGCGTGTTGTGAACGAGTCTCAGACACCCATCAGGAGGTCAGAAAGGGTGAGTAAGCCTCCAATTAGATATTCTCCTTCTTTATTTTATATATTTCTAACTGATGGTGGAGAACCAGAGAGTTTTGAAGAAGCAATACAGGTGGAGTCCAAGAGTCAGTGGGAGGGTGGCATGGTTGAGGAGTTGGAGTCCTTAAAAGAGAACCAAACGTGGGATTTGGTTGAATTGCCAGCTGGTAAGAGAACACTGAAGAACAGATGGACCTATAGGTTGAAAGAAGGTGAGAATGGACAGATGAGATATAAGGCTAGATTGGTAGTAAAGGGATTTGCACAAAATCCAGGTATTGACTTTGGTGAGATTTTTTCTCCTGTTGTTAAAATGACTTCTATAAGGGTTGTATTGTCTTTGGTTGCTTTTGAGGATTTACATCTTGAGCAGCTAGATGTTAAGACATCATTTCTTCATGGAGATTTGGATGAGGAAATTTATATGGAACAATCGAAAGGATTTGAGGTCAAGGGTAAGGAGAAGTTTGTGTGCAGATTGAAGAAAAGCTTGTATGGCCTCAAGCAAGCTCCTAGGTAATGGTACTTAAAATTTGATAGGTTTATGACTGACCATGGCTATAGTAGGTGTCAATCTGACCATTGCATGTATTTCAAGAGATTTGATAATGGTAGATATATTATTCTATTGTTGTATGTAGATGATATGCTGGTTGCAGGATCACACATGCAGGATATCTCTGAGCTTAAAGTGAAATTAGCTCAAATGTTTGCTATGAAGGATTTGGGAGCAGCAAAGAAAATCCTTGGCATGAGCATTAAGAGAGATAGGAAAAATCACAGGTTGATATTATCTCAAGAAGATTATGTGGAAAAGGTGTTGAAACGGTTCAATATGCAGGATGCTAAACCGGTAAGCACACCTTTGGCTGGACATTTTAAGTTGAGTAAAGAACAATGTCCTAATTTATATGATGAGGTAGAGTACATGAGTAAGGTTCCATATTCTTTCGTAGTAGGAAGTTTGATGTATGCAATGGTGTGTACTAGACTAGATATTGCCCAAGCAGTGGGAGTGGTAAGTAAGTATATGGCCAATCTAGGTAAGGAACATTGGAAACTAGTTCAGTGGATCCTTAGATATCTAAGAGGAACCAATAGTAGGCACTTGTGCTATGGAGGTTCAGATACTTCTCTACATGGTTATGTAGATTCAGATATGGCAGGTGATTTGGATGGTAGGAGGAGCACTACAGGTTATGTTTTCACTGTAGGTGGAACGGCGGTTAGCTAGATATCTAAGTTGCAGAAGGTTGTTGCCTTGTCAACTACAGAAGTAGAGTATATTGCAGCCACAGAGGCTAGCAAAGAGATGATATGGATGACACGGTTCATGGATGAGCTTGGTAGGGAGCATGAGAGTTGTAGATTGTATAGTGACAGTCAGAGTGTAATCCATTTGGCTAAGAATTCAGCCTTTCATTCAAGAACAAAGCACATACAGCTAAGGTATCACTTCATACGACAGGTATTGGAAGATGGTGAGTTGAAGCTGGAGAAGATCCATACAGATAGGAATCATGCTGATATGTTAACCAAGCCAATTATAAAGGAGAAGTTGAATCTTCATTCAACTTCTATTGGTCTTCATGATTGAGCTGAAGATGGAGGAGCTAGAAGATGTTGCTGTACAGGTACTGGTGCAGCTGTTTATCTCTAAGTGGGAGATTGTTAGGGTGTGGAGCTAAAAGCTTCACCAAGGAGCACACTATGATAGTTTTGGGTCTACACAGACACCGGCATTGGTCAGGAGTGACTGACATCGGTAAGATGCAGTTGGAGAGACGCTGACGTCAGTAGAGGATCGGCCAGCGGCGGTCACAGGCAAGCAGCAAGAACCGACGTCGGTTACCTGTGCGTCCAGAAAGCTATTTTTGAGGATAAAGCGAGTGTTTGCATGATGAGTTTAAGTTGTAGTCTTAAGCTTGCGTCTCTATTGTTAGTAATATTATTTTTAGAGCCCTTGTTCAAGTGGCTTAACTGTTTGTTAGAAGTGCATGCTCAAGTCTCCTAATTCTATATGTAGAATTAGATCTTCTTAGCTTTGTAGTGGATTATTGTAGAATTGGTATGTTGAAGAACAATACAGAATTGAATCAATCCAGGCTTGTTGGAGTTGATTGTTCTTGAGAGAGAGAGCTCTTGAGGAATAGAGATCTATTGAGAAATCTATACATCTAAGAGAGGTGTGGAAGAAAGAAGTTTCTTCAATTGTATTCCTTTTGTAAAGAGTTTGTTAATACAAGTTTTCAGGGTGGTTTCTTGTATCTCTTGTTCTTGCTATTATCTCATTCAGTTACTTGTTTATCTAATTTAATTTTGCATTTATTGCTTTCACAAGTGTAATCTATTGTTTGTTGATCCCCAACATAGCATGCTTGGATTATGTACCAAATGACTGACTACTTACAAATATATTTCCATGAAGTCTAAAGGATTAAGCTTTACAATGGTTCTATAGTTTACCAAATCAATCGATCAATGCATTCAATCTGTTAGCTAACATGTTCCTAGCACATTTTAGTATCAACATTGGTGATAGGGTCTCCTATGCACAAATTGCACAACAAAAACAAAACTCAAATGTGTATCTCATAGACTATGTGCTTCGATCGATATAAGATGATCTTGGCTACGATAACTAGCCCCATGTTAGATCAAGAATTATAGGATCTCTTCAAATAGAGCCTCCTACCAACATTACATGAATATATTATGTTTAAAAGATTCTCTTTCTTCACTAAATTATGTCATACATTAAAAGCAAGAGAAGTAAAACTCATTTCAATGGGCAAACTCAAGTATACAAGCATTTTAGACATAACAAACAAGAGTAATAACAAAGTCAAAGTCAGTGATAACAAGAATCAGAATCAACCAATAGTCAATATGGCTTTAGAGCCCCATCAGCATGTGGTTTTATTAGCACCTTCTTGATATGCATTTACCAATCTACCAATTTCTCCAGCTAGAGTTTTATAGTAGTTATTGGAATGTAACATCATTACTCTCCCTCTTATTCAAGAAGTTGACCCATCAAAGCCTCATCCATAGGGATATGATCAGCATGCATTTTATGATTTTCATAGGGCATAAGGCCATACTATAAATAAACACATCAATTTGAGACATAAGATACATGACTTGATAGATGACAACCTACTTGATCTTTGCACTTCAGTTGAGCCTCCATAGGCTAAGACAACACAAATTAAAGCTTTGAAAATCTTCTCAAATCCATTTCCATAGCATTCTAAGTAAGAGAAAGGGGACACATCAGGGGTTCACCACACATACCATGCATATACTACACCAGTTACATACAGGCATCTTCAGTTGAGTCACATCCTTTGAGTGGTATGATAGGTGTGTTTGAGTCTAAGGTTACAACTAGACCTTTGATATCCTTCTCAGATCAAAAGATTGTTAAGGATAATTTAGATTATAATTCACTCTTTATCAGAGCACATATTCATAATCAGCCCATTCACAGTGTTCTCATTGACAATGGTTTAACATCAACATGTACACCATTACATTATTACAACATTTGGGATATTTAGAGAAGGATATCACTTTAACAAATATAGTTATCAATAGATTTAGTGGGCACATGCAGATTTCATTGGGTGATATTGTTCTTCCTTTACAGAGTAGTCTAACACATGTGACCACACTTTTCACTATAGTTCACAATGCAAGAGTTTTTGATATGTTACTTGATCACCCATGGATTTAAAAAATTTGAGCAGTACCATCTATAATTCATAGATACATGAAATTCATTTATGCTAATTAGGTTATTACAATTGTTGACATTTCATATGAGTTACCGCTACCCACTTTAAAGCCACCTCCTTTATAGTCACTAGTTTCAGCTTCTCCACCAATTATAGTTCTTCTTCTAGTATAGATCCAAACATAGTTGAGGCATCCATCACTAGTACAAAGGGTTCATACACCTCTACCACTTTGGGATTCTAGATAGCTTCCAACTACAATATTTACACCTAGATAAGTTTCATTGAGATCTCACGCATCTACACATAAAATACATTTTTAGAGAGCTTCTCCTATGTCCAGATGGGTCTCTAAGATCCCTATAGGTTATCCACTTCTTAGAGTTATAGAGGGACCCCACAATCAATTTCTACTTCAAAGATTTCAAAATAGTTACAACAGACACAACTTTCAAAATCATAGTCTTAGCCTTTCCATCATGTTTCATGATCACACACAATAATTTTGTTCAATACAATACACCATGACATGGAGTCTCATCCAAGACTCATTGGTTAGTAATATTTCTTCTCAATCTTTCTTGTACATAGCTTATTTCAAAAATAAAAAAATAATATAAAATATCAAAATCCAAAAACACAAAAACATTTTGATTGTATGCATTATCTATGCTTTACATTTCTACTACTATGCTAGGACTTAAATTTTCTATTTCATGCTATTATTTATCAATTTATCTACTTTACCATGCTTTAGTTGATCTTCTTTGAGTGTGTGTAGTGACATCCAGATCCTTCATTGCTTCACTCTACCCATTGAGGGGGTATCTTACTTCTACATTTGAGACACACATCAATATATGTACCCACTGGAGGCATCTTCTACATGACTACACCATCTAGGTTATGTCATTACTACATTACACACTCCAAGTTATTATGCTATCGTACATTACTTACTAGCGTATATAGATTATTATATCAACATTTCACTAGTTTATAACACTTGTGTATTTCCTAGCATATACCAAGTCTTATACTACCATGTCTTACGTACTCTCACTCTTGCTTTGCTTAGTTAGATGTGATTCTATCTTTCTAGTTATTATATGCTTTCTCTTCTTGCTTAACATAGCTTGTTGGATTACATTTCTAGTTCTTGCTTGTCTCTTGTGTGTGCCTTAGAACATTTTCCAATGTCCCTTGCTTGTACCTTTGGACATGTGTACCTTTGGACATTTTCCAATGTCCCTTTCTTGTAATCTTCTATGCACTTATGGCCCTTGTGTCAATATTTCTTATTTCTATGGTATGTGCATGTACATTTGAACATGGCTTATATGATTAATTTTTAGTATGAGTGACATGTGCCCATGTCTCTTATTTTCTTGGCCCTTTGGCCACCCTTGTATGATTCTTACTTCTTGATATGTATGCTTATTTCTTGATTTTTCCCCCTTGTTTATAAATGCCATGATCTATATCATGCATTTGTTTTGCTTTCTTGGATGCCATGATGGACATCATACTCCATCCCTCCTTGACAACTAACAACTAACAACTAACAACTAACACTTTTGATTCTAGTTCATTACATTGTACATGTTATTACATTATTATATCTATTTACGCATACCCTTGTTTATTAACAATATCTCCATACAAACCTTGCTATATCTCAAGATATCTTGTCAATTATCATTGTTATATCATATATCTATACAGTATAACACACTTATAGGGATCTTTATTTTGAGGAAAGTAATTACAACATCTTCATTCCTATGTTTAAAATATGGGACAAAAAATAAGGGTTTTATCATAGAGATTAGAGCTCCTAACAAATGAAACAACAATTTTCAGACTAGGCAGAATAGAATCTAGATATCAGACTAGGCAAACATTAGGATTCTAGAAAACTCATCAAATTTGGCCTTGGATAATAGAGCTAAAGTTTGAATATATCTCTACATAATAGGTGTCCTATTTTTGGTGATCTTTTCCAAATAATAGAAAAATTAGTGTTTTCAAAAATAGACAAAAAGGTGAGTTCAATCATAGGTTTGTCAGTATAGTACAGTCTAAATTTAGCATGTTTTAGTACAATTTTTTCTCAAAAAATATAGATATGGGGGGCATCATGCATGACATGATGGCTCTTACTTATACTTTTAGATTAGGCATTTGATATAACTTCCATATCATAATCCATGTTCCAAACACCAATGATTGAGGGCAATATGCATGGTACATTGATCCACTCCTTTTTTTTTAGTTCAGTTTATCTTCTAGGCATTTCTTAATAGTTGCATGCCTTACTCCATCTACAGGTGGTTGGCATCCTTTTTCAAGTTTGTCTTTCATACAAGCTTTATTTCCTGAGTACCTAAGTTCTTGAGTTGGCTTCCACATAAGCCTATTTGTACTAGTTTTGGAGTGACTTTCATAAAATCCTAATCTCCATCTTTCAAAATGACCAAGAGTGGCCTAATTTCTAGCATACATTAGTATATCGATGCCAACATTTTTAGATGATAGTACATTTATGGGCTTCAATATCCATCTCATATGACATCTATTCCATACTGGTATTACTTCATATATTCACTTCATGGGGAAATGATGGAGCCAAATGTCTAGCTAGCCTTTGTATTCTTGAGCCAACTATTCAGAGGGATTGGAAACACAGTCCAAACATTGATTGACACATGCATGATTCATTAGCTTTACTTAGTAGGTGATGATGGAGCCAAAGGCCTACCTTTACATTCTTGAGCCACTTTATGTGGAATTAAGCATTTAGCTTTATTTATGATATTAATTTTAGTACAACACACACCTAACACAATCCAACATCACAACAAGTTTTATATTGGTTTGCATACTTGATGAGGTGTATTCATTCCTTTCTCTTCCTCTCTCTCTTTTACCCAAATTTTTATGCATTATTATTTTAGATATAGTGTATCTAGTAAAGATTGATCTACTCTATGCTTTTCATTATAGATTCACACTTTACACTATGCTCTCTCTACACACATCTAGCATCACATAGCTTCATGAGCTTAGCCTTTATAGGTAAGTTCAAGTATGCTTTCTATTTTTCCTTTATCCTATTATTTTACTTTGATACATCACTAGAATAAAGGGTTTCAAATGTAGTCATATAAAATGTAAAATCTAGTTATTTGAGTATGGCTAATGACACCTACTCCCTAGGTCCTCCTACTTGCTTGTAAAACCCTTTTAGGATTTTCTTTTCCTGATTCCCAGTCATCCACAACCTTCCAAACTTAACCCTTACAGACCTAGGTAGCTCTCTCAGGCCTAGATCCATCCCCCTAGGTCTTATTCCCTCTAGATAATAGTGCCCAAGTTAGACAAGAGTTCTAAAACCTAGGGTGTCTAGTTTTTGACACTGTTATCCAATTGTAATTTTGATCCCAATGGTCATATTTTATTGAATCCTTATCTTAATTCATGTTAGCCTAATGTAAATTAATTTAACCCATGATCATTAAATCCCCTATAAAAATCCATTCAAAGTTTTTTTAGAAGGCTTGACACTCATTTTAAAGAGAGAAGCAAGAATACAAGCAAGACTACTCAAGCACTCTTCCCTATTCTTTGCATAACATCATCTAATAGTATTTCAAGTTTATTCAAACCCTTATACCAGTCCCTAGTCATTTTGAGTACACTCAGTTTTGTATTTACTTGAATTTTCATTACATTATTACACTAAGCACTTTAATGGGAGAACTACATATAGCTTGATCCTTCCTCAGAGTATTGGTATGTAGGCAGCATGCCACACACAAGGTGTGAAGTAAATCCAACATATCCTTTACACACTAACCCATTTTCCCTATTTGCCTAAGTTCCATTTAGTTGCATAAAAAAGACAAGCACATAAAGAATCAACTCTATGCAGAGGTTTGTCAATAAAAAGACCTAAAATTTGGTACACAATATCACACCAAGTAGGCAAACAAAACTAAAAAAGATCATATCCTAAGGACAACAACACCAAGATAGGACTACAGTACCAAAACCCAGGGTGTCCCACTTTTGGTGCTCCTATCTAATCAATAAATGAAGTTCATGACCCTATTTATGATAGTGTCTCAGTCTTACATGCAAATTTCTAGACCCTATCTCAGTCAGAACAATCCATAATAAGATAAGTTTAATTTCCTCTCTCACTACTACTTTTAGAAAAAGTAAAAGTATAATTAAATCACATAAATTAGTATCTTAATTATGCATATTATCTACTAATTTTATCATACTCTAGACCCTTTATTATTGAGTAATTAGACATCTAATTTATTAAAAATAATAAAACAACATGGTTTACCTAAGATGGGATACAATCACCAAACTTGTTAAGTATATTATTTTTAGCAATACAAGGGAGAAAAAACATCCTTTAGCAAACTTTGTTACACCTCTCTACCTTTTCTGCCTCTTCTCTATTACAATATTTTCTTGATTTTTCATAATCATACATCTCAAACATATATCAATACATTTTAGGATGAAAAACACCTAAACATAACCTCTACCATAGAATATGGAAACCTTTAATTAATGGCCCAGATTGATTATGAAATTATAATTTAAAAAGACAATTTTAATAAAAAATTTCTTCAGGGTGCATATCCTCTAGACCCCCCATCAAGGGGCCATCCCCCTTGAACCCTGAAATGGGGGTTCCCCCCCTTGCAACCCCATTCACCATGAGGTATTCAAAGAATAGGATCCAAACCTCGCTGAAATAACATACATTTTTTAACCTTTGATCCTATAAGATAATCAGGCTCTACACCTAACAGTTAATTTAAGGTTCTCTAGTTTGATTCATTTTATTTTCTCTACATTTGTAGATGTGCATCCGCTATCTGCTTATAAGGTTAAACCTTTAAAGTAAATTTAGTTCTTATTTGCATTATGTCTCACATTCCTTAGAAGTTTTCTTGATGTGTGGTAAGATTTGGACTTAAGCTACTTCATATCACACATTGGTTTTAGTGCATGCCTAAATTAGACTTAAACTTTGTCATGATGTTTAGAATGACTATTGACAACATCTTTTTTTCCCTACCCTTATTTTTTCATCTTTCTTTTAACCTAATCACTTTAGTTTTATTTTCATTGTAAATATCCAAATTAGATTAGTATTTAGAATGGTTTTTGATCATAAGTCACTGTTCTTAGCATAATATACTACATATTTTACATATATCTACTATTTGGCCATGGTGGCTCCCAACCACCAAACTAATATAAATATTATGAAACAGTTGCTTATTCTACCTTTATTCCACCATAGATATTAGGGTTTTTATAACCTATAACTCATGCACTGAATTTTCTAAATTCAAAAATGAGAAGTGTTTCTTAAACACTTTGGGCATCTGTGGTACACATTTAGGCATCAACAAAATTTTTACTAATTATGTGTCATTCATTTCAGGAGGTTACCAAAATAAAATTCCTAGGTTAATCCCTGACAATAGCGATGATGAGTATAATGATGTGGAATCAATGGCTATCTTGAGTGAGTTAGTATCAGAATATCAAATTGAACATAATCTACCTACCTAAGAGAATGAATCACAAATCTCTTGTAATCATCCTAAACATGAACTCAATTATTTGGAACCATTGGACAAGGAAGATTAATGCTATGAATCTAAAGCATTATTATCCTATGTTATTCCCTCTCTAAATTTGAGGATGATTCAAGATGGTATGCAACTCAATAGTAGTAGCATCTCTCCAAGTTCATCATTGGAGATGAGTGAGCTTGAAGAAGAAACCAAAGATGAAATAGATTATTCATGTGAAATAAGTGGATTAGAGAAAGTCAATATGGAAGATCTACCACTTTTGGATAGCCTTGTATTCAAACCAATTGGAATTAGATTGAAGTGTATAGCCATGGAAAAAGGAGGTATACAAATGCAAATCAAAGCTAAAAGTGCACATTTTAATTGTCATCTTTTGCATACCTCAGCCATTGATGATAAGGCTAACAGATCATTGACATGAAAAGAACCATTCCCATGCCTCCTTGCTAACAAATGTAATATTAGGATGCTACCATAACATCCATTACAATCAATAAGAAGCCAACCATTGGTATACCAACTGGTTACCATCAAGGACATGCCACTTTTAGGTTGGATCTTTCAATCACTCTGGTATGTTAGAATATGCACCCCTACCATCCACCATAGTATAATGTTTGGGTTTAGGTATTCTCTTTCACTTATATTGAATGTTTTGTGCAAGTCAGATGGAGATTTATTGATGAGTTTTATGACTCAAATTCATTTAATTAACATGGAAAAAATATTGATAAATCTTTATGGGATAGTGTTTTCCAATGTAGAGGTAAGCATAGGATAAATACATGTCCCCTCAACCTTCTCAAAATCCTATAAGATATGTATCTAACTAAATTCAAACATAATCTCTCTAAAATAGATTCTATAAATAATTCTTCATTTCCTCTGTCATTTGCTTTTTGATTTTTTCCTTCTTATCCCTTGTTGTTAGTTTATTTTCTCTTTATCTTTTTGTTTTGTCTAATCCTTCCCTTTTTGCCTTGAGGTTCCATTATTCTAATAAATTAAATGAGAGGTTATTTCCTAGGTAGACATAGATTGTACTCAAGGAACCTAATTGTATTTTTTCTTGAATATTGTATACACCCTAAATTGGTCAAGCAACCACACATATCATGTATTTTCATAGTCCTTTCACAAGAGACTTTGAATGGACAATATGAGTTTTATTCACATCTAGCCATGTTTTTTTGTATGATTTACCTTGGTCTTGTTTCATATCCTAAACACCTTTTTGACCATTACTAGTCATTCTTAACCTTTTAGACTTAACCCTTATTGACCCAAATAACTCTTTCCATGCTTATTACATCCCCCCAAGTCTTGAACCCTCTAGACAATTGTGCCCAAATAGGACCACAATGCTCAAACTTAGGGTGTCTAGTTTTTGGTGCTGTTGTCCAAGTGCAAATTTGATTCCAACGGTCACTTTTTCCAACTAGATGAGTCTTACCCCTTTCTTTGCTTCATTCGTAAGTTTTCCAATGTCATATAAATATGAATGAAAATACCAAATTTGAAATAATGAGTCTCCTATATAAAATATTACACAATGCATTTTATATATAACACTTACTACTTTGGCAAATTAGACATAATAAAAATTAGTCAATAGTATAGCTCAATTTCTCTACATCACACATAGACTTGCATGCTTGATCAAGAAAGGGCCTATGCAAAATTAATTCTTACATATATTGTGCATGTTAATTATGCACATTCCTTAAGGGAGAACTACATCAGATCTGAGACCTTAGATTGAGGGTTAATGTAGGAAAAAATCAAAACAATGGAGGTTCTTTATTATGTGATCATTCTCCCTCTAACTGAGTTTTTACCCCTTTCATTTTTGATGTATTCATTATTTACATGTGTGTAGATGGATATAGGTACTAAAGACTAAAACAAACCTTTAATGAGCTCTGTTAACTTATAGCCCTTAAAGTTTAGTACACAGGCTCATATTGACTAGGAGAACAAAACTTAAATAGCTTAGATCCTTAGGACAATAGCATTAGGAAGGACTATAACACTGAACACTAAGGTGTCCTATTTTTGATGCTCCTATCCAATCAAAAAATAGATGCCAGATTTAAATTCTTGATAGTGTCTCAGTCCTCCTCTTCAATTACCAACCTTAGAATCCTCCTTTTCAATCTGAATCCAAAAAAGTAAATTTCTATTTCTCTTGTATATTTATTAGTTAAAATATATATTATTTCCTTTCAAAGTATATTTTTCCTATCATTCAAGACCCTTATTATTTAGGATCGAAACACTAGATTCTTAAAAATAATAAAATATTTGGTGAACCTGCTTACTTTAAACAAACCTAAATCCCTAACTACACTTAGGGTTCTTTCATATTTTGTGCAAAATTTTAATTTTGAAAATTTTGATTTTTGTATTAATTTTTGTGCATTTTTCCTATTCAAAATAATTTTTAGAATTTAAAATTATTGTATAATTTAAAAAAATTCTAAAACCTTAGCTCAAAACCCTAGATTTCAAAACTAGGTCATCAAACACCAAACCTTTCCTCAAAATTTTTAAAAAACTATTTTGGATTTTTTGCAAATTGATTACCTTGTCAAAAATAAATTTTAAATTTCAAAATTAGTAGTTTCTTGTGCAAAAATTTAATTTCCTAAATTTTGATTTTTGTATTATTTTTTTCCAATTTCAAACAATTTTTAGAATTTAAAATTATTGCAAAATTTTCAAAACTTCTAAAACCCTATATTTCAAAACTAATTCCTCAAACCCCAAGTTTTCCCTTTGCAATTTTTAGAAATTAATTTTGAAAATTTTGAAAATTGTTTAGTGTGCCAAAAATAGTTTTCAAAAGTTCTAAATTAGTAGTTATTTTTATGCTAAATTCAATTTTAAATTTATGATTTTTATATCATTTTTTTTTATCAATTATCTTGCTCAAAACCCTATATTCCTAAACTAGGCCCTCCACCTTCAAACCATTCATTTTTATAATTTTTAGAAATTAATTTCAATTTTTTTACAAATTGTTTAGATAGTCACAAGTATTTTCAAAATTTCCATGTTATTTGTTATTATTGCATTTATTTTCTTAATAATACTTCTTCATATTCTTTTTGGTGAAAGAAACAAAATGGCCACTAAGACACTTCTTCCCTCTCATCCCATAGACAAATTTCTTAGTTTTTCGCATAATTATGATAATGAGTAGGCAAATTTGCAAAATTGCACATTAGCTAAAAATGTAGAAAATGATTTTATTTACAATGAAGATAATTACTATTATTGCAATGAGGAATATTATGATGCATATGAAAGTGATAGTGAAGAAAAAGTAGATGCATCTTCTCCTCTCAAACCTCTCTCTTTCATCCTTTCTTCTAAAGAAAATATTTTTGATAAATGAGAAAAATACTTCTCCCCTCATTCTCCTATACACAATGCACAAAATGAACAAATTAGTCATGCACTTCTAAATGAACCTCGAGTATGTGATAATTTGCTTCCATATGAACCTAATCTCTTGCTATTGCTATGTTCAAAATACAACAATATAAATGGAATAGAATCAAATTACCAAAGCATAGTTCAAATGATGCCTCTCATGTTCTTAACTCTACTTTATCAAAATAATGTTCAAATGAAAAATCTCCTTCTCTTACTTCTCATATTGCACATGAAAACAATGCATGTCTTTCATCCATGGATAACATAGATGCACATGATATTCTAATGTCAAATGATAATTTATTGCATATTCGAACAGAACTCAATCCTTCTATTAAACCTCTCCCTAGCAATGATAAAAGTGATAATGAATATGATAGTGAGCATGCCAATGAATATGAAAATGAGAGTGATTATTAACAATATTACATATATGATAATGATGATGATAATTATGTACATAATGAAGAAGAATATTCATCTCATGTTTCTAACTCTTATCTCACTTCTCCTCTCAAACATAATGCACTTCCAAATGTTGTTTCTACTTCTATGAATGATTCTATTTAAAATAATGCACATGTTAATTCTAATAGCACATCTTTCACTCAATTAGAATGTGACACAATAAAAAATAAAGATACCAATGAATCCCCCAAGCCAGCCCTCATTATGGTAAAACCCAGCTCTCACCCTTCACCTAAAGAGAATGGTAGCCCACATCCCTCTAGTAAGGTCCAAGCTACCATTACTCCCAAGGTTCTAGTGAGCATACCACCTCTTTATGATCCAATTACTAAATATATCATCCCCATGGATAAATTTAATAATCAAATTCAATGATTAAATGAACCAATTCAAGATGATAATATAACATCCTAGGAGATCATCTCTTTAATTCATGTATTTGGTGAATTAAAACACCAAGTACATCTCCTCACCATGGAACATAAAGCTTATAAGTCTTGGATGGATGCTAATCATCTACACGATAACCCAATTTTGAAGACATTCATAAAAGCTTCATTTCCTAATCATTTCCAAATACCATCATTGGCTCACTTTGATGGAGTTGGAGATCCATTTGTGCACCTTCAGGCCTTTTGGAAGGCTTTGCCATCTCATGAAAGCCTGTTGATTCTACTCAAGTTATTTCAGTAGACATTAGTGGGGGAAGCACATAATTTTTTCTTTCATCTACTCCCCATTGGTTCATTACACACATATGATGACTTAGAGGAGGAATTTCTTAGATATTACATCATAAACATGGGCCCTCATGTTACATATGATAAACTTGCCACACTACATCATAATTCTTTAAAGCCAATTAGCGAGTATATTTTAAGATTCGAGGCTCACATGTTAAGATTGATATAAAAACCAAAAAATATATAGATTCAACATATATTTATTAAGTGGCTTCACCAACCTCTTCTTGAGCATCTACTATATCAGATAGAGTCTTCTTTCATACATTTGTGTTATAAATTTTTATCTTTAGAAAAGAAATTTGGATTGATTAATGTAGATTCAGTTGATTGGATCACTCTAGATTTCATAACAACATCTTTAGATACAACTCCTAGCACTCAACATCCAACATGTCCTAGAGAAGATAGGAGACCACAACTAGAAAAGCAACTAATTAAGAACAAGGAGCCAGTTTCCAGAGCACAACCTACAGTCTACACTACAGCTAACAAAAGCAAAGCACTACTACATTTTGATTTAGAGAAGGATATCCCATCTAACATATTATCAATAGTACTAGATAGGAGGTTAATCACATTGCCTTCTACTCATCGATGAGATCCACATCTCTTACATAGATAGCCACATCGACCTTTTTTTAACTATCATTGTATCCTTAGACATAGAGATAATGACTATTTTGGACTCAGAGGTTGCATTACTAGATGTGTTGATAATGGTATAATAGCATTCATATAAGGGGCATAGATATCTCCTCCATTATGGAACCCTATACCTCATTTGTTTATGATTGAGTCATCCTAAGACATTCCTTTATAGGAATCATCTGTCACTCATCATGAGCACAAGGTAGGTTTTATGATAGAATCTCATAGGAGATATCTTATTCCACCATCTCAAAAGGTTTGGAAACTAGTACAGTGAGAATAACCTACATATAGCACCATAGTCTAAGGAATATATAGTGCAATTCCATATACATATCCAACAAAGTCACAAGCACTACACTAGAGTCCTAATCATGAGAGATATTCACTACAACTAGGTATTAAGGGTCCTATCTCATGCAACAACCTGTTATGGTTAAGATTAAATGAACCCCCATCACATGTTATAGTTTCATCTCAATCTATTACTCAGTCATATGCATCATAATAGAGGCCATAGGGTGTTATTTCATGTAACAATCCACTATGATTGTGAATTGATGAGCCTCTTCCACATCACATAGTATTAGTTGCACACCCAATAAGGTTGGATTTTTTAGACTCTCCACATATATCTATAGTTAGTGCACAATATGCAATATCAGATATAGAACACATTCCTACACAACATGAGTAGTATGAAAACCTATTTAGTTGGTTGATAGGTTTTAGATAGTGATACAACACAAAATAATATTACATACAACCATACTGATTTTAGTTCATAAGCTTCACTTATCAAGGTAATGATGGAGCCAAAGGTTTAGCTAACCTTTGTATTCTTGAGCCACTCTCAAAAAATTAATATGCACATAGTGCTATCTTATATCCCCTACTAACAACTAACATTCCTAAATTACCTCTAACTATCCATAGCCTACAACCTACCTATCAAAGTCCAAATATTACCAAATAAACTAATCTAAACCCATTACCAATCTCAAATTAACTCAAATTATCTAAACAAGTTACCAATCTCAAAATCTAGACCTTACTTATAGCCTACTTACAAACCAATTCGCTTTACCAAATCAATTTTACCAATAACAAAAACCAACAAAATTTCCATTTACCAAGCATATACAACTTCAACATCAACATCAAATCAACTATTTCAAATCAAAACATTGTAATACCATTATAATCCAAAATCCATAAAATGAATGCAAGTAAATCCAAACTCAAACTAGTATCTCTATAGATATAACTAGGTTTTCAAATACATATACACTATATCAAATACAATCAATCATGAATGGGCATCATGCCCTCACTTTTAGTCTCACTCTATCCTCTAGTAATAGTCCCATAATCTAGTCTCATTCTTGATGTCCCCACACCTCTTCATGCTCTTGAATGCCTCTTACACCAACTATCTTATGTAGTAACTGACCATGCTTCTTATGCAAGTCTGCATAGCACCACTAAAGATCCATATAATCATCCACAATCTTCATGCTTACCACACCACAATTAGGTGGAGGCATCCTATGCCTATCCAACTCAACTCTCAACTCATCTCTCTCTTCTACTACCCTAACATATGCAGTTATAGGTATAACAGTCCTATCAAACAAATGAGCATAAATGCCATCTATAACCATCATTCACTTTATCAAACACTCCTCCACCACATCATCAAGAACTTATCACATGAGATTTCAAAGTGTCAACTCAATGATGGTCTCTCAGAACTTATCATCTCCCCTCCCTTCCCCAATAGGTGCCTCATCTTGCACCTCTCATATATCTCAACTACACTCCATCCTCCTTCCACCTAGGGTATCATCTATAAGGCCTCCATATGATATCATGGGCCTCTAGTCTATCTAAAACTTTTCTATAGTGATCTATCCTAGGAGACCTGATAGCCAATGAATTCATCCATCTCTCCTCATATGGTTGTGGAGGTTCCTAACTCTCCCTCGACAACCTAATCAATTGTAGAACTGCTATGTGCTCATAAGCCCAATAATGTAATAGAGTAGCCACACCCACACCACCACTGAATGCCTCATATGTAAATCTATATAAATATTTATATAAATAGAAAGTATAGACCTACCCTATGAGAACACAACACCATACATCTCAACACTATGAACCACCCTATGCATCTTATAGGCAATAGAAACTCTGCTACCAATCACTGTAATAAATGAAGCTAACAACACTATTAACCACTATCATAGGCACAAAACACTCAACTACACAAAAAATGACAATTGTACATTGTTATCACTACCTTATTAATGTGCACTTGAAGGCACACTAACAAAATACAAGGATGGATGATCAATAACATCACAACCCATATCATCTTACAATATCACATGTCACCCACTAACTAACAAATGTAGAATCTGATACACATCCTCCAAGGTCATAGTGATCTCCTTTGCAAGAAGAAAGAATGTACAAGTATTTACATTCCACCTCTCACATAAGGTATTGTTCAAATACCTATCCTACTGCCTAGTACCTAGGTCACATACATGACCCAATCTTGCTCTATCTATCATGACTCTCTCATCAATCGACAAGGGTAACATCCTCAAAGTCTCCATCACCTGGCCTCTATATAACTCTCTCATCCACACCTCACCTTGAAAACATTAGAAAACAACATATATATATATCAGTCAATCATGCCAAGAAAAATAACTAAACTACACAATAGCATAAAACAACTCAAAAATTGAAAAAACTATCCCTAATGGACAATAACATGACAAAAGGACACTAGCACTAGACAACAACACCAAAATTTGGAAAATAACACTACACATGAATAGAAGTGCTACCTATAAGATAGGAGCATTAGAACCAACCAAAAATTTACTAAGCTACTTAAAACATTTCAAAAGCATTAAAAACTAGCTTCTAAATAGACAAAAATTAGGTACTTTTGTTACTCACCAAAG
Source organism: Torreya grandis (assembly GCA_037957365.1). Classification (NCBI taxonomy): domain Eukaryota; kingdom Viridiplantae; phylum Streptophyta; class Pinopsida; order Cupressales; family Taxaceae; genus Torreya; species Torreya grandis. The sequence goes on along the minus strand of JARHVA010001736.1, from coordinate 1,876,236 downwards.
TAATATCTCCATTGGCCTGAATATGGGCTACCAGCTGCTCAAAATAGGTCACAAAAGGTGCTCATCTCCTAGGCATTTTCTCACCTCAGAGCTCCAATATCTCAAACTAACCAATGCATAAATGAACCCATAGTCAATAAAAATTGCTATATCAATCAACTTTTTTATCCGAAAGCAAACCACCATTTTGCACATAACTAGAACCCCATAGCTTTGATTTACAAACTATTTTGTTTAAAAAAATTGTGATAACAATACTTTAGACATCATGCACACCTTGATTTATCAACTACATCATCTATAACATCTTTTACCTATTCCATAGCTAGTTATATAGTAGACACTACTTCATGTTCAACACACAAAGCCTATTATCACATAACCATTGTCAGTAAAGACACTAATGTAGGTGAGGTCTACTCCTATGACATTACCACGTACACATACTCTCCTATGGAGACCTATATTACATAATACCATACATTAGAGACATGATTTGGATTCTAGAGGGCCTCTATCTCCACCACTAACATAGATATTCGTGTTACAATGTAAAACATCCACTAAAGTTACAACTCCTTCTACCAGATGGGTTCCCAAGAACCCCATAGTTCATAAGCCAGTTGAGTTAGCTACATAGATTCATAACCCTAATCCATAGGCAATTATAGCTACAAATCACTTAGTATATGTGACTCTTAGATCTCAGATACCTCATCACATAGTACACATGACCATTATCCCTTTATTTAATATGGGACACATTAATTGTGAGTATCTTGTAGGACTCATCAGATAATATGTTCTTCTCTACTTTTATATAGCCTCTCACACCTTGTTCTTTGTAAATAGTTTAATTTTCATGATTTCTTGTATATAGCTTATATAGTCAGAAAACACAAAAATAGTATAATATGTTCAAGACACAAAAACATTCAAATATTGCTCAAAAATATAAAATTTAGTTTGTTTGCATATCCATATTTACATTATTTATATAATTGATAGGTACTACATATGATATTTATTCTAGTAGAGTTTGGTTTTATCATACATACATGATTCACTTGTTCTTTTTTGATTGTTTAAAGATTCTTATAGGACTCAAGTCCATCACATAGATATAAATATGCTACTGTCTACCCATTGGGGGCAGATACACAGATTCGACATTGATACATTCACCCATTAAGGGCATCAAACTACACAGCTTCCAATTTAACATGTTATACCATTTTATACTTATATTTTTTCCAACTATTACTACTATAGACTCAAGTTATCTACATCCTTTATCTTATATGGATTTGTACCACATGTTCGTGCATTCTTTCATTTATAGCTTCCTAGTTTTATATTTGATTGTGTCTCTTTGCTTCTATATCTATTTGAGGGCATTTAAACATGCCATTATTCTACAGCTATATGCCACTTACTTTCATTGTATGTATGCTTTAGACATGTGCCCAAGTCCTTGTGTGTGTCATATTGACTATGTATGTGGACATTTGAACATGTTCTTACATGTGTATCTCATCCAACTTTGTTTTCTATTTGTGTATGTGGACATTTTAACATGTCTTTGTATGTTTTATTTTCTCAAATTTAGTGACATGTTCCCATGTCCCTTGTATTATGTCCCATTGGCCGTTTTGTGTGCCTCATGTGTGTTTTATGCATGCTTTCATGTATGCATGATGGCCATGACACTTGTCTCTTATTTATTACAATTACACTTGGTTTTTTATGCCATGAGGGACCTCATGTATCTCCCCTTCCTCCTTGGGTGCCTTGATGGATATCATGCCCCATCACCCTAGGTAGTTTACATAGATTATTCTCATATTATGTAGGTTATACACATGATTATGTTTTTATATCTATTTTGACAACCTTGTGAATGTCATATCTAACATACATCATATATTACCAACTTATTATAAAATTAGTTTACATTATGATGTCATGTATATGAATTATATTAGTTTATCATGTAGATATCAGATGTTTTTAGCCCAACACACATCATGCAAGGATTTTATTTTGGGGATAGTTATTGCATAGGTACAGCTCCCCTAAAAATAGGGGGAATTCATAGGAGTTTGTCTCAAAGAGAAGACCATCCAAGTGCACGTAGGGTATAATTTATAGTACATAAACATATAAATATAGAGCTCAAAATTAGGAAAACATAGTGAAAAATAGTTAAACACATATCAGTTTTAGTTTGAATAAAAAAATACAAAAGGACACTAGCATGTCACATAGGATACTAACACGGTGTGCTAATATAAAATCAACCACACTACTATCTAGTATCCCCAAAAATAGGAAATCTATATTTGATAAAAGAACATAATAATTATAGTCCATATTTGTATAGCTTCAATCATAGGTTATTATATTTGATCAATTTATGCTCAATTTACACATAATCATACCAAGTTTTCTTAGATAGAAATTTTCTATAGCTTAGTCTATAATCATATGCTCAAATATTATAATGGGGGAATTTGCATGATACAATATTTATATATGCTCACTTATACACTAATTGATCAAATAGAATGGAAAACTCTATGAGAATTTCTACATTGTATAAACTAGACACCATATGTTCCATTTATATGCCATATTGATGTCATATTTCATCTATAGTGGTTGGCATTTTTGTGTAGCCCCTAAGCTACATTCTTGAGTGACTGAGAGGCCCCTTGGCCATTTTTCATTTTAAAGTTTCTAAATGGCCCTAGGGACATCCTACATAATTTCATTTACATCTTATACACAACTTAAGTTATATTGCATAGTTTTAGTTGCATATGCATCTACTACACATGGGTAGGCAATGATGGAGTCTTAGCCTACTTGAATTCTTAATGCACCTACATAGGAGGGTTTTACAAGCCATCAATCCAATCTAATTTATTAACAGTGTAGTTTATGATCCATTGAGCATGGGTGTGCAATGATGGAGTCAAAACCATATTGAGTTCTTGAGCCACCCACACATTGGGATTGAGAAAGTCATCATCTAAGTTCAATTTATTCACTTATTTTATCACCATTTATATACACATAGGATGTCACCAAGTTTTTGCATTAGTTCATGTACCCAACAAGGTGTATTCATTCATTTCCTCTCTTATCTCTTTACTCATTTTTATCTTTGATTTTGATATCTCTTAAGTAAGGACTAATTCATCCATGTTTCAGTTACAAGTTACTTAATGGATCACACTTCATAAATACACACCTAAATTCATAGGCTTCACCTCATAGGTAAGTCTAGGTACACTTATTTTTCCTTTATTCTAGTCATTTCACTTTAATACATTTATAAAATAAAGGGTGCAGGGGATGGAGTCATATGAAATGTCACTTGAGTGAAATGAGTGTCACTTGAGACCACCCATCCCTAACTTATCACTATACCTATATTAGGGCCTCTTTTGACCCATATTTATGTTTCATGTAGGTATTACACATTCCTATACATCCTAAAATTAGTCCCAAACCTTCCCTTATGGATTCATGCCCCTAGTGCTCCAGGTTCTGCCACCTAGTCACTAGCACATTTCATTGGACAGTAGTGCACCACTTTAGTGACCAAGGGACCGTGCTAGTGTCCCTTATCTATTTTAATCCCCAATGGATATATTTTCAATTCATAAGACACCCATGGTTGGACTAGATGTATTTCACACTCTACATAAGCACTAGATCAATATAAACACAAGACTTTTATCCCTTTATTTAGTATATGGAAATTAGATGCAAATACTCATGAATAAACTCATATTCAATTGAAAATCAAGGTCATTAATCTATATTCTTACCTACTAAAAACATATAACCATCTACATCATTTATAATCTCATGTTACTTAGATTTCCAGTCTCAAGCACACTCAAAACACTCAATCTAACACTCATACTATCATTCACTTACATGTGCACCAAACATCGAGGTGGGATATATACATAAATTAATCCTTTCTTAAGATTATTAGTATATAGTTAGCATGCCAAAACAAGGGTGTGGATCACATGTCCAACACATTAGACCCACTAACCCATTTTTATCATGGTGTTCATTCAAACCCTTACAGGCATGAAAACCTAGAGTTTTTAGATGAAAATAGACCTATAAGAAAAATTATTGATCATACAAACTTGAAATTTGGACCATAACTAGAACATGACCTATGCTACAAAACCTAGAAATCATTTTTGGATGTTTTGAGTGGGATACTAACACACTACCTTGGACACTAGTACACCATGGTACTTTCTAAAGGATTACGCTACTATCTAGGGCTTATTCTAAAACCTAGATCTAATTTTTGAAAGTCAAACCTATTTGCTCACCAACTTTTACACTCTGATTCCTCCCAAAAGGCATTTTTTTAATCTAAGTTCTTATTTTTCTCTCATCCTTTCCACATATAACAAATTATAATTAATCAATAATTGTACAAATCAATGGTTGTATTTATTGCACATTTCTCCCCTGATTTATTATACTCAGACCCTTAAATAACCTAGGGTTTAAACTCCATAATACCTTAAAATTTAAATCATAATTCAATTAGTCTACAAATTACAAGCATCATAATTTATTTATAATCTACCTAAATACATAGAGAATTGAAGAATTTATAAATAAAATTTTAAGTAGATGCAAGTACTAAATGTCAAAGCGTATTGAGTTATGTTTAGACACACAAGAGAACACACTGGTTAGCATGTAATTACATTTTCTCCAATCATTGAGGTTTTTTATTTTATATGTTATCACTATCTAGAGGCCTAAAAAATATTAAGATGGTTATAATATTCTCTTGTTAAATGTAGGCCCCAAAAATATTTTGTCCTTAAGATTTTATAGATATTGAAGTTGAATTAGGGCAATAAGATTTTTTTTTCAGTAAGCGATTGAAGTGAAGGTGTATAAATTTGAGGAAAGGTTTATATATACTAAAGTAAGTGAAGTAAATCATCAAAATATTTGGACATATTTGCATTTTCCTAGAGTGATCATATGGTCTATACACTACCTAAAGAGTACATTATGATCCAAAAAAGGTTCTATGTTTGGCATGAGTTTCCTTGTTCAACTATATGTTACATCTAGATGTGCATTTTTAATTTTAGATTTACCTAACTATTACCAAATCTCATTATATTCAGTTTATAATTCTAAACCTTGATTGGCACCTATTTTCACTGATTTTGAAATTAATTTAAGAGGTTTTTTTTATTAAATCATATAATTTAGTCCTAATTAAATAGTATAAGTGTTCATATTATAATTTAATTGTAAATACATTTACCTATATTAGTGTTATTTAATAAAAAAACCAAAATATTAAGAAAAATTGAATTGATAATTACATCTTCAAACAATCACACATGAGCTACCTTGCATGTTATAGACGGTCATTATTTAACCCTCCCTAGATGTTCTTGAGATCCTCACATTTTCCATTTAGATTATATTTGCTTCATTATTAACCCCTCCCTAGATGTTCTTGAGATCCTCATAGCTGGTATGGGTGGAATATCAATTGTGCAGCCTTCAATCAATTTGGTTTGAAACTTTTCAATTCACACATCATTCCAAATAAACCACTCATTTTATTTTACTTTTAATGTTAGTACACTCATATCTCTAAGTGTGATGCCATAGACATCAACTTTAGAAACCCATACATGCTTGTAATCTAACTATACGAAGACTCTTGGTTATCTAGGATTGAATTTTTTATTCTAACTTATTTTGTTTCTATTTTATAGGAACTATAAATCATTGTGATGGTTGATCCTTCTTTTTTATCGATTCTTATTATGATCCAACCTCTGAGGGTACTATTTTTAAGGGTTGCATATTTTTTGAAATCATATTATGTTGCCTACTTAGTTCAAATTGAACCTTGCCCATAGTGATAAATAATGGTAACTTTTACACATTCCTTATGCAAAAATTATGTAATAAAAATAATTTTCCATCATGCAACTGCATATTGAGGCCAATGGTACAAGGTATAAATTTACCCCTTTTTAGAACCCAAGGGTTCTCGCTAATAATTTCTCTTATTTCATGAATCCATTTCTTGAATTATTATTCTTGTGCATATGACAATGTTTGTAGTTTTAAAACAAAGCTTCCAAGAGTAACACCTAGATAAAAATCATTTACAAGACCTTCTAGATATTTCCATTGTGTGTAATAAATGAGCATCACAAATAATTGATATTTAAATACCTAACTTTCCTTCAAGGAATTTATCAATTAAAATGCTCACCTTGTAGGATCATTCTATTTGAAATATCTATTACCTTGATAATGACTCGTTTGTCCCCTTGGTTCTAAACACCTCACCATGATTGTTTCTTCTAATATTTTCACATCTCTATCTATGGGCAATCAGATTGGAATTCCTTGAGTTTATTGCATAGCCTTCAAACTCTCTTTTATGTCCTGATGGAATAGTGGACTCATAATTTTTTATGGTTTGACGCATTTTCCCGTTTTAAATATTTGAGATGGCTTTGCAATCACATCTACATTTATTGGGACAATGACAAGTGAAGGGAGATGGATTACATTTTTATACCAAGTAGGTGATCTAGTCTTGGCTATAAACCCCAATTAATGATGACCTTAGACCACACAACCTAAATACTCAACACAACAATGACTAGCTTATAGTATTCACCTGTAGAAACAAAATGGAAATGAATGCAATAGCCATAACAATGTTATTTACTAATTTTAATGATGATAACTACTACTTATGCACACTATGGTAAATTAAAAAAAAAAAAACTCAAATGAGATGGGTTACAACATCCAATGTATGAGTAACACATATATATTATTGATAATTCACGGTCATTAAAAATTTAGCTTCATAGATCATACTCTAGTTATAACTTACTCCCTCTTCATATATATATATATATATATATATATATATATATATATATATATATATATATATATATATATATATATATATATATATATGTATATATATATATAAATGGCATGCTTATATAAGCACAAGACCCACCTACTTAAAATAATGTATCACTACCAACACAATAATCCACTACAAGTATTAAATACCCATAATGCATCAAGTGATATGCAAAACAAACATTAAATGTTTCAATGCAATCCCAAAATTCATAACACATCACTACATGACATTAGATTTTATGTCTTTTCCAAAACAACATACATGCATGTTTCAAGGAAATTATATTACAACAAATCCCATTAAACTACTTCATTGATTCATAGTAACTTTCATACCTCAATACAATGCACACAAAGGGGATTCGTAACTCACAATGTTAAAGACACATCACTTTGCACACAAATTTTTTACATAAATTTCTATGTGTGTTTTCTAAAATATTCTCATCATCATACAATTTATCACCAATACTCCTTAGTAATATATCATAATATTCACATAAAAAAGTTGTACACTAACATGTTAAGGTATTGCAAAACTTCAAGTCCACTTATTGTGTTGAAATCCTCACATTTGTGCAAAGACTTCCAAAATGACTTGCGCAAAGGTTCACAATTTGATCGATCTACATACACCAACATGGTTTCATGGAAGAATAAACATGCACATAAATGTTGTAAAAAATGACACAAACACTTGCATGCAATTAAACTCACAAACAACTTCAAAATTCTTATTTTATACATTAAGTACTTTTATTTGAGGTAGAAGTACTTGGGAACCCAAATACTCTTGCATTAATAAAGTTTCGAAAACCTCATGATTAGATACAAAAATATATAAATATTTTAATAATTTATAATATACTATAATATTTTTATTATACTAAAATATATTAAATTAATAGTTTATACTTGTATCCTGGGTATAATCATTCAATCCATATACTAGTCATCTTTTTTTACGTAATACAATTATTTTATTACTTTATCAATATAATTTAATTCTATATATTTATCTTAAAAAAACATAAGTCATAAAATCTACTTTGAATGAAATAAAAACATGTGTGGAATACTTCACACTCAAGATATGGAAGAAGGATGTAAGTTTTTCTATAAATTATAATAAATCATTTCTCCAAATGATTCTCACTAAACATATGGTTAATTTTTCTTCACATGGACCACACCAAAATAATAATAGAAATATAGTGGTGTTGAATCTACTTTTTGGCATGTTATTAAGCTGAAGGATTATATGGTGGGGCAAGGCCCCAAGATTCATCTCATATGAGACAAGAAATGGAATATGCTTTCCAGGATAAAACAACTATTGACATATCCATGAGAGGTTGGCAACTGGTAGGCTAGTCCATAAAAGCATCGAATGCATGGGTAGGTATGTGTCTGAACATGGATGTGGTGGATGTCTTAGGCAATGTGTCATTAATCATTTTCAACACTTTGCCTCCTAGATGTAACCCACCATTACCTTGCTTCGTACATTTATTTTAGCTAAATTGAAGATGTGTATTTGATGCACACATCACCTGAGATAAAAAAACTAATTTTGATTATACATTTGTAGGTATTTGTAATTTATTTAAAGTGGTTATATTGAAGATAGAATTATAATATTGTTGCATAAATAAAACAAGTAAATACTCTTTCTAGTTTTGATTTCTATAGGAAATATAAGAACAAAATACTCTTGCTCACCATAGAACTCTATTTTAGAAATCAAAACCCTTCACAGACCTGTCATCTGATAAGGTATACCCTCTACTCTATACATGTAGGAGAGAATCAATAAATATATTTTCAATTGAAAAAAAAATCTTGGTAGTGGAAAATAACATATGAAATTATATTTATGAGGTGAAATATAGTATAGGTAAAAAATTATAAAAAAATTACACAGATGAAAAATATATGTCTACTTATCTAACGTCCTTTGGATCTATTAAAAAAATAAAATATTATGTGAAAGGCAATAGAGCAGCTGTGTAAATGGCACTATTTTAGGATCAGTCTTCCTTCTCTCAAAATCAGGGCTTCTTCCTCTAACAAAAAATGGTTAGATACCCTATCAAAATTTACTGGGCAATATAAAACATCATAAATTAACCCCACTATTGGGTCATTGATATACAACCAGATTTTTTGGATGGTTCTATAACCAACCAAAAATCTTGTTTTATCATTCTTATGCCAAGAATTTGATATTTAGGAAACTAGCAAATGACCATACCACCTTACAATTGTCACTGCATAAATATTTCTCTAAAACAAAAATAGGTCTTGACCAGGTATGGTGAGGCTATTATCCTTATGTGAAGAAAACAAACACACTGAAAGATATATTTTATCTTAGCCAAAAAATATGAGAAGCTAATAGTAGAAAATCCTCTCTTGAAATCTCAATACTTTCAACACAAGTTTAAAAGAATTAGTTGAAATTAAAATTACATGTTAATAAAAATATGCTAGGATCAACAGATTTGTGAAAGAATGGCTCAATATACAGATATAATGTAGTAATGGTCGATAAAATAACAACACTGAACTAATGGCTCAATTTATAGATAAAATTTAGTAATATGAAATGAGTTCATTATTAACCATAGGTAAATGCAGCAACAACCGCCTCCCAAACATATTGGCAAGATGATTATTCCCTGAACCTACCACTACCACTTCCTTCAAACCCCTGACAGCTGCCCTATAACGTGGTAGTAGGCCTGGCCAGCCACGGAAGATATATAATATAACATTATAAATAATAATAATAATAATAATAATAATAATAATAATAATAATAATAATAATATTATTATTATTATTATTATTATAGTAATAAAAAGATATATATATATATATATATATATATATATATAATATTATAATAAAAAATATTTAAATTATATATTTTATAATATATATTAGATGACATGCCCTCTTTATAATATAATTTATATATATTTATTATTATTATTATTATATATTTAGGTATATAATATTTCTAAAAGTATTATTATATATATTTAAAATTAATATTATATATTAATTATATGATAAATAAAAATATTATTATTATTATTATTATGTTTAATGGATAAAGTTAGATGTAATAAAAATATATATAATATATTATACTATAATTATATTATTATATATTCCTAATATGACTAAATTATTACACACATGTAATATATTTATATCATATATTATTACAAACTAAGGAAGGGGAAGTAATCCTTGTGTTTTTGCTTTAGCTAGGTTATTTAATAAAAAATGTATATATTAAATAAATATAGATTTATACTTATAAATGATAATTATAAAAAATAGTATAATAATATTTAATATTATATATTATTTATATACTATATATAAATGTTATGTTATATAATATATTTATTTTATATGTTTAATAAAATTAGATATATACTTATAAAATATAATAATGTTATAAGAATATAAATATACTTAATATAAACCAATACGTAACTACCCCAAACCAAAATCAATGAGGTCTATAATATATTTATTTTATTGTATATATAAATATTATATAATATAATATATTTATTATATATACTAGATGAAATTTATAATATAACAATATTTAATATTGTATAGTAAATAAATAATATATTTATTGTATATGTTAAATAAAAATAGATATATATTTATAAAGTATAATAATGTTATAAAAAAATAAATATAAAATATTATAATATAATTAAATTATATATTGTTAAAACATTATACACATATTATAATCATTAACAAACTCATAAAAAGAAAAGTGTTTTATTAAATTGTAAAATGGTTTGTTATAAAAAAAATGAATTATCTAATTAAATATATATTTTTTTCAAAAATATTCAATTCAATATATGTGTTCTTTTACTAATATATTAAATTGTATGATTTTTTTTTTAAATTTAGAAAATGATCTATTAAATTGTTAAAATTTCTTTGCTTTATTTCAAATTTAATATTGTTTTGTTATCAAAAAGATGTTTTTTTTAAATATATGGAATTATTTAATCTTTCAAATATATAAATAAATATTGGACAATTGATTTGGGCATTTAGCTACTTCAGAATTTAAGCTTGCAAGTGCCTTGTTTGGTACCAGGAGATGAGTTTAGTGGACGAATGTCAAATTCTATGATGCTAACTCATCACGTCCCCATTTGGACATTAAACTATATACACAAAAGGTTTTTAAATCAAGGTAATGAGGGATAAGTTCAATGTATATAATACCAACAAATAATACATGCTTTTATATTGATTTATTAATTAATTTTTTTATTAAATTAAAAAAGTGTCTATTAAATTGAAAAAAAAATTGTTATCAATGTTTTCTCCAAGTATACTAAACTGTATATTCTTTCAAATATGTAAATAATCATTGGAAAAAAAATTATTGAAAAAAAAATAATTTATTTAATTGTATGTATATGTTTTCATCAAATTTTTTATTCAATGTATGTGCTTACAAAATGCTCTTTGCATTATTTGAAATCCGTATTATTTTGTTATAAAAAAATGCTTTTTAAAAATATATGTAGAGTTATATAATCTTTCAAATATATAAACAATTATTAGACAACTGATTTGGGCATTTAGCCACCCCAGAATCTAGACTTGTAAGTTTCTTGTTTGGTATTAGGAGTTGAGTTCAACAGACAGATTTCAAATTTTATGATGCTAACTCATCACGTCCCCAGTTGGATGTTAGAATACGTACACAAAAAGTTTTTAAATCAAATTAATGAGGAATCAATCCAATATATATAATACCAACCCTAATTTTTAAAAAATAATTATATTTATGTATTTTGTTTAGTATTAATAATATCCATGTTTTTATATCATTTAAGTTCATACCTCACATCTAATGTTAATAATATCTATATTATTATATGATATTATCTAGTTTTTTTAATTAGATATATTTGACCAATATGGCAACTAGGAGTCAAAAAATAATATTGTATTAAAAGAAACTCCAACATGGTCTTTGATCATCAAACAACTATACAATGAAGATAATTTCTATATAAAATAATTTTTCATTCATATTATGCATCACAGAATGCAAAAGCCTCGTATGGTCATTATAAAATAGGACTTAATAGAACGTTTCTCAATTGTCAATCCTCAAATAATTTTCATCACAGGGTTTAAAAGTAATAAAACATATTCAAAAGGGTTTAGCTTAATATATAATACAATTGAAGATGATTTAATATATGAACCTAAGCATATATTAACTTGGATTAGAATCCAAGTTCCCAATCCTAGGCCCAAATCTCAATGTCCGAATAAGGCAAAAAAGATTTGGAATGTAAAAAAATTCAAATCAACTTGATTTTTGAGCATAAATGTAAATAAAAAAATTACCTCTTTTGTTCAAATTTTTTGTGTGATTTTAACTTAAATATTTTCATCCAATATGTTACGTGGTTTTATTAGAGAAAGAACATAGAGACAATTTATGATATATTTTATTTCAACTCTAAATTTTTATTGTAATTAATTATTATACAAATAGTTTGTGATTCATATTTAATAAAATTCATATCTTGTATTTAAATTTTTTTTTATAGGTAACAATTAAAACATTTTTGGATTAATTATTACTACATTTCTAATCTATTTTATAGGACACCACCCATACAAACTACAAATGCATCAAACACTTTCATCTACCCAACAATTTTCAATCTCAAATAATGTATAGTCATTGAAAAGGAATCAAAATCAAAGAACCATCAACTTCAACACCTGGAGAAGAATGTATGTAGGTTATGCCTTGAACTACAATAAAAAATTTAAATCCATACAAAAACAACTAGACTACTAAGGGTAGAGTACTAAAAAAGGGGACATTGGGTAATTCCACAAACAATAATGGTTTAGGATAGGTTTTAAACTTCAACATTATTAATATTGAGGGAGATGAATTTACTATAACTTCCTTTGGTCTAGCAGCAAATATGTACTTTAGACAAATTCAAGCTAGAATATATGCAATTTCAAATAACACATTAAAATATGCCAACAAAAAATACAAAAAATCAAAAGGATGGTGGGAGATCATTCTCAGTATGACATCTTCCATTAAACATTACCTTGAAGAAGATTATACCATCCCATTATTCTAGTTTGAGTTCAAAAAAAATACTGACATTAAAGATGCAACTTCAGACACAAAGATTGACATTATTGGTATCGTTATATATATTACTAATTCATCTCATTTTAAAAGGTTGGATGGAACCTCGACTGCTAAAAGTACACTAATATTTTAAGATAGATTTGAATGCAACATCCAAATAACCCTTTGGGGAGGATTTTGTGTTGAATAGGGGAAATTGCTAGCAGATATATGGACTTCTACAATGCAATTGGCTCCAATTATAGCCATTAAAAAGGGGAAATTATAATCATATAATGGGAAAAAAATAGGGACAAGTTCAGATACATAAATTTTCATCAACCCAAACATCCCTAAGGCACATGGGATTAGGGCATGGTTTGAAGAAATTAGGAAAACTATGCAGGGGTATTAGATAGTGTAAGACTGACTCAGCATAAAATAATTGGGGAGATTCGTAACTTAGGAGTTGTCAAAAAATAAAATACATTTACATTAGATGACACAATAATACACATTAAAATTATAAATTTTTATTATCCTTCTTGTACTACTCTAATCAATAATAAATAGTGTAGAAAGAAAATGATTCAAAATAATGATGCAATGTGGCATTGTCCAAAATACCACATGAATGTTCAAAACTATGAATATAAATGCGTAGTGAATTTTGTATTGGAAGATGCTACAAGAGAAATATGGTCCACAACATTTGATAATGTTATTATTGTAGTAATGGGTATCACAACAAAAAAAAATGCAAGAGATATTAGCATCACCTGATGAGGTTTGGGAAATTAATAGGAAAATATTATTCTATAAGTACCATTTCATAGTTTCAACAAAATCATAAATTTATAATAACAAAGAACAATTACATTGTACCATATTGAATGTAATTAAATATAAATCTACACCAACATATACATCTTTATTCGATGTATTTGATGTAGATTAATAGATGTGAACTCTATAACTGATGTAATCGATTGTAGCTAGTGTTCAGTTGCATATATGTAATACATAAATAAAATATAGTTTGAAAACCATTTTTTCAAATTATTCATTTTCAAAAAAATTATTCACCATATTTTAAGATGTTTGATATACCTTTACTTTCTTTGTATTTTGTAACAAATTAGATATTTGAATAATTTGTGATCTTCTAAAATGGTGTGTTGTAAATCTAGGTATTTTTTAGAATTTTTAAAATCCTAACCCATGGTTAATTTTGTATTGATATATGTGTGCTTGAAGAACATATAGTTCTGGATATTATTTTTGATATTAAGCAGTATGCATGGGAATTTAATAAAAAAGCATTGTCTAATTCCAAATAATTTTAAGTACATAAAATAAAGAAATAGACTATGCAAAATATAGTTAAAGAATACTCAAACAATAACTACAAATAAAAAATTTGAAATAAAAATGAAGTGGAACATTAGAAAATCAAATTGAAGGCATTCCTCTATGTATATGTCCAACGACTATGTTTGCTAAAAAAGCTTTTAATAGTAAGCAATTCCCCCAAGAAAATACATTTAAATAGTATACCATTTTCATCTCATATAAATTTAGCTATACATACCTCTTTTAATAATCTAGTCATTAATGTTTCTATTATGGCCACTACAAATACTAATGGGAAGTGAACACTCAAATAAAATGCCCATTTAAATTATGCAATACACAAGGATGAAATAAATGCACATCGATAGATTTAATAACATATAAAAATAACAAATATTTACCCACAAATTATAGATGAGGGTATTAGACAACCTGAAAAGAAATTTAATGAAAAAATAGATAGTCTTTATGCAATACATCCATGCTCCATTTACAAATTGTAGAGATATTTTGAGCACACTATGAATTAAACACATTAATTCAAACTCAAAATGCAAACTACATATTAGGAAAGATTCTGGAAAAAAATTAGAATAATATGAACTTACCAATCCTTGCTTTTAATAACCTCTTTCCAAGATTTGTAATTGATTGCATGTAGACTCAGATTGATACTATGATTTCTTGATTAGAGATGTTGATAATGGATGCTTGATTCATTTGACAATTAGACATGGATTCTCCATAAGCTTTCTAGATTAATTTTGGCATGAAGACGTTATGAGCTTCTTAAATTATCTTCCATGGAGGAGTGTTGGTTATATAGAATAAAGGAGGGAAGATCCATAGATGAGATTCAAACATAGAGGGAGGAGATCAATGGGTATAGATTATCCAAGGAATATTAAATTCCTTGGAAACCTCTAGAATTAGAGGTTTCTAGAGAGGAAGGCTAGGTTAGAGAGATTTATATATTTAGAGAGTTCTAGAACTCTCTTTAGGAGTTAATGATGATTAAGGGAAGGTTATATGGGGATTAGATAAGGATCAGCTGACTACAGGTGTAGGAAAGGGTAGGGTGTATGTTAGTAGGTGGGTAGGTGAGTTATGGGAATTAAAAATTCCCATATAATGGATAACTAGGATTAGACTAGAATAATAGGGATTAGGATAGAATTAATGAAGAGATGAGATTAGACTAAGGTTAGTGGGTAGAGGATAATGGAAGAGGGATGTTAGATACTTGGCTATGATTAGGATAAATTAGAGGGATAAAATAGGTTAAGCAGAATTAGTGTTGACTAATAGGAAAATTAGTTGACAGTAATAAAGTGATTGATTTTAGGTTCATACATTTTACCCCTCTTTGAAAGGTAATTACGAATGGTGTGAAGGGGAAGGAGTAATGGACTTTTAAATAAAAACCATGTCATGGATTAATGTTAGTAGATGATGATAGAGGATATGATGCCCCCTTTAAGGGACATGCAAGGAAGAATGAGATAGATGGCCACTCAAAAAGAGGAAATAATGGGTGGGATGTGATGGATAGACAAGGGGATGGGATGCAAAATGTAGGATAAAATATGAATAAGATGAGGTTGACATTGAGTAATGAGTTAAAAATTGATAATGATGCCCTTAGCAAGGACACATGCATAAGGAATAGAGATGATGGGTGTCATAGTTGTAAACACATCCCAAGGGGGAATCAACTATAACAGGTTGATGATAGGATTAAAGGGATACAAGATTTAGACTTATCCTAAGCAAGGACACATGCCAGGGAGAGATGTTGGCTAAGATAAGATGATGATTTGATAATGATAGTGATCGGTGTAGCTCAAATCTAAATTTGATTAGTATGATGAAGATGATGGAGAATAATGATGTGATCGAGTGACCAATAGATTTCATGGTGTCAACTAAATGAGTCACAATGTGATGATGCCCCTATCAAAGATATATGCAAGGGAATGATAATGGATAACTTGACTAATCAATGATTGATAGAAGAAAAGATGGACATGGTGATTTATCAAGCTTAATCGACAAGTGTAGGAAATTGATAAAAAATATTAAGGAGATGATACTAGTGATTGATCCATAGATTGAATGATTTTGGCTCAAATATTTGACTAATAATGGACTAGAGGATGATGAGGGATGATAAGAGAGATAGTGTCTGAGCTATCCTTGGGCATTGAAATATGGCCAAGTGCTACCTACATAGTCTGAAAAGACCTCAGGCTGATGTAGTTTTATCTAGAGGATGGAGGATGATGATGAGGAAGTAGAAGATGATGATGATTGATTATAAAGTGATGATGATGAGGATGATTATAAATTTGTAGTCATTGAAGGATATGATTTAGATAGTGAGATGAGGTTAAAATGATTGGATTTTATTTAGATGGGTTGTGATGATGAGATCAAGCCATCATAAATGTCATAAGGCTCATCATAGTCTAAGAAATCTAGTAAATATGTCACTTGGTAGTATGCCCCATGATATAAACATGATCAAGTAGACATGGTGCCTAAGTGTATTGGGTAAATAGTAAACTCTACATCCTTGAGGGTACTTTTGGTGTCCTCATGACATCCTTGTTCATTTACCAATGGACAAAAAGAGACATGATGCAAATAAAACAAAAGACAAACATGATATATACATAATAAAATATAATCAAACAAGATAAATAGAACACACAAGTAACACATACAAGTATCTATATTTAGTGTCAAAATTTCTTGTCTAATGGTGGGATACATGAGTATGGGATGGGTTGGTTGATCATGATGTAATTATGGAGTAAAGATTTAGAAAGTACTAATGGATTTAGGAGTAGACTAGTGATGATGATTAGGATTGAATAGTGATTTGGATAAAGGTATGGACTTAGATGAGAGACTAAGATTAGGATATGGATGAGATGTTACCCCTAGTTGAGGATAGAAGGATGGAAGATGGGAGAAGGTCTTGGAATACTAATTTGGTATTGAAATTGAATTGAAAAAGCTATCAAGTAAGGTGATTATATAAACGATGTCCAAGGATTACCAATAAATAAGGCCTTGTAAGGATCCAATCTAGGAAGGAGACTAGGAGATGATGGGATCAAATACCTTTCACACTAACAAAGAGTAATTGGATGGGTGCTAGGTATGAAGAGGCAATGATAGGATAGTGATGGGATTAAGTGCATTCCATACTATCAAAGAGTGATGTTATGGGTGCTAGATATGAAAAGGGCTTGATAAGGAAGTGATGGGTGCCAAATTAAATCCTTTGATAAGTGATGTGTGTTGATAAGACATGACATATAGGATGAGATGGAAGATATGAAGAGATGGGCGACCAATCCAATTTGGTGCCAAGACTGGACATTGTATCCAAATATAGGAGATAAGAAAAGACACGTGAAACTGAGATGGATATCACTAGGGGATTAGGCATAATAAAAGACATGATGGACTATTTTTGTCTTTTTTCAAATTTGATGATTTTAAAGGTTTTTGACATATTTCAATTTTTAAGGATTTTTGGGATATGTATATACACTGTACAAATGGGGTTACTAGCAAAGGGAATACCAAGCCTAGTAATCAGGATGAGGATGGATGGGATGTCAAAAAGATAAGGATTATGCTAAATAGGAGATGGGGATTAAGGAAGAATGGACTATGGAGAGCTAATGACCACATCATGAAGGAACCAGATGGTTATTTGCCTGAGTGTCCATTAGAGGATATGTCAAGAGGAGTTTGGGATAGTTGTTAAGACACCTTACACTTCCTTATGAAGGTCAAGATGGGAAGGAAGAAGAGATAGTATGCATGATATGATGGTGGATAATGACTAGAAACAATGGATCAAGGGATAAGATGATGGGTGATATAGACAAGGTGGATAAGGAATGTGATAAGTATAGAGGTATTGACAAGGATATGAAAGAGACATATTTTCCCCTAAGTTTTTTAATAACAATGTGGATAATGGATTATTTTACCATGATGCTAAAAATTGGTTTTCATCATGGTACTTGCACAAGCACCAAAAGGCTAGTTTTCACCATTAGACGAATGCTTTTTTTTACTTTTATTGATGGCATTTCGATTTATTAGGTGATGGGTGAGATGAAAGGTATGTAAATTTGGTGGATTATTTAGCTAACACCTATTATGTGATGGATGATAGATGATTGGATGTCCTAGTGGCCTTTAGTGATTCTTTATTATGACCCCTCTAGATATCTAGACCAAGTATTGTCATTGCCCCTAAGAGACCCAATGTTACTTGGGTCAGTGATGTGGGGTGTGGATATGATTAGGGATTGATTTTGATGTATTGGACTTCAATGGATGATAGGATCGAGATATGATGGTGTGATGGGTGATGGAGGATTAAGACTAAAATGAATTATGGGGTTGTGTTAGGATGGGGTGATGGGTGAAGGAGGATTAGGACTAGCAGTCACATACATCATTAGAAATGTGAGACATGCTTTATTTTATTGGTGCCATGAAATAAAATACTATAGGAGATCAAAGATTATTTGATGATATAGTTCATCTTTGATATGATTATTTAAGGGATTATTGATTGTGATTTTTACATTACTTAGATTTTCTGATTGGATTTGACTTTGATTGCCTCCTGGTACCTAATTTTGGGCTTCATTAGGGGATATTTCTCTTTGAATTGATATACAAGGATCATTTTGACTTTGATATTATCTTAGTGTTAGATATTAGGCTTCACTAAGAGAAGACATTTTCTATAAGGCTGATGATTTCACTCTTCTTTATTTTGACTAATGGGATCAAAGATTACTTGATTATGATCTATCACTTTTGGAATATTGTCTTGAACCTTTGGATTTGTGGCACATATTATATTTCTTGAGGAAGGGTCTAATAATGCATGCTCCTATTAAACCTTATAGAGGGAAGTGATTAAGTAATCATCAATGAGGAGAAAAGGGTCCATGATGGATGAAGATGGTGGTGAGGGCATGATGAGGTCAATGAATGGTGATGGGGAGTCATAGTATTCATAGGGGTTCCTAGGAGACCCAATTTTGACATCGAATAAAATATCCTCAAGATCCATAAAAGGATCGCTAAGACTAATTGTAGTAGACACATCCAAAGGAGGATCAGACTCACTCTGATAATCTTTGATAGATGAATATTGCAAGAACTCATTTATGATGTCATCATCTAGAATGGAATCAAAAGATATGTTTGGTAATAAATTGGAGGTATTTGGATTATAGGTATCTTATGAAATGCATGCATTATCAACATCAATGAGGTATGACATTTATGATGAGGAATCTGATTTGGATACAGGTGTTGAACATGATCCTATAGAAGATAAGACCTCGAATGCTAACTTTGAAGTTGACTCTGATGTACAAGATATAATGTTACTATTAGGATATTCTTTGTCCATGATTGACCTCTCAACATGAGGTATTTGATGTGATGGGTGAGAGGGAAATGATGGATGAATGATGGGTTTGACAATGATAGGCTCATGGAGAGACTTATGAGAGATAAGGGGACTTAGGTCATGGGGAAGAGACCCAGCTTTAATGGAGGAGTTGTCAAAAATAGGGGGATTTGAAAGAGGGATGGGATGTCTTGACCTTGGTCTTAAAAGGGAACAACTTGAGCATGATTTGGAAGGAAATTTGGGCATTCCTTTTTTTGTTCACCTAGGCATTGAGACTCATCTAGTTCATTATCAATTATTATGTCACCATGATCAATGAGATCTTGGACAAAGTCCTGGAAAGGTTGACATTGATTAAGGGTATGCCCCTAAGTTTGGAGATATGCATAGTATTTATTGTCTTTATACCAAGAGGGCTTGGGTTTAGTAGGATCAAGATATTGGAGAGGTGGATAAACCATCATGTTAGTGGTGACAAGTTGTTTGAAAAAGGTTTCCAATGATATGGTAAGGGGAATATAAGGACCCATTTCATGTTATGACTTAGATGTGGAAGCATTGGACTTACGATCAGATGGTTATGGATATGACTGGGTGGATGAATTTGAGGTGGCCAATACTAGATTCCCTTTGCTAGTATGGGAATGGTTAGATGGTGGTTTATGTTTAGAAGATGGAGGATTGGTATGAGATTCACATGATGGGTCTTGGATAGGGGGTGCAATTAGTAAAAAGGGATCAACACCTTCAAGAAGTAGTGCACCCTTCATAATGAGTAAAAAAAGGATCCCATCTTTGTTAGCATGTATGTATTGGTCAATGAAGGTGGGGTCTATACCCATGGAGATGGTTGATAGATGATGGATGATGTAGGTAGGATAAGGATTGGATAAGTTTCTTAAACAAAATAGATTGAAAGGATTGAGTTAGTAAGATAGGTAATGATGGAGATGAGATAGACTAAATGGATTGTGATCAAATGTCAAACTGATAGTGCAATGGGCACTAACAAATTATCAATATTGCTTGGTAGTCAAGCTATCAAAAGGATTGGGAATGTGATGGGTGCCTAATATTCAAAACTAGCAAGAGGATGATATGATGGGTACTAGTAATGAATAATGCAAGATGATTGGACTAAATTAGATTGATGGTTTTGCTAGACTGAGATTGATAAGGTGACAATGTGTTAACAAGATATTGACTATATATGAGTATCTGACCAAAGGATAAATGATAGTGGAGTATGATGATAGGATTATGTGGATGATAGGACTAACTCAAAATATTAGACTAATTTGCTCAAGATGGGATGGGGTAGGATTAGGTGATGAAGGTGATTAAGACAATGGAATAAGGATAAATAGGTGCTAATGAAATGATAGAGCAGTAATGAAGGTGGATAGTTTAGACCCGTATGTGACCTAAAATCCAACTAGGATAATATGTGGTGATGACTAGATGGGTCATGAAGGCAAGGTCAAGACAAATGATCGGGTATGGATTTAAGATAAGATGTGGATGATAAGATATGATTAGGATGTGATTAGGGGATGACTAATGATGTATGGGTCTAGTGATAATATTTGAGTAAAAGGATGTACAAGGGAATAAATTATGTACAAGATGGTAAAATAAGGATATACAAGGTGATGGGATAATGAGACAAGATGGTATGGGGATGATTAGGACTATGGATGAGGTAGACTTAGGATATAATGTGGATGGTGAGACAAGATGGGATTAGGATAAATGATGGTTAGGATCAAATATATAAGGGGGTGATGTTAATAAAATGATATGGGAATGATCAAGACTATGGTGTGATTTATGGATAAGGCAAGATCAAAGTGAGGTATGACTGATTATGGATGAGGTGGTCTTATGATAAGGTGTGACTAGGATGATGAGTGGATGTGACTAATATGGGATTCTATTAGAATGTACAAGAGAATAAACTATGTACAAGATGATGTGGTTAGGATACACAAGATATGACTAGGATTGGGTGGATATGACTAATAATGCAATCATGATGGTGATGATGATAGCAAAGATGGTCAAAATAAGATAGAGGTAATAAGGGGTATGACAAATGGTAAGTGGATATAGTTAGGCTAGGAGGGGATGAAAACAAGATGGGAAATGGGAGATGGGTGTGTAAGATAAAAATGTGAGTAGGATGGGATGTGACTAAAAGGATGTACAAGGGAATAAATTTATGTACAAGAAGATGAGGCAAGGATATATAATATGTGATTGAAATATGTAATGGGGTGTACAAGATGATGTGTATAAGGTAAGATGGGGGTATGACTCATGATAATTAGGTCTGAATAGATAACATAAGATAGAATAAATACAATATGTACAATGATAGGATGACAAGGATGATGACTAGTATATATAGAAAGGATGATGGGATAAAGATATGGTAAGGATATTTAAGATGATACATGAAAATTACCAAGATAGGTTTAGATATGTAAAGGCTAACTTGGCTCAAAAATAATATAGGTTTAACACATCACACACCCAAGCAAGCAAGGCACAACCTATGATTAGTAATCTCAAGGGTGTGTAACTCAATGTCCACACCATCCAACAACTTCATAGGTGAGGCTATATGATCCACGCCGATGCACGATGTGTCTTTGCACCTCCTAATTACCAGACTACTTGCCATGCGTTTTGACTGGGAATCACATCGGGTGTCCTCAAACTGGCCATATAGTGGTATGGAAGAGGACCCAGATCACTTCAGAGATTTTGGTGTGACAGCTAGTCCTCTGGACTACCTACCACGTTTTTGACTGGGAATCACCTTGGGTGTCCTCAGACTGGCCATATAGTGGTCTGGAAGAGGACCCATATCACTCTAGAGCTTTTGGCATGATGGCCAGTCCTTTTATTGGTATCAGAGTGGTTTGTCTTTAGAGTGTATGATCCTGAGGATGAGGTAAGATTACAAGAAGCTTGGGTGGAAAATTGAACCAATAGAATATCCACCTATTCACTCCAAATGACTTCAAATGGTGGACAACACCGAGGCATCTGATCCTTTCAAGAAAATGGTGAATGAAGCCCTCTAACAACAACAAGCATAGATGCTACAAAAATTCACTCAAATTCTCCAACAAATCTCGATGGGAAATTCTGGCTCCTCATCCACACCTGCACATCCTTTCAGTGCCCCAACACTCTTTAAGGTTGAGGTGAATTTTGATATCCCTACATTTGAAGGCAAAATCAATGCTGATGTAGTATAAAATTGGTTGGATCAATTGTCATCTTATTTTTCTATAAATAAATTCACTAATAAAGAGAAGATTACTTTTTCTCTTTTGAAATCATCATTGCCTATCAAAAATTGGTGGGAAGCGTACAAAAAGAGATTCAGTGCAGATGATATTGGCCTTGAGACAAAGCCTACATGGGATGATTTCATAGATGCTGTAAAGGAAGAATACTACCCCATTGGAGCATATGACAATCTGTATATAGAGTGGAAACAACTTTGCCAAGGTAAGGAACAATCTGTTCAAGATTACACTGACATTTTTCATTCTCTATTTACGAGATTAAGCATCCAAGAAAGTGAGAAACATAAGGTTCTCAAATATCATGGTGGACTACAATGGTACATATGGGGACAAATCAAACTCTTCAATTTGGAAACCATCGGTGAGGCATACAAGTTCACAGTGAAGATTGAGCAGAAGCATGGAAGAATAAATTTAAAGAATCAACCTTCAAAATGGAAAAGTGACAAAGAAGGTCAAACACAAGGTCAAAATTGGAAGCAAAAGGAAGGAAAGACTGGAAAGTGGTGTGATTATCACAAATCTGGAACTCACTCCAAAGAAGAATGTCGAGCTATCAAATCACTACTTTCTGAGTCACAATACTCTACTCTACCTCATATAGACCTTGCAGTCAAAGAGGTTGAAGAAGAAATTATAGATGCTAATCTTGAAGCCATTGTTGCTTCATCACAGACACATGACAAGATGCTAGATGACAAGGAAAGGTTATTTCACTCTAAGTTATGGGTGAAAGGTAAGCCTCTACATTTCATTCTTGATAGTGGAAGTCAAAAGAATTTAATCTCTGCTAATGTTATGAAAAGCCTAAATCTGTCTATGAAGCGTCACCCAAAACCATATAGTATTGGATGGTTGAGTCCAGGGAGAAACCTCTGTGTCACCCACCAATGTCTTCTCTCATATGCAATACAACCTTTCCAAGATGAGGTCTTATGTGATGTGGTCAATCTAGATGTTTGTGATGTAATATTTGGTTAGCCATTCATGTATGATCAACATGATATATATGAATCAAGAACTAGAAGGATCACTCTCACTCTTGGAACATGGCGCTATAGGGTACCAAAAGTATCACCTTCTACATCTGTCTCTCTGATTAGTGCCAAGAAATTTGTTCTCATGGTGGTCAAGCCACAGGAATCCAAAAGGGCTGATGTTACAGCCCTAACTACACAAACAACAAAATAATAGAAGAAAATAGATACCAAGCTAAATAATTTCATGGCCTTCCATCCACAAACTGATGGTCAGACAGAAATGGTGAACAATCAGGCCCTGCACAGTTCCATAAATCATAGTCCCTTCCAAGTATGCATCAGGAATTAAATCAAAGTAAAAATACCACACTTGATTTAAAATATTGATGCAATGGGGACCATTTCTCCTCAAGGAGGGAGGAATGATCTGGACAACAATCCAGATGACAATTCGGGTGATAGGTCTACCCCAATTGATGGCAAAACTTTCGGGAGCCATAACTTTTGCATCGTAGCTCCAATTGACTCACTGTTTGAACCATTTGAAAGCTGATAATGAGGGGAACATCATGAGATAGCATAAATATTTTCTTGATGAATTTTGGACCCATAAAACCCAATGGAAGTGTCCCAAATTTTAATTTTAGTAGTGTAGTCTAAAAATAGTAAGTTTCTAAAAATAGTAATTCCTTGAATTTTGTATTGTTGTAAATCATGGAAGTTAAACCAATTCATCTCTCTCAATATTTGTGACCTTCCACATCCTCCCCACACCTTTAAAACATGTATAAATGAATATGTAACCCGAAATGGAAATCAGACATCTCTTCTCAGAGATAAGCATATGTTTGGGTCTGCAATTTTGATAAATGAAACATCTCTTTTCAGAGATAACATTATTTGAATTATGTTGTTCTTATTTTTGAATTATATTTCAACCAAAGCTTTTCGAGTTTTGGATCACTATAGGCCAATGAACCATTACAGTATCGACCTAACCCTCTTAACCCTACTCACACATGATGGCTACTTTAGAGCTAATACTGACTCCTATAGTAGTACACCTGTTACAACTGAAAGGTCATAAGCTAAGATGAACAAGTTCTCTAAGGAAAACCTTGATATACACAAAATTACATTGGGGACCAAGTATATATAAGGTTATATCTAATGCTTGTATTAGAGAGTTAACTCTTCCCCTTCATGGATGACCTATATGGGGTTAACCACTTAGTCTAATGACAACTATCCCTAATTGTTATACTCCTATAGAACATAGAGTTTGGTTAGAGCATGGTGGTGAAATCCATGACACTAACCTATATAAACTAATCCCATGGATGGGAATCAAGTCTATGTCACATGTTATCCTAGACACAGAGGTTGACAAATAGGTAAACATGATACAATTAATTAACTGATTAATTACCTATGTGTGAGGGGCACGATATGATAAATTATTTACAAATCAAGAACCACACATACACACAAACAATTATTTATAATAAACTAGAAAAGATAATAATCAATGATTTTTTAATATTACAATTGAATTCAAGACAAAAATGCTAAATGAAACCCCTCTCTATAATCACAAAGGTTATATATCTAATTGGGGTGCCAAAATCTCCAAGGGATCTGGAAGAAAAGTGTTAGCAATTCAAATTTTAACAATCCCACGGTGGTCACCAAAATCTAGAGAGATTTTGAGCCTACTATGAATTAAACACACTAATTCAAACTCAAAATGCAAACTAACTATTAGGAAAGATTTTAGAAACAAATCAGAATGATATGAACCTACCAATCCTTGATTCTAATAACCTCCTTCCAAGATTTATAAATGGATTTGTAATTGATTTCATGTAGACTCAAATTGAAATTATGATTGATTGATTATAGATGTTGACAATGGATTATTTATTCAATTGACAATTGGACATGTATTCTTCATAAGCTTTCTAGATTGATTTTATCATGAAAATGTTATAAGCTTCTTAGATTATCTTTCATGGATGAGGAGTGTTGGTTATATAGAGGAAAGGAGGGAAGATCCACATATGAGATTCAAACATAGAGGGAGGATATCAATGGTTGTAGATTATCCAAGGAATATTAAATTCCTTGGAAACCTCTAGAGTTAGAGGTTTCTAGAGAGGAGGGCTAGGTTCAAGAGAGTTCTAGATTTGGAGACTTTTAGAACTCTCTTTAGGGGTTAATAATGATTAAGGGGAGTTTATATGGGGATTAGAGAAGGATTAGGTGACTAGGGGTGTAGGAAAGGCTAGGGCGTAGGTTATTAGGTGGGTAGGTGGGGTTATGGGAATTAAAAAATAACTAGGATTAGACTAAAATAATAGGGATTAGGATAGAATTAATGAAGGAATGGGATTAGACTAGGTTTTGTGGGTATAATATAATGGAAGAGGGATGTTAGATACACAACTTTGATTAGGATAAATTAATGGGATAAAATAGGTTAAGCTAAATTAGTGTTGACTAAGAGGAATATTAGTCAACAATAATAAAGAGAGTAATTTCAAGTGTATACACAAAGAATCATATCCAAGCATTCAAACACAAAATTATCATCATAGCCTTACTTGTTATCGATGCATTGGTGAAATAAATATTAATCACTTTTATGTAACGAATAATATGGACCTAGGAATACAGCCTAAAGTTCTATCTGTCTCACTCAAGTTAAAGAAATGTTCATTGCAAGAGTTAATCCAATACTATAAGTAAATCATGCACATGGTGGGAAATATAAATATAGTGGGAATACTATTAGTTTCCTAGAAGATATATCTTCTATTATCAATTATTTTCCATGGTAGCTTGCAGACCTTGATATCTTAGT
This sequence comes from Torreya grandis, assembly GCA_037957365.1. Lineage (NCBI taxonomy): Eukaryota > Viridiplantae > Streptophyta > Pinopsida > Cupressales > Taxaceae > Torreya > Torreya grandis. The sequence continues at coordinate 1,849,085 of JARHVA010001736.1, read as the reverse complement.
ATTGATAAGAATTGGATCAGAGAACAAAACATACAAATTCTTTGTAAGCAAATCACATGTTAGCAAAGATCTAAACTATAAAATGGGAAATGACCCCTACTATGTAAATCTTCAAGTTGACTATAAAACACTAGATGATCTACCATTAAGGCCTATTAATATCTCCTCACTCCATTATATCACAATGGAGATTTAATATATACCAAATACCAATTATGACTTTGAAGATAACATAGATGCACCTGTAAGTCTACAACACCAAAAAATAACTTCATTTGTAGTTTCTCTTCCAAATTCATGAAGAGAGGTTGATCACATAAGAGACTATGTAAACAACAAATCTAATGGAAACCCACCTATAATTAATTGGCCAAATGTCAACAATTAACCTATTAATGAATACAAAACTAAGGGGTTGTTTTCTATGGAATTTCTAACTCTTTTCCCAATAGGTGTTTGCATGTTCCAACAACCTCATATTAAAAAGATCTAGCTACACATGTATGATTTGCACCTATTGAGATATCAAGATAGCTAATTTATAAACCACCCATGCTTCCATTATTTTCTATTAAACCTAATTATGCACCATCGAAGCCAAGCAACATAAATAGTATTTTCAAAGAGAAACATAGAAGACAACTTGCCACTCATAATTTTAGACTTGTGAGCATATTTAACACAAATTCTTAATGCAAGTATTATAGATTAATTAATGTATTTTGGGTCAAAACTTATAAGTACACATGTATTTTGGTCAAAATGTAAATGTGAATTAATAAATATGATCACACAACTAGGATCACCAACACTATTCTTCACCTTAAGTGTAACAGACACTAGATGGCCAGGCCTGCACATAATCATGCCAAAAGCCTTAAATTCTAGCCTAAAAAACTCTACCCAATGGAGAAATCATGGCCTAATTTTGAATCCCCATATTGCATCTTCATACATGGAAAAAAGGTTTGTAATATTCTATGATGAAATTCTTGATAAACATCTTCAAAACCAAGACTATTGGTACAGGTATTCCTACTAAACATATGCTTTTTAACATTTTATATCTACATATAAAACCTAGATTAGGTTAAAATTATTTAATGAATTTTTAATACTCAGGTATGAATGGAAACACAAAGGATCCATGTACATCCATGGATTCATATGGTTAGAAAATGCACCAAACATGGATAAACTAAATTGGAAAAATGTAATTGAGGTTGATTTCACAAGGAAATATTTTGATCAACATGTAACAACATGGAACCCATAGAATAATGATATCCTCTAGCAAAGAATCTATCACTTTGATCTTGATGACCCATGCTTACTCACCACTGATGCAATATTACATAATAATCCTCAAAAATATTCCAAGGAACTTATAAACTGAGTCCAGTGTCACACAAAGTGAAATGAGTCTAAATGATTATGAAAAAAGGATTGAATTTATAGTGCAGATATAATGCCTCATGGCCATTACAAGTAAATTCAAGCATGCCCATTGATAGTTAAGGTCGAAAGACTTACCTTCTAGCATGAAATGATGAAATAGTTAATATCCATAACACAATCTTTTTTTCAAAATGGAATGCAAATATAGATTGCCAACCAGTGATTTGTTAGCATGATGTGCTCAGATATATAGAAAAATATGCAATGAAAGCTAAAAGTAAATTTTAAAGATACCATCATATGCTAACAAGGATATCATCTAAAATTGAAGCTGAGATCACATTTAGGACTACATATAGCAAGTTTCTATTAAAAACTATTGTTAAGCAAGACATAAGTGCATAAAAAACATGCCACATGTTGCAAAAGCTACCTTTAATAGTTTACAACTGGACCTTCACTACTTTATCTATTGGCAAAAATATCTTCAGACAAGTTATTCAAAGTACATCTACTAATAAAAATATACCATAATTCATCAATGAATATCTAAAATACCCTTATTTTCATGATGAAATTCCACTGATTGAGGCTGCTTAGACATGGTCTTATAATAGTAAGTGGAAAGCAATCAATGGAAAAATAGACAAAACCAATCAATTGTTCATATATTCCCTCATTTATCATCTAAGCTTGCTATTGAATCACCACTATACAAGGATTTATGTTGGATAGAGATATTAATTTACAAACAATTCCACAACATTGCAGTGGACATTGGATTGATTAAGGTAGACATTATCAATCATTGGGAAGAAATGAAAAATTCTTATAATCCATGACATACTAGGCAATACCTACAAAATAAAATACCAATGTCAAAATAACCAGTGATGAAAGTGATAATGAAGAACATCTTGAATAAGACATGGAAATGCATGAACACACCCATCTAGAAATGTTGAGCTAGATGACATTGACATGCTTGGACTCTATGACTTCGACAACATACACAACTAGAATCATTTATATATCCTATTCAACCTGCACATAACTACACAACAATTCATAGATTCATAATGTGCAATTCTAAAAGATGTAAACATTGAGTGGAGTAACAAACCAATGTCATATGAGTTATCAAGAACTGAGGAGATAGCCTTCAAAATAATTCACCAAAATGCTCAAAAAGAACCAAAGGGTACATCACTTTGAATGATTGTACAAGGAAAAACATGGATAAGCAAATCTTACTTGATAAGCATAATCAAGCACACCATGGACAACCTTTTAGAAAATAATAAGTCTCCCCTACTTCTTCTTCCTTTGATTGGCATTGTAGCATTTAACATAAATGCATCAATAATACATTCAACACTTCATATCCCTATCCAGTAAATGAAAGCATTGGATGGATAAACATTAACAACTTTCTAATAAGAAATGAGACACATTTAATACATGCTCATAGATGAAATGAGTTTCATAGGGCCAAAGATGCTTAGTAAGATAAATAATCAATTTCATGAAACATTTCCTCAGCAAAATAATAAAGACTTTGGTGGCTATTCAATTATACTCATTGGGGACTTGGGACAGCTCACACCTATAAATGACATCCCGATGTATGAAAGAAAATCTTTTGGTCACATATTATGGTGCACATTTGATATAGTTGTTGTATTAGAATTTTTTTTCCACCAACAAGGATGCACAACAAATCAAATACAATTCAATAATTTGTCAACTAACATCAGAAATGCAAACCCAATAGAAGAATATTGGAATACTCTCATGTCCAAATAACATCATCCATACCTATGTAAGAATAAGAAATTTTAAAAATATCTACACATTTGTATGCAAAAAATCTATTGGCAATAATGCATAATAAACACATGTTGAAATTACTTAACATGTCAATTAATTTATGTAGAACTAAACAAAGCAGACAAACAAATATAGTTAATCACAATGACACTCAACTTGAGATAGTTGTGCTTATATGTAAGAACAAAAAATTATGCTAACATCCAATCTATAAGTTAAATTAGGATTAGTTAGTGGAGCTACTGGAGAGATTGTAGACATCATCTACAACTCAAATTTAAAGCCACCCTTCCTACCCATATATGCAATTATTGCATTCAATAATTACTCTGGCCCCCATGGGATGCAAATAATCCTACACATGTGATATTTGCTCCTATAAATGAGGTAATAATAGGTAGATGCCTATAAAATTGTCATGGGAACTAACCATACACAAAGCACAAAGAATGACACTTAAAGAAGAAATAATTGACATTGGAGACATTGAGCACCAAGGATTAACTTTCACTATTGTATCAAGAGTACATGCAATAAATGACATGTATATCTCTCACACATTTACCTTTGAATGCTTTACAAGAATGAAAGAAAGCAAATATGTAAATCTTTAAAAATCAAAGGAGAAAAGATTGATAGAACTACATCTTCCACACCATTCATAAGAACTTCAGCTTCGTAATCAATGTTTATACAATCAAAATAAAAAGAGAGATATTCAAAACTACTATCACACACAATACATTTTACATCTTTGACACTTTCATCATTCATTAAAATTATAAAAATTGATATAATATTAAAATATATATTATAAAATCTAATGTTAATATAAATTGTATAATATATAAAATAAGAAAATTTCAATGTATATAAATATTATATAACATTTCAACAAAGGTGACCAAAGAACTTGATAATTAAATTATGCGACTTCAAACTACAAAAAATACTAAAGAATAAATACAAAGACCTAGTAGAAAAAAACAAATTAAAGCACTTCATCATTGCAAAAAACCAAATATAAACTAATTTTAATTAAACTACAACTTTTATTGCACCATGGGGGCAACTATTACTAATTAAACTCTTCTATTGAGACTTGCGGACAATAGAAGCAATGACTTAGGTGAGTGACATTAAATAAATAAGGTCAAAATTTGCCAAATAGTCAAAAAATAATAAATTTTAAATTTTATCCTTAACACTGAAGTGATATTTTAGAACTCTTAAAAAATAATTTAATAAATATTTTATTTTAAGTTAAATTTAAATTTTATAATTTAAATATTGAAATTAAAAATAATTATAAATTTCATATTTATTAAAAACATTTATTAATTATTAATAAAATAAATTATATTAATGATATTTATAATAAAATTAGAATTTATATGTGTATATTCTATTATTACAACTTAGCAATAATGAGGAGGTTTTTAACATTAACAAATATTAATGAGTATCATAATAGAAAAATATGGACAATTATTTGAGAAATACTATAATGATTAAGTTTATGATGTTAATGTTATTTTATAATTATTAAATTTAACAAGTTCAAGATATTATTAATATATGAATATGAAAATGGCCTTATAATTTTATTAATTATAAAATCATATGATTTTAATGTCTATGTAATTTTCACTTAATATTACAAATTATGTATTATTTACACATTTAGTAGATTTTTGATGATCCATATCCCTCTCTTAATCCCTTCTAATCCCCCTTCTCTCTATAACATCCCCCTAATTAGATCACTTTTTCTAGCTTATATATGCTCTCAAGGCCTATCCAAAGCGTCCATACACTTTGGACACTGTGAGTGGATCCATTTTTTTAATTTCCTTCCTCCCTTATTCCTTCCTTTTTTATTTTTGACTATTGGAGGTCATTTTGGGTACCAATAGGATCCTAATATTAATTCAATTTGTCTTTAAATTATAGGTATTCTAACTTACTTATCATCTAGGAATAAAAAGTGAATCTAAACATTCATAGATAAATTATTATGCCTATACAAGTATTCATTATCAAAGCATATTGATTTATGTTTAAACACACACAATAATACACTAGTTTACAAGTAATTAGAGTTTCCCCAATAATTGAGGTTTGTTGTTTAAGATATTTTTACTGTATATAGGCCTAACAAATATCAAGATAGTTCTAATACTCTTTTGTTAACTATAGGCCCTAAACATTTTTTCATCAGATATTGATGTTAAACCAAGATAAGAGGAAGGTCTTTTGTTTTGTAGGTGACCAAAGTGAAAGCATATAAATTTGAGAAAGGTTTTTATAGACTAGATTAGGCAAAGGTAATCATCAAATAGTTTGCACATATTTATGCTTTTTCAGAGGGGTCAAATTATCCAAGAACTTTCTAGAGAGCCTGGTATGGTCCATAAAATGTTATTTATCTTTGAACTAAATTTCCTAAATCAACTATATCTGAAATATGTATGTACATTTTCACTATTATATATACATAACTATTATAAAATCTCATGACATTAAAAGTATGCTTCTAAACTTACATGTCACCTATTTTCACTAGTTTTAAAATTAATTTAATAGGTTTGATTTATTTCAATTTATGTATTAACCCTCTGTAAATTTTATATATGTTTGTATTTCAATTTATGTATTAACCCTCTATAAATTTTATAGATGTTTGTATTTCAATTTAATTGTAAACACATTTACCTATATTACTATTATTAAAAAATGAGTCAAGAATATTGATAAATATAACCTTGAAAATTACATATTCAAATAATCACACATGAGCTACCCTTGCATGTTATGGATGGTCATTATTTACTCCTCCCTAGATGTTCTTGATGTCCTCATAGCTACCCCATAGATCCCATTCACTTTTTCATTTTTAGTCACCACCAATGATTATAAACTTCTATGATTTCCTCATTCAGATTTAATCATCATGAGAGATAACACTAAGACAAGAGAACTTAGCATTCTTCTTAAAATAGGTATATCTAATCTTAGTTAAAACTAGAATTTGTAGGATTTTATTTTACCTTTTATCATCATTTCCTCCCTTATGATGTTGTTATGTTAGTCATTCCACTTCCTTTGCATCCACCACATAGTGTGCATGGATTCATTTTTCATTCTTTGAGTTTCCTATGAACTATTCTAAATCGAATTTCCGTTAGATCTTCTTCCTCACTCAAAATTTCCACATGAATTGACATTGATTTTGGACTTTATTGTGTAAGTGAATATATTATATTTATATTAAGAGGAAAATTTTACCTTTGAATCAGGATCATCTAAAACATTTATAGGCATTATTAGTGCCTAGACATCCGTTCTTATAGGTAT